>CANTUZ010000004.1:46299671-47520921 GCA_947846985.1 Fratercula arctica
AAAAAAAAAATTACCGTGTTATGCATTGCATGCTGCGAGGACCAGTGGGAGCTCCCAGTGGTTCTGTATCTTGCCTCCTAGCACAGCAAGAGTTATTCTAGATATATATAAAGTAGTAATTTTCAGCACACACAGACACAAAAAGAAGGACCTCGTCCTCTTCTCTTGACAGCAGGAATTAAGAAAATAGAATACGGCACAGAAATTCTACCTAAATGTAACAAGCTTGTAGCATTGACCTTTGCCTTTTAAAGCGAAAAGATAGCATTGCACTGTCAGCACGTGGCAACCTATGATTTTTATGCATGTGTAGAAGAAATATACAGGAAGAATTTTCAAACGAAAAGCAAGATCTGGCAAATTCCTAGGTTGCAATTACTTTTGAAATTGAGTAATTACTTTTGAAATCGAGCAATAAATCATTAAAATTTGATGCATTGTTGCTCAGAGATTAATGCATATTTGCTGTAAGGAAAAAAGAATAGTCCCCTTAGTCTACCCTTTAAATAAAACTTCAGAAACCTTGATAGCTTATAATCTCCAGAAACAACCAATGACTTAGAAGAATCTCCCCTTATGGTGGTAGCAATCAACTATGGTTGTGCAACACTTACACGGCTTAGAGAGGTATCTTTCAGTGCTCTGTCCAGTTCATTATTTAATGTTCCATCTGCTCCTTTTCCCAGCAGTAAAGTTCCTATAAATGGGAGACAAATCAAGCTAAAGAGTGCATTTACCAAGTTTAAAAGTTCTAGAAAAACAAAGAGAGCACTTTGTAGCATCAAGATTGTGTGTGTTCATACAAATAGGGATCCAGAAATGTACATCTGGACACTGTTCGAAGAAATGCAGTCGTATTTGTTATTTCACCCAAGCAGTGCTCAGCTACCTGCCAGAGACGGAAAGGGAAGAAGAGCAAAGATAACTGCAGTACTTTCTCGAATCTCCTTAAAACCTTTGCTGTCCTAATCCCAAGCAGTATGAAGATTTCATTCATCTCCACTCTTAAAGATCTCTTGGTGTTATTCTGATAGTCAGTTACGAGTGAGGTGCAAGGGTGTTTAGAGTAACCTTAATTTGCAGTTACGTGTGCTGAATTTGGGCCGTATTACTCAAAACCCAGAAATGAGCAGCTCTCATGATTATAAAATTTGTTCATGTTGCAGACACAGAGTAATAACAACAGTATAAACTTTCTGAACAGCCCTTCAGGCCAGAGATAAGATGAAACACTTCATATTTTGGGACTATAAGTGTAAATACTGGGAATAGTTTTGCAACACCCAAGCTATTTTACATGAACTAAAAAATTTGTCATGACAATGGATTTATACCAGCAACCAACTCATAAAAATCTCCTTTATCAATGTATCATACTGCCCTCTGCCTACACTTTTTTATAGTGTCATGTTACATCAATTGCTGCAATGTAATCTAATACAAATTCAGATAAAGTACCAATTATTTAATTCTATTTGTGTCTAAGATGACATTCAGTGGTGGAATGTTATTCTGTGCATATGACTGAACCATCCTTAAGCAAAGAATAAATTGCTCAACGAGAAAACACCCTTGCAGGGTTCAAAGGTCATTTATGTTTTTGCTTCTCCTGCATTAAATAGTTTTAAATGGCTTATTAACTCCTGAAAAGCTCAGCTGGAAGACAGCTCATATACATATATATTTGCTGACGATTTATGAAAGGAACATGAGGGAGAATAACTTTTTTTCATTACCATATAACCTCCTTAAGAGAGAGCTCTTAGTGCCTTTATAGCAGTAACTGTGATTAATTACAGCTATTGAGAAGATCAATCCGACAGTTAAAATAACGTTTGTTTTCCATCCTTTAGTATTTCCTTATGAAGAAGTCATCCCAGATATCAGAACAATGCCACGTATGTGTGTTCTACTCTCCCCTGAGCAAATGAATGTGAAGGCCGACTTCACAAGTCTTTGATTACTTTTATTCCCTTAATCCTTTAAAAAAAACCAACATGAAAGATAGTGGTATGTTTCATTTTTCCTTGAGATTCACATATTTATCCTAAATAGATTTAGAATTAATCCTGGCAAATTATGGCTGGTTTTTTTAAGTGTTACTCATTCCTTTGAACACAAATGAGAACAAGTAAAAACCAAAGAAAAGCAAACAAGCTAAGAAGGACAATTAGATTAATTTCACTGCGAGCTGAAAAGACTGAGCCCTCTGGGGAAACTTTCCAAAATGTAAGTACCCACAGGCCTGCAGATCTGCTATTGCTGGGAGACCCTGGCTCTAAAGTAATTCCAGCTACATCTTTAATGTCAGTTCATCAAGAAGAATTTCTCTCTTTGCACTGTGACGAAGCCAAATAACTCTTTTACAAAGGGGAAATGTCAGAAGAGAAAATAATTCTGTGACAACTTCTTCTGGCATAGAAAAATATTGATGTATTCCATGGAGAGTGTGTCTTTGTTTAGGTCATTCACTTAGGCATCTGATCATTGCCGTCCTCTACATTTTAGTCCTGGTTTGTTTATGCAGCTTTTCACCCAGCGTGTTTCTGAAGACCGATATTGAATCCAGATTTTGTCCTGCACTTTGGGTGGGAATTCTGATCACACAGCTCAGGACTGATACCCACAAGTCATCAAGGAGGACATGATGATACCGGTCTCCTCTTGGGATCAAGCAATTGAATGCACCTTTTTATGTTGCAACTGCAGTGCAGCACAGGGTAAGGAAAAATGGGCACAATATTGATGCATGGGTTAAATGGGTATGCATTTTAGTCATCTACATTACAATGTTTCTCCACTGGTGTGAAAGTCTTCCTTCAAGGTAAAGAATTTGCTAGACATAAATGTTGCCTTCTGCAAAGCTCAGGGCTAATAACAGATTACAGGTTAAACATACTGTAATTGCAGATCATTTGGCATCAATCTGAGCAGCAGGCAAACTGTGAAATGTTCAGGTGAAAGACAGCTGGCAGGAAAGAGATTTGGAAAGGATTTCCACAGCCCCAAAGATCGGAGGATTTGTAATTTTGTCATCTGGCATTTGAAAATTCAAAAGAGTCTGGCAGAGTCTTCATTTGGGATTCAAGTGAAAAGTTTGAAAATCCTTGAATAAGTAACATTAGAAACAAGTGGAACGTAAATAATTTTTAATTTTTTTTTAAACTTAATTATTTAAAATATGAATAAATAAACACACAGGCACACAGTTTTTGGTCTCAAAAGGAGATTTCTGAAACACAGGTATTCTAAAAAGAATCTTTAGTTAAAGTGAAAATAGTTCGTTTTTTCCAGATGAAATACACAATACACCCTTGCTCCTACTAGATCTTCAGGCTGTGGGACATGATTCAGTAAAGCATTGAGAGTTGGATTAAGCTTTAACAAGACTTTAAATGAGTGTTAAATTCTTTTGTGGGTGGAGGTCAAAGTAGCGAGAGCTTGAATTTCTGTTTTAGGATTTGCCTGTTCCTGCTATTTCTTGTTCCTTTACCCTTGTATGCCCAAAGTAGGCTACATACTTTGGCTCTTCTGTGCTAAATCTTTTTAATTCAGAGTACAAAGATTTAATGGAAATTTAAGTGGAATATAACCAGACTGCTCAGCAATTTGAAGGATTAAGCCTTTTTTATGTAACCATACTTCTCTTTATTAGAGCACTACAATTTCTTTTCTCTCCTTTTCTTTGAATAGTAATGTTCTGGAAGGATGATGTTAAAAAAAAAAAAAAAAAAAAAAAAAAGAATGTTTGTTAGCCAAATTTCTCTTCTAACTGATGCCTGCCTCTGAAAAATTTTCTCTTATAATTCACAAAAAGCAGAATGTGGGATCTTAATGCTTTTTTTTTGTTCTGAGTTTCCCAAACCACTTATCTGTGTTTTGACATCAAATAATTCAATCTTTTCTTCCTTCTAAGAGCTACAATCTCAAATGCTTTTAAAATCATCAAACCAGAAACTTTTGTTTTTAAGTGAATCATTCTTCCAAATCACAGTCCTAGAGCCCTGAGCCAACATTTATCTGTTCCTTATTTGTCAGATAATATACCAATATGCCTCTCAAGAGAGGTCAGCAGGACATTGAGGATTGAAAATCATTGTAAGAACATTGATAAAGGGATGGTAAATCCATGATTTCCTTTAGATAAAAGAAACATTATAAGAAGTCTGATAGGCATAACTCTGAGGGACAGGAGCCGACATATGTGGCTGAATAACTCAGTGTGCATGGGAGGTACAAATTGTTGTATAACCTTTCTCCTCACATGCTTAGGTAAGATGGCTGAGCAGAATCTACCTCCAGCCCACAGGCTGTATGTGCAATAGCTATATGATACAGAAATGAATTCAAATCATTGTTACCAAAGAATTCAAGATGGAGAGCCTCAACGTCTTCAGCTTGCAATAAGGCCACAGTCTACTGCTGTGAGAGTAGATTGACATCATCAACATGAAGCTTTGTGTTTGGAGACCAGTGGGAATCCTGGTGATCATGGAGTGGCCCAATGATATTCAAGATCTCAGCAGTGTCAAAATGATAAATCAAGGCACTCAGAGAGATGTGTGGATACCCAGTATCTTTGCAGATCTAGATACAGAGTGCACACTCTTAAATAAACAAGTGACTGGTCTGACAGCTGCCAGCTTCATGAAAGCTAACTGGAAATTTTTAACTTTGACACTCATTCCTAAACCACTGACATTGCCCTTTTGGTTTTCTCTGTAGCTCAGCAGTGACAACAGTGATGCATGTATGCCACAAAAGGGGTGGTATGGGAGAAGCAGCTCTTTTAGGACAAGAACCCACATGCAAAATACTCTCGTGTTTGAAGAGCATAGAAACCTGTTAATGATGACATTAATCCAAGTAATCCCTGGATAGAAGTTATGAAATGAAAACTTTTAAGACAAGATTAGTTGGAGGAACATGAAAGTTGATTTAAGGTATTTTAATGAAACTTTCTAAGGGATAATTTGTTAATTTGTAGTGATAAGGTGACTGATTTTTTTTTGCTATTAAACAAAAACAGCACTATGATTCTTTTTAATAGGTTTTTTGGAACATCTGTTATGATACCAAAACAGGTACTTAATCTTAAATGACACAGTATTTTCCATTTAGAATGCAATCTGCAAAATGAATACTAATCTCTCAGTAAAGAATATGCTACCTTTACCTTATTTATTGCAGACATATTGGCATTGATCTTATCAGCTATGCTGAATCACTGCAACATGATATGGGACATAACAATTGCTTGTTGTGTGAAGTAATCAAAGAATATTCCTTTGGATTATTACAACATGTTGAAGTAAACATTAACTCCAAAAACGATCTTTATCTCTTTACAGATTGGTGGACATAGAAAACCTCTGTCTTTTATTCATTTGTACAGTTGAGTGGAGACACTTATATAGACTGGGTTTTTTTTGGTAATCGTTCATCTGTTCACTGCATTATAGAGGATTGAAAATTTTCCTGAAAATATAGAGTGCTAGCAGTTATTTATTGGGAGACTATTTGATTTGTGAAGAAACTCTGTAATAAAAGTAAAGATACTTAAAATGGCTCCATGTGGAGTTAGCAAAAGTCCAGCTGGTTTTACTAGCTTATTCCCAACATCAGTAGTCCTGAATTTTTTTGTGCTTAAATGAAAAGCAATTTTCAGAGCATAGTGGAAAAACACCTTACCTGAGTACTGTCCAAAAATTGAAATATTCGACACTAGAGCCCACTGTAAGGGGGAAGTAGCTGAAGTGAAGATGGCTATCGTCGAGTTCAGCACTATGCTTATTCCTCCAACATGACAGTAATCATGAGATTTGTGAAAACTCACTCAGAGCAGTAACATTTCACACGTAACAGTGTCAAAGGAGGAGTTACCTTTGTGAGACATCTGTGCCTAAAATTTCTTCTGGTCTTTGTCATAAAGATTCAGAATTGTCATTGGGTGAGTGAATATGAGTCTCTTTAGGGGTAAGGAGCCCACACATGGTCATTTTGATCCCAGAACTCATTTTCGGGTGTTCACAGACATCGATTTGCTCATGAAGTAGATACATAAACTGGCTTTTAGTGTTCAGGGGATGATTGGTTTACAGTTGGATTGTTAGTTTTTTCTGTGATCCCGGATTCTCCTAGTTAAAGCCATGGCAGAGAAAAAGGTATAAAATGTGTTAATAAGTGTTTGGCAACACTGTCCTTACTCTCCTTTTGTTGTATTACATGTGAAATATCTAATATATAAATACTGCTGAAAACATCTCCCTCTCAGAAAGAAAAAATCTGTCCTAAAGGACAGGAAGAAATAAGAAAGGGCAAGAGCACCTTTTCATATATATGTATATGTATATATATATGTGTGTGTGTGTATACATATTGTGCATGTCAATTTTGATTTGTGCAAAGTATTCTTATTGGATTATAAATATATATACATCAGTGTATATATATGAATGTATATAGAAAGACCAGAAGTGCTCCACTGTGTTGCATATGTCTTTGCCATTACGAAGTGACTGGTACATTGTACTTATTAAAAATCAATATGCCTTTTACAGATACATCCCCTGGACATTGGTGTCTTAATGTTCTACCCCTAAAGAATGAGAGACTCACCCATTCAGCCAAAATACAATTTTCTAGCTTGAACTCTTGGACTCAATTTGTTTTTAATGACAAGTCATCCATAACAGTAACAGATATGGTGGTAGTTTCTTTAAAAGGGAGAAGAAAAAAAAAAAAGAAGAAAAAAAAAAAAAAGCCTTTTTTGGAGATTTAAGGTAAAGAGAAGACTAAAAAAGTGCAGCAGTAGTGCACACAAGCTTATTTTGCTTATTTCATTTCTAAGCAGCTGTATTCATTGCAGTTTGATACAGCGTAACTATATGAAGTACCCAGAACAGATATAATCCTGACCCTTGTACAGTCTAGATTCATTGGCTTTGAGTAATAGGTGAACGGGAATAAAAACAGAGTCCTGAAAAAGTCTGTAGTTTTCTTTCTCTAACTCAGGTCTATTTTCCAAAGGC
The DNA here is from genome assembly GCA_947846985.1 of Fratercula arctica. Classification (NCBI taxonomy): domain Eukaryota; kingdom Metazoa; phylum Chordata; class Aves; order Charadriiformes; family Alcidae; genus Fratercula; species Fratercula arctica. Next base: position 46,306,703 of record CANTUZ010000004.1, read on the forward strand.
ATGTATATAGAAAGACCTGTGCTTTTCCGCCTTTGCTCGGCTTTAGTCTGGAAGTCCCATGGGACAGGTTTACACACCTGGGGTCTTGCCCTATGAGAGGTACAGATCCAGAAGCACTGGGGAACATTATGCAGAGAGACCTCCACTTTATCACTGGGAGCAGAATGCTTCTGGGGCACTGTGCCTTTGTCCACCAGGGTTTTGACATCAGAGATATATAGCTTGTTTTATCAAATAATAGTGCTGCATAAAGGGAGCAATGCTTCTTTCAGACCTTGGACATTTGTTCAGTGGGTCCAGTTCAGAACTTGTTTTTGGATGAGAATATAATACCACCTATATTGCATCAGTCCATTTAACAAAACTTCGCAAAATATCCAGTAGCAGACACCTGAAGACAAGTGTAAGAACAAAGTAAATGTGAAGAGATACTTTCCCAACACACTTCAATTTCCAGCAGTTTGTATTTCAAAAACTTCCTCTTATGGATTTTTCCTCCATAATTTTTTCCTATTTTTTTTTTTTTAAATTTATGTAAGCACTCAACATCCACAATACTTTGGGCCAAAGACTTTCTCAGCTTACATATTAAATTCAAACACAGCATTACACTAAATCTGTCAGGTTTTGAACGGCATTTGAGTTATCAACTTGAAGCCAAGGCAGATCAGGTTCAGTTAAAAAAGACAATTCCTTACAGCAGGAATTGCGAGCTCTTAAAATATGCCAGTTTGATAGGCTGACTATCTCTTGTTAATCCTGGGAATGGCTATTCCACATGCAATTGGGTTAGTAGTTCACCTGTCCCAGTTTACCCATCATCTTCAGTTTGTTATTTGTGAAAAAAAAGTTTCCTAGCACAACAGGAGTCTGCTTGGCAAATGAGGCTCTTCCATACTATCACAAATTGAGTAATAAAAGGCTGGCTGAGTAATCAGTCTTCAGTTTCTGTGTTGAAACTCCCAGTACGTCCTTTGTCAGGTTGGAAGTTGGATTGCATGATTTGGACTTAAAGAAGTAGTTGGAAGAAGATAAATTTTAAATATTATTGCCAATTCTCAAAGGTTTCTCTACTGCTATGTACCAACAGAGCACTCTAACTTCTAAATTTTCTAGTCGACCTCTGCTTTTCATGTCATACTGTTAACTATGTCTAGAAATGCAGTAAGGTTATAGTATCTGTGCAAAATTATTGGAGGCTGGTGATATAAAAGAACTCAAACAGAAGACACATTGAAAGAAACCATTTGAGGAAAGATTGCAAATACATCTGCACAACCCTTTTGAAATGTATTTACAACACCACTATGAGTATTTTATTTGTATTGCTATTGTAAAGATGGGGAAAAAACTGTCTTGGGAGTTTTTAGTGCCAAAAACTGAGACTTGCTTCATTCTTTGCCCTGACTGGAAGTTTCCACTGTCATGAAATAGGAGTACAAAGGCAGCAAAAAGTCATCTACTGTGTTGACCCAATAAAGAAATACACATTTGTGTTATGAGTAGCTGACAAAGAAAAACACCAACAAAAATTCTCCTCCAAACTACTGACTGCTGATAAAATGTACAGCAAAATAAACTTTTGTGCCAGAGGGTTCTTTCCAGTATCCTAAGCATCTACAGTAGATTCCCTACATGCTGTTCAGTTAAGTTCAAATGATCTGAATTATTGAATATGACAGAGAAAACCATCCTCATCTTAAAAAGAGCTGCACACTCCTAGGGGCTGTCAAATTCAGGGAACAGAAGTAGTGCCAGATCATTCTGGTGCCATCCCACTGATGCCAACAAACTTCCATCAGCATAGCTGACAGCAAAATTTAACTCTTCATTTTTATGTAAAAGAAGTCTTTATGGTAGTATTAAGAAGCCAGCCCATTGCATGCTGAAGTTAAAGATGTCAGTCCTCTGAGAACTGACTATAGACAAAAGAATAATATATGCATATAAAAGAAAAGCCATATTTAAGCCTTAAACTTCTTTCAGACATTTTAAAAAAAACATATTATGTCATCTAACAAAATAGTTGCATTTTAGTAAAACCGTAGGAAATCTACTAAGGCAAAAATAAAATTAAAAAAAAGATGTTTCTGGATGTAGCTTTCACATCCATAGAAAATATGCTGGATATGTACAGAATTTAGTCTGTTAGGAAACCTTCACTGTACTGAGTGATCACTAGTGTAGCTTTTTGCGACTGACAGTATATTCAGTCACAGACCAGTTTTGTTTCAGTCTACGTTCAGTCACAGCTTTGACTCCTAGACCCCAATGAAATACAGCACAATTTAAGTGACACCATTTTCATGGAAAGAGTGGTAACACTGACGTGTTTACTCATACGTTTCACTAAGGAATATGCCTAAAACAACTGTGTTCCTGATGTAGATATCCAACTGAAGTGCGTGTGTTGAGCTTTCTTGTCCAAAGTTAACAAATAACAAAGGTAAAGAGTAACCTGAAACTGGGTGTTCTGATTTCCGTGTTATAAATACAACTAAAACTTTTGGTCTAGTTTCTGGACACGATTTTCTTTTTTATTTTATTTTTTTTAAACAGAGCATAACACTACTATAAGCATGAACTTCAGTGAGACATAAAATCAAGATATTGGTTATTTGTAGTCATTAAAAATCCTATGGCAGTCTCAAAGAAGAATAATTTTTCTTCTCAAAGAAGAATAAATTCTGATTTTGGTCCATCAAAAAAATGCAGCATAATTAATTATACTCTAAACACATTGTCAGCTATGTATAGAATTTCTGCTTGATACCTGTTCCTAATGGTTATTCAGCCTTGCTCTGCATTTTTAAAGAGCAGATGAATCCCACTCCAGGGTGGCCTCCAAGAGAAACAAACAAAAAAATTGGTGAGCTTTAATCTGTTGATATGCAACTTACCTAATCAATGAACATTTTCTGTAGATTAATGAATTAATATGTGCAAAGAACCATCAAATAGATGGCTATTTATCAATTTTGCATGACAAGTGAAGAGGAATATTGTATTCAGTAATGTTAAAGCAGTTCAGAGTATTTCTAAACAGGAGAATAAATGTCGTATCCAAAGCTACCAAGAACTCAAGGAACTGGACCACACTGTTCATAATCTTGAGTGGGAAAAAACTGCTAAATCTGAAACTGATTGCATTTTCTTATGTTTTATTTTTGTCCCATAGATTCAGTTCCTGAAAAAATAAAAGTGTATGAATGCTGTACTGAAAAACTACTTTGGGATGTGTCTTCACCACATTATGGATCTTCTAGATTTTCCATGACAGAAATATCAAAGTATAGCCGATCGTCTCTACATGATCAGGGCCAAAGGGATGCAGACATCATTTTTCACTTGAGCCCACCTGATTTTCATTTTTCTGAGAAAAGATAGTGTAAGGATTCTCGTTGTGCAAGGCAGGATGGTCTCCTTCACTCAGTATACAATGCAGGAGCTGCTAAGCTCACTACAAAAGGAAAAGGTGTTTGAATGATTTTATGGATAATGTGACACATTTTCAGAATGCATTCCATGAATGTAGAGTCAGTAATTGCAATACAGGTATATTGAGATATTAGCTAGACCCATAGAGATCCAGAACTATATGTGATGACATAAAAATAAATAAATAAATAAATTAAAATGCTTTAAAGAACAAAGTATAAGCAGGAAAATGTATGAGAACACTTCCTTGCCTGGTACATCCAAATGTACCAGAGATTGAAAGTGTGTTTTGTAAATTACAGCAAATATTTTTCAATGAGGTATAAGAAAACCACAAACAATCAACTCAAAAGCTGGACATGTCCTTTACAGAGATAAGAGTTCTGCCACCCATGGCAAAAAAATGTTAAGGACAGCTCTAATTGTTCATCTGTGCACTCTGTTTTTTGGGTTTTTTTTTTTGTTTTTGTTTTTGTTTTTTTTGTTTTTTGTTTTTGGGGTTTTTTTTTTGTAAAATATTAGCAGCAAACATTGCTCTCTGTGCACCTTGAAACTACAAGAAGTACATGGAAAAATTCACCCGCTGATCCAATGAATCGAATCTTTCATCCTGAGAGCCAATATAATTGACTTGGCTGCTATGGTGAGCTGTTTTCAATTACTGCCTCAGAATTTATAGGCTTGTCTTCCTGCTAGGGACCTTGAGAGTTAGGCAGGGAATTCTGTCAGTGACTCCCTGTAAAGAAACTGTTGCAGTACGTAGTTGAAGTTACCTTTTAATAATTAATATAATTGTAGTTAAAAGAATACCTTGGCCTATTGCCATACCTGAGCAGCAGCTGAAGCAGCAGTCAGGTGGGATGCTCCACAGAACCTAAAATGCCGGTACATAACTATGTTTAAGCTGTTGACTCATATCCCTAATGAATAAAGTCCATTAAGTCTAGAAAGTTATTCTTCCCGTCCTAAGGTTAGATACCTCAAGATGCAATCTACTTCTTGCTTCTAGTGGTAGTAAAGCATTATCACTGGATGGTGGGTGAGTAAGGAAAAAAACAAGAGAAATATCAGGAAATTTGTATACACAAGTATACACAATGCAGAGCTGGACTTTGGACAAATAATGGGCCTCTGATTTTGGTACATCCATAGGAAACCAGCGACGAACCCCTGCTAGCCTTTGAGGACAATTTTTTGCTAGTGATAGCTGTGGAACTAACAGGAACTCAGTACAAGTCTACCTGAATGCAATTCAAGGATGGCAATGGGGTTTTGCAACCTCAGTTGCAGAATCCGTTGCCTACAATATTTTGAGGATTTAAACCAGCTAATCTAAAGCTAGCCTGAGTATCCTGCAAACCCCAGGCACACACATGACCACAAGATGGACAGACTTTTCACAGAAACCACCTGTTCTGTCTTTCTTTTGTTGCTGATGGCAAGATTGGAGGAGAAATCCATTCTGTGCATCCAGAGTACACTGTGACCTTCACTGAGAAGAGAAGTTGTGAGGGAAGCAGGGTATGAAATTGGAGTTACCAGCTGTAATTTTGCAAAATTAAAATGAGATGTGCCGGCAGTGTTCCTAGCCAGCTTCTTGCAGATCAAAGACGGGCTGCTCTGTTCCAGCAGCTAACAGGCATGGTGGTAATGAAACAGATTCACAAGCTGACATTGCTTCCCCTGTGAAACACCATCCTCTTGCAAAGCTGTTGCCCTTGATAAAAAGGGATCAGAGGGTCATACTCTTCTCTCTGCTGAAAGTTTATTACACAGGCAGATGCTCAAGTAAAACTTATTAGGGGGGTTGCTTCCTCTAGCATCCATCTCCTGCCAAATGTCCATTTTGATGTGCCACCTGAGTTGGCACATGTTGAAGCCAGGACTGCTTTCATTTTTTTTCTTTTTTTTTTTTTTTTTGTGAGGTATACTGTGCTCTTTTGACTACTTCAGAAGCTCACTTTTAAATGCCGATTTTGAATCTCTCTGACTCTTTTGACTCCAACTAGCCTACCCCTTGCTAGCATCCTGACACTCAGAGCTAGACTGACATGCAGTGATGTGAAAGCAACTAAAAGGGCAAAGTCCTGTGCTTATCAAATTATTACCATGGACCCTGCTTAAACCATGTGCATAAAGCATTATATTCCCACTCTAAATCCTATAAGGACTAAAAAGCACAAGTGACGTTACATGAAATTTTCAATGAGGTTGGCCTTGTGAATTTGATTGCATTCTGTCTTAATACATAAGAAGGTAGCAGACAGGCCCAGGGTGGATTATGGCATTTACTGAGTCATTCTTCGCGCTCCTCACTGACCTGTAGTCTGATTTTGTGCACTGCTGTGAGGAAAGTGAGGACTATTCAGAAGAGTTCAACAATATTGATCAATTATAAATGATGATTTTGTAATGTGTGATGGCACAAATCCATGTGGTGTTAAATCTTTGTGCAGCTAACGGGGTAAATTTATGTGAGTTAGCCAGCTGAGTCTCCCATTGTTCTGCCAACAGTGTGCAATTAATTCTGTACCAACAGGTTATAGTGATTTCTGAGTTGCCATATGAAGATATATTCCTAAATTAGATATTATATGGACTTTAATTCCCCCTCTGTTTTACGCAAACACACACACATGTTTTTCATTTCTGTATCTACAGCCAAAAATGTTACTTCAATATATCACATGGGAATAATCTACAATTAATATGAAAATGGTAGCAAAATTCACAGTTGGTAATTTTTTGTTTTGCTGAGAGCAAGTAATAAATTTTCATTTCTCATTTACTTCTGGTGCAAAGCCAATCCAAGTCAGTGATGACAAAGAATCATTAGTAGTCTACATATAATTAGAAACTAGTAACTGTATAGTTATTCTTTGATTGCTGGAAGAGTCCAGTGGGTGGCTGTATTGGAGAAACGTATGTGGTCCTACAGCTGGTGGGGCCTTACACACAGCTCATCTAACTTAGGAATGTACATTCACAAAACAGTAAAGGCATTTAACTTGTTTTAATTACAGCTGCAGATAGGAATTGTAAGGTCATCAATGCCATGACTCTTATTCAAGAAAAATTTTTCCTTGCAGTCTGTAGTTTGGCTTCTGAGCAAGCCTGAAAGTGCCTCGTCTTCACAGTGGTTTTGAATCCTGCTTAAGCCCTGCCCACACTACGTGCTGGCTGTCCCTCCTCTTACCTCACCTACAAAGCCTGATCCGGGAGGCAGCCTTGGAAGACACCCAACACACAGAACCTTGGCCACAACCAGCCTCTGCTGCAGCAGCAGCGGTTACATGTGGAAGGAGGGCTCCAAAAATTCATATCTAGTTTGCTCCTCACCTGTAGGGACAAGTCACACAACACAGATGAGTGCTGCAACCAATCAGATATGAAAAGTAGACAGTGAGAGCAATTCTCATTGCTTATCTTCTGAGCACTGATGCTTTTCAAGCAATTACAACTCACATCCTTCCTCAGCCAGGCAAATGCCCTAACCACTAGACAGAATCACGATTCTTTTTGCTCCTTCCCTGTAGCCTGATGAATCTTTAATTCTTTCATTAAAACTGGATCAGCTTCAGTAAGAAGACTTGTCACATCTTCCCATTTTGGTGTCTGAATTTATTGCCATTAATGTATTGCTAGCAGCTTTTTACTGCTTTTAGCTTTCTTCCTTAAAGAAGTTTTGCTGACATGATTGTGACAGCTGTTCATTTGCCAGTCTTTCCTTAGATACTAATGTCTGCACCTGTTGACCAATTTCACCAAGCTTGAAAGAAGGATAGAAGTTTTGTAGATAATCGACTACTGACAAGGATTATAAAGTTGGACAGGTGGAGAGGCAGAAAAAGATTAATTAATTTGGTCAAAAGAAGGAGGCAGAACTCAAATGTTAGCCTTTCTGCTTGGCAGTAGTGGGGTTGCTTCGTGTTGCAACCAGGCTACAGCTATCCCTTTGCTGCCTCTCGTGCAACGATATGACACTTGGTGGTGGGGAGAGTAATACAGTGAATTTCAAATTCCAGCAGTTCAGGAAAAGGAGGTCTCTTTCTTCTGATGAAAGAAACTCTCTTTTCCTTCAGAATTGCATGCCAGAGAAAGTTAAATGAGATGTTCTTGGTTCTTGTCTGTCTGCTACTTTTGTCTTGTTCTTACAATGTTTATAAAGTCACAACAATTTAACTATTTAAGATTGTTGATAACAATGGTGATTCAGTAAATTTAAATTCATTAAATCAATATGACCTGTTAACAGGAAAGAAAAGAGCATAGCTGGATTCTCAGATCTTGGTTTATCAGTACTTTCCTACTCCTTTGAAAAAAATAAAAATTATTAGAAAGGATATGGAGGACTGGGATACATTATGTATTTATGATAGGAAGTACCCTAAGCAATATTTTTAAGAAAATAATAAAATATTCAAGGTTAACACTTGATCCCTGTAGTAGAACTAAAGAGGAAGGAAGAAAGGAAGGCAGACAGGCAGGAAGGTAAACATTAATTTGATAGGGAAATAAAATGCTATACTGGGGGCAATATTAAACTTCCTTCAGTTGAACTGTGTTGAGGTACCTCATTGAGATTTTTTTTCTCTTGGTAGCATTATAATTTCTGATGAGCACTAAGTACCTTAGGAGATCTTTCCAGGATGGGGAAAAAGTGCTCAAATAGCTGATTTGGGAGAAATGTTGATTATCTCCATACAAATTTTGGTCACGTTTTCCTAAATTTCTTGAAATGTACAATGATTTAATTTCCTCTTCTCTGTTTGTATCTCACCTAAGGAGATGAGATTTGACATCTCATTTTCTCCCATATTGATGGTCAACCCATTAAATTCTTCATTTCAATTAGTTTAGTTTTCCTTTACTCCTCCAGGTATGCTATATGGTGGATTTTACCCAGATTCAATTATCAAGTGCCATAGCTATCTTGCCTTTCTGATTCTTAAATTATCCTAAATACATCTGCACCCTGCTCAAAAAATAATTTCATTTAATCATTGACCAAATTCAGAGTAAGAGGACCAATCAGTCATTTCGAATGTGACTTTATTTATAACTTTTTGGTTCAGTCACTTGAAAAGGTGGATGAAGCCTGGTCTGGATCATTCCTCTCTCTGGCTATCAGTGATATTGTGCTGTTTGTTAATGCCCTGACTGTAACAGGTATGGAGTATAATTGATCTAGTTTAAAATGTGATAACCTAGATCATGAAAGCAAACTACTCCATTGCTTTAAATAAAATTTCACTTTTAGTGAATGCAAAAGGCTGTTTGAGATACTCAGTTTTTGAAACAAAGAATAAATACAGCTGAGGAAGATTAGAATTCTCCTGGAAGAGTAAGTTCCTACATATATCCTTTGCATTCATTGATTTTTATAAAGTATAGGATCCATACTTACTGTAACCCTGTAATTTACTAACATGAAAATGAGCCTTGTCTTTGAGAAGTAAAAAACACCCCACTATGAATATTTCATCCCAGTAGAAGTCTTCATTTTGAAACTAAAAGGAAGTAATAGTTCTTGACATTTGTCATGAACTTTGTATTATGTTTCCATAGTAATGATGTTTACAGTGAACCATAATCTCTGCAGATGATTTCATCCATATCATCTCAATTCAGAGAATTAAACAGAAAAAAACCCCACTAAAATCTTTAAAGAGACCAGAAAATAATCTTGAAGTGAACTTGTTTAACACAATACATGCTAGAATTTTCAGCTCCTGCAGGACAATTTAATTCCTAGATAAACCAGAAGCTCTGCTATTCTTTACAATTCAGGATAGATTCTGATCCCTTCTCATGTTGGCCTGACTATTCAGAACGATATGTGGGTTCACTTTCTTCCTTACAGGAATATAATATTATTCGGTATGAGGATATTTTCCTAACATTCCAAAATCTGACAGATATCAAATAAAAGAAGGCAATACACTATAGTAAAAGAAAGAAATGGGAACTACATTTTGAAAAGAGTAAAATTGAGTCTATGCAATCTAATAGTCTATATAAATATCAAAAAATGTAGATGTTTCTTAGACTTGCTCTTCTGTGTAAGAAAGAAAAGAGGTGAATAGGGTTATACTGTTAGCTTACTGATGGACTCCATTTTCTTTTTTTTTTTTTCAAACACCGGTTCAAACTTCAGTATCTGCCCAAGTAATTCTTATATCTTCAGTTAGGTTTTTTACTGAATTTTCAGGGACTTCCACCATCTGGGAACAATGTATAGCTAGGACATAACATAGTTTCTTTTTTACCCATCCCACGGAGACTATTAAAATGTATTTATGCACATAAAAAAAAAGCAGTAGGGAAGCATAAATGCCTGGTGGAAAGGGAAATCCATCCGTCTATACCAGGAGAAATGGACCAATGTCCTTTTCTGAGCAACATTTTTTCAAAGATCTTTGGACACCAGAGCTGGAAAATGGCCGTGAGCGGGGAAACATACAACTCGTATAATGACAAAGAAGAAAGGAAACTGTGAAAAGCAAAATCAAAGCTGCATCACTTCCCATTTTTATGTTGTTGAAGAAAGCCTAGTTCATTGTGGATATAAAATAGCTAACTAAATGCATGATGTATTCAATTTGTTTTATTTTGTAAAAGAGGGAGACAAGCAGAAGGCGCAGACCAGGAAGGCTCAAAGCCTTCTCTGAGAGTACTGAGGGCAGCTGCTATATAAGTAACACCTCCCGCTGTGCCTTCTGGCTCCCTTTGATTCCTTGGGAACTTCACATCAGCTACTGCTCCTGCCACTTAATGATAAGTCTATCAATATTAGCTTATCTCTTTGGGGGAGGAAGAAACTACAAATATTTCTTTTTCAGAGCCAGTGGTTACAGATGTAACACCAGAGTGTGAACCAGCAAGGGGGCAATTATGCCAGGTGGAGGAGGGATGCTGAGCCATGGAATGAGATGGTAATTGTAATTTCATAGAGCAAATGGGTTATGAGAGGGTAATTAAGGAAAGAAGCAAAAGAAAGTGTACCATGGAATCCAGAGAAGTAGAAAGAAAAAAAACTTTTTTTTTTTTTTTTTTTTTGCCTGTACAACCAGCTAGACCATGCCATAGGCGTTAATTAAGTCTTTGAATATTAAGAAAAGATCAAAAAGAGCATCCCAGAAAGATAAGTTAGAGAAAAGTAACACTGAGAAATATTAGCAAGATTATGGATATGTAGGCCTGACTTCTACACTAGACAAATAGGTTAAATTGCCAATTGGGTAAATTGTTAAAATGCATTTAAAATAATAGAATTAATAGTCATGTGTTTAACTATGATACAGTGGAAAAGTGTTTAAAAAGATTTTGTATAAATGTTATTTCTCACACCTCCATCAGTATTCAACCAGTATTCAAAAAAAAAACCAAAACCAAAGCCAAAACACTAAAACCCCTCAAACAAACAAATAAATAAAATTAACTGTTGAGGTTTCTATAGTACAGCTGGAATTTAAAAAAAAAACAAACAAACACAACCACCACAAACTACTTACTTGAGGGTATCAAAAAAAAAAAAAAAAAAAGTGTGTCAGGAATAAGAGAAAAAGAATAATAGCTATTCCAAGATTTGAGAAAAAAAGCCCAGTTTTCACAGTTCTCACAAAATGAATCTGTGCAAGACCTGCATTTTTTGAAATATTCATAAGTGATCCACAAAAGGGAACAAGTAGCAAAGTGACAAAATTTGCAGATGACAGAGAATGATTCAGGACATTCCAAACTGAAATACATTGTGAAAAGTTGCAGAAGGTTTTCATGATGCTGAGTGACAAGGAGATACAATCGCAGATGGAAGACAATTCTTGTTAAATGTAAAGCAATACACACAGGAGAGAAATTTTCACTGTACATAAATAGAGGCAACCTCTAAATTAGCTTTTGCCAGTCTGGAAGGGGATCTAAAAGTCACTCTTCCTGGTCTCTTCAGAAATTCCACTCAGCAATAAAGAGCTGTCGTAAAGGCAAATAGAGCATTGCTGTTAAAAACACTAGAGAATAAAGCAAGAAAACCATTAAGAACGAAAGTAAAAAAAATAAAAAATTACCATGCATGTATCTTTGTGCTTATATAGAAATCCCTTTCTCCATCTGAAAAAGGAGATAGAATGAAAAAAAGACAGGTGAAGAGCAGAGTCATGAAGAGCCATTTCTATAAGGAACCAGCAAGTAGTTTAGGACTTTTCAGATCAGAGAAGTGGGGGAGAGTATGATAGAGGCATGCAAAATCATGAGCTGCATGGAGAAGGAGAATGAGGAGTGGTCAGGAGAAAGTTCTTGCATTATTCACTCGACGAAACAGAAAAACAAATTATCTGGTCTGAAACTAACAAAATGAAGCACTTTTTCATCCAGTATACGCTTATACTGTGGGATTCAATGCCACAGGATTTTCAAGAGGTCAGAGACATAAAAGTGTTCGAAAGCAGACACATTTGTGGAAGAAAGTTCCCTTGGCAGCTATTAAACACAATGCTATAAATCCATCCTGCAGCACAGATTACAATAGGTGAGAGAAGGTGAGAAGGCCTGAAGGACGTACCACTCTGAATGCTACTTTGGTGTCTGAGCAGGTATTTTGTGTATCAGCTTGGGCAACAAGCATAACTACGTAGCCATTTGCAAAATTTTTCTCTTTCACTACTTGTAAAGTTGACTTAGGTGCTGGTGTCACAGAATTTCTGAAATACTTGCCGGCATCTTAAAAGTAACTGTTGTCTGTACAATTATACATGGTTTGTTTGTTTACTTATTTAAGGTGTGTAAAAACCTTTAATTGGCAAAGGGACACAACAGATGCTTTTCAAATACATTAAACTCCATGCACCAATTTCTGATTCTCAACATGGTGCCAATGGCCTGGAACTGAAAGTAAACCGTTTTGCATTGTTATTTTCTTTCTATTTCAATTGACTGATTAGATGTGCTAAACACTAAAAAGCTCTCCAGGCAAAAGGTGTGTTCTGGTCTCACTATCCACTGCTATCTAATTTATCTATCCAAATATCTACTTATAGGTTTTATTTCATGTACATCTGAAAAGCTTTAAAAATGATAGTAGTGAGTATTGCTGCTTTCCCTGGCCTACCTTTCTGACTGCTTGGGTAGACATTAATCCTGTGTTTCATCACAGTCAGACTGAAGGTAAGTTGACAAAAGTTCTCTGTGTGTTTTGCAATATAAAAATGCAAGCCTAGTGCCTTGTATCCCTCATAAGTACTTATAAACTGTGACTTAATACCCTCATAACTGCCTTTCACTAGCCTAAACATATTCAGCTCTTGAATCCTTTCCCTGGAAAAGTCCTCCTATTTGGAGGAAGCAGGGACATCATTTAGATAAGCAGCCAAATGCTCACAGTGTTGTCTCAGCAAACTTTCTATTAGTCTTTGGAAAGTTGCCAGACTCCAATTTAAAGTAAAGGGCACCAGACTGAGCTGAGGGGGACAGAGAAGGGAATTAAAAAGACTAATTCAGCTGCAACCGCAAGTGTAGGTCTGACCCAGGATTTAGCTTTGGCAAGGCCTTCCAAATAGACTTCCCTTAAACAGGCTAAGGAGGAATGGTTTATTTTAACACGTCAAAGTGATAAAATACCTAAACACTGGGATTAGTTATTGTATTTACCAGGCACAGAGGCACGCTGATTTAGTAGATGTGGCACATAACATTTTGTATGTGATACACTATAGTCACACACTGTAGTCAATTTTGCATACAACAAATGTTCCCTATCAGCTCTCATTTCTGTTCTTCCCCCTCATTCCCACCCCCTGCTGTTCCAGGAATAAATGTTCTGTTACTTCTCTAGTAAGCTAAAGCAGATTTCTCCTTTTTTTTTTTTGGTGTGGATTTTTTTAATTTTGGCTAATGTAAGCACGAATGCTGCAAAAGATTATATTCATCCTAAATCTGCTTTCTTAGTAATTAAATTTGTAGCAAATGAACCCTTGGCTTCAGACTACCTCATAGAGGCTTAAAGACATACACAGCTGGCTATATACAACCATAAACTTCATGTTTTCTAACAGCAAAGGTCTTGGCTAACCTCTTCTTCAACTTCTTTCCAAAGTGCCTATTAATTTAGATGATTCAGATCTATAGCTTTCCATTCTCTTTGGAAACAGTATAACTGTTTTCTAAATGGTAGCCAAACCACTTTCATCATTACCTATGGTTCTGGTCACCAGCACTAGGAATTGGTGTTCCAAGAAAAAAATCCCAAATACTACTGAAATGAATGGGTCTGATCCTGTTCTAAGTAAAGGCAAGGGGAATTTGGTTCCAACACAGAAAATCAGAGGTGCTCAGAAGATCAAGAGCATTGAGTTTTAGCCTTTAATTTGGTGTGACCTTCTCTCACTTCTTTCAGCTGTTCCACAAATTGAATCTCAGCTGGTAATTACTGAATGGCTCAGCCTTTTTATTTTTATTTTTCTCTCTCTTTCATTTCACAAATGGAATTGATTGTTGCCAAATGCTGCAGAGCTGTTTGGAGTAGAGTCCTGGCATTAACAAACCTGGCAATCCTGTTAGTTTTGTTTTGTTTCCCTTCTAATCTCTGTGCCCAATACCAAGTTCACAATTTACCAATCCAGAAAGCTTCAAAAAAATGAAACGAAAAATGCTGGACACTGAAATGGTTTCATTTCCTTAACTTGATATAAAATTTTTCATTCTGACCTATTCACTCATTTTGCTTTTTTTTTTTTTTTTTTCCCTAAATGGTTAAACTACCTGTTGCCTGTGCTCTGCCTTCTCCTTGCATCTTTCATGCATCACCAAGTACACACTGTGTGAAGAGAGGCTTTGGCATACTATTCCTCTTCTCTGTGCCTACAAGTCTGTCCCAGGATAGGAAGGACACATGAAAATAATGGGTCCAGGTGAGAGTTTAGCTTCTCTGACACCTGACTTCAAAAAGACCTGGCTCTGAGATGAAAGCACTGGCAGCTACCAGGGTCTGCTGTTCCCAGGTGGAACTGCTGCAGGGCAAAACAGTGAGGATTAAAGACCTGGCTGGACAAATTACAGTGCCTGAAGATTTCACTGCACAACCTGGATAGTGTTTGAAATTTGTCCTTCTTACAGAGGTGTCATATGTTTAATTGTGTTAAAAGCAAAATTCAATTATTGCTTTATTAAACAATCTGTTTTGAATAGGCTTGTATCTTACCGGGTCGTTTCGTTCTGTAAATGTGCATAATTTCTCTCCAGAAAGAAAGTAAGACAACAAAAATAAAAACAGAAGTAAGATTTTTGCATTAAAACATTAGAAATTCTGGGGCTAATTCTGAGAGATTTTGAAATGGCAGTTTCCATTTATCTGGATGGGTATTCAACTCTGTGGAAATCTGTGCAAGATCTCTGCCAATCTAGGATTTAGCAAAGTTAACATCCTTTCAGGCCAACATTATTTGAGACTGACAGGTCCTTTTTATCTCTCAAAATTATTACTGCCTGTTAATAGAAGCTTTCTCAAACAGAAAATAACAGCTTATTTTAATCCTGATTCAGGAAGAGTTAACTTTATTCGGTCATTCAAGTTTCACTGGGACCTAATCACACTCCTAAAAGCTATTCTGAGTAGAAATCCTGAGTCGTGGCCTTCATAAACATTTTATAAACTCAATGTAGTCATCCTATCTGTTCAATAACATGCCAAAGGAAATAGCAGCATCGAAATCTCAATGCTATTTTGCAGTTAAATGGTAAAACAAGGTCAATAAATATCGTGCATAGAGTTTATTTCTATCACATCCTCTTTTCTTTACACTAATAATTCACATCTGATTTGGATTTTAATAATATATATTTGTAAGTATCGGAGTAATTTTCTGAGCATATTTCTGACCTAAAGGCTATTCAGTTCTTTCTGGTTCTGCTGCTGACAAGCTCTTTTGATTTGACTGTTTTTCATTTAGCTTGTCAACTAGGAACAGCCATGGTTAAAGGAAGCTGATATTCCACTGTTAGAGAGAGTAGTCATGATTCAGGACACGTCAGTAACTACCGGAAAATGTATGTTGAACGAACTATGTATGTTAAAGAACCAGAAATCCAATGGATCCAAAACAGTAAAGCAAGCAAGATAGGGACATCTAGGCAGTATTTTATGTCTTTCTCATCTGTGCATATCTCACTTTATCAGGTTAACATACAGAATATATCTTGCATCTGTGGCACTTCCTCACCCATTTCAACTCAGACCTCAGACTCCTTCCAGACTCAGCTGCTATTGCTCCAAATTAACTCAACTTTTTTTTTTCCTTCTCTTTTTTTTTTTTTCTTACCCCCTTTTCTTCTCCTTCCCCCCCCCCCGGTTCAAGGTAGCAACAGCAATGATAGTAGGTAGAGCAGGTAGAACTGGAGACAGCTAAGCTCGTCTTCATTTTGAATATCGTGCTTAGATGGGAATTATTTTATGAGTACGTATACTTTATTTTATGCTTGCTGTCCTCATAGAGGAGGAAAGGAGAGGTGAGCTCTCATGTTGGGGAAAGTTTGATTTCTGGTATAACTTCAGTGGTCGTCTTTGGTCCTTCATGTCCACAAGCACACCGAATGTATTTAACTCAGCCTGGTGGCTGTTCCATGCATTTATAACACTTTCTCATACTGCAGTGGTTGCCTAAATCCTATTCTGTCAGTTGTCTGAATGCTGATAGTAGTTTGAAATATAAAGAAGAAAATAAGATAAAAAAACTGTTTACAGGTTATTAATTTTCTACCCAATTAACCTGCAAAAACTTCTAGACATTTGTAACAATACTTTTTAGCAACTATAATTCAGTAATGTTCAATGTAGATTGATTTCTTTCATTACTTGAACAGTCTAGTGTTGGAGTATTATGTTTTGGTTAAATACCACTGAACTTCAAATTTTGCTGGTGATTACAGCTGTTATGCTTTTGTACACTTTTTTTTTTTTTTTTAAGAACTATTTTGGTGTTAGGTCTCCTTCTGCTTTAAAATCTTAGCCTGGCTTCCTGCCTAGTATAACAGCTATCTCATTTGCTTAGAGACAGTCAGATGGGAAAGAGTATATATGATAGATACAGACATGCATTTGTGTCCCTGAACGTGCTTTACAGTATTGGTCTTACCTCTAGTTCCTCAGACATGAAAGTAAATATATGTGGGGCAAAAACTATAGTGGAGAAATTTACAGCCTGCAGTAGAGGTAAAAGGAGTGAGAATAGGTAATCAAACAAATAGTTTAAGACATCACTTCTGATGGGTGATGTATGAAAACTGAGTAATTTTTTTATTGAAAGAAACATTTTTAAATATTCACACAAATTAGGGTCCACATGAAAAGACCTATGTCTGATTGTCTTCCTGTGTTTCCTTACTTTAAACTGCGAGGTGTTGTTCTGACACTAAAAGAGAGTGATACTGGGCTGAACTTCATATAAGTGTTTGGTGAAATGAGTCCTCAGTTCTGCAATGACTTCTATACTTTGGTTCGTGTAACCAGCTGAGGAAGCTAATAAATATGTAAAGGTGATTAGATTAAAAATGGCATTGAGAAGCAGTAAAATCTAGAGTTATATGAATAATTTCACACTCAATGCAAGACTGTCAAATTTTATCAGCTAGTCTTGTGTAAAATGAAAATGGCATCTTTTGACAAGTCAAGCAGCATACACAGGCTAAGAGGGCAATTTGTCACAGAATCACAGAATCACAGAATGGTAGGGGTTGGAAGGGACCTCTAGAGATCATCTAGTCCAAGCCCCCTGCCAGAGCAGGGTCACCTTAGAGCAGGTTGCACAGAAATGTGTCCAGGTGGGTTTTGAATGTCTCCAGAGATGGAGACTCCACCACCTCTCTGGGCAGCCTGTTCCAGTGCTCTGCCACCCTCAGGGTAAAGAAGTTCCTCCTCATGTTTAGATGGAACTTCCTATGCTCAAGTTTGTGCCCATTACCTCTTGTCCTGTCACTGGGCACCACTGAAAAGAGCCTGACCCCATCCTCCTGACACCCACCCTCTAAGTATTTATAAGTGTTGACAAGATCCCCCGTCAGTCATCTTTTTTCCAGACTGAAGAGACCCAAATCCTTCAGCCTTTCTTCATAAGAGAGGTGTTCCAATCCCCTAATCATCTTTGTAGCCCTTTGCTGTACCCTCTCCAGCAGTTCCCTGTCCTTCTTGAACCAGGGAGCCCAGAACTGGACACAGTATTCCAGGTGTGGCCTCACCAGGGCAGAGAAGAGGGGGAGGATGACCTCCCTCGACCTGCTGGCCACACTCTTCTTGATGCACCCCAGGATGCCATTGACCTTCTTGTCCATTCTGTTGTGTAAATACACTTTAGAAGCAAAATGATGGGGAAAAAATACTGAAGGGAATTTCATATAAAGCTTAAATCCAGGCTAGGGTTCATCTCTATTTTTGTTGTTTAAAAGTTAGATGTGAGTCTATGCAAGGACTCAGGTTCCCCCAGTGAATGGTCCATCACACACTATCATAGATCTTTTACATAGCCTGGATGAGTTTCCCTCTGAGGGTTCCTTATATTTTTTCCAATGGTTATAAAGGAAATATAGGCTAACTAGCTCAGATTTACACATCTAACTTTTAGATGACTCTGGATTAGATTAATTTCTCCCTTCACTCTTTAAAATCTCTTTCTGTGAAACTCAGAGTAATTATAACTGTCTTTGGACTCTGACCAGGAAAGTATGAGTCTGTGATTCTGTTTGTTGACAGAAGAGAAAAACAATGCCACACTTTTACTTGCTTTCTTGATGTGTGTTTCTGCTCCCCAGTTTATGCATAATTCTGTAATATCATACTGCCATAAGTGTGATAAGGGCTGCTAAGGGATTGGCTGCTGTGTTAAGGGAAATATCCCAGTTTGTGTCTCTCTATTGTAGGCTGTTTCATGGACCACATCACCATTATTTCTGTGTGCCCCGGAGTCCTGCTTTAATTTATCCTCTCAACATCCTGGTGAGGAGAGAAAGTTCTGTTATTGCTGAAAATAACAGGAACCGATTTTAGGAACTGAAACATGGAGCCCAAAAGGACACAGTCTGTCCCAAATCACTAAATATTTTCCATTTTGTGCAGGTGGCCTGTACTGTGTGTGAACCATGGTCATGAGGTACCAGCTTAGACTTTCCCTAGAACGAATCTAAACTGGAGGTTAGTAAAGAGATGTCTCAAATTGTCCCCAGCTTTGGGGTTGTAGACTATAATCTACACGCAGCCCTCATCTACAGAAGCAACAGGGCCAAGGCTACTGCCTCTCATTTGCTTCACAGGTCACGGGAAGGTGCCTTACTGCTGATCTTCTCCCAGAGTTACTTACTTTAAACTCTTTCCTTGCAAACTAAAGGGGCAGCGTGTTGTTTCTAAAACTTGATAGCTATTTGGAAACTCATGTTAGCCAGCTGTTTTAACCATAATTCTAACTTTTTCTCCTGAAAAGGACCAGTGTCACTCCATTTTGTGTAGTACAGAAACTCTCCAATAGAGAGTCTTCTTTGGCTCAAGAAAGATCAAAGTGCTCTCAAAAATGTTATGTATTCACCTTGTGCAACAGGGAAGCCTTAACAATCCTAAATTTACCTACTGACCATGGATTTATTGGAGTCTCTTCTGTGGTCCTCTGTTAATAAAGGCAATCTTCCATACAGCCCAGCTATGACATACACATTTAGCTCTTATTAAGGGATAATGTTTCATTAATTTTGAA
This sequence comes from Fratercula arctica, assembly GCA_947846985.1. NCBI lineage: Eukaryota > Metazoa > Chordata > Aves > Charadriiformes > Alcidae > Fratercula > Fratercula arctica. Next base: position 46,325,866 of record CANTUZ010000004.1, read on the forward strand.
TTTTTATATTCAGATACAGGGAGGGATTGAAACATGACTGTGTACTATTTAAATGCGGGGTTTTATACCTACATGTATTTCAATCAGAGATGGAAAGAAAAAATATTATAGAGATTGAGAATGATTAAAAAATTAGGAGAACCATTTTCTCTTGACCATACATTAAGCAAGAATAAAGTAGAGCCCTTCCTTTACTTTCTATGAAGTACAAAGTATATGTTCAAGTTTATTTAAAAAAAAAAAAAAAGGCTTTTTAACAAGGAGAAAAAAAGAGAGAGTAAAAAGTCATGTTCAAGAAGGAAGACTTGTTGAAATATGAAAGGGCAATATGCCAATAGAATTATGCTTCTGAAGGAAGCAGTGCATGCCAATTTTCAGTCCAAAGCAAAATGTCTATAGAGGAGGTCTTAACTACTGTAACAAAGGGATTGTATGCTACATAATGCTTGTAAAACAAGCAAGTAATCTCTGCACATGCCTATGTCAGAAATGAACAGAACATTCACATTTTATAAATGAGTAATAGTGAGTCCTGAACGTTTTTAATTAGTTTGTTCAGTTTCACTACAAGGAGACCAGAAAAGGAACAAGAATGGCATTGTAAAAAGACCCCGTAAACTAAAATAAATCCCAAACAAATGCTGTCTACATTCTGCAGCAGAGTAAACCTAAAATTATATCATTTCTAGACCTGCCTCCTGTACAAGTATGAAACTTTCACACATGTGCTTGGATGCAACCCAGTTGCCTCTTTCAGAGCATGTGAGAACCAGACTCAGTCACACTTGCCAACACAGTGTCCTGCCAGGCACGGAGAGCTGAGGCAGACACTAGCCAGAAAATTCCATTTTGCTATTTCTCTTGGACTGCTATCTTTGAAGGGGATAGACATTGTTAATGGCTTGCTGTAGAAGACTTTAATTCTATGGTCTAGACAACAATCAATGTGAATAAGCAGATACAGTCATGTACAGAGCAGAATATAATAAACTTGTGTGAGTACAAGTTGACTAGTTATTAGAGCAGTTTGAGTCATGTAGTCTCTTTTCTTCCACAAGGACATTAAGACATATGTAACCTCAGAGAGCTTTAGAGCAAATCCCAGTTGTTTAATTAGGATAGCGATGACACATAGTATATTGGCTAGGAGTTCTGCTCCCTGCTTAATAACCTCACTCCAGGCAGAAATAGGGGTAGGTACTCACTGTAGTGTATAATACTGACTCGCAGCATATTCCCCCATATATGCCCACATTTCAGACCCTGAATCTCCTTGAAGGTGACCATGTTGTTCCCTGTTACCGAGCTGTTGTCACAGCCTTGGCAACACAAATGTTCCCATGTCCCTTTGCAAAGACCTGTGCAGTCATTCATATGTTGGTCTCATAGAAGAAACATTAACTCTATGACCTATGAGATACTGCATAGCAACAACCTAGTCCAGCCTAACCCAAATTAACAGTACTAAATTTATGAATTGGCCTTACACTGATCTTATACTAAGAAAGAAGTGGGACAGGCATCAGTCCATGTTGAGGGCTCTACAGAACCTCTACGATGGCTAAGTAGCCAACTCTGTGTTTCCTGGGAGTGCAGTGGTTGGATACTCCTGTTGGTATTCTGATATCTTCACAAGGGCTTTTAAGTGAACTCTGCTGAGCATTTACCATTTGCTTGAAACTCTCAGTTATTCATGATGATTGCTAACAATTATAAACACAGTGTCTCACACTGGCTATAAATGGCAATCAGCAATTATGTGGTGGTGGATCCTTGAGATGTGGCATATTTATCCCTGAATTGCTGGTTCAGAGGTACATGGTCACATTCCTGATCCTGTGTGACAATGTGACCTTATCTCTGCAGCAACAGCTTGGTAACTTTGTGAGTATCCACTCCTGTCAAGTAATTCCCAGATACTGGGAATCTGATCAACCCAGACCAATTTCATAAAAACAAGTCTTCTGTTACGGACACCACTGTGGATGCTAGGTACACCATCACAAAGAGTGTTCACGTATCTACTTTAACTGTGGAGTTGGTGTTTACTTTCTCCCTCTCTGGTCCACCATGCTGCCTGAAAATAAATCAGTTAAGTCCTTAAATCCTGCAGATAGCGTGTTTAAGTGGCAGGTCTGGTATGGTGTGCTGTCAATACTGGGTTGCAGTCTGAGGCTGTGAGAATTTAAAATGAGTCACTTGGTTCCCTAGAGCATCTCTTGGAGAATTTGAGATAAACCAGAATCATCCACATTAGATTCAAGAGAACATGCAAAACTGGAAGGTATATACAGTGGGTCATTTGGAGTCCCGACCCCAAGGCTTAGAGGACCCCGAATACAACCTTAGAGCTACTCTGTTATTTGCTGAGTAAACAGTGTGGGCACAAACCTTGCAGTCGTTATGAAAAGAACACCCCAGCAACCTAAAATACTTCTCTGCTGCCAATTTTGAAAGAATGTTCTCTTTTCCAGATGCAGTGGTTTCACTTTTATTTCTTTGGTGGAAAACTTAAAGTCTATTTTTGTACTTCTGAAGAGAACAGCTTAGAGTTAACTGCCAATTCAAGTCCTTCAGGGCATTCATTTTGCCAGCAGCAGTTTAATAAAGAGTCTTGGCTTATCTTCTCTTCACCTCCACAGTGTATGCTGTTATTGCCAGTCCACAGATAAACTCAGCTTTGTCTCCGGAGGCTGGAGACTGCACGTGAGATGTGGATAAAAGGAAAAAAAAAACACCTCTTTTAAAGAGCTATATGTGATTAATCACTGGCTGATATTCCTTCCACTTCTTTATAGGTTTATTGCATAAAACTCCTGACTAATCCCCCTGAAGGGCTGTAATTTGTAACAAAGTTGAAATGAACAATATTATTCTAAAGCAAAACAATGTAGCATAAAGAAACACAAGCCAGTAAATATACACAGGGCAGATCCTGTGAAAGTAAATAGATAAAAATTCAATTTGATGAGGTTAATTGTACTCCAAAGGGCTTTTCCTGCCTTAAAGAAAATCTGTTTCAGTTCCCTGTAGATATGGGTAATGCTTAATGGAGACCTGTGGGTAATGGAATATAGTTACTTTGTGACTGTCTGTGCTTCTCAGCGGCCTAGTCATAGCTGTGGAAAACTCCTAAAATAAAAATTAAAAAAAAAAAAAAATCAAATTTCTCTACTTTAAGGTATAATTACTTTCCAGTACCTACCTCTCATTTTTAAATAAAAGAAGAAAATGACAATCTATCAAATATATGGCATTACATTCATGACATGTACAAAGCAACTGTATAACTCATGACAGATCAAACAGAAGTTTTAAATTATTTTAAGTTATATTTGTAACCTAGAAATTTCCTGTCAAGAAAAAAAATCCTGATCACCTGCCTGAGGGAAATCCAGAAATCTGTTAAGTTTTGCAGAAATCTATTACGTTTTGGGTTGCCAAACTTTTAGCTCAGTAAATTGAGTTTCTCTCTAGAGGTCATGTTCCTAGGAGGAAACATGCCTTGCTATAACACTATGAAGCTCAACATCAGCTAACAGCAGGTTTAAGTATTCATGGTTGCTTGTGCATGACATAGGTGTGCAAAGGAATATAGGTTGTGAAAATAGTTCAGCTACCTTTGTGAGTTCAGATAGTCTAAAGATTTACCCTAGGCCATTGCCATACCTCTGCAGATATTCAGAATAAGCTTTGGCAACTCTAATTGTTATCTCTGTCTTTGTAAAAGAATTAGTTTCTTTGGGGGGCAAGGTGTTTTAAATCAGACTTATAAAGAAAATTACAGCAAATATCACCTACGAAGTGGCTTTTGCTGCTCATTGTTACACAGTTTCATAGTCATCTGATGCTGAACAAGAAATGAAAAATCCCAGACGTGGTCTATTTTATTATTACTGTTTTTCAAAGAATTCTGAATAAACAAGAATTTTCATTCCCCATTCTCAATCTGTGTAATGTCTGATTTCAAATGAAACATCACACCACTGTACTGGCATTTCTGAAAGGTGAAATTGGATTTGCTAGCATGATTATTTCCTTTACAGCTATTACAGCTATTGGCCCCATCCTTTCCAGAATTAATTGTTGAAAAAAGACAGATTTTACCTGTCTAGCACAAGTCATGCATGCACACATGCATATGGAGTTAGTGCACAAGTCCATTCACAGGTTCTGCCTTTACTAGCCATTGAAACAATGATAACACAGCATAAAACTCAAGCTAAACAGGATTTCTTTTTCCTGTTTGACAGGCTTTTGAATTTTCTTGTAGAACATTTTACCCTACAATATACATCCAGAAGAACGGATCAGTGATTCAAGCTTCTTGTTGACAAGGACTATAGCAAGTAATAGACTTAAATAGACTTAAAGACTTAATAGACTTAAAACTATATAGAACTTTTGTGGGGTTTTTTTGGTTTTGTTTTTTTTGTTTGGTTTTTTTCCCAGATGTCACCATCCCTGATAGAAGAGTGTCTGAGATCCCTTCTAATCTCACCCAATCTCTGTTTCAAATCTAGTCACGTACATTTCTTGGGTCCACACTACTGTTCTGCTTTAATGATTTCCTCTTTCTTCAAAACTTACTAACAACAACTATATTTCTTCTCAACCTTTATTTTAAAAGTATAAATCAAAATGAAGTCTTTGTGACTTGCGATTACCCATTTCCCAGTTTCCAGTTATATTTAACAGTTTTGAATGTAGGTAACTAGAACTGTATATAGTATTCCCAACAAGATCTTACCAATGTTTTTTTATCACTGGTGAAGGTATCTCACGTAACAGGTCTTCAAATTTCATGACACTGAAGACTTTAGGCATCCTGTGATCACTTTGTATCTAGGCCATCTTCCTTTTCTATTACTTCCAACTGATTTTGCACCTTATAGTAGGGGCTTTACAAAAAGCATGCATTTTTAGTATGTACTATTAAATTTCATCCCATTTATTCTCTATCATCTGAACCAATAATTTCCCAGAAGGCACTGCCTTTAATACCTTACTGAAATGAGACCCACATCTTTTACATCTGGATGTTATTCATGAGCTGTGGTCTCTTCTGTAAGGCAGCAGGTACCAGTAACTCCTGGTGCAGGTTTCTAGTGCCCTTTAACAAGATCAGTGAATAGGTGTTTTATCTTCTTCTTAGTTGAGCTGGATGCTAAATTGGGTCCTGCAGGATGTGTTAGAGGAAAAGTTCCAAAAGACTGATCCTCAAAACAACAATAGGATGTATTTGTTTGTAATGTATATATTCTTCAGGGACACTGGGAGATAAGGGAACTGAGACAAGAGATTTGAAAGCCTTTCTCTCTGCTGTAACTCCATTTAAATGCACTTATTTGTAACATGGAAGGGTGTCTTTTGCTGTAATTCCAGTGTTTCCAATATACTGGAATGACATTCCATTCCATAGAGGTTATTGTTTTAAAAACCAAGTGCCATGTACCCCAAACTCCAAAATTATTTGCATTTCCACAGCACAAAAAGAGTGGCATAGTTCTTGTGAAGTCCATTTAATGCCTTTGACAGATGTCTGCAACAGAGCAGAAACAGGAGCTCTGTTTTCTGTCTGTGGTAAGTATCAGATTTCCATGGGGAAATCAAGTATCGTAGACAAACATATAAAGAAGCAGAGATGAGAAAATAGAAGGATAAAAGGAAAAAAAAAAAATGGAATTGAATATGAATTGCAGATGTTCCATATTATTAGATATAGTCCTACAAGATAAGGAGCTGGTAATATCTATAAGGTCTATAATATCATAAGATCAGACTTCTCTGCCCTTAACTTTATTTCCTAGCTTCAGAAGAACGGGTGATATTAATCAAAGAAGAGACACAAACCTTCATCTGTGTGATTAGTCTTACTTTCTTCTACTTCAAGTTAAATTGAAAAAGAGAGCTAGGAGGCTCTCTTCCACATATCCATTGTAGTTCGTTGTATAAAATTCTGTAGCAATTATAAACCAGAATGTTCCTATACCAAAGGGGCTCTGTCTTGTCTAAATTAAACTGAAACAAGCACGTGCACAGATCAAAAGATATGGAAATAGCACTAGGACCATTCATATGCAAAGGCCAGCTGTGTGTATAAACTAGATGGTTTTCAGATAAGACACAAACAGATCAGTAAGATAAATAGCAGAAGTCTGTATCTGTATTTATTTGCTTAGCTGTTATGAATACACACAACAGAAATCCCGAGGAACTAGAATGACTTTATGACAGTTCATGAGTGAAAGATCATGTGCAGGGATAAGTGATTGGTAAAAATTTGTGAAGTAGTATTTTGCTAAAATCTGTTTCTATGAAAATGCTGGTAAAGTTATTTTTTGCCCTGAAAAATTGTTCTTAAAAAACCACACACAAGACAGAAGGAAAAGAGGGGATTTACAAACAGAACGAAACACACAGTTTTGACATTTTTGAAGCAATGTTTTCATTTTTGAGTTCAAAATGATTTTTGCACTAGGTCTTTTTTAAGTTTCTGTAATAAACTCTGTGTTCTAGTATGTAGGAAAGTCAAAGCCAATTGTTTTTTTATCTGCTTTTATGTAGAAATTTAAAACTGGAGGAACTGTTGAACACAGAACTTCTTAATCTTGAAATTTTCAATAGGTTGTTGTGAACACATTAGAGAAATGTCAAAACATTTCCATCAGTGGAGAGAAAGAAATATCTCTAGAAGTTACTAGTCCTGTTTCTTGTAGGTGCCTCGTCTAGGATGGAACAAATTTGACTCTGGAGACATCTTTATTCAATGACATTTGTTGGACATTAAATGACTGATGTCAACTAAACTTCTAACTTTTTTGGAGCTGATCATAGATGAAACAAATGCCTTAAAAGACCTGAGAAATACTTGCATTGTTTTCAGTGTTCCATTGTTTTCTGAGTTTTGGCTCAGAGCACCCAGTCTTTAAAGAAAATGATTGTAAGGAAAAATAGGGTGGTGACCTCAGACCCATACCCTGGGGGGAAGGAAATGAAAAATAATTATCAGTTTGAATAATGGAAAGTAAAAAGTTTTGAAACTTATTCCAAGGTGTATTCCAACTCAAACAGATTGCTTAAGTACGGGGGAAGGAAGCAGCTTTAGCCTTAAGACAGTATACACAGTTTGTGGCCTGAATATTGACAATCTAATTTCTTGCTAAATTCAGTTAAGGTGCCCTGACCAGGCAAATAAATTGCAGATAAAATATTCAAGCTTTTCTCAGAGACCTTGACATCTGGCTGAAGACTTTTCCATACTCACTTTCCATATTCTCTTCCTTTTTTTCCTGATATTTATCCCAGTGTATGTGCTTTATTTACACAGAATAGCACCTAAATGATTTCTCTAATTTGAAACTTTTAACATTGGCTTTCAACTAAGTTATCCTTAATTTTTTTTTAGCACATTAGAACTGAATACAAATTCGACTCATAGGAAGTCAGTTTTGCTAGACTGCCTGTTTTATTGGGTTTGGGTTTTTTTCAAGTGTGTTTAGTGTAAGTTCATTCCTAACATAAGTCTGCTTCCACTAGCAAACTTTTGTCAGAAATAGTTTTGATCAAAAAACTTTTTTGTGCAAAACAAGACCAATTTTCTCCAATAAGCCTGTGTAAAGTAAATCCTTCTTTCATGACTTTAACATAGTTAAGTTTATAACATGTTTGAAAACAGGAAAGATCACCATGTTTCAGATTTCTTTGGTAAAAGGAGGTCTTCATTGAGAACTGGATCCCTCTTACCTGATTGTCATCCTCTAAAAGATGAGAGTTTTAGTCTAACCAGTGATCTAGGCTCCTCTCTAACCCAAGAAGAAAGTGACAACTACAGGGAGCAGTTCATCCCATTTTAAATGTAAAGTGACAACTACAGGGAGCAGTTCATCCCATTTTAAATGTAACAGCTGTTTGGCTGGAATAAATCATCCACAGAAAAAGTTAATCTCTTTTTCTCCTTTGACTATGCAGCTTAATCTTAACCACTAAGCTTCAGACAGGGGTGACATGAACCTTTGCTGAGCCTGCAGAGCTTTTCCCTGAGTACAGGTGAGGAACAACCTAGGAGGGGGTGCACTCTCCTCCCCAACACGTGGCCTTACTTAACAAAGAGGTCAGGGAGAGGTGACCAAGGATGGCACCTAAAGACAAGGGTGGTGCCTAAAGATGTCTCTGTCCTTGTGCCTTGAGGCATCAGGTAACCTAAGAAGCACCAGGACTGTTGCCACCACAGCCATCACTCGCACCTGACCATAAGGAGGAAGCACAAGAGATGTTCCTAACTCACCGTGCTTTTCTCTGGCAAACATTGAACTTTTCCCCCTCCTTCCATTATGCAGTTGCTATTATATATTTAGCATATTTCCATTACAGTGTTCTGTCTCGTGCATGTTGTTCATTAAAGAAATACATTTAGCATACTACCATTTACAATCACTGTTTTAAAGTACTACCACACATTACTACCATAATTCTTACAAGTCTATGTAAATTGCATTTGCAGTTCCTGGGGAATGATGCATCATAAATCATCTGCAGCTTTAGATATTTTTAGAGCTCCCTGTCAATACCTGGCCATAAATCCTATACCATTGTCATTAGCATCCCAGTTTGACTCTAAGGGATTTCTTTCATCACATGAAGACAAGCTTAACGTGGTGATGAATGGTTAGAAAAGAAACTGTTTCCCAGGGCTATTTCCCCTTTCCATTTTTATATATTCACATGGAGGAAAAAACAGTTTGTTGTTTACTTGACATTGTCACTGGATTTTGCAAGTTTGTGTAAATTTTGTAGGTCTGTATGCACATAAGGGAACAAGAAGCTGAATGTCTCAACATCGTTCCTACACATTTGTGAACCCTTGCCCTCACAACATGGCAGAGGTCACAAAAGAGCCTGGTTTCCTTACCTTACCTACTGAGCTTTCTAATAGGAGGCTACATAGTAAACATGGGAAAACTCAGATGTAACAGTGGCTTGGCTGTTCAGGAACTCTTCCTTCTGTTTCATGCAATGCCCTCTAGAGGTTGCTGCAGGGTGCTCTGGGCTCTTTTTTCTTCCCTTTTTTTCCTCTCTTCTTTTTTCTCCTTCTCCCCACCCCCCTCCCCCTTCCCCCTTATTTCTTTTTCTATTGCTCTTTTTATTACTTATAGCAGCACTGGGAAATGAGACATAAACTAAATTATGTTTAGAGATTTATTCTAATTCCCCTGATTGGAGTATCTGTTTATTGTTCCCCCCCCCCCCCCCCCCCCCCCCAATAGATACACTAATTCAGAGCTCAGGGCTGTAAAACGCTCATAATTGTGACTTTAATCCAGAAAAAAATTAAAAAAAAAAAAAAAACAAAACAATCAAAGAACAACAAAGGCTCCTCTGGGACTATTCATGTGCTTAAAGATAAGTGCATGCTTAGTACTCAAAGTGCTTCATGGCAGCAAATTCTAGGCTCAGCTGCCTTGATATTAGCAAAATCTTTGAAAGAGTTTCCTACTTTCATTTCTGTAAATAATTCTATTTAACTCTGTTCTGTTCTGAGGGAATGAATCTCCTATATAAGAAAATTATCATTTGTTTTCACTTCCTCTGTCCAGTGGGCTTTTATATAGCCATATTATTCAGAAGATATAAGGATAGAGAAAAGCCACTTTGGAAAGTTGAGTATTCAGAACTTAACAATTAGAAAAAATATCAGCATTGTTAGACAAAGTCATAACAATTCCGAATATCCTAACATTACAGTACTGAAGTTATACCTTCTATTTTAATTTACTCTGATGAAATATGTATAACATGCCATCATTTTAAGCCAGGTTTCCAAGGAAAAAATGCTGGCAGGACCTATTACGTCTGTCCACTTCCAGAGAATTTATTCTTGTAAATTTTAAATGTATTCTCCAATTTCCAATAATTATTTTAAAAAATTGTTAAGTTGCTACATGTTTTGAGAAAATTTCAAGAAATTGATGTGAAATTTGAGTTAATTTCCCTTTTGAGGGAAAACCAAGGTAGAGAACAAATCTCACCTATTATGCTTGACTAGCCAGTTAGTGTGTTTGTAATTCTGGATGGTCCTTACACATATAGTTTCCTTCACAGCTTTTTCTCTAGAAGTTGGCATTGAAGTGCAGGGCGTCGATTGAAGAAGAGGTGAGGGCAAATGTAGGGACCTTAGGGATCTGGAGAGTGTGACAAGCAGATGGACTTGAGCTGGGGGGCATCTTGGATATAGACATTGAAAGAAACAGGCTTCATGAGTTCCAAGGCTCCTGGGGCAGCTGCTTATTAAAAATAAAATAAAATAAAAAAAAAAGAAGTCATCTCACATTTTCTGAACCTAAGGTCTCACCACCGAACTTCTGGACTTTACTATAGATCATCCCAACCTCTTTCTTCTTTCTTCTTTCACATTGCTGGTGCTTTTATCCCCTCTCAGCAGCCCATATTTCCCTATTCCCACACCCCTTAACAGTCAAATTAAACTGTAGACTCCTCCTTCCCCTTCCCCAGCTGCCAACTGGGAATGCAGTCAAAAAATCTGCTTCATCTGAACTGTGAGATCTGGATTAAATCATATCTTCTAGGGAGGTTAACTATGAAGTCAGAATTGAATCATGCCCAGGGTAGAGAGTCTCCTTTAAGTATTACAAGTCTTTATTAAAAGTATGCAAAAATATTATTTTTCTTCCCCCCCCCCGAAAAGTCTGTAACTTGGCCAAATTGTCTTTGGTTTGGCAAGAGCCACAATGTCACATCCAAAGTTATGCCATTGATAGAGTTTCTCAAAGTATAATTATAAAATATGGACAAAGTGATGTCTCTACTTCTATTTTGGTTTCCAATATGATTGTGCCCTGTTTGTAGATTCTTTCCATAAAAAGCCTGAAATAGAAAATTTCAGCTCCAGTGGCTAAAGTTGAATAGGACAGTAAATATTTGAAAGCAGAATTTTATAATAGAATGTGCCAGGTAACCTAATGAATATGTAATACTAAATAGAAAAAGATAGAAATATAGTGATGGAATGCAAGACTGTCTCATGTCATGTATATAACAAGCAATTCAGGTGACTAGACATAGGTGTCTGAGATGATCCAAGGTCTTTGAGATATGTCTCTGGCAGATACAACACAGCATTTATAGGAGACCTCTAGCTTTCTCGAATGGCAAATAGAAGCCAAACAGATCAGCTGAGCACGTTTTTATTCTCCTCAGATATCTTTTGTTTAGGTATCTAAATTTAATTTATTGATCTTCATCTGAGTGCCTAGAAGCTAGGGGTGTCTCTGAAGCTTGTCAATAAAGAGGAATATGGCCACCTCAAATAGGATGGATTCCACCACAAATGTAATGTTGTAATTTTTTTCATGTATCAGTATCTGTGTTTCACTTTCTAAGGAAGAATTTGATAAAGAGGAGACACCTCAGTATATGTTCCTGGTACTCATGTAAAGATATATTCTTGGGATAGTTGTTGACAGGCATCTCCCTATACTGCTCATCCAATGAAGGAGAATAGGAACCTGTCGAATAATAGATTTTCACTTTCAACTAAAATCTAATATATCAGTGACTATATTCTCTCCACTCCAGCACTGAGGATTTTATGAGTTCCAGAACAGTCTTAGCAGATCCCCACTATTCTTTTTATGTGCTTTAAAAAATAATAATAAAAAAGAACAATTTAAACAGTTGAGGGAAACATCTCATTTGATAGAATGACAAATATTTATAGTCCAGTACATGAATGCTCTACTCATTTCAATATTCCAATCAATAAACAATTCCAGTAACAGTAAAAGCTAAATGCAGCAGCAGCAATGCTATTGGATCATTAAAACACTCACAAAATGTATTTATCTTTTTTTTTTTTTCTTTCTTTCTTTCATTTGTAATACTCTTTGCTCTCAAAGTTTCCTGGAATTAAAGTTTGTTTGGTTGGTCGGGTTTTTTTAAAAAATACTTTAGCTTATATGTTTGCATTGTTATAAACGAGCTCTCAGCCATTAAACAGACTTTATGCTTTGCACAGTAACGCTTTCCAGAATTTACTGCCAACTTGATAACATTTTTTAATTTAGTGAAGCAACACTGTAATGCAATAGTGTCCCTGAAGAAAACTCAGTGCCATTATTTTTCTGGTGTTAAATTTCTCTAATGAAATCAATTCCAATTTATGCTGCTTTTGTTACAATATATAACTTGCTTTAAAGTGTAAATGTCCTAGCTGTCTGTTATAATGATATTCTAAGTTTCTGCTCACAAACACAATCACCACTAATGGGTTTCATAACTGATTGGAGCCTATCAGCAAAAAGCTCTGAGAGAGGGTTGATAATGATTATTTTAAGAGTAGCTAGACCACTAATATATGTGATAACTTAAAAAAACAAACAAACAAACAAACAAAAAAAAAACCACCAAAACACAAAACAAAACAAAAAAAAAAACCCCAAAACCAAAACCAAAACAAAAACCAAAAAAAAACACAAAACCAACAATAATAACAACAAAAACAGAAGGAAAAACACATTATGGGTCTAGGTATCACTAGGAATTAAAGATCACAGAATCACAGAATGGTGCAGGTTGGAAGGGACATTAAAGATCACCTAGTTCCAACCCCCCTGCCATGGGCAGGGACACCTCCCACTAGACCAGGCTGCTCAAAGCCCCATCCAGCCTGGCCTTGAACACTTCCAGGGATGGGGCATGCACTGATGTCAGAGGAATTACAGAGATGGTCAATGAGCCTGATGCGTTTTGTCTACATGCAGATGCTATTCACTTTACATGAACTGCTGCATCTGTTTTTGATTGCGAGGCAAGATTTAATCCAATAAGGAACACTTGCTGTAGTATATTCTGAGAGACAAAGTAACATAAAAAAGAGTAACACTTTAGTTTATGACACAAATTACTTCATTTATAACATGTTGGGGTATGATGGCTGGAACAGACCAATCCTTATTGGTGCAGTTTTCTTTGCTCTTTTTATTTGTTTGTGTTGTTTGTTTTTCCAGTAACTTTTCCTTGCCATCCAGCATCCTGACTTTGCAGTGTGATAACACACTGATGGCCTCTGCACAAGGTGAGATCCTGTCCTGATAGGAGCCCAGGTCTCATTTCCTACTCAGTAGATCTGTAACCAACAAAACGGGAAAGCATCCTCAGCTAAATTGTTTACGGAGATTAAATACAAGCTCAAGTAAATATGCATGTGCATATTTAGAGGTTTATTTGCTGAATAACGTAGATCAAATCAATTCTAAACTATCTGTTAGTTCCTGGAATATTATTCCTTATTATTTTGAGACACTCATGGAGATTTGTTTCTAGATGGACTCAGGTCTCAATTCTTCTTCCTCTCTGAAAATAATCAGCTCCAAATGTCTCATGTGGGTCCCCACACCAGGATATCTTAATCTATTCTGTGATGGAGTTCTCAAGGAATAAAGAGCTGCTTACTTTTCTCTCATTACCTTATCTTCTGATGTCATTTCTAGTCAATAGAACTGCAGGAAAATCTTTACTTAAAGCAAAGCTAAAAAATCAATAAAATTAAGCCATTGCATTTGTGCCAAATTCCCTTGATTTCAGGTCTTCCTGCCCATTTTTTATTGCTTCAGTTCTCCTGGACTGACACATTTGGACGTAACTCCTGGGAATATCTCCTCAGCCTTTCCCACTCCAGACCCATTTTTTGCAATGGTTTCGGAGATGGAAAACACTCTACCCACTTTACCCCTTCCCAAGTTGCTGTGGAGATGCACTGAAGTGGTAGGGGTCACATCCCATTGGTCCTCGTAGGACAATGAGAGGCAATACAGATGTCTGAGCTTCTAGGTCTTAATAACTGTTCTTTTGTCCTGGAGTAAATGGTGTTTGATAGCACATTCTTTGCCTCTTCTCTTGGATACTTTTCTCAATATGGTTGTGAAACAGCCCAGGAAACCATTCAGGCAGAGTTTTCCCCAAATACGGTTGAACTGTTTTAGAAGGTTGGAGTAGTCAATAACCAGACAGGATTCACCCTTGAATGAGGACGCAGAAGTAAAGAATTGAGTTGAACAGGTTTAAAGGAAGATCTTGCACCTTAGGATCCAGCCAGAGGGATCCCACCAGATACAGCCAGAGGAGAACCCAAAGGACTCAGTAAGAAAATTCCACGTTATTCAGACCAGTCTCACAAAGTGAATGGAGATATTTTCATTTCTGGTATAATCTATATCAAATTTTGATCATTATGTAGTAAAAATTCCACACATAATTGTTTCATTGTCCAGAATGGAAACTGCAGGATAATTCCTTTAGAAAAATGAGAGTTATAAAAGTAAGTGCAGCTCAGAACATCCTGTTGCTAATATCTGTGCTGAAAAATTTTATTATTCGTAGTACTTAGGTAGTTCTTCTTCTGATTTATTACATATGCAATTATAAAAATATTCTTAACTGCTGATTAATACAATAATAACACTGAAATTAGGTTTTGTTCATGCAATGTCCATTTAATTTTAATTTGCTCCTTCAAAATCTGTGCCGATTTTTACTTGTGCTTTTAATTTTCCCAGTTATAAATATACACACTGTTGACATTTCAAAAAAGAGCATTTCTGGGAGTGGCTAGATGGGAGTTCAGGGGTAGGTAATTTAGATTTTTAACATAGTACTGCTCTGTAAACAATGCAACTTTTTGTGGTTACACACCAAAATGTGTTTCATGATTAGACGTTCATTTTGTTTTTTTAGTTACTGGCTGCTGGGACATAAAACTGTTAAGAGATTTGTTTTCTTTGATTGAATCATCCTTTAGTTTGCTGGAAATGTGATTTGAAAACCTAGATACAGAAATAATAAAATCAGAAAATGAACAAAGGCCATCAAGAACTCAGCCATCATAAAGGGCAATATGTAGCTCTCCCTGGAGTAAATGTTTCTGATTTTCTGGGTTAACACTGGTGTATATGTAAACAGAAAGTGACATGAAGTAGGCTGTCCTAAATGTTTATTGCTCTGAGATTGAATAAGTATTCCCCGATGTTGGCTGTTTAATTTGTTACTTAATTTATATTTCACCCTTGACTTGATGCTCCAGGAGACAGTGACCTTTAGCAAACATTCTTTGGGAAGACCAGTGATACTGACATTGGTTTACAAGCTGAGCAAATCTCAATTAAATTCCTTCATGTATCTTCTACTTTTTGATACAGGAGTTAATAACATGGCATTGTAATTCTCTTTATTCTCTAGAATAGAGTGAGTGCTCTGCTTTTACCTCCTTTTAGAGGCAGTTACTGTTATGTTGTTGTTTCACAGAGCTTGATTAAAGTAGGCCAACGCACACAGTGTTTGTTTAATATTGCTTATGAAAGGTCCCGTTCAATACTTACATTTGACTGATGGTGAAATTATGAGCATGTTTAAAATTAAGGACACGCTTACTTTTTTTGTTCAAAGTATTAGTTTGGTTTTCATGGTTTCCTATTTTATCTTCTATTCTACTGTCTGGACTTTCAGTTTTAGATTTGGAGTTTATGTTATATTAAGCTTGACAGAATATTAAATTATATTACCAAGATCTGTCTAGCTTTGTAGAAGTAGAAAAATACGCCTGAGGAAACAGGGCTGGTTTTCTTTACACATACAAAACTTGAAAAGGTAAAGGTATGATTTTCAAAAAATCATAACAAGCCACCACATCTCGCCAGGCAGAGACATTCAAGTGAGAGTGCTGTTAATGAATCCCTCAAGGAAGTATATTTCAAGTTATGATAGGTGGGCCACCCAACGCAATCTAAGGTTATATTTTGATATTGACATGAAGTATGTAATCTTTTAATTATGAATTGCATCGTTTTTTTAAATGTTTCCCCCTACAACATTGACTTACCTACTTGATACTCTGGTTAAAATCATCATTACTTCAATTACAAAGCTATGGAAATCTTGTTAAGAAAAGCAGCCTATTTTTCATTAAATAAGTTGTCATTCTCCAGTAACACAGGAACTGTTAATAATAATGTAGTGTCAAAATAATGAAGTTTTTCATCCTCTTTTTTCATGTCACTAACCACAATTTTCAGTTCTTTTCAGACCTCCTTCCAGTACAAACTGGCAAATTATGTTGTTGACAGAGTATGCAAACTTATGTAAATTACAAGCTTCCATGGATTAAAGCTAACTAGTCCCATTACTGCCATGTCTTCATCTCCAGTACTAGTATATAAAAAACTTTACATTTTTTTAAAATGGGAAAATATTTTCCCTGGGAATAATCTGATAAATATAACAGTCAGAGCTTTTTTTTTTTTTCTTTCTGCCAGGCATCAAAAGTAAAAATTTATTTTAAATGTTAAGTGCTTCATACATATTTTGACAAATAGAGTGCAACCTTCAAAATAATTGAGTCATTCTAAAGGTCAGATATGTCATGGAATATCCAAAGAATAAAAAAAAATCTGCAAGCACACCAGGAAAAAAAATAAAGGAGCTCAGAGAGAAGACAGACATATCAGATGTGAGAGACAAGCTACAAATAAATCCTTACAGACAATGCATATTTCAAATGCACATGCTCCAAGGACTTCCCTCACTCTACTGCGTTCTCGTGATTTCGGAAAAGGCTATTTCTGTCGCTTATGTCATGCATTTCTCCCACAAGTACATATTAAAGTACAACTATTTTTGTCTTTGTCTTTCAGTATGGAGGAAATTGATTAATTTTACAGTTTTAATTTGTTTGGTTTTTACCCTGTAAACTCATGATGACTGGTCTACCTCCTTAATTTAAACAGCAATAGTTTTCAAACAGGTATCAGACACAGTTTTGTCACTTTATCATTCTGGTATTTATTGATTTTTAATTTTTTTCACCAAAATTTTATTAGAATATTCTGATCAGTTCTCCTAGTTGCACAGTGTAAATCACTATATCTGTATCATTTATCATGAAAATCAGTCCAAGATGAGAATTTGGTACAGAAGCCAACTACAATATAGATTATATATATCCTAGTAACATTTAGGATTCGCTGAGGTGGTAGACTCTGAAAATTTCCAGGAAACATAGGTAAGAACAACATGGGGGGGGGGGGGGGGGGCAGAAATGGCAATGTATTCTGATTAATTAGTGGATCATTGTTATTCTCCATGAAAAAACAATTGACATCTTTTGATCTTATCCTCACTAGGTAGAAAGAAGTCTAAACCCATTGACATCAGTATATTCCTCAGCTCTGCTCAAGCTGTGGCCATTTACACAAGCTGAAGGTATGACCCTCTGTTCCACAAAATGCAAAGCATCATCAGAAATAAATGTATTGCAATCAATTTACCAAATGAAACCTGGTTGTTAATTGGATAATGGAAAGAGATGGCAAAACAAAGCAGATCTGGTATTTCAAAAGGTTGGACATGATAGTCTAGGATCAAAGAGTTCGTAAAGTATAAAATTAGCTGAATTCCAAACGAAGTGACATGAGTTCTGGAATTTCAAGGGTTGGCTACTGCAAAGAACATAGGCCTGGACCAGTTGCCAAAGCGGGGTGTGTGTGTGTGTATAAGTCTGAGTACCTGCAGCTGGAGTGGGGATGCAGGTTTCAGGGTGCCAGCAGCTAGAGAGACCTGGGACACAGAAGTCAGCTACTGGCTTTGCTAGATGTCTGAGGCCAGCTATGAGAAGGACCGATTTTTGTGTGCGTATTTATAGATGTGTATGTACATGTATATACACACATATACATGTTCCACTAGTGGACTTTGATCTAGGTCAAGCAGAGAGAAGGAACAGGATGAGGTCATTGTTGCCATTCGCGCTTGTAAGAGTGCTGTCTTTTATGTCTGTGCTGCTTTGTGGGGCCAGCAGTGTATATTTATCCTGTGGGCACATGTGTGTGTATGTGTGTGCCTATTGTGAATCCATGCTCAGCTTCCCTACAGGCTAGAACTGGGGACACAGAGCTGCAGCAGATTCATATCTATTGTGCTACCAGATTTGGCAGCCTCTGTCACAACACTGAATCAGATTTCCCCACCAGATGCTGAAATCAGGTATATTTTATCGCCAGTGGGCACATGCTCACTTAGGGCCTGCATTGTCTTGACTAGTTTACGGCACAGTTTATTACCGTGTAAGGAAGTTTCATCAAAATCTGAATGTTTCACTGAAGTCATTCCATGAGACATCTTTGATGGGGGGGAAAAGTTAAAACATCATGGTTTAACATTGTCAAAATATTTGGCAGTGCTGTGGTAAATCCTATCAAGTTGATTTCTATATCTTGTTAGCTTAATATTAAATTTTAGAATAGTAATGTGTTGCAGCATATGCTAGCTAACATTGTATTACAAAGAGCACTGAAGAACAATCTAATGTCTCAAATGCAATGAAATACTTTATAGAAGAGAAACCTTTGTAATAGTTCTAAATTACACTTTTCAGATTTATTTCCTGTGGGAAAATAGCTTTTTCTTCGATGTCATAAGATTAAGAGGATGACCATGCTCAGCTGAATGAAAGATTGTTCAAGCTCAATATTCCCTTAGGGACAGTGGCCATAAGCAAATACCTACAAAAGACTGAGATGACTACGTAAGAGTTTCTAATTTCTCTATTTGTTTAGTAACTTTCAATTAATTACTC
This sequence comes from Fratercula arctica, assembly GCA_947846985.1. NCBI lineage: Eukaryota > Metazoa > Chordata > Aves > Charadriiformes > Alcidae > Fratercula > Fratercula arctica. The sequence continues at coordinate 46,344,509 of CANTUZ010000004.1, forward strand.
CTCCCTTGCCAAGCTTCCCAAGCTGAGAACAAATGGGAAAAGCTGGACTTCCAAAAAGCAGTTACTGATTGCTTTCACAAACCTTTGAGGGATCACAGTGTCTCTTCTGTCAGCTCTTCTGAATTGAGGGACAGATTTGTGATGTCAGTGCCCCGTTTCTTTCCTTTCCCTGAAGTTATCCATTACCTAGGATAAGTCCTTGAATCCCTGGGACATTTCCAGGGGTTGCATGGTTGGGTTTTTTTCATCCAAATGTACTGAGAGATACACATATACTGCTATTTCCAGATGTTATTGCAAGATACAAAGAAATTAAGGGAACTCTTTAGGTCGCAAACAAGGTCTATGGCAAATGAGGGGACTCAGTCTTGCGATCTCAAATCCCAGGTTACTGACTGACAAAATGCACCAACTTATTTACATCTGGTTGTCTCAGGTCTGCATCGTTGCATGAAGATGGAGTGTGGCAGACATCAGTGTGGCCTTTAACTCAAATAATTCTTTATCTCTGTTAAAGACAATAAATTCTTTTTTCAAGTAGCCAAAAAGCAAACAAACTGAATCCAGAGAGTAAAAAAGAAGAAGAGTCTTTTATTCTCTGAGGAATATAATAGGATCTGGACTGGAGTCCCCACTATCTTATTCAGAAAGGCTTTAAAATATTTAAAATCTATTTGGCTTATTCTGCCAGAGAGTCAGGAAATTCATCAGGGCATGAAGGTATTTGTGGTCTGCAGGGAACTGTATAAAATGGATGACCACTGTTACCTATGAATAACTTATTTGTCACATTTGAGTCATAACATTTCACAGTCTAATAAGGATAAACGTGCAGTTTTATATGTTTAATTTACATGTGTAAAACTGAATTGAACGTTTCTGTGCATACCATAGCAGTGTAAATGGCGGTAGATTCATGACAGGAGCATTAGCTACAGCAGGTTCATGAATTACTATGTACTAAATCCCTTTACAATTTCAGTACAGCTCGTTTTTCTTCTCCCTCTTTGCTGCTGCTCTACATGCTACATCTGGGAAGCGGGAGACTAAATATAGCATTCACTATGCCTTGAACTGGGATGGATGGATAGACTGAAAATGGCTTTGAAGATTATGTACCTATCACAGCATGAATATTCATGTTTGACGCAAAGAAAATGTGTCCTTGGTTATTCCAAGAGAAATGTACCTTTTGCTAACCCTGGGTCACTGTGTAGGAAGGAAAGGAGGAGTCATAGGGTCAGAAGGAGAGCAAGGAGAAGCTTAATACTCTTCTGTTCTGCCTATCAGTTCTTTCCCTGATTTTTACAATCTTTTCCTAAGAACTCTCTACCTTTCAGAGGATATATGAGTAGAAGGGATGTTTAGACTTGTATGACCTTCCTCATGAACCTAGGTGGTCAGAAAGCTTAGGCACGAGATGGATGCTGTGTTGCCTGTTCTGATGGGTTCATTAGGGTTTGGGGTTTTTTTGTCCAGTATAAGTTTGCAAATAGGTCAGGAAATTAAGCCTGAATTCCTTTTTCCTAGATGAGATCTCTTAACTACTAGGCTAAGATTTTCTTGTATACTTTACCCACTTGTATACTTTATCAATGAAAGGGCAGCAGTTAGGAGCTTTTCCCTGGGAAGAAGAAGGTAGAAGCTTTAATCTCTTTAATTCCTTCTCACTTATGTGTTAAAATCTGCAATAGAGAATGGATTCTAGACTTAGGAACCAGATAGTGAATGAGTTTATATTTACACCTGTGTTAGTGTTTCACACTTGTTTTACCCAAGACTTTGTTCACGTCATGGGGATTTTTTTTCAGATTCCTTTGGTTCTTCTAGTGAGGTACGTTGCTCTCTCCGTGTGTTATATTGGTGACTTGTGCGATCAGATTTTGAATCCTATTCTGGATGCTTCCCACTTAAGGCTGAAAATCTGTCTCTCTCCTTCCACTGTATATATTCTACACGTCTCCAGACTTCAGGAGAATGGGGAGTCAGCTCATCAGTGAATTCGTGCTGGCCAGACAGACAGGTAGCCCAGCAGTGTGAAATCTGTGATGTCCCTAGGACAGAGCTGCCCAAATATATGGTCCTGCCAACTTCTAACGAATACTGTCATGAATCATGCCAATTTTAGCCATTTGCTGCTGATTCTTGGAGAGCACACGTGACTTCTCTAGCACAAAGACTTGATATTTCTTATGTGTTTCTTATTTTTTCAAGCTATTCATTTTAGCAAGAATACTAGGGGATAGTAATTTTCTTCCAAGTAAATTTTCAGATCTGAATGTTCTCTGTAAAATTCTATTTCATTACTTTCTTTCTAGTGTTCCAGTTTCTCATAGCATATAGCTATAATTTTTATAGCATAATTTTCTTCCAAGTAAATTTAGAGATATGACTTTTTCTGTTAAATTCTATTTAGTTACTTTCTTTCTGGAGTCCCAGTTTCTCATAGCATATAGCAAATCTGGAGTAGAGACCTGTATTTGTATTTTCAGATATGATTTTCTTTGGACTTTTTGCAAACACTTGTTTTTTACCACCTTATAATGCACTCTATCACAGTTAGTAGTCTTCACTGAAGAAATAGACAGAATTAAGAAGCTCTAACAGAGACTGTGTTTATAAGGAGAAGAAATATTCAGACATATAGTAGTTAAAACTGTCAGAGATTTACAAAATAAAACAAAATGAACCCTGTACTTAATGGTTTAAACTAAATCCCTTGGGATTACAATGAGACATTCATGGGGACAGATTACACATCTGTTGACAGGGGATGGGAGGATTTATGCATTCTTCTGCAACATCTGGTACTTGCAAATGTCAGGGAAGATGACAGTCTGTAGGTCTGATCCGGTACAGCAATTCCACTGCTACATAAAATCTGGACAATTATATTAATCCCTTGTTTTCCAAAGCACTAATTCTCAATTTAGATTTCAAAACATGAAAGAACAGTGATTACAGCATTTTTTTAATGCCAACTGATAACAAGAGCACCTATTAAACAGTAATATGAAGATCCATATCTAGTTTCTCTGCCAATTATGATGAAAAATTCTCATAAACAATTCAGTTTTAATTATAGCCACTTAAATATTTTAAGCGGAATCTACTTAAAAGAGATGATTAGGCTTAAACTGAGATACTTCAAAGCAACTACAGGTTACCAACCAACCCACTTCCTAAGTGTCAATTAGCACAGCTTAGCTACCTTTTTATTGATATCCAAATGGTTTTTGAAACGCCAGCAATATGCTTTAACATAACTAGATGCCTGATAAGTTAACAAAATCGTAACAGATTGCTTTCTGATGTCTAATTTGGAATTAATGACATTGTATCTAAGTTTTCTCAGACAACAATCATCTAGCTTTTAATTACATTACAAAAGAAAACTTGCAATATTAAGTCTATAATTAATATCTTAATTGAGGCAGGAAGTTACAAAAATAAAAAGGTTTTTGAAAGAGCATTTGTTTTTCTCTTATTTCATTATTCCCTATGTTCCCTTTGAAATAGAAATAGTATGCCTATTATAATGAAATCCTAAGCCCATTTTATTTAGAATTCATGGGACTCTCTACATTGAATTAAATTAAAGTAGATTCAGGCCATACCTATACTGCTTCTGTTTGCTAAACAAGCACGCAGTGCATCACTTTCCTGGCCCTGAAAATTCTTAATGAACCCATGACATTAACACATAACAAAATTGTCTGGTTTTGAAAATCCTGATTTTTAGGTTTGTGAGTCTAGCTCAGGGGAGTTCATAGTGCCCTCTTGGAATTCCTTTTGCAATGCATGGGGAGACTTTGGTGACTCCCAGTCCATATTCTAGCCATTAGCAAAGGAGTGATAAATCCAAGAAGCAAAATATCCTTATTCTGTTCTCTCTTCTCCCATGAAGAAACTCTAACCCATTATCTGGCTGTGCATCTGGTACCACAGGTAGAGCTTTTCCTCGTATGTTTGTTGGGCACACTTTGAAGAATAAAAACCTCTGTAGGAAGACCGGATGAATCTGAAAAAGCCAGACAAAAACATCTTTGCTGGCAGGCTTTCTAATCTAGTGAGGAGGCCTAGGTTAGCCTTGAGGTGGAGACCAAAGCCCGAAGAGAAGTTTAGGTACAGGTAGGAGAGGGAGGAAGCCTGTGGAGGACAGTGTCAGTGGGGATGTACTCACACCGTCCTTGAGAAAGCAGCATGGGAAACAAGAAAGAGGAATTAGAAGTCAGTTCAGAGTCAAAGATCTGGAGGGTCACTGGAATTATTGCCTGGAGTGCTGTTCTAGATGGATACAAGTTTTTAGGAAAGACAGGCAAAAAAGAAGGGGGAGTGGGGTGTGTGTTCTTTCAGAAAAGGAGTGGTTCTACCCCACAAGACTTTGCTATTGAGGTTATGGACCTGATGAGAGCTTACCGGTCAGGTTTCACAGGTCATTTTACCCTAACGGCAGAATGAGATTTAGATAACTATGCCTAAAATTTCCCATCTGGTTCTTTGTTCTGAGCTTAACAAGCACAATAAAATATCCTAAAATGCAAGTAATCTGAACGAGAAAGCATAAAATCATACTCTGGAGAAGAGAGCAAGGAAATTATATTTCATTACAATTTCTTCACCTGATTTGTGTTCCTTTAGACTTGATAGCATAAAATGATCTTCAAGAGAATGGCATGGGAAAATAGGAGTCAAGTCACACATGTTTTTTTCTACAAAACAAGTTCTGCCTGTATGAGATACAGGTATGTGATCATCCTTTTCATGACCTGAGTAAGATCTTTGAAATACAATGTAGATGAACTCCACTGTGACATCATGGAGTTATCCTGCCCTTTTTGGATCATTATCTATCTTATCTAAACAAAATGTAGCTTTAAGACAGAGACAGAAGCAAAAATTACAAGGTTATGTCCTGTCTCAACATTTGAGGAATGCAGAAGCTGTTTTAGTGCCCATGTTCATAATTGGCAAATGAATATGAACATCCAGTACCAATGTTCATACTGGATTTGTCAAGTATGGACAAGTACTTTGAAACCATTCCACTGGAACCTTAAGAACTACTTTTGTAAACTACTTGTGTGTTACTCCTCTGTCACCAGAACACCTGTATTTTAAAGAGTGGAAAGTGTAGAGGTTTTTCCTAGTACCTTAGATTTTTATTGTTTTTTGTGCTTAAATGACTCGTTAGAGTTTAATCTTAATGCCTTATTTTTATTTCTTCATCTTTTCTTCCCCTGATTCTTGTTTGTGTAGCTAATCTCAAAAGGAGAGATATGCACTCAGTTGAGTGACTTACGTATTGGATAATTGAATTAAACAATATGACATGACAGCCTGTGTGTACAAATCTGTGTGATTACAGATCATTGTGCAATGGCTTTTGCAAATCGAGGAACGTAGCACAGTGATTTGCCATAATCAGCCTGGAATGCAGTTCCTGGTGTGTATGATGGTTTTGAACTCTGGATAATATAGAGATTAATTTCTTACTGCTTCTTAATAAGCAATAACATTTTCACCATTGCCTTGGGAAAAGCAAGGATACATAATTCCTTTTTAAATGGTTTCGTAATTTTGGGGATTTTATTTTTGTAGTTTTGGCTGCATTGGAAGATATAAAGCTGAATACCTGGTGTATGCTGTAATTTCCAATTTCTTCTTTTCTGAAAAATGCTTTGTTAATAATTCAATAATGTCTAAATTAATTACAATAACAAGTTAGTACAGGAAGTTGGTTTTCCTTATGTATTCTTTTTTGTTTGTTTATTTGTTTTATTTTGTAAATTGCATCAGCCTATACTGTGATCCAGAAGCAGGAAGACCATGATCAGTATATCTAAGATCTTCACTGTTGCATCGAGACATCGTGCTTTCAAGTCTCCCTTGTTATCACAAACATTTACACAACACTCTGAACAGTATGTAATATTTGACTCATCTTGTGTTTAGTAAATGAACGTGTTCTAGATTCTTCCTTGCTTCTGTTCTGTTCTATATTACAAGACTGGTGCATGTATATGTCTATATATATTATGACACCCTTACCAAACCTTTCCGAGATAAAGAATTCACTTTTTAGTAATAGGATATTGACACAAGCACAGAAAGGAGCTGTGGCTAACTCAAACTGCCTGAAATGCAGACCATTGTTTAATCAGGTTATTCGTTCTTTACTGAAGACTCTAATTCCCATCACAATTTCTCCACCTTTAAAAGGTACTCTAATTATATCAAACACCATGCCCAAAGACTCTGGGAAATATAATTATCCTCCTCAAAGTAAAAGAAGTTTTAAAACCAATTTGTCTAGTGTAATAGGATTTTTTATATAATTCATAGTAAGGAGGGATGAAGAGCTGAATTTGTTACAGATCAATAACATATTCCTTCTTCAGCTTCCATCGTAATACTGAACCTCAGAAGGTCCAGTAAAATGTATTTGAGCTCTGGATGGCCTTGGCTCATTCTTCAGTTATAATTCAAATGCTGATGTGATCCATAGGAGCAAGTAGATAAGCTCTTATGAAAAGCAAATATACTTCTTTTAATACTCCCTGCAGTTCAGAAATCAGCAATTTGAAGTGAATGGAAATCTATTTGGATTGCATAAATTTTTTTGAAGAATAAATCTTTCTGACAATCAAACTTGATTCCAGCAGGTTTCTCATGGCCATGTGTTATGATACTGGGTCAAGAATAAAATGTTTTCATCACTGAATCATTCTTATTTATTGCGTTGGAGAAATGAATGAAGCATTAATTTTAGCATGGTAATAAAAATATAGTACATTGCTTTCTAATCACAATCTGACATACAAATTTTACTGCAATAGCAATAGAGGTTATCTCCCTTATCTGTACTTTAAGCAACTTTTAAAATAAATGTTTCAGACATTAATCAGCTTCAATTCTTTTTCAGAAGTTCTGATATCTCCCATACATGCCTTTTTTAAGAGGCTTTACTTTCAAGAGTTCTCATATCTTTCTGAACAAAAGTTCATGAGTCTCTCCAGCAATACATTAAGATGTAGCCGGAGAGATTCTCTGGTTGCTAAATTGTTTACATCATTATTTGCTATTGCTATTTAGCAAAAAGCCCCCCCTTAAATCCTGTAATACAATTAGTAGTTTTAGGCTATGTCGTTAAACCATGCTGTAGATTGATAATGCTTGAATATTTGGATTTTAGCCTAGGTATGTGTCAGCATGTGGAAAACAGATATTATTTTATTCAGACAGCATGTCCCCAGATCCAATTCATATTTTAATAAGCCAGAATGAATCTATGGTACAAATGAATATAAGATTAACTGGAGAACAAAAAGATAAACAAAGCAATAATAAAACACAGAAGTCAAGACATTGTGTAAATTGTACTATTAAGTTCATAAATCTTTGGATTTGAGTCTCCTTTCACCCATTTTGTTCTCCTTTTGATTTCTTGCTGAGTATGATATTTATATAGTTTTTCTCTTGCTGGAATGCAAAACACGACTCACTCACACAGAATAACAAGAGAAAAACAGTAGTATTCAACTCACAAATTACAGCACCACAATTTAGGAGAGAGATAACAAGACTTGACATTTGTGGTGTGACAGTGAACTTATTCTTCATATTCTATGTGAAGAAACTGAGGAGTGGAGTTTAAGCTGCAACAAAGGGAGCCTAGGTTACATAGCAAGAGGAGCTTTTCATCTGCAGAAAAAGCACTAGAATAGGACATCACAGGAACTTCTGCAGTCTGCAGATCCATGTTTCTGAGAACAACTTAGACAATGTTTGTCATAAACTTTTATGATTAATTAATCCTTTCTCTGTGCAAAAGGTTGGAGACAGCAGAAACGGAGACTCCTGAAATTCCATCCTGCTCCATTTTCTGTGATAAATTATCTTAAAACATTTACTCCTTGAGATAAACATTTTGCAAGATACTGATATGAAAAAGGTAGGCAGTAAGACCTGTGGAAAAAAAGTGAGTACGAGTCTCAAATGCAGAAGAGACAATAAAATAATCAAGAAGGGAATCCTTTCCTTGTAACAGTACCACAAGACAGGTAAACAGGAAAGGCTACTCACAAAAAAAGGATCAAATGGGCTGGTCATCAAGATTCATCTTTCACTTACTTGTTGGTCTATAAAAGTCAGCATTGGAAGGCTGTGAGGCTGTGAAATGAATTTATCCTAAGAAAGCATAATTATGGCAGACCTCAATCATAAGAGTCGTACACATGAATGAATTATGATAAGATCAGTGGAGTTACTTTTTTTTTTCTTCATAAACAACTGTAAAAATAGGAGAAAAGTCTCTAATAACTCCCAGTTAAGTTGATTTTACTGTCTCAGTTAACCGAACATTTTTGCTTGCATTTTTGGACTTGATAGTTCTTTTTTTCTGTTTATAGACAATAAACAAAAAGGTTCCTGTTTTTTTCTGTTCAAATTTCCATTGTAGCTCTCTCTCTAGCAACTTTGAGAAGATAATTTACTGAATATCTTAATGATCAAAAAGAAACATGAAGCAAAGTATTAACCACATGCTAAGATACTTAGTAAATATTTGAAGATAAAAGAGAATATATTGTTTACACCCAGCATAATGAAGTTTCCAGAATAAGTAAACAAGAGCATTAAAAGCACTAAAACAGAACTTGCAATCTGTGCCTAAATATTTGGGGCTAGATCCATAAGTGATATGTCAGCTTCTGTACCCTGTGTGCTGCTTTCACTGGAGCTCTGCCAGTTCATGTTACCCAAAGATTTAGCTTTCAATATTAATTGATATACAGTTGTTGAAATATATTTGTAAAGTTTCAGCTTCGCTTTAGGAGACAATATTTTTTAGAATTTTTGACTTACATAATCCCTTAAAGCGCTTCTAAAGCATTCTCTGAGGATTTTTATGGTTTGGTTTTATTTCATTTCATTTTATACATGTAACCTTAGTAATGACCTTTTTTTCATGGTTCCCAGTGGAAAACAAGTGTCTGAGTAGTAGGATGTGTCTTTCCTTTCTGAAACTTCTTAGAGAAATTAAATGTATACTACAAGACAGGTCAAATGTTCAGACAAACAAATTCCCCAGAGAGCAGTCCAAACACTTTTGTGCTAGTAGGCTTACTGTAAAAAAAAAAAAAAAAAAAAAAAAAAGCTGAGAGAAAAAACATAGTGATACCAGGAAATTCTGGAGGAGTTACCAGGGGACATAGGAGGACTCAATAACTCCAGGAGTAACAGTTGGTTCAACTTCCATACCTGTGTCACGTTATGCAGATGTTGCTGAACATCTCTTCCCACTTGCACCTCATGAGACAGCGGCAGTGTCCACCCCAGGTAATGGACTATCATCCACTGGCGTACATTCATCATCTCTATCTGTGATAGTATTCTCACATGGTTCCACAGAAAATGCCTGTCCCTACTCCCTTAGCTGTTTCCAGCTCCAATTGAATATACCCCACCTCATACCTTCTAGTCAGTGAATTGAAGGTACTTAGTATAACAACCAGCCAAATTTTGTCTGAAACACTACTTTATTTTGTTCTACCAACCCAGCTGGGCAGGACAGGTCAGAGAGAGACCTCTATATTTCAAGACATTATGCACCAACAGCCAACTCCTGCTCAGACTACCACCCAAACTTGTAAACAAGGGCCACTCAGAAAGCAGAAGAAAATATGAGCAAGTGTGCAATGTCCACAACTTCCCAATTTTTTTTTTTTAATTACTCTATATTAGAAGAAATGTTGTGTTGTTTTGTCTTACCGCTTTTTTTTTTTCTTTTCTCATAATGCATCACAAATAGATGAGTAGGTGCAATTAAGAGGCTGTTCATCTGCAGCTGGTGAAGAAGCTGGGACAAACTATTGAGAAAAAAAGAACAGGGAAAAAAGTTTTATAATCTCAATTTCATTTTATGACTAAAAACCAAAAATAAGCAAAATCTGTTTTTCTTTCCTACTGAAAACATAATTTTCTTCTGCTTTTGAAAATTAGAAAATATTAATTTGCTTTCTCTTTATTTTTGAACCTTCAAACAATCCTTTTATTCTTTTCTCTTTCCTTTCATTTTTACCATTAGTAGAAATAAACATTTAATGTTGATTTCAAGATTTTGATCAACTTTCAATTTATTTCAGTAAAATTATTTAGATTAAAATGCTTTAATCATCATTGTGCTACCTTAAAAAAAAAAAAAAAAAAAGGAGATTATTTAAAATTTGATATGACAAGCTTAGAATTTACCACAGGTCAGCTTCAACCCAGAATTCAGTATTGTCAATAAGCTCTTATAGTCAAATATCAACTCAGATGAAGTCTGTTGTAGTATCCTTACCAACTTCACAGATACCTCTTGAACAATTTATACTGACAATGGTGAAAACCCAAATTTCACACTTGGAAGTCAAATGCTTTAATCCGTATTAAAAGCGCTAATTATATAATTTCTGAAGTTGGCAATTATCTACAGCTCCAAAGATTTCTGTGTCAGCTTGTCACAGCTTCAGCTGGGATGGAGTTAACTGTTTTGCTAGCACCTGGCATAGTGTGGTTTTCTATTTGGGATGAAAATGGTGTTGGTAAAACACTGATGTTTTTAGTTGTTGCTAAGCAATCAAGGCCTTTTCTGCTCCTCACATCGCCTCGCCAGGGAGGGCTCGGGGTGAACGTGAAGTTGGGAGGGGATACAGATGGAACATCTAACCCACAACTGGCCAAAGGGCTATTCCATACCATGTGATGTCATGCTCAGTATATAAAGCTTGGGGAAGCAAGAACGGAAGGATGTTCAGAGTGATGGTGTTTGTCTTCCCAAGTAGCTGTTATGCATGATGGAGCCCTGCTTTCCTGGAGATGGCTGAACAGCTGCCTTCCAAGGGGAAGTAGTGAGTGAATTTCTTGTTTTGCTCTGCTTGCACACGTGGCTTTTGCTCTACCTGTTAAATTGTCTTTATCTCAACCTGTGAGTTTTTCCTCCTTTTAGTTTTCTGATTCTCTTCCCCATCCTAACCAGGGAAGTGAGTGTGCGACTGCTAAACCATGACACAGCTGCAGGTGAAGATACTTTGAAGGCTCATCACAGCTCATCAGAAAAGGTCTCCTCAGTGATACAGAATGCTATCTTACAAAAAGATATGCCTCATCATTATAAATCAGTAAATAATGTGAAATTAAACATGGTGTTTGTCTTTGAGGAGAATTAATTTTAGAAGAAATTTTTTGTAGGTGGTGTAATCTAAAACTCAAACAAAATATTCAAAGAAAAAAAAAGATTGAATTCAATGTTTTGAAAAAATTCTTTAACCAATAAAAACTTCTGCACTGTTTCTGATATATTTATTAGAATTTATAGTTTTCATGAAGCAATCTGTATAAATGATATTTCTGCCTCTCAAATAATCTGTACATTACTATTTCAAGACGAAAACTCCATATTCCACACCATTATGACCATTGTAAAATATTAATTATTCTATTGTCCTGTGTTCAGGAAGTTAAGGAAGAAAAATTAAAGGAACTACAGCCAATTTACTATAAAAATAGAATAACAGCTTGCACTTGCACGAGTTTTACTGACTAATAGATAAGATTACCTACAAAAAAGATACAAGAAAAAGAACCTGGCTTTATGCTCTCTATCAATGTAAGTAAATCCTACATTGAATGTTATGAAACTATGTAAGAGTATAAATTGCAGCCATATTGTATCTTGAATAGCATGCTAGAACCATTTGATGTCAGAAGTGTGTATTCACCTAGCTATTAATCTTTTGATTTTCAGGAAATCACAGCAACAGAAGTAAAACACACCTTAAGAAATTATCTAGTACTTTGTCCTCCTACAAGGAGGACACCTCAGTGATTCCTGATTGATGGCTTATGTTTAGTGCTTCTGTACATGATATCTTACCACAGTATACCAAAGGGTTGTCAGCCTTTCTCCTCTCTCCCCCTGCCCCCCGCCCCTTCCACTTTTATTGCAACAGATATTGTAGGGTATTAGGTAACACAGACCATGTGTTCCCCTTGAACACCTTGTTATGGATTTCCATCTTAATAAGAATTGCATTGCGTACCTCTACAAAACACAGAAAGATGTGTGATTAAAAAAAGAAAGTGAATTAGTATAGTGATTCCTGTTTTCTCACAGAGTAGAATATTTTCTTTTTTTTTTAATTCCCTTACCAAAACCTTTCTCACATGTAGTTCTTCTACTTTAAAAATATGTTGACTGTTTACATCATGACTAAATAAGTTGAATTTACAGTTATCTTCCAATATGCAGGACTTTATATCCAAATAATATAAACAATTGTGTTTACACAATCATTAAAGACAGACGTTTTGTTTGAGGTGAGAAGCACTAGTTGTTTTATCTCCTGAATTAAATAACTTTTCTTTAATGAATAGAATGGAGAACCATGGAGAAGATTTTTACTATTATTTTATTTTACTGAAAACTCATGGGGAAATTCAACTGCAGGGTCAGTTTAAATGGGTGATTTGTGCCAGTAAGAACCAGAGTAGATGAACTGTGTGAAGGGAGAAGGTCTCCCAATAGGACCCTTTTAGGCCTAGTGTTGTGTCTCCTGGCATCTGTTATTCACCATCCGAGGTCTACTGACCATTATCAGCTGTGTCAGCAATTGAGAGGACATTTTCAGGCTGCTCTTCAACTGGATCTTAGAAGGAGTGAATGCCCCAAATGGTGGTGTAGATTGTGCAGGATAGAAGGTGATAGCATTGCCCATGGTGGCATTGCCCACCTGGGATGGGATTTACCTGAGACATCCAGAGATGAACAGGACTTAAGGCAGCTTTGGGGACTCAAATCATTCCCAGCTTTTTTCAGTACAGACATGAGGGTGACGTCCAGTCTTGATGGGGTGGATGTCACCATGGTGTGTCTTATCTGGACACTTTTGTTGCATGGCACATTTGAGAGAAAAATAACCTTCAAGGTAGATTCCAGGGATAGGAATTTACTTGGAAAGGTTACCAACTTGCTGTGGAGTGGAGGAGACCACGTGCCTATGGTCAAGAATACTACAGCAGTCTACGCTGGCAGGAATGAGGTTGAACAGGGTGATAGTGAACAGTTGATGCTACAAGCTGTTAAGTATAACTGCTGCTGCCATCTTCTGGTGGGACTGGCAGTCTAGGGTCTCTCCTTGCAGTTTAACTCAAAACATTTGAAAGCAAGCTATTTAGGAGCAAGAAATTTCCTGGCGAAGTGGTCAAATGCTGCTGAAAGATACAGAGAAACTCCACGTGAAAAAGTCTGAATCTGTTGTGATTAATAAATAATTATAGAAGTTTAGATGTATAATCTCAGAGGTCTGAGATATTTTTAAATAGTCTGATTGGCATTTATTACAGACGTCTAGGTGAATAAGAGTGTATGGGCACTTTTCGTTTATTTTTTGTTGTTTTTTCAATGGACTTCACAAAACTGACTCCACTTGGAATGTATGAAATCCAAATGCAGGATCCTGGGAATAGAAACGTCTATGTGGAAAGCTCTCTCTTAAGTTGCTGACTATTATTGCAATAGCACTGACTTCCAGAAAGCAATGTTGGTTTCTGCCATCTGAAAACTCCATCCCACCCTATTTGTTACAAAACCTTGGAGCCACCTGTGGCCCTATCAGTTTGCGCCATGATTTAACAGAACTGGAAGAGATTTTTTCCATTCCTTGAGCTCAACAAGGCTGATGTTAGGTTAGTGCCAGGGTATGGTCTATAATAATGAATGAGGCTATGATACAATGAGGGAAGAAGCAGATGAAAGGCTGCACATCAATCTGCCAGAAATTCCAGGATGAATGTAGACAGTCATCCCCAGAACTAGATATTCTCTGAATTTAGCTAAGTGGAAATGAGACAGAAAAAGTCCTTGACTTTACATTGGACAAATAAAATAACAGAGAGAGAGAGGTGAAGTTATAGGGCTAAAAACTAAGGTTGGGTATGTAATTCTGATCACAGCAGAGGTTCTCAGCAGCTGGAGGTGGTGGGAAAGGAACTATATTTCAATACTTAGTGTGACATACAGTCTTGATTTCAGGTTGCTGGATGAGGATGGGCATCTTTAGTCACATTTAGCAACCAAAAAATAAAGGATAAATCCACCAACATAAAAGTTCCTTTTGAAATCTAAGTACACTGATTTATTTCTCTTTCATACGAAAGTTTAATTTCAAGTGCTTTGATTCATATGTAATATTTTCAAAAAGACAAAAAAAAAGAATTAACTGCTTCCCTCAAAGCACTCTTACTAGTTAATTCCACAACAAAGACATCCATCGTGAGTAATCAAGTTCATTGGTTATCTCATCAAAACCCACAACACCAGGGGACTATTCTAGCCCTTAATTAGAGCATTAGTGAAGAAGTTAAGCACAAAAAACATTTAACTCATCCCACTTAAACAGTTCCTTGGAATTATACATAAAAAATCTCACTTTCAGACTGACAGTTTAAGGTATGCAGAGGGATCAACTTTCCAAAGGCAGACACCTGAACATGTGTATTTTATTTAGTAGTCAAAAAAGATACTAACTTTACAAATCTGCAGTTATACTGCTTTATCTCCTTTCTCCTGTTCATGAGGTTCTTGTGGCTGGTAGGGTCGGGTTTTTAAAGTATCATATGCAATTAATTCTGCACATTCATGCACTTTCTGTGGCTGCTGTTGGAAAAGGTTTGTGGTCAGAACAAAACTCCTTTCTGTTACCCATCTCTTCCCCATTTGTTCATTAAGGGCTGAGGTGCATCACTTGGCAGTATGATGGATTGTGTAGCCAGAGTGTTGGCCTCAGTAGACATGGATCAGCCTCTGCTATGCCATTTGGACATCCTTTAGCAAGTCATTCAGCTGTCACTGGATGGGTTAACAGCTATACAATAGGGATAATGTTCAAGGTTTTGCTCCAGATCAAGTAGGAGTAAGATTTGAGAACAAGTCTCACACCACCTATGCTGAAACTCATCAAAAGGTGAATATTTTCAAATAAAGCCACAAGGCAACCCAACAGAGCTCTGGGACTAAGACACTTGCCCTGATATACAGATGTAAGTAGTAATATCAATGCACATCAGTGGAAGTTTACATGTTGTGCAATTTTTCTGACAAGGGAGTGCCTGTATGTAGAGGGTTTGGAAGGATCTGTGGGTGGCTGAGGTGGTTGATATATCTCTGTGGATGAAACCTGTGGAGATTTATTCTGGGTTACATAGACTGTGTCCATACTAGCTCATGAAACAGGATCAGGGCCTGGGCTCAAGTACTGACCTGTGGGTTACCTAATTCACTAGCTGATAGTGCAGTCTCTAACATGGGTTATGTTAGGCACCAGTGCGCACTTTCTGGGGCAATTCCCAAGGAAGCATCAAGGGACAACGACTCCAAGAGCTAACCCCCCAAAACAACATGGTCACTTTTACCATGTATTTAAAGGAAGAGCTAAATCACTATGAATGTAAATTGGGCTTATACCCCAGTCTTCAGCAGCAGAGAAGGGACCTTGGGCTGGGTAATTTTCTTGTGTTCATTTTTTTTAATGAGATGGTATTGAATAATCTATATTGATCCGGTGATTTCATAGGATTTAAGGAGGTCACATAATGACTACTACACCATTTGCATTGGTATAAGTACTATCTTACCTGATGATAGAAGGGCAGTAAATTCTCTTGTTTGAATACTCTCCCTCCATTTTTCTCTACATTTTTTTGCTAGGAAAATTTGTGGTGTATTTCAAAACTGATCCTGAATCTCAAGCCAGTCCCTGGAACTAACAGACCATAATTTGTTGGTTAACCTTGAGACTTTTAGATGGCTGGCTCTATATGAGGGCAAATACTGAGCATTGTATATTTTGTTTCTAAGGTGATGTATTCTGCCAGACTCTGATAATGTAATGGATGAAGCTCCCTAAATCAGTGAAGCTGCACAAATTTACACACCTATGGTAAATTGGGTCTGATATGAAAAATTCTATTTTTAATACAGGGATGAGGTTCTTGTTAGTGCTGCATTAAGTGAAACTGAATTGGATGAGGTAAAAAGTAGGTTGTGAATAGGAGAAAAACTGTCATTTTTAGTAGTTGTTGGATGAAAAAGAGAACAATGCGAACAATATCTGACCTGGTGACTTGCACTGGAGTGGGAAGAATCATCTTTTTGGGAAAATGAGAAAGGAAAAAAAGAACAACAAAAAAACCCACGGTACACCTTTAGAAGAGAAAGTTAAGACGTGAGGAACTAGGACAGCCACTGTCTCTGCCTCGGCTGAAGTGTGGTCTCTAATGACTCCAGTGACACATAATCAATTTATGAGCTTTGTTGTATTACATTCACAGACAACGCAGATGTCAGCATTTCCACTTCTCCGGAGAATGGGCAAATATTATATTACATTCACTCAAGAGTGCAAATACCAGCAAAATTTGGATAGTCCAATTCACACAAAATTCACTTCTGCATAGTCTACCTAGATATCTTGTCTATCCAATAGTTGTCTCTCATAATTACTTTTTTTTTCAGTCTTTTGAGAAACCTGTTGAAATAGTGATGTAATCAGAACTGCAAAATCGGATTCTGGAGGCTTTCAAGCTCTTTTTCCACTGGTCCATGTCAGCTCTCACCCTAAATTTCTTAATACTGTCAGAAATTGCATGTTAAAGGAATTTGTAAACACTGTTTCTTGCAGCACAGATCTACCTCCATAACTAAGATTCAGCTATATACTTACCCTACCAATTCCTCTGTTGATTTCAATGAAATTTCACCAGAATACACTGTAATGGGGCTTACACCTCTTCCTCTTTCTCGAAGAGAAACCTGGGCATAAAAAAGTAATTAAAGAACTGATATGCATTTGGTGCTAAATTTTCAGATTTAGTGAAAGACTGTATTTTTCAAGGATTCCAGAAAGCTTCAATTCTTTCATCAGCCAAGAGGACCAAGTATCAGTTTAACGGATAATGTATTGTAAGGGTCTAAATTCCCAATCAATACTCTTTTGTCACTCGTGTACTCCTGATCAGTCACATGTTTTTAACCTTCTCTTCCCTTGACAGATTTTGTAGTAAGGGATTAGGATTTATATGGCATTAAAGGCTAAATAAACCATTGTTGGGAATAGCACATGGTAAATCATGTACCCGAGCGACACTAACTGTTGATTCCTGGTGCAATATATGTAATATTCAGGTCTTTCAGATCTTCTATAAACATTAGGGTTGAACTTTACTGCAGTTGGGAGGGGCATAATAGTGATTCGTCCAGCTTAAAATTTTCTGCTTTAGTGAGTTGCTCTAAAATTTCATTGTCCAGTCAGGAATATTCCACCTAGGAAACAGTGTCTGGTTGTGGTAATTAATAAGTGTATTGATCAGCCAGTTCCTTGTGCAAAGCAGAGGAATGTGGCTGTAAATTTCTTCTCTTCCATTGAAATACTGAGCATATCTGAGATACTAGCAGACAATAGTTGGGATTAAAGTAATGATGGTCCACTCATCAACTAACTGTTCAATGTTAGCATCTTTTTAATGCTTTGCCTCTCTTTTGTAGAGTTTGCTTTTGAGACAAAGTTACAACTGAAAAAAAGAAAGTACTTGAAAGTCTACTGGAGATGAAAGCAGAATGTGAGATGGGGGAGGATTAGGAAAGTTTTAATAATGATGAATGTAGTATTTAGCATTTTGGTAATGATTTCCATAACACATATAATACATATTACATAAAATACCTATTATACATAAAATTATTTTTATACATATATAATTATACATATGACATGTATAATAACATGCATTGTGTAAGTTGTATAATATTATCGCATTTGAGTGCAATGACTATAAAACAGAATGGGGAAAAAAGATGACACATGCTTCAAAAGCAGAGAGATTTGGATGACTTGGACATGAATATTTGTGGATATGTTCCTTGGGGAAGCAGGGGTAGTGATTACCCTCAAATTGTATGGAATTCTGAGGAATGGAAACAGTCTAATTGTGAGTGATTAACATTCATTTAGGCAATCGAGGTGACTCACGATTCCCAGATAACAATTGTTGACTTCTCTGTGGCAGAGGGTGAGGACCTTGAGAAAAGAATTCTGATTGTAATAATATTGTGTTACCATTATACGCAAGTTACTACGTACCTGCAGAAGAACAAATAAATGCTGGAAATATGTTTACATTTAAGCACTTTAAGCACATTGGTCTCCCATTCATGCCAAAAGTTTAATTAATTTACAGACTCGTCAGAAGTGGAGGACAATTTCATAGATCTACTTCCTGTTTCCATTTAAGAAATTGAGTTCCAAATGTAATTCTTAATATGACAATAGATGTGTCCCGCAAATGCATGAGTATAAGAAAAACAATATCTTACTTTTTGAGCAGGTGGGAACCTAAGATTAATTTGGATTGGTGTTTTAACATATCAGCTTCTTAAACTTAAAACTAATTTACTGTATCACAAAATCAGTATCTGGCTAAAACTACAGTTTAATGGAAGAATGAGAACTGAATTTGGCTAACGTGGTTTGTGCAATGGCAGAGTATTTGACAGCGTTCTGGCTCAAGTGGCCAATTTTGAGTATATAAAAGATCCAAGGTTTGAGGAACCACAGAACTGACTTCAGCAGGATGAATATGGGCATAAATTCACTACAAGTGATAGTGCAGAATTCAGCTAGAAGTTAGATCCTCCTTTCAAGTGCTGGTGTAGAATCAGTGACATTAATGGGATTTATTTATACACAAATCAAAAGTTAGTTAAAGAAAAGACTGCTGTATGAGTCAGCTAGTACAAGATGTGACTCCTTAGTTGAAACTAACATTATTATGTTACCTTAAACTAGATAGGCGTTTGACTTTCTGCAGTTCTGAAAGACACAGCATAAAGCGCCTCTTGGAAGATGGTCTGTGAGTACAGGCCTCTGTTCACCACAATACACACAATCCCCATGTCAGAGCAGGATTCGCTTGTCTTCAGAAGAATCTCATTGAACTCTGACTTAGCAAAGTCAAGAGGTGGAAGTCAGCCTCTTCGTTTTGAAAAATTGGCCCCATGGGTTTTTATTCATATTTTAACATCTACACAACTGTTTGAAGAAAGAAGAGGTGAGAAGGGCAGAAAACCTTTTTTTTTTAAAGGGTTCTTGTAGTTATATCCAAGACTTCAACAATAGAAAAGATGAGAGATGGGATGCCCCTGACTGATAAGGCTCTTCCTTTCGTTTAGATGTCTTCCAAGTCATGTGAAAACGAGACCCACAGATTCTTAATTCTTTGGGACATCTTTTGAACTTGTGATTTTAAGATCATAAATTTTTAAACAAGATGCGTAACAACTACGCTGCAACTTATATTTTGGTGATGTTTCACTATCCTCCCTTAGCCATGACTGATAATATGAATGTACTATTTATTATCTTGCTTTTCTTGAAATTACCTTTTCAAGATGATTTTTTTTTTCTACTTGATGTGGAATATTTAAATTTCTTCTTTGTTTCACTTAACTATTGTATTCTATGGAGTCATTTATAAATGTTATATGATGAATAGCCAGTCCTTAAGAGCTCGCTTACACTTTTCTCCCAGGATCCTCCAATAAATTCTAAAACAGTCTTCCTCAAAAACAAGCCAGTCACAGTGACTATTTCGGATCTCTCTAATTGCTATGTTTCCCCAGGAGCAAGCAGAAAACCCCCATTCCTGTGGTGGGGAAGTCCCCACACATCCCCTGTGAGCTGGGGAACATTACTCTCAGTCTACCTGAGAGAGTCCCTCCAGTCCTGTCCTCTGCCAGAGTACTTTTCTGAAATGAATTAATTTCTCCATCTTTCACTGAGTTAGAAAACATATACAAAAATCAGCTGGGAAACAGTCCTCCAAGCTTGTTTTTTGTCCTGCCTTTTTGCCCTTTTTTATTGGAATGGGCCTACCTGCTCTTGTGTGTCTCAAGCAGCCTCACAGGGCTTGGTATAAGATAGGTTAGCTGAAGTCTTTTTATTGAAGACTATATAATCCAGAGCAATGGTTAGAAATGTCTACACGGAAAAAGCAACTATTACTTCAGACTTCTGGGATGTGTCTTTTACCCTACTGAATTTTTGGAGAGATTTATATCTTATTTTTTAAATAGCTTTTTGCTGTAGTGAATAGACTATAGACTTTGTTGTCTGTAATCAGAGCTCAGATATCCAACTTCCTTATTTTAAGACAGAAACAATAAATCCTATTTTACATATGTACAGGGCATAACCCCTTCAACCAGAAGCAAAATATAAGTGTATGTTTAATGAGAGAAGAAGGGAGAGAAGGGGTAGGAAAGAGGAATAAAATAACATGACCCATGGAAGCAAAGAATGAAATTAGATTCTATTGAAACTTAGCAAGTTAAAATACCAAGCTGCACTTGTCATTCCAAAACACTAAATTGAAATAAAAATCAAATTTATCAAGGTCCAATTTCCTTTACACGCTGGCTTCCCTCCATGAGTTTATCTCCCTGAATACATCATGTCTGGGTAGTGTACTGTGAAAATACCAGTTACAAGCTGTTGCTGTATTTCTCAGTTGGCAACATGAAACTTACAGTGGAAAACACTTACTTTAAGATAGTTGAATGACACATCAGATTTCCCCTGCATAAGCATATTCTGCCCAGACTGATGTAAATAGACTCCTTGGAAGGAGCCTCATCTTGCAGACTCCCAAGGAGAATGGCATTTCACCTGCCAGCCTGAATTTAGACAAGAGGCTTTATCCAGGCCACAGCCAAGAGAAAATCTTGTCTATTCTGTGCTTTTATGGTGACATTATCTTCATTGTGCGTCTAAATTTTGTTGTTGTTGTTGTTCTTACTGACTTGAAATTTTATGTCATAAATCTCTGAATCCTACAGGCTCCATGGGAGTTCTGAAAAACAGAGATTTTGGGGTCTGACTTGTGCAGCAGCTTTTTACTTTTATCTGCATGTGGAGGAATCAATAGGTATTCCAACCAATTTACAGAGTTTCTGAACAATTGCAGGCTGTAGTCATACTGGTAGGAAATGAGATTGCTTAGCATATCTGAAAATTAGTACATTTTGAAGTAGATACAATACATGGTTTTAGATAACAATTTGCAAAGACCTCTGGATATTCAGAAACCTAAAAGAGTAAAATCTTGAACCACCTGGCAGTCATGTTGTGCACTCACCTGGTTTAACGGAATGAGGATTTTGCCTAGTTCTGAATAAAATTAGTTTTAACTTAGCTACAAAACAAGACAGAGTTTTAGTCACTCTGGCATAAGAGAGCGTCAATGAGATGCTAAATTTTTGTTCCATTTTTCTTGTTAGAGGTGTTCAGACAATTTCCTATATACTCTACTAATTAAATGCTTCTCAAACTATTTCACAGATTTAGTCATATCATTTTTACATTTTTACAAATGAACACTGTATTAGTTTCTTTCAACAAGTGTTGAAACTAAGAACAATGCTCATACCATCTTGCTGGTCTCAAAATCAGGAAATTTAATGCTTATAATTGTATCATTCTCATGGTGAAATTGGTGCACAGATACCAACGAAATCAGAAGAAATCCAAACTCCTCAAACATTCATTCAAAATGTGGTTTAAAATTATTTCCTGGCATTCCTACAGGAATTTGGTCAAGTCTCTTCTTGTTTTGGTTTGTATTCTAAATGAAAAATATTATAATTTTAGATAAGAAAATGTGTCTACAGTGTTCTCTAAATGAAAAGTTATATTTGAAGTAGGGGTTCATTATGCAACAAACAGGTCCTAAGGGTGGGAAGAACTCTAGGTGGTGTTCTTGAATTTGCATTTTTGCTTAAAGCTTGAATAAGAAATATTTTCTCCGCTTTTGTAAAATAGGTACAGTGAAGGTATTGATTTGCACTTGAATAAAGAGTATATAAAATAGCTAAAGAACTAGTTTAATATTAAACTTTTGGTGCAATTAATTACTTAGACCTGAATCCAGTAAAGGCTTTGGCGCCTAAAAGCTGTGCATTGGAGCATCAAACTGCTAAGTGTCTGGCTCTCACAATGAAATCCAGAATGCTTTGTTGAGTATATAGGTTTCTCATACAGTGTTCAAAAAGTTTCCGCTTGTGTAGGCTGTAAAATGGTTTCTGGTGCACAAGTATCTGAGGTAATAACAACCTAATTTGGGACAGTTTAATGCAAAGTACAGCCTTATGTAGAGATGTGATGTGAAGATAGTACCAGAAGCTGCATTAATGTAGTCCTGAACCCTAAGCTAGCAAAGCTATGTCTCTTTGCAAAAGAGCGTAGTAATATGGCTTTTCTGACCTGGACCTAGTCTGGTCTCTGTTGAGAAACGATGCATCAGTTAACAACCCTGCAGATCACTCAAATGAGATCCAGAACAGACAGCCAGTTAAACTGTGAGTTACAGAAATGCAACCCGATCAACATAACTTCATCAAGAGCTGGCCAACAAGAAATACAAAGGACAGGGTGTGTATGTAACATTCCTTTGTAGTATCTGAGGCCTGTCTGCCCATCATAGCTAGTCAGAAGACTTCTTGCAGAAGCAGATAATTATTTTCTGCCTTTCAGCAAATGCTCCTCACTCTCCTAGGTTAAAAACAGTGGTGCACTGCAGTCCGCCTTATACTAGTACTGTCTGTTTTGGAACAGGCAGCTCATAGCTCAAGAGCTGCAGATGTCTTTAAAGCCTTTATTATTTCTGCGCATTTCATGACATGAAAGGTTAGCAAGACTTTTTGCCACAGGGCTTTCCAAGCGGTCATTTCCATGGTTCATCTCTTTCAGCTGCAAATAAATTTATTTTTTAGAGTTCCTTAATGAAGAATTTCTGATTCAGAAACAGAGAGCTGTAAGACTCACACAGCTTCTTAATTTAAAGGAAAGAACTTAAACTGTCTTTGGGCTACTGACTGTAACATAGTCATGTTGGTTTTTTTGGTAGTGCCCATATTAGAAGAATGGAACTGAGTTACATCTGATCAGTCTAGATATTTGCAGTTTTGGGGAAAGCGAACGTACATTACTATCAGAAGTAAATCTGTAGGAGGCTGTTAACTATAGACAAAAATATCTATGAATAATGTTTAAACAGCACATTGCAAGCAGATGGGGTGCCTTACCCAGCAGTGGCTAGGCAAGCGAGGTTTTGGTCATGGTTTTCAACAGGGATTTAAGAGATACCAGGTTAGTTCATGTTCCTGTCCCTCCCTCCAAAATGTATACTAAGTCACTGTTTTTTCCACACTTCCTTTCCTCACGTTTCCTCTTCTTGCTTACTCTGGCCTTTTTACTGCTTCTCATAAACTGTTTTCCTTGCAAACTGAGGAAGAATGTCTTTGTGTTACAATTAGTAATTCTCTTACAGTCAGGTAAATAAATCTTGTGCACTGGTTTTACTTTCGAACACTACCCCTGAGAAAACATTGCTAATCTGTACCAGAATGAAATCCATGCTGGACAAAAATATCAGTGACGGCTGTCATTATTATTCTTTTTGAAGGGAATTTTTTTTTTTTTTTTTTGCATGCTTTATAACATGTTAGTTGAGTCAGCTGTAAGTGACCAGTTTTGAGTGCTACAAGTAGTCAGATGTAATACCAAACACAATTCTCTATAATGGACATAGTTCAACACTGTATTACAGACAGGTCGACAGGTTTTTTTCATGTTTATCATGACTGAGGTATAAAAGATTAATAATTACAACTGCTGGGGAAAAAAAAAAAAAAGATGATTATGCAAATTCTGACCTTGTGGTCCTGAAGGAAAAAACCTTTCTTAACTATGCTCTTTAACAGAAGATAATCAAAGCATTTTCAAAGCCTTTGAACTAACATCCACAACAAGTAATTCCATGGTACCTTCATTATTGTTGGCAAGTCCCTCCAACAAGATAATCCCTTCTATTTTACACAGTGCTGAGTGTTTATAGTAAAAACCTTGCTTCTGGTATGATTGTTAATAATAAGAAATCAGTAACATATATTTTAACTAAGTCAATAGACTATATTCTAACTAAACAACTTCACTGACTCCCACCTCCACTGCTATATTTTTATTCTGATAGCTGTGGATAAAACCAGAATCCCTCACTAGAATGACTGAGTCTAAAACCATCATTAACGCATTATCACATAGGGTCAGGTTTAAAAATGAAAGCTAATTGAACTCTTTCTGAAAACAGGAGCCCATTTTATATTAACTTTCCCAACCTGGATAAAATTTGCCTCCCAAAATGTCCAGCAGATACTAGTGTTACAACTCAGACTTATTTCTTATGGATTTTTATTTCTCTGTGTGTGCTGCCTAGATGCCTTGTATTTAAATGGAAATTTTACAACAGAGAGGGTAGAGTAAGGATGACTTAATTGCATTTCCAAAAGGGCAGACTTCTGTTCTACAGCAACTGTCTCACCTTTGCGCAGATTTTTAAAAGATGAACCATGTTGCAAATTCACGTTCAGTACCGCATCACAATTGAGTCTCTTATTATTATTGTTCTATAAAATGAGTTATTCTTTACTGTTCTTTGCATATTTAATCCTTAGTTGATATGTCAGTAAAGTCACCTTCTAAATCCATAGACAGCTATTCATGTCAAGACCTCACAATAATACCTTCACCTTCTTACAATTAAAGTCTGCAGTACTTATCTAAATAATAACTTTAAAAGGAAGAATCACCTGTGGTCTGTGATTCCACTTCAGAATTTCCTTTGGGGTGTTTTATTTAAATCTGCAGAGAACAGCTCAGCATGTATAGGGTCATAGCAATGTTGACCTCTTGATTGAGGGCAGAAATAGCAGAGAAAATTCTCTGTAGGTCTGGCAAAAAGGGAGTTCCTCAGCAAAAGACAACTCTTTTGTCCTCACTCCTTTAGTTCTTTGGCTAGAAAGCTTATGCTATCTCTCCAGCTGTTTAAAAAAAAAAAAAAATGTGACAGTTAGGACTTGATGTACTGTAACAATAATGGCCTTAGAAAGTAATTTTTGTACTGGTAGGCTGAGACAGACTAAACTCAAGCAGGATGAGCACAAGCCATCTTTGAGCTGGAAACAAGTTATTCACACCAATGTGCTTCTGGTCGAGATAACATGCTGGCTTTCTTTGCCTCCTGTTAACTAGCTGTGCTTCGTAGCAGAGAGGTCAGTTCAAGCGAACCAGTCAAACTAGTTAGCTCTCAGTTTGGAGCTGGCTTGCAGCCTGACTGCCCAGATATTGGAAGAGAGTTACATGTTTTGACTTAACAGAGATATTTGAATTCTGAAGTTTGGACTGTACAGGGACAATTGGATGCTATGGAACAGGATCTGATGTTCCTGACATGGTAGATGGAAAATACTGAGACTAGTTAATGCTGAGTCCAAAGAGAGCAAATGAATGTCTGAAACCATTGGGATTTAAGCGTAGTACTCTGTGCTGTAGAAGTGTATGTGCCTCTTCTTGTTTTATATTTACTGTGGGAGTCCTATAAAGATAAATATAAGGTATATTTTAAATACAAAAGGTACCTTTCTTTCAAAAACTGTTGAGCGGGACTTTATAGCCTTTTAAATACAGCTGGAGAGAACAGTCTTTTCCATGCACAGCATTGACTGGTCAATGCGAGACCTTTGTACATCCCTTATTTCCCTCTGCTAAACCTGTTAATTAAGGAATGGAGAATGAGTGAGACACCAGTGTGTATTCCAATTTCAATGTGTGCTTTCAGCATACCTGGACCACAGACAACAGGAATTCCTTGCCTGCTTGTTAGAGCATACGCCTTGTGGGAAGGTGTCAAAGGGATCCAGTCACATCTCTCAGGGCAGCTGTATTTTTTTCACATATGAGCGCTTCAGGGCAAAATTGTAGGAAAAAGAATATTCCAGGATCCAAAGAGTTATCAGCTGCTTACTTTTTGCATTTATTTTTAGTGTCACTCTTTACCTTTTAAAATATACTCCCATGTCAAAACCCAAGAAGCTTGTTTGCCAAAGTGAAGCTCCTAACAAATCAGCAGTGAGTTAAGTCACTTAGCTTTCCAAATAAAGGCTTATGAAAAGTAGATATTTCAATTGTAAAATTTTGGATATTAAAATCCCATTTAAAATATGTTGAGAATATGTGCCCAGAATGCATTTGCTGTGTTTATATATTCAGAATATATAACAGGATGGTGTGTAAGTATTTGCTTCTCACTCACAGTGAACTTCACTATTCTTCTATTTAGAGTTAATTACAAATTTGCATTGACTGAAATGCATACCACCCCATGTATTCTACATGCAACATCTTAAAAGCTTGCTTATTGCTTAAAAGCAATAACAGCTTTCAGTGCATCTGGCAGGTCATTAGACATAAAGAGTTTGACTCAATAAGAGGAAAGCTGTTCAGGCAGGCGATGTCAGGGTAAACTTCCATCTGAAGAAAACTTAAAACTACTGCAATGAACCTCAACCATGTGAATACAATGAAGCCAAATCTCTATTTGTTAGAGCACAGTGTTGCTAAACTAAGTGGAAAGGTGGGAAGAGAAGGTGAGGATACAGGGAAGACGAATGATACAGCTATCCCAAAATGACCCAGACTTTCTTCAGGTCATGCTAGTGGAATGGATAAAGGAGGAGGGTGGAAGCTAAAATGCCCTTAACCCCTTTAAAGTCATTCCTCTATGTTTGTTTGAGTGAAGTGATCTGCTAAACTCAGGTACTGACCGACATCTCAGTCTGGAACCAAGTCTTGTATCTTTTCCAAAATCTTAAAAATATGGTTGAGTTATTTAAAAATAATTACCCTATATACAGAGCAGTCTCAGACAATCAGGTGCACTCTGCATACTTCAGATTTAAATTCACAGAACCTCATCAACAGAAGTTTTTGTCTCTTAAGCATCCCTTTTGATTTTATGACTTCATTTTGACATTGTATTCCTAACCACTTTACTAATTTTGACCCTGCTTATCAAAATGAACAGAAAGGCTAGAAGCTTTGATCTTTGAAATTAATTTTAAATAGGATGAGTTTAGCTGTCTCTTTGAGTTCTCCAGTTTGGGGTTTTTTGAAATATATATATTAAATTGAACTATGAAAGGCATTAGGAAGAATCCTTGCTACTGTCGCTCTACAACAACAACAACAACAAAAATTATAAACTTGCAGGCAAGAAGAACTAGAATTGCAAGCAACTTAGCCAATGTATTACACAGCACTGAGTTTAGGCACATAAAGCCTGAGGTGTTGATTTTGTTAATATCTCATTTTTCTAAGCGTGCATTTGACTTGACAGTGCAAATTAATGTTCTAATTGTGATAGGTTCTGATGTATGGCAGAAAAAAAAAAGAGCAATCAATATAGCTTATAAATATTGAAGTGCTACCATATGACACAATAGAAAGCACTGGAATAATAAGAACAAGACAAGAAAGAAACTTATCAACATACAAAGCCTAATAGCTACCTCATCTATGGTTCCTCGCATTCTGCAACACACTTGGTTCTGAATTGGTTCAAGCATTGTGAAATGCGCAGCTCAGCACAGCCCACCACTTCGGAAGACAGTTGCCTTAACACGGGCACTACATACTGCGTGTGCTAGAAAATGATGGTATCACTGATACGGTGATACCGGAATGCTCCTTCCATCTGTCCAGATATTCCGTTAACCAGGATCCTGCCCCAGTCCTCCTAACCAGAAAAGTAGGTTAGTTTGCCCCTAGATGGTCTCATTAAAATTATTTCGTAGCTTGTTAATCCTTTTTTCATGTTTCTTTTCTTCCTTTCCTCACCCTTGTACCTCCCTTTCTCCACACCAGTCTCTTCCTAAATAATCAACCTACTCTAATTACTTTTTTTCCTCATTGGTACCAGTTTTGCTACTTCCATTTCCAAATTTGGTATTTCTGATATGGTTATCTAGGCAATCTGACCATACATGATTACCTAGGTTTTCTTACAAGGTTTTATTCCTCAAAAGTAGTCCCCTACTGTGAATTTTGCCCATTTATTGACATAACTCCCCCTTAACCACCTATGAAATATGGTCATCCTTCATGGCCCTGTCTGTAACTTCTGCCAGCATCTTGTATTATCTGTCACATCTAGCAATTTTTCATGTCATGTCCAGTAGTTTTCCATGTCCACTGTCATTTGCTTAACCTCAAACCAATGCTGAGCCATTTGCTCACAGCTTTGACAACGTGCAGAAATGAAGAGAAGAAAAACAAGTTGTTCCTGATGAGACAAAAGACATAGAGCAACCTGGGAATTGGTCCAAGCACTGATGCTGTTATTCTTCTCTATAAGCATGGTATATTCCGTCCCTTACAAACCTACAGTGCCATGTCACATTCCACTTATTCATCTTGCCCTTCCTGTGAAACACACCAAAAGTCCAGCCCAGGCAGCCATTCCCAGGCTTCTCAGAGGACATTTCCTGATATGTGAATAGGACAACCTGTGTGCTCTATGCTTAGAAGGAAAGGGAAAACTTCCTAATTCAGAGAGAAACGTCTGATAAGAAGGTCAATCCATAAACAATGAAAGATGTAGTTCTATCATTTTCAGCATTTGTCCTACAGTACATCTAGTCTGAAGTATTTTGCTTCCTGCTAGATGCTGACAGCCTCGGGTTTAGCCACAAGTTCCTATTGAAGAATTCCCCTTTTAAGTGACTTGTTATCAGAATAACTTTACTCTTTGTAATATTATCAGCTTTTTTTTTTTTTTTTTTTGTGAAGTTAGGTACACAGATATGAACTCAAGGCTTCAATATAAAACACTTGGAAACTTCAGACTACGCAACTGATTTTTCTTTCCTGTGTGTTATATCTGAAACATGAAATATGAAAAAGTCTACAGATTTTTTTAAAAGCGTAAGGAAAATGGAATGACTAATTATTCACTCTATAAAATGATTTCTGCACCACTGCTGAAAATTGCCAAACACTCACTTGAAAAAATTCCACCAAAGAAGCTGGCTTTGACCTGCAAGTTTACAGAGCAATGGTATATTGCCAAAAGATGTTGAAGCTTCCTTCTTCAAGATGTAGGTCTGCTGTGACTCAGGAGTAGAAAGGTGAGTTAGTGCAGAGCATTTTTTCCTGAGACCTCAGACCAAAGCTGACCAAACTCAGACTCGGGCATTAGACTCCTTAAAACAGAGGCTTAGCAGCTTTCTGATCTTATATGAAAATTTTATTTGGTTGTCATAAAAATTATTCTGTCTTATAGAGTCTTCAGCCACTGCCAGAGTGGGTGAACAAATGCAGCAAATATTATTTCTCAAATGTGAATTTTTCAGCTGTAAGCTAGAGACTCCTATTTTGTTCTTTACATACTGTTATTTTTCAGGAATTATTTGTTTACATTTACATTTATATGACATTGAAAAATATCAAATAATATATTTCCTAAAGTTATTCTATTCTTCTCTGTTAGAAATAAGCAGTAATTGCAGTACCAGCAAACTTCCAAGGGATTGATGCCAATAATTTAAGCAGCTGTATTTTTACATTTTGTTTAATAAAATTGCTTTTATGTAAAGGTCTGCTATTAAATATTTGATAGCTTCACACAAAAACAAATCTCTGGTATGGAAAGGCAATTATAATTTGAAGAATTATTCCTATAAACTTTAATGTTTTTCAATTTCAATCTATTGTAAGGCAAGAATCTCACTAGAGCAGTCGCATTCAATGTTTCATCATAAAAAAGAGTAATGGTACAAAAAATATTGTGTGGTGTGTACGGAATTTTATGACTAAAAGGCAAAAAACCTTGAAACTCTCTCTCTGTAGTAATCTCTACCTTTAGTCTAATTAGTTGCCAAGAAAAATATCTCCAAAAGTGCCTTTAAGCCCAAATAATTGCACACCTGATTGCATAACTTGTTGACAGAAGCTGAATATCTAAACATTCTTTATGCCTTGGCCTTGCAGCTAACTCATTTTACCACTGCTGTGTCTAGATTTACGTGTTTTATATAAACTCTCTGAATAGACACTGGAGAGACACATCTCCAGACGGTGATTTATCCTGTTTCTCTCTTTTGGCATTAGATAACCAAGTAAACACAGTTCTGATTCACTCCTAGGTGGCTAAGATTGAGCGAAGTCCTGTTCTGGGTAACTATCTTCATAGAGAATTGTCTTCAATGATCTTGACATCGTTGGTATTGCTCAAGTCTTATAAAGCACTGAGATAAAGTAGTGGTTCAGATAAATCAAGGTGAAAGAGGGTTTTTAGCATCATGAAGTTGTGCTCTAGCTTATGCTCGGGTGAATTCACAATGCTCCGGAGAGGCAAATGGTTTCTACCATCTGCTTTGCTCTATTCCAAAAACATGAACCACTCATCCTGGAAGTGCTGAGGGACAACAGTCAACTTAACATACATGAAACTCTTAACATACTGTGCAAGGTATTAAGGTACTACTGCAAAATAAGTAATATGCCATTGATGGAGAATGACTGCACTCATCAGCTATACATAGGCCACTGTCAGATTTAAAGCTTTGGAGCTTTTTTCACCTGCTGAAAAAAAGAGCAACTGGTGATTCCATGAAAGCAACTGCTGGCCTAGAAATCACTGTCTCAGGCAGACAAAGGAAAAATTGTTTGCAAAAACTTATTACTGTTATTTAAAAGTTAAAACTAAGTGACTGTCTCAAATGGTCGCATGTGCCACATCCTTCCAGTGATGGATTGTGCCTGGCTTTGAATTACAGTCTAAAACCTCCCAATTATAAAGCTTCACTTTAACAATGAACTAAAAGGAG
Organism: Fratercula arctica; assembly: GCA_947846985.1. Lineage (NCBI taxonomy): Eukaryota > Metazoa > Chordata > Aves > Charadriiformes > Alcidae > Fratercula > Fratercula arctica. The sequence continues at coordinate 46,375,323 of CANTUZ010000004.1, forward strand.
GAAAGAAATAACAAACTTGAGGACCTCTCCTGACTTCAGTGATAATAAAACTGCTGATCTGCTGTAATTCATCAGAGCAGTTACGCGTATGCTTATATGCTTATTTTTAAGTACACCAACTTAAGTGCTTTGCTGGCTCCCAGCTTAATGCAAATGCCTCTTGAAATAATTGTGAGTGTATTTCTGTAAGAGAAATTGGTAACTAAAACAGAGCTGGAAGTGAGCCTAAATAAGTCATATTAATTTTGAAGTCTTCAGGATGCCAAAATAAGATTTAGTGTGACCGTGAACATTCTTCTCTTCGGTGGCACAGAATTTATCTTCAAGCCCAAAATAGGGGGGAAAGTATCTTCATTAATAATTACATGATCTTATTTTGAAATTAAAATCTCTATCTACTGAAATATAGGCAAATAAAAACTAAAACATAAAACTACATTATTTAGGAGATTATTTTTTTTATTTTTTTTTACATTTGGAGTGTCAGAATAACTGTCTTCAGATAAATGCATCGTTCTCATTCTAATCAGATTTTTCTTGTTACATGTTTGCCTTCCAACCATCATGCTGTACAGTCATTTGAGAATGCAAAATAGGTAAGAATCAGAAAATGGAATGCTCTGTATTAAGACATCTCCTAAGCTAGAATCTTATAGCTAGCAGCTCAGATCACTGTCAGACAAAATCATAGGCGGTTCTCAAATACTATCCCTCAACTTCTCTCCTTCTTTCATGACTATGTCCACATCCATTGGCTGCTCCTCCAGCTGCTTCTTGTTTCAAACTTAGCCTCTCCTGGTGAGGGATAGATTGAAAATATACCCTTATTTTCCCAGCAAGATTTGGTGTCTAAACCATTCTTGGGAACTGCATTCTTTTGAGATGCCTACTGTTTGGTTGCTATGTCCGTAATACAAATAACACTTCAGATCTTTTGGTGACAAATAGAAGTACTACTACTTTCCTCTTACCCAGTTGTCATGGACTTTTAACTGTCCATTTTAGTGACATACAGATGAGTAAATATTTTCAAAAGTTAATTTATTTGATGAGGCAAAATTATTCCCACTATTTGGGAAGAAGTAGGGAGGAAATTTTTGAAATGGTATATTAAAAATGTCATGGCACTTTATGTTGCCATTGTAAAAAAAATTTTTTTTTTAATTTATTTCATTTATTTATTTCATTTTTATGTCAGGAAAGCTGTGCTCTGAGTTCTGTAACTGAACACAATGCAGGAGACCACATGCAAATGAGACAAGAAAATAGGCTAGTGATCTCTCTAATAATCCTAAAAGAAAGTCTATTTTGGAGAGTAATATAGGTAAAATAGCTTCTAGAAATCTCAGAGCAGTGATTATGCTACCTAAGGGTCCAATGTGGCATGCATCTTAGTGACTACTGTCTTTAACTGCAGAGATTAAGTGATTTTTCTGGCTCCATTGGAGAGATGTGTTATTTGTTTAACTGTCTTCTTTCCAATTTGAAACAGAAGGATTTTCATGGGGATTGGTCACAATGGTTGCAAGGTTTAAAAAGAATGGGCAAACAAAACATCAAGATAGCAATTATCAAATGTTTTCAGACATACTTACCAATGCACTTTCCAGTGGAAGAGACTGTACACCACAGGAGGGGGGCTGGATACTCACTGGTGGTTCTGTGCCCCTGAGCCTCTCAGTAGATGACTAAATTGTACAGAGCTCACTTTGGAAATGTGCTTCTGATTCTTCCTTTCCAGATTGTGTGCTGATGCTAATAACTGGTATTAAACTACACAGTTGATGACTGACAATACGTTGTTTCTCTAAATAAATAAATAAACTGATCTTTGGCAAAATGGTGCAATAGAAACTCCATACATTTTACTTCCAGAGCTGCCTGTTTTTCCCTGATGTAAAACCTTAAACTTGGCACCACAGGTACCCAATTTGGAGTTCTCCTTGAATTCAGTTAAGCTCAATGAACTCAAGGTAACTTCACAGGTCTATGTAAATAGAGACAAACTACGGCACACCTGAAGGTCACACAAGGTTACCCAAATGGGAGGAACATCAAAATTGGCACCACTATAGCATTATGATCATGATACAGGTGATGGGCGTGGAACTGTTCATATGGAGGGATCTTGTCCAAACCAGCTCAGGCAATGACATGCAACAAGTGCAGCTGAACGCAGTCTGCTCCCTTACATTTACAGAAGCAAACACCCATTGTTGCAGTTCAACAGGGACTTAGGGTGTCAGCACTCCTTCAAACTCAGCATGTTTTCAGAAAGTAATGTCTGACTGCAGTCCAAATAATAATTGGAAGAGGTTTAGCTCATGCTCACTTAAAAATGGAGTTTTGGTTCCAAGCTATTTTTTTCCAAGCACAATAATAAATTTTGAACACATACATCATTTTTTTCCTACAGAAATTACAGCTCTAACAAGGAAATAAATTTTTCTCTTTCGATTGGCTTGAGTTTCATAAAAACTCTCACAAATACCTCTGCTGTTTTAAAATACTGAAATTTTCACATTGTATAAGAGATACTATTCTGACCTAGGGATCAGTCTTGGCCATTATCGAAGCTAGCACAGCAGAAGGAAGTATATAGGTAAATAAAACTAGTAATTTTAGCTTTAGTACTGTTGGGCTGCAGTAATGCAATTTACCTTTTTAAAATTTGTTCTACATATACCTTTCACAGAACCACAGAATCACACAGAATCACAGAATGGTTCGGGTTGGAAGGGACCTTAAAGATCATCTAGTTCCAACCCCCCTGCCATGGGCAGGGACACCTCCCACTAGACCAGGCTGCTCAAAGCCCCATCCAGCCTGGCCTTGAACACTTCCAGGGATGGGGCATCCACAACCTCCCTGGGCAACCTGTTCCACTGCATCACCACCCTGACAGTAAAGAATGGCATCATAATCACGTTCTGTTCTGTAAATAGTTACCAGCATATGTATGCTAAGTTTCTGGGAAGAGAGGTTTGCTCTCACTGGGTCATGCTGTCAGCAGTTGTGAAAAGCCATTTCAGGATCTTAAAACTCTGTGAAGGGCAGGGTAAAAGCAGAGTGATTTCAGATATCAGATTCTCTGAGGAAAAATAATTTCACATTTACGTTAAAAATTTATATTCGTAATTGTATCCTGTGATTCATTACCTTCCCAGCTGCATCTGGAAGAGAAATGTGGTTAGTTTACAGTTGAGTTCCTGAAGAAGGTTAGATTTCTAAGGGTGGAATGCTTTTTAGCCAACAAACTATTATAAAGGGATTTTGTGCAGCCAGGAACTATGTATGATCCAGAGAGCGACAGAATTTCAACAGCTCATATTAGTAGGGTAACTTGCAAACTTTTATAAAAAGCTGTGGTTACCTTTAAGCAGTTCTGTGTCATGTCCCTGGTGTGATGACCACTTGCAGACTTTGAACTAGGTGTCCTTAGCAGGTGAATCCCTTTGCATCCATTGTGCTAAACAGCTTCAGCTTTAGTTTTCTTTTTTATTCTCCCTCTCTGCAGCTAACCTACTTACTTGCAGTTTAGCTGCTAGCAGGATACAGGACTATGTTAAAAGATGCTGGATTGAGTTTAGTTAATTCGATAATGATTTTAATCTTTTGGCCAGGCCCAGTTTGGTGATACATCATATAATGCAGAGCATCAGCTAGGAACAAGAGCCTGTTCTTCATTGACGATTCAGCCTGTTGTCAAAGTAGCACCTAAATACATTTTTTTTTATTAAAAACATTGTTATTTATATGCAGCTCTCCGCAGCTTTAATCTCAAGTGCTAGTCTGAGCCGTAACATTTTGTAGCATTCAGTGGAATTGCATAAAATTCAAATCAATAAAAACTGGCATGGTATGATACATGTGGTGTTTACTAAACAAAGCAGATGAGGTTGACCTGACTGAAAGCTGCGATCAGCACAAAACACACTGAATACAAAATGTTGTGTCAATACATGGCAGAGTTGGGCTGTGTGTACATGCATTTGTCCAGCTACTTTGGGAAGAACTTCTCTTTTTTAAAAAATTACATGCTCCAGTCTCAGTAAATTCTTTACATTTGTTTCTGCATTCAGGAAAAAAAAAAAAAAAAAAAAAAAGCCAGATCCATTTATATTCTGGTAGCATAACAGACACTACTGTCTTGATCAAAAAATATTGAATTCCGGGGACTGCTCTTGCCATTTACAAATTCTCTAAACAGAAAAAAACAGCATAAGAGAACATATTTTTTAAAAGCTTATAGACTGAAGGTAGGCACTTAGCTGTTTTTGGGTGAAGAAAATTGTGGCCTTAAAATCCTGCTGAGTAATCTTGTGAATTGTGAATTAATTCAGTTCCTTTCTTTTTGTCTCTCTGTCTTTCTCATTTAAGTAAACAAAAATCGGGAACGTAGACACAGGTGAGAGGAAATCTTTGGCACAAGAAATACATCATTTGGCTAGTTAAATGTCTGTTTTCCTTAGTACTAAATTCTACTTCTTTTCCTTTAGTATGAAACAACTATGGCAAAGGAAATGAGAAAGCAACTCCATCTTACAGAGGTTGGCAGTCTAACATTTCCTATGCCTTCAAGAGTCCATGGCAATGTCTCCCATGCAGAACTACTGTGTTGGGACTGAGGAACTTAATGAAGTGTCTGACAGAGGAAAAGCATTAATTGAGGTGTCCACAGGCAAATACATGTCATTATATTAGTTTTACAGGCAGGGGCCCATAATAGGGTAGCCAGGCGCTACCATCAAGTTCATATATTAGGTCAGTGGAAAACAACTTCCTTGACTTCCATCTTTCCATCTCTGTGAATTGTCCAAAATCTGCTAATAAATGCATTATTAACTAAAATACAATACCAGCTGATTCTCTAGGGCACCTGCTATGAAATGGTATTTTATCCTACATGCATTTGCTAAATCTGGGAGATTGTCACTTAATATAAAGATAAAATGAAGTGTTACTATGAAATCTGAGGACTATATGCCAAACTGTCCTTCATCTAAGGTGGCTAAATATTAGCCCAGTTTGAATTGTTTTCTACTGGGTTTTTTTTTGTGTGTGTAATTTTTTTCCCCTCCTGAAAATCATACCACCTCCCCTTGATATTGCCCTCTGAAGCTGATATCCAGGTAAATAGGTAGGAAATGGCATGGGAATAGACATGTTTTCTTCTAAAGCTCCAGGGAAGCAGCAGAGAAACAAACCCAAGTTCTTTGGCTGACCTAAAACAGACTCAGAGGACTTTGGGGCAGATCTAGGCAGTTAAATTTAGAAAATCTCTGATCCATAACCCCCTGGAGATTTTTAAACTCTGTATTTTCTGAGTGATAGTTTTATTCTACGTATAAGCAGAAACACCTTAACCTTGTAAATACCAAATATGTCATAAATGGTCTTTGTTTAAAAAGATTTCAAAGCATATATAAATTCAGAGGTTTTGATTTAAGTAAATAGTGTATTTAATTATTCCAAGTGGAGTCATTTTTATTATTATTATTATTAGGATAACTGCACTATAACGAAGTGTGGTACTTTCTCTTATCTGTGAAAATTATCTTTTGGCACACAGTTTTCCAGGCTCCAATGTCCACAGTAAATGAGATTTGGAAGATTATATTGTTACCATAGTCCAAAATTAAAAGATGGAGAGCCATGGTAAAATCTGAAAAATTTGCAGACCCTAGGAGGAGTAAAAATTCTGTCTTTATGCAATTTACATAAACTTAGGTGCAGGATGTCAGAGATAAAAACAGAGCAGGAGGGGACATGGATACTATGGGGCTTGACCCATTACTACTGTCAGTGAGCAACTTTGTGACCGTGGACAATTCTCTTTGCCTTTCCTTCTTTTATCCTTTTTTTCATGATCAGATGATTGGTTCCTTCCAGTTCACTAACTGACAGGTGCCAATATTTAGTTATCTTCACCCATTTCTACATCACCTGTGATTTTCTGGAGTAATCCAGAATGGCAGTGGAGGGTCATCATGTTCAGTTTGAAAGATTTCGAAAGAAGAGAGTCCTCTTGACGTAGCCCCTCTGGCAACTGGATGTTAGCTGGATAGGTGGATGTCGTCTGCAGATTGTTTCCATGCAATCTGCTGAAACTGGAAAATAAAAGTGTCGCTAATCAGGTCATCAAAAATAGAATAAAGATTCATTAAAAGTTAATGTGGCAGGATGGAGCTAACAGAAAACAAGGACAGAATTCATGTTGTAAGATATTATCTTGTGAGACAAAGGAGGTTTTAACAAAACAGTCTATGTTAAGATATCCTTCCAGCATCTATTTTTATCTCTGCTCTTTTGAAATCAAGCTCCATTAAGTTTTCATGAATCTTAGAACATGTGTTATGTTCTGTCAGGAACTGTTACATAGTAAATGGTGTGTAAAAAAACAATAAAAAAATCTGGACAGGGATAACTACTTACCACCACATTTTTTTAATTTATGAGGGTTTTTAGTCCTCTATCCAGAATTAACTTACATCAGCTTTCCAACTCAACATAATTAACGTCAAATCTCTTTTTGCTTATGAAGGGATGAGGTTGGATCTTTGCTAGTTGTTTAGAAATGCATATGAAAATTATATTTGAAAGTTGAGCATTCTTAGAAGAGCACTGTTTGAAAGATAAAAAGGAATTCAGTTTTGTTACCCTGGTCATGCAATTCAGCAAGGCTGCAGCTTTGATCAAGTTATCTCTGTCAAAAATGCTTTGCTTAAGGTCCTGAAGCTGGTAACAGCTAGAATAGGGATCTTTCTCAAAATGGTATGGGCAAAAAAAAGGGGGCTTCCTTATTAAGTGTGCTACAAAACATCTCAAACATGACTTCAGATTACTAAACAGTTGAAAGATCCCTATTGTATCATCTCTAAGAAGCTAAGTTACTTAAAATGATTTTGACAGCATAAAGCACACTGCTCACAAAATAAAAGCAGGGACTGTGGGCTCAGTACTCACATCTATTTGTGACTATTTTGTCATTTTTTACAGCAGATAAGACTTTTCAAACAGGTTCGCAGCAGAAATGTTAATTTCTAAAATCTGAACATAATTTAAGAAAAATTAGCTTTTGTAGTTATTTTGGTTTTTTTACTTGAGGGTGATTCTGTTGAAGCTGCTGTTCTGCTATCTCTGCAATTAAATTTATGTTTTCTTCTGTTCTGTAAACTTAATTTGTTTTCCACATAGAACATGAAAAGAGAGGAAAAGTTGGAAAATTAACAAATGTTTTCACTGACTGACTTGTTAACTGTAAAAAAGTACTTTGAAATCTTAAATGAAAGAGTCATGGATAAACTACTTCCTTCCCAGTCCTACTCACTCTTACCTCACTGCTGTCTTTAGGGGTCATAGTCTCTGTGACTGGTCTGGACAAGGACTAGATCTCTCTGTTGTAGTTGCTAAACCAGTAAGAAGCCTATAAGGTTTTTATTTTTTTGAAAAAGTTACTTAGATATAGCATTTTTCTAGATTAGCTATTTACCTAATGTAGTAAAAGTCTGTATCTACATTAGCATACATAAAATATCAGGAGAGGGAAAGTAGACTGAATAACTTGGTTTTCCAGATCCTCAGATACCCATCCTTGCACAGTTTGCAAAATGAGCAAGTGGCATAGAGATTTAACCTGTGCATTAGAAAGCAACTCCAAACCCTGTTGCCAACACAGGAGAAGAAACTCATTTTGCTCTGCCTAAAAGCAACTCAACTCATGCAGTTGAGAAAGTTTTGCAGTCAAACGAAGTGATACAATGGCAAGGCAGAAGGCTGAGGCATTACTTGGAAAACGTCAAATAAAATAGGAAGGAAACACAAAAGAAACGAAAGGGTGAAGACCCCTCGATCCCCTCGTCCTGAAAAATTACATGATAATAAGCTAAGGAAAGATAGGTCTGGGTAGGACTCTAAAATTTTTGAAAATATGTATTAGTATATTTTTTATTGGAGAGAAATATAACAGGTCAGAGATATTCATCAAGTCATAGGTATAAAAACCTTTTTATACTATCATGACACTGTCATCCAGCTCATGATGAGACTGGAAACTCACTGAAACTGAGTTTAAAAAAACAATTAAAACTCACAAGGAATAATAATTATTCTCTTCAACTACCTTCATCATCTGGCAAGGTTAAAAGAGATCTTTTCTTCTTCTTGAGACAAATAAGAAACACAGCTTGTCATCTTTTAATTTGCAGTGTATTTTTTTATTATTTCTCAGAAAAAATTACCATCCATCAGGTTTGACATATAAAATGTCTGGACTGGTGATTTTAATGCATATTTCTAGGAAAACAAACATGTCAAACACCTTTTATTTTTCAGCAAATATTTAGGCAGATAATTCAGTTTTCATCTGAAGCCAGAACTGCGGGGGGGGGGGGGGGGAAGTTTTGTGTTTTCTGAAAAATCCCACAAATGTTTCAAACAGCTCTAAGGGGAACGAAAAAAAAAGTAGCAAGAAGCCGATATAAGAACTGAGAAGATGACACATGTAGTTGCACAATATCTATTATATAATGCCTTGTGTAGGAGTCAGAAGAAAATTTTTTCAAACTTCAACAACTCAGAGCTGGTAAGAGGGAGATCTACACATTTTGTGACATCTGCTGGGAGGCAGGAAAGGCCACAAGCTGAAAGATTTCTGCTGATTTGCTCCACACAAAGAAGAATGTAGTCTTCCTACATCACAGAGAAAATAGACACCTGTCTTTAAGTCAATGATGATCATTTCTGTTCAGTCTCCACCTAAATAAGAAGCATAATTAAGCTTTCCTCATTAGCTTCCAAAGGAAAGATTAAAAACCATGCGCTCTGTTTGGTTAAAGTTTGAATGCAAAGACCTTCATCCAATCTTACCAAATTCAGTCACTGGAAAGGCATCCTTTGACTTTGGTGCATTTGAGTCACTGTGTTCCCTTCCTCATTTGGGGGACCCATTTCTGGTTTTGTTTCCAGAATTGTAGACACTGCTCCATGACTAAGAAGAGATTGAGTCCTCCTGTTCTTTCTTCAGTAGCATTCAAAACAAACATGCACCTTTTTTCAGCCAAGTGCAGACTTTACCTCGAATGCACCTGCATTATCCAAAGTTTTCCTTTATCATGTTATAGTATAAGACAAAATAAATAATGAAAAGGACAAGAAGATCCTAATCAACAGTCAGAATGAGCATTAAGTAATCTATGAATTGCTTCCTGGGAGAAATGACCTTTCTTAGGCATTTACTAAGTCTTTGGTTCTGATGTTTTTGTTGTCTATATACCGTGGACACACAAAGGATGTTTCAATTCAGTTGCTGTACTGTTGGGTTTTGTTTTAGAAGTTTTATGTTGCTTTAGTGTGTTTAAGTGTTTAAGGCATAAGTTCCTGCCACTGTATCATCTTTCACAGCATCTAGTAAAGGTAATCCAATAAATTTATTATCTATGACTATTATGTCTTAGTGTGATGATGGAAGTATAATAATACGGTTTGCATGTGAGAACATATAAGACCAAAAAAAAGACAATCCTAAAGCATGGGGAGAAAAGCCCTGCATGCATACAATGTACAGAAATGCCAGTTATCACCCAAAATCTCTTTGAGCCCTTTGGGAACATCAAAGCATTTATTTTTATGTTAGCTGTAGGTGTGGGGCTATGATGCTAAATTCAAATCGCATGCTGGTGGAACCAGGGTCGCACACAACTTCCTTGAAAACATCTGCTATTTTGATCTTCAAAATTCTTCACCAGTCCTTCAAGATCCAGGCCACCATAGGAGTTTTCTGTAGACTGAAAGCATATATGTTTCATCCAACATATTTTCATGGAATGGTGAACTCTGTTTAGAGACCAGACTCAATTAACTCAGAGCAACATTGAACAGATTGGTATCGAAAAGCCATTCAAATTCACATTCGAGGAATTCTTCAAGTTCTCTCACTTGCTGGAACTTGTTTTGTGTCCTCAAGAAGCTCATTCAGTCTAGGACCTAGAAACTTTTTGAAATCCCAGCTGTGATCTCTCCAGCTCTCTTGAGTGTTGAAGATTATTATCCTTGATGGGTTTAGCATGGTTTTATTAATGTTTGGCAAAGTACTCAGGATAGATAAGCTGTTTAAATAATTATATGAGTACAATAAGATAGTACCTAAAGATCAAAATTAGGAGTGTGTGATTCATTCAGTTTCCCTGAATACAAAAAAAATGAAGGAAAAAGGCTCTGCTCGTATAAATTAACACTGACTTTATTTGAGCAACACCAATTTGCATCAGTGTGTACTCTGGCCCCATACAAGGACACAAAGAATAACTTACACTTCAAACAATACAAAATGCCAAGTTTTTTCTTTAACAAGAAGGATGAATCCTCTGTGAGATCCAGAGCACTTACAACAGTGAATACCTCCATGACTTGCACAGGAAAGAGTACCTGAAAACAGAACGGGTCATTCAGTGTATCAGCTTGCTTATTCTGATGGATCTTATGTATGTCTCAGTCTTTCACACACTACTACGAGACAAAGACTGGTAGTTCACTGACTTGATTGTTGTCTATTCCTCTCATTTTTTCCTCTAATCTGTGATGATTATGTTGCTACCTGTGGCTTTGCATGTTTCTCTTATGCCACTGGTTCCCTTTCAACAGTTTCTTCAAACACTCTTCTTTACTCGCTGACACACTGACATGCTTCTTTACAAGAATATCTCACAGCTCTGCAGCTGCCAGTATCAGAAAGGGGAAAAAAGAATGTAAACCCCCGCCAAAGATAGGAAGTTTCCTTCTTCCTCTTCTTGCTGGGAATAACGTTGTGGTTCTGTTCCACTCTTCTGGTGTTCACACCGGGTATCATTCACATTTGCAAAAAGTTTCATATACAGAAGGAAAAAAAAATTAACAGTGAGGCGCTATCTAGCAGAAATAGGCATAACAAGTGATACAGTGACTGGAAGTTTTTTCTATTTGTTCAAACTTAATATAGGGCATGTTTCTTTGGATTAAAAATAATTAATCATTGGAACAACTAGTAAGAATTCTAGTAAGAATCCTCCAGCATTGGTCTTTATAAAACTTGAAGATGGCCAACTATGAAGATATTTGTAGAAGCATGTGTATAAGAAATGCATATGTAAGTATGTATTGGAAAGATAAGAACTTGTTCAGTGAGGAATTACACTTGGAAATTCTTGGTCTTCTGTTATAGAGAAGATAGGTCTTTTTGTTATAAGGGAAGATAACCCAAAACTGTTGCATTCAGCTTGTGCTGCATGGACCTGTGGGTTACTAAGTAGGAATCTACTGGAGGTAAATAAGAAAAACCTGTTATTTATACTCTTAAATTTCCTACAAGGGGACCTTTATCTCTGATTAAAAATATGCCATGGGTTTGCAAATCTCATTGATTGGAAAACCCTGGGCATATATGCTGAAAATGGCTCTTTCTTGAGCCACCAACAAAATATCGATGAAACTCTATGCTGCCATCTCATGTAATTTTTCTGTGAGTTTCTCTACACTTCCTTAAAACTTCCAGCTATTTAAAAATACCCAAAAACTGAGCAAACTGAAGAAGAATCTCAGCTTTCATTCAAAGAAGAGAGTAATTTTCTATCCCTGGGCTGTAGTGGAAAGCTTGAAAATGTCAAATGAGTGTAATCCAGAAATCAAAGGCCAAATGGACCACAGTTTTGCTTTACATCTTAAGTCCTTTGAGCCTACTAACCCCAGTTAGTTGGCATGAATTTATTTTCCAGTACTAGAAAACCAGGCTTTCCATCCAGACAGTAACATGTACATACTCTTAATCATTTTTATGACTTTGCTGTAGTCATATTTAGCAGGGCAGACATTGCATAACTTGATATATAATACCTTTTTCTATTCTATTTCTGCAGTAAGGACCTTTCCTCTTCTTTCCCCCCAACAGGAAAAAAAAAAAAAAAGATTACAGAATATTAGTAAGACAGTTTATTGGTAGCTTTAATAGTTAAGAATTTTTTTCCAGTTTTGCACAGAGAAGAAGAAAAGAACTCAGTGTGCATTTCACACACAAACACAGCCAAATATTTGGTTCTGCTTCCAGAAATGAATGACCAGCACTGCTGTGAAGCAGCTGGGAGCTTGAAGTGCAATCTTGGTATTGACGTACTGGGAAGCATACAAAATAGCCCAGTCTGGTGTCTCAAATTCCTGGAGCTGGAGCTGCTATGAGTAACTTTCACAATCCAGTGCAGGTTTTTGCCCACTGGCGGATTCATTATTGCAATCACCTTGCCTCTCTTACAAAACTTCATCTCTGCTTGTGTTTGTGTACTTGTCTTTTACCTCCCTCTTGTCTTAATCTCCCTCTTTCTCTCCCTGCCTCTTTTATTACATTATTTTTGCCTTGTTTTCTTTTCTTTCTTTCTGCCTTCTGCAGAAAAGACAATTTAAATTGAAGATAGGTGTTTCTAACATATAAAGGAAAGGGTATGGCTTGGCACATATACCTGGACTCTAGATCAAGGGCTGCAGTAGAACATCTTCTACTTCACCCCGCCTACAAGTCCTCAGCCCACAGATGTTCATAATGTCAGGCCCTCTTCTGTGCTTGTCCCTTGTAATGGAGCAGGAGTAAATAAACTGAAATGGGAAGGAATTAATGGGGTAGGAAGGATCCCGGTGACATCTATGCCTCACAGTGCACAATTCTTTTTAGGATTTTGATGTAGAGAAAGGGAAAAAAATATAGTGGGTTCCAGGAGGCGGACATCCAAAATCTTTGTCTTCAAATTTGTATTATGATCAGCACTCAGGGTGCAAACTTTCTGTTTTCCAGCTTACATTTGATATGCCCTACCCTGCTACCAGAAAAGACAGTGCCTCACTAGCCTGCACTAAATAAAGGGAAAAAATATTGGAAGCAAAAAGTTCAAATCCAAGTCCTGGCAGCTAAAAGATCCAGGTTTTCACCTGATCAGTTCCCCTTTCAGGGACAGGAAGAGGCCTTGCACTGGAGATTTTACAGTCTAATTAGAAATAACAGGTAGAGAAAACTCTTTTCCAGCCTCCAAAGCTGTTGCATCTGCATTATCCATTTTCTCTGACCTTGGCAATTTGAGTCTTTTTTCGTTCAGCTCACGTTTTCATTTTGGCCTTTGGACACTATTTTATATACACTTCCCCATGTGTCTCTGGTACATCTGGCAAGTCCTTTATCTCAAATTCTTCATTACCATCATTCTACTGCTCTCTATTATTAGGTATTCAGGAATTGATTCTCACTGTTGTGCTGCCCATTGCAGAAATATCCATTTCCAACCTGCTCAATTTGCAGATAGGTGTGTTCATGTTTTTTCCATGGGGAGATACTACTTCCCTCATGCTGGGAAGAAATTGCCCTTTCTTTCCATTATCCCAGGTCAAAACCTTCCTTGAGATTACCTGTGTCTTGATGCTTTTAAAAAATCCTGATAGAGATTCAGGTGTATAAGAAGCCCTAACTGCCTTATGGAACAATAAAAAGTCAATATTCCCCTGAACTTTCTGATCTGTGTTATAGCCATTTCTTGCCTCTAGTCTCCTATTGAGATTAGAATCTGCTTTAGATGGAGAATATTATCTGTTCCATATTTAAAAAATTCTTAAAGTCAAGTCCTGGCTTATGTGGAAGATCACCGCAGAAATTATGAGGATGGATGGAAGAGTGCTATTATCTCCCTCTTAAAGAGAGCTAAATTAGAAAGACAGCATGTAACACGGCAGTGGCAGGGCCAAAAACTTAGTCCCTATCTTCCAAATCCCAAAATGGGCTTTCCATATGAAAACAGCCTTTCTTGATTACTAAATATGCGTTGGAACTGTGCATGGTATCTCTCTTAATGCTATGAAGTGTGTATGATTAGCCTGAATTCATGTTGTTGGACTTTCATTGCCATTCCTTACAACGGAATTCCTTGCAAGTCCATGAAGAGGTTTTTCTATTTGACCCTTTACCCATGCTGCATTTAAGCAAATAGCAATGTTTTGCCACTTTTCAGAGCCCCATATTTATCATTCCGTGAGTCAGAGGCAAAAATAAAAAACTTACTAATTTAATTAATATGATGGCCAATTTTCTCTATCCTGCATTCCCCTTTACTCTCCCAGCAGTTCTCTTCATGCTATCAGTAATGATTAACTTCTAGGCAATTTTTGCCCATTTAGCTATTCACTTTCTAGTTACCTCACTTCTTTGCTTATAACAAAGACCAATGTGTGTTAATTTTTAAGCTGTTCACTTTCAGCTGTAGCGTCTTATTTATCTGTTTTATGTCATTTGCAGCTACTGAAGTGTAAATATGGGCAATACCAGTATTTCACTTTGTCTGTCTTTTCACACATTACAGTGCCTTACCAAACTATGTGTATTGGTAAACTTTAATAGTTTCCAAATTTCCAATAAGCCAAGTTGATTTGAAGAAATTTATATTGGAATTTAATATCATTATCATTATTAATATGGATACAGTAGGCCTCAAATCTGCAGTAGTGAGCATTTTTAATAAGAAAAAATTTCCGGCTTTTAATAAGACAAACCACACTGTTATAGCAAGACCTGCTTAAGATTTTTAACATCTATGAATGGATTAATTTTATTTTGTCTTTTTAATAACAGAATGGATTAAGGCAGGAGACAGTCAAGCTGGCATTTCTTGATGTACATGCTTAGTAACTTCTGTGTGCCCTGAGAACTTACCACTTGCTTTTATCTTTGGAACTCTCTGCAGTACCTATGCCCCTCTGAGACTTATACACATAGAGAAAATCATACCACCAATTTAAGGGTATGAAAACACATTTAGATATCTCCCTTCAGGGGATGAATTTTATTGAGAACAGCATGTTCTTTGCAAGCTGTGTTTCAATGCCCAGGACATCACATCACACTGGCACTCAGCTGGTGTAAACTGGAAGAGTCCATTAACTTCCCAATGGGGAGTTAAGCATTACTGAAGTGTGACCTCTTAGAAATGATGAAGTTCAGGAGGACTGTCCGTGTGGGTGTGTGAAGTACGCTTTTTTTGTAATAGCATGAGTGCTAGAAATCCAGCACTGTCAGTTTAAAACTTAGATGATTGTTTCCTACCTAGTCTGTCTGCCCAAGTGCCATGGGTTCAGTTGAGATAGAGTTAACTTTCTTACTAGCAGCTGGTATAGTGCTATGTTTTGGATTTGGGATGAGAGTGGTGTTGATAGTGCACTGATGTTTTTGATAAGTAGCCAAGGCCTTTTCTGCTCCTCACACTGCCCCACCAGCAATTGGGACTGCACAAAAATTTGGGAGGAAACACAGCTGGGACAACTGACCCTCACTGACCACAGGGATATTCCATACCATATGATGTCGTGCTCCATATATAAATCTGGGGGTAGAAGTAAGGGGGGGATAATCAGAGTTATGGTGTTTGTCTTCCCAAGTAACAGTTACACATGATGGAGCCCTACTTTCCTGGAGATGGATGAATACTTGCCTACTGGTGGGAAGTAGTAAATGAATTCTTTGTTTTGTTTTGCTTGCACGCGCAGCTTTTGCTTTACTTATTAAACTATCTTTATCTCAATCCATGAATTTTTCCTCACTTTTACTATCCTGATTTTCTCCTCTGTCCCAGGGGGAGGGTCAGCGAGAGGCTGTGTGGCCCTAGTTGCCAACTGGGTTATGACTGACTACAATAGTCATCCTCAGTTTCCTTGGTCCCAAACTGACATGTAAAGAGCTGCACCATTTTATAGTCACTCAGATCTGCCTGTGTCTTTTCCATCTTTGGGGGTTGCTACTACCTGTGGTGATACAGTGCATTTCTCTCTGGAGTTTGAAATCACATGGCACTACTAGAGCTGTGTGCTATAAGAAGACATGCATACACCAAGCCTCACAAATTAACTTTATTGCACTTGGAGATGGCTTACTACTAATGGCTAGATTGTCTCCCAGATCATATACTTATGCAGGGCATAAGATAGCTATAAAGGAACCTTGGTTAGCTAACTTCAGATACCTTGGCTGGCTAACTTCTGATACAAATGTCTACATCCATCTAATATTAGGTGAGAATACTCCCACAGTAGATATCTAGAATTTGGCACATAGATTGCATTAAATCCAGAATTGCTGCTATGAATGAGGAAAAATTTAGTTTAACTGCTACTTTGACTTTTTTTTTTCTTAATATGAAATAAATCCCATACCAGCTGAAGCTAGTAACTTCTATCATGAAGTTTGCCCAGTGGATGTTCTGTGCATTTTTTTCTTGTTTTAGGTTTCTAGGATCAATAACAGCTATGACACGTAATTTACTCCACAGTTCTCTTTAAGGTTCCAGTTCTTATTCTGTTGCTAATAAACCTAGATATACCTTAAGGTATCTTATTTCCATAATTTAAAACTGGGCAGTGCAACAGAAAAATCCTTCTTAGGGAGAGTCATCAGCAATAATTTTAGCTAAATTATATGTGTGGTTAATAATACAAATAAATCAAAGAATTTCAGTTGAAGAAATTGAGTGAAAAATGAGTGGCAGGAATTATTCTTCTTTTACACAAGGCAATGCTTTGCTTGTCTTCATTGCAGGTTGATGAGATCTGCCTTAAACACAGAGGGATATAGATAATTGCAATGAGTTATAAATTGAATATGAGTCAGCAATAGAGGGAGTAATAAGAGAGTATAAGTGGGAGAGCAGTTGTTGGTGTGTGCAAATTTGCATGGCTTACATATCAATTTGTCTGTTGCTGAACTAGTTATAAACTGTCCATACTCACACTACTGAACAG
The DNA here is from genome assembly GCA_947846985.1 of Fratercula arctica. Taxonomy (NCBI): domain Eukaryota; kingdom Metazoa; phylum Chordata; class Aves; order Charadriiformes; family Alcidae; genus Fratercula; species Fratercula arctica. Next base: position 46,392,111 of record CANTUZ010000004.1, read on the forward strand.
AATGCTGTTTCATCCACATAAATACATTTTGGTTGGTGCCTAATACATGGTTCTGCATCTAAATAACAAATGTTCAACCATTACATCATTTCTAAATGTTGTTGGGGACCAGAATGACATCTCTGAATCATTGGAACTGTAACTTGTAAACGGTTTGAGAGTCCTTCTGTTAAGTTCTGACCAGGGCTAATTTCAAGCTATGAACCACAAAGAAATGTGGAGATTTGGTGCAGAAAAAAAACAGATGGAGAAAACTAACAATGACCGTAACCTAATACAACATACTGCCCAAAGTGGTAAGAATATAATGGGAGATGTCAGAGCTTATGATTTAACTAATCCATGACACAGTCTAGGTAACTTTAAGGAAAATGTGGTTAATTTAGGAATAGTGGTAGTCATGAACACAACAGATGCCCACATTGTTCATTTCCTTAGCAACAGTCTAGATGATGAGGCAGAGTGAACCTTCAGCAAATTTGCAGAGTATGCTAAATTATGAGGAGAGGTTGAGATACCAAAAGGAGGAGTTTCAGACCAGGAAATTTTGATAGTCTGGAGGACTGAGTCAGAAGACTACTTGCAAAGTTCACCTAGGAGAAACTGAAGTTCTGCATGTGGGCTGGGAAGTGCTCCAAAAGCTTGCACAGAACTCTGCAAAGCCTGGGAACTCAGTGCTGAAAAGGACCCAAGAGTTACAGTGGATGCTAAATAGAACATGAGTCAAAGGTACAATCATTTTGAGAGATTCTGTTTATTTATTACGAAGAATTGTTTCCAACAGGAGGATCATGTGGCACAGAAAAAGGCTACTCAAAGAGACAGAAATCTCCACCCTCAAATTTTTTGGACTTGGCTTACCTTAGCTTTTGGCTAGGTAAAATTCCCATTTATATGGTTTGTGGTTGCTCACAGTCTTACTTTGATCAAAAGGTTGAAGGTCTCTGGGGGTTCCTTCCAACAAACATACCTATGATTCCGTATTTGCATTAGGCTCTGAAGCTCTGAGTTGAAGAAACAAGCTTTCTGAGTCAATGCAAGTACCTCCAACCTGCACATTTCAATGTTATGCACAGATCTTAGCTCATGTTCCGGGAGCAGTGCAAGGCTATTGTCATTCGAGCAGAATTACTAGTTCAGGAACAACATTGTGCTGACATGGGTACTGCATTTCTACATCAAAAGCTATTTTGTTTGGAGTTGAATTGTCTCTATAGAGCACTAAACGTAAAAGGTTTTAAAACATATGACAGACATTTCAGTCCACATTGAAAACAGCAATTTCAGTACATGACGTTTGTAAAACACTACATTTGGTGTTGTAAAAGAAACTGTTTTGAAGAATTTTGAGGCAGGAGTAAATTTTTTCTAACTTTAAATTCATTTTGGACACCACTGGTATTTCATTGCAGAGGTAGTGAACTGCTACACATAATGCAGAGGTTGGACTGGTATTTTGGATCTCATCAGTATGGGAGACAGCGACCTGCCCTTTATGAAATTAAATATTACTTTCATAACTAAATGAGGTGCACAAGTCCCACTGTGTTCCCTTCCTAAAGTCTAGTCTTTGAGGCTATATCTATACTGCTTATGAAACCATACCCAGGGTATCCTCCATTGTCCATGCTGTTTAATTCTTAGTTTATACAAACTAGCAAGTGAGAAAATGCCAAGGAGTGTCTCATGGGATTGCAGAAGCCAAAGTCCCTTCCCAGCTGGGAATAAGGACAACACTGAATGGGACTTCATTCCACAATCCTGAAATGCCCTTAAACCACCTCCAAGGTATGCATCTTAAACACCTAAAGTTTCATGTTATGGAAACACCACAAAGTATGTCAATTATGTCGTAAGCTTACAAGGGTACCACTTAGAGCCCAGAGGGATCACAAATCCAAGTGCTACATTGCTGTGGATGCACTCTAATCTTGCCAGTCATCTCACAGACAACCTGTGGATAAGCTATGCCACTAGGAATAGACAAACATACCATGTCCTTTGAATTTGAAAAAACATCTCTCTCTGTACTTGGAATTATGCTTTCAGAGGGCAAACCTGAATTTGAAGAGATGGTTCAAAATATAATGTAGACTTTGAAAGTGTCTTTGCAAAAAAACAAGAAACCAAAGGTTTCTTCAAGCCCTTGTCTCATTGTCAACAGATCCTAAGAATTTTCCAGGCACTTATGTGCATCTTAAGAGGCATCCTGAGTACTGTGGGTAAGGGGAGTCCTCTTCCCCAGCATAAATCTCCAGGTAGAATGCCATACAAATGAAGAGCATTTATTTTCAAATAGTATGTATATTCTACATGAAAAAAGAAATTTTAAGAAAACAATTTTTTGAAACACAGTTCAAGTAATTCAGTTGGTGAGTACAATCATGTTTTGACTTACCACAGCTAGTTGACAACATTTATTTGTAGCACTTCAGGGGATAACAGAGTAAGCCAAACTATTATTATTATTATTATTATTATTATTATTATTATTGTTCTGTTACCATTGTTATTGTTGTTAATTAAGTTGTTTTTGTTCTTGTAGAAGCTAAAAGCTTAAGTCAACAATTGGATCCCACTGTGCTGGAAGATCTTTATACATATGAGAAATCAGCTTCTGCTCAAAAAAGCCTCTCGCTCTCTATGTGGAAGAAACAGTCTTAATGGGAAACATGAGAAAATAACAATAAAATGAAGATTAGCACTCTAAACAGCAATTCCAGCATGCAAACAGCTAAGCCTTTGTTCAGAGTTTTATAAGGTTTAAGATGGAGGTGAATTTTAAGGAGGGATTTGAAGGTGGACAATGAAGTTTGATCATGCATGACAGGATGACATATCAGGAAAATAAAAAGGGAGCAAAGAGAAACAGATTCTGAGACTGGTGGAGTAGGGTTACAAATTGTGTTAGCTCAGCAGTTTGCACAGAAAGAAGGATGCTTTTAGCTCACCTCCCTTAACTTTAGCTATCTAAGGAGTAAATACATACATCTGAGCATTTCACACTAAGTTCTTTTTGTACTTAGTGAGGGAAATGTACATTTCTAAGTTATGATTCATTTCATACGTCTTCCTTAAAATAAGATGGTCTATGCCCTAGAAACACTTTTTTCTCCTTGAACAATATAGAGATTCTAAGGTGAGTGTCTCAGATGTAGACATCTGTCATATTGATCTTTAAGGATGGCCAGATGCACACAATACAATGCCTCCCATCTGCAAAAGTACCTAGGTATTTAATTCTCATTGGTTTTAGGTACTTAGCATGTCCAGATAACCATGGAAATTAAACTGTGAGGTTTAAAGTTCTTGTGGTCAGAATGTGAATGGTAATATGTTTAAGCAGTAAATCAGAAAGAAGATCTTCTCAACACTATTTTGAATGGTTTTAAGAAGAACAAAATGCCACTGACTGGGATAAGCAAGGCAGATCATAGAATCATTTGGATTGGAAAAGACCTTTAAGATCATTGAGTCCAACCGTAAACCTAGCACTGCCAAGTCCACCACTAAACTATGTCCCTAAGTGTCACATCTATGTCTTTTAAATACCTCCAGAGACGGTGACTCAACCACTTCTCTGGGCAGCCTGTTCCAATGTTTGATAACCCTTCCACTGAAGAAATTTTTCCCAATATCCAATCTAAACCTGCCCTGATGCAACTTGAGGCTGTTTCCTCTCGTCCTATCACTTGTTACTTCGGAAAAGAGACCAACACCCACTTCGCTACAACATCCTTTCAGGTGGTTGTAGAGAGAGATATGGTCTCCCCTGAGCCTCCTTTTTTTCCAGGCTAAACATCCCCAGTTCCCTCAGCTGCTCCTCACAAGACTTGCTCTCTAAACCCTTCAAGATTGCAAAGTCAGTATCTAAAAGGACAAAGGCTATAATTTTATTTTCATCGATATCCTGGTCTGCATAAAAAGAAGCATGACCAAGCAGGCCGAGGCAGGTGGTTCTGCCCCTTTACTCTGCTCTCGTGAGACCCCACCTGGAATACTGTATCCAACTCTGGAGCCCTCAGCACAAGAAAGACATGGACCTGTTGGAGTGGGTCCAGAGGAGGGCCACAAAAATGAACAGAGGTGAAACACCTCTGCTATAAGGACAGGTTGAGAGATTTGGGGTTGTTCAGCTGGGAGAAGACAAGGCTCTAGGGAGCCCTTATTGCAGCCTTCCAGTACTTAAAGGGGGCCTACAGAAAATATGGAGACAAACTTTTTAGTAGGGCCTGTTGTGATAGGACAAGGGGTAATGGCTTTAAACTAAAAGAAAGAAGATTTAGACTAGATATAAGGAAGAAATTGTTTACAATGGAAATGGTGAAATACTGGAACAGGTTGCCCAGGGAGGTGGTAGATGCCCCTTCCGTGGAAGTGTTCAAGGCCAGGTTGGATAGGCCTTTGAGCAACCTGGTGTAGTTGAAGATGTCCCTGCTCATTACAGGGGAGGTTGGACTAGATAACCTTTAAAGGTCATCCAACCCAAACTATTCTATGATTCGATGATTCTACAATCTTTACAGAATCAAGCTGAAAAAAAGAAATACGAGTCATTCCAGTATCAGACCATTGTTGGCTGTGCTTAGAATCCAGAAATACAATGAAAATCCATTTGTAACAAGAAGAAGAAAGTACTATCAGCTGCCTCTAGCTGCATGTGAAAACTCATGTCTAGCAATGACGCTTTGAGTTATCCCTGAGCCCTCTAGTCCAGATGTATGCAGTTTATGAATCTCTCTGTTTCTCAGTAGCCTTCTTATCCTGCTAATGCAGATCTAATAACACAATCAGGATAATACTTTTATTTCCAGCTAGCTTTTTAGACTTTCTTTTTTTCAAGAAAATAGGTCAAGCTTTAATGCGCTTCACGTCTTAATTTCTTAAGGCAAGTCTGTTCCTCCTAGTCCTAAATGACAATTTATCTATTGTCATATTGTCTATTTGACGAGGGAGAGTCATAGGCTTCTGGTTGGTTGCACGCTAAACACTGTGGAGTACGGTTTCCAAGTTCTGAAGTTGCCATAAGCAAGAGATGCAACTTCTGTTGCTACCGCCAAAGGCTATTACAACATCTAGCAAGATGACATGGACAAATAATGTTTTTGTACCATGGCGTATGTTAGGTGCTACATTATCCTCAGAGGAACTTACTGAATATAAAGGATTTAAAGTTTAGTAAAGACCTTAGGGGTGTAGCCTATCTAAATCTTTCTGTAAGACATGAAATCTCACTGACTGAATGCGCATAGAGACCACTTACAAGAAACTCAGCTATTTAGCCATGATCCTGTGGGTGAACTCTCAGTTTTCAATATAACAAAGATTTTAAGCATGTGATTGCTCCCTTAACTTCAAAGTAATTACTCTTATTTTTCAAGTTATGCACAAAAGCTTAAAAGCTTAAAGGCTTTTGTGGCTTAGAGTTCATCTCAGTAAGAGTAACCATTGTATTATGTTTTACCTGGGAGACAGTTCGCGCAGAAGTTAGAATAAGATGTAATTTCTTTCTCCATTGCTGCTTGAGCAGATAACAAAGAAGTTAACTATATGCTTAACTGTTTTCCTAAACCAGGACCTGCTCTAACATAACATAAAGAAGACTTCCAAATACTTTAGGTTATGACATACAGAACTTAAACACAACTTTGTGTTAGCCACCTGTATTTCTGTAATTGGTTCTTATCAACAATTTAGCATGTGTTTTCACACCTTTACAGGACTTTAGAGTCAATGGCCATGCCTAACACCATTCTGTTGCAATAAGCCTTATGCATGTCCCAAAGGACAAGTATTCTGACCTCCTTGCAGAGATCCTTATTGCATCATATAAAAATCTGGAGTTCCAGGAATGCACTGAGATCACTTGCACACATCCCAGAAAACATGTCTAAGTAGTGCTTGTCATCGTGCCCTTATCACACACTCCAGCTTCCTCCTGAAGAATGCATCTCTCCAAAAGCATCACACACAGAACTCCTACCCTTTTCATTTGCTAGACTGCTCTGCCACACTCACAGAATTATACCTGCCAGGACCAAGCTCCCTTGCAGTGCAGAAGAATCCCATGACAAGTCCCATGTTCCTAGGGCGAGAGTAACTACGGATGTGTCTACAGCTGGGACCAAGCTCTGCATTAGCCCCCAAAAAGAGATGTCTGGAAAATTCAGTACAGCTACAGCCTCCAGAAGCTTTACTTCCTCCTTGAAAGCTGCTTATTGACTCTTACGACCAAATGCTACCTACTGAGAGGCTCCATGTGCCAACACTCCTGTCTGACTGTAGAGATTTTGTTTGCCACAGAGCTCAAATTCGGTTGGCAAGCAGAAAAGTCAAAGACAAACTAGGCAGCTGTTCAATGTTGGTCAATAGTCAGGATCACGAGTCATAACAAGATGCTGTTATGTCTCCCAAAATTAGTGTTAGAAGTGAGAAGTAGGATGAAAATAAAATTTGTCCTATAGCTACGTAAGTAGCTTTTTTGTCAGCTATGTCTGTGGGTCATCCCATGTTCATTCTGCACTGAGAATTGACTAGTTCTGAAATAAAAGTGCAGCTGTCAACCTCTCTAGATGCAGAAACTTAGTGATACTATTTTTACGCTACACTATAGTGGCATTGCTTGATTTATATCTTTTAAAATACTTTTTTGATGCAAAGTTTTCAATATTTCTGTCAGTAAATAAAATGTCAGTCAGGAACTAAAATGTCAATACAGCTGTATTCATGCCGGAGGCCTTCAGAGCATCATAAACCACTTCTCCACTTCCATATGTTCTATGTACTAGAAGACAATACAATTTTCCACTATTGAAACCAAAAGAGTATAAAAAGGTGTTTCCACCTAAGTGGAAACCTAAGTTTTTCAGGAAACATTATATACACAAATTTGTATATATTTACTTAGACATACCTGAGACCATGGTCTTAAATGTGGCCAGGCTTGTTGGATTCTTTTTAGTCATTTCAATGGATTTCTAGTCTTAATGTCTCTCAGTCTGGCAGGACTCACAACCGTTACCTTTGATGGTTGGCCTTTAAAACCAACTTTTATATTGTAGGCTTTATGGGCCCAGTATTCTCTGTGGTACATAAAGTGCCATCAAAAAGGAGAATCAATCTAGTTGAAAGCCCTTGGGAATAATTCTAGCAATGATTAATGAATAAGAAGTGCATATTCCATACAAGGATGTGCAAAGGGGATTGCATACAACTCTGTTAGAAAGGACCTGGAATGGATGGAATTCACAAATATTTGCTGGAGTCCTTGCCACACACATTCACAAGCCAGAACAGATTTGTAAGAAATGTTGGGGAAAGACACCACTAACTGGATAATGGAATAAAAGACCTTGTTTATTAAATTGAAAATAAAAGAGGAAAAGGTTTATGTTAAATGTTTAAGACACGTAACTTGCCTTGAATATGACCTGGAGTCATTGCTGGAAACATTAGTAAAAATGTGGACAAATGTTTGTCGTTTTTTTGTCTGGATTGGCCAATCAGAATGATAGATGCCCTCCCCCCCCCCGTCTCCTCAGAGAGAAGAGGAAGAGATAAGGAGATTTATGAGTTTAGAAAAAGAACTAAACTACTTTAATGAAAGTAATAATGAATAAGGAAATAAGAAATAATAATAAAATTTTTAAAAAGTATACAATATATACAAAATCGTATCCAGCTCCCAGGATGATGATCACATCACCAGCAGACACAGGGAAAGTCCCAGGCTGGAGTCAGCGACGGACAGGAGCTGAATTCCGGAACTAGCATCAGGAATGCTCGGATCGGGATCAAAGGCAGACGAACAGACAGGGTCCTCCTCAGACATCGGCCATTGAAGAAAGAGAGCGAGTCAGAGCAGCCTTGCCCCTTTGATCCCTTAGCTTTTATACTGAGCGTGATGCATATGGGATGGAATATCCCGTTGGTCAGTTTTGGGTCACCTGTCCCATCTGCTCCTCCCTATAGATGTGACCCCTCTACGCTTCTCCACTTCAGCCCTCTAATGGGGCAAATAGTGAAGTTAGCTGACCTTGGTTGTTATAGCAATAAGTATAAGCAAAAGCCTCTGTGCATGCCATTCCTTGGTATAATCAGGTCTTATCACTCTGAGAGTGCACAGTTTCTGAACAATATGCTGTTAATTTCAGACTTTAGTCAGTTGGAAGAGGCCCAGCTAAAAAGTAAAATTACAAATCAGAAGATCGGTTCTGTTTTACCTCAAACCACGACCATGTTGAAACTAATTATATGTTTCCTGGGGAGAATAAAATGATGCTGAAGGGAACGCTTTTGGGGTGAAGAATCAGCTGATGGTGATCAAAGTTGTTAAAGAGCACAACATTTAAAAGAAACTTGCACAGTCGGTAGATGAAGCAAAAATGTTTTACAGCATATCACATGGATGGACTCTGACCGTCTGAAATGATGAAAGTGCATCTTTTGTTGGAGAAATGTAGACAAATTAATAAGGGAAAGCATGTAATGCAACAGAAATATAATGGTAAAATATGAAACAAGATAAAAGCACAATGTGAGATTTACCAAAGTGACTGCTTCTTACTTTTGCAATTTATTATATTCCTGTTTCAGTTGCACGTCATGAAAGAAAAGGCTACTTAATGATTCAAGAAGGGGAGAGGGGTCAGTTTCACGACTGTTTTATATAGATGGCTTGAAATCGTATGGTTGGAATGAGGTAGAGATTAATTCTTTGAATTACTCTCTGAATATTTTTGATGCTTAAAGCAAAAATCTGACAGGAAGACGATGAAGAAGTTAACAATCTATAAGATACTGCAGATGATATGGCTTCCTGTGTTTATTGTAAGGCTGGAGGGGAAGGGCTTAGTGCAATCAATAATATTGAGAAACATACATGTATAATTATAATTGATATAATTACAGCAAAATATATGCAAGATAAAACTGAATATACTGGATCTTGGATCAAGTTCCAAAACCAAATGAGCAATAAATTTCAGCTGAGAGTCACTCGTTAGATGGATGTAACCAGAAGATACACAGGTAGAAGAGGTTATGTGAAAAAATATTTGAAAAATCGTGTCTGTGGGGAAGAGGTGGTTGGTTGTTTTTCAATTGTTCTTACATAAGAAAAATAAAATAACCAATTTAAACTGAATGATTAAAGAACAATAGAAAATGGAAAAAATTACATTTATCTTGTTAAACTTGAGACATCTACAAGAAGCATATCTTCATGTAAGCTAGCTCTAGTCACTCCATTTATAGTCAGTGGAAAGAAATGGACATTTCTAGGACCCTTCATCCTAATGAAGACATCTAAACTATATTAATTGCTCTCAAGTCTTCCTTATGAACACAAAGGGAATCTAGATGCCTGCCTCATATATAGATATCTACTTTTGTAGACATTTCGAGTCAGGTGATATGAATCTCCTGAAACTTTATTAAGAGTGGCACAGGAGAACACTAACCACAAGATATATTAAAGCAAAGGCATTGGATACCAAAGGATTCTTAAGGTAAGATAGCCAGACTCAAAGACTAATACTCACACTCAAGCATTGATATGAAGTTGTCAGATAACAATATCAAGCATCACCAAGTCAGAAGCATTTCTCCCTGAGATATGGACCTGAGGCAGAAAATAAGTATGTAAAAGTGTTAAAAAATGTTCCTGTAAAAAAAAGGGATTTTTCAACTACTCTTTCAATTCCTTATGAAGTGTGTGCTAAATGATGTATACAGTAAATAAAAAAATATAGGGAGAAAGTGCACTTCATCATAGACTTCATTTTTGGTGAAAATGTTCATTTGATCATTTATGTTGAGACTAGCAAAGATGTGTCAGTAACCTCATCAAGATCTGAGAAACAGATGAAAAATTAAAAACGTGTAAAAGACAAATTCTTTTTTATCTTTTGGGACCTAATGACAGACAGAATGGCAACACTGTATAAGCTGTGATTGGATCTATGTTAGATTTTTTTCACAGAATCATTCCCATTCCTTTCCATAGGAAGCTGTGGTGGAAAGAGGTGATCATAGCAATAGAAGTTATGGTGATAATATTATCCAGAATGGAAAGAGTGAATACAAGTGAACATTTGGAGTGCATTGAGAATATGTACTTTTTAAAGACTTTCTGTTGATTTAGAGAATCATGAATTAGACATTGAATAAAGAAAAGAATCTCTGCTAGAAGCACAAGTATTTGATTTTTTTTCAAGAACCAGAAGACTGGAAGTAGACAACCTGGAATATTATAAGGAGTTGTAAGTTTTCAAAGATATTGTGGAGCTGACGTCTCATAACAATTAAAGGAAATATGTTCAGAGGAGTATGCCTGGTTTTGACTTTGAGACAATTTACTTTTATAAGCTCTTCTTATAGTTCATAAGGTCTTCTGTAAGCTCATATTCATCAATCATCTGGTATAACACAACTTGAAACTCTGACGAACTTAATTAAATTTTTTCTTTTTTCTTCTTGGTTCAACCTTTACCATAATGGCACAGGAACTTTGTTAGAGCGTGTATCTCAAGCACAGGAAATCTGCCAATAGCTAAGACATGGCTTCCTAATTCCATCTTTTGGTCTTTATGTATGTATAACTTTTCTCTCTTTGTCTCCCTTTCCCTCTCCCTCCCTCCAAGATATAAAGGTAAGCCTTTAGAAGAGACAAGCAGCCTGCATATCACAAAGAAATCTGGCATTCGTTATAGTGGATGAATGAAAAATAAGCACAAAGTGTGCAGGTTTTGTGTAGGTCACAGTACACTATATAAGCTCAGAAGATTAAAGGGCTTGAAACTGTCAGAATCGACTCATACTAGTACAGTCACACTTTATTATTTATTAATTTTTGGAAGAAACAGAGATGTACTTAAAATTTCTTTAAAGGGAAAGTTTTCTTGATATTGGATTCCATTAGGCATTTGTTGCAAACCAGATTTGCAGCGGAAAACTAATATAACAGGACTTAACACCTTGAAAATTGAACTGTAGAAAATACATTAACATATGCCTGTGGAGTGGTCTTCCCCTCACAATGAAAAGGATTCAGTACTGTAGCAAGTAAAAACAGATTATTTATGTGGATAGTCCTTATTGCAAATGTCTTCTCTTGTTTTGTTAGTAAATAGTTTAAAATTGGTTTTGATACTCTATAAGTATAGTATTATACTTATAAGTTTATTATTCCTAAGAATTAGTCAAACAAATGCAGTTTTAACTAAAATGCTAACTGCTTTCTCAGATGCTGTGCTACAGATACAGTATGTCACATATTGGTATTAATGGAAATTATTCTACACTGGACTTGGGGTCAAGCCATATTCACTACTCTGTATGCATTTTATTATGTTAGTCACACATTTTTCTGAGACTTAATTAGGTGGCAGATATTAAAAACAAGAAAAAAAGAGGAATGAATATGAAATAATACGCTTTGCTTTTTTTAAATTAAAAAAAAAAAATGCCAACATGTTGGATTTAATAACACCTCAGGACTCAAGCACCTTTTTGCAACTGAAAAGCACTTATTCAGATACAGACAAATAACTAACAATACTTCATGAATCAAGATAAATTGGATGATGTGCTTCTCTTTCCTTCAATGAATTCAGAAAATATGGACACAAGGAGCTTTATTCTGCTTTTATCTGGGAAAGTATAAGGTAGAAATCCTTAAAAATTTGCAGCTTCAAAAATAAAACAGACACAAGGGAAGAGATGCAAGATGCAAGTAGAGTGAAAGGAGTGCTGACATGTTCCATGATATTATTTTGGATGATGAGGATAAGGCAGACTTTTTTATGGAGCAACAAATTATATGGAAAGACAAAACAGGAGACAGAGGCACTGTGATGAAGTGAGTGGAACAAGGAGAAGGAAAATATATAGTGTGAAGGAAATAAAATGTACTGTGAAGGGAAAGACTGCAGTGTAGGAGACAAGCTGAACTAGGTCTCCTGGCCATCCATGAATGAGTGTGGCAGCAGACGTATCCTGCCTGTTGATGACAGAATACCAGCTATTTCTTAAGAGACAGCATCTTGACAGGCTTAGGTCTTCCTGGTGCAAGAACTTACATTTTCCTCTGTGAATATATTTGCAGACCTTTGGTTTACTGGACCGCATGCATTTCTGCCTTCTTCCAATAAATGAATAACGTCAAAGGAGTTAAAGAGAAAGCAGTGGTAGCGATGCATTACCCAGGACGATGTCAGCCGTTGGGAAGCAAGCAAAGGTAAGTGCAGAAACAATACACCTACACTGTCTTTGGAATGATCTTCACAGCTCCTGGAGGCATAGTCTGCTCTTCATTTGTCCAGCCTACGTGTGTCTGGGTGCTCAACTTCCTACCTGTCATCTGCCCACTGCTTCTTTCACTAGGACTGGTGGTGAATGCAGTGAAGAGGGAAAACCCTTGTGTGCGTGAACCCAAGCACGATTTTAAAATTAGACAGTGTTCTTTTTCTCATTGATTTCACTTTGTTAATTTATCCCAAAGACCAGACTTAATGAATTCTTTTTCTAATTATTCCTATATCCTACTGAATAATTTCAGGCTAATTCCAAACTTCCTGTATTATTTTACTACCATGCCCCAAAGAACTGTACCTACATTCATTCATTCCTTGATCTCTCCTAGCACAATAAGAATTCCAAGTAGCTCAGTAGGTCACAACAAAGGTTTTTGTAATATGGAATGGTTGAACAGTGAACACTTATGTTTATGATACTGTCATTATTTTCTCACTCAAAGCAATGATTCAAAATGCATGGATGGATGGATGGGTCATCTGACTCTGTATTCTCTTCATGAGATCCACCCTGAAGCAAAAAAAAAGGAAAAGCTAGTGGATCACATAAAATGAAACAGCAAAGTCACATAGATGCAAACAACAAACATGTCTGTCTCTTTTGAAACATTAATGTTGAATACTATAATGTGTCAGTCATATTTTTGCTTCAATACATTCATAATCGAGTCTTCCCCAAGCTTGCTTTGAAACAAATAAGGTTGCTTTGTTTTTCAGGATGCTAATGGAATATCAAAGAATCTGTAGAAGAATGAAAAAGGGTAGAAGAAAAAAAAAATATAGTGAATTATAAATGCAATATTTTGACCTATATAGTTTGACTTTTCAGAGGCAAAGCTTTAAAAGCTGTAAATTCCTATAATAAGCATTTAGGTGTATGATGACAGCTAAATAATCCTATATTTTATTGATGTAGACAAATAAATGTAGCGTATGTCCATGCACAGAAACTCCAAATGCCAATGTTCATGCTGTTTCAAAAGCTGATTGCAGAAAAACTGAGTACAATGTGATCTTCATATCAGGTTGCATTTTGTTCATTATATATGCTAGTGCATGTTTATACATATTAATTCAGCACTATTTAATGAAAGAGGTTTTGTTAGCATTTGGTCTTGAATGATAGTATGCTTATTTTCAAATCCACTGAATATCAATTTGTAAATTTTGTTTAGATGTTGTAATTCAATTTGTAACTAAACATCTCTTATTTAAGAAAAAAATTTCCCAGGAGGTAAATTGTCATTGTTGTAGCTCTAATCCAAGGCTGACCATCAGAAACTCACTCCTCCAAGATTTTTCTTTTCTCTCCTTCTCACCTTTTGCAAGTACAAAACCCATAATTTGTAAATGACCATATTTTAAGATGAAAGCCATTTATGGAACAGCTGATGTGATCCTTTGGACAAAATATAGACAAGAATAAATCCAGTTTTCATCATTGGATGCTTTACAGCATTTTCAGCAAGATGGATGCTTTTCGATAGTTTGCTTGATTTCAGATACTCATTTTAGAATGAATTAAATTTTACCTTAGTAAATCCTGTTTCTTACCGCTGCCAACAAAAGGAGCTTAGGGTGGCTGGTGCAGATAGTTACACTGCTGTTGTCTAAAGCAGGATGAGTTGAGTTGCTTCCTTGTCTTCAGCTGAATAGATATATTTTCCCAAGACACAGCAATTAGAATGAAATGATCTAATTCTTTTTATGTAACATGGAGATGTACATTTGAGTCCTGGAAGCAGTATAGACCATTTAGTGATGCACCAGGAGAAAAAAAAAATACGCTAGGAGGACAGGGTATTACAATTGGTTGTATTTCTCCCACTTGCATGGTTCATGTGAAAAGATATGATGTGCAATGAACATTGCTAAAGACTTCTTGTCACCTTAGACAAGTTATTTGCTCATTCTGGGTCTCAATTCATGTGCAGAAATAACTATAATCTTTTTTCATTGCACGCATTTCTATTAAAAAGTCTTTAGGACAGGACTGGTCTTTGTTATGTGTTTTCTTCGTGTCATTTTCTAAAAAATTCTCTGCTTACCACGAACCTATGGAGAAGTGCAAACACCCGCAAAATAGTGAAAATCAATACATTACTTTTTTAATCACACCTTCTAGTTGTAGATGCACATATATTTTAAACTTGTTCAGAGATACCAGTCTAAGCGCTCTGAGACCCTATCAGTGTTCTCAGATGTTGCTTCCCTTTATTGTAAAAGTAAAAGTCACATTCAGCTGAATGACTGTGAGGGAGAATATCGCATGACACAATAACAAAGAAGAATGTTAAACTTTGCATTTTGAGATGTAAGCAAACTGATTGCTTGGTAAAACAGTATCAGTAATACAACAGGAAACCCCCAGGGTCACTTCAGCAGCCACAAAAGGGGCTTTAAAAAGACTGCAGTAATTGCCTGCAAAGAACTGTGTGATCATTAACTGTTAACCTGAAACTTCAGTAATGTTTTATTTTGCCCATGAGTGTTTTTTCACTTTCAGAGTGAGTTCTGCTATGCTGTCAGTCTTCCCAGAAAAATCCCCTTAACTTTGCTGGTGTTTTGGTACGAAACTCAACCTACCCTCTGACCAAATATTGCCTGGTATGTTGCTGGCACAAGCAGAAAGCAGAAGCATAAAATAATCACTTATGCAACGTAACTGGAAGGATTGCCAAGAATAATATGGGGCTTTGTTGCAAACCACAAGGCGGAGAAAAAGCCTGGAGATGATTTTTAAATCAAGTAAAAAAAAAAAAAAAAAAGTGCTCATTAAACTGGATTCTACAGCTATCCTCCACCCCCTCAGATTTAGCATGTATTTATGGCACTGTATAAGCAATATGGACTTATAAGTTTGTGTCCTGGAAGCATTATAGACAGGTTGGCTTGGTATATAGCTGGCAGATACACACAAGCAAGCTGGAGTTGCTATAGGAGTTCTGTTTCCCCCATTAACACTGCTAGGTGTTGCAATTCCCTCCCCATTTAATGCAGGACTAATTAGCTGAAATGAGTAACACGGTTAAGCAATAACATTGCTATTAGTTCAGGAGCTACCACATTTAGAGGAAATGTGATTATCTACTTGCATATATGCAACCTGTATCATGAATAACTATGCACTTGTAGAGTGCCATATAATTATGTGTTTTTAATCTAAGTAAACACGGGCTTTGCTGTATCTTTTGAAAAGGATACAGCAGAAATGCAGATTCCTAGGTAAAAATGTCCACCAGCACTGTCAAGTTATTTAAAATGGGTAAATTAAAGTGATTTTCAGTTGTCTTATTTGCTAAGAGGGAAGACAAGTTTGGGAGAAAATTTAGATGAAATATTTGAATTTAGGCTTAATAAAAAGACGAAATATTAACCCAAATTTGGGATTGGATGGATACCAAGGGTGGATATCTTCCATGTTTGGTTTTTTTCCAGAAACCTTGGAACCTTGACAGTCATTTCAACCATCTCTTTCATTATTCAGTGATTGAATTTCTCCAATATCTTTTCATCTTGAACACAATACTTATCAAAAATTACAATATTGTAGACATTGCAGAGAGATTCTCTATTAACAAATAAGGGCAGAATCTTACTAAGCCTGAGAAGCTTGTTTGTTTGCATCACCAGAAACTTTGGGCATGACAAACTTCTCTTGCTTTCTTCCCATATTTTCACCAGTTCATTCTCTCCTTAGCATTTTCTATGATTTTGAAGCCCTGATTATGTCTTGACAAATATCTTGAAATTTTCATTGATATCACCCAAATCAGATCCATGAAAAACTAGTTCCAGCTCTGTGCTGGTCTACATCCACTCATTCAGTGGATGGAAAATGGTGACCTATGCTTATCACAAGAACACTGCCTGAACAACAGATCAATATTACATATTTTATTTCTTTCTACTTCCCATTATGCTATGTGCTTTCTACTTTTCATGTCATGTACTTTTCTTTCCTATCCATTTTCATCTTGTATCTATTATTTTATATACAGTTATCTTTTCTGTTTCCTTCTTGTCCTGTTTTGTTTCAACACTTCAGTGTTTTCTGCCATTCTCTGGCTACCTGAGTACATTCAATTTTAGTATTAAACTTATCCAAATAGATCTCATTTGATAATATGATTAAAAGCACCTCTGTTAGGTTCTGTATTTCTAGTGGAAACCATGTTGTAGCATTTCAATTTTCAAGATATGATAGCTAACAATATATTACTGGAAAAACTAATAAAAAATATCAGGTAATATGCGATAGATAGCAGCTTGTGCATGGTATCTCTATGATGCACTAAAGTCTTGGTAGTGTTTTTTGATGCCTAGTAAGTGACTAAGGCATAATTACACAAGCAATTGATATATGTTTATAGTTCTTCCGTGTCAATGTCAGGAAAGGAATGAAGCAATGTGAAAAGGAAATGGAGCTATGCTTAGAAGGGACTTTTCTTACTACTTTGAGTTCATGGGTTCTCACAGATGGAGCTAGAGTGGGGGAAAAAAAAATGTAGGAAATAAAAATGGAATAGTAAAAGTAGTAGATTTAAACAAGGAGTGAGTAACATTGGACCAGAGTCTTCTCTGATTGTTATAATCAGTATAATTATTGGGAGATATGAGCTTCTCTTATGCTACTCTCTTGGGGGTAACCTGGAAAGAGACATCCTACTGCAGGGCAGTACAGAACAGGAGTTTAATGTAAAGCTTTTAATTTCTCTTCTTACCCTTTTCCCATTGACTGTAAAGTGATTCTCACAAGCTGGAGGTATTTTAGAATCTAAATTCACATCTCTGTCTGCTATGAGAACCTTGTGGTTCTAAGGCCAGAAAGAATTTCTATGACTGTCCATTGTCATACAATGTCCATATCAGTCATGGAATATTTCTCAGAAATTGGATGGAAGAATTAACACAAGTAATTTTATGAATACGCATGTTATAATTTATAATTTCTTCAGATATTCAAATAAAAATAGGGCCTAATCTCCATGATTCTTACAATTACAGCAAATTGAAGAGATGTGTCTCTGTGTATAACTATATAAGTAAATTGAATTTTGCTTGAATTTTCTAATATTAACAGGGAAATAAACTGATATTAAATTTAGCAAACCCCCACACCCTAATCTCTAGCTTTCTATTCCCTGTTTGCAACAATATAGTTGGAAAGTTGTTTAAATACACATAAAGGAAAGAAGTGACGGGTCAACCCAGGCAACAGGTTATAGAAAAATCAAAAGCAATAGAATGAAAATGAAAAAAACTTTTTATTTCTTTTTGAACTATCCAGCTAGTTAGTGATGAGGCCTGTGGAGAAACAGAAAAATAATTCTGTGCTTGAGTTACCTAACATTAGACTAAATAAAGCTTCTTAAACTATGCTATAGAGAACAATTCCACACTAATTGCACATGAACTTAGATGATCTCAGATTATCTTTTCCTAAACTGAATCTTATGGGGCTACTTTTTTCTCTGATATACCCATTAATGGCTTACAAAGGAGAAGTAAATGCAAAAGAGAGTGAATGCAAAAGACTATTACCAAAAAAGTTCCCCCTAATCGGTCAACCGATCTCTTTAGAAGATGTCCATTACAATCTCTAATATGTCAATCAGAATGTTATAAATAAGGTTACATATTTTCCTTAATGTAATTAATTTATCGTTTTACATGTGTTAGTAAGTGGTTGTGTGTTAGAAAGAAAGATTGACAAACCAATGTAGAAGAAGTTTAATTTGTCATATGCTTTAATGCAAATTTTTAAATTGTCAGTGCCTTTTGGCTCCAATACGTTTGGTTGTGTGACCAGCAAAGTGACTTTGGAGTTACACCCTTGCAATACAGTAATGGAGGTAAATAGCTTGGACATATGTGTGCAACTGGCATCGCACCCAGAACTTCAGTAGTGTCTATAATACTAATAGCCTCTGTAAGCAAGGTGATCTGGGCTGTATCCCCACTGTCGCAGTGAAACAGGAGACGTCAAAGGTATGAAAAGTAACTGCAGCTATAAAGTCTAAATGGCTGCAGATGTGCTACAATATTCAAGAGTTTCATAGCAAGTTGGAAATTAGAAGTTAGAATAAATCACAATGTGACACCCATCCTCTGACCCCCAAAAAAGAACTCCTAAAAAACAAAACGAGCTTTTCCTACTCGATCCAGTCTCATAAGCTATTGCTCATAATGATATTGCCTTATAGCTAAAGAATATTGTCACTGGAGCATTGCTGTTGTACGGTGTTTTGCGGCCTGTTAAACACTAGTGCTGTTGTGTCTCCTGCAAACTTTTCTGTACTGTCCTTGGAAAGCACTCCCACGTACTCATCAATAAATCAAATCATAATGAGACTTAATGAAAGGAGACTTTTTGTTCGGTAAAATACTAATGCCACTTTTTGTTATTCACTCAGTAAAAGTACGGTTGGTTACACATCACAGATGATAGTTCAGGTAGGGATTGCCAGGAGGGCAAGCCATCATCATTTCTCCCCAGTGGGACATTCCCCAGCTCATCCTGAAGCTGATAAGTACTTTCTGAACTACTTGACTTCCTATGAAGTAAGCGAGCTGCAAAATCAGAATTAAGACAAGGGATAAATGTGATCTTAAGTATATAAAAGAGTTATAAAAATTGTAGACCCCGCTTTTACACTGTCCTTACAGAGTGCTTAATATAGTTTGACTGCATGGACTTCAGGTCTCATCTGTACTGTAAAGGATTTGAATGGTTGATTCCTATTGTTGTTGCTTTCATTCACACCTACCTACCAACTACCACAGGGTCTGTTCTAGGAACTGGGTATTAGAGACACCCGGCTGAGCTCCCATGGTCTAAACTAAGGATGGGAGTCAAGAGAGCAATTTTTTTTTTCACCATATTATAGCTGGCTTTTACCAAAGAGCCATGTTCTTCCATATTTTCTCATATTCAGGGGTAGATGATGTGACAACTTGGCTTCTTACATGACACAAACCTGAGGTAAGATATGATGGTCTTGCTGTCATTCTCTGCCTTGTCTCTGTCCAGGTCCCATGTCTCCATTATGATGCCAAATATGTAATTCTACAGAGAAGAGGAGGTAACTCCCATCTAAGTGAACCTGCAGAAAACCCCTGCTGAAGAGTACACAGATTGCTCAGTCCTGTGCTGCAAATCATTTGTCTGTAAACCCTTTCTCCTTTTTACGGTTATAAAATAAAAGAGACCTTGTAAACAGAGAACCAAATAAAGCAATCGCCTATCAGAAAAAAGAAATTCATACTCAGATTCCATTGTCTGGTACTTGTGCAAGTTTACACAAAGATGAAAGTAGATGGTCTGTTCTCTGTTCTTTACTTGCATGATATTCCATTTTGGTATTCTCACAAGAGAAACTTCCCTACTGTGAGGACCTCAAAAAACAAAACATGAGAAAGAGTAGACAGTATTTTTTTATCTCTGTTTGTTCTACTAAAGACAAAAGAATTTTATGAGATGGTGAAAAACAAATCTTCCTTTTCTCTTCAGATATGGTAGCCACATCTGGGTACAGAGTCTATTTACATATAGGTCAAAAATGATACTGGCAAGAATTCACTAGAGAAACTGAAAATGGCAAGACAGTCTGAGTCATCTTATTCAAAGTGGCAAAAGAGGAGAGCTGCATTCTTTGACAAAAAAATAAAAATAAAAATTGGACCTAAACTGTGAAGTGTGTATTGCCCCTTATTTGAAATTATCAGTGAAAACCCTATGATTCCAAAGCCAATCTGACTATGACAGACGATAAGAAGTAGATAGTAGCTCATTTTAGCCATTCTGCCAAAATCAATAGTATTTTAGATAGCTTCAGTGAGAAACCACTTGTCATGCCAACAACTGAACCGGTGTGCGTCAAAGAAATTAAACTCTTCTTTTTACATGCTTTGGTGTAATTGAAGGGAATGTGAAGGAGGTATTCTGTACGTCTTGTGGCATTAATAAGGATGGAATTTACCTCTCTCTGCAGGGTTCTGCTCAGCAAAGCTGCCCTCAAGGTCAGCAAAACTTTTGCCTGAGTAAAGACTGAAGGGATGGAGTAAGTAGTGGGTCTGAAACAGATCAGAGGTGTTTGAATGCTAGTTTGAGAGCCTTAAATTGGAAAATTGATCACAGCTACTCAGTGTGAGTTCAAGCACTCCCTTTGTTTTAAATGCAAGAGAAGGCTTCACCCCACCACAGCCATCCTCCTGTGAACATAGTTCCAGCCTCAAGGATGTTTGAAAACTGACATCTGTGAACCCTTTCTTGTCTGCGAAACTTACTCATCTCCAGCATGCATTTGGGTTGTCATTAGTTAGGAATATGTACAACTTTAATCTCCTGTCATGTCTTTCTGTACCCAGCTACGCTCCTCTCCACAAGCTGGGATGCTTGGGGAGAAGCTGAGTGTGGGACCCAGCAAGGGAGCACTGTCACAAGCAAGTGTCTCTCCTTCAAGAGGTCAGTTCCCTCCTGGGCATTTGCTACCTGAAGAGATCACAGTTGCATAAAACTCTGAGCTCCCTTCAACCTCCCTCCCTCAGACCATTACACCTTCGAAACCACTTCTCGTTACTAAGAAATGAGCTGCAACTATTGAAGCTTCCAGGGCTTTGGATGTATTTACAGTGTATTTACAGTGTATTAGATATGCTATAGGCAGTTGCTAAGACCTATTAGAGTTGGGCATTTCAGTTTCCAGTATTTGTCTTCCAGGACTAAGAAAGAGCTGTTTTGCCTGGCTGGATAAAAGAGTAAAATTGCAAAAATCCTGCAAAGAATAAGTAAAAGATAAAAAATATGTAGGTTCTTATTTTCACTTTGAGGTAAAATGGTCCACTACAGGGCAGGATCCTCAGATTTGGGGATTAGTTTCATTTGCCAATTTAGCTTCTATGCAGACAAACCAGAGTTCATAGCAAGATTTGTCTCATTTAGTGATTTCACCTCTTGGCAGCTCTCTGCACTGACTCTGCTGTTACTGGAGCTTATCCAAAGGTTCTGCTCAGTCTTGAATAAAGCTGCAAGGTTCTGTACTGGGTTTCAGATGCTGTGTTTCCCCAGTTAGCTGGTAGTTTCTTTCTGCATTCAGAACCTCAGCTGCTTATTTATTGCCATAAAAATATCACTTTCCAAAATTAACTGTTGTATGAAGGACTTCTACAGTGTTCCCTCCTCTTTTCGTTAACATTCAGAGAAGGAGGGTGTGCCTTCATGGAGGGCCATAGATCAGTGATCCGGGTAGTAACATGCTTCTCTTTCTCCAGTATCTCCTCTACATTGCAATGACTCTAGTTATAAACTGCCCGCTGATTACCCCAGCTGCTCCGCAAGCATTTTCACCACTGAGTCTTCAACTGCAACCTTTGCTAAAGACATCAGGATTCAGTAGGGCTTTGGCTTGTATCTACACAAAACCAAAAATGCTTCCAAATTCATTGCACAAGGTCTCCCAGCCCAGTACCTGCAATCACTAGAGGATGGCTCTAAAATCTGTGGGTGTATGTACCGTTATCCCCATCACCTATTCTTCTGAGAAGGACAGAAGGATTTATATTCAGAATTTTCCATGGCCAGGAGATTTGTCAGAGAAGGGACCCACTGCACAATGTGTGATAAAGTTCTCTAAGATCACTTATTTTTCTTTCCTTCTTTCAGCTTTCTTGCTTTCTTTGTATTTATTTATCTATCTGTTGACTGATCTATCTTATCTCCAGTTGCCCTTCTATTGTGACACTAAGCAAAACTATGTGAATGTAGAAATATACAGTTGCCTAACTCTTTGACTCTGGGATTAGGAAGAAGAAAACCATGGCATGTTGCAGCAGTTGAACACTCTTTAACCTTTTTATTTTCCTCATAAATGTAATTCTTTAGATGAAAACACTTCTGGCGAGGTAAATATTCCTAGGTTGAAGTGTAGTTTAATTTGTCATTGTAAGTGGTATTTGTTCTACATTCACTTAATAATTTAAATTGAAAAGATTTACCCTTGAGTATAAAGAAGTAAACCTTTTCAAAACCCACTTAGCCTGTGAGTAGTTTTATTTTCTGAGGCATCCATAAATGACAGTTTACCTAAAGTGTTTAAAAACATTTGTCCATAATAATAATAACAACAACAACAATAATAATAATAACAACAACAACAACAATAATAAAGTCTAATGCTGTGAGGCTTCTGAAAATGTCATTTGCATAGAGAATAACATTGCCACACCTGTTTTGTCCAGATCTGTTTTGGGGAAGGGAGTGTTATTAGGTTGCATAAACTGATTTAAAACATTATTTTCTAACTAATTTTCAGGTCCAATTTCTGGACATTAAATGCTAAAATGTAAAAATAATCTAATAAAATTCTATCTTTTGTCATATGAGATTTTATTATACAGCTTTTGAATTTACTTTTACACCTTGCATAAGGTGATAAATCAGTATGTTCCAATAACAGCAGCTATTCAGTCACATACATTATGGCCTCATGGCTTCAGAATACTAATTTCAACTACTGGTTTTAAAGTGTCAAATCTCAGGTAATTACTTTCCCAATGTTTATTTTTAGAGCACTTTTTTTTTAGACATCACTGAATATAAATATAGGTATGTCAGCAGTTCAGCACAAACTATGCTAGAAAACTATTTATCTTTGCTTGTTTAAATAGTTTTTGTAGATATCTATTAATATTTATAATTCTTTTCATATAGATTACTTTTAATGAAGCTACTTCAACAGTGGAAAATAAAATATTTCCTTAATGGAATCATTTTGCATGTTTCCTTAGTCAGTAGTCTATTTAAAATGCAGTCAGACTCAGATGCCACCCCCTATTTGTCCTTTAACAGGAAAAAGAGAGAAATAGTAGGTAAATAGGTGGATACACAAAATTTGTGAAGCTCCATTTATTTGCTCTACAAGAGAAAGTGAAATTTTTTATTGTTATCATGAGTATCTTGTTAGAGGACCAACTGAAAAAATGCTGGATGTACACTGCTCATTTAGAACAGGTGCCAGGTAAATCCTGATCTGAAAGTACCTGCTGTATGGATTTCCATGTGATATACAGTGCTTGCACTGCAGTGAATTTTAAAATGTAAGGTTACTGTTCAAAGCTCTCGACTAAGTCCCATTAGATCTTAAACTACTACTGAGACCTTCCACAGATTGTCCATATGAACAACGAGAAGAAACTTGATTTCCTCACATCATTGTTTCTCAACCTTAACCCCACTTTGGATATGTCATTTTGCTTAAAATGTGAGAATTGAATTCTCACATTCAGAGACTCATTTAATATCTGGCGTTTCTGATTAATATTTTTAAGGAAAGTAAATAGCCCTTCCTAACTCCCAATGTTATCTAATGCTAAACCAGGGAAAATGCCTTCTCTTGACTGAAGTCATAACCTCTGAACACTGAAACACAAGGCTTAGCAGGATGCTTAGCATTATCTCAACTCAAGGAACTGCAGAAGCAGCGCTTAGTCACATATGGTTATGTATTTCTTTAAAAAAGAAATAAAGTTCTTCTAAAAATATTTTGTTGCAGTGAATTCTAAGAGTTAATGGCATTAAGTGAGTTAACAGGTCTATATGACGCTTGTTTTATGCTATCTTGTGTATTTCAGGACTAGCTGCTCCCCTAAGAGTACAGTATAGCGTGTGGCTAAGACGGACTAAGCACAATATTTAATCTATTGGTCCTCCAGAAGGCATTTTCTTGTGTTGTTAACTGTTAGCACTAAATCTTCAGTAGGACTCTTGACCTTCCCAGGGTTGCATTAACACTTAAACACAAGTAGTAGCCACCACACAGATCTTTGCTAAACTTCAGAGAACTGAAAAGGGATTACTGAGCATCACTCTGTACAGTCCCTGTCTACCAGCAAAGCTACTAAGACAACCAGCGTGACCTCCTGCATCTCAAAGCCAATATAAATATTCTCACCTCAAATCAATGGGTGTGAAATAACAGCAAGACTAAACTACCATTCCAGAGCCTAATCCATGGGCTTTCAAGTGATGCAGTGCTCGCTTACACCATGATACCATATTTCTACACTTCTGCCATCAAAACCACCTTTTCAAAACTTTTTTCTTGCATGAAAAAGTGTATGTTACTTAAGCATTGCTGTTGACACCCTTAAAACTACAGAAGTTTCAAAGATGTGCATAGTTTCTAGGCAACAGATTCTTATTGCCTTTGAGGGCAATTAGCAGGTTTTTTCCCTTATATTCTTCTGAAATAACATGAACAGACATATTTAGCTTAAAATTGAACTAATATATTCCAGGCAATTAAATGTAGTTAAAATGCATTGCTTTGTTGAAACCGAAGCATTTCAAAATAGTGAATACTGTTCAAAGTATTGTCTTTACTCTGATGAGGAGCAAAACGAAATTTCAAAACCTTAAAAGGTGTTGAACACTTCAGAAAGCAAGAATTCTTTCAAACATCATCTGTAGCTCTTGGAGCAAAAAAGCAGATGACCCATGACAGATTCACACAAATACTGTTTGCCCACACTATCATGTATCCGGTAAAACTGGGGCAGTCTTCCCCCTGTGTCCCCTGCAGAAGTGTGTGGGGAGTAGTGAAAATAGCTCCTAAACAATATACTAAAGAGGGAGTTTTGTCACTGGGATGGATTAAAGGCTTTGACTAAATGAATTACATTGCTGAAAGGAGCTTCAAACTGTACATCATCAAACCCGTTTATTTGACAATCTAAGTCATTGTGCGTGTCAAGGTGCAGCTCTACAGGATAGATTTAGCTATTTTCACAAAAATCCCTTCCCTTTGCAGAAATACATTTTGTTTGACAGCTGAAGCTCCCAGACAAAGACCCTGGCGAAGATACACGACTGTGCAGAACAGTGCAGGTGTTTAAAAGGGAAGACGGAAGGATGTTTTTCTGTATGTCTGAGGAGAAAGTTATCAGGCAGATTTTTCAGATATTTGAAATCACACCAGCACCTTGTTGCTCATAACTTTAGCACTCTCATATCATGTTTAAACTGAAGCATTCATGAAAACGTCAGATTGATAAGACTGAAAACTGAAATACATCATGTATTCACAGACTACATGGAAAGAATCAGAGAAATGCAGTTCAGAAGGAGATATGAGACAGTGTAATCAAAGCTCCTGAACATCCAGACCCTTGAAAGTCTGTTGGAGAAAACTAAACCAAACTCAATAAATTTGTCGAAATGACAAGTTTTGTGCCTAAAGGGTCTTTGGTTCAGTATTGTAAAGTAGATTTCCTGTATTCCATAGAGACTCCTATATTCTGTAGAGATTCATTCACAGGCAGCATCTGCACAAGAACAAACCAGGCAGTTGCTTCAGAAAGAGAAACTGGGCACAGCTGAAGACTACCTAGCACAAGGCTCTAGACCTTACATATATTGGGTGGAAATTGCTCTGCACCGTTTCACTTGTGAAGTTCGGAACGTATTCTGATACTGCTACGAAGGTAGTGTTGATATAACTGCATGGCAGCATAGATAGAGGACAGGAGACAACAAGTTTCTGCTTCATCTAGGAATAAACTAAAATATGCTTACATGACACTTGAAGGTGACGTGTTCTAGATAGAGAGGAGAGAAAAAATGCAGGAGGAGTCTGCCACTAGTGTTAAGGAATATGCTTTCTTGGCCCCATAGCTGACTATTTGGTGTAAAAAGATACTCTAGTCAGAGATAACAGAAAGAGGATTTTCATAGCACAGTAACCTGCTGCGTTTTGCATCTACTAACTTATAAATGGTGATATAAAGGAGACAAAAAGGGAAATACAGAGCCACATCTCCCCAATGTTATTTTAGCTAGCCACTGAGCTATTGTAATCCCTTTTATTGTAGCCCAGTATGCCAAGATACCTCTCAAGTGATGTCCAGTATTTAGAACCCTGAACTACTAGGTGACACTAGAAAACAGCACAATTAGTTTATGGAGATATGTCAGAGATGGCCCATATCCCACCGCTGACACGTGGTTGGGCAGCCCTGAAGGAGTGTTCTAAGGAGCTAGTGGTCACTGTTCTATTTTAAGCTACTGTTGTTACTATGACTATAGCAGCAAAATAGTCCTTGAGTGTATTTTTCTTTTCTGTTTCTCTCTCCACTTCTCTGGGTACACTGTTCTAATGACAGATGTGTAAGTGTAGTCAGCAGGCAGGATGAGGACCAGTAATCTTAATCTTTTGTCCCTCTTGCTCTACAGAGTAGGTTAAAGCATTGAGATAAATCGAAATGTAAAGTGCTGGTGAACCCACTTCCACTTTCTTTCTTTCTTGTCAGCTGTAATCTTTCTTCAGGTGTCATAAAGTTACAAATTCAGCAATGGTGTTCAAAAACTCATTCAGTGAAGAACTACTAAATGCATAAAATTCTAGTATTATCCATGTAGAAATCCTAAGTATTAGCTTGTGTACAGTAAGCTCAGTTCAGAAAAAAAACATATTGAAGAATGACGGCATATATTGCCATGTTTTTATCTTTAGCATATTTTTTGCTTGAAAATCAAGCAGAGGAATTATGGGACATAATGCTTCCTAGATTTTTTTCCAACTGTGGGTGTCAGGAATGCTGAGAAAACCCTCCCAATTTCCACCAAGTACTTCACATTGTCTCATATTATGCAGCCATTGGTGCAAATATATTTGTACTCCCAAGCACCAGTCACTCAGCTTGGGATATCCAGTTCAACCGAACCTGTAGAGAACATATATGTGGTTTATTACATTATGATAGATACACCTAGGGACATAACAAAAAGTATCTGAAAATCTCTTAGTGTCGAACTGTGTATTTGAAGGCTCAAATTTTTAGCTTCTCAAAATCTTTGCTTCTCCCTGAACCCAGTGAAAATACATTCATGGACCTACTCAAACCCTAACTTCATCAAAATAAGTGACCAGTTAGAGTTCATTGTGCTTTCTGAACAACTGTGGTTCCAAGGCAGTGTCATGGCAGAGATGAGACCTCAAGAAGACTGGTTACCCTGTTCCGCCATTTTCCTGTTATTTGACTTTTAACAAGCTGTTTCACTTCCAAGGACCTTCTTTCTTGACTTTTGTATATCCTGTCGTATTACACTGAGAATTGTCCAAGATAATCTGCCTTTGTGTCTGCTTTTGCTGTCAACTTTAAGCACAATAGGTTCAATTCATTTTCAACCACTCCGAGGAAGTGCAGACAGCTGCTACTTTAGGGCATTCCTTAAGCATAAGGTGATAGCTTTTCCTCAAGTGCCTGTATTTATAACAGATTTCTTTCAGACTAGGCTCCTTTGTAGTTTCAAAAGGCAATGCCCCAGGAGGAAAGAAATCAATGTTCAAGCACTTACTCCCAGAACTGCACCTTTTACATTTTTTACAATGGTTTCAATTGAAGGAGAGACTGAATCCAGGCTTCGCTTTATAGTAAATGCCCTCACCACTAGGCTGGAAAGTCAAATTTATTCTGGTCCTTCTTTCTCTCACACAGTGAAGAGGAGGCAGAGATAAGCTTCCTTATGCAGCCTACTTTGCGATTAAAGCCCTCTGGACTTGATTTGGATCCCCTCCAATACCAAAAAGCACTGAACCTAGGTCTTCCACTTATACAACAAGTGCTCTCCCTGCTGATGGTTTTGCAAAAATGGATGCTGGTTACCTCTGCATGTGTCCTAAATAAAATCAGTCCATGCTTTGATTTCCGTGAGAGCTCCATTAGCCAAGTGGTGTGTGCTATATTTGCTATCATTTGAGAGATGCTTTATTTTTCATCACCATCTTTATTTAACTGACGACTCCAAAAAGAGGAAAAAGCCTTTGGCATCCAGAACAAAATAGCACAAGCTAGGAGGAGTTCTCATTCTGATTTCCTAGCTCCCTGGTAAAGAAGAAAGAAGAAAGCAGAGACAGTCAGCTCAGTGGGAAGCAACGGATCACAGTTGTAATAATACTAATAGTTTTGGCCTTTGGGCAATCATACAGGTTGGACAGTGCATGGATGTTTCAATTGGAGAGGTACTCAAGTTCTTTTTCTGCATTTCCACCCTTTATGATAATGTGTGTGCCCACACGTGTGTGTCTGTAATGTGGGGAGAAAGTATTTCATGGGCACAGAGACATGATACCTATTCACAAGTAGCAGAATAAAAGTGGATTTGACAGAGGAAAAAGAAAAAAAACTCTCCTAAGAAAATCAGTGCCTTTGTGTGTTTGATTCAACACATCAAGTCATATTAGATTAGTCCCAAGAGAAAAAAGGGAGAAATGAAGTATGTGAATTAGCTGATGTTAGTGGGGTTGGTATAATACCATTTACTATGTCAGGCTTTGTAGTAGTACTAATGCTTTCCTTTGTTAGTTACTATTTAATTTAATCCTATGTATGATTAGGTATGTTGGGACCTGATCATCAAAAGAGATTAAAAAAAAAAACAAACAAGGTAGTTTTTTAACAAAAAGAAACAGCTTAGACTTGTTGTTTAGACTTTATTGTTTGGCTTTCCGAATACTTCACATGTTATTGACACCCAGTGATGGAGATTTGCCATGAAGTGTCAGACTTGACTTATAACCTTAATTTCAGAAGACTTTGATGATCCCAATACTGGTAGTCTACAAGCAAACAAATGTGACATTTCTTAAATATTGTTAGAGATTAATGTTTTACAAGAAGAAACTCAATTAGTAGAACTCAATTATTTCTTAAAAAAATTAAGTTCTGTCCAGATACATCACTGAGGAGCTCCACTGTTAGTTATTTATATTATTAGTATTTTCCTTTAGCTTTTCAAAACGCCAACTTCAGCAATAGCCTCTGATCCAAAATTCTGCAATTTTATTTTTGAGAATGTCCAAACAACAAGGAGCAAAGCAAGATGCAAGAATAGGTAAGGAAGAAAGAGATATGCTCCACCAAACCTAACACACAGTGCTATGTGTTTATTATGTTAAATACAAGCAATCACGAATGTCTTTATTAAAATGATCAACACTCTTTGTAGACTTCACAGTAGAAAAAATACACTGACGGGGATTCTTTTACCCAGTTCCCTTAAGAAATGAGGTTTATGAGTTCTTTCTTTCTTTATTAGTGCATCTGGCACTTCTGCTCCCCATTAATATTGAACACATTTTCCAGTTTCAAGCAAATTCATGAGTAGTGCAGATCTGAAAAATGTTAAATTACAACAAATGTGACAAAGGGCAGGCAAATTGAGACAAGACAATCTATTTCTGTATCAACTGAAGAAAAGTTTTCTGCACAGACTTGGCAACAGAGAATCCACAAAGATGGATAAAACCTTATTAATGTCTCAACAAAGTTAAATCTGTAATGGATATTACTGTTGTTGCCATTACTATGGAACAGATGTACCCCCTCATGGACTGCAAAGATGAAGGCAGAAATACTGTTGATGGGACAATGGACTGAAAGTAGTGGAAATTCAGATCCGTCGGCCAAAGAACTTATTTTCACAGCTTTTTTTGCTTCTTCCCCAGCAATTTGAATTACCTATTTTTACATTTAACTTTACCCAATGTCATACTAATTCCTACCCAGAGCAACTTGATGGCTCTGAGGTTTTTACCATTGTTGAAATGTGAAGGAATCAGGTATTTCTGCTTAACTTTTATGAATTCAGAAAAAGATCAAGCTGCACTACAGAAAGCAATATACGAAGCTCATGTACTGCAATTTTACTCAGCTAATTAAAGCTGCATTAATGAAGTGATAAAATTAAGGTCATAATTAAGATTAAATCAATAAATCAATATTTTTGAAATTGTTCATTTATCAGAATAATACAGAAGTTAATATATCAAATTATGATTTTAGTTCTACAGGAATTGTTCAGTTTTAGCTTTTTCTTGGGATTATTTAGAGTCCTTGGCTTCTTTTTATCTGAGACTCAAAGTTTATTCTGTCCTAGTTGGTGTGCACTATTAAGGATCAGGTACAAAACCAAAAAATAATCTAAAACATGTAGTTGTCTAATTCAGTTTAGAAGACTATGCACAAACGAACAATGAAAAAAAAAAAAAACAACTGGTCTGCAACCATGTAAAGTCAGTAGATATCTTCAGATTTTCCTAGGTGTATTCCCTTGCCCTAAGGAAAAAAGTAAGCATGACATGATTGTCCTTAAAGATTTGGCTTTCTGTGTGTGCCTAACACCTTGTTGGCTGTTCACGTAACATATCAATAGTATACATACATTGTAAGCTACAGTCAATGAATATATTGTATGTACTCAACAGGAAGATCTAGGCATCTGTACAAGGTCAGGATTGACAGCCTAAAATGATTTCCTGTCCTTTAACATTTAATCCATCTAAAGATAGTAGGTAACTGTCATTGTATTTTTAATGGAAATTAATAGTGGTATCATTTCGCTTTTCCACAAAGTCTCTGGTTAAAGGCTTCAGACCAAAAAATTATGTATAAGGTTATGGCACTCTTGGTTTGACAGGACTAAAACCCACACCTTTCAGACAAATTTGGTCCCAGTCAAGCTAAGAAGCAGAATTATATGCAGAAGTGAAGAGGACATTATCTCTGCTGAAGGTAAGACATGGTAGCAAAAGGAATGAGAAATTCACACAATGAGAGAATAAGTATAGAAGAAATATCTTGGTATAATCTTCTCCATGACCCAGGCACCTTTCAAAATGTAGCAGTTTTCTTTAACATGTGAAAACTGGGGAAAAGGTGAGGGATTGGGCATCAGTGTGTTTTTGTTGTGTGTGTGTATGCATGGGTTTTACTTTGTATATGCTTGTTGGTTTTGGTTTGTTTTTATTTCACATTCTATTCAAATTCAGCTTACAGATCTGACATTTTCTTTCTATAAAAGGTTCAGATTAGATTTCTGAAATAGGAAACATAAAAGGAATGGACTTTGCCTCTTATCAACTAGTTCTTATATAAAAATTGCAAGAATGTTGAATTAGCTAATGAAGTCCCTTCTAATTAAAACACAATTTGTTTGTACATTTGAGTTTTCTTATGACATTTTTTTTATTAGATAAAGGTTTTGTTCATTTACTATTAAAATTCTTACAGGCCAAAAAAATTTCATTTGGAAAATATATTTAGCTCATTCATTCAATTTTTTTAAGACATAGAAGAAATATCTGCAACATTCAAGGAAACATCAAATTTTTTGCACTGAGCCGTCTGACATTTGTATATTGCTGATGAAATTGCATGAGGCAGTTACTTAATGTTTTAATTTTTCTTAAACTCTGGAAATGTGGTTCATGGATTGAAAACTCATTTGAATATAGGAAAGAATCCCTGCATAGAAATGAGCCATTCAATCATTTCCACAGCATACAACTCATAAATATGTGTGGGTCATATGGATAACAGAAAGATCTTGCTTAAATGTTTAGTGCCAGCAGAAACAAAAAAGCACCCAGGCTAAACCATTATTAGGTTATAAATAGGCTTGTAAACAATTTAATTGCATAAAAGAGTTGGTTTCCTTGGGACTACAGCAATTTGCATAATGAACTGCAGCAGTAGCCCTACAATATTCTGTGTTAACTGACATTAAGTGAGATTGTCAACTTTTGCAAAGCTGGAGAGCATTTGCTTGCAAGCCTTTTTACAGGAAAGGAGCTCTGAGAAAGAAAAATGTATGTGTGAGAGGGAATTTTGCTACACATCTTTTTTTTTAGGATTTCTTCCAACCAAGTCTTTTTTATAAGCACTGCTAAACAACACATGCTTCTTTTAAATAATATCTTGATGAGAATGATTAGCTATCTTATTAGAACTCAGATTTCATAAAGAACCTCTCAGTCTACCATGTCTATTTTCTTGCTAGCTGCACCTGAAACGATGGCTTACACCTGAAGGTTTCCCTTTTCAGGAACATTGTCCCATAGAAAATTTTTTCATTTACAGTTATAACTTTGTTTTTTTCCGGTTGAATGGAGCTGATATTTTTTCATTATTTGCTTGTCTAAACATAGATGTCTAGTGCCATTTTGGATAATCCTAGGATAACCAAGTGATCTGAATGAAATCTAGAGATGTAGATACAGAAAATATTGGAGATACAGAGTCGCAGGACTGGAAGGGACCTCAGGAGGTCTGCAGCCTGATCCTCTGCTCAAAATCAGGTTGACCATGAATCCAGACCAGGTTATTTAAAGCTTTATCCAGTCTGATCTTGAAAACTTCCAAGGATGTAGATTCCGCAGCCTCTCTGGGCAACCTGTTACACTGCGTCATTGTGGCTGCATGTCATTTTGAAGGAGCAGCTGCAAGCCAGACAAATTATCCTAGAGATATTATAAAGCCACAAGATGCACTAAAATACCTCACTTGCACATAAGGAAGTAACCACAGTGCTGATGATTGAGATTTCACCTAATGACAAAGAAGGAATTAAGCTGCAAAGTTAGACAGTGTAATGCACAATGAATAATCACAATACTACTGGGTGCTCTTTCTTGTTTGACTTAATTATCAGCGTGTTTGGAGGATGCACAAGCTTGACGGTATTTTGGAGGGAACCCATTCAGTTTCATAGCATGTTTGGGAAGCCTGTGGGAGAGTTCCCTATCTGCTGGTCATGCTTCTTGTAAAGGAGCCTAAAATGCTGGTTGTCTTATTCACAGTGAGAATGCACTGTTGGCTCATACTCAGCCACACATCCACCACCACCTGCCCAGGCCCTCTTCTGCAGGACACTGCTCAGCGAGTCACTGCTCATTCAATGTTCATGGTTACTCCAAAGTCCAGAACTTTGCACTTCTCCTAGCTGAACTTCATTTCTGAACCTCACTGAATTTTTAACACATCTTGTCACTTTTACCTCTTTATATGCAGCATATACATCACTCTGAGAAGTAAAGTTGTGACATTTGCATGTTAGTTTGGATTTGAGGTTCCTTAAGGTGCAACACAATGTTGTATCAACACTGCGAATAATAAAGCAAGGTTGGTCTGAAGGAGGCAAATTTGCTAATTATGGAAATAATTATTGAACCAGTGTCATCCATAGCTACAGATGGACATTCTTAAGCTGACAAAAGACTACGCACAGATGTCCTTTTCCACATCTACATGTGGCTGTTCAACTCATCTTTCACCAACAGACTTATCTGCAAAATTCACATCTCCCAGATACTAGAATCTTAGATTATTTTAGGTTGACTTTATGAAATGCTAACAGTAAACAGAAAAAAAAATCCTCTTAAAAATAAAAATATTAATCCATGTTGATATTAGATTAGTAAAACCACAGTTGCACAAATACTGTCATATAAAAATGTCAGTTTAAATTTTCAAATGAAGCTGAAAAAATAACAATGGTGTGTTAAATTTGGGAGACAGTTTTTAATGTTTGGGGTTTCTTGTTTTGTTTTGTTTTGTTTTTAATTCTGGAATTAGAATGAGTTAAAAATGGTCCTTAAAAAAAGTTAGGATGTTTTACAAATAAAAATGGTCACAGAATTTTGAAACTTTTTTAGCTATATTTCAGTGCACATCACTGTGCAAAAGACTACACTTCAACGAACCAGAATTCTCTGGCCTGAGATTCAGCATGCAGCAATATAAATGCAGCAAATGAGAATATGTATTGAATGTAATATTTTTGCCTCTCTTTGGACGTCACTGTAAACACTAGATTCCTATATTCCTATCAAAGTATATCAGCCGGCTGTCTGGCAGAAACGAGTTTTAGGGGAGGATTAAGGATAAGTCCTTTTCAAATATATTTTTTAATGTAGCCTTGGGAAACTCATCCATGAAAAAAGACATTCAGGAGCTGTAAGAGACACCACTAAGTGTATCCCTCATTACCAGTCCTTTTGACTTCCTCTTTTCCATCAGCTTTGCCTTTGTTTAGAAACATTAACTCTGCTTTAATTATTTTTTCATGAACAGAAAGAGAGAAAAATTGATAATTTTTTTTTTTTTTTAGCCTTTTAATATTTAGCAAATGTGGTAAATACTGAACTGATGTTAACTTGATATCAAAGGCCAAAATCTTTCTTAGGATATGTAAAACATTCACAGCAGATGCATAGACAAACAATATGCTGATCAAGCACATGCAATAGTTTTAAGTTTTGAGGCCACAAGCCGCTGTTAAGTGCTTAAGGGTGGTGACTGTATTAGCACTGCCGATCGGGTTTCACTGTTGTGATTCATTTTATTCAATTCCTCACAGTGAATAATGTCATTAACACTGAATTTCTTCCAAAGGAACAACACAAACATATTAACTAAATTCATTTTGAATCTATTTCCCTTCCCTCTGTCAGCCGGCGCTCTTGGTCAGACACTTTGGAAGATTATTTCCTGGACAGAAAAAGAATGAGAAATGCTAATCTGGCTAAAATTATGTTGCATATAATATTTCTGGAGGATTATAAAAGTCAT
Organism: Fratercula arctica; assembly: GCA_947846985.1. Taxonomy (NCBI): domain Eukaryota; kingdom Metazoa; phylum Chordata; class Aves; order Charadriiformes; family Alcidae; genus Fratercula; species Fratercula arctica. The sequence continues at coordinate 46,426,832 of CANTUZ010000004.1, forward strand.
GTTCACAATAGTGGCTGATTGCTCCCTGTATTTTCGTTACTCTTCCCTATTTTGATCTATTCATGGTGGCATTGGAATGACAATCAAGAATTTCATTTCTGGGTGTCTCTGGATAGTTAGATAACTACTTTTTCAGCTTGCAGAAAACTGATACCTAGTTCCACAGTCTTCATAAATGGGAAATATCCATTTATACACAACTGCTTTGCTCATGGAAAAGATATGAGCAAGGTTCATGAGATTAAAGGTTCACGCTGTAGTCATGTGTCACTTTCTGGCTGCAGCTGAATTAAGTGAGGAAGTTGCTGCATTAATTTTTCCCCAGCTGCAGTTTACTGTGTCAGGAATGGATTTTTCTTCACCTCCCAGTCTTCCAGCATGCTGACTTCTGTGACATCTCCCTAGGCAAGTTCAAGCTACATAATCATAATGATATATACACTTTCAATACAGATGTTTTCTAGCCTGTCTTTCATCTAATCAGTTTAGAGAGTTACTACTCATGCAGGTATGCTGAAAAAACTGAAGGGTCAGTAACCTTTGGAGGAAGAAGGAGAAGAGGCTGAGGAGTCATCTGAAGCAAGGCAGAGCAGAATATAAATGCTCAGTGCTTCCAGAAAAACCATCAACATATAAAAGCTTGGTACTAGGTATTGCAGCTTCCTCCATAAGAAGAAATGTAAGCATCAGAGGGGGAAAAATCATGTGCTGCAAGAGAAAAAAAAAACTGAAATACACCTGATATATGTATTACAGAGATAACGATAGGACACTGCTATATACATAGTAGTATGAAAGCTGTATGCAGAAGAAAATAAAATAAGATTAATATAGCACCTCTTAATTACTTTGCGGAGAATTAAGAATTTGCATGTAGGTTTTAACAGATGCCACATTCAACTGCTCACAGCATTGTTGAACACCTTGATTAACACATTGAGCTCCGTAGGACTGAATGCAGCCCGAATCTGAAGAGAAATTAAATAGCGGGGAGTCTAATAACCCCTAATTTGGACAAGCTGCCAAATCCACGCCTAAGTTTCTGTTGACTTTTCAGAGTCAGAGCTAAGTGTCCCTGAAGGATTTTCTGGAAGCTTGCATTGACTGGAGTCCTGCAAAGTCTTGAGCTGTGTTAAAAAAAAAAGTTAATAGCATCTTTAACTGTTGTGGGAAAATACATTAGCCAACTTGTGCTCTTAAGGCTTGTTTCTGAAAATAATATATCCTTCTCCTTGTGCATGTAAGCAGCCTCATCAAAGTTAGCATTTTTCACAGGTACAAACGCAGCACAAAATTGTCAGTTGTTTTGTGAGTAACAAAATGGAGAGAAAGGGATGGGAATTCATAGCAGGAACATGTTTTCTCTTTGATATTTACCGATTTTGATTTTGCTTGAATTTCTGGGAAAGACACTTAAAAAAAAAAAAAAAAAACAAAACACAAAACCAAAACCAAACCAAAACAACAAAAAATGAAAAACAAACAAGCAAACAAACAAATAAACAAAACCAAAACAACAAAAAAAACCCAAAAAACAAAAACAACAACAACAAAAAACAAACAAACAAAAAAAAAAACCAAAAAAAACCCCAATCTCTTCCTAGCAAGAAGTCACTGTGTTGCTCATTTTCTAGGAGAATTATTTGAAATATTTGGAAATTTATTTTGGTGTCTGTTGAGTATTCACAACATCCACTGAAGAAAATAGAGAAATGCAGAAGCTCAAAACCACTGACAAAAGAGGCCGTAGGAGACTCAAATGTTGAATTAAAACAACTTTAGTTCCAGCTCCTGTGAGCTCCTGATTTTTGGCAGTACAAACCTGCTACTGATGTAAAACACCAGCTTTAGTGGATATCTATTACTGTACTACTGCTCTGTGAAATACTGTGTGAAGAACTTTTAACCTTATGAAAAGTCTTTTGATGTAAAATCCTATGTATATATATGATAGTTTTAGACTGATGGTACTAGTGAAAGAATAATCGATATTAATAATAGTAGTAGTAGTAATAGCAAAGCATTGTTTTTCTGTGGAGCTGCAAGTGAAATGTTCTTAATTTATAATCAAAATTCTGAAAAAAGCTAAGGGAAAGACTTTTCACACAGAATCAAAAACTATAACAATACAGAAACTTAGAGAAACTGACACATTGCTAAGGGTTATGAGACCTAGAAGGCATAATTAAAATATTAAAGAAATTGGGAAAAAAATATAGAACATACAGGGCAAGTTACCAAGGAAACCAGTGCAAACTGAAGTCTATAATTTTAGCTTTTACCATGTGGAGACACAAATGCAGGGATACATACACATACACCCCTAATTTTAATGTCTGCATCTCTTTTTACATTCTGCCAAATGCTAGAGTCTTCAAGAATTAATTTTGGTTATAATGAAGTCAATTTATTTTGCATGAAAAGTACTTTTGACATTATACTAAACCACATCAGTGCAAAGTCATTAGATTGGATAAATGGATGAGTTAACTATTCCCCTAGAGTTGGTAATCTTTTATTTCTCTTTAATCAATCCAATCACGGCAATAAATAATTTTCTTCATGGTTGTATCTTCAGTATACAAATATACTAGTAACCAATGCAAAGTCCTGATCTCTCTACAGCAAAATGACATGACAGATAATGCATTAATTCATCTGAACTCTCCAGAAGCAGTATCTGCATTCAAAGAATTGTACCCAGGTATTGATGGAGTCCTGGTGGCATGGGTTAAAAAGATATCATAGGGTAAAACCATGACAAGAACAGCACTAACACTATGGACAAAGGTGAAACAGTGCTTAGGTCCATGTCCTTCCACTAATTCATTTGTGCAAAGGTAGCCTTCATTATAAGCCCAGGCAACATTTAATTCTCATTTAAACATAGCATTATTTGCCTACCAATTTCTGGAGACCCTTGATGAAAAAAAAACCAGCTTGTAAAAAACCCTCAGCACTTTGTGGGGTATCTGTGAAATGCTTAATGGCATCAATTCAAAACCAGCCAAGAACCTCAGTGTCCCAAAAAGTGAGAAGAAAGGCACTTTTATGCCATTTTACTGTTTTGTCTAAGCAAAAGAAAATAAAAAGAAAGACATTAGGTAGAGGGAGGAGCTGAAAGTAGAAGAAAGAGGAGCCTCTAATATACTTACTTCCAGAAGGGAGTCGGTGTATCAGGGGAATCAAACAATAACTGAAAACAAATCCTGGACAGATGGATTCTGGGTGCTGTGGGAGCAGAGAGAACTGGCAGCATTTTTCTCTTACTTACATAGAAGAAGTAAACTCAAGTACTCTTTAATGCATAATTAAAAGTGATGGTGTTGGGATGCATTTTTGGGAAGATATTCTGATAAAATTTATCCTTGGGCCATATGTGTTCTTTTCTATAAAGTGTCAGGGGAGAAGCGTGCAGTTGTCTGTCTTCTATATGGTGGACATTTCGGGTTTGGCTGCAAAATTCAGCAGCATGACCCAGCTGCACTCTTATTTGGTTTTGATTTTCTCCTTTAGTTTTCCCAGCTCAAACACACCAAAGACCATTAACCTGGACTCACAAATTATAAACACTGCTTCAAAACTATTTTTGGCTCCTCCAGATGTGAATATGATGGTGCAGTTGATAGTGTAAATACTGATACAGATGTTCTCTCCACTGTGAGAGTCACCACTCATGCACTCGTGTCACTGTATGCTTATTATGCTGTGAGTATATTCATGCAGCTCTGGTGGCTTTCCAAGTCATTAACAATATGTCAGCACATGGGTAAAACACCAAGCTCAGGTTAACAAAGCCTACTCAGAGGCAATATATTCCATGTTTAGAACTCAATACAACCTTAAAGCTTTTGGACTGAGCTCATGTCTAGTCCCACCAACTTGGAGTACCAACAAAATCAGATCACACCTTTCTACCATTGCCCATGTAGAAAAACAGACACTGAGAGCGCAGGTACACCCTTCTAATCGCAGAATCACAGAACTGTAGGGGTTGGAAGGGACCTCTAGAGATCATCTAGTCCAACCTCCCCCCACCCCCCACCCCCCCCAAAGCAGGTTCACCAAGAGCAGGCTGGACAGAAACACATCCAGGTGGGTTTTTAATATCTCCAGAGATGTAGATCCCACAACCCCTCTGGGCAGCCTGTTCCAGGGTTCTGCCACCCTCAAAGCAAAGTTTTTCCTCATGTTGAGATGGAACTTCCTGTGTTCCATCGCCCCTTGTCCTGTCGCTGGGCACCACTGAAAAGACCCTGATCCCATCCTCTTGACAGCTGCCCTTTAGATATTTATAAGCATTGATAAGACCCCCTCTCAGGCTTCTCTTCTCCAAGCTAAAGAGACCCAGGTCTCTCAACCTTTCCTCATAAGAGAGGTGCTCCAGTCCCTTGATCATCTTTGTAGCCCTCCACAGGACTCTCTCCAGCAGTTCCCTGTCCTTCTTGAACTGGGGGACCCAGAAATGGCCACAGTACTGCAGATGTGGCCTCACCAGAGCAGTGTAGAGGGGGAGGGTGACCTCCCTTAACCTGCTGGCCATGGTCTTTTTAATGCACCCCAGGAAACCATTGGCCTTCTTGGCCACAATGCACATCGCTGGCTCATAGTCATCCTGTTGTCCACCAGGACTGCCAGGTCTCTCTCTGCAGAGCTGCTTTCCAGCACGTCAGCCCCTAACCTGTACCAGTGTATGGGGTTATTTCTTCCTAGGTGCAGGACCCTACACTTGCCTTTGTTGAGTTTCATTAGGTTGCTCACCGCCCAACTCTCCAGCCTGTCCAGGTCTTGCTAAATGGCAGCACAGCCTTCTGGTGTATCAGCCACTCTTCCTAGTTTTGTATCATCAGCACACTCTGTCCCCTCATCCAGGTCATTTATGAATGTATTGAACAATTCCAGATGAACGCTAATGCTAGGCAGAAGCCTAAAAGTGACTGTAGACATATGCTTTACCATTGCTTTATAGCACATTTTTACTCATTGAACTGTTTCAGAAACGTTAACATTGATATGAGGTCTGACTTTTTTCCCAGATTTTCTGTGCAGTATATCATCAAGTCGTGTTGTGTCTATCACCTTTTCTCAACTTCTCTTCCAGTACAGCACTCGATACTTGGCAAGAAGGTGCACTTTTCAGATCTCTTTTCATTGCCTTAGAAAACCAGTTAAGACATTTTCACTGTTAGCTGTTTATTTGCAGATTTTTCCTCTTTGTGTTACAGACAGAATCCATCAAGTGGAGAGATACAATGTGAAAATCTGAGTAACAAAGATACAAGACAGACCTTCAGAGGCACTATTTGATATTTACAATATAGAGAAGGATGTATAAAGTTTCTAGAAGGATAAATGGCTAGTTTTTCATAAGTACTGTGTACCGTCCTGAAATTGCTTCCATGTTTGCTTTAGATAATTACATAATATTGCCTCATTATTAAATTTTGAAATACAGGCCATTAAAAATTAATTTACTAGCCTATAGCAGAGAAATCCAGTTATGGTATTGCACTGAATAATAGAGCTCTGGCAATAACTAATTAATTAACAGTAAACCAGCTTTCTCCAGTTACTGCTAAAAATTGATTCGCATTTAAGGATGATCACACCGAAGTCACTAATCCAAGATGTCCTCATTCAAGAAGTAATCGTTATGAATTTAGACAGACTTTCAAAGTAAGTGACAAGTCCAAAATGTTATTCTCTGGATAATAAAACTGACCTTATCTTTCTTTAGGTCAGAACATCAAGCAAGGCTATTCACAGATTTAGAAGCAACATTCAAGAAAGGTATTCTTTATTTTATATATTATAGCTATAAATACCATTTCAAGTGACAGTAGAATATCCTGTGGATCTATTTATGATCTTAGAGCAGAGTTTACAGAAATAGTTTAAATGTACAGCTCTACATGATGACCACAAATTGAAGGTTGTGTTTTCAATATCTGTTCTACAGCAATCTGCTACGATTTATTCATTGATCATTTGTATTTAGCCACTATTAGATATCAGCAAATCACTAGAGGTTTAAAAGGTTCTGCTGTATAAATGTAATTCAATCCCCTTCATTGTTGTTGTTGTTCTTGTTCCTTTTTTGGTTTTGTCAGATTTATTTTTCAGAACTAAAACTTTATGGAATCCTAATTACTTGAGCAATATTCAGGAATGACTTCCAGTGATCAATATGTATTTATTTGCCTGGAATCCAGTTTGTGCATGCAAATCTATGGGAAAAAAAAAAAAAAACAAAACCAAACCCTAAAGGGTGTCAAATAAGTAGTTACCAGCTTATGCAGCACTGGTGGGAAAGCGGAGCAGATGATAGCCACCTTCCACAAGAAAAAGCAGAGGTTTCAGGATGATAGATTTTCAAACACTTTTTTTTTATTTTTTTTTTTTTAATCTGAAATATTTTTTTCACCTTTTCTTGCAAATTTATAAGAATAGCTAATCAAATACTCCTAATGTTTTTCTGGGAAGTCATGAAGCTAATGGGAGACAGTGTCAAAAAATATTCCCTCTTCTGGAGGAAAGCTGTCATTAGACTCTGTCCCCAGTGTGTAAGCAAAACTTACTGTGAAAGTAAAATATAGGTGAAAATGTTTTGAATGAAAAACTGGGCACAAGCAACAGTGAAGAGCTGCATCATCCAGTAACAAGAAATAGATATCTGGTAGGTCAAAAGTTAAGATCTGGGCTTTGCCTTTAACCCATGGAAATTCAAGACCTTTTGAATTGGCATTAAAACTTGGTTCCAAGCTTGTAGTCAAAAATTAATAATAGCATACACATTAGAACAAGTGAAATATAGTAGGATATTATATAATAAAATATTTTTAATTTAATCCAATCCCAAACTATACTGCTGGGTATCCTTACTTCTATGAAATGCAATTCTCCAGTAACCACAGAACTATATTTACAGAAATTGTACTGTAGTGGTCTTATCATGGATGATCTCCCTGCCTGGGAGGAGAATTAGGTTTCTGTCAGTCCACAGGCAAACATAGCAGCAGAGAAACACATCCTGATCTGTAGTTTATAAAGGTTTGAATAGATAGAAAGTCAACCTCATTAGGTCACAGGAGACTAACAATTTTAAATCTCAGATTATTTCATGAGGTCTCAGACAATCATTGGTCTTTTAATCTTTACCATATACAACAACAAACAAATTTTGGAATCCTAGTTTCGGTATTTGTACCATAAAAACACTTTTTCCAGATGTCAATGTGATTTATTGAAGCAAGATTTATTTAATGCTCTATTGTCTTAATAACAATTCTAGAAAATTCATACTTTTTTCTGATAAATGAGATTCATGAGGTAATGTAATAGTTCTTGAGGTAATGTAATGGTTCTATTTCAGCCTATCAGAATTGCATTTTTATACTGTGAAACTGAGAATATACACTGTGTGTCCTGGGATGGAAAGAAGGCATACGGGGCATTTACTTACATGAGTAAATCCTGGGATAGTGTCGGAGACTGCCTAGATCACAAACAGACAAACTTGGTGCATTCTTGACACTGATGGTTCATGAGAAGGATCCTTGAGTGAATAATCTTCAAAACTACCCATATTTGTTCTGTACTTTGCTGAAAGAAAAACCAGGAGAGAATTAATGTTTATGCAGTGTGAATGGTGATAACACCAGTATCCAGCTCTGAGAAATTCTTGACCTGGGCATGTAACCCTATTTGTTTATAGAGACCAGACCACCCATGGACAAAAGCGTACTTTTGTTTGCAAGAGACATTCTTGCAATCCTAAAGACAATCTTAAAGAAAATAATTCAAAAAGTCTGCTTTTCAAGGTTAGATGAGCAAAACTTCCCCGCTGAAGTCAAAAGGCATTGTGATGATGATGAAGGCTGTCAGGGACAGAGCCCTATTTCTGCATTTAATATCAAGTGTCTCTCTCAAATCCTGGTACTGACTGAGGACTCTGACTCTAGGACAAGTCCGTTTCACAATTATTTTCAAAGCTTCTTTTTTCTAACATTGTTTTGGCTTAGAAAACAGCAACCAGCTTCAGTCTTGTTGTTTTTGCAGTTGTTACTGGACAATCACAAAGAAAATATTAATCATATTAGTGACAGCGTACATCACTGAAATGTTAACCTTCAAACCAATAAATCAGATTCAATGGATCATTTCGGTACAGGCTTCTGAATTTTGAATGCCCTTTCCCTGTCTGAGAAAAATTGACACTGTCCCATTTAAGTCACCGTTTGTCAGCCTAGATGGTCACACACAATCAGTCAATGCAATTTAGACTGGCATCTATGAAGGCAAAAAAATAAGTTCCACGGGAGTTCAAACAAAAGCACACAATATAATCAGGGTAGTGTAGGCGAAGACATAACATCTTAACGAGGAGCACACAGATGAAATGAAGATGACCTACACAAACAGCCAGAAGTTTTCTGGTGAAACTTTTAAGGTTTTTAAGAGACAGAGATAAAAAGAAAAACAACAACAACAACAACAACAAAAAACCACAAACCCAAAAAAACCCAAATTACTCCTATTTTCATTAGGACCCAGTTCACGAATCTGAAGATAATGAGGCTGGATGTACACTAAGCCAACTCTGAACACATTTTTTCCCCCTATGTATAGAAAGGGGAAAAAAAAAAGAAGCAAGTTTACGGCATCTCACATTGCCTGCTGTTTGATTTCTTTTACATTTTTGTGTTGTGAGTTCTCTTTACAACTTTGGGGTAGGGAACTGGGGAAAGAGAGTTTAATTATATGCATAGCATTACTGAGATCATAACAATGTCAGTGAAAAAAATGTTTCCTAGAAGCCACAAGTGAAATATATCTCGTAATATATCTGGAGGCATATAATAAACCAAATTTTCACTTAGATACCCTTATGATCTTTCTAACATATGTTTCCAGGGTTTGAAGTTGTTATTTTGGGTTTAGGTTTTTGGGTATTCTCCAATAGAGCCTTTCATTCTTAGTGACACATAACAATGATGAAAACATGAAAAATATGGCAGATCACATGACGCAATGATTTTTTTATTTTTTTTATATAGCTCCCCATAGCTTTTTCTTTTCAGACGTCCTAAGCCTCCATGATAAAAAAGAGAAGTCACTTTTGCAAATTTTCACGGGAAAATCATGAAAAGACAAAGAAAGGGAAGTTAGTTAACCACATTTGGATTTGCTATATATTTCACATTTATGTTTTGTTTCCATTCACTTTGAACCTGATCATAATTTATATGCAGGACGTTTGGCCGAGGCTAGGACCTCAGAAAAAGAACACCTTTTTTTGCAGATTTAATACATTCGAGTAGTGTATGCTTTGCAATAAAAATTACAAGGATTTTGTTCCTCTTTCACACAATTAGGCTTTGATCTTACTCCATAATTATAATGGTTAATAATGAAAGATATGTAAATGTGTCGAGTGTTCAGCATCTAATAATTTTCTGGGAGTGAAATGATGAAGGATATGGATGTGAAGATGATTTGGGATAGCAGTGAGGAGAGAAAAAATAAAAGTGATTTTTTCCCATGTACATTTAAAATTTTAGTCAGTCAAATTTACAAAGAAAAAGGGCAGCTCAGATGAATTTTCATATCTGATTGCAAGATTTTTAAAAAATAGGCCTTTATGACCATAAATAAAATTCCCTCAGTCTGTTCTCACATATAGTGGAACTATTTTGATCTGAACTTTGCAGAAGCTTAAGTCTCTGAGGTGGATGCTGGAAAACTTCATCTCAAGTCTTGAGACAATGGCTGCATGTTCGTGTATGAATTTCAGAGATGGGTGCATGTGTGATGATCATGTGAGAGAAGAGACCACAGTGATAAGACTGTCTCTCTGTTCTATAGACAAACAATATATAAAACCAGGAGGTGATACACTGATGCTACAGATGTTTCAGGTCCTTTTATTCCCTAGGAAATAACAAAAGTAGTGGCAAGACCTAACACGGTTACCTTTATCAATTGCAGCTATAATGCACTTTAAGTAAGTGTTTCACTCTGATCTCGCTTAAAATATTGGGTGGAGGTACAAGTTCATCTGGAAGTCTATTGTTGGCTTTTACACATTACACTTTAACAAACAACTATTTCATTATATCATTTTTTTAATAAGTAGTGTAATACCTTTCTTCATCCAGACATCTGTCTCTGTCCAAGTTTGAGTGCTGTCTTCAGGCTATGGTTAGTTTGTGCCATCTTTTAATCACCTTTGCACTGCTTCTAGACTTTCTAAGAAAAAGTACCATGTTGAGCCCATGGCATGAACCTTCACAGCAAAAACGTGTTCACTGGTGATCCAAACTTATTTATAGATAAAAAAGGAAACCATTTCACCTAATCTCTGAACAAAAATAAAAAGCACGAGAGCATGCAACCTATTGTTCTGACTTTTGAAAGAAAAAAGAGAGGATATGCCAATTTGATATGCCAGTTGAAATGCCAGTAGCATATTTCTTCCAGACTTGACTTTTTTTAAGCATTTGAGCTTTCCAGCAATGCTATGTCAGTACTATTACAGTGTTGATGATGCTCCTCATTTCCCCCTTTTCACCTTTTTCACTGTTTGCCACACTTGATGATGACCCCAGGAGATCAGGTTGAGCAGCTCAGCCAGAGTCTTCCAGGCCCTTATTTCTATGAAAGGAAAAATGTCTATCCTAGATCCATTTATTTCTATCCTAGCAGCTCTCCAGGTGTTCACCTCAGAGTCTGCTGTACAGACAAGACAAAGAATTTCACTGCACCTCTTGGTTGAACTGACACCTTGGTCTTTTGTGCCTGTTCCCACAACTTGAGTGATAAGCAAGGGCCTAGTTTTGCTTTTTTTGGTTTTGGTCCTGAGACAATTTTTTTTTCTGTGAAAAAAAGGAGAGAAATTTTCTAAAAAAAAAAAAATAAAAATAAAAAAAAAAATTGTAGGTTAGCATTCTCATTAGATTAGCAAAAAAATAAAAGTAAAAAAAAAAATAAAGAAAAAGAAACCTACTCTCTACTAGCATTAAAATGGAATCCTTAATTGTGGCATACTGTTTCTTTCACTCTTGGTTGTTGTTCAACTTTTGGGGTAAAAAAAAAAAACCCCTGAAAGGTCTTTGGAGAAGCTAGTAGTATTTTATTACCCAAATAAATTTATTTATTACCCAAATATATTTATTACCCAAATAAATAGTTAATTTGAAAGCAACAAAGACTTAACTAATACCTCTACTGGTTCTGTATCTTTGCAGAATGTGCTTTTCTTTGGGTTTCCAAATATGACCTATTTTATGTGAATTCCATCCGCATCTCATACTCGTACTTGTACAAAAGATGTCTGTACTATCCTGTTTGGCAATAACCATCCATCAGAGTTGTAGCAAGGTGGTGGTGAAGAGGAATACATATCTCAGTACAGTTGTGAAAGTCAACAATTTCTTCTCCAAGCTAAGCAAAAATATCCTTCCACTTAGCAGAGGGAGGTGTAGAGCTATGAGTCTACTGTAGTGCAAAGTTCACATAAAGGAGACCTTGTTCTAAACAGCTCTCTACACTCCTAATGCATATTTAAGCTAAATGATGTACTGATTTCAGGGAGGAAAACTGTTGATAGATAATACAATGTTCTATTAAATGCTGCAGAACACCAATCACCTTCAGATAATAAACTCCTAAAGAAAAGGGAGGATTAGTTTATAGTTTACATTAAATTAGATCAAAGGGGTTATTCTTGGTTTATGCTCTAATAAGATGGAGAAGTCTCAGACTCTATTTTTTATAAAACTTTCATTAAATAAAAAAACTGCAATTCATCATTTTACACAGAAATATAATTTGCTGCTGAAGTTTTGACCTTTGAATTCCAATATATTTTGTTCCTATGTTTTCTTCTCATGTGAAATTCAGCTGCTCTGCAGTAATAAGATCACTGTATAATAAACGTGGAACTAATCAGAATGTTTGTTGTTGGTTGTTTGTAACTTTTTGGGGAATGTGATCATTACAGAAAATTTTAGATTAAGTTCCAGATACTGAACATTCAAATAATCATGTCTTGGTTTTGCAATTTGGGTTCATCTATAAGGACAAGTTCTAGTTGCAAAATTCGGATTAAAAATACGAAGATATTGGACTCCAGATTAAAATCCATCATTTGAGCTCAGTCTGTTTTATAATCACTTACTGAAAAAGCAGTTCCTCTGAGAATTCTGATCTAAGTTCTGAAATTTCAGTTCTGCATTAGAACTCTCTCATCTTATTGTGGGAGATGGCCTGGGGATCCTTTGACTTCAGTACTGTAAACTCAAAGGCAATAAGGGAAAAACAAGCAAGACCATGAACAGTATATTTTCTCTAATTTTTCAGGGGAAAAAAAAGATCTCTTTTTGAAACAGACAAATAACTCCCAGTGTTTTGTTTTTACATTTGGCTCTTAATGGTAGTGTATAGGCGACACAACTTTCATAAAGCAGCATCTAAGAACACATAGACTCACCATAGTCTCACCAGAGACTACCATCACCCTGATTGCTGAAGAGACAGGAGATGTTCGCAAGGAAACATACCTTTCCTGGAAGTGAAATAAGGCAGAAAATTTACTTTTCTTGACAGGGTTTTGGAGACCGTCTATTTAATTCACTCGATGATTCCTTTTATATATCAGTCATAACCTAAAATGTTTGTATCTTGCACACAAGAAACAGTTACTGTGGTGTGTCCTTAGACAGCTTCCATGAAAGTGTAGAAAAACATATGTAATTTCTTATTTCTTACTGGCATTTGTTTTAATTAACTTGTATTGCCTGTGAGTCTTGGCTCCCTCTACAGCTAACAGAGAGAAAAAGTTACATCAAAAAAGTCAGGTCATCTCTTCTTAAAAAGTGTGTTCAATATATTCCAAGAAAATCCTGTAAAACTCAATTGCTTTGTCATCAATACAGTATATATAATAACTTCAAAAAAAGCTAACACTGATTCTGCTTCTTGCTTATTCTTCTGAGCATTCCAGAACTATCAGTCTGGAAGCCAGCTCTTCCCAGCTGTCCACAGCATCACCTACAGCATCAGAAACTCAATCTGCTCAAGTTCCCTTTAAATTCAGTGGCCAAACTTCTTTTGATGACCCTGGCTGGCCTCTCATGTAACTCATGGTCTTTTATATATAGTAAAATAAAGGTTGTGGTATGCTATTCAAGGGGAAAAGAAAGATGCCCATAAAAAAGGAGACACAACCCACTGTTTGTATGCTGAGTGGGGAGGAATTCCCTGCAATCAACACATACAAATGTGTGTTCCCAGTCCTCAGCTGGGAAACGAGTGATGTGACATTCTGTCAGGGGCATTAAGCAACAGCATAAAATGCCCAGGAAGAGTTTTCCTTTTCCTTGGAGCATGTCTAAATGAAAGCTTCTGGGAGTTGTCCTCCTCTATGCCTATCTTGTGATAATGCCTTCATCTATTCCAAAAATTATTCTAAAAGACATCTTGTCAGCATGGCTTGTGAGGAGCAATACTCAGACCACAGCAAATGGCAGTGTACAAAACCAATGAGGCATTCAGGACACAATAACTCTGACCTTAAGGTCCTAGTATCTGAAAAGTTTCCAGTGCTAATCTGCTCTTTTTTTGCCACTGAGAGAGTCATCTTTTTGTCTGCGCTCATTAGTACTGAGGCATGATTATAAGCCTCAGAGCAAGAGGACAACATTTCAGCAGAAGTCCTTAGATATTATAATCTACAGTACAACAATGCCTAAAATTTATATGTAAAACCCTTTAATGGGGTTAACAGGACTGCAGATTCTCTGAAGTCAATAATTTAACATGATATGGGGTCTCAGAGCCTGAAACTGCCTAATGTATTTAAATACTTCAACTGAATAGATTTTAACTAACTATTCTTACAACCAGAGAAGCCCCCTCTACTGACCATACTATGAACCATTTCCAGTTTTTTTTCTTCCTCTTCCGCTTAAGCTGGGCCAGTGTGTTTCAAGAAATAAAAAACTGGAAAACCTTGGGGAAAGGGTATTAGAAGGGACTCTGAACTTGACTGCAAGCACAAGAGCAAAAAGGAACTTTTCTTGAAATATGAATCCTTAATCCTATTCCCTCAGCTTTTTAAGTAATTCACACTAAATACTCATTAGCTACAACATAGAAGTAATCTAAGAATCAGAATTCCAGTCCCTTTATCTGCAGCTAAATGCTGACATTTCCACACTAGGAATTGAATCCCTCTTTTCTGCTCTTCTTCTGGATTCCTGAATCTGAATACCAGGGCATGCAGTGACTATTCCTGCCTTCTTCCAGCATTAGCAGAGGGAATATAATTCCCATGAAAATTAGCCCCTCAGTTGCAGATGAATAACACACAAGGATGGGATCGAGGCATCCCAGCCGTGCAGTCAACGTTCTTGTCATTAGTTTCTTATAAAAGGAACTTCCAGCAGCAGTTTTTTAACTCAACATTGTTTAGTGCAAGTGACTAAGGCATGGTTTAAATATTCCTAGCATGTGTAGGGATATATTCCTTCAGATGTGTAGGGAAACAGAAATTTGTCTTTTTTCATCACTAACAGAAATTGGAAGGAAAAAGGTATTTTGATACCCAGTTTATCAAGAGTCGCAACTTAGGAAGTCCAAGAAGCAGCACCTGAAATTGTAGGTGCTAATTGTGTCTTAGATGTTAGGTAGGACTTTTCTCAATGTTTCTTTTAGCTCAGACTTCTGAGCTTTATCAAAAGGGCATCTCAGGTACTCAAGTGCTCTGCTCGATGTATGCCAGACTGTTATTTCTTCAGCTGAGGAGCCAGACGGTTCTCATGAGTCATAGGCTTCTCAGGCAGACACAATGATAAATAGGGAGAACAGAGAATGCATATTCACTAGCTTTTTACACAAGCTTTTCACAAATCAGGACATACGCAAAGATGCTACCACACTTTTCCAGAGGTGGGAGACAGAAAAACACATTCGTCACCTGGAGAAGTTCCACAGAAGGCATAAGTCTTCTTGGCTTAATAGCTGACTAACATACTAACACTGAAATTGTGCAGGATGTTGTCTACACACCCAGGAAGGGATTTATAATGGAAGTTTAGTCATGATAAGGCAGGTTGCTTATTCAAGTAGATACAGCAGGAATGACCAATGACTTCCAGACTGTGAATTAGGTTGTAATAAAAAAAACACATTTGTAGAAGGCATCTCAGAGATAACTTTAAGTGTGCCGATTTGAATGCAATTTTCTAGCCAATGATTTTAAACAAGTAGCTTGAAATAGTCATTATTAGACAAAAGAAGAAAAAAAATGCTGAAAAGAAATAACATTCAGGGCTGCTTTAAGAGTAAGGTGCACCTCTCAGTCTCACTGAGCATTATGTGTAAAGTCTCTTTGTCACAAAATCCTCACTTACGCATGACCATGATGAAGGTGTGTAAACAGACTTAGTTAACGTGCAACAAATTCAATGTGTTACAGCTGTTAGAGTTATGAAACTGCAGAGCCTTTTCAGACTGGAGGTTCAGATTTGGAGTCCCCCTTGGGTCCAGAATTTAAGCCACTAGGAGCATCACCTAGGGACGAGACAGTGCTTGTGAAGGAAATATTAACAACTTCCAACAGCACCAGCAATTAGCAAGCTGGGTCATTAAGACACTTTCTGAACTGAACCACAAAGGAAACTACAGTGAATTACAGTGAATAACTGTCTTTGGTTCACCCTTCCTCACTGCAGTCGTCACGTGTCAGAGAGCTCACGACAGAAAGATTAAATTCCACTTCGTTATAAAACAACCTGTTGAAGCCTGAGAGCTTTTCCAAAGTGAGATTTGATGTTCACTTCATCTGAATCCAGACCTTTCAATCTACTGAGCTGCTTTAGCTCCATTGAAATACAACTAATTAGAAAAAGGTATTTCTGGGGATCTTGATTTCATGTAAGAGAAAAATTTTTCATTATAAGATTGGTTAAACATAAGTACAGGGGAAGAGCAACGTGGATGAATCTCCATCCTTACAGCTTTTCAGAACTTGTCTAGGCAAAATCCTGAACAACCTGATGTCCACATATGCATATCATACTTGTATATTTATGTATAAGCATACTAATGTAGAAAATAAATATACATATATATAAAATTTAAAGCACATTTTGAAGCTTCCTTACTTCATAGATACCTGCTACAAAGGATATAAATACACCAACCTTAGAAGGGAATGACACTATAAATTTTTATTAGATGGATCAGAAATATTTTCATGCTGTGGGCAGTATCGGTTTATAAGAAGTACAGATTACTATCTGCTATAACAAGGAGCATTAACTATGATTAATGAGCTGACTTTGAAAGTCAGACGAACTCCACAATATAATCTTTTCTCCTCTAAGGCCATTTTAAAAGAAACTTTTAAATATTTAAATAGTTCAGCAGCTTTCTGAAGCTGGTGCTGTCTGAATGCATGCGGCAACTGCTTTTCAGACTTAAATTGAAAACATAAGATGTAGTTGTCCAGTTACATTATGTGAATAGAAATGTAATATGTATGTTAATGTATTGGGAAAACTCAGGTTTGGTAAAAACAGTTATGATTTTATTAACTATATTTGAGCTGATCTGTATCTGAGAAAATTTTGGGTTGTTGTTCACTTTTTTACTGCCAAAAAAAGGGAGAGTGTCATTGACTATGTTCCTTTAAAACAGGATTACTGACCTTGTGATTAATGCACAGACCAAAGATCAAACAAACCTGAAGGAACTGTACTGCTCATGAATGCAGAAAAAGTTGCTATTCTACCAAAGCAGGTTAAAATGGCAGGTTTCTTACTTACCAGCTGGGACACTAAGGTTAGCTGAACTCATGTAGCTTAATTTCAGATTGGACTGATGAGAAGGGGTCAATCCTGTTACTGGTTTAGGGCTTATAATGCCATTTTCAAATGTGACTGGCACCAGATAAAATACACAAGCTGTTCCCATAATAGTGATTAGAATACCACTGTCCTCACCTAAAGTGTCGTCATCCAAGCAAATACCCTTGAATCCTCTCACATGCAACGTTCTTAGGGCAAGATAAGAAATTAACCCCCGTACACTGTACTGTCAGCAAACACTCTAACGCTTTAATTATTTTACTTTATTATATTTATATTATTTTATTACATAAAAATATGTAGACAGGTAATACACATTTATGAAAGCTATTTTTTTTAGCTCTGTTATAGAAGAAGGAGATATGCACTACCTTTGTAGATAAGTAATACTCAGTTTGTAACAATGTGCATGGAGTTTGTCAGGGTATCCAGTGAAGACTGATCTATGTTCTGTCTTGACAGCACACTGACTGTTTTGTGAGCTCAGCTACTATGTATTTCCTCATCTGCTGGTTGCCTGGAAATCCTAGGTGGATGGGATGGATTCGCTGATGTGATGCATTTCAGCATCTTGATGAACTCTACTCAGTTCTGCATTTTGGTTCTGCTCCGCTAGTCACAAATGTCTGAGTGGCCATCTTCCTAGTGACTTAAACGTAGTGTACCTTGTATGTACAGTGAGCTACAGGAAACATAACATGCCAAAACCATGACAACAAAATCCCACTCAGGTAGCTTCTGAGCAATATCTTGTTAAATTACGGTCCCTAAATTGTTTGTCTGCTCACACAGACAAATCATCACCCTCGATCGCATTGTAAGAAATTAATCAATTAGTTGAATAATTAGGACATGGCCCACAGGGTCATCCAGATTTACAAAATGTTTGGGTTTATGCTTTATGTCTGAAAACGTAGTAAAGTTTTACTGAGTGCTATTAAACAGCTATTGCTGTTCACTGTCAGAGAGGCAGACATTTCAGGGTAAAGCCAAGCAACACAGCAGTATTACAGTTAAGAACTTGGCCTATATCATAATTTTAATATGAAAAATGTTTCCTTGTATTGCTTCCTGACATGCATTTAGTGTATTTCTGAAGTGCTCTGGAATCTTTGCAAGTGAAAGGTGCCAAGGAAATGGGAGTGACTGTAGTTACCATTTTACAGTTTCTTACATCCATTTTGTCAACTTTGTCAGCCCCTACTGAAATATCAAGACTGGTGAACTCTTGTTCAGCTATTTGATTTTGCAAAGGGGAGTTAAACGTAAGAAAAGACTATCAAGTCTTTGACATTTCACATTCATCACAGGAGCAGAAAACCAAGGGTGGCCACAACTGGAAATGTACAAATCCCTCTGTTATATTTCCTCAAACTTTTATTTAGTTTTTAAATGAAAGCCAACAATGATAGCAAAATGTAATACACTATATGACTTATGTTGTCAATAAACCCTATGGGATTTACATTGCCATGCGAAGGAGGCTATTTACATGTTAAGAAGCCATTTATGATACCAATAAAAGTCTACGGGATTTACTTTACAATGTGTGGGAAGCCATTTATGATGTTAAGAGTCAATTTACAATGTCAACAATTGTGTTAGCAGTAAAAATGCAAAGCGGATATATATCGTTGATTCTTTTTCCTTGTATTGTTGATATTTCCCTGGCAGTGATCCATGCCTCAACACAGATTTTCTGGTTTATGTTTTAAATGAGACAGATATGGCATAAATTGTTGTTTTGCCTAAGTGAGTTATTCTTAGAGAAAAACTATTCATAGAGATGTATTCTGGATACCTCACATAGTGTAACAAGGCAGAGATTTCTGACTTTGCTAAACAACTTTTTCTGGCTGTATAATTTGGCTACAGCACCAAAGATGTTCCCAGTCTTATCACTTCCATTCACCCCTTGGACATTCAGTAGTCTTGAACAACAGCAATCTTTGAGTAGTTGTTCTAATTCTAAATCTCCTTTTGTTTGTTTTTGTGTTTTTTTTTTTTTCCTTGGGGAAGACAAAATGCCAAAGACTTCTAGAGTAAATTTTGCTGCCATCTTTGTTAGTATACTGGCTCCAGATAAACAAAAAAATATAATTGCTTAAGTTGACCTAAAAGTCTCTTAAATTGACCTAAAAGTCTCTAAATTGTCTTTTTTTTTTTTTTTTTTCTCAGAAGACACTGTTTAATCAAAGACTTTACTTACATAGGACCAGCTAACCCTATTAATTGCCAAAAACCACTGTGTAATCACAAGAATAATTTCACCTGAGATGCCACTTATTGATTATTACTGTGCCACCAACTGCAACTCCCTTTCTGTTGGATTAAGTGAAGTAGTTTAGTACTTAAACAAGATTATAAACAACACTGATACTTTCATCAGTTGTTTCCAAATACAACTGCATATCACTGACATGTTCAGAGGTTTGCTTTCAACAGCTCAAACTCAGAGCTCACTGGAATGTAGAAATATCACAAATTTGAAACCTAATACCTTTTTTGCAGTTTGTCCAACTTCTATAACACTGTTAATGATGAAGTTATCCTACAACTACAAATTTCAGTTGAATTTCAATGGATTTTTGGTGGAAAGACAGTGACCTTCCATTTACAGCTTCAAGGGCTTTTCCTCCCTCCCTCTCTCCCTTCGTGATCGCATGCATTCTGGTGACTTAATATGAACTGTATAATAACAAATTTAGCTACAAATCTGGAGAAACAAGATTTCTGTAATCCTAATATTCAGGCTAAAGTTGGTAAAAGTGCAAAACCTTACTTTAAGATTTAGAGCAATTTTAAAATATATGGTGACTAAGATAGGGTCAGAACTTTCATTAGTATGTTACACTCGAGGTTTTGTTTATGGGCAAAAAGGAGCACACTTTATGTAGGCATACAAATAAAGCTAAGAATTATTGTTAGTATAATGAAAAGTCTTAACAGTCTAATTCAAGAATTATCATTGATCTATATCTAATTATTACAGAAAAAGAAAAAATAGTAATGCAGGTAGAGTACTAATTAAGAGAAAAATTCACAGTAATAGTAACAACACAGTTAAAATTGTAACACACACATAGTTTCTACTTCTGCTTCTGGGGTTATTCTCACCCTGCTACTGCTCCTCTGGGTCTAACACTGGTGGTTTCGCTCTGGTGTTGGTGAGGGAGTGGTTTTATACTGAGTCATTATTTCTGGAGTCCTTGGCAGGGTGAACGATGGTTCATGTTGATGGTTTCTTCTTCCTCCTCCCAGGATCCACTTGACATCATCTTTATAAGCTTGCTAACATGCATTCACACTTCTTTCCTTCTTCATTGGTCTGGAGCTCCATGTTACCTCCAAATTTACAATATATATGGTGTCCATTACATATGTCAGATACTATTGCTTTTATTCATTTTGTTGCCCCTAAAAACAGTTTTGTCCACTTCCAGGTCTGCACTTCTTTAACTGACCACTGAAGACCTGCTTATAGCCAGGGAATCTCCAGTGCCAGCCTGTGCCTCGCCTCTTAGCATCCCATTTCTGCACTCCTCTATGCTGCATTCTGAGTCTCTGCTTCTCAAAGTCTCTGTTATCATCCCAGGCCTGAGTTTCTCACTGCTATGTCATTGTGTCAGAGATATAAAAACCTCTGAAATCTTAAATATATTGAGCTGTGAGCAGAAATATATGTTTACACTTACTCTGAAATACAGCTCTTCAGATTTTCATCTTGGTTAAATGTTCTTTACTTTCCTCTTTCTAACCAACTTTACAAAGTCTGTGAAGGAGAAAGAACAGCAGCTTCTTTAATGGCCATATTTAAAGACTCTAAGAATTAATTAAGATTTTAGAAGTCTACCACGAGGCCTGAAAGTCTATAAAAAGTAAGGATTTCTGGATTTATTTGAAACAGAATCCCAAATGTAGTGTAACTCTATAGGTAATGTAATATATTCAATTAAACACTTAAAACTTTAAATTTTTAAAAACATTGAGATTTTTTTCTGCCATGAGCACATCAGCAATTAAAGCCTGCTGGCTATACTTGAAGCAGATTACATATTCATGAAGTTAAGATTTTCCCAGGACTGAGCCGTAAGTGTGATAAGCCAGGGAAACAGGAACTAAAGATTGTGAAATACACAGATGGATGGAAGAAATGTATTTTTGTATGCCACATTAAGTTATGAAAACATAGGTTGTGAAATACTTCGAAATAATTTGACAAAAAGTAATATGTAGTACCTGATTTTATCTGCTGGGTTTTCAAGGCCAGGCAGGGAGAAGCTGCCATTGTCAAATCCATTCTGAGTCAAATAATCAGTACGCTTTCCCTGTCCTCCCATTTTCAGTTTTGTAATGTGTCACATCCCATCCTGTTCACTTCATCAGGAAAGCAGCAAGCCAACAGTTAAGCAAAAAAACCCCACAGTGACAGCAGAGAACCAAAAGAAAGTAACACTACAGTTCAGACGACAGCATGACTGAGGTTCTGAAATGTGTTGGCAAAATAAAGCTAGAAGTCATGGCAACCGATCATATTTGTAGTTTTTATTATTGATTTTAACAGAGTAATATAGTGGTACTGAAATTTAAAAAAGCCGCAGGGCTACATGTCTCTACTAGAAAATGGTCAGAAACTGAGTAAACACAGCACCGAGTCCCAGGTAGTAAGTTCTGCCTCTGCATAGGAGTTATGAGCGCAAAAGATCCATGCTGATGTGGCTAACATCTAGCCTTAAAGATACCAAATCTATCCAGCTCTGAGAAAGGATGGACAGGATGTTTAATAGTCTGCACCTGACAGTGCCTGATTATGTCTAGGAAACCAACTAGGGCACATGCTTCTTCCCGAGGTCAACTTGGTACAGCACCACTTATTTCTAAACAGCTAAACTTTCACGTTTCCCCATGACAGGGTGGTGATGAAAAACTGTCTTGTGGGAACATCTCCTGGCTTGTACTAGCCTTTGAGATGTGTCTGGGAATTGTGGGGTTACACCAGCAAACCCTAAAACCACACCAGTGACAAATGACAAGGACTGAACACTTGTAGGTGATTGCGAGAAAGTTACAAGGCCCTGTTGTGGCATTGCTTCGTTGATTAGTGTAAACATAGTCGGTGGACCAAGAAATGCATGGTGAGAATTGCAAAACACTAAAGGGAGTCTTCAAATATTAATAACATTCTGTAGAAATTGCCATGAGGACCTGTGGAATTTAATCCAGAATGATTTCTTCTTTATAGCTTTGAAAAGTTAATAAACCTGTAGATTTCCTGGCTGAAAGGATTCCACTTCATATCTATAACCTTTGTACGGACGAAAACATTTCTAGCTTTAGACAGAGGAGGTGGTCACCTCTAAGCATAGACCATCAGAGACAACAACACGGCCACAGTCTCCTTCCTGCTTTGCCTATGCCACTGGTGTGCTGGCCACTTCTGCCACTCCAGCCAGGGGCACGGAGTAATGGCTATAGTTGGGGAAAAAAAGGAAAAATAACACTCTCATTTTTACTGGTCATTCTCCATATTCATCCCATCCCTCCATGGTAAGAGGAGCTGGGAGGCTCATCCCTCCCCTCTCCCACCATGCCCCAGCCCTTTCCTCTACCCCAGCTCTTCTTGCACCTGCACGCCCTCAGACCAACAAAGCTCAGATTTTCCTGCTCTGCTCAGAAACCCATGGTGGGTTATGCTGTCTCATGTATTCACCTCCCAGAGAACGCAACATGAAGGTTACACCAAAGTACGTATTAAGATTCTTTTTTTCTGTAAAAATGAAACATTTTTCACATAGCAATTAAACCTCTGTCATCCCTTTAAGACTGTGGTAATTTTTCCTCTAATCTAATAACGTAATTACTCTTTTTCATTTCTTGATCCTTTGGGTTTGATTCTGATTCTGATTATGCTAGTTACACTTGAAATGTCATGGGGGATAAAAAGTTCCAGAGAGAAATATCCACTTTCTTTACAAGAAGAAAATGTAGCATAATCAGTCATGTCTTTCAAAGCCATTTTCTGAATTTGTAGTAGGCACCAAATGTAATTTCAATGATGTTAGTAGGGTCATATCACCAGCACTACAAATTAATGAAGCTTCACTGAAAAACTGTATCAGTTTACACCACTGTAGGTTTGTCCAGACTCTTAAACTTTATTGTGATGGAGGTCACATATGAAATTTAAAGGAAGATAAGGAGGAGAGAAAGATTAATTCAGACTTATGTGCTGTGATCCAATTTTAATTTTTCCTGTGTTATATTTTGGCAGGTAAAATGTCACTGCATTTGGAGTCCCAATCCCAGATGCTTACTGGAAAACTTGGAAAACAATCCATTTGAGAAAGTTCCAGCCGTGTAGTACTTTCTACCTTTTCCTTTCTTTTTTTACTGATCTCTGAATTTGATCTCACAAATGTTTCTACACAAACATGAGACTTACTCCTGAATATCTCATGTATTCCTGCGGTTTCTCCCTCATCTGAGGTCATAATTCTCTCTAATGATATTTCTGTAAGTGAGATGTCACAAACCTCACTATAACTGCAGCTGAAGGAGAAGCAGCAGGAGTGGGGACCTGTAGAATCAGATCTAAGCCTCTTTTTTAAACTAATGACATTTGGGATGGGTGATGACTTGTCTACTTAAAGCCACAAGAGGCAACAAATAATTGTAAATCATGTGTAATAATCATAAAACTTGTGTAAGGGCTTTAAAATGCTTTTCATATGAAGAAATCAAGCACTTTTAACAATTCTATTTTTTGTCATATTAAATTTGATTACTGTACATTCCTATAATTCAAAAGATGACAATGAGAACATTTCCATGCTTTTAAACTTAGTTGTGCAGATTCCCCCACCATGATGAATCTCCCTACACACTTCTTGATTCATTCTGAAAATACAAAAATGTAGTGCTAAGTAAAGAGTGGAAACCCATGGTGTTGAGATTTCCCAAGGAACAAGAAAATCATTTTTTATTTTAGTTCTTTTCTATTTTTACTTTGTCTTAATCTCACCCTGCCTCACTTGAACTTTTTTCCCACAGTGAGTCCCAATTCAGTGCCTGAACCCTAGTCCAGTGGGATATTTGTTTCCTTAGTCTTCATCTCTCACTGTAGAGCATTGTGAAAAAATGCATGAGCAGCAACTCTAAGTGTTTAGTGCAGTATTTCCATGTGACACATTAGGGACTGCGGAAACATTAGGCTATTCTCTGCAGAGTCTCAAAATTGTCACTTATGAAGTAACATCAAAGACAAACGAAGCATTACAATTACAATTTCCAAGTAATGAAGTTGCAGTGAAGCGAGATTCTAGTGGACCATGTCATGTTCAAGACAATCTGTTGCATATTAGCACAAGGAGTAAAATAATTAGGGAAGAAGTCAGACAATAACAAAAAGGAGACAGAATTGTATTTAAGCCATCATCTTGTCCGCTCCCACTCTGGCCCTTTCCAGGAACAAGGAAGGGGTGGCCAGATAAAGCAGTGGACTGAATTTGAGGAGCATGAGTTCACTTGGCTTTGTCCCAGACTCTCTGTGTGACTCTGGGAAAGCCTCTAAACCTATTACGTATGCCATTCTCAGGCATCAAAGCTGTGGGAGTACTTGCCTGTCTCACAGGGATAAAATGTGGTGCAAAGTGCCTGGCTATTATAATTAAGAGGATTGTATGCAATGGGCACAAATACCAGGGGTTTTGAAGCAGATATTCAAAGATATTTAGATGTTTAAAAATGCAGAGCAATTTAACTGGAACCTGTGAAGTTAAGAGCTTTTGGAAATCTCAATATGTAAAAATCCCTAATTCTGCCTTCACAACTTAATAAGACACAGACAGGGTAGGAATCATGCTATGGAATTTGCTATGAGAAGCTTTCCAGGCGTTTACACTCTAGTATGCAATGTATAAGTAGGAATTTGTATTTCTTTGAGCTACTGTTTTCTTCAACTGATTTAGAAGTCTCTCTTACGTGCTTATGAGTGTCAGTGAAAAATTTTGATTCAAAACTTTTCTTGGAAAATAAGAATCAAGGTTTAGGGTTCGTTTTCAGTGACAGAGCTGTGTTTTGCAAGACTAACCACTCTAACCTATGTGCTGCTGAAAGCCTCTGGTCTGTTCCTTACAGATTCAATCTATATCCCAGTTGAGGGGCACTAGGTATATGTCCTTTATTTTCTTCAGAGCACAAAGTCTGCATTGACTTATTTAAAGACTCAAAGTATAAAACTCTGCAAAAACATATATTTTGATTTACATGTAGTAGAGGCAATGAGAATGTCACAGTCTTTGGAGAATGGCCCCAGAGAATGACAAGTAATACTGAAGAGAATAATTGCAGCCATGGATTTATTGTTGTTGATTTATTATAATCTACCATATACTGTACTTCTAATGTTCATACATGTTTGGACGAAATAATTATATTGTATTCTGTGTATAGCAGTCTTATTATAATGGAATATTTTGGACTCTCATTGGATCATCCATTCATCCATCCGTTTACATGACATCAAAGTAGATGTAATGGTTAAAGGAAATAAATCTTATTTTGTATTTCTACTGTAAGTAATGGGCACAAAAGTTATGAGTTCATTTTCTAGCAATATTCTGTTCTTAAAGCTGTTTATACTGTTTTTCGTAGCATTTAAAATACTTTTCTATATTCAATCACCAAATTATTTTGCATATTTTTAATAGAAGGGTTGTTTCAGCGTGGCAAACCACACATGATCCACACATATACCAAAGTGTTACCCTACTGTTATATTTTAAACTTTGGGACTTACAGACATTAAACAGAGAGAAAGCAGTCAGCCTCTTAACCTTAAAAAGTATGAGCTCATTTCTCAGTCTTTGACTGGTGTTCTGTAACTCTGCATTAACTGATATGATAGCAAATTTATTATACAGGGAAGTCCCAACATTTTATTTAATTCAGATATATATTGGTGAAATGAAGAACCTAATTTAATCCTAAATTGAATAAGAAGAAAACCAATGAATTCGATTAAATTATGCTGCTTATTATAAAGTGGAAGATCAGGTCTAATCTTTTTATATAATTGCTTCTTTCCCCAGGAATCATTCTTCAAACTGCTGAAGGGCTAGTTCAATGGTTTTGCATAGAAAATCTCATTTAGTTTTTGGCTATTTGAAAATAACCAAATATTTCATTTATACCTACACTTTTCAATTTTCTCAGAAAACCTCATTAACTTCATTTAGAAATAGAAACAAATAAGAACATCA
Source organism: Fratercula arctica (assembly GCA_947846985.1). Taxonomy (NCBI): domain Eukaryota; kingdom Metazoa; phylum Chordata; class Aves; order Charadriiformes; family Alcidae; genus Fratercula; species Fratercula arctica. The sequence goes on from CANTUZ010000004.1 coordinate 46,452,963, forward strand.
TTTTAATATAAGGAAATTTGGAAGCAAATAATTTGGAAAGCAAATATTTTCCGGTCTTAATTAAAATATCTGGTTTTCTATGGCAGACAACATTGAAAAAAATAATGAAAAAATAAGAGAGAGAGAAACGTTTTCATTTATTTAATAATATTTCTCTTTTTTTAGTAACTTGGAAAACACATTGCGATAAGTCTTCATCTTATACTCTGTTCAGTTGTATCCCTGAGCACCATTTCTCTGTGAACTGTTGTTATCCCCACTAGATATCCAGACATATTTTGACTCAAGTCCACTAATCAAGACTTTGTAGTGCTACGTAAATCTTTTGACATGTTTGATTTTATCCTCTCCTCACAAAGACCTGAACTGACCCCACTGAGATAACTAGGAAGATTTCCACTGACTAAAGATTAATATTGGGAGGCACTCCATAAAAGCTGCTTGGGATGTTCTAGTGAAAAAATTCTGTGAGAATCAGGCATTTTACTGCACGTTTGCCACAGGACAGCTTCTTTGCTTACTATAATGTAAAGAGTATAAAGATGATTTAGGTAGAGGCTGACAGGCCTGTATGACCTAAGTGAGAATAACACAAGCACAAAGGGGACAACAAAATCTAAACAAAAGGAAAATTAACAACATTTTCAAATGTGTCTAATGACAAAAATCTCTCTCTTTTCTTGACCCCTCATTAATAAATTCCATTCATCTGATATTCTTCATACACTTATCTACGTTGTCAAATAAGTATAACAATTTTAACACCTGAATCTAAATAAATCAATTTGTTCATCGCTCTTCAGAGTACCTTTATATTTCCCCCCACCCATTTGAGTTCTGTGAAGAGTCTCATGTTGGTCATAGTGAAAACAGTATGTATTGGTGCTGGTATTGGTGTTGCTACTATTAGGAGTCATAGTAGTAAAATAGTAAATTTATCATGAGACTCAGCTTTCAGTTATCCTAAAATTTAATGAACCAGACACCAATTCCTCAAAAACTTTATCTTGAGTTTTTATTTAATTTCACAGAAGTAAAAAGTCAGGTGGTGATATCCTTGCTAGAGACAATATGTCAGTGGTTAAGACCAAGAGGAGGAAGGCTCAAGTATCCTTTTTCCATCCGTTAGAAATGACTTAAGCTCATGTTACCTCTGTTGAAAGTAGTCTTCCGCTCGCACAGGAGAAGGTACTCTGACATGGCTATAGAAGACACAGTCTTAAACCATACCATTTGCATCCATAATAAAAATGTATCCTCTTCTTGACTGAAAGCAGAGACCTATAGCAATGTCTTGTCTTCAAAGCACTGTTGTTTTCAAGTTCTGTCACAATTTGATGTAGTTTTGCTCAATGATATAATGTTTTGGTTGGGATATTCACTGAGTAGATAAAAAATCCAGGCTCTTGTCTCCTTGAATGTATAGTTATGCAATTTAAAATATAAAAAAATAATTGAGAAGACTTCAGAACCATAAAACTCTACAATCTACAAAATACAAGGGCTCTTCCATACATAATTGGGAATTGAACCCAGGGCTCTCACAGCCTAAGCAAGCAGATAACTGTTGAATTCTTAAGGTAAGTATCCAAAAGCAATGATGGTAACTGGTCTTTTTTAATAATTTTTTATTTTTTTAAATATTTTATACTCAAAGGAGTTGATTTTAAATGTCATCTTTTTTATTATTTTCCAATTTAAAAAATCATCTTCATTGAATGGAATCTTGCATATCACACACACGTACATTTAGGTTTTTCAGCTTCATCCAATCTGTCTCTTTCTGGCTGTTTGGCTACGCAGTTCAATTATTCATCCAGCCCCACCATGCTCATTTCCCACAATGAAGTAATTGTAAGGTGGCCGCTGGACAGAACTGCCACCCTTACATATTAGAGTGATCTGCCGTCCTTTATGAAACATTGGGATAAACATATATAGATCTTTCAGAAAAAAAGAGTGTATCTCGAAAAATGTACACCGGTGGAAAATATGACCCACTATGTTTACTTACCAAACTTAGTGTTAAAATTAGATTATTTAAATAGAAAATAGAAAAGATGATCCTGATCTTTTGGTTTTTTAAACAGCTTTAAATCTTCCTTTTTTCCCCCACCCTAGAAAAAATACAGACATCTTAAAAAATTTAAGTGCCCCAAATTCTCTGAGTCATTGAGAATCTAGAGCATTTTAATAGCTTCCTTATTTATACTGTGTTTCTACAAATATTCTCACTGGGAATACCCACAGTCAGTACACAAAGATCTTCACACGTCCTGCTAATGCCTACAGCTCATTATTAATGCAGCATTTACCCTTTGAGATTTGCTGAACTAATCAAAAGTAATGTTAATAATTGGCAAACTGGGATTGCCTCTGGACAAAGAACATTGCACACAAATTAGTGTTTACTTAACTTATGAGGCCATCAACAAAAGTAGATTTTACCATCTTCTTGATATCCCTCCTGGTTTTGGTTTTTGGTTTGTTTGTTGTGAGATCTTCACAGTAGCTCAAAGTGATACTAAAAAAGTCCATGCACAAAGCTAGAATAGGAAATACATTCAGAAATTTAAATACTGATGAGTGGTAACTGCTGACTCTTTAATGGCGTTATGTGATACTTGACTCTCCCAGTGGAAAAGCAAGATGGGAGTATCATGGCCTTGCTCAGATCATATCAGGAACATATGAACCTGAGATTTTCCCATAGTCAGTGTTATATTTTGTGACAAAGGCAGGCAAGAAGCCAGTGTTTAGGTCTACTAGCCAATCTATGCATGTATTGTCTACATCTTCACCACATGAACACAGTAGCATCAATAGTAATTATACTCTATTCCTTCTTATACATCCCAGCTGCAAAAGCATCTGAATACATTTTATTTAGAAAAAAACCACAACTGTCTGAAAAGTTTAGTAATAGTAATAGCCACTGGGCATCTTTTCTTTCTCCTCTGTGTCTTGTAAATAAATGTGAATTTCTGGAATTCATAAAAGGGAATAGACCATAAAGTGTGCAATGCAAAAATCTTTAATGTGGTGCTTTTCATTTAATGCTGTGGTATTTCGTTCTCGGAAGTGCCTGCTATCCTTCGTAACAAGCATTGTCACCATGCATTAACGAGCTGGCTTGGGACTCAGAAAACCTGATTTCAATTCATAGCTTTTCCATTGCTCTGTGGAGTGACCTTGAACAAATTAATTTCTTCTTTACTCCCTGGTTTTACCATCCGTTAAAAAAGCCACACGGATAATAATAGTGACCTTTTTATAAAATACTGTATGCTGTAAAGTTGGTAAGTACAACGTGGTACTATTGATACAGTCATAATCATAATTATTTTCAGAAAATTGCTATCATTACTATTATTATTACTTTATAGTTTTTATATTGATGTGTCACCTGTAACTGAACTGAAACTAAGATGCAAAACTAGGAAGATTGCCACTTATGTGAAAATAGTCAATCAGTAATTATTTCAGCTTTCTCTTTTCCAACCATCCTCTTCCCTAGAGTTTCAAATGACAGAGTATTTCAGACTGATGGCCCCAGAAAGAGCAGGGGCAGAGAGGATAGCCACTTTTGTCTCCAGAGAGAGCTTCATATACTGCAAAATGCAATAACAACAACAAAAAACCTCTGCAAGGATTACAGTCTTGTCAATGATTCCTCTGCCTGTCTCTTGCTGCTAACAAAAAAGAACCATAATCACTGCTGCAGTATTAATGGTATTAAAGGCAAATGGATAAAGTGTAGTGCCTAAACTTGCTCTCTTCTGCTCCCCACCCCCAATCCAAAGGTTGAGTGAGTGAGTAAGTAGTGAAAGGAAGGGATATTTTGCATCTGAATTCAGAAATAGCTGTTAAAGCAAGCCATACTTATTCATTAAAAAAAACCAAAAACAAAACAAAACAAAAAAACCAGCTTGAAATTTTCCCAAGAAGTCATTTCAGTAATTACAAGCATCTATAAATATTTCAAAGCTGTAAGACTAGAAGGCTTTAAAACTCTGGGAGAAATGCATGCAAGTGATGAACTAGCACCATGTTTCTCTGGAGTGGTATCCCATAAACTACTGTAAAGACACCCACAGAAGTTAATGGGACTAACTGTGGTCATGTTTGATAAAACACTGTGGTAGGACTGTACTCACTGAAATTGTTGTGAATCTGCTCTAACACTTAGCATCCCACAAAGTATTAGTATTCATCCACCATAAATTCAGACACCTGAAATTCTTAGCTGTGCACATTCAGTCTCCTCAGGTTTCTTCTCCAGCGAGGCACTCCCAAGGAATCACTCAGTTTTTGGCTGATTAGATCACTGCTGGTTTCTGTCAACTGAATGTCAATGGAGCATATAGAGGTTTGAAGTGCACAAATAAAGAAAACCAGAAGTTTGGGATTCCTGATTCAGTCATGGGTTAGTCCAAAGATCTAGGAGCCAATACTACTAAAATTTCCAGAATAGTTAGCCAACTGTCCCAGGAGCCTAAGCTTTTACAAAATGGATATCTAAGGGTTCAAGAGAGCTGGGAGGCTTCCTGACATCTTTCAGATGCTGTTCTAGGGAAGTGTCCTGTAGGTGCTGTTTAAATTATTGCAGTCCTATATTACATTCCCATAGTCAGCGCTCCCCGTTTGTAGTAACAGTCCATGGAAAAAAATCCAGTTCATTCCAGTAGTAACACATGGGGCTAAATCTGCACACACACCCCTGGTGCATTAGTATAACACTGCAGTAGCATCACTGAGATCACTGTAGTCATGCTGAGTTTACAGGGGAATAGATGAAAGAAGGTTTTACCATATATAGGTCAGTGTAACCTAGTTTAACTTTTGTATAATTCCATGGACTTCAGGAGCATTGGTCTGTGTTAGTTCAAGCAGGAACACACTGCTCTCATCTTGATATAAAACTGCTTTGGGAAAAGGGATGTCTTTTGGTGACAGGCTGCATTTGCATCTGGCAGCAGTGATTGATATAGTGCTGGCCAGTGTATAATATCAGTAAGCTGCAAATGTCACATCTTTTAGAGTCACTAATCACCTGAGGTAAGGCCACACAGATGGGTGCATCAAAAATATGAAGTACCTCTACTGGGACTACCTGTTGGAGTCAGGAACATCTGCTCTCACTTTTTTATTTTCTTTTTCTCTTAAAGCCACAGTGAATAAACTTTGTTACTAAAAGTACCACTGTGTAACAGGGTGATCTGATTTTGCCTGTAAAGAGTGTTATATGTCACGAAAATTAGACAATGTGATATGAGTGATAGTAAAACCAATCATTTTCAATTGATTCTGTTTTATCTAACAGCATTTTAAATTTCTTGCTCCCTTTCCCAAAACCAATGGATTGCTCAAGCAATTGGCCAGAGAGAAGAGTATCTATGTACCCTTATTTAGCCCAAGAAAGCTAGATACGCTTCATCTGTAAAGCAGAGTAGATGGCTAGCTTGGAGGAAGCAGCCCAAATAAGATCAACTAACTTCTTTGTGCACTCCAAAAAATTAAGTTGAAGAGCGAAGGCAGAGGTGAACCCAGAGACAGGGTCATCTCAGACTAAAGAATCTATAACGGGAAAACTCTGCATGTTTTGTTTTTCCACTCTTCTGTTGAGTATCTCATTCAAGATTTTCTTTTCTTTATGCTTTTTTTTTTGAATGAGAAACTTGTTGTTCTGTTTAATTCCTGATAATCTGTTCAACTGACCAGGGAAGAGATTCTAGCCTTTGAACTTGTCTTTGTTAGAGCTAAGCAAAACCTTAACCCAAGGGAAAACTGAAATCTGGGGTGACTGCAGCATCATGGACCCATTGAGAGAGCGACCTCAAAGGGGAAACAAATTGTGTTATAAGGCATGAGTACTCAATGCTTGAGGCCACAGCATAAACACTGAAGGACATTTGTAAACATGTAGAGACTATATTGCATCTGCAGTAAATCCAACAACACAGATTCCCAGAGCTCCCCATCCCAAGCTTGTTTTGCAAGATGACTCTTGTCTCCCACGGAGCTATGGTTATGTAGGGGCTACCCACTGATTGAAGGCCGTGAAGTGAGGCATGGCCCCAGCCATGCTTTTACCTGCCATATGTATTTATTAAGTCTATCCAGATTATCCTCTGGGTGTTAGAGAAGTTTGGAAGGAAGCGGCGATGCATTGTGTCTAAATGTAACCACATCTAAATTCAAGAGGCCTCTTTCACTACCTTGGTTCAGGCTTATAAACAGTAGATCCTGTAGACACAAGATTTCATGAGCATGTGTGTGCAGGGGGTATTCCTTTGGTTTGCTTTTAGTTGCTTTTTGCCCTCCAGCAGTTGTGAAGGATAAGCAGTGTTTTAGAAACAACATCAAGAATTTTGGCTGAGAGTTCGTCCAGATGTCTGCATCTTTGCTCACTATGCTACCAATTGCATCTTTAAAAAAGAAGAAACAATGCCCCAGCTACTTTGGGGACACTTTAGATAAGGAAAAAAATACAGAAAAAGAAAGCATTTGCTGGCACAGAGTGATTCCATCGTCAGTCCAATTGGTTTTTAAAACCCTCTGAGACCACAAGTTTAATTTTGCTGTACAGCTACAAATCCAGCATAGTTATCACTGGAATCACATTTGTGAGGGCAATTGTCTCAGGATGACTGGATAGACATTTTGCCTTTCAAGCATATGTCTGTGAAACGGTGGTTGCCACCTGGCAGACTGTTAAGTTTCAGCAAGGGATGGAAAAATTATGATCGTTTTTCTTAGACAGAAGAAGGAAAGCTATGATTCACCCCTAATATGACTTTACTGCTAACATGCAGATGATCTACCATTTGTGCAGGTCCTGGTTCAAAATTCATAACAATGGGATAAAAGTCAGGCCAAAAAAGACTTTTGCATCATAAGCTTGCTGGTGGACAGTATTGAAGAGAGATATACAATGAATCCCCTAAAGAGACATCTGCATTAATTGTTAAATTGGCTTTCATCACACTTAGCTACTGCAAGATTATGAGCTGCTACCAGATGGCACAGTTGAAGATGATCTTGATATCATACAGGTTCTTTCAATCAAATGCATAGAAATCATTTTTTTGAAAATTAAACTGGCAAGTTTTCTTAACTTCTGGATGGTCAGCATAATGTCTGTAGAAGTCAATCTTTTTGACTTTTGTCCTCTCTGGTCACTCAGGAACCTGGAGTCTTTTAATAGCCACATTGTGCACATGTAGAACATGGATTTGAATACAGGCTTATCACAAGGAAGTCCTCATGCTGAAACTGCAACACATCATTCTTTATAAAATTGTCTCTAGAGTAAGGTGCTGAAACCAATTTTAAAAAATTTCAGATTAGTGCAATACTTCTTCACTGTTACCAGTGATACCTTCTTCCAGCTCTTTTCAGGAGTTCAGTAATGCACCAAGCTGTCACAGATATTACTTATTTTAAATTGAATACTTTTGTTAACTTTGAACTTTTCCACTACAGTGTTATTCTTTTTTTTTTTTTTTTTGTCTGTAAAAGAGGCCTCCATGCCACTACGAATTTCTTGAGCTTTCATAACTCAAATATTTGCAGGGATTTATATATATCTATATCTAGAGATATACACACACATACACATATATATTTTCCATGGAAACAACAGGAAACATGAAAAGGAATCACATTAGCGTGTCATCATACGTGATGCCAAAAGTTCTTCATGGCTTTCATTCCTTCAAATCACAGGGAAGCAATTTTAGAAGATAATTTAATGTACTAACTTGATTTTTGACTTTTTGTTACTATGTTTATGCCAGTTGTTCTCATATGAACTCCAAAGACTCCAATAAAATTTGTCATCATTTTTTGTATTAGAAGCTGTAGCCCAATTTGATCAAAATAGCAATTGGGTTGACCCCATCTGAATAACCAAGGCTGTGAAAAATCTCAACCACCCTGAGGTCTCTACAGTTGAGCTGTAGAGTCAAAGTTAATTAAGTTAGCGGGAGGAAATAGAGATTGTTAAACCGAGATTCCTCTAGAACATTTCAGATTGTGATAAATCATACTGTTTTAGTACCAATGGAGGTAATCACATTTTGTCAGATGGATTTCCTTCCTCTGTCCATCATATATAAATAAAGAAGGCACACGGACAGGTATTTCAGGTGAGCTATGTTAAACACCTTTTGGGGATGAGATGACTTGTTCCCACTAATTGTAGTAGGACAATAGATGACTCCATTAGTTTATATTTGATCTGACTATTTCCAGTCCAGATTTGTTCTGGTAGTCATGGTTATCACCAGGTCAGTATACATTTCTAGAAAAACTAATTTTACTACGAAGAGTGGTTGGTTAACTGCTTGATGTTTTCACCATATTGTTGTTTTGCAAATGTATTGGAAATCATGCCTTTTCTTCATTCGAAGTAGCAGCAACCTTATTATTCCCTCTCCCAAAATTGTTTCCTTTCAAAAGATGGCTGTGAAAACTATTAGAAAATTGTACATCTTGCTGACAACATACTTACAAGTGATCAGTCAAACACCGTCAGGAAGGCAAAACTGTTTTAACTACACTTTGTGTAATAGTTTCCAAAGGTCAGGTTATTTCCGTCCTTTTATTCAAGGACATTTCATGGAGCCAATCAATTTTAGTTAAACATCAGGTCTTCCACTAGTGTTTCCACCTCCAAGATTAACTAGCATAATTAAAGTTTGGTTGCTAAGCAAAATGCTGATTACCTTTTTGATGGTTAGAAAGCTCCATCTGGATGTTTCATAGGTTTTATTCGTTTTATACAACTGATTTATTTACCTTTGAATAGTCCAGAAATATTTTACAGTTATACAGTGTACAACAACAGCAAATTCACGCAAGTCCCCAGAGCTTTTCAATGTCTAGAGCTAGAAGGAATCAGGTTAAAAACAGCAAATACCAATCAGTAAAATATCATTAACAATAAGATTTTCAAAATTTGCTTAAGGAATAAAGTCAAGTCAAATTCTATGGTGGATTTTTAAAATGTATTAAGCATTGATCTATATCTTAAAACAATATAATGAATTTAAGTTTGGGAAAAGCAAGCCACAAGGTCCACAGAGCTATCAAAGAAAACAAAGTCAACTACAAAAAAATTAGAAGGAGATTTGTGTAAGATTATCTTGTTAATGTCAGGATTTTTACTGCTGAATTAAATTAAGTAATTTACTATTAAATTAGATTCAGTTGATATAAATCATGGTATGTATGGACTCTAGGACTGGTTATTTCAGTGGATCTACACCAATATACATGTAGTGAGAAATCCTTCTGAATAATATCAAGAAACATTGTAAGAAAGAAGAGTTCTCATACCACTGCAGTAAATGGAAGCGTTGACATCATATTCCGGATAGTATAAGGACTAAAAATACACTGTTATTAGAAAGTGACATTTGTCTTTTCACTCTTATTTTGGGGAAGAAAAGGATAGGAAAAGAAATTTCCAAGATGATGGGAATCCCTTTTTAGGTGCCTCTTTCTATACTAAGATGCATTGATTTAAAGTCCATGGAGGGTGCTTCATACTAGACACAAAGGAAAATTCTCCTGTCTTCAGTAAGCTTGCCATCTAGGTCTGAGTTATGACAAAACAAATAGTTTTTAGCAGATGGAATGAGTGGCAGCAGCTTTTCCCTTCTCTCAGTAATACAACACCAATATCAACAAAAAAAAGAATAACCCTGTATTTACTTGCATTGTTCTAGTACCTTTGGAGTTACTCTATGCTAGCAGCTGAAGGAAAAGAACATCCCTGCCCCAGAGAGTCTTGCAACCTCAAACTCTGCTGCCATAATATTGCCTGTAACTGCAATGCCAGCCTATTAAAAATTAAAGCTAAATTTGTGTTCTAATCCAGCCCTTGACACACATATCCCAGTAAAAATTCATCAAGTGCATTCTTCCTCTTCTGAAGTATTCCATTACTCTGTTACAAAGTCCTGCTGGACCATCTGTCTAGAATTTACCATGTCATATATATTACAAGAAATAATGCATTAATAACTCATCCCTTCCCATTATAAACAAACAAACAAGTACATATTTTTTATATATATAAAGACAAAGGTGAAATCCCGCACCCAAGGTGGTACAATCCTGTGACACAGCTCTTAAGAAAACCACTTGGGGTCAGGATGGACAACAGGTTGCACCTGAGCCAACACTATGCCCTCACGATAACAAAGGCAGGCTCTTCTCGGATATGCACTGTGAAAGGAGATGATTGGTACAAGTTGCAAATAGGAACATTCTGGCTAGGTAAAAAGAAAATTTATTCACTGTGCTGCTGCAAAAATACAGGAACATGTGCCTGGAGAGGTGGGCCCGTCTCCATCCTCAAAGTTTTTAAGAACTTGACTGGACAAGGTCCTTATAAACCTGCCCTAGCTTTGATGTTAATCCTGATTAGAAAAGAAAGTTGAACTAGAGACCTAGAGGCCTTCCTCCTGACATTGCCCTTCACCACAGCTTCTGTGTTACCCAGACATATTTGATTGGTTCACGCACAATTTCTGCAGACATGGTCAACTTCATTTTCTTCACATTTGCTGTGTCTACTTCTCCCTGCCAGCCAAAGGCTAACAAAACTGTCTAAGCTAAGATTTTGTCGTTTCCTTGTGGAACCGTTTCACTGACTTCCATGGATTTGCTCCCAATCCACAATCATTTATGGATGAAAGGTTACAATCAAATTTAAAGGATTACAATCCAAATGAAAGGCAATCCAATTGCTTAGTGGAAATGTATTCTCCTGAGCACAGGGCAAATCTTTGAAGGGGGACTGCTTCCTCCACAGGTGTATTCAACTATGTGCCTTAAAGAGTGATTATTCATGTATCATCAGGGCTCAAATATATGGTTACCTATTGGTTATTAATAGAAAATAACTGACCATATGAATGAATGGGAATAACAGCTATTTTCTCAGCCACTTTTTCTAGTTTATATTAACATTTTTTCATAATATAAAATTACTTTGTTTTCTTGGCTGATGTTTCCATACTACCCTGTTGCTTTCATGGAAGAATAATTAACAGTTAGGAACGATGTGTTTCACTGCAGTCTTCCTGGGTTCTATCAAATTAACATGATGATGAATTTCTCACTCCCATCATTGTTCTTACAGTTCTGTTACTAAATCTGCTGATACACTCCAAACAAAAACATGTAAATTCTTCTTTTATGTTAAAAGGTCAAACTAAAAAAAAAAGAAAAAAATAATTAAAGTCAGTAGTTTATTACACATGTAATCAGACCTTATTTTTCCCAACAAAAATCTGATGACTGTTTAACTGGATGCACATTCCAGGAAAGGTATCCATCCTTAGAACGCATAAAAATGGTAAAGTAGTAGCTTTGTACAGAAATTTCTAAAAGCCAGTAATGGCGATTGGATATTAAATTGCCATTGAGTGTAAATGGGAATTGGTGCTTGATTGTCCTCTTGTTCTTTAAAATACCTCCATTAGTGATCCACGCAGACTCAAGCAGACATCTTGTCTCCTACTTCAGGAGCAACATGAAGCTGGATCCCCAGCTGACATAAATCAACACAGCTCTGACAGGTCTCTGTTGATTTATACCAGCTGAGAAGTTTGGTCTCTGCACAGATATCTATCTTTCAGCTGTTGAATGATTAATATTCACATCCTTATTTAGCTTTCTACCTCCAGCTTGGGCTTGGTTGTTGGGTTTTTTTTTTTTTTTACACATCCATTGGATGATTCCTGAAAAGGTATTCTGTACTAATTTATTTCCACCATGTGGAGTTATAAGATTGTCTAAAAATGCAATGACTATTTCCTGAGACTGTTAGAACTGAAAAGGTTTAGAGAGCAAACAAAAAACATTTTCTTTTCTAAGCTGTTTTTTCCAATTTGTGCACGCTATACATATTCATTTGGAAGCAGGGGAATGTATTGCCTGACAACAGAGAAGGAAAATATTTATTTCTAATAGAACCTTAATGTGTCCATATTACTATATTTCTCTAATTTATATTAAAGGAACCATATCTACACTCATTACAGAGAAAATTGTCCATCGTATGTGATGAACTATATGAAAAGGGATGGTGTAATTATTACTATTGGCATAGTACTGCAAAAATGAGGACAGGATAGGACTGGAGGACAAACAGAGTTATTGAGAAATTTTGTAATACGGAAGAATGTCAGCCTGAACCTTGTAACAGACTTTGGACACAGATGTGTTTCTTATCCATCCAGCTATATATAAGAGAGTTAGATGTGGCTTTTGAGGTACTGACAACATTGTTCCTCTGTCTTCTGTTGGCTACAGAAGTTAAGCTTTCCTAAATCTGCTAGTCTAGTAATCTGACGTGATCTTTGAAATAATAGTATGTTTTAATTACTGCCCTTCATCCGAGACCTAATTTAATTTGTTTGTAGAGCAGCTTTGAACCATGAGATGCAGATGTTGTCCCCTTGCTGTGTATTTGACTGTAAAATATTTTGTCTTAACCATGTGTGTACATCTCTGTACAGGAAGGTCTCAGCACTGGACTGAGGCACTACAAGAGCAAACTGCATTATATTGTTAAAAGAGCACAAGAAGTGCTTCTATTAGAAATTATAAACTCTAGGGGGAAAAAAAAAAAAAAAGGAAAATAAAATTACCGTAGAGCCAATGGCATTCAGAGCTTTCAGAGCTGTTGTTCCGTAGCAGAAAAGATGGGGGAAAAGTGGTGAAGATACGGTGCCAAGCCCACAGGTCCACAACAGCGTATGGGGAAGCTGACACTTAACAAAGACTAAAGACCTATAGTTCAGTTAAATTCCTTTTGAGGAGATCCTCCAATAAAACATGTCATTGTGGTCATGAGGGGAATTTGTATAGCCATCCCACTTCAAAGAAATATATTTACTTAAATAGAAATTAGATCAATATAAGTATTGTATGTATTTCTACCAAAATCATATGCAAGGCATTGATTGCTTTCTTGCTTAATTTTCCTCAGCCTGTCTCCTGTGAGTGATTTATAAAGAAAAGCTTCAGAGAAGCAATAATAATTCCTTTGGGCATAAATACCACATCTGTAGACAAACCTGACTGATGGCGTGGTGGTAGAAATTTAATGTTTATTTATGTACATGGGAGATTCAATTTAATACCGGTTAGATTTTTTTATCACGATTTGTATTTGCTTGCATACTAAAATGTAGGTGATTTCAGAACATGCATAAATTCTTCCAGATGAGCTAAAGGAGAAATCTTATAGCTTTCACTGCCTATACTTCTCCTGGGATTATTCAACTTTTTTTTAAAGGCTACCATTCCAATTTTTGAAGAAAAAATCATTGTTGTCTTGAAGACAACAAATAAACAGAAAACTTGCATAAGGTGAAACTCATCCCTGTGCCCAGGTTTATTCACTCTTACAAGGCCTTTTGAACTATTTTAAGCCTAATTTCAGAATTCTTGGTGTTCAGAATGATTTGGTCACTTGCTCAGGGCATTTCGGAAAACCTGGAAACCCATTTTAGCCACTATGACTTTCATTCCTGCACAAAAGGTGAGGAGCAGAGCCAGGTAGAGATAGCAGCTCACACACAAGAGTCATGGGTCTGGCTTCCTGTTGCCTCTTAAATTTCAGCACAGATATACTACTTGGCCAACATGCAATTGATCAGTCCTGGCTGTTATGACCAATATGATTAAATTGCTTCCCTTACCAGAAAGGTAAACGTTGTCTCAGTAGAGCAAAGCATGATCAAACTACAAGCACGTGCCTTTGCTATTTAATAGTCTGGCTCTTAAAATGTAGATAAATATCTGGTGTGATATTATATGATTTTCTTGTTTGATTTGATGAAAGATATCTCCAGAGAACTCCTAAGCAGATCACCACAAAAAAAAAAAAAAAAAAAAAAGAAAAAAAAAAGAAAAAAAGGAAATCTATAACAAGCAAACTTCCCCAGCTGCTCTTTCAGAATCACAATCAAAAGAAAAGCTGCAAAGAGAGGAATGTAGCTGCTGCTACTGCAAAGATAAAAGGCAGCAGAATGACCAAGTATTGGGGCACCCCCTCGGCTTTCAGGACAGAAGCATTTTAAAGGACTGATACTCTACTGGGGAACTTAAGAGCTGAAATGATCTAAGGACCACCCAGCAATGAGGGAATATTGAGTAAAAGCATGTTAACTGGCCACAAGCTTAGGCTGTGCAAACAGAGGCTAATTTTGGCTGAAAACTGTGCAATTTCTACCAGAGTAGAACAGCATTTAGAGCTATTGTTCCTATAGAAAAGTTAGGGGATGGAGAAGAGAAAAGAAAAAGGTGGGGGAAATGTATTATTGGAATCCCCCCAATGACTCTGAAGAACAAGGGATTATTTTGAAAATTTTCAGCATTATCACACATTCCAATGGTTGGCAGAATACATACCATGTCATGTTGTCTCTGTAGTTCTTGTCTTGTACTCCCTTTTCTGCATTCATAAAAGATAAACCTGAAAAGTGTCCCTCCAGTCTTCACTGGAATTCTTTTCAGCTTACCTAAGAGCCTGAAGATTCTCTAGTTCAAACAAACATGACATCCTGATTTTTACATTTTCTTTTCTTAAAAAAAGAGGAGCTTACCATTTATTTCAAATGACATTTTTGCTGCCTTTAGTATTCTTCTGAATTTTCAAAACGTTTTCCTGTTAGAAGGTTGCAAAGTTTGCTGGTTGTTAATAAGGACTACATGAAACCAATCCATCAGCCCTGGCACTCAATCACAGTAAGTGAAACAGATGTTCTACCTGCAATGTCTCCCTAGATACAGCTACAAAGAAACATATTTTCTTTGACTTTTAGCACTTGCACATTTATCTTTTCTCCATAACAGCTTTTTTGCACTTTTGCACTTTTTGATTACTGATTGGCCACAGTGTATTTGGAACTAAAAGCTTTTAAATTAACCGTTAGTAACAGAGCAAACTGTCCACCTAAAAAGCTGACATATTCAGAAGCAAATAGGACTTCCGATGCTTTCCTTTAGGTCACACCTATAACTTAAAAAGACAGGACTGTAAAAATAAAATCAACCAACCAACCAAAACAAAAGAAAAGAAAACAAACAGAGAAATCAGGCTCTCATGGAGAAATCAGGCTGTTTCAAACATGAAGGCACGTGTGCATCCTAATCAAGTATTAAAAAAGATCTTTTAAAGACCACTGATTAAATGCCCATATATTGGTATTGTAAACTAACAACAGCTTTTGATTTTGGACATGCCTAGCCATGTCTGATTTCATCACACTCTGAGTCCAGCTTTGGAAAACACAGCTGTCCAGCAGTGCAGTCTTGAAAGAAGGTTTTACCAGGAGAGAGACAAGGGGAAATGACCTACAAATATCATCATTCATGAAACAACCCCTAATGCCACCCATGTAACTTTCAAAAACTAGGAAATAAACTTTTATAGGCCCAATACCTGCCTCATCAACATCTTCTGTCTTTAAAGATTGTTGTTGGCAAAACAATTATGATGCTGTTTGAGGTCATTGTAGGTTTTGGTTTACTTTCAGTTAAAAAATATTTGTATTTACATAAGAAGAAAATAAAATTCCCTAGAATTTTTGCAAATAGTTGTCAGATTGATTTTCACAGAATCAAGGACTAGTTGGGGTTGGAAGGGACCACTGGAGACCATCCAGGAGAACTAAAAGTCAGCCTTGCTCAAGGCAGGATCAATGAGAGCAGGTTGCTGAAGACATTGTCCTGTCTTTTCTTTGGGAAATGAAAAGCCAGATCAGGTGTGCTGTCAGTATATGCAGCACTAAACTCGTGAGTTGTTGAAAAGTAGTGAGAGCACTTTTAAGATCAGTGTTCCCCATGAGCACTTGAAAATGTCAGTGAGTACAACTTATATGCGCCCAACTGATTGACAGTATTAGATCCAGATAATGTAATAAACCACTGGCTTTCATTGGCTAATATGGCTTCTTTGTCACTTCTGTAGTGTTGATATTGGCCTAAAAACTTGATATAACTTGGTCACATATTTTTGTGCCCATTCTCAGGCAACAGAGATCACTGAAAACCTGCAAAATACTTTTTTTTTTTTTTTTTTTTTTTGGGGGGGGGGGGGGATGCTCTTTAACTAAAAAGAAAAGTTTCATGGGAAATTATTGTACTCAAACTCCCCAAAATTTCTGAGCTTGGGATTTCAACCCTTAATTTGAGATTTCTATGCCACACGGCAAATCGTCTTCTGTGGATTTCAAAGCACTTTTTAAACTTGGTAATTAAGACTCCCTATGATACAGCTGTGGAAAGACCAAGTCAAAAAACAGATTATTCTTCTTGGGCACTCAGGTACAAGTTTCAGTTGCTGAGCAAAAATAGTTGGCTGAGCAACCTGAAGAAGGCCCATTGCAGGCAGCACAGCTACCAGGTAAAACAGTTTTGCTGCTGCAAAGATAACAACCTGGGTCTATCTTGGGTTTGTACTGGGGGATAAATGAGGGATATGGCAGAAATGTTATGGCTGAGGGAGAAAAGGTAACTAGTGCTTTTGGACAGGGCTGTAGCTGCCGTCATATCAATTGTTCACAGCGTCGTAAGGCTGTTTCTTTTTCCAAGGCTCTCTTAGAGGCAAAACACACAGGAAAGTCTTACTCTTTTCTTGCTTCCATCTGCCTGCTGCAGTACACAGCTGTCTATTTTGCCTGCCCCAAGAGCTAACCCTCTCAGCAAGTCAATGAAAGAGAAACAAATAACCTGACAGTCAGTCCTGTCTGCTGCTGAGTGGACCACTCTGCTACCCACAGGTAAATCTACTATCCATATACTTTTCACACGTCCCAGAGGTCAAAGCTGGTGTAAATTAGACTAAATCAAAGAGATCTGGTTTATGCCTCCTGAAAATAAGGCCCATTCCACCTGTCTATTTAAAAACTGAAAAACATAAACAATTACAAACACTTCAAAGACTTGAATGTCCTACCTTGTAATAAGCTCCAAAGCTTGTCTATGCTGATAACAGTTATACTTTCCTCTCTCCCCTGGCTGATTTGCTTGGTTGACCTACTTTTCCAACACTTTCCCTAAAGGTAACACAAAACCTTTCTGAGTTGCTCATACAACTTTTTGATCATATTTAATAACCAGGGCCTCTTTTTGAAGATTGTGTATAACTGTTCACACTGGGAGAAATCCCAATAGCCTTTCATTGTCCAAGGGATTATTTGCATTTTAGGTCAGGCAACAGATTTCAGCAGCTCTATCTCTTTCAGTTAAATATATAGAACTTGAACAAAAAGATGGGATTGTTTTTTATGTGTGTGATGTTTTTTCCATCATCAATAATAGCCATTTCTGTAAACACAGGGAACTATGGACATCTGATGTACTGCAGGGTATGTAAAATACGCTGAAAGGCCTGACAGACATGACAGAGGGCTTGTGGAAGATCCAGGCGCTTTTAGAGTACATCTGTTAATTTATGGCATCTGAGATAGTAGTACACACGGGTATTTAGGCAACTGAACCACACCCACTAATTTTCAGTCCCATTTTTCTGGAGGAGAGAAAAAATCAGTCATCTTTAAAAATGCAGATGACAACTCATCATTGTTTTTTCACTGCATTTCCAGCGATTTTACATTATTCCCACTTTACGACTGCGTTAAAAACGAGGCTGTTATTTCTACCGCTAAGATAAAAGACCCTGTTCCCAACATCGCAGTACAGAAACTGAGCTGAGCACCAGGAATGCCGAGGGAGATAAAAGTAAGACTGGGCAGACTCAGAGTGTCTTCTCGACAAATGCCTACTCTTTTCTTCATGTTTACACTTTCTACATAGGGCTCCAACGTTTCTACCTCAAAAATCCTGGAAATTAGGAGCTTTGTCACACATCAGTTCCGTTGTACTGATGCTGCAGAGATAGGCAGTACATGCACAATATGCAGCTTGTCTGACACGTGGAGTTAGACATAAAGTTTCATTCCCTGAATTTAACTTGTCTAAGAGTTGTGGAGATTTGTCTGTCTTTATTTGTTCAGAGCATTAGGCTAGCCATTCATTGGAATTGCTCTGACTGGTTTGCTGAACTTCCAAAAAACCCTCTGCAAAGCTTCATGTTTCTTTTTGTCCAGCCAGAAAAAATTTATGAATGAGATAGATAGTACTCCCATGCATAGGTCTGTCAAAACCATAATGCAGAACTTGTTGGAAACTGTGAGAACCTGGATCTGTGGAAATAAATCTCATCTCCAGTGAAGGTGATGGCACTTTGGCCACCAATTTTATCAAAGGCTGTGATGAAGAGGATATTACACTCCATGTTGCAACAGATAAGAAGACCCTCATGTACAGTGTTTTCTTAATGCTTTGTGGAGATGTGGAAAGCACATATACC
This sequence comes from Fratercula arctica, assembly GCA_947846985.1. Lineage (NCBI taxonomy): Eukaryota > Metazoa > Chordata > Aves > Charadriiformes > Alcidae > Fratercula > Fratercula arctica. Next base: position 46,471,363 of record CANTUZ010000004.1, read on the forward strand.
ACGTGCATGCACACATACACACACATCAAGACACCATGTAACATTCACTTCAGATTTTATTACAAACACAAAACACAGATTGTGTTCACTGGCAGATTTGCAGTTACCTGCAAATCCATTTCCAGAAAACCTAGGCTTACATTACCATATACCAGATCTGAAAATAAGTCATCTGGGCTGAGTCATGCTCTGTTACTAAATGTATGAAAACTTTAACATAAAATAAGTTAAGTAGGAGGTTTTGTACATTTTGGACAGGCTCAGTTTCATTTAAAGCATAAAGAAAATAGCAAGATGTACATAGCCATATGCCAATTAAATACTTAAAAAAATGAGTTTAACAGCTTTTCCCATGTTCTAATATCTGTTTCCTTTCCCAACTTTAATATTGAATATATTAAACTGCACTCTTTAGCAACTTTTAGCGTACTACTTTTCCAATATTACACTATTTAAATGGGTAAAGAGTACTGTCCCTATAAAAAGAGAAGACATTGGCATCTTGGTTAGAATTCATCTCAACAAGTTTTATGCATTTAAAAGTTAAAAATCTAGACGTTCTCTGTTCATCCTTTAGTCCACGGAGAAAGGTATGATCCATCACAGCACTATGAACTGCCCTCTGGAGGTAACTGTTCCCTTCCGTTAACTGCTGGAGGAGTCTACAATTGACTAGTTTGAACTTAAATATTTATCTTTTAGGCATGTAAGCTGGAGCAGTCTTTGTGACCCAAATTGTATGTAAAGCCCAGTTTGTCTTTTACTGATGCAACTGATCATTAATATGTAATAAATATTGATATGGTACTGTTACTTTTTTTCTTTTTTTTTATGTATAGTTATTATGGTTTTGTCTTGACAGCTAATTACCTTACTAAAAGACTTTTGACAAGATTTAATGTTACGAAGTGATGACTGATAATGGTAGTGACAGGAAAGCAAAGCAAAAAGAAAGCAAACAGCATTTTTTCAGCAATTCTTTCTTTTGATTTGAAGTATGTGAGTAGTCATTCGGAGTGTGGATTCAGCACCAGGATTAAGACACTTACAGGTGGTTTTCTACATGGGAACGAGGTATCTAAGCACTTGGTCAATGCAGACCAAGCCAGTACAGTTAATGGAGTCTAGGGAGGCATTCAGCTGATCCCAAAGCAGACTGTACAAGGAGTTTTAGCACTTGAGATAGGACTCTAGATTCCAGGGTTAGCTACTTGAAAGAAGAGTGACACAATCTTGTCTGTAGCAAAAGTCTTTGTTCTTTTATGGACTAAGTCTGTGTATTTCTGTTCTCAGGAGATACTAGAGATCCTCTCTTGGAGAAGTGTTGGGAGCACAAGTACCGTTTAAGTGGTAAGGGAGGCAGGACTGTAACAGATGACCTACTCAGCAGGTGCGATACTCTTGTCTGAGAGCAGCAGGATGTATTTCTGTGCCATCAGTAAGTCACTAGCAAGGCTAATGAGTGGAATCACTTTAAAATAGGAACCAGAAGCCTGCAGAGATATGCAGGGTAGAAAATCCCTCAATACTTCTATGTCTAATGCAGAAGACAAACATCTCCAGAAAATGGTTCATCCTACCTTAAATAAGTCTTAAAATAAGTCGTCTATATCTCTCCATGTTGTACATAGAAATCCTTTAACTACATTAGTCTCACACACCTGAATTTTATAAGGTTGAGGTAAGGTGAAATGAATCTTAACCATAGGCTTATCACTTAGGTGACCACGGATAAGCCAGGGCTTTAGTGTTTAAACCTCAGGTGAAATGTTCAATTTAATTATTACGGGACACAGAGAAGTCACAATTTTTTTCATTAGTTGCATTGTCACTCATTTTCCAATGAACTTGAGGTGTCTTATTTGGCGCAGGTGTTTACCTCCCTCCAGCTTATTTTCTTTATCTGCTCCTCATGCTATGCTGAAAGGTCTGAAACAAAAAAAACCAACTGACATAACATGAAACCTGATGTCATTCAACACTGAATCCAGATAAAACTGAAAAAAAAAAGAATCCAAAGTGCTATGAAAAAAAAAACCCAAAACTTGCCCCCTAGAATATTCTCCTTTTACCAACTGAGGAAATGTAACTTAACAAGAACCCAAAGGAAGCTGAGGAAAAGTCCACATTTAGAGCAGATTTTGATGAGTGCAGTGCTGTCATCCATATCAATAAAAAATTAAAATTCTTAATTATGTTAATGTAATTTGTATCTAGAGAAATTATTGCCCGAAGAACAGTGCCATTTCTTGGAGAGAACTTATTAAAAAATGAGTTTTGCCTGAAACAGAGACAGGAGGTTTTTCTTACATGAGGTAAAGCATAGTAAAGAATACTGGAGGTCAGAGCTTTTACTAGGTTTTGACTGCATGTGACAAATTGAATATAGCTATTGTATTTTAAAAGGAATCGGCTATTCCACTAGCCCATTGACTTTCAGGTTTAACAGCAGAGGACAATTCATAGCATAAAAGCATTATCTTCATTTGCATTGTGAGTTAATAACAGATGAAGTTCTTGCCAGCCAGCTCCTTGTAATGCACTGAATGAAGCATAGAATTGATTTACTATACCCAGCAAAATTAAGTGGACATCTTTCAATGCCTGAATTAATTGCAGGATGTATTTTTGTTTATTACTTCCAAGGGAAACTTCAGTGTCTCTCATTAAATGCATGGATGAATGGACGGGTGGATGAATGATTGATGGTTCAGCAATCAAATATAGCCAATTAGTTTTCCATTTCTTCTAAGCATATTGCTCTACTAAGAATCAGAAATATAGTAATAACAATCAAACTTAGCAAAGCCATCCTTATTTGCTCTTTAGGGTGAAACTGAGCTCTGTGAATATGCATAGCAAACACTCTTCCACAGTTCTCCTTTCTCCCCGCAAAGAAAACACTTGTATTCATTAACAAGTTTTTGACATTTACAATCAGGACAGATTTTGAAAAGTGTTTACTTTTAGAACTGCAAAATAAGTAATCACATTTTCCAAAGAGCTTGTTCATATTGGTCATTCATAGTAAATGCCACTCTCTTCTGAAAAACTAGCCCAGCTGCCCACTCATGCTTAAGAGGAGCTTCCTGGAATCAACAATAGAAGGAAATAGAAGAATAATTTCATTATCCTGTTTCAAACCCTTCCTTAAAATTAGTGATGTAAAAAGGAATAGATAAAAATAGTGGATAAGTCTGTCTGTTCAATAACCAGAAAAAAAGCTAAGTCTGTGTACTTTGTGTCCTAGCAAGGTTCAGCAGTGACAAGAGGATGCAATTCGTACAGTGCATACCAGCAGTAAGTCGGAGCTGTTTACTTGTATTCACCACTGTGTACGGCACTGTTTGAAAAGCTGCTTTACCATCTAGTCAAAACAGAACCAGAGCATACCTAGAAAAGGGAGGCAATTGCTGGCTTGGAACTCTACCCTCATCCTGGTTAGTATCTACCGCCTCATAGACTCTTGTTTCCCGCTCTGTCTGTCTATAGCCAGCCCTTACCTGATACCTGAAGGGTTATTTTCACACACCAAAGACCACTTTTGTCCCTGTCTTTGCACCCTGGTAAGTCAGCGGAGTCATGATCAATTCATTCTTTTCGGCTCAATTACGGCATCCATAAATCTGTTACTGATCACTTTTTGCTTCCTGGATCTTCTTCATGTGCCCAAATTAGAATTTAGCTGAAAATTTGGTAACTGGCAGATTCTCAAACTGCCATTTGAAACTTCAGCTTGCCTTTTTTTTTTTTTTTTTAAATTAACTGTACACCTATTGCTAGTTTTTCAAGTTCCCTTTAGCTTTTTGCTTACCTTGTCAACAAAGGTAAGCCTCTCCCTGCGTTCAGACGTACTTCTCTTGAAAAAAGTTTTCCTTCCTCCAAGCAGTTCCCCTGCTTCAGCCTTATAATCACCTACTATCATGCTTACCTAAGGACATAGCAGTGTATACATTCCCAAAAAGTGTCTTCAGTCTGCCTGATTTTTTCACATTTATGGCCTTTAAAAAACAGCAGATATTCTATATTTCTATCTCAGAACTGGTTGTCTTGATTTACATTATTTTAATGGTTTTTTTAAATAATTATTTTTCTTTTATCTTCTCCAGGTCAAATCCCGCAATTGGTCATGTGATTTGCTTTCATTCACCTTAAAATATTGCTGTGTGAGACAGTATAAAAATGGTTGCTTTGACTCTGTCATCCCTAAATTATGCACACACTGCTTTGTCCACGTTTTAAATAAAGATTCCCAGAGCATAGCACATATGTGCAGCATCAGCTCAAGCCATGGTCTCATTTCAGTACAGCATACTAAACAAGAAATAACTCCATCATACTGGGATAAAACTGATGTAACAGAAGGATTAGTAATATGAGAAGTGTCTTATTTTCTCAGAAGCTAGACCTAGTAAACTGCAACCCCTACACACCAAGCTGTTTAATCAATTCGGCATTGACCTCGCTAGTCAAAACATTTCTTTTGAATGTCAGTTATATTTAAAATGATTCATTTTATTTCATCCCTTTCCAAACTGATTCTGAATGTCTTTAAAGGTATGGATTGTTTATAAATATTCATTTAATAACTGGGATGATTAACTGACATAGAGTTTTTTCATCTGTTGCACTGGGAGGTTTTACATGTTTTCTTTTGCTGTTCATTGATGTTTCCTAAGTTTATTGTCACTGATTTTTGCTGGCCAACAAACCAATGGAAACTTTTTGGTTGGGAGTCTAGACATTCTCATGGAAATCCTTTTAGAGAATAGTCATCTTGAACAAATATTTAACCAAATGATGCTCGTGCTGAAAAATCTTTGAAACATTTAGGATGGATGAACACAACTCATGACTTTCTGAATATTTCAATAACCACCATGCCCAGACTAATTACCGTGCAACATGCTCAGCATCAGATTTGTACCAATTGCCAAGCAACATGTGTTTTCCAGTTCAACTGTCTGTGTTTGGATGGAAACACAATGACAATAAGGCACTATAGTTCCTTCCCTGTCGTATAACAGGAGAGGAGGCGGAGTACAGCCCCGTGCTCCTGTCTGGTAAATCTGTGACTACTGTTGCTGAGAGATAACAAATGCCAAGTTTTAACTGCATCTGCCTGGGACAGCTAAGTTTGAGCTCTAGTGCCAGGAAATAATTGGAGCCTAACCAGAATGGCATCCAGCTTGTGTCTTGATACAAGAATAGCCATACAAAGGTTTATTTGTGTTCCAGCTACTCACATGAGTAATGTGAGCAGGTGACTGAAACTGAAATCTGTGCTGTCTCGGCACAAAAATAAAAAGCATTTGACATACGGTGGTGGTAGTTCATCTGGCCACGCCAGAAGTCTTGTAAACTTTCATGACTTTTTGTATTATTATGTATCCAGATAAAATGCAACCAACTTCCTTTTAAAATATAGCCAAAGTGTTATGTTAATTAACAGGTAATAAAGTTCCTTTTAGATTAAAAAGGTAGCCAGTCTTTTGTGAAATATGAAAACTCTGGGGAAAAATGTGTAGCCTGTATGTAATGGAGTTGTACTTGGGAAGTTGAAGCTAGAGAGAAATCAGCTTTAAAAAAAGAATTTTGAGACTCACCCACATCCTCCATCTCAGGTGTTGTCTTCTGTACTAAGGCTGCTCTATCAAATGCCAGCTGTGGGCTTCACTTTCCAGTTAACAGATAATTTTCTTGGCAGTAGAAAAGAGCGATATGATCTTTACTTCAGAAATGCCAATCTTTAAAACTAAGAGGTCCCTTGTTACACAGAGGAGCTGTAGAACTCGCACTCTTTATACTGTCAGTGAAGGCAAGTAGTTGTAGAGAAGACTGATTTGAGTTGGCCTGAACCACATCCTGGTTCTGCCTGGTTTTCTCTGTTGTCCATACAGTGAGACTAAAGCAGAGAGTTTAGGTATGTGACTCCCCAAAATTAGGTAAATATAAAAAAGAGAAAGCTGGTTTTTTTGCAAAAGTGATCAAAGAAAAACAACCACAACAATGCAACCATGCCAAACTTCTGGGCTTATTTTGGAAAGGCACAGAAAAAAATACCCAGCAACTTTCTTTTACAACCACATAAAAAGGAACCTTTTTTCAACTCAATTTTAATTCTAACAAAAACAACATAGGTGTGCGAAAAGGCTGAAGTAGATATTGACTTGATCTACGAAGGTTTGTTTACGAAAAACATCCTCCAGTGATCAATGACTATGCCCTCCTGAAGTGCGGTGTCAATTCTGACCTTGAATCATGGATCAATCAGTTTTGATTTTTACCAGGAAATAAATAAAAGAATGAATTCATGATTTAGCTGGTAGCAATTTTCTCATTGACATGCAGATATAACACAATGCTAATGCACGGGTTGGTAGTTGCAATGCTTCATCATTTTTTATTTGGAAAATAATAGAAGAGAAGGAAAAGTGGACTCAGAGTGTAGAAATGCCAAATGTCTCCAATGTAACACCTAAACGACTTGTATATCCAGTCTCTCCATTTATTTACTGCCTATGCCACACCTGAGGAACAAAATTCACTCACCCCCTCTCACCACCTCTACCGCTTCAACGGTGGGTGTAACTCCAACTCATGTCCTTTTTCTCCGCCATTGATTTTCTGACCCTATTATTCATATTACATGGGAATGGACCATGGCCTATGTGCTGCACAAAACCAGAATAAACACAGTCCACACTCCAGAATTATATACATACTATAGGGTCAACAAGCAGCTTCTAAACCATGTCTGATATATTGCCTGTCCTTCCTTCAGTTCATTTTTACCACTGACAATGGGAGCTACAGCATGATCATTTAATCCAGGTTTCTGAGACCATATCTAAGCTATATTATTACATGGCAATAATTATTACATGGCTGTCATTTAGATGTGACAGACTGCAGCACGAACCTGCTTTTTTTCCTCTGTCGAGCAATACTTTGCTAATCTCTGAAGCCCATTTAATATATTAGTAATGAAGCAAGAATTCCTGCTGAAGTAACCACCCAACCATAGAAGCATCCGTGTGAAAAATTCATGCACCTACACAACTGCACGACAACCTCTACTATGAATCCATATCCCTCTAATGCTGGAACAGGTGCATTGCTAACAAGCTGCAGGTGGAGACATGAAGAAATTAATTGCAAGGCCCTTGATAATTGCTCAAATACACTGGTGAATCTGTCATGTTTTGGTAATTTACCTTTTGTTGGATTCAGTGCTTTCAATAATGAGCCGCACCTCTTATCTCACCCCAAGGCAGTCCCTGGTCTTTGCATGTGATGGGCACAAAAGCTATCCACAAAGAGAAGGAATATGCAACCTTAAACAGGAAAACACAGAACAGGCCATGAGGTTAGCAGATAAATGCTGTGGGAAGAAAAAGCAAACACAGAGTTGTGATCGGAAGGGAAGAAGCAGAAATCTAATTTTGGAAGGATGAAGGTCTGCCTGGAGTTATATGGTTTGAATCAGTGGGACACTGGCATCACATTGGAGATCTTACCCTGTGGAAAGACTCAGTGTCTCAGACTAAATTTACGAAGAAGAGTACGTGAACAAGGATTCAAGCTACACCACACTGTAAACCTGAGTAGATTTGTTGACAACCTAAAAATCAATTCCAGCTCTGAAATATTTTTTTTTCATTCTTATAGGCCAGCAAAACATTGCTGTTTTACCTCCTGTGGGATAGCTAAGAGGTGTATTACCAGATTCAACCGGTGAAATAGCTGCAGATCTTACGTATTCTCCCTTTTGGTCCCACCTTGACTGTTGTACGCTTGATTGCTCCTCTGCAGGTAAGTCTGATGATCCTGTTTTCTTGAAGAACATTAATGCATGGAGTGCCACAGAGTACACCTACCCTGCAGAGCGCGCTGCTGTGTAAAGGCACTCCCGCTGGTTTTAAACTAGGTAGTGTGTATGCCACTGCTTAGTGTTCCGCCTGCCTCACAGCATGGTCTGAGACACTGTAGATCTTCCTGCCCTGAGCTACGTGTTCAAGCAGAGGAATCAGGAGGAACCAGGGAGCACCATCTCCCTACATGCCCTCTTGCCTCTCTGACTGATTCGAATTTGTGTACTTCCTTTCCAGAAACATCCTAGAGCCTCCACCTATACGCTTAGGTGTCTTTGCTTGCCAGTACGCTTTTAGGATCTGGCTGCTATGAAAGCACATTTTTTCTGCACATCCCACAGTCTCTGGGATGATATTCTCTCCATTTGCTTGAGATTAGTTGGGATTTTTCTCCTAACAGTGGTGGGATTGACCTCAGCAAATTTGTGTGCCTAAAAGCTAGCATATTTCAGTTATTGTCTGGATTCCCTCTGCATTTAACAGAGTGAGTTATTCAGGGCATGATTCATCTCACCTATCTTGGACATTATTTTGGGGATGTGATAAATCAGTCTCTGCGGGTGTTTGTCTCAGTTAACTAGCGCTCAATGACTGACATAGTTTGAACACTCAGTCTGTAGACAGCGAAAGTTAGGTGGTGTATTTCATATGTATGTGACAATTAATCAAATTATTCCTGTCGCTCATCTCCTTGAAACCGCGCCCAAGTCAATGGAGCTTAAAAGTTCAAAGGAGAAGAGTAGCTCCTGTTTTTGTGAGCTATCACTCTGCTAAGGAGTTTCTCTCTTGTCACCTCTTGCCAACAAGCTTTGACCATATTGCACAATATAAAAACAAAAGCAAAGCCTTCAACGTAATTTAACTGGACATAGGTAGACAATCACAGATGCAACCCTAAGTATAATTAGCTTTTTCCCCCCAGTTGATATGCAGAAATAGGAAGTCTTCGTGCCCAGTCCAAATGATGTGTGCAAATTGCTGCACTGGGTTAATTCGTAATGACAAAATCTTAGGATCTATGTGGAAATTTTGCTTGTTGTCTGAGGAAACTTTTTAACCAGTATTTGTCTGTAAATTGTCCTCAAATGGAGTCTTTGGTTCAGTAACTTGGTACAAATCCCTGAAAAGATGCAGAGCTACTGAGCGGTATCACCTTGCATTAGCCGGGATGTTAGCCTGGTAAGTTCTGCTCTTAAACAAACTGGAAATGTCTACAGAAATCTTCCTAATGCTACTTCCTACAGCTACCTTTAAAGTTTTTTCTCTATTTGAGTTACAGAAACCAGACATAACATCCAGTACCTGATCTTTGGGGTTTTTTCTCCACGATCATTTCTGTTGGTTGGAGGACCATTTCAAAACGTATTTAGTCTAAAAAGGCATGATTGCAAAAACAGTTGCAGTTCATCTAAGACAATATTCCCTAAAGTTCTTTGTAAGATGGGTTTTGAACACTGGCAGACAAGAAAGTGGGCAACTGGTTTTGTTACTATTTATATATTAAATTTTGCTATCTGATGACCATGTGAAGTCTTTGGGGATTACTGCAATAAAAGCGTTTTATTTCTTGTTATATGTTTTGCTACAGTTAGTATTGGATTCAGTTTATGAACTGATGATACCTGCTTGAGATATAATTTTGAAGGAATGCATATAGAGCATAAATATACTTTTGCAAAGAAGATCTTATTTTTTTACTTCAAATGATAATGATAAATATTGCATTTTTATCTTTATAGACCTCACTGACAACTGCCTTTTTGAGCTGAGTATGCATTAAATATGTTTTGGAAGCAGTGGGAATTATGTATGTTATCCAATGTTTGAAACTATAAAGGCCTATATAGACATCATAAGTCTGACAATTGAAAATTTAATCTCTAAAATAGCTTTACTTTCTGGTAGGTTGGTTTCCATAACAACTTGAAATCACACTATCATTTGATCAGCTTTTGATAAGAAAGAGAAAACATATTTTGGTCCAGAAAAGAAAAAAAATAGTTTTTAACACCTTCATTATAATATACCTGGTATCTTTGGTAACACCACCATCAAAAACAGAGAGCATGCACACATGCTGAGAAATCAGTTATGTTCCTGTAGTTTTGAAATACGTAAGAGGGAAGAAAAGGTGGGGTAAGAACTAGAATAAATGTCTTTTATAAAAAATAATATTTATTCTGCATTTCACAAAACACTGTATCCCAGTAGGATATAGGGCCCAATGCAATGTCCTGCCAAACGAATAGAATATCTTCCATTGACTGAGCTTTGGATCAAGCCCAGGGGGGAAATATGGCTGTGAGCCAAATTTATTTCCTCCTTTCCCTTCCTCATCTCCTCCCCACCCTACTATGCAGGACTAGGGCATTATTCACTTGGCGCTGAAAGCACTGACCCTGGAAATGAAAGAAATAAGACAAGACCACGCTGTATAAAAATCCAGCTAATTTTAGTATACTTACAGTCCATTTTTGAGCAATTGTTTCTTCCTTTAGATCTGGCAAAAGACCTACCCATGGAGCCAGAGTATCTTTTCTGCTCTCATCTTTCCCTCAGCTTCTGTCAAACAGCATCTTGAATCTCAGCTAATGCACCAAAAGAAGCCCTTTAAAGTATTAACTCTTATGCTGGCCATTTCTTATCAGAGCTGAAAAGGGTGTTAACCAAGCCACTATCAAACATCATTTTAGTGCATATAGTCACCAAGCAGGTCTTCTAATCAGTGTTTAAGTAACAAAAGACACTGGCATCTCCACACAGCCATGAGTCCTCTGTGTGCTGAGTAAACAAAACTGATAACGATCACATCGTCTTAGCATTCTTGGTAGATAACGTGTCACTCAGACTTTAATAAATGGGTTAAAGCAATACTTTTTGTCAGTTTATAGGACCTGAAGCCATTAAGAATAAATTACTTTTTTAATTAAAGATTTTTTATTACCTAATGAATGAATTTAAAATGTAAACTGCTGATTGAAAAAGGAAAATGGACTTCATCCAAGACAGTGAAGAATTCCAGCATATAACAAAAAAATAAATGAGAGCCAGCTGCACATTGCATTGACCTTCTACAATTTGAACAGGTAGTTAACATGTTTAAAGAGAATGGTACATTAACATAATCTGAATTATCATTATTAAAATGCTGCTCCAGGTGTAATTAGTATTTTATAGTCATTAATGTTATGACTTAATTTCCATCCTGGACAGATTTCATTTAGTGTTACTTCTCTCCTGTCTCCCTGAACTGCAAGTTGTGTGGCAACTAACAAAGAAAGTCTTCACAGTTGTTTCATAAATTAACAGGTCCTCAGGTCAGAGGGAGCTCTCCCAGAATCTTTTTCCCCAATCCTATGCCTTTTGACTGCACTGCTCTGTGATATTGTGATCCTGTGATCCTTAACAAACCCACATCAAGGTCTAAGTTCTAAGGTTCCCTTCCCTCAACCATCACAAATATCTCTGGACAGTCTTATTTAAATAACTTGAATACTCACGTCTTTGTAAGCACAGAAAGTAACACGTGAAATACTGTTTTGTTGGTGGTCCAGCCCCATGAGTCTCCACCTTCCTGCACCCCACAGTCATCCGTGGTAAGTAATGATTCTCATCATATACGAAAAAATCTGGTTTTATGGCTTGTGCATGGTTTTGTTCATAATTTGATTTTCATCAAGCCTTTATTAAACACCCCCTAACATGTGGTACGTTTTAATCACACACTTGTCACACCATCTTGCCCCAAGCATTAGGTCCGGTAGACTCTCGAGGTCAGAGATGCTCGTACCAAGTGGGTCAGCCTTACACTCTTCATGTGTTACATCACTCATAGCCAGCCAGCATTTAATATCATGAACTTCCTGTCTGTGTGTTTTGAGTGATAATTAAAAACGTCACTTCCCTGGGGATTTATTGTCAACTTTGTTTTTCTTTCAGGCCTTCACAGAGCTTTGCTTTTACCCAGCAGTCACATTACTGTGTCACTTCAGGTTAGTCTTGGCTTACAGACACCAAGCTGCACCCTGAGCTGAAGGTGTGCAAACCCTCGGGAGGCACCGTTGGGTCCTCACCCAATGGGGCCAGTTATCTCAGCAGATCCCTTTTCTAGACTTTTGTTTGTCTTGCTTAAGAAAACCCAACACATCCCTTCCAGAAACACAGCCTATCTTCATTTAAAAAAATAATCATATTCGAAGGCAAAACTGTTTCCCTGGTGAATTATCTTCTCCTTTTAACTTTTGTCCCGTATTTCTAATACATATTTGTTTAGCTTTTGCTTCCAATCACTTGGTCTACTGATTGGTTTATTCTGTTTTATGTGCTGGGCGGTTTTGCTGCATTAATAATCTCTCTTCCTGATAGAGCCACTGATAGTCTGTGAATCGATCACCTCTTTATCTTCTCTTAGATAAATGATATATATATTTAATTTAATGAACTAGAAGGAAAAGAAAGAAAGAAAAAAAGGTATATATATACTTCCTATTTTTGGTGATTTTTCCAAATTCTGCCCTTCTTCCTTAATCCCTTTCCAGGTTTTTAGGTTTTTTCTTTTTAATTATTTAACTGGTAGGATTTACTAAGACCAGTGTCACAAAAGCTGAATGACACTTCTTTTTGTACCTGACGTCTTTATTTGCTTATATTTTTCTAAGGCATTTCAGGCAAGATGTTACTTGAACGTCTTCTCTGAGCTTTAGAGAATGTGTTCATCCCACTGAGGTTGTAGTTTGTGATGTGCAGTTGTTAAGAATTCATAAAGGTGTCTAACAATAAACTTTAGGTTGGTGTCACCAGGATCTTTCTGAAATGTTCACCTTTCTAAATTTTTCCAAGTTCACTCTCTGCTTTAGGTTTTTCTTCTTATAATTTCTGAGCAAACAAAATTATTCCTCTCTCCTTGAGCAAGAAGTGAAAGAGGGAAAATTTTCCTGTCTAAAAATAAAGTCATTAGAACTTGTTTTGAAGAGCCCTATATGCAAAACAGTTGGGGATTACAAATCAGCTTGTCAGAGAGAAAATTTAAAAGCTTTCTTCTTCCAGAATAGGCTGAATGATGTTTCAGGCCCTAGAACTTATAAAACTCTGAAGTGAAATTACTGCATTACCTGTTCCAACTTACTCCCTTTTTTTGATGCATTTTTGTCTGTGAGCACTTTTATATCAATCTGAAATTTCTTTAAAAAACAAACTAATAAATTGCATAGAAAACCACTATACCTTTTATACTTTTTTTTATACTTTTTATACCTTTTTTATACTTTTTAAAAAGTCAGCTGTCATCTTGAGTAGCTGTCTGCTTTATAAAGTCAGAATTTAAAAATCAAGACAGTGTGGTCTGCCTCGTGTTGCCATGCGGTGAGACCAGATGATGGTAACAGTTCCTTCAGCATTCAATATATAAGGAGAGATTCACAAATGTTTGCTTTATGTAGTCTTACATCCCTTCAGCTTTTGGTGCCCAGACTCTAGAAGCTCCTCTAAAGGGTAATTCACAGACTTGCTCTGGATCCTATTCCAGCTTTGCGCTCTGCCTTGACTTCAGAGGAAGCACCAGAGATGGGGCACAGGAAAATACACACTGGATCAGAGTAAGGTCCAGCATCACAAAAGACTCTTTCCAGCAGTGACCTGCAGCAAATTCTTAGGCAAAAACTAATCACTGGGTGTATGCACAAGATTACTTCCCAAAAACTCCCTCTTAGCCTCCAGTAGTCCTTCTTTTAGGGATACCCTGAGCAACTGGTATTGTTCTTTATAATCATTAAACATAAAATTACATTTTTTTATTTTAAAAACATCCCTTAGATATTTTTCTTCCATTAAACTGTCCAATCACTTCTAGACTCATGGACACTATTATTACTCATAGCATTTTGTGACGGAGATTTCTACAGCTTAATCACATGTTGTGAAGAAGCAGCTTCTCTACACTTCAGGTGACCTTTGTTAACTCTCCCCTTTCTCTTGATGTTCAACCCACACAAGTAGTACCACACGTCTTGTGAAGCAGCTGCAGAAGCCTGTGTTAACAACCTGTGACTCTCAGGCCAGATCGGTTGTAGTTTATGCCTTTCTGCTGAGAAGCCAGGGTTTTAGCCTTTAGAGCTAACAACTCAACCAAACACGTTGTGATTGATGAGACCTGCATCCATGCCAGGAACTGGAGATGTCAGTCACAAATACAAAGGTGGCTTTGGACCTGTTTGCTGCCTCCGTACCTCACTGCTGTATACAGCAAGACCAGCTAAACCTTAGGCCCTTCCTAGGCAAGACACCCTATAAAAGTCACACATCATTAAAATTTGCACTTTTCTCATGACTCACCGCAACCTCAATTTTATCAACAGTCAGAGCAGCTTGCAGAATGGTTTATCTATTTCTGCAAAATGGTGGGATATACTGAATATCCTAATTGTATTTTATATAAAGTGAGACACACTGATCAAACTTTCATGCAATTTTGGGTGCCTCTTTTCTTTTTTTTTTTTTTTTTTTTCTGGGAGGAGCAATAACTTGTCCATTTTTATGTGACCGTATTTTTAATTTACAGCAAAAAAATCTTAGAGCTTGGGAAATGTACTTTCTTATATAAGTACTATAAATCAAAACACTAATAAATAAATATTGCATATACCAGGCAAGCAGCAAGCCTGCAAATCACTTTTGTAAGTGCACAGTAAACCTTACCTTGGCAAGGTTGTACAGGTGAAGTGCCACGAAGATTTGCAGGGAAAAAAGTATGCTGGTGTACACGGAATTTTAGATTTAGATTTCCATTTTACAGTACTCCCAGCAGTCAGTTTTGCAGAGTGTTCTCATGGTGAATAAGACAAACCGAGCACTCACCTACCTGAGGAGGAGTGGGTCCTTCAGATCAGGGGTAATTTTTATCTCTATTGGTGAAACTGCACCTGAAATACAGCTCCAGTTTTGGGCTCATCAGTTCAAGAGGGATGTGGAGGGAGAGGTTCAAGCAGATGGTAAGGGGGCTGGGGCATGTGACCTGTCTGGAGAGGGTGGGGGAGCTGGGTCCATGTCATCTGGTGAAGAGGATACTAAGGAGGTGATCTAATGTCAACCTAAGCTACTTGAAGGGTAGTTGCAAAGCAAAAAACCCAAACTTTTCTCATTACTAGTACTGTCAATGGCCCCAGGATGAATCTTGGGAGGTTCAGCTTGGACATTGGGAAAGTCCTTGCTACGAGGTGGGTGTTGCAGCACTGAATGGGTATCCCAGAGAGGCTGTCGATCTTCATTCTTGGAGGTTTCTGGACTAATTGAGAAAAAGCCATGGCTGACCTCATCTACTGGTGGTGCTGGTGCTGCTTCAAGCAGGATGGTGGACTAAGTGACCACTGGAAGTCTCTTCCAATCAGCATCTCTATGATTCCAGGACAATTTCCATGATTTCTTAGCTGAGGCAATTATGTGGTCTTGTAGCGTGAAGCTGTTATTTCTGCACAGTGTGTTGCTGTAATGCATGAAAGGAGTGCAGAGTGGAAGACCAGTTCAAAGGTCTTTTTGTCACTCTCTGCTTTAGTGGAGGTACAAACTGTAAAATTATACCCTTCCTCTGTCTTCAGATTCAGACCATTCTGACTGCCACTACACAGTTCTGCCTATATTAGTTCTTTGGAAATTACCTCATAGGATGCAGACACTTCTGCAAACAAATAATATGCAGCACTCTCCTTTGGGAGGTATAATGGTTATTGCTAATATTTACCTTATAAACAGTTGAATGAAGAGCCACATAAAATCCATGCAATTTACATGACAAAATAAATAGAATTTGCAGGTGCAGTTTAATTTACTGATGGAAAATAAAATATTACACTCAAGTAATTTGTTTCCTAGCAAGAAAAGGAAAGTTAGGAAATGTGAACCATGGTTACACTGACATTTCACTACTTCTTTTTGTATATTTCTTCAGCTTTGAGCAGAGGGGATGCATTTATGGTAGGAATTGATGAAACAAGGGAACAGGAGACAACAGTCACAGCCTGATCTGTTTTGGTAAGACAGTGGATAACTAATGTGTACAACATACTCTGAAAGCTTTTTATTTTTTCCCAATCATAGCTGAAACCTAAGTGGATGTCACTGAGACACCCCTTCCTAAACCCAAGACAAACTAGAGTTCATGCAAAAGTATCCTTAATGACTTGCCTTTAGCCTTCACCAGACTTGTCTATCAAACCAGCAGTATTTAGGAAGCCTCCGTGGGGCACTGTTTCAAACATTAATGAATTAATCAGGGAAGAACCTCTGGATATTGCAGCTGTTATTTTTCAGCCAGAGGACTTGTGTAATCAATCCACAAACTCCTCTGGCCAGACAAGCTGAACTGAACGGCCAAATGCCAGGTGATATGAGACTGCCCGTTATTATAAGGACTAAGATGTCCCATTTGCATCTGAGACTTTACTCTTCCATAAAAAAAATCTACCAGTACATCTGTTCGTCTTTGTAATATGCTCTTAGGGCTATGGAACAGAGAATGTATCTGAATTAAATAAACTGGAGAAGAACATTTATTTTTATTAAATTAAAATGCCTATGAGGCTCTTCTGCTCTGTCTCTCTCGTTTTTTATTTCCTCAAGATCCATGCCATTTGAGTAATTCTTAAGGAATCACAGACAAGCTGCTGGAATAAAAGTGCATGCATAGGTAAGTTCAAGTCAGGATTTGCTAATATAGAGAAAACTACCTAAGTTTTATTAATTTACCTTGAACTTTGAGTTACAATAATACCCAGCAATTCTAACTGAAAGAAAACAAAGCAGCCAACGTCTTCAGTAGGTCTGGGTATCTGTACAGTGATATGTATAAAATTACATAGGACTGCAACATTGTTGATTAGACTAATGAGGTAACTTTTTTTTTTTTCAAATGGTCATTTTTCCATCTCTCTTTTAGCTGCAGGTAAAAATAAAATAATGGAATGACCAGCAAGTATGCACAAAACAATACTACCCCAAAACCTGTACTACTGGTAGACAGAACCAGTTCTCATGAGAGAAGCATGCAAAAGACGTACAGAGGTGTTAACGATAAAGCCAGGATGAATTTCCAATTTTGCAACAATTTGACCAGTATCTTAGTCACCAGAATAATAATGTACTCACATGGTAGCACGGCTTCCTGCAGACTTAATATAGCCTTTAGACTGAGCTGAATTTAAGGTGCTTAGTCCAACAAATGGATGTCAAGCCACCTAATCCAGAGAGGCAGGGGTGGTTAATCTTTATTTCAAATGTGTAAAATATAGATGTCTACTGCTGATCAAGTTGGCTAGATTATCAATATCACACAATTTCAGGTTGCTGTTAAAAAGAAGTGTTCTAGTTTCTCTCCTACCTATCTTCAGTTACCTCCCTTTAACTGAACCTAAGGTTCATACAGCCTCAGGATGAATAAATTCAGGGAGCTGGTGTAATGGAAAACTAAAGCATTCCCCCAAAAATAGTTATTGCCCCATGAGATGGACTCACTGAAGTGCAGCCTGCAATCCTGACAATTCACTGCATTCTGCAGCAATGTGACAGCCAAGTTTGATGCAGATGGCTCAATCACAAGGTCCTATACAAGAAGAAAGAGACTATACAGCTGTGAGAAGATCCAACCATAGCTAAAAGAAAGTAAAGCTTTTAGTAGCAGCCAGTAGCCCAAACTAGCACCGTGCTAGATGTAAGATCACATTATATATTTTTAAGTGAAATGAGTTTTATTCCAGATGCCTAAACTTCAGCAAGCCCCCAGATCTGGCTGATGATGGGATCACAAGTGAGACATGAATTTATTCCCTTCTGACCCGTAGTCTTTTATTTCTTCTCATGGGGACCAATATACAGGCATATAAGCAGATTTTCCATCTGAAGAAACTCAGAGAAAGGAGCTGCAAAATGTTCCTGTTTCCCATAATTTATATGTAATGACAGATTAAAAATATTCTTAGAGTCAAGATTTTTCGTCTTTTTCTGAACCACCTGATGCATGTATCTGGGACTGTGCTATAATAGAGTGAAATGAGTACTTCTGGAAAGAACCAAACAAAGCTGCTGCTGATTTTCAGAACTTATTTAATAACCAAGTCTTCACTGTTTGAGATTCTTCTGTTCCCAGATGAAAATCAACAAAATGACCTTCCCTTACCACCACCCAATCTGAATTGTAAAATTTCTTTTTGCTCCAAATGTTTCAGTCTTTCTGCATAGTGGTGACATTGTTTATTTAGGAGAAGCTAGTTTTCCCTGGAGATAAAAGTGGATCATATTAAAAAACACACTGATTATGTAGGATCAGAATTTTATTATACAGCCTGCTTGCTAAAAAGAGGGACATGCAATAAAGAAGCTGAAATAAGGCATTGCTGAATGGCATGAATAAATTCAATAGCGTCTATTTTAATGAAAACAGCTAAATATGTCAGTATGCCATAAATAAATATCAAGCATTTAAGTATACAGAAGATGGAAATCAGGAACAATTATTTCATGAGAAACAGAACTGGACCTTATTTTAGACTGAGCCTCATTACTGCAGGCAATGTAAAAGACTTACAGATTTGTTCAGTTCTGGGTTTCTGACAAGAAACAAAAGGAAATTCCTTCTACATCTTTCAAAATAATCTTGCACTGAAGTTTTTTGCGTGGAGGTGCAATCCTCCCTCAACATACATTAGGTCTTGCTCTCTGGTTTAAATAGAGGAGTTATGTAGATGAATAGACAATAGGGCCTATAAAAACTAATATCAGTCTGTGCCTTGTTCCAGAGGTGATTATGACACAGTCCCTCAGTATGGACTCAAGTTTGCTGTGGAACAAAGCCTATATTGTCTGTTCTTGTTCCTTTTTTTTTTTTTTTCCCAAGTCATTTTTTAAGATCCTTCCAGGAAAAATGACTGGAAACTGATGTTAAAAGGTCAAAAACCCCAGTGCAACTCTCAGTTTCTAACCAACCTTTTTTTTCACCTATCTATGGTCCACTTATTTCACCAAGCAGATAGGGAGATTAGGACAAACGAGACCCTCAGCTTTAGGTTGCACCTAAATACCAAGCAGTATTATCCAGTTATTCAGCAGTCTTGTCACTCTTCTGATGCCTCTCTTGCCAGAATGAACATAGTCCCCTTTGAAACAGATGAACTTTTTTATTGTGGTCTGCATTTAATCTGGAGTGGTTCTTCCCTCCACTCTGTCTGAACATAACAACAGGACCTCACTTTGCTTTACCAGAACCAATTATTGAGAATTTCAGGCAGGTGGGATGTGGACAACAAGTAGGAAAGTATGACCGTGAGCAAATAATTTTCAAGGGCATTAATTCTTTCATTCTGCCCCATTAAACATTACCCATGATTTCCCTCCCTTAAACACAAGAATACAGAATTGCCATTTCAGAACAAAGCAATGGTCCATCCAACACATTCTCATAATCCCAAATACTGGCCAACACCGAATGCTTCAAGAGGGCATATAAAACCCCATAATACATCTAATTGGACAATAATACACCATGGGGGGAAATTTCTAAATGACTTCAGCTCGTGATCAGATCATTATCTGAAATATGAGAATTGACAACCCTCGTAATTTTTCATTGCAGCTAGTGTTACTGCAGCTGCTGTTTTTTGTCATGAAAATATCTATGCTATTGCTTTCAGTGCGACAGAGCACGTTTCCTCTTCTGCATTCGTGCTTTAAAAACAGCCACCTTGTGCCACGTTAGGTTTCTCTCTAGGTTCCTGTTATGCTGTTTTGCTGCTGTGTTTTGTGAGCATCTGAAATGCAGGATTAAAGATTTGTGCCAATGATAGTCTAAGTTGTTTGTGGCCTTCTGAATTCTCCCAAATAACATAAAAATTCTTGATTCATGGAAAAAGAGAAAAAGAGTAAAAGCAAAAGAAACAGATAAATGGAAAACAAAATAAAAAAACAGCTAAAAACCAAAAACACCAAAACACCAAAGAAATGCAAAACTTGTTACATATACTGCTAAAGGAAAAGATAAAATGAGACGCCCATACAATATAAATGGCTGAACATTTGCAGGCTTTTGATCTGACTTAAGACTAAATTCTTGTAACTAACTATCTCTGCAGTTATGAGACATCAGTGACGCTGCTGCAACAAGTACGAAGAATTTAATACGTGCCATACACACATAAGGAGTCCTTCTGGGACATCAGCCCATCCCCACCTTGAATCCAACAGCTCTGAAAATAAACATTAGTTCTGATACATTGTTTTGCGCTTTCAATGGTTTCCTTCACAAATATTGTTTAAACCTTCTAGTGCTGTAAAAACCGTGGTTATGGAGAACAAAATGCAAACAGCTGAAGCAGATCTCTGTGAGGTTGAGCAAATTGCACAGATGCACACAGCCACGCAATAAAAGACTGTGGCTGCAGCACAGGGACCCTGATTCTTCCTGCCCTTCAACTGCTAAAGATCTGCCAACCTGTCACTTTCCTCCTGAAAACATGACAACCTCTGTAGCTTGGACAATATCTATTTCTACATCTACAACTGTATTTAAATATACAGAGAATATTTGATATACAGAAAGAGACGTCTGCAGCTTGCAATATCAGCTCTGTGAACACATTTAGGGTCTAAAATGAATTCTATCACATAGATGAATTATTATTATTATTGTTATTATTATTGTTGTTGTTGTTGTTATTATTATCATCATCATCATCATTATTATTATTATTAATAATAATAATATTTTAAGTCCACTTTTTATGGCCCCCACCAGAAAAAGATCACAGCATAAACTAAGTCAAAGACTTAAAAATCTTTAACAGACTTCACGAAAACACCAAGATATCAGGCAGTAGCCCTTTAGGCTTAAATTAAAAAATCAGATATGTAAAGAGCAAAATAAAATAGAATTTTGTGCAATGTATCTAATTATGTTCAGGAAAAGGATGCAGTCTTACATTAATGTCTAGCAGTTTCTCCTGTATCATCTTTTTTGCAGCCTGGGGTTCAAGAATGATAACTCTTTCTGGAATGTGACCACTCAAAGGTCATACCCTGTTTTTCAGGCTGAATTAAATGCCTTCATTTTTTGGTAGTTTTTAGATGGGAACACCATCTTCAAAATCAATTTTGCCCCTAAGGAAGTGATTTTTTTTAACTACTTTTAGCTCTTTTACTATTTTATTGACAACTTCTAAAAAGCAATCTCTTGCCTTTTCTTAGTGCACAACTTTACAGGGAATCCACATGTAAATATAATTTGGGATAACCTGCAGGATCCTTTCTCTTTGCCTTCTTTTTTCTTGAAACTTCATGCATTTTTTCAGCTTTAAATTAGTCTAGATGGAGAGTTGTCCCTTTGCAACACCTCTTGGCATCTTGGCCTGGCTGGAGCAGAGAGCTACCTTCCAGCTCCCTGCTGTGTGACTTGGAAGTGGTCCGGGCAGCACATGAGACAGTTGAGTTGCCAGCTGACATACCCCAAAGAAGGAGATTGTTTCCCAACTTAAAGAGAACATGGGACAAAGCACTGAAGATCAGAAAGGCGTCAATAGTACCAGAGCATCATGCATCCACCAGCATTTACTGCAATAGCCAGTCAGCTGAGTTCACTTTACTGTGGAACATGTTAGCAAAGAGGTCGTGTAGTGCAGAGATCAATCAACCTAGAAAGCCTGGGGTCCTACAAGCACACGCTTAACTTTCTGCTCGCTGTTAGGATGATACTACTGCTCAGTCTCTTAGGGTATGTCTATGCTACTAAACTAAACTGGCCTGCGAGTTTTCCATGGCCTTGGGGACAAGTGACATTGCAGGTGTAGCATCCAGGTACCTAAACAGTCTTTCTTGCAGAAGAGAGTCCAGACTATCTACTGGAAACAATGTCTGAATTGTGCTGTCTTCCAAATTGGGCAAGAGTTTAGCTAGTTTTGGGCTAGACTGAAAGTTCCAGGAGTCAAAATCATTCTGCAGGCTTGCTAGCTATCAAACAGGAGTGCTCAAGCCTCTTCCAGGACCGGTTGTATTTATTAGTATAAGCGTACCTTCAAGTCCTGCATTCATGTCAATTCAGCAAGACTAAAAACTGATTGCACACCTGACATTTAGGATTTCTTCTACACCCCACCAATTACCCACCAAAACTAAGGATGCGAACCACCTTTTGTCATTTTCCCTGCCCTAGGAGATGCATTGGGATGAAAAATGTACAAAGTAAGTCATGGTGGGATGCAATTATCTTCTGTCAACACGAAACCCTCAGGAATGAACACCACTTATACTCTTATTCTTTTCAAGCTTCCTTGCTTATACAACAGTTCAACTGGAGCTGCATCAGTAACCGGATGCCCACAGTGAGCAAGAAAGAAACAGGGCACGTGTTTTGGTGTCTGGTCATGCAAGTGTGTCATTGCTGAGGTGTGAGAGCTGGAAGGGACAATACCAATAATCTGTCCTGACACCCTGCATTACAGAAAAAAATGAAACACCACCCTTTATTTAGACATTGTTGCCCTAAGCAACAAGAGTGCTAGAAATTGCTTCTTTTTAAAGGCATTGCCAAAACCTTTTAAACATAGTAGGAGTCTATTGGTGGCAACTGGATTTTGTCTAGTGGCAGCTAAGTTTGACTGGAACATGTTAAGATTTGCATTTGCATATGCAAGTATGCATTTGCATATTTTTCTCCCAAATACTAATCTTTCTTAAGAAGGCTAGGAAATAATTCAAGCATGAAAGTCTCCAGTACCTCACTGGAGCTCATGAAGGCTCGTGGGACTTGATGCATCCAGCTCCCCACAGATTCGTTAATTTTATGTAATTTTTAAATAAAGGAGTTCTTTTGGAATTACTGATCCATTCCCATCACAACAGCACAGAAAACATTTTAAAAGCTGCTGTGCCTCACAGAGATTTCTGTTGTGAGAGGGATTACCGTCTCCGTGGGAATAGTTGAGCAAATAAAGATATCGATTAGGTTTTTTTCTCTGAAATACAATTTTACCTAACTTTTACATCATTTTTACTTATTAAAATAAGTAACAGCAACAACAATCACGTTTTCACTTTGCAAGGCTGGCTACAGAGTAACTTTACAAATCCATCTGAATATGATAATGGTGGGCTTAAAGTCAATGTCACTACAAAATAGCAATTATAAAATATTTATCTCATATGCCGAATTTCATAAACAACAAAAGCTCCTCAAAGACTAGTTGTCAAAATAATTTTTGGGCACTGAACCTGAGTAACCCAGGAGACTTCATGATTTCTAATAGGATTTTTTCCCCTCAGTTAGGCATTTTTAAAAGTAATTTCATCTCTTATCATCCAGAAATGTAGCACATGTGACCTACTTCAATGCTGATGAGCAAATGAATGTTTCCATTTTTATATTACCAAATTTGAGACACTAGACCTTCAGCAGGACTGCGGTCTTGCCCCACGGATAACCCTGTCTTCACCCTACTGACACTGCTCTCAACTTATCTGAAAGGCCATTTCTAACACACGGCCATTTATCACTGGACAGTAGAGAGACAATTTCAGTCTACAACACCCTAATTACATTCTGGCTGCTTTCACTTTCCCCCTCAGCTGCTTCTGATAGGATAGCAAAACTTTGAAGTAACTGTCAAAATGTAGGCTGTCTCTCCATCTTTAGTGTTTCTTTATGAACCTTAGTATATTGCAGAAGTTATTACTCTTCTAGTTTAAAAAAAAAAAAAAAAAGTATTTGGATCACTTAAAACTTGTTACGCTTTAACAGCATTGTTATTCTGGGTCAAACGTAAAATTTTTGAAGATCTTGAAACAGGTCCTCACGCACTTCACGGCTCTCTGTTGTGCTCTCCCTCTGTAAAAGTGCGCCAGTTCACTGTGGCTCTCTGAAAATGTTGGTGTAGATGAATCCTCTTTCATTTTTCCTTAGGCTCTGACCCTCCACTTCAACTATAAAATTCCCATTGTCCAGGAAAGGAGGTGAGTCACAGAAAAATGTAAGTATATTCTGAAGGCCTGCAGCAAGGCAGGGAATTCAGCTCCCTTCCTCTGAGATCCAAGCAATGGGGCTGAATTCATTTCAAAAGATGAGGGCAGCTGAGGAGCAGATCTAGCTACTGAGAGACACCTCAACTTGCTTCTGACTGATGGGGAGGTATATGAGGATTTGTTTAGCTTGACATCATGGATTCTCAGGAAGCCGTTAATCTTCTGGAGATCCTATTAAAGGACGTCCCACCCCACATTAGCAACAGTAAATGGTTTTTAAAAAATGCATTCCTGAAGTACATAAAAGAAAGAAGGGATGCATAGACTAAAGAAGGGATACATAGACTACTGTACATGTGGTATCATTTTCATGAGCTTTACAATGTGTAAAGGTGGATATTAGAATGGAGAACACTGATTTGTTTGACTGAGAAAATGTCTGCTAGTAGCAAAAAAAATAATAAAAAAAAAAGAATACAAAATATTCCTATTGTCTGGAAACATTTGATCATGATCACTTCATAGGATGAAGTCAGTTCAAACATTAAGACAATTGTACCAATCTGTATTTCTTTTACACATAAAAGAGCTAAATGACAAGGCCATATTTCTCTATGTAAAAGAGACCGAGATTTGATGCTGTCATTGAAGTTTCAAGCTGATAACTCTAATAGTTTCGACTGTGAATATCTAATTAACAGCATTTTTTTGCAGAACCAAAATTAACCTGAAATACTGTTATTGTTATAGCAATTTCTTACTGTCATTTTATTTCAGTACGTTATTATAACTCAGTAAGTACATGGTAGATAATAACACAGATTCACTCTGATGCTTGTGTGCTAGTTCAACAGTGCTGATATTCAGTGCTGCGTTCCTGCTTCAGTAGACCTATTACAGCCTTGCTTTATTTGCATTACAGTAGTACCTCATGGCCCCATGTCACTGGGCATTGCACACACATGTAGCAAAAGACTGCAACCAGCCAAGGGGGCTTTCTAAAATAAAACAAATAAACAAATCATCAGCATTACCCCTACCCTG
The DNA here is from genome assembly GCA_947846985.1 of Fratercula arctica. Classification (NCBI taxonomy): domain Eukaryota; kingdom Metazoa; phylum Chordata; class Aves; order Charadriiformes; family Alcidae; genus Fratercula; species Fratercula arctica. The sequence continues at coordinate 46,496,268 of CANTUZ010000004.1, forward strand.
CAGGTGGAAAATGGGAGCACCTTTTTTGGTATGCCAGGGGCTGGAGTGGAAGTTAAGCCAGCTTTGCTCAGTGCAGGGGATCCTGTCTGAAGGCCCTGGGCGCATGCAAACTGTTAGGTCAATGTAATCAAGTCTCAGCAACACAGTCTTCTCCATCCTCTGTCCTTACTGGGGTTACATGCAGAATAAAGTGGTACTCAGGGTTACTAATGCTTTTCGGATCTTCCCGATATACTGTTGATCTTACACGACTGTCGTAAACAGCTACTGTACACACTGCTTTTCCCTGACTTGGGGGTCGGGGCAAAAGGATGGAAAGAATATCTTCATTTCATGCCATCTTATTTTGTATGAACCTTATTTTGGCTTTTACAAAACCTGCTGAATACAGTTGTTTTAATGAACCATTTTTTCAATTTTTCCTCTGATGTCTTCAACAAAATGTGAGAAAATGTCTGGTCAGCTTTTCTTGACACATTCTGCTGATGGGTGAGGCAGCCTAACTTGCTGGCTTAGTAGGGAAGTTGGATCCTTAATTCAATTCTGGGATCCTTGGAGCCATAATTAAGGGCTCTGGATTTTGCTAGGTATTTTCATATCTCAGAAATGGGTTCATCTCAGCATCTCCGTCTATAGAGAAGGCTATACAGCTCCCTAGAGGCAGCATGCAATTGATTGTAAAGAAAGTTGTAAGAAATAAACACATGCTATTTAATAATTAAAATGTATTATTATAGTCATAGAAACATATGAAAAGAACAGCACAGATTCATAATGGCTATATGAAATCTATATGTTTTCTTGGACCTTATCTTTTCTTGAGGGACTATGTCTATCTCAACTTGGTCCTGAGTTGGTTGGTATGATACTGTACACAGACTTTTAAGATTTATAGCAGAGCAGGAGGAAGTAGATCAGTTTTCACTCAAGTTCTTTGGAAGTCAGTCTGAGCTTCTTTTCTAAACTGCTTTTTTTAATGTGTGAAAAAGACAGGCATATCAGATATGTGAAAAGCAGAAGAAACCAACGTCATCTATGTGAGAATCTTATTTACATATAACTGGATCCATTTCACGATATCTTGAGTTGAAGAAACTAGAAGTGACATCTGAAAGAACCATGTCCATGGGCAGACACCCAGCCACCTGCGAACCATGCACTGTTGCCAGGGAGGAGAGCAGCCAGTTTTATGCCAATAAAAACCTACATCAATCAGAGGCCAGATAATGCTGACTGGGAAATCTGTTTCTGACTTGGGACTGGTTTGCAGATGCTGACTTTGCCAGGTTAATAGTTATAAGTGGCAGGTCCATGTCAGAGAGAGGAAATTTCACAAATAGCAATTCTGAATGGTCCTCCTGGTGTCCTTCTTGCCTTTCTTCCTTGCTCACACACTAGTTCTGCTGTGAGACTAGTTTTAAGACAAGAATGGCCCTAATTGGTTTCCTTTTGCACCTCCACATACTTACACAGGTGCTTTCACTTGTAAGTCATAGCTTTCCCAGGGAAGAAAGACTTTTACAAGGTAATTGAAACTATGGACATAAAATAGCCATCAGCAAATCATCAATTCTGCATGTGATCTTTGGAGATGACGCAGCCCGGTATTCAGCCAGAACATTATAAAGACTGACTCTTGGCTTATGTTTGAGTGATTTGAGTGGCATTGGTGGTGCTGAACAAGTTCGGTGTGAGACAGTGGGAGATGCTCTGCATATATCCAAAACCAATAACACTGCAACGCCTTCTGAGCTTCAGTCATGAGAAAATTTCCTTCATTTTCATTGATGTTTTTAACAGATGGCTACAAATGCTAACAAGGTCAAGGAAATTAAATAAATAAAATTTTTATATGTACACAAATAGATATGCATACAAATGTACATACACACATGCAAATACAGACATAGATGTGTGTCTAAAAAGGATTTTTAGGCCAATTCAATAAATTCCCAAGTGTTTTCTTACTTTGCGTCACTGAGGAACAAGCTCAGATTTTCCAGATTATAATACTGTGTTCATCAACCATTTATAAAATTGAAAATGCATTCTTTACCACTTTTTTTTTATCAATCTTAGCGTTGGGCTTTGCAGTTTGAGTTTTCTTTCTTTGTTGGTGACGATATATTACAAAGTGTGTGTGTTACCAAACATCTTTGGCTACTGGGTTTTGTGGCTTGTTTGGGTTTTTTAATAGAAAACTATATAGCTATTGAACTTGAGGTTGAAATTATATTGCAGACAGATAACTTTATTTTTTAATGGGAAGTTGAAGCAAACATTTAGAATAAATCTTTGGAGAACATTATTTCTGCAAAAGGTATCTCCTTGGCATATGCATAATGACCTTTTCCTGTGAAAACAAATCTTTCAAGACATTCTAGAAAGAGTCCCACTTTGCAAGAATATAGGAAAGGTTATCTAACAGCAAAAGAAGACAACGAAAAAGTTCCCAGTTTAAACGTGGATGTGTTTTTTAATGAAAATATTTTATTCCAAATGACCTAAAGACTTTGTACTTCAGAAAACACACTGATGGATAGAAGATACTGAGTCATTTTCTTGACATGTCTTTTCTTAAACACTTGAGATGGGAAGCTGTTCTTGAGAGGTTTACACATATACATATACATATATACATACTCATACACATACATATATGTGTGTATATATGTATTTGTGTATTTTTTATATATATGCCATAACCAGTCCTACATAAACTGTACAATGCTTCATGCATGTATATGATATCCAAAAATTTTTACAGCTTGATTACTACTATAAGAAATCACTTGAATGTGAAATAGTTAATACATTTATCCAGAAACATCCTTGTTGAAGGCACAACCAAGAACTACTTATGTAAATGCTGATAAAAAAGAAGGGGGGGGGGGGGAAGGGGAGAAAATTACTTCTTGACCGTCTGCTTATATTTAAAGACGCTAATTTTAAAATACTGAAATATTTAGTAGATAAAGAGTATTTGGACTTATTTGAACTTGAATGACAGTTTCTATTAAGCTCTGAAAAAAAAAAAAAAAACAACAAAAAACCATCTATCTCAAAAATAACCTGGCTTAATGGAGAAGTTAGATCACCAGCTCTAAAGAGGCTCCAGGACCACCCTCTCAGAAGGGCAATGAAAGGCAGACTAAGCCTAGGCAGGGGGAAAATCTCAGCATTGCCAGGGCCTGATTTGGATAGAAAAACAGAAGGCTTAATATTGAGGAAAGTGATTTTTATTTCTGCTGCTCATCCTGTGGGAGACACGTGGCACAATACTAAAAAAAAAAAAAAAAAAAAGGCAAATAAGAGTTTGTTGTATTTTGTACAGCAGGAGAGTATTGAGGACCAGGGCATGTAGAGCCTCTCTCAGAATGAGCCTGTGTCTGCTCAGGAGCTGCATGCTGTGAAGGTGCTTAGCTAACATAAAGATGAACCTTGCTGATCTCAAATCCACCTGAACCTGCAAGATTTGTGTTGTTTTCCCTCTCTGGGGACAGGGCTTAGAGCAGCTCCTGCTCTCCACAGCTCTTCAACTTCGTAGCTCTCAGCATAGTTCACCCTCTTCACTCCAGCAAGGAAGTGGCAGAAAGCAAAGAAAAGGAGCAAAGGCCAAAAGATGCTAGAAACAGTATTAATAAGAAATGAGTATTCAGTTCAGTACTCATTCAGCACTCAATATGACAAGACCACTGAGACCAACTCAGTGCGGTCTCACCAGAGAGGATGTTACAAAGGATAGAAAAGGATTAAATTATTATTTTTATTGTTTTCAATAGGATACTAAAATCCTTTTGTAATTTGAGATATTAACAGCTTCTCCTATTAAATATGGTATTAATGAGACCAAGAATTCCTCATGAGAACACCAAAGTAAATGGTGAGATATACTGGGATTTAAATTAGATTTCTAATTCGTCCTATTCACTGCTTTGCTTGTTTCAAATCCATTTAAGAAAATGCTGCCTAGGATTTCATAGTACTTAGAGCTCAATTTCATAATCAAGCAACAGTGCCTTATCAGGTTATTGCATATAATCAGAACTGCAGGAGCTGCCCATGCCTGTCTGTTCTCAGTCCTCCTCACTGAGGGCAGTGGGACTGCCTTCAGTATGGAGTTAAGCTAAGTGCAGTTTTCTTACACTGTTGGCAGCTAAAAGTGTGGAGGTTATCACTGCCCCTCTGATAACACACTAATACAACCACAACACGGAGCCTTTATTTAACAATTTCTTCCATTTTCTCATTTATAAATTGATTAACCAAGATAAATCAAGTGTTATTCGCAAACCCTCAAGTGCAGTTGGAATACTTATTTGTAAGCTATTTTCATTTCCTATAGCATGACAAGAGTGGATTTAATAACTTGTTTGGTGCCAGGATGCAGCAGAGCCAGTGTCTTCCTGGGGGAAGCTGGGAGCTGGGACTGATGGGGACTTCTCAAGGCAAGCCCAGGGAACTGGGCTGGCTGGGGCAGGAGGCAGCCAAGGGCATCTCCTAGACCAGGGAAACAATTTTTAGAAAGAGACAAGTTCCACCTAAATGGGGCAAAAGCATCTTTGCCAACAGGATGGCCAACCTGGTGATGAGATCTTTGAACTAGGAATGAGCTGGGAGGGACATAAAGACCTGCAGTCAGAATTAAGAGGACAGATGTATTCTACAGACCACCTGATCAGAAAGAAGTAGAGGGAGACTTCTGCAGACAACTGGAAGCAGCCTCACATTTGCAGGCCCTGGTCTTCAAAGGGGACTAAGCCACCCTGATATCTGCTGGAAAGACTACAGCAGAGCACAAGCAATCCGGACAGTTTCAAGGAGCCAAGGAAGGGACAAGCTCTACTGGTCCTGATACTTAAAACAAGAAAGAACTGGCTGGGTATGTGAAAGTTGGGGCAGCCTTGGCTGTACCGGCTATGAAATTGTGGAATTTAGCGTCCTGACAGGAAGGAGCAAGGCAAAAAGCAGGATCACAACTATTGTCTTCAGGAGACCAGACTTTGGCCTCTTCAGAGATCTGCTTGGAAGAATCTCAGAGGGTATATTCCTGGAGAGAAGAAGGGTCCAGGAGATCTAAGCTCCAGAACAGTCCATTCTGATGAGCAGGAAATCAAGCAAAGGTGGCAGGAGGCCTGTATGGATAAACAAGAAGATCCTGACAAAACTCAGACATAGAAAAGAAATGTACAACAGATGGAAGCAGGGTGAGGTGACCTGGGAGGAATATAGAGACACTGTCGGAACATGAAGGGATGGGGTTAGGAAAGGCAAAGCCCACCTGGAGTCATAGAAGGTACTTGAAGGGAAATCAGAAGGGCTTCTACAGGTATATTGGCAGCAAAAAGAAGCCTAGGGAAAATGTGGGCCCACTGCTGAATGAGGCGGGGACATGCTGGCAAAGAACATGGGGAAGGTGAAGGTACTCAATGCCTTGTTGACCTCAGTCTTTACTGGTAAGACCAGTCTTCAGGAATCCCAGGCCTCTCAGACCAGAGAAAGTTGTGATCAAGTAGAGTTATCACTGGTGGAGGAGAATCTGGTCAATGAATATTTTAAAAAGCTGGACATACATAAGTCCCTGGTCCCTGATAGGATGCACCCACAAGTGCTGAGGGAGCTAGCCAATGTCACTGCTAGCCCACTCAGTTATCTTTGCAAGGTCAGAGCAATCAGGAGAGGACATTGATGACTGGAAGAAAGCAAACATCAGTCCTTTCTTCAAGGACAAGAAAGAGAACCCAGGGAACTTAAAACAGGTGACCCTCACATCAGACTCTGGCAAGATGATGGAGCTAATCCTCATGGAAATGATTTTCAAATATATGAAGAAGGTGACTGGAAGTAGCGAGCATGGATTTATGAAGGGAAATCACGCCCGACCAACCTGATAGCTTTCTACAATGAGATGGCTGGCTTGGTGGATGAGGTGAGAGCAGCAGATGGTAATTACCTCAACTTCAGTAAGGCCCCTTCTACCATCAGCGATTCTGTGATTCAGTGATTCACAGTGCAGGTGAAGTGAAGCTTCTGGGAGACTGTCTGTGATTACATATAAAGTTATATGTTTGAGGAAAGAGGTAAAGATGTCTGGTATGCCCTTTCTGCAAAATTGAAATGGAACTGGAAAACTTTAAAGCTTTCCATAATTTGAGAGCTATTTGTGAAAACAGACAACTTTTTCAGGATGTCACTGGAGATTTTGTCGGGACCATTCTTCACAGATTTCTACCTGAAAAATCTATCTTGCTTTGTGATATACCTAATTGCAGACAGCATACATTCGGGTGCAGATCAAAGTCTAGCTTGAGGCACAGTCACAGCAGGCAGCCGCCACGGGCAGTGAAACAGCCAAGGCTCTGCAGCTTCTCTTATACCAGTGCCCTGGAGTATCTGCCTGGCAGCTGTTGTTGCTACCCCTGAGAGAGGAGTTATAACAGGTTGAAAAGTGCTTTTCTAGAGAGATGCTCCGTCAAGAAAGCTCTGCTTTCACCCCTCTCTTTCCCTGACAGCGGCAGGAGCACAAGCCTGATTCCCCAAAGCTTTTCCCTCTTCTGCTTCTCCCCTCTTCAGCTGTTTTCTCCCACTTTTCCCTTCCTGCATCAAGCCCAGACCACTGGGGAGCCTTCAGCTGGCTTTGGAGGAAAGGCAGCTCTTCCCTTCTGCTATACATTAACTCACGGAAAAATAAACTCAATGTGGACAGCTGTACTGAAATATTCAGACACTACCTTAACTCCAGTTCTACTGTTGCTGTTCTAAGGAAGAAGGCCAATATTTTCCTTCACCCAGGCTTTCATTCCAGTCCATCATAAATTTTCACTATTGGAAGAAAATTTAATTATCAGGTTATGGAATAGGAAAGAATTTGAGGTTTCCCAGAAAACCTGAATGCCATTCTTTGGCATTTTGAGTAGTAATTATGCTATCTATGGCACGCCTTTTTACCATGTGACTATAGTCCAATGTGAATGTGTATATTTTACATTTTAAGAAACACCCAAACCCTTTCTTTCCTGTTTCCTAGGAAACAGCCACCCAATCCCTTTCAGTTAAACAGTGAACAGCTTAGTTTCCATTATGCTGTTCATTACTTCAGAAAGCTAAAATGATCACCACAATTCAAATAGCTCTCCATGGAAGAATTATATCACTTTCAAAAAACAATACATTGAAAAGTATAGTGATAATTGCCTTTTTCAGAAAGAAAATGAAGTAGACACTGTCCAGAACATTTTCAGCAAAACGCGTTGGTCTGTCATAATTAACAGGTTTCATTGGGTCCTGTTAGCTTTGATGAATTTTTTCAGGCAAGAGTTACAAAGGAGGATTCCAATGCTTCATGGTCTTTTCATGACCACAGTTATTGTGCTGGACACAAAATCATCAGGAATGGATCCGACTAATGTGGGCTTTCACTCACCATTTTCAATGGAAGATCCAGCCTCAAATTACAGTCTATGCATCCACAGACCAAAGAAGATTCTGAAGACAAGAACCCCAACATCCAGATCTATCCTCCTGCTGAGCAATTTTTTCTTTTGCCTCTGGCAAAAAGTGCTCATCACGTGCCAGCACAACTTGCCAATCATAGCTGCCATGAAAAAAGGAAGACAGGTAGTATAAATTTGCACAACAGTGAGGCATTCAATCCATATTTGGCCTCATTGCTTTCTAAGTTTTCAGATGGACTTGAAACCTATTCCTTTCTGATGAGTCATCATCTCTTTAAATAGGAGAGCCTAAGTCAGCATCGCGAGCAATACTCGCAAATACAGCATCTCCCACTGAAGACACAGCTTCTCTTTGCCCCATTTACTTGCTTTAACTTGGTGCTACTTCTCCCTTAAATATCATGATGACAAAAAATTGTCAGTGTTCCATGACTTTATGTAAAATGAAGTTAACACCCTGTATTTTATAGCGCCCCAGTCCACCCATTCCAAATTGAGGTATACCCAACATCCAGGAAATGCTTTTTTGCACCAAATCAGTGACAAATGATACATTTATAATGCATATATAAGAGAAAGAGAAAAAGATAATTAGCTTTTCATCTACTTTCCCGTATCAATTCTAAAAGAACTAAAAATTGACTATTCTTGTTCTCCATTCATTTGTAATTCTTTTGTCGTCATTTCCTATTGTTGCTTATTTCTGTGTTTCTGGTTCAGCAAACTGGTTAATCTTGACTTTACCCATATTTCACTTATTTGTCATGCTGTCTGTTACGCATAGAAAACCACTGTGTGGATCTACCTTCTCTTCCTTTAGGGTCCTTATCAAGACTGACTTTTATCACAATACGAATTAGCCTGAAGACAGCTGACTCTTTCAGAACGAGACGTCCTTCCACACCCTTTAGTGTTGTTAATTTCACTTGCATATTGATCAGGGAATTGCAAAAGCTCTCAGAGTACATGTTGATATCAAAACATTCTGGATGAATAGCAGTCTGGAGAAATTGCTACTGATAATTCAGGTGTTTGGGGTGTGGTTTTGTACACTCTTCTGAATGAATAAAAGGGGCCTCCCTGAATGCTTGTGATGAGCTCTCCTTATAACTGAAAATGGTTAGAAAAACTTTCAAAGTGAAAATTATGGGTAAGGGCTGGCAGGGTGACACTTAATGGGCAGAACTTACGCAGTGTGCAGGGTTAGGATTTAATATTGTAGAAACAAAGATAGTTTATCAGTGACAATTCTTTATAAGTGAATAATATCATATTTGGAAACATTCAACAGCTGACTCAACAAACCCCATTAAAAGAAATAAAGGGAAAAGCAGTATTATTTCTTCGCTTGTCAGTGTCTGCTTTATTCACTAGATCATGTCACCTTTTCTATATTAAATCATTCCCTTTTCTTTCAAGACAATAAGTCATCATTAATAATGGTTAGACAACACTCTGCAAAGTTTAGAAAACCAGCCTGGTTGGGAATGCAAATGAAATTTCTCGTAGAAAATGCCACCTACTCCATTGGAATGTCATCAAATTAAGCCAAGGATAAGGGAGATTCAGTGCCAGTCAGGGTGGAATACCAATTATGGAAGCAAAACCTCTATGAAGCCAAATAAGAGGCAGTTCTTTTGACTGTGCAGAAATGAAGGAATATTTTTAGAGAATTCTGGTTTAGTAAATTGTGTGTCCATCAGCCTACTGAGGAAAACTGGTGCTTTGCAAAAGACAAAGTAGAAGTATTTGAATGGAGAAATGAAATTAAAAGAGAGGAGAGGAGAGGAGAGGAGAGGAGAGGAGAGGAGAGGAGAGGAGAGGAGAGGAGAGGAGAGGAGAGGAGAGGAGAGGAGAGGAGAGGAGAGGAGAGGAGAGGAGAGGAGAGGAGAGGAGAGGAGAGGAGAGGAGAGGAGAGGAGAGGAGAGGAGAGGACTGTTGTCCCAAACCATGAAAACTGTAAACTCCAAGAGTTTTGATTATGGTTAGATTAAGTAAAACTACTTAGGTGAACACAGTTTGTTGTGTTATGGATCCTCTCTAGTGCAACAGGATTAAGTCCATCCTGAGGTCTCACGAATGGAGCAAACCACCATGGGATGCTGAATCATATTTCATTATTAGGACCCAGAAGAAGAATTGAAAGGACAAAAACTTATCACAGTTTTCCAGCCAACTCTTTGCTAATTCTCTCATTGTGCAGAGGCCAGAAACCTCTCTGAACACAGACTACAAACAACAATGTGCTACAGGTGAGAAATTATCCACAGGCTGAGTGGTTTCAGAACTGGCCAGCACTGACAGACTGTGTCTGCCAGCAATGCTTTTTGGAATGGTTTTAAAAATCGTCAGGAAAAGAGGTCACTTTCTCTCTGACTTTCTCTCTCACATACATAAATCACCATAACTGCAGAGTTTATGTCAATCCAAGATCTTCCTTGTTGAACCAAGCCACAGGAATCAACAGGAGCTCACAAAGTAAGAAGCAAACAGTAGGTGGGAGGAAATTAATGAGTGGTTTATCCAAAAGTACTTATACTGGAAACCAGCCACATGAAATATGGATGGTATCAAAGGATGTTTTAGGCCCTGACCCACTTTTCAAGGCCTTCAGGGAACAACAGGCCAGAAGACATCTTTTAGGACCCTGAGACCAGTTTGCTGGTATCACAAGCAACTGTGTAATATAAACCCATTCATCAATTTCTCAAGCTCTATCTTCAGCTGAGGATTATTTTTTTCAGATCATTATTCCCACTAGCAGGCTTTGTAACATTCTTATTTCATCTGACATTTGGAAACTTTCTTCTCTTCACCAGCTTAAAGCTATTCCCTGGTGTGCTTGTAACCATTTCGTAAAATTTCAATGTTATCCATTAATTTAAATAAGCTGCACTTGGCTTTTATTTATAACCTGATGTTTATTCACATCAAATGCAAAAATATCTATGCCACTTGACTGTTGTTGTGCTTACATCTCTCTCTGGCCAACATTCTGAATAGTAAAGATAGGCATATGCTTAAAGCCGAGCTCATCCTTACATGTTTTCAAAAAATAAAGGCCTTACCTTTCTAATGGCAAATGAAAAAGTTACCAGTATAGCTACTGACTTCTGTGTCTATCACATTCTGTTGGAATAAGGTAATTTCTGTGTATATTTTCAGTGGCACAAGGGAAATGGATTTGTAAGCAATCTAGCCCTTACAAAAACAAACAAAACTGTCACATACCAATTAAAATAAATTTTATGAGTTTCCTGCTGCAATTATTTCAGGTGCTTTGTTTCCATATGCGAACTCAACTACTAATCAGCCTCTCATTAATCTTAACTATCTCTGTATGTCATCTCCATGCATCTTAAACAGATGAATAAACAAGGTAAATTGAAATATAATAGATTTAGGTTATCTGTTTCTTGTAAAAATTAAATAAAATTAAACCTAGTGTGCCAGTTTACACATGTGGATACAAATGAGTATAAAGGGCAAGAAGATCACACGAAGCTGTTGGAGCTAAACCCGCTCAATAGCTGTCCAAATTCTGAATATGCCTAAATTTACAATTTGTCTGTGTTTTTAGTCAGGTCCAATATCTCTACAATTCTTGGTGTAGCCATGAAAGATGAACTCTTCCTCTGAATGGAAGAGGATGGTGCAAATATGTAAGGACACTAAACGTCTCTTACAGCTCGGGAACTCTTGCTCTGGCAACTTCTTGATTTTTGCATCAAAGTCCTCCCGTAGCTATGAAGTGACTTTGTCTCATCAGGTCTACCTGTAGCCCTTGGCTGCAGACCTGCAGAGCTCTCCATTAGACCTCGGGACAATCACCAAGGGAAGTGTAAAAACAACCATGTCCCTGCTCCCTCTTGTGGTAATAGCGTTGCAGTTCATAAGGGGACAAAGCAGAGCACAGTAGTGGAGCTACAGGAGCAATTTTACAGTGTTTTTTACCTGTAAATGCCATGATGTACAGTTCCCCTGAACCTTTGCCTCTCTGGTGCCTTAGGCTGGAACTGATGGGATTTTTTCTTCTCTGCTCTCTCCTCTATACACATTCACGTGTCCCAGGGTTACAAGCTGTTCAGCGATGTTTTTTGTAAAATTAGCTGTGAGTCACTGGGGCATGACAGCACTGGCAATCGAAGGAGCGTATTCAAGACAAGAAGCAAATACAGCTGTAAAGCACAGCCAGTGGGAGAAAATCAAGAGGGAGAAATTACGCTGGTTTAAAATGAAAAAAAAAAAAAAAAAAAAGTACATTTAAAATTAGAAATGTGAATTAGAAAATCCAGCTGGATTTAAATCTCTGGAAGTTTAAGCACAGGTGTTCCTTCTTACAGCAAAACTTTATAAAACTGTTGTAAAATCTCCATGGAAACTGCACCAATGGAGAGCTTGTTTCTCCTCCCTTGCGACACGGGATCCCAGCCTGCCATCCATGTGTAAATACAGAGGAAATGTTTTCCCTTCCGCCGCTGCCAGCTACTATCCTTACACATTTGATCTTCATATACACTGGTATATACACTGGCTCTGCACTTTATTCAGATTAAATCAGCTGCTTATACAGAGAAGCCAGCCTATCCATTCACAAAGCTAGCAGGGACTGAAATGATCATCTCATCCAGCCTCCTAATTGTAGCTGTCAGTCTTCCATGTGGCGTACGTTGTAAACAAGCCACCTGGAAACTCACTTTGAAAGCAGAACCAAACATTAAAATTCAGATGCAATTCCCTTGAGTGAGGATATCAAAAGGTTTTAAATTATATCCAGTCTAGATTGTAACTTTTGATACAGTACCTTTGGGAAATATGTATAAACATGTTAATATTTTAAAAGTTAAATAAGGTACATTGTATTGCTTGAAAGTATAAAAAAAACCAAAAACAAACCACCTGTGGTAACAGTCAGTATTTTTATCACTCACTTATTACTTGCATAATGTACAAAAGGACTTGTTGAAAGCATCTAACATGACCAGCCTCATGATAATTAAAAAAAGCTTTTAGAAATGAAATTGCAGGATGGTGGCTTGGTGAGTAAATTGGTTTGCAGTTTTCAAAAAACAGATGCAAAAAAAACCCAGAAGAATCCAGTAAAGACAGTAAAAAATATTTATCTTTCAAGAAGAAGGGAAGAAAATAAGTCACCATTAATGATCTGATTAGCTCGAACATTCTAACATGGAGGTTTTCTGACCTATCCTCTGCAGAAATGCTGTATCACCGAGGTTAGCCAGAGTAAGGAAGCAGTTTTCTGACTGAATTAAAGAAAATTGCATCAGTATTACAGTGGCAAACCACTTAAGGCAAATGATTCAGGAATTTTATAATGCATTCAATTTTCTCTGACACACAGGATCAGATTGCTTTTTTCATGAAGTATGGCATATGAGAATGTTTCTATCCAGAGTATTTACACATTTTGGGTAGCTTTTCTCCCTGATGTTTGAGCACACATATCATCACAGGCTCTAATTATCCCAGGCCATATTCTGAAGGCAACAATCTACAGGACAGAAGGGTTTTGCAATGCTTGAGTCCATAAATCCAAGGCAGAAAACCTTGCCTCCTTGCTGTCAAGGGAAAGAGTTTCTAAGGGATGTCTTCTAATTTTTGCAGCCTCATATTAATGCTACTGTCCTGGAGCCAGCAAGACTAATGATGTTCACTTCAGTAAGAGCACAGCTACAGCAGCTTTAGATATGTCTAAACTTTCTTTTCACTCCAGACTACGCTGGATGACTGTGGAGACAGCAAATCTGCCAGGTGCCAACCTTGCAAGCACATGAAACTCCATTGGCCTGGGTATGTCTCAACACTTAGTGTCCTAATATCACAGGCATAGACAGATGATGTATTGCTGGGCACAGACAGCCTCACACATGGCAGTCCAGTTTCCAAGCTGTCCATGAAGGTCTGTTGAGGCAGGATGGTGAGGAACCAGCAGAGAACATTCATAGGCACATCCCAGAGACTGTGCAGGCACAGTTTAATAGATCTAAAAATGGGTCCTGTTTGTTGCTCCAACAAGCATCACATGGATCCGTGTCTTTTGATTAGCAGTTGTTCCTCATCTGTGAATACAGTGGGGTTTGCCTCACAACTTCTTCAAAGGGAAAAATGTACTTATATGTTTACTTCTTTCCACTGTAAGTGTTTTATGGATATCTCTAATCTATTAAGTTTGACCTAAAAAATCAATTTCTTCCTTTTATTATCTTCCCTTTTCTTCTTCTGTTCTACAAATACTGGTTAAAACCCTAAACCTTTCAAATAAATACATTTTCAGTTGGGGAAAACATTTATCATTATTATGCTGCAATCCTACCTATCTAACAAAATAATTTGACAGAGAGGGTGTATAACTCTTTCCACCTGATTGTCTATTGCTTCCAGGGCCAGATCCCTCTTTAAAATTATTTAGGCGTTTTTGTGTAACCTGTTCCCCACATCATAGTCATGGGGAGTAAAGAGGACAATTCAGATTTGATCCCAGAGTCAGAGCCACCTGTAAAGTTAAATGGAAATTACATAAGAAGTAGATATATTACACAAGAGTCACAGTAAGAGTAAAAAATATATTAAATTGTACAACTTGGTTCCAGCCCATTTTAAAAGGACCCCAGTTCAACCCCATGTATCCTTAAATACCTGCAGAATAATGCAGTTTCACATTGAATTGATGATGTTACTGCAAGTGAAAATCACAAGCTGGAAGCAAAGTTTTCCACCGATTCTTATGTTAACTTGAATATTAAAGAAAAAAAAATCAACCAAACTGAAAAGTTGTTGGAAATTGTCATACCCTTTACCTTAGGTGAAGGATAAGTACAGACTTTACAAATTCTCCTCCCTAGCATTTTATAAATAATTAGAAACATTTTGGAGGTATTCAAACAATGACATTTGCACAGACCATTGGGATCATGCATCCTTTCTGTTTAACAGAGAGAAATTCTATCTTTAAAAGACCCCTTATTTCAGACTGTTCAGAACTATAGGTCATGACTTAATAGATAACAGATTGCTTACGCAGCTTGTGCTCTATAAACCAAACTCTCAAAAATCTATGCCAGTATTTGGTCAAACAGTAAATACACAGAATGCAAGTAGAAAAACTGCGGAAAACAGTCAAAGAAAGTGTATTATGGATTAGGTTTTTCTTTACTTCCGGACAGAAATGACTTTTTAACAACATTGCAAATGTTCTGAAAATTCCTGAGGTTTTGCAGAATTATAATTGACTTTTAAAGTGGTGCTCTTAGCTAAAGAAACAGGGGCTTGTGGGGTTTTCTTCTGCATTTACATTGAAATAAAATTGTGCAATTAGATAATTCTAAAAAATAAAAAAAAATGTTTCTTGAAAAAAATACAAACACAAGGTGTGAAAGGAAAAGCTTAAAAAATTCAGGCTCTTTTTTTTTTTTCTTTTTAATCTTTTAAAGTGAGTAAAATATATCTCTGAATTTCCTCTAATCAGGAGATTGTAGAGATAACAGGAAAATCTGTGGTGTGTGGTTCACCTCTGGTACTTCTGGTCTTATCAGCAATGTTTTCTTACTCACCACAGAGTTAACCTTAACATTGACTCAGAAAAAAATGAGTCATGATTGAAATCCCAAGTATTTTCAGTGCTGAAAATGACTGAGACCTTTACAATGACATTTAACCAAGTTGCTTTCATGTTGACAAATATAAATCTCCATAAGTTGGTCTGGAAAATAGCATTAACAAACATGATTTTAAAAGTTAAGTGCTATTCTAAAGTCTTTGAAGGTTCAAATGGGTTGCCTCATGTGCAGTCATACCATATATCAGTTCTGTGGTGTATGACAGCACTTTCACAGCCTATGATGGGTTGGAAATTTGAAGAATGCTGGAAATGGAAACAACGTAAAAGATTTTCATTTCAGAAGGAATTTCTTTGGTTCAATTCACTGTCTATGGCTGGACACCAGCAACCATGGAAGAAAGTATACTACATCCCATTGGTTTCTTGGGCTGTCTATTCCAAATTGCCTTTAGCAAGGTGAAACCTTCTCCCTGCCAAGAAGTGAGTGTATTCATGATCATAATTTGGCAGAAATGCAGAGTCCACTGTTTTTTGTCCCATCTTGGAAGTGATGTAAACACTCAATCTGTTCGGCGTACCACTCCAGAGACACTGGCCCATTGTCACCTGGGACCAAGCTAAGCAACATCTAACAGCAAAAATTCTGATCTTGGAAAAAGTCGATTTCATAGACCCTCTAGAAGGCCAAAAGGAAAACCTTTCATCTCTGGGTACTTCTTCAAGTTTAGCTGTCCTTTCTATTACCTTCCTAACTAACCAGAACAGCCAAGGTCAGCTTCTACAAGCAGCTACGAGGGTAAGATATTGATGGGTAACGTTGGGAGCTCTTTTCTGAGTTTCTACCACTGCTAACTGTAGGATGTGTAATGTCTTTGACCTAGTAAAATTTACATAAATTAAGGTGAAAAAAGATACTGCTAGATCATCCAGATCCTCCTACAAGCCACAAGAAAGTATGTTTCATCAAGAGTTTTTATTTCAAAGCAAATGATAAGAGAAAGATTATATACTAAATAATACTAAAGTGTCAAATCCTGGGAAGTCAACCAGACTTCTGTTCAACCTGGATCAGTCCTAAAATAAATAACAGTAAGGAGTAGCAAGAATCCATTGATGTTCTTCTCCAGACAAACATTCTGTCAGCAGGCAACACATTTTATCATGCACTATAAACAGTGAGAAACATTCATTGTCAATATGATCCTGGTTCATACTGTAATTGACTCAGAACAAATTTTGTATGTATTTGCGTTTCTCTCAGCCTGTATGTCATCTTTTAAGAACAAATGTTACCTCTTACATGTTTCAATAGTTAAAATAAAAGTATGTTTCATTAGTGAAAAAGCAATATGTATATTGCATAGAATACTGAGGAGTTTATTCCTTGCCTCCCAAAGAGAGCTTAAAAGCTGCAATGCACATAAATGACATCATAACTTAAAATTTTCTTGAACTAACAAAAATGTTCCTAGAGAATGTTGGCATAAGCATTTCAGTGTGTGGTGTGTACTCTTTTACATAAATAAGTAATCTCAAACAAATTGATGATATGCATTTATGAACATTTATGTTCATATGCAGGAGGTAGCAACAACCCATTTTCCTTTTAAAATATGCTTGACTCTATCATATCATTTTCAAGAGGGCCAGCAAATGGATTTCTTTATGAGGTGATTTTTGGCATGCAAAACACAAGATTTAGATGTCTTAGCTCTTTCACTTAGACCATCCAGAGAATTTCCAGTGGTAGTTATCTAGACTTGCCTATAAATAGCAATATCATTAGCAACCAACATGTATGGAAGTTAAGAATCAGGCAGAGAAAGTGAAAGACAGATTGGGTAGATTCAGACTAGATATAAGAAAGTCATTTTTTACAATGAGGGTGGTGAAACACTGGAGCAGGTTGCCCAGAGAGGTGGTAGATGCCCCATCCCTGGAAACATTCACAGTCAGGCTGGATGGGGCTCTGAGCAACCCGATCTAGTTGAAGATGTCCCTGCTCATTGCAGGGGGGTTGGACTAGATGACCTTTAAAAGTCCCTTCCAACCCAAACCATTCTATGATTCTATGAAAGATGAATTATTAGAGAAGCAGTCCAAGTCTAGACCTTTGTCTGCAAGCCCATAATACTTTAAAACTATTCCAAACAGCTATAGATTTACGAGAACAAAGAAAAAAGTTAGAGCACCTTTATTTCTTTCTCCTTCCTATCTCTTTCTTTATCTGTCTGGACTGCCCAACATTTTATCCACATTCTTGGTTACAAGGTACAGTGCTGCATTGGTGTAGTCCCTTTTCAAATCACTTATCAGCTGATTACAGTCCCTTTGGCAGACTGACAAGCTTAGCTGAGCTAGGTGCTGTCATGACTTATTTCAAAAGTGTTCCCAACAAAAGCACACTCCATTGTAGCCTCTCAAAAAACCTGGAGCTCAGCAGGTATTTACTCACTTTTTCAGTCAATATTGCTACATGGGCTGAGTCTGTACTACTAGCAATATAGCCATGATAGTGTTTACTCAAAGTACAGGCACAGAACAGCCAGGTTAGACCGGGGATTGTCCAGATGACACAGTGCAATACCATTTAAACATATTCACAGTAGCTCTGAAGAAGGTAATTTAGGCGGCAGAGGCAACATTACATGTATTACGGCGAACCTAGCTAATATATCTTGATCCTCTATTTCAACTTTGCCAGGGTTTATGCTGTATTGATCTGTCTTTTTAGTGAGAACAATTGATTTGGTCTTCTGTGCAAATTCATGGTATCACTTCACCTTTGCATTCAGATCAGCTTTTCTACACTGTTCTCCCCTCGCCTGTCATTTTCTCTTCTATTTGTTTTTGAGCATTTTCTTAGAACTGTACCCAAAATATTTGGTTACCGCCAGTTACTGTCACATGGCCACAGAATTTTCTTTTTTTGAAATTCTTTTCATATCACAATTTCTATCATTAACACTTCTAGGCAAAGTTTTTATATAAATTTTTATTTAGTAGAACATTTTATATTTATTTTTAAAACTTTTTTTTAGCAAGAAAGACTTGAAAACTAAGACAAATAGTAGTGTTTTGTGACCCAGTGAATCATTGGATTTTGTTATGTGGTACTGCTTTAAGCATGCTGACTGAACAGAATTAATAATGCTTGACCGTTAGCCTATTTCAGGTGAATAAAAATACCCTTTATTCAATTAATAGTGAATAGTTCCCTAGATAATAACATAGTTCATCATCTTTTGAATACAGGGCTATTTCCCTGAAATGGAAAATCCTCCTAATATTCTAATTACAGTTTAACAAACTTCAGCTTTTTATTGGAATATTCTGAAAGCTCACTTTTAGAAATATAATTTTTAAGCATTATTAATCCACTTATTCTTCATCCTGTAGAACATGAATGTTGTTTCTATGAGCTATCACCGTTCTCTTATGCTGTATTTTTAAGAGAGTTTATTGTAGGAGTTAAGGTTTTTATATATTATTTCTGTTTCATGTTGAAATATTTTTTGTTAATTTTGGGTGGCTTTCCCTAATATACAATAAAAAACATGGTTAAAGAATTTAAGATAACCTTATTTTATTGCTCCCCTAAGTAACAATAAGCAGTAACTTCATCTCTTAATTTGATTTTACGAGCTGTTGGTATTTGAAAGTCCCCACTTCTATTTCTTGACAGTCTCTACAAAGGATGGAGAATTCATATGTTGAGAAGGTGGGCGATATTGTCCTGTTACTATTAAGTCCTGTTTGATGTAATGCATCAGAGTGTCATTTTATGAAAGGGTAAAGCTCATCAGTCCATCAGCTCCTTTTATACATCTGCTTGCTACATTGTACGTAGCTGAAATGACTTTGCACGTATGCCAGAAATGCTTCTAATATCGGTGCCAGCTATCTGGTGACAGAATAAAGATCGGCCCAGTGACTAGGGAAGGATGACAAGGCACAGAGTCCGGCAATTCCTCTATTTTAGACCGCGGTAAAAAACAGTAAATCAAGAGAGAAACAGGCGATTCCCAGGGGCAAAACAAAACCTTGAAAGGTGTTTGCTTCCAGAGCTTGGAGTTCAGGGCTCATGAGTTAACAGCTTTGAGAACAAAATTTCAGCAGGCCAAAACATGCAAAGCATCACTGAAACAACCTGTGTTACAATGAGGATCCAACCTTGAGAGCCTTCTCCTAAAGCCAGTGAGAAAGGTATCACTGAAATCAATAGAAACATAATTAAAACTTTTCAGGCTCATTTTTAAAATTATCCAAATCCCTCCTCTCCCATCCTCCTACCAAAAACCTCTTGTGAAAGTCTTTGCAGGCATAGTACCCCTTAATCAACGTCCTTTACTTCTGGATGTACCCTGCTGGGTGGAGACTCGCTGCCTTTTCACTTAGTAGTATGTTCCACCCCAATTGATGTCTGTGGGGAAAATGCTGTGTCAGTTTGTGCATTTGGCAGCTGTTTGGATCTTTTTTTCGTTTCTGGCTGGTACAGTGGCATGTTGCACAAGTTCTGCAGACAGATCTTTGATGCATGTTTTGCTGCAGTTTTCCACAAGCATAGAAGAACATAATTAGAGTCCTGTAAGCACAGAAATCTGCAACTTCAACTATCACCACAGGCCCATTTATCAGTGCTGCTTTTGCTTTCAGGCTTTTTTTTTTTTTTTTTTAATACTAGAAGCTGATGGCTTCTATATTTCTGAAGCACCTTTAAAACTGATAATAAATTCAACTGAAAGGAGGAAGTGAGGGAAAAGAAGCAGGAGGAAACTTAAACAAAATTAAGAGAAGGCAGTAAATCTGACAAAGCTGACAAAGTGTGCAATGGTAATTATCCAGCTATGTTATTAGGCTTAAGCCTATAATTCCCTGGACAATGTTTTCGTTAACAAAAGAAAAACAAATTTTATTTCCTTAAGAAACAAGACCTCAGCAGGTTGCCTGTTCACCTAACGCTTCCTATCAAACTGGACCAAAGCCCACGTGTTGCAAAAATATTAAACATGGAACAGAGTTGTAAAAATCAGTGGCTGGCAGGAAAGGGGGAAAATATATTCAAATAAAGGCTACAGGATGCTTGCAATAGCTCTCTGATAGGTGTGACCCACTGCATGTTTAGCATGTGCATGTGCGGTGTGTATAAAGACATGATTGTGGGGTAAAGCTACAGCTGGACCCTTCTTAGAGGAGCTCAGTAAAAGCACAAGAGGAAATGGTCATAACTTGAAATTCAAGCAATTCTGGTCAAACATAACAAAAATATTTCTTAATGTGAGGGTGATCAAACACTGGAGCAGCTTTGCCCAGAGAGTTTGTGGAGTTTCCAGTCTCAGACATATTCAAAATCCAACTGGACAAAATCCTGTGCAATCTGCCCTAGCTGACCCTGCTTAAAGCAGGGAGATTGTATTATATCTCCAGACGTCCCTTCTGAACTGAATGATTCTGTGGGTTTGGTTCATAGGCATGATGCCAAAGGATGAATTAGGAAATTATTACATTTATTGAAAGCAGTTGGTCTTAAGAAATGAGGCATAGATCCCCAGGTAACAAGACTTTACCAGTTCATAAGTTAAAGGACAATCTGATTAGAAATGTAAATGATGTTTGGATGGAAGTCACCATCTAATCTTGCCTGACACTTTTAGTTCAGCAACAAAGGTTCCAAACAGCAGTGGAAAGAAGCTTTAGTCAAAGAATTTCTCATCTGGAAACAAGAATGGTTCCTTAACCCTTCACCACTCATTACTGCCTTCTAGGATGTTGGTACTGGACACGGCCAAGATCAGATGAAGTGCCCTTAGCCTTTGGATATTAGAAGTTTCCTGGATTGCTTCTAGGATCTGTCAGAATTTAAAGTATTTCTAAACCCATTCATTGTTGTTCCAGTCTTCTTGCTACCTAGAAGCTAGAAAAGCAGCTATGTGTCTTAGATGAGCAACAGCCATCTTTGATCCTGAACATTTCCAAAAAGTAACTGGTGCAAAACAGCTGTTTCCCAAGTATTCGCCGTTCTAAAAAATAGCAGTAATAATGTATCCCTTTCAAAAATAATTAGCTATTTGGGGAATTGATGGTTTCTATATTTAAGTTGTTGAATCAAATCCATTGTGATTTGCAGAGAGCAGAACATTACACGTTCTGGTAGCTAGATAATAGGATCTGTACACTAGGGACTTTTCTGTCTGTCCCCATGCACAGATGTTCTCATGACAGGAATCACAGTGGGGGATAAAAATCATCTGTTTCACAGGAACACCAAGAAATGAATAGCCACAAAGACCTGAAAAACAATGTTCCTAGATCAAGATAATGACTCATTGACAGAACAGCATTTGGGGAGAAAAAAGTGATAACTTGGAGTATTTCTGTCCAGGGATTAGAATGTCCTTGGTTCTGTTCCCAGGGCTGACACTAGCCTTCTGGATGACTGTCAGTCACCTCACAGCTATATGTCCCAGTTTCCAATTTTACAAATTATTCTAGTTCTTTGTAGCACACTCATTGAGATCTGCTGATAAAGTCCTTTTATTCTTAGTAATAATTGCAGGGCTCATATTATCATCTTGTGCATGCAAAAAATTTCCGCACCTCACTGAATGACAAGTTTTTATCTAGCACTGTGTGTAGTAACTTTCCCTGAATGTATTACCATGTCTCCCTGTTGAACTACCTCTGTCATTATCTCATTGTTTAATCCATGAGGGCCTAATTCCAAAAGCTTTTATTTCAGTTTATGAGAAAAAAGAGTTGTTTTCTCTGATGATGGATGTCCTAAATTTTGTTTCTCCTTTTAATTTCAGTATTTTGTGGGTCATCATCGTTCATTAGAGAGGTTTGCATTAGACAAATGCCAGCTTATTTGTTCTGGTTAGATCTTCTGTACCTTTCAAAATCACTACTGCACTTGTCTGACAGACTGGCTGTTGAGATATCTTATTTTCCTGCTTTTAGCAAGACTAAAACCCGATGATCAGACCAAGAGAATAAAGAGGTAGACTTGGAATGTTGCAAACGCTGTTTCATACTTCAGAAGTATCTTTATTGACTTTTCTTCCAGTTTCAGTAAAGATTTTTTTTCTAGGTTTCTCTTGTGAAGGATGTAGAGAGCAGTCCTAATGAAAAGTAGGTCAAGTAGCCAACTGGTACAAAGAAAACTGATTGCTCTAGTATTAATTATTTATCTGAATCCACCTTTTAGATTCTCTGTATGTACATATTTAATAACAGTATTCAGCATGTATAGTACTCTACTGCAACACAAAATGGTCCTATCAAACCGAGCTTGAAACTGTCTTCTTCGGGCACAAATACCAGCAACATGGATATTACTAGGGTTACTTTAAACCAGTCAGGTCCTCATTTCACTACACTATATTTTGACACTATACTTACATTTTGCAATGTAAAAATGCCTTTAACCATTTGTAGTGAATGTCAGTGTGAGCCTCTCTGTTTTAAAGAAAGTGAAACAGAAAGTGGGAAAACAACATGAATAACAGAACCAGACACTAGACACAGAACAGCAGGTAACAGTGCACTAATAAGACGTATACATTCCCTGTGCAGCAGAGATTAGGTCAGTGAGAGACTTAATTGTCTCTTTCAGGTGTGGCCAAGCAGCCAAGTAAAAACGTTTGTTATAAAAGACAACGTTTGATCAACTGATGTTAAATAAGTTTTGCTGTTTAAGGATGCAGTAATAAAAAATAATATGTGGGACGGGAGAGGCCAAGCAGGGAAATGTGTCACGGAAATAATGAAAAGTAGAAGGGAACAAATACCTGCTATATGTTTTTGGGCAAGCATGCAATAGAAGGTGTAGGCTTTCTTTTATTTTTCACTATTGAAGATGTAAAGGTCAGTAGGCAATAAAAAAAAACATTCAAAAATAAGTTAGGTACCGGAGCCAATGATGACTTATCTGCAGGACTTGAATAAGTAAGGATAGTGCAATCAGCTTTAATTTTAGCAGAGGGATTCAAAAGTTTCTGTCTTCTAAATCTTTAATAAGATTTGGGTACTTCTGGTATGTAATCAAAGATGGAAAAAACAGTATTCTTTCTCTGTGGTCACAGAAATCTTGACCTTGACTTCTTAGTGCACCAAGAACATTCTAGTACAAGAAAGGCATAAAGACACTGGAGTCCAGCAAGGGGATTAAGAGCATCTGTCATTGAGGGGAAGCTAAGAGAGCTGGGACTGCTCAACCTGGAGAAGAGAGGGCTCAGAGAGATCTTTTCAATGCATACAATTACCTGATGGAAGGAGTAAAGAAGACAGAACAGACTCTCTTCAGTGGTGCTCAATGACAGGGTTAAGAGGTAATGTGGACAAATTGGAACACAGGAAATTCTGTTTAAACATAAGAAAAAACACTTTTTTACCATGATGGCAATTGAACACTGGAATAGGTTGATAAGAGTTATTGTGGAGTTTCCAAGCTTGGGGATATTCCAGACCCAACAGGACATGGGTTTGGGAAGTCTGCTCTAGGTAACCTTGCTTAGAGCAGAAGATTTGGACTAGACGATCTCCAGAGGACCTTTCTAGTGTCAACAGTTCTGGGACAATATTGTGCAGGAAGGTACCAGCTAGCTTGAAAAATTGCAGGCTTACAAATTTGCACAACCCTACTGGGAGGTGTCCCTGCCCATGGCAGGGGGGTTGGAACAATGTGATCTTTAAGGTCCCTTCCAACTCTAACCATTCTATGATTCTATGATTTACAGCTATGCTCATGGAAATATATCTGATGAAACCCAGCTTATGTCCACTAAGCGACTTCACTCTGGCTTCCTGATGTCCAGGGTGCTCCGTTTCCAAACATTGCTCTTACACGAACAGTAGAAGTAGCTTTAAATGATGCCTTGCTGATAAAGCTCTGAATTATACAGAGCTTTGCTCATCTAGCTTGTTGCACACATACTGACATCCAAGCCACCATGTATCTAGTGTTTTGTTCCACACACAGAATGAGATTTTGTTTGACATAATAAAAAAAAAAAAAAAGTGTTTCTAGAGACATCAAAAAGGTCAAAAGCTAGGTTCAGCATATTGAACTGTTTTGGCTGAAAAAATCTGTGGTCAGGGATATGAAAATGTAAATCATTTCCTTTCTGAATCTGCTTGTGTTTTTTTTTACCTGGATGTTGCTTGACTGAATTGATAAACATGCAAAATGAAATCAAAGAATGAAATGTCTGTTGAGCTCCAAAAAACTGCCGATGTGCTCAGAGTCTTTTCTAGACTTGCCCTCAGCCAGCAGCGCTGAGGCTGGAGGCCAGCTGGTTATGCTGGTCACTGCAGGGGGAACTGCTCTAGAAACAGTGTCAGCAAGAAATGTCAGTGAAAGCCTGAGATCTCATGAAACGTAGCCCTTGACATTAGCAGAATAAAATGAGCTCTGACTGCCTGGCTCCCACTCTAGTTTATTAAGTGACTGAAAAATGATAAATTGCTTTAGAGTTGTACAGAGTGGACCAGCATGGATCCAACCCTTTTCATTGCACAGAAAGCAATTACAAAATCCCAGACCTCTGGTTTTCTTAAACCCAGTGCCTTTATGGGCAGGGGTGGGGAGGGAAGAGTTTTGTTAAATCGATATGTACACTGAGGGTAAAATTCATCGCACTTCATAGAGTTGATAACAGAGAATGCTAAAGAAAGACTACTATTGATGTGTGTTTCTAACATACAAATTATTTTTCTTTATATTTGTATAATTATGTAATTTTTATCTTCCACAGTCTCATTTTAACTTAGAAGTAGTTGAAGCAATGTAATCCTCCTGTTTTTTTTCTTTCCTAGATTCTCTTTTAAATGAATGTATTTTTTCTGGAAAATGAGTAGTATGTACAGAAAGTTAAGCCAGATGTTTACTGTAGGCAATGTGACTAAGGGAAACACAATTCTACTTTTTATGTAAATATTAAGTCACCTTAAATGGGAAGGTGATTTTGGATTTTGTAGTAATCTTCAACAACTAACTAAACCAGGCAGTGTCCTGTAGATCTGTCTTTGAAGGTATATTTTCCTATAATCTCCCTGTTTAATGCAGTATAGTCAGAAACTATGGCACTGATGCCACAGACTCTTTAATAGACCTGAACTATAAAGCAGCATCCACACACAAGTATTTCAAGAATGTCTTTTCCTTTCTCTTGTCTTGCCTAAGCCTCTCCTGCCTCATTGCAGGGCTGACTTTTTTAGCCCATCCTACCAGGAAAAGTCATGTAGCTTTAAAGGATTTGCAGAACATTTGCTCAAGATTTGACACCACTATATTAGATCTGATGATAAACATCACACCCAGACCTTACTTCCATATAGTCAAATAAACAAGACCATAAAGACCATTACCAATTTCCCCACCTGGCTGACTTCCCCGTATTTGAATTATTACAATCATAGAATCATAGAATCATTTTGGTTGGAAGAGACCCTTGGGATCATCGAGTCCAACCATCAACTCCACTCTACAAAGTTCTCCCCTACACCATATCCCTTAACACCACATCTAAATGACTCTCAAACACATTCAGGGATGGTGACTCCTCCACCTCCCTGGGCAGCCTATTCCAGTGTCTGACCACTCTTTCTGTGAAGAATTTTTTCCTAATGTCCAGTCTAAACCTACCCTGCTGCAGCTTTAACCCATTCCCTCTTGTTCTATCGCTAATTACCTCTGAGAAGAGACCAGCACCAGCCTCTCTACAACGTCCTTTCAAGTAGTTGTAGATAGTGATGAGGTCTTCCCTCAGCTTCCTCTTCCTCAAACTAAACAGTCCCAGCTCCTTCAATCGCTCCTCATAAGACTTATTCTCCAGCCCCTTATTGCTGTGCGCTGTTTGCTTTACTTTAGGCAGTCAGTTAAGGATTATATGCATCAGTGAAAGACGTTTGAATTTCTTTATATTTACCTAGAGTGGGTGTCGATACTACAAATCACAGTTGTTCTGCCTGCGGAAAACTGACTCCCAAACTCGTAATGATGAAACGTGTCTGCAGAAAGCCTGTGCTTATAAATATGTCTTCTTATGCTATTAGATACACTGTCCTCTCTCTGCTAGACAGTTTTCACATAGGTAATTTACTTAAATCAACTTTTGTCCTTCTAGAAAGGGGATTCATTTATCCAGCTAGTGCCTTTGGAAGACAAGTTTTCTGGCCTCTGTCCATAGCTGGTGGAGACACAGGAATAGCAAGAGAGACTCTCACAGGCTGAACCATCTGATTTGTTTTAAATGGATTGAATCAATATATGAATGTGTCCCTCTCTGAGATTAGAGGATTTAGGGAGGGTCCCCTCAGGGAGGGTCTAATGACCACGTCTAACTCTTTGATAGCCCAAGACAGCACATTTAAGTTAATCTTGTGTCCTTATCTGTCTGAGTTGTGGAAGTGCTCAGTATGCACAGCTGCAGCTGGAGGCAATGAGCATGGAGAGTGGAGGTTAATCCCAAATCATCCAGGCAGGATATGTAAGGAAAGGTAATAAATATCTCTTATTATACATGCTCACATCTGGGAAAAACAGGCAAGTGTTCAGACAGGCAAAGCCATCTTTGGATGTGTGTGAGGAATTTTGTTTTGTTTTCCATATGTATCAGTACATCTAATACATGATACTGCTACAGCCTGCAATTTTGTTTTTATTTATACCTTAGACCATCAGACTGAAAACATCACTATTACTGGAAAGCTGGTACCATTTGCAGCCAAGTTACTCTATCAGATAGTTCCTGCCCTTATAAAAGTACAAAAATACAGATGAAGGGTGGGGGAAAGTGATGAAACAAAGTATTCAGTGAAGGGGTATGACCAAGTCTGTAATTTAAATAAAGGCATAACTTGATTTCTGTGTTTGTCTTTGTGGCCCTAAGACTTATGTTCCTATTGTATTATTAAAGCCATTTTTAACAATTAATAGGGAAAGCCTTGTATTACAAGTGTTATACTGTAAAATGTATAAGAAGGTGAAGAACCTTAAGGACCTGTTTTGGAAGCTGGTTTAAAACTTAATCCATTAAGTTTGCCTTTTATTTCTATTGCCGTAACTATCAAACATACACAGTGCTTCTGATGGAAATGCTCTAAACTTCCTTTAAATATTTTCCCAAGTGTATATTATTTTATTTTTACATAAATAGTTACAGCAGCTTTCAATCCTAAATTACAAGAGACACTCAGTTTCAAAGCTATCATTTACCAGACTTAACAACCCATGCTAATGGTTACTTTGAGGCTGCATTCTTGACTTTCTGAAAAATGGAGAATAGAGAGAAAATACAGAGAATGGGCAAGAAAGGACTTCCATTTTCTTTGACATAGCTATAAAACATGCATGGGTGATGTAGACCAGCAATTAGATTAAGTTTTTGAGAGGAGGATAGTGTCACTCTTTTCTGCTCTTGTGAAAATCTTTCAAACATAGCTCAACTTTGACCCACCATCACCAAAGAAAATTGCATTTACGGTGGAATTTGCGTGCCTGGATGTTACTGCAATGAGAAGTGGGAGGGATGGCACAGCTGTCCTCAAGATATGTGATTTGAGGAGCTGCAGTTACAGTGTGGGCATCCCATCACAATGGCCACTCATTCCCATGGTGCCTGCTCCTTCTACATGCAAGGATTAGCATCAGGAATTCATCATCAATGCCTTTGCAAAAAGGATAAAATGGCTACAAAACTTTGTTTCTTAGAATGTTAGCTGGTTACAGTAGTCATTTTATGTCTGTTTTTGCCTGTTGCACACCTAAAGATAAACAGTTAAATGGGGTGCAAGAAAATAAGTCATCCACACATCCATTACATCTACAAAGCCAGAGGCAGAGTTCACAGATTCTTCAATGATTTTCCTTTTCTTTTGTTTTTGTTTTTTGGATATTTCGTTAACCTCTTCTGTGGTTGGAAAACCTGAGTTTTCCACATGTTTGTGGAAAACGGGGTCCTTGCTCTGCATTAAGCTGCACACTTATATCTCCATTATAATTTTTAATTTTTATTTCAAACTTTTCTAAACAAAAAAGACTAAAAAACCTGTTTCACTTCATAGCAGCAAATGAGTATGCTCAGTTTTGAAACCAAAAGGCTATCATGGAGATACTGCTCCAGTTTGACAAGCATTCATGTAGAATGAAAAGGCATGTCTCAAAAGGTTTCTGGTTTTACAAAAATGCAGTATTTCATTGTAAACATCTTTTGATAGTGGAATTTCTCTATGATGGGCCTCATTCCACACCTGAAAGTTTCCAAATGTGTTGTCTTCCTCTACAACTACTTGACTGGGAGCAAGTTTGAAACTTTTCTCATGCCTCAGTCAAAGTAAGGCATGAGAAAAATAAGTAAGGATAATTCAGGATTTCACGGTCCAGCCCAAAGAAAATGCAAAGTGGAAAATAAAACTTATTACATATCCTTACTTCCTTCATCAGGGCAAAATATAAGGCAGCTCATCTGCATCTCTTTCCTGTCTCACACACATTTCTTATAGCATTTCCTCCTGTTTTCTGTATCTATCATATTCTACTTACCAATGTTCGAAGTGTGTGCGGCGCATTTCAGTTTAGATACCATGTATCTAAACAGGAGAGCAGCTCAACAGCAGGGTGTCTTTTATCAACAGTCCCATAAAGGACTTGAATTTTCTCCTTCTGTACTTAATTTTTATGCTGTTACTCACAAAAAATTGTGTGCACAAAGAAGCATTTCAAATATGGTTTTAGAAGCTGAGGATTAGTAAATTACTTTGTCTTAAAAGATTAGTACATGAGTGTAACATGAGAAGGCATCTGGTTAAGAGCTCTTGAATCAGTATTTAATCAGACAAGAAAGGTAATGAGGGAGAGAAAAGAAATATCATTATCTTCATCTTAGATGGGGGTCTAGGAAAAAAGAAACTAAGTGCCTACACTTTGCTTGCAGAGTCTGAAGCAGTATTTAGATGTCCTGTGGATCAGACCAGCACCTCAATTAGAAAACAATCCCTTCTCTGACTGTGATCAAAGGGTATAGAAAAAGCCATTTCTTTCATCAAGGTTTGCTGGAACAATTTTCTCTAAAAATGAAAAATAATAGAAGAATATATTGTAATACAATTGATCTTCTAATCTTTTTAATTTCCTCAAATTATCTAACCAATGTTAAATCCTTCTTTTTTTTTCCCCAGTTTTCAGTTTAAAAGAAAGCACATCTTTAAAAAATGCTTTATCTTTTCACCAAATGACCATTAATTATTATAAATTATCTCCCAAAAGCTAGTTTCACTACAGTCATTTTAAGACTGATGAATTGAAAATATGAGAAAATTTTTATAACATTTAGTCTAATTTTTTGTCTGACTTCATATATATCACAGGCCATAGAATCATAGCTTTTTTTTTCACAATGCCTTACGTTTATCTAAAAAAAACCAATAATTCAAAAATACACTCCATCTTCATCTGAAATGATCAAGAGATGTAAATTAAAAACTTTGGTGGCTAACTTGTATTTTTATTCAGCATCACTTTTACAAAATTATTCCTTATTTATAATCTTATGCTATATTTATAATTTCAATATACAAGCTCTAACTTGTAGCTGCTTGTTCCTGTTATGTCTCTCTTTGCTATATTCAAAATTAAGAAATGAAAAAAGGTAAGGGAAATACCTTTCAGAGTTTATTTCCTCTTTATTTTTTTATTTATTTATTCATCTTTCTTTAATTATACACCGCAATCACCTCACTTCTTGATCTGAAATTAGAAGTCTTAAAGTTCAATTTGCTTAGCTTTTTGTTTAGCTAAACAAATCGAACTCTAAGACTTCAAATTTAAGAGTTATTTCTTAGTTTTAAATCATTTTTATTTCATTTTTTTTACACCTGTATGGATTTTTCAAACCCATAACTATCCATAACAAATCAAAACTATGACAGCAGTCCTGGTTCACGTCTGTGTTGGCAACAGTGTATGCAGAGGAGAAATCAGCTTATAGTTTGGTAATATAGCATATTCCCCAAGTGTAATGGCAAAATAAGCCATAAATACATCCTAAATAGAGCATAAAAGCTGCTGGAGTTGTACTGGGAAGTACGTTAAGTGATTTTCACAGACAAAGTGGTATGTACCCCAGGGTCTGTGCCTGATTACAGTTTATTAATTTAACAATTAATAATAGATGTCCACTTCATCTTGCTAAATGGTTTGCATATACCTCAGTTCTTAACTGTGAATACATTAATATATGTACAATGCCAAGAGCAGAAACATATGTATGTAGGTAAGCTAAACCTTTCTTCTTTTTTTTTTTTTCTTTTAAAATCACAACTTCAGAAGTTTTTCTTGGTACAGAGACAGATCTGTTCTTTTGTTAGACTAAAAAGAAAAGTTGTGTTTCTCTGGAAAACAGGAGAGCCTCTGAAGCTGTCTGGTTCGGAGGCCAGGGTGGGGTTTTCAGAAATACTCTACACTGGGCTGATTCTGTTCTGAGTCAAGTCAATTAGGAATCAATAGTAGAGTAACTAGGCAAACACTGAGTCCTTTTGGAAAAACTGTTTTGTGGCATGGAGTCTCTTTCCCATCATGGAAACAAAGAGACCCTTCAAAAGGCAACAAGAGCAGCAGTGCTGCATCAGAGAAAGGATCCATCTAACCCAGGGGCCTGTTTGTCGAAGTAGCCAACAGCAGATGCCTGCAGAATAATTTTAGAGCAGGTTAAGCAGCTGGTGATGCTTTCCGACAATATTCTTCCCAGAGCTTCCCAAGTTAAACTTTTTAGAGGCTTTCATTGTACTGCTTGGAGGTACATGCAACAGAGCCAACAGTGAACATGTCAAACATAGTAGTATACGTCTAAATTTGCATAGGACTTCTGCCCTCTGGGTCTGTTTGGCAACCGTTGAGACAGATCTGGATATGTCTGAATGCCAAATATAGCAATAGTCCTGAACAGCAAGGAGAGGAAATGTACCCAACAGAAATCAAGAAAGTTACCCTTTGGTGGTCATGGCATAGAATTATTCACGTAGCATGTTCCTGCTGTATTGATCATACAACACCAAAATGAGATAATGGACATTATCTTGGAGGATGGGGCTGCTATTCAGGGAGACTTCAGAAAGCTGGAGATATGAGCTCACAGGGACCTCATGAAGTTCAAAAAGATAGAGACCTGCATGCGGAACTATCTCCTTACAATGATCCAGATTAGGAATCAGAAAAGACCTGGGGCTCCTCGTGGAGAACAAGTTGAACAAGAGTCAGCAGTGTGCACCTGCAGCAAAGAAGACCAACTGCATCCTGGGCTGTTAGGATCACAGCACAGAATCACTCCAGGGAATTGATTCTTCCCTTCTGTGTGGCACTTATGACACCACATCTGGAGTTTTGGGCTGGAAGAGTACAGTTTTGGGCTGGAAGAGTACAGTTTTGGGCTCATAGTACAAAGAAAGGCATTGGCATACGGGACTGAGTGCAGCAAAGTCCTATCAGTATTTTTGCCACAGTTGACTGACTTGCAGATGTCCAAAGACCCTGGACAAGCAGCTGCTAGTCCTGTGCAGACTGATTTTGGAAGATAGTTAGGAGCGTGCTACAATGTTCAATCAATGCCATGTAACTTGAAAGGTTTACACATAGATAGGCAGATTCTATACAGATTCCATACAGAAATACTTCCACTCTTTCCAGCCCATAGAGAACACACAGATGATGGCTCAAGGATCATTATCCAGCAATGGATTCTAACAATGGCCTTTTGAAAGGAAAATGCTTCTATCTCCCAGCAGTATTTGAAATTTTCCTTGTTTCATTCCCAGTCTTTATCTCAGAGCCCATCAATCACTGCTGATGGCTCTATCTCCAATGGAGACTGAATCCAAGGGGTGAGGGCTGATGGACTCCTTGCTGTTCACAGCTTCTGTAGCTGCTTCCATGGATCCCTTCTAATCTTCATGATTAAGCTTTGATAGTGCTACAGGCGTATGATACACATTTGCTTATCATACTGTTGTCACTGAATGGTCTTGGTTAAATGAAAGATTTTGACAGAGTAAGAGCTGGATTAACAAGTTTATGTCCTGTCCTGTTACTTAAGGAGTTACCTACCCTTGGAAAGTCAAAGCATTCATACGTTTAATGTGGTCATTTTTCTGTTTGACCATGTTTTCTCGAAACATTTTCTGATATTCAGACTTAATGATTTGCAGCTGCTTAGATGGATTTCATCTAAGGTTCCTAAAGGGGATAAAGGACTGTATGACACTTTGCAATAAAAGGTTTATCTTTAAGTGATTTAATTTTCCTAGACATAGTCCTGCGTGAAAATATCAAAAAGAAAAGGCAAGAGTGAAGTGTCAGCATCCCTTGAGACAGCAAGAGGTCACAAATTATCCTTGTTGTCCTTTGAATAAGAGATATGACATTTTTCATGTGTCAATAATTTCCCTATAGACCTAAAAAGGGCTGTTAGGGAAGGGATTTGGATTCTATGTGTCTAGAAGACTGATTGTGTAAAAATGCTGATAGATGTTGTAAAACCAGTACAAAATGTAAGCAATGTGTCAGAGCACAACCCATCCACACCACAAAGGGCGTAAAGTTTTTGGCTGTTGCACCCTTTCAATATGTGATGGCAAATGCTTCCTTTTTTACTGAAGTTGATAAACATCCCTCCCACTAAAATAAGATTACTATTAAAATAGATCTTTCTTTGAATTGTAAATATTCAAAATTTTCAGTTTCTAGTGAAACATCGTTTTTACAAAAATGTGTTTTTTCTAATAGTAAAAAAAAAATTAATCTTAACAAAAATGAGTCCTTCTCACAGCCAATCTAAAACAAAGATCACAGAAAGTATAATTGAGACCTGCCACAGTGACCCTACTGCCACAGCAGCCTCCAACATATTTGGGCAGGAGTCGAGTGTTGGTGGGAACCAGTCTGAGACCAAACGAGCTCACACTTCACATTTGAGAACTGTTATGAATCCTGCCAATTTCCATGGACTGGAACTCAATGAATGCACAAACCAAGAGCAGATTTTAACTGATAATTGTGATATAAGACACAGTGGTAGGGTGTATGAAATAGGCAATTCTCTGCAGAAACTGCTAATCCTTTTGAAAGCAGCAACAGGGTCTTAGCATTGGGCTCATACATTGTTAATGAAGAGAAACAATTAAATGGGTAAAGGGGACTATTAAAACAACACTAATTCTGACAGCTTGATAAAGTATCCCACTAGCTAATCAATAAAGCTTTTGGGAGTCTAGCAGGCCTTATTGATGTTACCGATGTCTGCATATTTGCTAGTTTTAAGTTCCTGTGCTACATCAACAGAGTGTCAGGGGAGCAGTTTTTTGTTGTAAATGAGCTGAGAGAAAGGAGAACCCAGTGGACAGGAAGTTTTCCTTGGGATAGACTTTTTGAAAACTATTTGTATCATCCTGCTTTTGTTGCCAGTAAGGTTTTACCCTTCTTTTGAAAGAAAAAAAAAAATCTGGATCAAAGCTAAATAGGTGATTTAATCGGTAATTTACACTTTTGTAAGTAAAATGTTAATATTAAGTAACCAAAACTACTACAAACACAACTGCATGTTGGCCACATATATTATCAGAAGAAAACTAAGCAGCTGGTGATATACAACAAAAAAGCCATGCTGGTGTTTAGTGTACTTCAACACCATCCCCGTCCATGACAAATTAACTTCCAGTTCTACGTCTTATTTCCACATTACCAATCACACTGAAGTTGCCATTTAGTAAAACTACAAAATAATTACTTAATTAAGCCATATTCAATTGTACTATATCAGATTTGGATCTTCATCAGTTCTGCATTAATTAGTCTGTCTGGCTGCATTAACAACCATTAGTTTAACGGTAAAAATGTTGTTTGGTATAGGTGAGCGGTGGATACAGTTAATAAAAATGGAAGTGATGAAAGATTTAAGCCAGTAATAAGACTCAAGAGGCCATTACATGAGATTTCATATTTGTTTGCATGTGAGATGTTAGGACAGGACAAGCATAACAGACTTTTATGCTTTAGTCTCATTTTACCAAAGGTCTCTGAAAAACAAAGCAGCAGCTCCCTCACTGTATTAGTAGTAACTATTTGCAGATTCTGCCTTTTCTAGAAAAGCGTAGGAATGACTATGAAGCTTGTTAGGCAAGATTTTATTACCCTATAAATGGCAGACATCCAGTTTTAGTATCAACTTTACATGGCATTTGATAGTACTGGGGTGAGACTGCAAGAATCAAATTCTACACATCTTCATTTGTTCCAAAGACTTTTCCTAAGAAGTCTCATACTGACTTCAAGATCAGAGTTTTCCATTTTGAGAATTTTCCAACAATGTTTTCTGTTGGGTTTCCAAATGTACATGGAAGTGTAAACATTCAGCTTGACAGTAGAGTTAAGGGAAGGAAATAATCTGGGTCTGGTTCGGTCCAAGAATGACAGAAGTCATTCTTCTTCAGCTTTCATTAAAAGTTATATTGATGATGGCAAAATAATTTTCACTGAACAACCTCTGCAAACTCTTATTTTATTGTATATTGGTCGTAAGTGTATTTTTTCTCACAGTCATCTGAGTAGACGTTTTTATCCGCTAAGATTTGTTCCCCCCTCAATTACATAGGTTTTAAATAATCTCTGTCCCATGGGACCTAACAGCATGAGCATCTTTCACACTGTTAATGTTTTCCCCGCTTCACAGCAGGGAAATTTTCTCCAATTGCCAACGTATGTTAATTAAGGTAAACCAGGAACAATTGTTTCCAGCTCATACTTAGCTTGACATTTGCTTGTCCCAGAGCAGAAAAAAAAGGCTTATGTGCTCAAAAGCTTCTCTTTTTTCCACTTGTATGAAAAGATATGAATCCTCTTTACATACCTATACATTCTTGGTTTTAATTTAATCGAATGCAATACTTGTTAGAACAATTGGGACATAAGTAATATTTAAGACAGAGTCAAATAAAAAAGAATACAACAGTTCAAAAGTTGTACATAGATTAACTATTATATCTCTTGCTAAGAACTGATAGGTTAAATTTGCTAAATTTAAATTGTATAAAGATTTCTAAAAGGTGTTCGATACATCTGTTTAACATTATGAACCAGAAGAAAGTTGATTAATTTATTTCAGTGCACACCTCTAGTGTATACCTTGATTTATTTTTATGCACACCTCGCAGACTAGGAATAGAGATGGAGAGGCATTTCAAAAATACGAAAGACTTGGTGATACTTAATGTTAAGGTACGAAGGAGAAAATACACTGATATAAGCCAAAAAAAGAGCTTGTTTTGATGGCCATCACTAAAATTATGCTCCTAGATGTCTTCTACAGGAAGAATAAATACATTGTTTCATAAAAGGCAAGTGTCTGAGATTAAAATAATTTCCTGGGATATAAAATACTCTGTAATGCTATAAATTTGGAGTCTTGATGTGTAACACCGGCCAAGTGGCTGCCAGTGGTGTTCAGTGAGACAGCTGAGCTGATCTAACAGATCCCTGCTGCGTTCCCATTTCCCTGCCCTTTCCCCATTCCTTCCTTTTGATTACATTCTCCTGCAACTTCCTTTATAGCAGCTCTGGTACTCATCTGACCTTTAGTGAACCTTTTCAGTTCACTAGCCATGCAGAAAACTAGGCCAACAAGAAAAAAAGAAGAAAAAGAAAAAAAAAAAAGGAAAAAAAAAATAAAACAAACCAGAAATAGTTTTCTGACATTTTAGTAAGTTCATATTCTGTAGTTTTCAGGAGCACAAGTTAGCTATGCCTATTCATTCTGACTTTCACATATGCTGATGTCTAGTTTGGGAGTCAAAACCCTGGACGAAATTGAAATTAGTAAAATGTGGGCATCCAGTCAACTCAGATAATTTTTAAATGTTCAGCCATATAATTTTTAGTTTATATTATTTTTGCTCTCTTTTACAGACTGCTTATGGGAAGAGGAGAAAAAGAAATAAAAGGAAGCATTATTTTATTCCAGGTGATAGTAAATAGGAAGCAGATAGCTTCACTAATACCTGTATCGGAATCAAAATCACAGGTATCACTTGACCATGCTTCCTAAGTGGCACGCTTAGCCGTATGGCATGCCAGTTAGAGATACTGAGACAGGAATTTGCCACTGTAGAGAAAAAAATGGTCAAAAAGGTACAACCAAACCCTTGTGGATGTCTTTCCTACCCTGCTCAACAGCCTCCAGCACAGAGGCAAGCAGTGGTGTAGAGTCAGAAAGAAATTCTGCAACAGTGTGATAATATCAGTATTTTTACCCCTTGAGCACTATAATGCCTGTATTTCCTCATATCTTTTGAGGTCACTGTAAAGTTATAAGCATATAGTTGGGAAAACGTGAGAATGGAAATGAATGCAAGCTGAAAAGGGAAAGAAGAGGAAATTAAGAAAAGGAGTGAAAATGGAGGGAAAAGGTGTGCTTAATTTGAAGACAAATACCAGAAGGGAAATGGAATTATCTTCTGAACACTCATTTTGGTTAGAATTATCAGAAAAGACATGTCACATGTGCGAGTTTATGGCCTTTAAGCTTGGAAAGATGCCTAGGTTCACTCAGTAAATGCCATTTCCAGTCAGGTGAGGTGAAAGAATGAACACCTAATATGCTTAGTCTTAAAAGGAACTGTCACTTAGACACACTTTCTCATACAGTTCCTGATATGTGCACTAAGATGTTAGAAGCGTACGGGGTTTGGAAGGGAAGGCAAGAGGACTAATTTGCAATGCAGCATTTAAGAAATGCAAATAGAGAATACTGGATTTTTTGCCAGTAATCTGGCAGCATACTCCATCAGCGGCTGCGTACTCTAGGGTTTCCCTACACATCTGCAGAAAATAAATTACAGCCTGCTATTGGAAAGAATAGGGTTTTTTATTAACTGTCTGGTTAAAAGTATACATTATTAAACAAACAATGAAAACCTATTTGCAACACCTATTTTTCATGGCCACATGCTGACAAGCATTACATATATCCTGTTTTCTGACTGTGAACTCCTTTCTTTTTCCTCCAGACTGACCTCCCTAGTTCCCTGATTTCCCTCATTCCCCACTCACAGGGTTTTCAGGATAATGTATTTTTTAAATGAGTGGTTAAATTGAATCAGCTATTTTCTACAACACTTGTGGGTGCACGTTACCTCAAGCAATTGATTCAGGAAACATAAAGCTTTGTTCTATGCCAACTTACATCTTCTTCCATTCAAACAGAAAAATGTCTACTTGATTTATCACAGAGATTTCATGTATCTTCTGCCTTTGTTCTAAATATTGAATGGAAAAGTGCTTTCTGTGTTTTGCTTTTCCTTTACCATTCCTTCTGGTTTTGTCCTTCAATAAAGCTGGGTGTTAGGGCCTGTAACACAGTCTTTTTCCTTAGTCATATGTGATTAAATGATTCTTTTAACTTTCATTACTGACGACCTACGTGGGTAAGGTTGCAATTTATATTCACTTTCATTAACTTTGTCTTTTATTTTTGCATTAAACTCCACATACAAACGTACACAATAAATTCTAGATGTTGGCATGCACATGTGCTCACATATTTTTATTAGTTCCTTCCTATCTCTTATTAACTAAGGTGGGATTTTGCCTGGATTTTTTGGAGGATTTCTTCTGAGAATCCACCTGGCTGAAGTGTCTGTTGGCTTGTAACACATTCGCTTCTAACTTGCCAGGCTGGCAATTGTTTTGAGCTTTGAGAAATGGCCTTTTTCAAATTCCCAGTACACATGAGGCTCTTGGGGATGCCACAGCTTATTTACACTGACACAACCAGGTAGCACTATCTAGATAGATAAAGCAACTATTTTCTTTCCTGCTAGAAGTTCAAATCAGGTATTTTCTGTCAAGAATTTATTCCCCAAAGGTAAAATAGAGTTTTATTGTCTATTATGAGAGCAGCTATATCAAATCTCTACAGCTAACCACTTGCTCCAGACCATCTGTTCTTTTACAAAGTTTCCTTGGCAATATGCTTTCCTTTGTTCAGTTTTCCGAGCATTCGGCTGTACTTTTGTGCCACAGAAACATCAAGTTCACGCACCAGTACCCCACCGGCTATTAAGCTTTTTTGATAATTTCTCTTCTGTAGTCCTGGGTCTGTGTGGCTCCATCAAAACTTTTCACTGCCACAGGTACACAGACCTGGGTTTAATTGCAACCCATTAGTTCTCTTAGGAAATGCCTGATAAGGCTAGGTGCAAAAGGGTCCAGAAATTGTCTCTAACAGGTAGTAAGAGTAAGGCTACCTTCTCCTGGAGGAGGGTAGCAAGCAGGAGGTTGGGCTGTGTCACTTGTCTTTAGGAAAGGAGAATAAGTCCTGGCCTATTTTATTGACAAATGCAGACACAGTCAGTGTTTCTGCAGCCATGGCTTTCTTTCCTACTTTCAACTTTCCTTTTGGTAACTATTGTCCCAAAGAGAAATTCTTCTGGCAGTGCTACCCATGATGCTATAAACAGTGCAGACAGGTTGACCTGTCTAATTTTCAGCCTTGAATTCAAAGCTGTAACCCACATCTGAGCCGAATTCTGACAGAGCTTTCAAAGTACATTTCTAATAAAAACACTAACTGAGCAGTTAAAAGCCTGTAATAAGGTGGGGGTCTCTGTAGGTTTTTTCTCTTCCCCTCATGGATGCTTTTTGAAAGCTGGCATTAGACACTTTGATTGAAAAATCAGTTCCCCATAAATAAAATAAAAGACTGTATTAAGTCAAGTAGCTCCCCTGCTGCTACTTACTTCATTAACAGTCTCCCCTGGTCTCCAGTGGATGTTCAAGTTCTCCTCAGGGAAAATAAACACCTCTCTAATCTGTTTTTTGCC
The DNA here is from genome assembly GCA_947846985.1 of Fratercula arctica. NCBI lineage: Eukaryota > Metazoa > Chordata > Aves > Charadriiformes > Alcidae > Fratercula > Fratercula arctica. The sequence goes on from CANTUZ010000004.1 coordinate 46,535,166, forward strand.
TCTGCATTTTATTTATTTATTTTCTAATTTCTGATGAGCCTAAAACATGCTATCAATTTTCAGGAGCTTTTATGTTGCATTTAATTTCCTTCTAAGGTCTTCTTCTCTGTTGGATCCTCTGCAACATTGTAAGGGTTTTCTTTTGAAATTAGTAGTTTCTTAGATTAACTGATTCCTTCTGGGGTAAAATAAATGTATCATGAGTCTTTCAAGAAACGAGTAGCGAAGCATGGGTTGTGTTAGTCAAGGCCTACCTGCCCTCTCTGCAAGAGTTGACGCTCTTTTTTTCCTATTTTCTACTGACCTTTTACGGAAGACATTTCCATTTCAGTTGTGTTAGCAGCCCATGGTAGGCACAGGCCACAGACAGGTTAGAGATTCGTTTTGTTAAAAGCTCTACAAACAGATAAAGCACGATAGCAGCTTTACACAGGAACTCACAGTCAAAAAAAAAAAAAAAAGGAAAAAAAAGGAATAAAACGGATGCATCTGACAAAGATGCTGAGCTATTTTAACACAGCCTGGGCGCGTCGGCAATTCGTAAGCCATCCAGCAGCAATAACCATAGCTTCTCTCCTGTCTTGTGGGTTTCAGATGATAATTTTCTGCAGACATTATGGCAGAGGTGATTTTAAAAGGATTTAAGAGTCCTCTACAGAGAGGGTTTAAATGGCCATAACATGAAAACTTTTGCAGCCTGGGCCTAACAGTCATGTACAAATCAAACTCCAGTTTGGGTCAAAGACAGTGCGATCAAGTGGAGAACTGGATGGCACTCTGCTTCACTCAAAATTTAAGAAATATATTAGAAATAAAACTAAGGATGAGTCACTGTACATGTTCTTTCAGAGTGAGAACAAAACAACCCTGCTAAACTCTATTATTGCCATTGTACTTCCATAAGCTTTATAGCGTCTGTTATTCTGTCATCGTAGATGGGTGATTTTCACAACTGAGATGTTAAATGTGTGTTTGAATTGCATTACACAATTTATTTGCAATTTATTTCTTTGGTTTCAATGTGTCTAATAAATGTTTAGGGAACAAGACCCTTCTTTGGTAGCAAACCTGTGGGACTTTGTGCAAATGCAGCTAGTTTGCTATACTTGTGAAGGTAAATTTCCATGCTGTACATCTATTTACATAGGTTTACATAGGTGCAAGTGGTTTAGCTACGCAGTTGTTTGCCTGTCTTCTGACACTGGGGACCACCAGAACTCTATCTTCCATGTGCTACCAGAACACAGAGGATGTATCTCCTTAGCACTCACAGTCAAGGAGTTTATAGCTCAGTCACCCAGTGTGGGATTCAGTTGCCTAAAGCTGGATGTCTAATGCTCTATGAATTACCCTCAGGACCTGCAGAAGAAGGATGCCCTTTTGGGCAGCTGAAAGTTTAAAAGGATGTCCATAGCATAAAAAAGTGGTACTAGGCAGTTATGTGTGGGCAACTAAAATATGCCCTAAGCAGCTTAGTGGAAATCTAGTAAATGCAGGTGATATGGTGTAGAGAGCCTGGTCAATTGATGAAACGCAATTCTCTTCTTTAGGGGGACCTGAATAACTTTCTGGTCTCTAATAGCTGCATCGACTAGAGTTTCTGAAACACCTTCCCCAGGCTGGCAGACATGATACAGATGATATAGCAGGCCCACACCCTTCTGGAGAGCAGTGGGGACTAAGAGGAATATTTCAGGGAATAAAAAGTATCACCAGACACCATTAATTGGTGTAACTGGGGAAATAAATCTGTGCTTCTTTGGTTTACTTAAAAAATTCCTCACTGCAACTTCCATTATCACTTCAACACTCTTGAAAACTGTTTTACGTGAAGTGGCCCAATTTTTTCAGAACAGAAGAAACAATGCCTTCTTTCAGATCATTCCTTTCATCAAGGACTTCAAAGCACTTAATAAAAACATATTTTTGTTTGCTTATATTACATAACGGATCATGACACAGAAATGCCTGAGTTTATTGATACTTAGGCTGATATAGCAACAAGATTCAACCTCTTGATTTGGGCTTATTATTCCAAATACCACAGAATCATAGAATGGTTTGGGTTGGAAGGGACCTCAAAGATCTAGTTCCAACCCCCCTGCCATGGGCAGGGACACCTTCCACTAGACCAGGTTGCTCAAAGCCCCATCCAGCCTGGCCTTGAACACTTCCAGGGATGGGACATTGACAACTTCCCTGGGCAACCTGTTCCAGTGTCTCACCACCCTCATAAGGAAAAAATTCTTCCTGATATCTAATCTAAATATACCCTCTTCCAGTTATCATATCTGTTTCCAGGTTAACCTCAGACTAAGGGTATCTGTACCCAGTTTTGGAATAAAAAGTTGAAGAGACAGCAAAATGCTGCAAATACCAAAAAAGTAGCTTGCTAAATAGTTAAATGAAAGATTGTTGAAATTTATAAATTTATTCATAGTAGAGAATAGCAGAGAATCAAACAGAAAGAATCCTGATATCTGTATAATTTTCACTCATTTGCTACCATTTCATAGCAAGATTTTCCCTTAAGAACATTTATTTGAGATAGTTCATGACTAATTCATATATACTGGTTGCAGATAAGCATATGTCTGGGGGAAGATCCCGCATTGCACTTAATTCTTATAATTTTTTTCTCAAGTCTTTTAGTCAGTTTTGTTGGATTCAGCTCACAGGTTGAAGGCATATAAATTTAGCTGTGCAGAGGTAATCACCTGTAGTGTCTCTCACTCAGAAATAAAACACAATAAAGATTTTGTTGGGATTCGGCTTCTTAGACTTAGGTGTCTAATCACATTTGACATTCCCTAGGGTATCCAGTGTATCCACAGAGGACTCACACATACGGCACAGGATCTGTAGATGCCAAATAGTGCATTGCTGTGACAAATTCTTCAGCTTTGGAGTTAAAGTTACAGCAATGACTGGTAACCTTATCTCACTTGTAACAGCAGTTTGGGCATGAATCTCATCCACTGGAAGAATATATGTGTAGATGAGCATGGGCGTGTGCACGCAGGGTGACGAACGCCTCTTCCACTGGCAGACATGACCAATATTTTACCTAGACATGAATGTCTGGATATAAAACTATTACAAAAGTAGATTTGCCTTTTTTCCTCCTTTGTTCTCAAACCGTCTCTGAATTGGGAAATTCAGTGTCATCGCTGCCAGTCTGTAGCTAAAAATGGACGTGAAAAAGAGCAAGATCATTTGCCCACGATCATTTCCAGCCCCGCCACTGCTGGGCTGTGTTGAGCACGTTGCTTCCCAGTGGTCAGCTCAACAGATTTCAACGTTCCCCCTGTTAAAAGAAGACAGATCTGTGAGTTGCAGTGTTTCTGTTTCGTTCCATTTGCAGTGCCGAGGGGTGAAAAGAGGTTGCCATGTATGGAAAATCTACTTTTTTGTTTCAACTCATGCAAAACCTAAGTCTATTTGGATTCAAAGAATGCAACCCTCTCCTTATGGTTTAGGCTGCTGTAGCTGAAATGTCACATTCGCTATTGGGAACAATGGCACTTCTTACATGAGTGTAAATAGCAAGTTATATTTCTGACTTGGAAATTAGCCCTCAGCACTTCACTGGAATTATTGTAAGTGGCTCAGGTCTCCAAAAAGCCTCTGTACAAAATATTGCTCTGCTAAAGAAATTTCACTCTTAAGCTTGCTCATTCACATCTCAAACCCAATATGAAAATGAAACCGGATTATTTTCCCTTTGAATCACGTGTATTCTGATCATTTGATGCAATAATATAATTCAGAGTAAAATAGGGGAGGGAGATAAATTTTCATTGACCATATTAAATTGAACAATTTGCATACTTGTTTGGTTTTGGATTTAATTTCAAAGGAAATAGAAATGCAGATGACAGACATTTGAAGCTCTATAGATTTTTCTGCCCCATAAGCTGCAAAGGATATGTTTGAATGTGTTCATCCCCTCTTTATATGTTTATATGTACATATTTATAAACGTATGCATATGTGCAATCACACACATAGACAAGTGTGTTACAGTTATGAGGAAATAATACTCATGCTTCTTCACTTGCTGGAAAGATGCACATGTTTAGGTTTTGTGTATTTTTCCCCATGTTTTTAATTTTTACTATTTTTCGCTATATTCGTCAGATCTTTGGTTGGGGGTGGGGAGGGGAGGAAAAGGGAGGGAGGAAGGAAATAAATGAAAATATACACTCAGAGTTTTAATTAAGATTTATTTAATCCAGCTACAAAACAGTATTTAGCATCCTGATGGGAGCAGATTGCTTTCATATTTTACGTAATTTCCCATTTTTAACTGAGAAAAGTGGCACTGTATTAGACCTGAATTATTGCTTGGGTGCTGAGACATTTGAGATTTCAAAGCATGCAATTTCTTCAGTGGGTTTGCCACAAAGCCACTGCAAACAGCCCAGCAAAGCTTGCCCTTTGCTGCAGAGCTCCCTGTGCTAACCTCAGACGAAGAACCTGCGGAAGGGAGAGATGGGTTACTAAAGGCAGCTTTCACTTGCTGCGTGGATCTTTTTATAGCATGACCTTGAAGGCTCATGGTATGCAATAAAAAGTCAAATGGGACTTATCTTTGAAAAAGCCATCCCATGGAAATAAGAGTCAGATGGTATTTTCTAAAGCACATAGGAGTCCATCTTCCACTAAACTGGATGGCACGTAGCTCCTAAATTATTTCCAAAAGTATCCATATTCACCTATAAATACCTAAATACTTTCGCATATATGGTCCTCAATTTGAAGGGGGAACTATGATAGTGAGAAATAATATTTGACTCAAATCACCTACAATACTATGGCTATAAACTATACCAGTAAACTAACCAGAAACAAATAGACTTTAGCAGTGGCTTGGACCAAATTTTCTGAAAGTAAGTGTCCTTCATTGTGTGGTTTTGGCTCATGCCATGTATTTTTGGGTCAGGTGAGAAAGAGTCTTCAGCCCATGTAGGTATGAGCTCTTGTGTGACATTTGTCCTCAGGGATGGAGAATAGTCATGGCCAATTGTATTTCTTAGCCTGGATTTATTAGCACAGTCTTTGTAGGGCTAAATGAGAGACCTGCAGACATCTATCATAGAATGATTTGGGTTGGAAGGACCTTAAAGATCACCTAGTTCTGTCCCTCTTGCCATGGGCAGCGACACCTCCCACTAGACCAGGCTGCTCAAAGCCCCATCCAACCTGGCCTCGAACACTTCCAGGGATGGGGCATCCACAACTTCTCTGGGCAACCTGTTCCAGTGCCTCACCACCCTCACAGTAAAGAATTTCTTCCTAATATCTAATCTAAATTTCCCCTCTTTCAGTTTAAAACTGTTACCCCTCATCCTATCACTACACTCCCTGATAAAGAGCCCCTCCCCATCTTTCCTGTAGGCCCCCTTCAGGTACTGGAAGGCTGCTATAAGGTCTCCTCAGAGCCTTCTCCTCTCCAGGCTGAACAACCCCAACTCTCTCAGACTGTCTTCATAGGAGAGGTGCTCCAGCCCTCTGATCATCTTCGTGGCCCTCCTCTGGACTCGCTCCAACAGGTCCATGTCCTTCTTGTGCTGAGGACTCCAAAGCTGGATGCAGTACTCCGGGTAAGGTCTCACCAGAGCGGAGTAGAGGGGCAGAATCACCTCCCTCAACCTGCCGGCCATACTTCTTTTGATGCAGTCCAGGATGCAGTTGGCTTTCTGGGCTGCAAGAGCCCATTGTCAGCTCATGTTGAGCTTCCCATCCACCAACACTCCTAAGTCTTTCTCATCAGGGCTGCTCTCAATCCATTCTCTGCCCAATCTTTATTTGTGCTTGGGATTGCCATGACCCAGGTGCAGGACTTTGCACTTGGCCTGGTTGAACTTCATGAGGTTTACATGGGCCCATCTCTCAACATCTTTTCTCCTCCCCTCTTACCCCTATAAAATGAACCCTTGGAAGGAATTTTTAGACTAAATTGCAGATGTTGCTGTTAACCTTCATTTTTACATCCCAAGACAATGATTGAACAACACATGGAAGAATGCTGGTGGAAAAAACAGGTGTGATATTTGGACACTGGTTACATCATGATCATCCCCAAAGAGAAAAGCTACAAACAGGCACTTCCACAAGTGTACCCTGGCTCCTTAGCAGAAATACCCATTTAGCACTTCATTTGTAAAATCTGCATATAGAAACCCCCGAAGCTCCTTCTATAGGTCAAGTAGACAATCTCTGCAAACATGGTGGAAATCAAAATGTTTTGCAGTCCATAATCTCAAGACAATCTCAGTTACTCAGTTCTAAGCCTTATAATGGAAAAAACTCCATTACCAGACTTTGTGTTTTTTCCAAAGAAAGAATTTGCCACTGGCTCTGCCATCCTCACTCTTTATATGTACCCTTCTCTAAAACCAGGCAGCCTTGATATAAAGGTATATTAACTGGGGGATCTAATACATTTTTGACAAGGCTCAGCAGAAATAATACCACCACTATCAAGGAATAAAATGAGAAACATAAAGATGCTGTTTAAAATGCCAAAGAGCTCTAGGTTAAAAATATGAATATAAGGCCTGATCCAAAGTCTTTTGAATTTAATAGAAAGAGTCATGATGAATTCAGTGATTCTGGAATAAGGCCCAAGAAGAGCAAAGCACCACCATGTATTAAGCTACAGTTCAGCCCTTTGCGCGTTTCTAATACATGAACTGATTTTCACCAAGGCCGCTCAGCAATCTGTTCTTGGGTCAGTGCCAGCTAGCACATTGACCTGAGAGCAGGACAAGTCACTTAGGGTGTCTGTCTGTGTTTGACCTTTGGGACAAAAAGACATCTGGAAGCCTTTGGGGCTGCACAGGCAAGTGCTTTGGGATGAAAATGACTTTGCAAGATTATATGAGGCAGCCAGCAAGAGCCTGTGGGCTTGTGTGTGGCAGGATCTAGCCTGCAGGCACCAGGGGCATGGGAAGAGCATCCTGCACGGAGGTCCCCAGGCTGTGCCAAGCTGTCTCGCAGAGTGTTGCAAAGTCCTTTTATGTTAATTTAGTGTGTCCTCAGTTCAGGCCCGGTCACATTTGCTGAAATGTGAATTAACTCTATTACCAAACCCTGTGCATAGCAGAGAAGCCCTTGTTCTGAAGGAAACATGCCATAAAATAGGCATGTAATTAAAAAGTGAAATATTGAACTGTTTTCATTTACAGGGAGCAACACAATAATCCTATGGCTGGCAACTTATTCACAGAGTATGTATCTTCTGTAACAATGTCTATGTTCACATATAAAATATTTAGAAAATGCTTTAGCTTTTCTAGACTGCAGTCTTTAAAATAGCCTTCCAATTCTTTTTATAGAGTATGCAGGTTTATTAGAATAATTTAATCTGCAGTAATACAAAGTAGCTTTATGATCATATAATGGGTATTTCAAAAAGCCCACTGCCTATGCTTTCTCTTCCTCCACGTCCTCCTACAAGCAAAAAACCCCAAAACACCACCACCAAAAAAAGGGTTTACATTTCCCAAACTACTATTACTTTCAGTGAATTTGGCCTTGAGCTGCTGATTTTTCCGTCAGAGTGAGCTTGCAGCTGCATGAGTTTGCTCAACCATTAATGGTAGATTGGTGAGTTGTCCTTTAAGCACTTGTGTGCTCACTCCCTGCTGTGGCTCATGGCACTCTGTGTGTAATGCTCAGCAGACCTGCTCTCTTTCCATATTTCCTGCAAACTCACCTCTGTGCATGAGGTTTACCAAAGACTCCCATCAGGTTAAGGGGCACATGATGAATTTTAACTCTGTTTCTTTTACTGTTACCTTTCTGCCAATTTCATCTGCCTTCTACTGCCTCCAGGACTTTGGGAGACACTGACTGTCCTATTTCTGCCTACAGAAAATGCTAAACTTTATTTTTTTTTTGCAGAAAAGGGCCTTTTTGTCAGATGGAAATTTATACATAAATATCCACTCTTGGTTGTATTTTTCATGCTTTTTTTTAAATAGAAAAATTCATTTTTCCTACTCTCCTTCCTCCAAAATAGTAACAACCATCTGTCTTGACCTAATGGATTACCCAGTTTGCAGGTGTGTAGAAATTGTGACCATGAGTACACAGATTTCCATAACACACAAGGACATAGAGGCTTCTATGCTCTGAATTTCTCTACTTTAGTACAGATTACCACATATATATATATATATTTTAAAAAAAATCACAACTAGCAAGTATATCTACGATTATAAAGTGAATATATACATATATATCAAGCTATTACGAATTACTATCAGCAATTACTAATGCAGTATCAATCAACAGTAGGTCAGCAGTTAAAAATAGTAGCAACCAATTGTATAGCAAAAAATAATAACAGTAAGAACCATGTAGGTATATACTATTACAGATTGCTACAACCTTATCATTGAAGCAACTTATCAACAATTTAATAGCAGATATCCTTACAATAGATTACTTATATGGATATATAATACCTGTATCAAGTGAGTTAGGTTTCAGAAGAGGCCAAAAGATCCCAGAGGGAGGACCAACTGATCTCACAGGAGGACATAACCACATCGGAAGTGAGAGGACAAACTGAACCAACCCCAAGAGCTGGCCCAGAGGGGAAACAATAAAAGTCTCACTTCAAAGATGATCCATGTCACAGAGTCTGGAGTCAGCCAGGCATCCCCACTGAGAGTCCAAGATCTTGTAGAAAGTTCATGTGGACAAGTCAACTTGTTTAGGAAAGGAAAAGTACATACAGCACAGGAAGTTCTTAGAGAGAGAGGCTTCATTTTGGATAAAAATTAAGCCCTTTTTATATCACAGAGACATAAGAGGGTGTAGGACACCATCACTTCGAGCAACCTGTAGAGGCTATTAATTTCAGTTTTTCACCTGTAACAGCCAGCAGATAATGTTTTCTGTTCTTTCAGACCCATTTTTATTTTCCTAGACTGTTTCCACTTTTTCAGATGATCAGTGGCCATTACAGTTTCTTGGGTTTGTGTTTATTGGTGGTACCTCAGGATGTCTCCGGTTTCTAGATATCCCAGCTGTACTTCAAAGAGGCCAGCTGCAATTTTCAAGGATGCTTCTGGTTCCAGAGTGGGGTTTCCAGGCGCACAGCTCCTAGGCTAACAGGCCTTTCTCTGTTCAGTAATTTTCCCTTCTAACCAGGCCACCTTTATGTCTGCTCACATCAACATCCTATGTTTGTGTTTCACTGTTACAGTCACTGTATTCTTGTTCATTTAAGTTGACCAGAAATAAAAAATAAAAAAAAAAAAAAGAAAAACAAAAAAAACCAAAGAAAAATATCAATCTCTTTTTCTCTGTCTTACTTTTCAGGTTTTGAAAAATGTTTTTGACAACAATGACAAGATTTTTGTACTGCCTGAAATGTCCCACGAGAAACAAACCTACTTAGGAATGCCTTTATCTTCTAAGGATTTACCAGTCTTAAACGTCTGTTTTCTGTGAGTGATGAGAACTAAGAAGGTGGAGAAAGAGAGTCACAAGAGAGATGCCAATACCTCAGGGAAGAGAGGACATGAAAATCCTCTTTAAGTTGCTCTATATAAAGAAAGGTCGAAAGACAGGAGCAATAAATTCGGGGCTTTCTGTTAATTGACTTAATGTATTCATGATCTGTGAGCTTTCTTGTCAAACCTAACACTGCAAAACACAGGTGAAGCTGGGAAGCAGACAGGGAGAAAGCAGATTTCCTGACCAGAGAGGATCAGAATTTGCCAATCAAGAATGGAAAGCTTCAATGCAGAGAATTTCCAAGCATGTGTTGTAAACTGGTTTTAAAGGCTGAATAGTTTGTGATTAACAAGAATCTAATCTAATCCTACTAACATAATAATTCAGGATTGTTAAGAATGTAATATGTTCCTGTCCTAGGAAGCTATTATTTTTAGAAGCTGTGTGTAAATTTGCAAATAACCAACTTAAAAGTTGTCTTCAGGAATTTAAAGTACTAAAGTAATTTTAAGAACTAATAATTAAAATTGCAAATGATGGAAATATTTGTTTTAATTTCCTTCAGTAAGGATGTACTTATATAACACAAATTTATACCTTGTTATTAAAAGTTTATGTATGTAAAAAATCTTGTACTTCACTCACTATCTCTAGTTTTTAACAAACTGCTGATTTTGAAGGTAATCTATGATCATTCACTATCATCTGCCTCCCTACTTTTCAGTGCTAATAACTGAAAACTATTGAAGCAAAAACATAACTTCCTATTAGCCTCCTGTGTTAATGAAGAAGGTCTAAACCATACATACTACTTAGCTCATAAATTAATTTCAAGCCCTGGGTGTTAAGTAGTTGAGTGAGTATTTTTAAACAATGTTTAAATAGCACCTCTTTTCTATAGCTGCAGTTGTTTCCAAAATGCCTGTATTTTACCTGTGTTTTTGCTCTAATTTCTAAAATAGCATTTTTAAACAGCTGTTAGTTCTTCTGTCAATAGCTCTTGCTTTATAATCACCAGTAATGAGCCAATGAGATTCCCTCTGCATTCCCTTGAGCTATAATACACAGGGAGGCAGAGTTTTCCAACTTATTTTTATTTAACTAACATTTCAAGCACAAAACTTGACAACATTTTTCAATGGCATTTATGTGCAGAAAAGGGGAGAACTTATTGTTCTATACAGATTAATGCACTGTTCATCACTCACCTACCAATGAAATGAAATGATACCTGCAGGTGGGATGAAGCTTCCTCCTTTGTACCCAGAGATAAAGTATTAGCTAGCTTTGAAATGATTCTGTAATATGAAGGAAAGAAAAGAAACCTTTTATGTGTGACAGGGGATGTTTAACCTTATCATGATTTATTTAAATGTTTCAATGCCACATTTAGTGCCATGGAAAATTCAAAGATCTTGTACTACTAGTCCAGGACTCTAGTATTTTGCAAGTAGGTCCATGGAAATTAATAGTAATGTTAGAAATGCACATCTATTTTCACTGAGAGAGTTGCAAAATTAGACTCAAAAGAAGCCAGTCACGGTACCCTAGACTAATGGAAACATTTGACCCATCTTCTCACACTTAACAACCCTGAGTTCCCAGAGTTGAAGAGCATGGCTCTGTTCCACACCAGGAAAAGCACAGAAATGTGACCTTAAGTGAGTGATATACAGCATTTAAAAGTCCAGAAGAGATAATCCTTTGGGAGAAATTAAAGGTATTTTTATAAGGTATTTTTGTATACGTTATTTTTTGTTCAGAGTTTATGACAACAGCAAAATAAATGTGACTTAACAATGGAGCTCAATATAAAGCTTTTCTCCTCCAGGGGTCTAGTAGTAGATGAGCAAACCTCAAACAGAGGTTTTTGAGATTAAACTCAAACCTCCAAAAATTAGAAGTTGAACAAAATCCTCCAACTGTCTTTGGATGTGTAAGAGTATTTACTTGTGTTTGAATATTAGAGTTGCCAGACCCTTCCTGTTAGGCTACAGGACTCTTTTCAGCACAGTTTAAATGGCCCCAGACTTGACTGTATGGAAGGAGGTTGGTACAATAGCAACAACCTGAAGCTCGAGAACTCTTGAGTTAACATTCAAATGCTGTAATGCAGCTTCTGAACCTGGCACTTGGATGATATGTCCATTTTCCAGCTGAGAGGGCTTTGGTTTTCATTGCATGCCACAAAACACCAATACCATGCTACGGGGTACAGACCGTAGCTGGTTAGATTAATTCACAGCCATGATCCATCCCACATAAAAGGCACGCAAAGCTGTTTTCTTTTTAGGCCTTATTTTATAAAATGAGGCCAATTACATCTGACAATGTGTTGATATTTTTAAAATAATTTTTTTTTGAGAGTATGTTTTTTTTATGACTTCCTGATTGAGCCATGCACAATAAAACTGTCACAATTTGGGAAAATATTCAAATTTAAATAATACAAAAATGCTGATTAAATTAAACAGTAAAAAACTAAACAATTGGCCTTTTCCTCCTGAAAATCTAGGGTCTACCTTGGAATTAGCACCTACTGTAGGAATAACTGCTCATTACCCGTTCTTTTATGTCTCATTGAAGTGATCTAGCACACAAAAGAGTCAGAGTAAGATTTATGTCTGGTTTGGATTTGAAGGTCTTTCTTTCTCCCTGTTTAATGGATCCGTGTTTAGCAGCTAAAAATATCTGCTGATGGAAACTAGTTTGATGAAAAGTCTCATGGAGGCTATTTTAATCTATCCAAAGATACTTTCCTCACAGTGAACATCTGGAAAATGTTGTAACATATGCTTTGCTTAATAGTGAATTATCCTACACATTTCAAGAAATGGAGGAACTGATAAAATTTTCCTCTTTTTTTCACCACAGTTTGCATACTTCACTAAAAGTTATTCTTATTTTTTCGTCTCTTTTTCTTCTCTTTAATAAACTATTAGCTCCTAAATATATGATGCTTACATGTACAATGTAATTCGGTGATCCATTCCACCCCTTGGATTTATCCTACAATTATCATTTTTATCAAAAAATATTTAGTTCCATAGAAGACCAGTGTTGGGCTCCTAGGCTTCTCTGTTTTCACTATAATTGCATCTAACTTTCATATAAGGACAGTCATTGCCATGCCTAGTCATTGACTGTGTTGTACGTTCGAGGTGGTTTTTCATATTCACAAATTACAAATTACAAATCGAGTCACTAACTCGATGATTCATTGGCATGAGTCTCACAAATATGTATGTACACGACTGTTTTAAAATTCTTGCTACTTGCTGTTGTATGGATTTCTGCTGACCTAAGTTTGGACCTCCTAAAGAAAAACATCCCACAGAGCACAGCAGAGTGTATTGGTATGCACAGTATTCTTCTATTTTCTCTAGGCAGTTCAATCTCTAGCTGACAGAAAACTGCAGCATGGCTCCCATTCAAAGGAAATTTGGGGCAATTGGAGACTAGCAACTTTACCCGTAGTAGAAAAGGCTGCAGCCTGAATGTTAGCCTCCACTAAACCAATTCCTATTCAGAGTAATTTCATTTCCACTGGTGAAATCAAGAGCAGAATTATGCCCAGATTGTCTAGTAAAGAACAGGATGTAATGAAGGCTGGATTTAGTTTTACAAATCCTCTTAGGGTATTGCTTCAGAAAAGATAAGAAAAATAATTTAATTTCATGAACAGTTCAGCAGTTGTAAAATCCCACACCATGAAACAGAAAGGAGACTTTTGGAGAAAGATTTCCTTGGGATAGCCAACTGCCACAATGCGACAGAGCGTCTCACTGGAGTCCCACATCCAGACACATCTCAGATGAGCGCTGCAGCCACTGTGCTATTTTGAAATGAAGCATGCTCTCCTTTCGACAAAAATGCCACCTTTACTTGAACAATTAGTCCTTTTTCCCCCATCACAATGAAATATTATTTTTATTTCAAAGAGAGGAAAGATTTTTTTCATTTTCATTCAGCATGCAACCTACACATTGTAGATAAACCATATCATTTTGCTTTTTTTCTCCTGTATTTCTTTTGAAGTACATGTTTATATCACTAAAACAAACTTTACTTCCATTTCAAGACTGCTTTTGTATTCTGGACCTAATCAATTAATTTTCTGCTTTAAGGTATTTTAAATGACTTTTAGAATTAGACAAAAGACAATGAATATGAACCCCAAATGCCTCATTTAAAAACAATTTGAGCTAGTATAATGAGCATAAATCATTCTAATAGAGCAATTTTGCATCAATTATGACACCATTATTTTTGAGCTCATAACCGATTTTATAAATAAAACAGTAACCTTTCATCACTATTCTGTGTAGACGACTACACTGCGTTGTGTCACGACATGAAATGGGTGTCATCTTGCACTTTCAAGGCTGTACAATTACTCCCCACATTATTTAAGTACTTGACAGCCTTATGCTAAATGCAACACAGAATAACACCGCACGAAGTGTGTATCATTTCTCTAAATTCATAGGGAATAGGAAAGTTTTTCCACCACTCTCTGTTAAGCAAACTTCCTCCCTAATTAATGAGACATTCGTTTCTTAATATTACTCTTTTCTGCCTTTCCACTAGATCTTTTTACATCATCTGATACTCGAATCTGTGTAGGACATTTTAGCTGTGGACTAATTTGTCTAATTTGAACTGTTCATTTTTTGTATTAAATTTGTGCTTCATTTAAATCAGGACCTTGTTGTGCTGAATAATGAACATACAGCTAGTGAGTGATAGACCCTTCCCAAAGATGTAGATGAGGCAGAGAAAGTGGTGATGGACCAGTTCAGTGTAACAATATAGATCAGAAGCAGAGATTAAAATTGAAGACCAGACTCCCACACCAGTACCCCACTAATCTGCATCCTCTTCCATGTTTTGAAATACATGTTTTTCCATGTTTGAGAAAAAAAAAATTGCCAAGCAAATTTTAATAACATTACAGTAATTGTCTTCAAATGCCTTTTCTACCTTGGTCTGAATAAATCAGTTTTTCTACCCCTTTGGACCATTCCTATTCCTGTAAAAATCATGTGTTGAAGCAGACCACCAAGAGCAAGGAAAGGTTAGAGATGAGGAGAATGAGAAACCAAGATCCTACCTGCCAGTCAAGGAGGGTAGCCTGTTGTACAAGGGGAAATTTGCTTCAGGGGCCTCTCTCAGTCTTGAGATACGGTGACCCTGGCGTACTCTTTACCACATCTTACCTACTCAGCATGTAACCACATTGCTGCTCAAAGCAGTACTCAACCCAGGAGGCTGTAAGCACAACAGTACTGTATTCCCAGACCTCTGCAGTACTTGTCTGAAGATATGCCTATGCTACTAAATAAAAAAGCCTGTTCTCTGTCCTTGAAAACCAGTGGTATGTCGTGATGGCTAAACTGTCTTCCCTCCTTTGAAAACGGAGTTTCTTCATATGTGCTGAATACTAATAAGCATCTCCAGCCCATGCTATCCTGCAAACTATGTTTGGGTGCTGGATCAGAGAATGATTACTGACGCAGGCCAAAATCGTGCCAGGTAGCATGTAAGTAGTTAAGCAGTATGAGCGTCATGGGAAGGTTTGAAGGCTGCTCTGCTCCCTGGCCCTGATTATTTCACCAGTGTGAGTGCAGTGACTGTTAAAAGTCCTAGGAGATCCAGAGCACAAGCACAAGAAGTCATGTCTGAACACTGGACCATAAATCACAAATAAGCTGGAGGCTTCCGTCTGGCCCCATTTCAACAACTGACAGACAGCAACAAAAAAAGTGGTTGTTTATAAAAACACCGGAGGGAAAGCAAAGTGCAGTGCAAAGGAGCGTGGGCTGGAGACCCCCAGGCAGACCTCAACAGACCGACACATCCACAGCAGCATGCTGTTGGCCTAGGAAAAGGCCATGCTTTCAGCATCACCTTAACATGGTGTTGACAGCACTACTGAGACAAGGAGGAGTTTCTTTACTACCTCTCTTTGGACTTCCAGGTGCCAGTGTGGACAATGACAAGAAACCGGGTATCTATGTGTCCCGACAATGTTTTGAGGCACGCAGACAGGTACAGCTCCAATCCAGAAACAATGTGGGGGTGCAGTGCATCTGCTGGAGGTTGTGCCACATTAACACTATAGTGCATCTGTCTTCTCTGCTCAATATTTCTCTTTACAGCAGTCTAAATCAGAAGGAGCAGAAATCCCATAACAGGGATTTTGCACTCGTAAGATTTTAGACTTAAATCACGGAAGCAAGCAGCATTCTGTCTCTCTTTTATTATTTTTAGAAGAGGTGTTTACCTGAACTGAATTTGATTCCCAGACCCTTTCAAACTCCTCAAACAAGAAACTAATGGACCCTGTGCCTTCTAAGACAGACTAACCGTGACTAAGGCCAGGAGGTGGGGGGCAGGTCTGCAGCATGATTTCTCTCCAGAACCCTGATTTACCACCTATTTATTTCACTATTCCTGCACTCTACTAAGCTGGAGGCATGAGACTCAATAGAGATTTTTATTATGGTCTTGCGTGAGGACCACATATAAAACTCTGCACTTGCCACCACACTGCTAGTTTTCTTAGTGGTAGACTTATCTTCCCACTGCCCTTTTATTCCGAAACATAATAATTTATTACTTGCCGTGCAGCACTTCCACCATTTTCAGTGCCAGACATAATATTAGCCTCCTGGCACAGTAAGTCTCAATTGTCAGGTGTTTGCCAAAGTACTGTGATACTGAATATCAGTGGTGAGGCTATTTAGATTGATGGCAAGGCTTAATTGATGGACTGGTGTGAGGAGGTAGGAGACTTGCACTCTCTAAAGGGAAATGATTGCTCAGAAACCATCTCTAACAGGATATGGTGCAAACCAAGTTTAGAAATCCTGACATTTCTGATTTCTAGCATGGCTACCAGATAATAAAAAACAGAGATATGAAAAGTGGAGGATGTGCTACTTGAACTGGATTACATGAGTCATGTGAGGGACTGGAGAAAAGATGATCCCTCTATAATAACTTGCACAACTTGGCATAAGCCTGGGGTTCCATCTCGTCACTCGCCTGACATTGGTCTAAGAATGGGTCACTTGTCAGGGCAGTGACTTTCTAGAGGAAGACAAAGACTGATTCTCTGATGAAAGAAGTGGTGTGCCACTTTTCAAATGATATATCTGAAGACTGGTTTTGCAACCTGGGATCTCTCCCAGGCACATCTTGACCACGCCACCATAGAATCATAGAATCATAGAATTGTTAGGATTGCAAGGGACCTTAAAGATCATCTAGTTCCAACCCCCCTGCCATGGGCAGGGACACCTCCCACTAGATCAGGTTGCTCAAAATCCCGTACAGGCTGGCCTTAAAAACTTTCAGGGATGGGGCTTCCATCACCTCTCTGGGAAACCTGTTCCAGTGTCTCACCACCCTCATGGTGAAGAACTTCTTCCTAACAACCAGTCTGAATCATCCCATCTCTAGTTTTGATCCATTCCCTCTTGTCCTACCATTACCCAACATCTTAAAAAGTCCCTCACCAACTTTCTTGTAGCCCCCCTTAAGATACCGGTAGGCCACTATAAGGTCTCCTCGGAGCCTTCTTTTCTCCAGACTGAACAATCCCAACTCTCTCAGTCTGTCTTCATAGGACAGGTGCTCCAGTCCTCTGATCATCCTCGTGGCCCTTCTCTGGACACGTTCCAGCATGTCCATATCTCGCTTGTAGTAGGGGCTCCAGAATTGGACGCAGTGCTCCAGACTTGGACGCAGTACTCCAGTTGGGGTCTCACGAGAGTGGAGTAGAGGGGGAGAATCACCTCCCTCAACCTGCTGGCCATGCTTTTCCTGATGCAGCCCAGGATACGATTGGCTTTCTGGGCTGCTAGTGCACACTGATGGCTCATGTTGAGCCTCTTGTCTACCAGCACCCCCAAGTCCTTTTCTTCAGGGCTGCTCTCAAGCCAGTCACTGTCCAGCCTACATCAGTGCTTGGGATTGCCCTGACCCAGATGGAGGACCTTGCACTTGGTCTTGTTGAACTTCATGAGGTTGGCATGGGCCCACCTCTCCAGCCTGTCAAGGTCCCTCTGGATGGCATCCTTTCCCTCCAGCATGTCAGCATGCATTCATTATCCATGAAGATACATCTCTGTCTGGCTTTTTCCACTGGAACATCACAAGACCTATACTCGTGCATATTTGTAAACTCTTCAAAGATAAAACAGAAAACCACAGACTAAGATAATTCTAATATAAGACTAAGACAATTCATACACTTCAAAGAAGACACAAACCATGGACCCTATTTACATGACCTCACGCTTAGAAGTAGATATGGTAAAGTAAGGAAAGTAGCATTTATGGTGTCTGCAAGCTACACTGTACTTTTGAGCAGAGAACTAATTAAGCCTTACCCTATCTGGAGTCATAGCCTTGTCAAAAATTCATTTCATTATTCCATGGACTATGCTACATGTAGCTCAAAAAAATATTCTGCCTTTTGATGGATATTTTTGGCAAACTCCTCACTGAACTCATATTCAGAAAACAATGTGACTCAAAAGCATAGGAAGACTATAGCTCATTCCCTAATCAAAAGCAGGATGTACTTTCAAAGCTATAGACTGGATAGTGCTAAACAGGTGTTGCGTCATGTTATTTTAAAATTATACTTATAGCGTTAGGTAATAGACCTGCATAGTCCCTTTCCATACCACCAACTATAGATCCATAACATGGGCATCATGATTGCTTGTCTTCCAGGAGTTAGCCTTGATTACACTTGGTCTCAACTCTCCATTGATCTCTTGATCAAAGGTGTCAAAATCATATGATAGCCGCAGTAGGCACATGCTGGAGGTAGTCTCATCATAATTTTCAGTTACCAATCTATAAAATAATGTTTTCCTGCTTTAAAAGGCTATAGGGATAGTAATCGTATACTCTAGGGATAGAAGGGAGCTCAAAAGAGCATCAAGTCAATTTTCTTGATTTACATTAAAAATTAATGAATAATTGTGAGATATTATGATATTACAGTAATGCTAGACATGAAAGTACCTAATATCCCTAGCAAGATGGGGTAGATCTCCTTGTACAGCAATCACTAAATAGCTACAATAGATCTCTAATGAAACCTTCTCCCAGTTTTTAGAGGCTTATTAGAAGAGTTTGCTCTTGATTCTACCACTGGATTAATTTTCCAGTGATTTTCTTCTTTATGGATTAGATAAAACTGCTTCAGAAAGGATTATGCAATTTACTAAAAATCACAAACATGAGCAGTAATTACTAAAATTTCAAGGCTAAGCTCAGAAGAAAATGTCAGAATAGGGTCTTTCAGAAATTTTTCTAATACAAGGTCCAGTAGCATGAGATATTTGCATTAAGCTCTGGGAAGATGGAGTGAAGAGTGGCCCTAGATTCATGGTCAATCTAGGGTTGGAAGGGCAAGTGAGCTGTTCTACTGAGTATAGAGCCAAATGGCTGTTCTATATGAACAATTAAGAAAATATGTCAAAATCAATCAAATCCATAGCAATATAGACAAATATATAGATGCTGCATAGGCTAAGTTGATCAAATGCACAGGTATGGAAAGGGAAGGATTGCTGCCTAAGCAATATTGTAATTGTCTGAAGATAATTAATCGCTATTTGAATAGGAATTGTTCATACTGCTCTCTCATAAGTAATCTACATCTACAAGGCAGAACTCAAGAGACTTTAGGATTCCTGACAGTGTTTGAGCCTTTATGCTTTTTACCAAATAGCACAGACAAGGGGGACTTGAATTCCAGTGGACACTTGAACAGATTTCTCTAAATAAATAAAAATACCATTGCCCCCATGTCTGTTCAGCCATAAGCTTAATGATTCCTATTGTCTTTTTATCTAAATGAGTTTTCTTCTATGAGATTGGAACGGAAAGTCTTAAGCTGTAAATCTTCTGAAGGTCCATCTCTGTCTCCATATCTGGTACCTTACTATAAGGATCTTCCATTAATGGCTTCACTTTATGTGTAGATTTAATTGGAATGCTTCAATTAGGCTTTAGAATTACATGAAACATTTGAAGCATGACCATTTGAAAGATGCAGTATGGAGGGGTGGAAGGGAATGGCCTTATCTATCTTGTTACCTGTGCGCAGAAAATGTAATATATGTGTCTGAAGTACCCCTGTGTTCTACAGTCACATACCAGTCCTTTACAACTACTCTGTGTATATGTGTTTAATACCCTCATGGTGAAGGAGAGAGCATAATTTACGCTGAGTGCTCCAGCTCTGTACTATGCCTTATACTCTAAGACATTTTCAGACACAGAAGAATTATGACATACAAGGCATGAAATTGAAAACAAAAAGCCACAGCTAAATTATTTGTAAAGTTACTACTACAGAGATATAGATCCAAATCTTCTGCAAGCATAAACTAATGGAACTCTTATGTCTGCAGCGGAGCAATAATCTTACCCGCATGCAGCAAATTATTCTTTCCCCATTTCAAGGATAGAGCAGTAGAATAATCTGGGCAGCCAAGGCTGCCTAAAATATGGGATCCTTATTCAAGGGGAAGTCAGAGAGTTTCTGAGTGTGGTTGCATATGGAGTGTCCTAACCTCCCTCACAAAACTATCCGAGTCACCTGCAGCTCTACAGAGGGTGTAAAGTAAGCAACTAAAAGGACTGAATTCAGTAAGTGTAGGAAAGAAAATTTTTAGATTTTTTTTTTTTAACTGTCATCCATAGCTCCTTAGTGAGTTCCTAAGAGACAAAGTACTTTCAAGTCTTACATTTCTTCATCTTTATCTCCTCCTCCTTTTATGTACATAGCAGGGCTTGAGTCTGAGGTACAATGTCAAATGATTTTTAGTGCCTTGTAACCAAAGGCAGGAGAAGGAAGTTTTTCCTCACCCTTCTGCTATTCTTGAAACCTTCTCCAACTGTCCCATTTCTTTTTAAGACTTGCTAATCAGAAAAAAAGAGCATTTCTGTATTTGAAGTAGGCTTAAAATGGGATGCTTCAATAGCACAAAGGCACACTTCACATGAACTCTGACTTCAAACGCCACAGAGCCTTCTGTGAATGCACTGGACTCAATGGGCATGTGGAGACATTCAGTGTGTTTTGGATTACAGATTTGACAGCTGTTTTACTATAACTCCTTGAGGAGGTTTTTAATGACATTTTCTAGACATGTCATAAAGTATTATTGCCACAGATTGATTGCTAGTTATTTGTTGGTTGTAGTAGAAAAGTTTCCGTACATCAAGATCAAGTATGGGATCAATCCTGTCCCCTGCATTCAACTTGAAAGAGGAACTAAATAAAGACCATATTGTCTGCAAGTAGTTTAACGGGAACAACAGTCTGGCGTTGTTGGATCCCATCTCCTTCACATTGCCTTCATGAGAGAAACATCCAAAGGAAAAGATCTCTTTTTGAGGGAATAAAAAAATTGTGATTAGTTTATTTGATATCATTGTAATTTTGAACAAGTTAAGAGAAAGTATAAGCTCCAACCTGGTGCTGCTGCCTCCAGCAGTTTTCAAATGGCCCATCTGTTACACAGCAGTGACATTTATTTCTACTCCTTGAACACCCAAGGCAAAAGTACTTATCCCTAACACATGTGCAGAGCAGAAAGCACCCAAACCGTCACTATTGCTGTCCTCAACCCATTTTTTGTGGCGTCCATCCGTGCGGGGCTACTGGGCAGCACTGGGGGACTGCATGGATGGATAAGGTGGGTGCAGTGGGCACCAGACAGCCTGCTGCTCCCCTCTCAGCAGGCTCACAGGGCTCTGGTTGGTGCCAAAACACAAGCGTAAGTTCTTGAGGTATCCCACTGGTGAACCTGTGTATGTTGTTGAACACCAAAGCCCAGGCCTTACTCCTCTTTTATACAACACTGCATTTTTTTCTACGTCTTCTGGACTTACATGACTACACAGAAATCAGGATGTGGATTTGGTACAAGTAGGACATACCCAACTGACTTCTAGCCAGCAAACACAAGTGAGTTGAAATCACATTGGTAGGGATTTAAAGGCTGTCTTCTCAGAGATTTCCTGAGTCCTGACAGGCTTTAAACAGTTTGTACTAAATACTTTTTTTGCCATGTTTACACTGTGACAGATATGTCAAAGCCAACATGAGGAGCTCAGTACAGATGGCCATCGCATCTGTGAATGGAGTGGAAACAAATCCACAGAAGACAGATATTTAATTAGGGCAAATGGTGGGATTATTATTTTGTTGATATACAGACTCCCAGTACAATGACTTTGGCACTGACTTGCTCATTGTGAAAAGAGAGGGCTAAAGGAAATGTGGGGAAAGCATCTGAGTTCAAACTAGCAAAAACTTAATTTAAAGTAGGGAAAAACTGACAGCCTTCTCTGTTGAGGCTTTTATTGCAAAAGTTCAAAATGCCAAAGGAAGGAGGAAAAAAATAAGTATACAATTTCAAAATGTACTTCACGTTTTTCATGTTGCTAAGTTGCTACATTCTCCTTTAATTAGATGTATATAATATTCACCTCCAGCCACACAGACAGTCTATCAGCATAACAATAAAAAAACCCCCAAACTCAAGGAAATTTAAAAAAAAAGTGATTTAAAAGAGGCAGATATGCTAAAGAAACAACATAAGCTTGGAAATAATGATTTACTTTGCTACTGTAATTGAGTGTACGAAACCCATGTTGTGAGTAGGATATTGGTACTAGAATCACACTGGCCACATTGAGCAAGATGTTATATGAATGCATAAAGGACCAATTGCCATTTATAATCTACACAGATAAAGAAAAATACTTATGGAAAAGGAGTAATTCCTGCAAGACTATATTCAGTGGCAAATCCAGGAGAATAACCCAAATTTCACGAATGTCAGAGAAGTACTCACATTGCCCAGACGTATTCCATCTTTGTCCTGTGGTGACCTTGCTATAGGTTCTCTTAAAACTTCATCTCACAGAGACAATTATCCCCTTCATTTTTAGCTGTCCTTTTGTATTTATTCCAAATCCCTTCATTAGCTATCCTACACCCTAATTCTGTTCTTTTCTATATTTTCTAAAACACTCTCATAATCTCTTCATCCATCAAGGCTCTTTTGAGGGGATGAGCTTTGGAGAATGTGTGAACTACTTCACTTAACAATTGTCCTAACTAATAGACTTTGTCAATGCAGCAGTTTCATGGGCAGCAGCGTTTGAAAGCTATTTATTAACAAGATCTACCCCTGGCTTCATCCTTCACTTGCTGCTTACCACATGAAAAGATGCATTTCCTCAGTGTAAATTCTCATGTGCCAAGAACAATTAAAGTACACGCATTAATGCAATTTATTCATCAGCATATTTTTTTTCTTTCCTCTCCTTTTCATTTTTCTTTCCTTTGCTACTGTTTGACCTCCTACAAAGGCATCATGCCCCGGTACTCTGCACGTGTCAGATGAAGATAACTGAAACACAACAAAATCAAAATCTGCCTTAAAGAGTTGTTTGGGACGGGGCAGTGGGGGGAGCAGGCGGGAAGGAGGGTGGAAGAAAGTTTACCTACTTCATTTAATTGACTTACATGGCTGTGTAAATCAAGTGCAGTGATGTAAAATGCTGACTGAATAGTGGACAGATAAAACTGTCACTCAGACAGTGAACTAGAATCTCAGATTAGATCTTAAACCAGTTTGGAAAATGGACCTCGGACATTTTCTTCCTGAGTTTCTCATGGGCAAATTTTTATATGTATTCTCTCTTTCCTAATAATACTTTGAAAATAAAATGAGGGGAAGGGAGGGAAGCAACGGGGCAAGAGAGAGAGGAAGGAGTGGGGTGAGGGGGAGAAGAAAGTTATAACTACCTAAATGGTGCAGTAGCAGCAAACTGTGCTGCATTGCAGGCAATTTGATCCAGCTCAGGTAAGAACCTCCTGCATTCTGAGCCTTGGGCTGGTGAAGGTTGAATACATTCAATCATTCAAATTCTTTCTGTATCAGGTAGACCCAGTGCAGAAAACTTTAATGAACAATAATTTAGATCAATTATTTTCTATAGGTCACACAGAGAGAGTTTTTTGATATTGCTATGAACAGCCTGCTTCATTATTTTATTTTAGGAAAATAAAGGAAGCTGAATATCAAAATGGAAGGGCTTAGAATTTCTCTAGTAGTTTTAACTGTTTTGATAGAGCTAGGGTGATTTATAGCAGCCCTAAATCTACTTCCTCTCGCATTATAATATCCTGACAGATGTGTTTAGCAGTTCATACACCAGAGGTATAAAAGGTGAGCATGGAAGATTTTGCTACCAAAAAAAATCAGACGTTGAAGTCAGAAGGGACATAGTGAGAAGGCAGAAGGAAATGGAAAAGAGGAAGGGAAATATGAGTCTGTCTGCATGGATTACTTCCTTAGTCTTGAACCATCTGCTCTGTTGATTTTCTGATGTATTTATTAGAGCTTGCATGAAAAGGACTGGCAATTGTGGTGTTAAATACTTCTTTCTAAAGTTGCAGTTACAATTTCTATTGAGACGCAATTAAAACAGTGTAAACTCTGGTATTTGAATTTCGTAAGTTTTTTAAAATAATTTGAGGCAGTTAGAAAAAGATATATTTTGTAGTAGCTCTATCTATAGCTCCCCTTTGCTTATTCAAGCTGTGGTAGATTTTTAGCTGTTCAAAAAGTCTCCATACCCTTTTTGCATCATGAAATTCACAGTCCCAGGTAGTTTAAATTTGATGCAGTACAATTCAGCTGAGGCCACACAGGGAACTCATCTCCCAAAAATTGTTGAACTATCTTGACTCTTCTGATGCCAGAAACTGAGGACTACATCTTCAATGGCCACAAATCAGCACAGCACAACTGAAGCCAGCTGACTTAACTCAAGTTTTAGCTTTCTTGAGATGTGGTGTGACACTAAATTAAAAGAGGATACAGGATGGCTAAATCTCTGAAAAGATTGTTCGTAATCTTCTGTTGTCTTTGTTGCAAAGACAACACCTGTACATGGACATTTTGTCTGTACTCAACCAGAGATGAAAAATGAGATTACAAAAGCATCAAAATCTTACTTTCTGTGAGAGGCTGTGTAGCTAACTCCTTTCATTTCTATTGGCTTATTTGGTTTAACCTGATTTTATTTCACAATTTGCAATATATAACTGATATTCCCAGTAAGACTGTTCAAGTGTTTTACAGCTGCGGACACTCAGTAATGCCTTCATGAGGACATGCCTGAAAATTGTCTGGGAGCATTCACTTATTCAAGGCCCTAAGAAGTGCCACTCAGGTAATTGCCTTTCAGTGGCAAATTTGGTGACAGTTGCTTATTCGTGAGGAAAATCAAGTTGGAAGTTACAGAGTAGTTTCAAAGCTCAGCTGCTTCCATAGAAGGCTGGAGATCAAATACAGTCAGGTTGTCATGTGAATTTGTGAAGGGTAAAGTAAAGAGGGGTTTATGTTATGTCTTTATAATTCCTCACGTCTCTTCTTCTGAAGCTGAAATGAAAGGTGTATGAAGGAGGAGGCTTCATCATATTGTACTTGCCAGGCTCCTTTCATCAGGGTTCCT
Source organism: Fratercula arctica (assembly GCA_947846985.1). Taxonomy (NCBI): domain Eukaryota; kingdom Metazoa; phylum Chordata; class Aves; order Charadriiformes; family Alcidae; genus Fratercula; species Fratercula arctica. The sequence goes on from CANTUZ010000004.1 coordinate 46,560,213, forward strand.
GGATCCCACTCAAATCAAGGAATATATCAGAGAAGAGTTACCATGCACGATGCCCATACTGCTTTACAAGAGCTAATGTTACAGATCTCTGGTGGAGTCCCTCCTACGCTCCAGGAATGGTTAGGATGGAGGAAGAGAGAGTAAGTAGCACAGTAGTATGGACAGATCTGTGACAAAGCTGATGGCTGGTCCTTCACATCTCAGGGCCAATTAGGGTTGTTGGTAGTCAAGTGAAATCAGAGAATACTTTAAATACACCCTGGGCAGCACCTGAATCTGGATACAGGATGTACATTTTACCTCTCATGCTTCTTGATCCCTAGGAAAGAAATTCTGTAGCCCATTTTTTAATCAATAGAGGACTTCTACTGTTGTCTTTTTCCCCACCCCATTACTGTGCCATGGGAAGAATTGCAGCAAACATCTGTAAAGTTAGCTCTTGGAGAGCTAAGGAGACTGCACTGTATGACAAGTATCCTCTAATATCCCCTCAAATCCCTTTGCTTCACAATCAGCAGTGGATTTAACTCATGGACAGTGAAGCCTAGGGGTAGAAGCACGCCATGCGCTCCTTGCTTGCACTCAGCAGGCAATTCCCTCCCTGCAGTCTCCAAAGCAGTCCCTGCCACAATCTGCTGATGAGCCCTTGCAAGAGTCAGAGTGAAGCTTATTTTGTTTGCATGGGTGAGAACCCCTACATCACTGAAAGCAATTTGGTTATTTTCATTACAATTCATTGAGTCTTCAGTGGAGGGAGAAACAAAATTATATCATCTTTTTCGTATCATGATCTCTGCTTAGAATAACCTGTTTACTGTAATCAAGAGTCTGGTAACAGATGCTGTATAATGAAAGAGAATAAAAGCAGCTTTTGTCAAATGAAAAAATGAGGACAAAATCCCAAGTTTTGGAAGAAAGAATTAATTCTTCGCATATACTCTAATTCTAAAAAAAAGATGGTATTTCCAGAACTACCACATCAGTGCATAACGTGAATGGTATACCTTGCTTGTTGACAGAGATGTTGGTGCTTTACTAGAACTGTATTTAGGAACCCAAAGATCAGGACTCAACATCACAAGGAGGAAAGATGCAGAAATGGCTTTGAACAACCAAGAGGGCATTCCAGCGATGAGTGTTCTCCAAGAAGAAATCAATTTTTATTAACCATGGAAAGAGCAGAATCAGTAAGTAATGAACCAATAAATGAGGTAATCTGTGAAAAAACCTGGAGAAAGTATCACAAAAAGATGTTTACCTGTTAGGCATTTCTATCAGCTCAGGGGAAAGCAGATCCATGACCCTCTAGGGAAAGAGTTCTCCTTTTTCATATCAACACATATCACAGAATCACAGAACAGCTGCAGTGGGAAGCCAGATTTAGGTCTCCTAGGGCTCTTTTGCATGCTATTCAATGGGTGTTCAGGAAACTGAAAACAATTATCCTGCTTAGCAAAAGCTAAGACACCCTTCTCCTCACTCTTGTCCTCATCCTCGCTGTCACATAGAAAGCCCATTTTAAAATTTTCCAACAAAATCTTAGCACCAGTTTTTGTGTTTTTTTTTTTTTTAATGGGACAGTTATAGAATTTAGATTGCAGGTGGCTGGCACAACAAATTTGCTCAAGAAACCTTAAAAAAAAAAAAAAAAAGACTTAATACAGGGATGGAGTTAGATAAATTAGACCCTGAAGATTTTGCTACAGTGCTCACCACTGCAACACTCTTGTTTCTGCATGTTCCATTGGATTTGAAGACTACTAACCACAGGAGCTGGCCAGAAAATTCTCTGTATATTCATTTCTTAAAAACTGGTAATACAGAGTTGTATCAAAAAGGCAAGGCAAGGAATTGCCATGGATTGTTTCTCAATTGTTATATAAAATAATGGCATAACAAATGCTAAAGTACTTCTTCAAAACCTAGGTTTAGGGAGGTGGAAGAGGAATTATAAAAAGCGAAAGAACCTATTTCAAACACTGACCACAGAAATATTTACCTGGAGGGAGAAAGAATTCCATTTCCTTTTTGTAAATTTTTTTATTACTATCATCTACACACTATGAACTCTACTGGGAAAAATCTATTTATTTCACAGACTCATTTGACTCCTCCATATAAATCTTTGGTATGAGAACTGAGATGATCTGCATATATGACTACATTTTTTTTTATATTTCACCTTCAAGAAAGAATATAAAAGTACTTTGGTTGACTTCTTAAACTTATATAGTGACTAGCAACTACAGAAACAAGGTTGAATTGCAACAGTTTATAAATAAAAGAGTAGTGGATGAATCCAATCAAAACAGAATGAGGTTAATTCAGATAAATTTGGAGTATTTTGCTTATAACGGAAAAGATACAGAAAAGTTTTAAGTCATTATGGAAAAGATTTGCTATAAAATCATAAAGTATCTACATCATTTTAACTACATTTGTAATGATTAACTAGGATAGATGACTATGGCTAGGATAAGAACTCCCTCCTTTGAAGTCCTTAAATGTCTTCCTAAAAGACTTATTCTATCTATTTCAAGAGTGGAAGGACAAATTTCAGTGCACTGAAAAGGGGCACTGCAAAAGAGCTAGTACTCATTACTCAATCTTGGGAAAAATCTAAGAATCCCTCAATGCTGTGCTACAGTAAGAATTTGTCATTGCTGAGATGCACAAAATGCACAGCAACATGGTGCCCCAGAACATGAAGAAGGTATTATTCACCAGTGTGAATGCACCTGGAGACCGCAAATGGTAAATTTGCTGTTAGAAATCATCTCCAATCCATTTACCTCAATACAATAAGGTATTGTTGGCTTCTGAGTGGTGGTAATTTTCTGTCTGCCCTCTTAGACCCTCAGAAAAGGTGAGTCGATATAATTTAGATAACTCTGTAATGAAAGATGCTCAGACTAAATCGTGGGACTTTGCCTTTTTTGTCCACATTAAGAGTCCATACAGACACAGTGGCTCAGATAACCCAGGAAATAAGTAAAACAGTTTATCTTTGAGAATATGAGAAACGTGTTTCTGGATAAGACCAGGTAGCCCGTCTGTCCGGATAGTCCATCTGGTCCAGGACTATGCAATATGATAGACTGTTTAAGGACAGTATGATCTGATCACTTTTGGCACTTCCTTCTCCAACTGGTTAGGGATGTTAGAAACTACACCCAAGTCTGTTGCTTTCAGCTTCTGTTTACAGACCTGTTGTTCATGAACTTATATATTTTTTTCCTGAATCTTCACAGCTTCCTGGGGCAAAAAAATTGGAAGTTTACTACCTGATGAGTAAAGAAGTCCTAGAATCAATATCCTACTGATTTTACTGAAAGACCATTTGCCTTCACACCACCCAGAAACATGGACTTCTTGATCGTACACTAAACGCTTATCCACTTCTGAAGTTACCTTTATTTCTAATGAACCTAGCAGAAGCTGTGGGTTTTATTCTTCTGTATGAAAAATATGATGTTTAGGAAGGCACCAGTCACAGCTGACAGCATGCCAGTGTGTCCTGTCCTTGGAGGCTGTAAGATGACACAGTCTGCCAAACTTCTTTTCAAAGCCACACATGCATTCAAGAAAACTTGGAACTAAGATGAGACAAAAATTAACACTGGAATTAGTAGCTTGACCATTGGTATTAAACACAGATTTCTTTATCAAATATCACTGGAGAAAAGATGTGATAAGATAAAGTTTCAGAGTATGTTGATATTAAGGAAGGATAATACTGCACAAAATGCTTGAGACCATTCATAAAATTCTGCAAACCAGTAACATGGTGGTGGTGCAAGGGTGTGCTGCTTTTCCTCTGCTGTTTTCTGATTGTCCTGAGGACTTACCACCTGCGCTAAGAAGTAGAGACAGGAAGTTTGGGAAAGTAGTTTCTTTTGATGCTGAGCCCTCTCCTGAAACCAATTGTGCAGTTTATCAAAATACTTAAACTAAAATTTCACAGTACTCTGAGCTTCATTTTCTGGTGCCTGATTTGATAACTCAGAATCTGATTTGCAGAAGAATTGTGCACTCTAAGTCATGGCTTGAGACAAAATAAGTGTTCTGCTTTAAGTATCCAAAGTGCTAATAACTTTAAAACTCTGTTCCTTAAATTAGACATCCCGAATAATCAGGTAGTTTTATTTTCATCTGTGTCTTAGTTCTTCAGCTTTGTGGTGTGAAAACAGTCCATTGTTCATTTCTTGGGGAAGTCATGAAGGTAATTTCTTTCATGTTTGGGAAACACAGATGTGAGATGGATGAAAAAAACGAACGGCTAGTGAGTAATTAATAGTTCTGCCTTCAAAGCCAGGCAGGCAGAAAATGCATTTAAACAATGAAGAAAGAGAAGGCATTTGAAATAGCCACTTCCCTCTTTGCACCTTCAAAGAGGCAGGGATTCTGTGAGAAAAAAAAAACCCAAACCCGGAAACCCAAACGGAATTATTGTGTGATCATATTGAATTCATATGCTTCATAATGCAGTTTCTAATTTCAAATGATTGATTTAGCAATAGAGCCAGTGTGAAATTCGTTGACAGAACCATTTGCTTTTTGAAACCGCAATTCCATCAAAATGGAAATGATCACAAAAAAGTGTTATTTTCCTGACATTTTTGGGCTGGAGGGGGGAAGAAAATATATTTCATCCCATTTTCACTTTTTCAAAGTTAAACTTTTGATGTGACTTTTTTTTTATTCTATCAGGCCTGATACTATGCAGGACAACGTACGAATGACAAAACCAATGGAACAATAAACATACTTTCCCAGCAGAATTTCAAAATTATAGAGTACATCATAGTTACATTTTAAAATCAGGAGGTTGTTCACAAAACAAAAATTATCTCCTCTACATTACTTTATTTTTGAACTTCTGTACATATATATATTTCTATATATAAATGGTGCAGAAAAAGGATATAATTACAAAGCCACAAGCTGTTGGTTGTTTTCTGTTTGTTTGTTTGTTTGTTTTTTTAATTTCATCACGTGGCACTGGAAAGGTTGAATCATTTGGAAGTGTCACCCAGGGCACTCTGTTTCAGTTTTTTGGTACCAATAATAGGTTGTAAACATTAACCTGCCTAAGTAAAAGGGAGCATTTTTTTTCCATTTTGGAGATTATAGGAAAGCAGGCGCAGACGTTATGAGTGAGTCCCTGTTTGCCCTGTCTCAAGCAGCCTGTTCCTGTCCTGGTGTGATCTCTTACCCACACATAGGTGAACATCATGACCATTTCCCAATCATCAGAGCCCTTCTCTCTTTCAGTGTTCCTTAATTCAATCCTTTTGTTCAGTCAGATTACACTTCGCAGTACTCTTTAGATATATTCCTTACATATACATCATACTCTCTTTGCGTAAAATGGCAGAACATAGAAAATAGACCACCCTTAATATGGGGGTGTCCATACATAGATTCACTTTATTTATGTTCAATGCTATTCTCACACCAACTGCTGCTGTCTGCAGTACATGGGAACTGTCAGGATTGCAATAACAGAAACTTCACTGCTGTTGCCCTGGTTCTTCACTGATGTCAATGCTAATCTTGTTTCACAGAAAATAAGCAAAGGTTTAGTCTAGTGCTAAAGACTCAATCGTATTTATTGCCTACAAGACACAGTCCTAACATTTGTTCAAAAAATGTGTGAGCACTGTATAGCAAGGCATTGCCACAAAGCTACAAACACAAGGATAATGCCAAGATTATATATTTTTGACTCCTTTATAGAGCAGTCAAAACAACGACACAAAACAACGATAAATTTCACCTAATCTGAATGGACACATTCCATCACCATCACAGAGGCCACAGAAGTGAAAGGCCACTTTACACTTCATAAACATATCCCTTTTATGCCCTCTCTGAATCAAAAAATGTCTTGTACCAGCTGCCAGAATTCATTATCATGTTCTCGCTTGGACAGTTCATCTGTCTATAATGCTTCTATGGGATACAGTTTGGCTAATCCTTTTGCAAAGACTTTGTATTAATAAACATACCAACCAAAGCTCCAGACAGTCCTATGGGTACCTGTCTCATAAGGAGATCACTCATCATTTGGAAGTACTTATTGATCACCATTGACTCTAACTGAAACTTATTTGACTAGTTAGATGATTTGGCTACTCTAGAGTATATGTTAACTCTGGACAAAGTTAGGGGAGAGAAATTTTATCACTTCTCAACATTTTTGAAGACTTTTTTATTAACCATATTTGTATGGTTCTTGGTGAAAGGGAGGAAAACAGTCCTTTATAAAACCAGGTCCACACTCTAGTAGACACACTTCTGTGCACACTCATTAGCTGTCAAACTTCCCTTCTAATTCATCTAAGTGGATAAGGTAGCTAAAGAATCATTGCAATATGCTTTATATAAATATATTTACACAAGTGTGTGTCTGTGTCATATTTCATTGTTTCATTTCATCCAGTGTTATCAAACTTCATCATTTCTCTGTGCTGTCTGGTAGAGCTAAATTATTTGCATGAGATTTCTGAAATAAGTATGCAAATATATCTCACCAAGAAAGAAGGAAAGCAGCAACTTTTAATTACTCGATTACAGCCTTTGGCATCCTTTAGAAATCAATGATACTGACTGCTCTATAATAATATATAATATATATAAATGTGCCCATATCTCTTTCTTTAGTATTCATAATATTTCATCTCATTCATCTGTCTCATCTCTATTCTGCATATATCACCCATGTTAATGACAACACACTATGAAACTCCTGTAGTGGCCTCCTTTTCTGCTCACCCCCTTAGCCTTCACCAACCCCGTATCTGCTGCTGAGAAAACTAATTTACTTGTACAGCAACTGCTGAACCCGCTAGAGTTCAGACTTTTAACATAACCTAGAGTGCTGGTTTATCTTTATATTTGGGGCAGTAATTTCAAGCAATGGCTTCACAAATAGCTGGCTCATCTCTGCAGGGCAGACAGCTGGAAATGGAAACCGTTAATACTGGGGAAAAAAAAAATAAGCTATTCACATTCACATTCATATAAAGCCCTTGTAATTTCAGCTCTTTGACTAAGAGTGTCGCCATAGCCTTGACCTTTCCTCCTGGAGGATCAGTCCCAGTTGGGTAGCAAAGCACCCAGCAGAAATCCTGAATGTCAATTTTTAACAATTCCAATGCTCCTGATTTATTTCAATTAGTGAACATTTCTTAAAAGATCTTACTTACCTTTGCCCTATGAATTGCAGTAAATTACAGCCAGCAATCAGAACGAGAAGCAAGTCTTTTTGTTTCCCTTTGATTGGGTTTTTTTTGCACTAAATCTCAGAGACCAGCAGAACATTTCATGATACATGTAAACAGAGGATGCATGGAGTCTAACAGAAGCAAATCAAAGATGCCAGGGTTTTAATATTCAAGAATAGACAGCTTATAAAAGAAAGAAAATAAATGCATAAAAAGATGAAGATAGCCTATGGAATTAATATTCTCTCTCATCATTACACATACAAGCGGTCAAAACACAAGTGGTATTTTGCCTTTTTGGCTTGTCAAGCCCACCTTAGCAGCAGGCTGGTTTATGCACAGCAACCTAGTCTAGGTCCCTTTTGTCAGTGCTCAGTCATATTGCCTCTCAGTTAACACTGCAGATTCCTGTATGAATCAATTTGCCAAGCTATAAGTATGTGAGTGGTCTACTGGGTATGATGGCTCCCAGCTGAAAACACGAAGCCGAAGTAGTGAAGAGAGAAGGAAATGAACACAAGACATGGACTGCAGAGTAAAATAAGTTTCAGACTTCCCAGAAGTAGGGGAGGCAATGCTTTTCTTTGTTCATAAATGAAAAGGAAATACTATTTTTATTTGCCTTGCAGTGTTGGCACAAAATTTACTCTTTCCTAATTTCTCCAGTGTCCTCTTCTTCTGCTCTGGTTACACTTAATTATCTTAATATCTTCTACTAAAAGCATGTTGTCAACTAAAAATTTTAAATGGCCATTAAGTACTATAATTTACATTATTTTTTAATGATAATCTCTGGGAATAACTCTCCTAAATCTGTTGCATATGAAAGTCTGATAAAAAGGTCCTGAATTGTATGCGTGTTTGTTTAAGTGTGTGTGAGTAAGTATGAACACATATAAACTCCCATACTCCAGCACATATGTGCACATTATCTAGCTAATGCCTGGGACTTTTTTCTTCAGATAGTTTGCATAAAAGATTCTCAAAGTGCACTTGATGCCTCCAAAGTGTCTTGAATTGCTTCATGTCTTTATCATATAATTGCATTTCCCTTAATACTGGTAAAGAAGAAAATATTACCTTAGCTGAAGTAGCTAGAGATGGTTAGGTTGTTACTTTGGGCATGGATTTGATTAGGGGTAGTTTTGGAGACACCCATTCCCGCAAGACCACCCCTGTTTATGCTGTGCCCTCTGAAACCATGGTTACTTCTTTGAGTTAACAGTTTCCAGCCAACCAGTAAGACCTGGAGGAAGAACTTCATAAAACTGGGGAACCATGGAGCTGTTGTATCTGTAGGGAAGCAGGGAAGCGTGACCGCTCCTATCCCACCAGGAAACAGAGACATTCAGAGAAGTGCTGCAGTAAATGGGAATGCAGCCCGCAGCAATCCTTTCTGCCCCTTCTTCCTCCCCTTCATCTGCAGAGGCTATGGCACTGCTTGTTCTCAAGGTGCCCATTTCTCCTCTGCTTCTCGAAGCAAAATTCCTCTGGTTGATATTACACATCTCACTCACAGTCTCTGAGCTGGTAGTGGCCTTTGTAACCTATCTGCTCTGGTGGCTTTTTTTCCCATGCTAATATTGGCTGGCCCAGATATAAAGGTCAATGAGCAAATAGAGGAGGCCTTCCTTACCTAAAGCAGAAGAGCTCATGCATTAAGATCCAGAGTATTAAGGTTCAATGTCTGCTGCCTGGCAGTTCAGCCACAGGCACTTCAAAACACCTGAACCACTTTCTTTGCAGAGATGACTTTAATGGTGATATATTCCTATCTTGAAAGTTTCAAGGCCAAAGCCTATTCCTCTTAAATTCAGTGTCAAGGATCCTATTGATTTCAAGGGATTGGTTTTCAGGCATCAAACTAGAAATGTATGCCTTTAACGACAGGCAGAAATATAAGGTACGATAGATACAGGAAGAGGAAGAATCAAGGATTTCAGTCATTCAGTAACATTTGCTGGATCCACCTTTGTTATTTGAATGTCAAAGAAATGTCTTTTATTCCTTAAAGTGCAAACACCCTCAAGGTGAAGTGCTAGCACATCTATAATTGCTGTTCTTCTTGAATGCAAGAAGCTTCTTCCCATTTTGTCTTTTCAATAATAAAGACATTGATGACAATGTTAGACTCACAAGGCACAACTTTGTTGGTTGTGTTCCAAAATCTTGTTTGGGCATTTTAAACAGAGAGAGTCATGGAATAAAAAATAGATTCAACTAACACTTTTTAATACATATCATAAAAGAATTGTGTATGTGCTTAAATATATAGAAGAATTTTATCACTGAGTTCAATGAGGCTGTTTGATTCAATGAATTCATGTGAGAGTGTTTCTGCAGAATCAGATTCTCAGTCTGAACTCTGTGAGGCAAGGAGTTAAGACAAGTATGTCTGAACCTGTCTATGTAGAAACTAAGAGTTTTTGAGCATTATATAAATAATCATTCATCACAAAGACTAACTGACTCTTGTTAAAGATCTCACTTGCTATTTAACAGGCACGTGACATTTAGTAGTGAAGATTTTAAAGCACTTGAGATAAGATCAATTTGCTACTAGTAAAATTTTAAATCATATTGCCCCTCAGAAAGGTCCACTGAATTCTTGTAATGTGGTCATCTATGTGGAAGAGGTTCAGGGCTCTAAGATCATAGAGTGTTTTAGTAGGTAATGAAACTTATAAATGACCCCTGATTTTAGTATTTTTTGCTTGTTTCTGTAAATATGCATTGCATATTTGGTAACAATGCTGAGATAGGGAAGGATGAAAACAGTTAAAAAGATGGAGCAGGTGAAATGATCGTCATGCTAGAGATTAGGTATACAGGAAGACCGGTTTCTTAATTGCATCAAAGACCTCCCTCCTTTTCTTATAGTACTTGCCAATTATGGTCTGAGATTGAAAGTGTACAGTAGCTGATCAGTCTGAGTGTAAAAGTAGTCAGAGGGTTTTCTTTGTTTTTATGTTAGTTAGTCACAAGCCATTTGACAACAAGCAAATTTAGAAATAATCCTAAAAACATATGTGGAAGTAAGTATGAGAAAAAAAAATACACTGGTATTAATTCTCTCTCAGAACGTTGCTTTATGTCTTTGGGTCAGTGTTTGAGCCGCTCTCCAATCTTACAGTGATAGTTTTGCTTTGAACAGAGAAGAAAGTTCCTTTGTTTAAAGTGTTTCAAAAGTCAGCCCAAGTCAACATTAAATCTCGTTGAAACAGGAACAAATGTGCTGAGTAACACATTGCTAAAATATCTTGGTGACAGTGAGCATAGATAACCTCCTTATACAGACAGTAATGTCCAAACCTTTAGAATTTTAATCTTAAGGAGTGTTAGGCTACAATCCCAGACCATAGAGACAATGTGACAGCATTTGTCTTTTTCATTGACAAGGAGGTATCCCATGCCGCCCAGAGTGCGCTACCACCAGGGAGCACAGCCAAAGATGCCTCATGGTCTTCAAAAGCTGAGCACATAAATACAGGGTATCGCCTTGTTTGGGTCAGCTCAAAGGATTTTCTTGCAGAAGGCATGCTGAAGGATTTCATGTTCATTTAGGGTAGTCCTGGAATTTAGAAGCATGTGGTGTTATGGTTTTCCCTTTGTTTTTTTAACTTTGCAGTTTTATTTTTTTTAAGTTACTCTACCTATGTTTTCATATCTGATTTGAAAGACAGTGTTATGCATTTAGTTTAGGCATCCAATTTAGATGTTTAGAAAAAGAGTCTTGCTACATTAGACACGCTGCAGAGTAAAGAAGACTACTTAGTAGTGATTACAGCTGCCCTTGAAAGCAACAATTTTTTTCTTCCATTGACTACATAGGGATTTGACAGTCTAATCTGTGCTACATAAATTATACACTTTAAATAAATAGTAAGAATCAGTATGGGTTATCTACACCATTATTTAAGAGACAGGTGTCTATCTGTATAGCAGATGCACTTGTATAGCACCTTATTTAATATTCTTTTTATTTTTCTACCTCTGCCTTTGATAAAGTGTATGTTTTTGGTAAAAATTTACCATAAGAAGCCATTATATTTAACATTATTATTATTTAACAACAATGCTTAATTTTGCACACATTATATCATTTAAGCTTCTCTTGATAGCTAAGGATTTTTATAACTTTTGCGAGAAAATATGCTCTATAAATGCAACATTTATGAAAACTCCTCACTAAATATTTCTTAACTAGCTAAATTAATAGTATCGTACTGTATTTGAATTGCCAAAAGTAATTTTCCTTTTTTGCCTTGCATATTTTTTTCCTCTGTGTATAATTTCCTGGGACACGAACTGAAGAGTGAAATTCATTGTCTCGTGCATCATCCATCAGTAAAACTGCCAGTAGAACTCTATTTTCATATTCCCTGTTACTGGAGTTGATATAAAATGCAGAACAAAACAGCTTGATTTTCAGATTGTAGAGTAAGTTTGAAGCGGTATCAGTTATAGCAAGTTGACTAAATTTCAAACAGTCATATCTGGCAGAGAATAAACATAGGACACTACAGTGTCATCTTACTAAGACCCTATTCTTACCTTTGAATTACAAAAATGTTTTGAATTGAAAGAATTGAGGATTACCATTTAATTCTTTTTTCTTTTCTTTCAAGGTACAAAAGGATGAATACCTTTACTTATTGCATTACTTTGTGCAGATTTCAGGAGCAGGTTATATTAAGCAAGAATTTTCCATGAGAAAAGGTTATTAGTAGACCTGGTAATGTTCAGTGCACAATCAAAAACTTTCTGAAAACATTCTGTTTATTAGACCTCTGGAAAAAATGAAGATTATTTCTGTATCACTTTCCAGCACTATTCCTAGTGTAATTTATTCTTCCACAGTTCTGCCTTAAAAGCTTTCTCTCCTCCCAAAGTAGGTTTTTCCACTATAGATTTACTTGTAAATCTGACCTTTTAGATGTGATTTGCAAGGTTTTTCTGAAAATTATCATCTTATTTCACAGACAAGTCTAGACTGGAGCAAAGTTCCGATTTAAAAGTTTTGCTGGTGCTTAGTTACATTTTTGGTCAAAATTGTGAAGGTTGCACTGACCTGTCCAGTCCATGGCATTCATCTGGAGTCAGATGCATATAGGAAGTCCAGTAGACCTGATCAAGCTAAGTATCTCAAGCACCAAAATATGGAAGAACATCTTTTTCCCTTGAAAAAAAAGTTGCCTTGAAAAAAAAAAGGGGCTTTGAATCTACCATGATGCAAGTCAGAATTATTTTATATGTTTTGTGATATTTTTCCTAACTAGCAAAGATTATTCCCATCTGCTTACTTCCCCACTTATATCCACCCACCCATCTACATCCGCATACACAGACATAAAAACGGAGTAAGGGATGGTGTAATGTTCTTAAAATGACAGCTTATTTTAAACCTATAGGTTTAGTGTAATTTCTTTTCCTATTACAATTCACATTATTTCTCTTTAATCCAAGTATTTCCATTTTCCTGTAAATGTTTACTTTCTACCCAGCTTGACTGAATGTGGAGGTCTTTCATTCTCTCTCTTGATACTTTTAAATCCAAGTACTATTAATTGCAGATATCTGAACCATAAAACATCCCATCACATTCGTTCAGTTAACACAATACAGGTGCTATGCCAAGACCTAAAGATAGACCCAAATTGATCGTGTATGATTACAGCAATGCTCTGTCACAAACCTTTAAAATGTTGTACCAAGAAAGACAAGCTGGAAATAGGAGGATAATTAGGCTCTTTCTTTAGCAAGATTACATTTCTTCAGTGATGGAGTAATTGCAGCCCTAGTGTGATACGTAGAAATTTTCTCAGAAGGCAGAAAAAGGCACTGTAAATTCTAGCCATTCAAGAAATCACTGGGTCTCTATTTCTGTTGAATATTTAGAAATATAAGCAAATACAAGCATGCACAAATTAATACAGTCTCTAATATTTGCAAAATATTGCTCAGACTGAATTGAATTTTCCCACCAGGTTTTTTTTACAAGAAGTTGTACAGTGTTAAGGTTTATGGTTTGGGCACAAAACTTTCTTCTCTGCTGCTCAGTTCTTCCATTTGCATTCTATGATTCTGGCATGCTAGGAATCACTAGGAGGTTTCTCCCCAAAAGTTACATGAGAATAAAATAAAATCCAAAGTCCATGAAATTGATGAACATAAATCCTTCAGATTCAGATAGAGTGAAACATCTATACACTTTTTTGGATCTGAACATTAGCGGTTGGCTTCATCTCACAGAACTTTAGCTAGCTAAACATTAGAAATAAGTGACTCATTCGTAGCTTGCTCAGAAGCTAGAGAATGTTCTTCTCATGCAGCTTTGGGATGGACAGATGAGGGTTCCTACAGGAGCAACTGTCTCTCTTCACTGATTACTGAGAGATTTGAGATTTCTAACTTTCTATTTTTAGACTGCAGTTACAAAGTAAAAAATGAAATGCGAATAAAAGCACAAAGGGCTTGTCCTAGAATTCCACTGTTCAATATTGAACAAAGAGTTTCAGTCTCATAAGTGACAGAAAAGAGATCCTCAAAGGGACAGTATGTAACACATTTAAAACCTGGTGCTTGCAGATGTCACAGCTAAAACTGAGCAATCCAGTTGTGACTTTAAATTGTATCTCTAGAGTTAATAACCTCGGCCTGATTCTAAAGTCATTTGCTTTGATACAAGAAAGACAATGTAGTGACAGTGATCTGAATTTTGACAGATCAAAATTAACACTCCAGATCGTTATTAAATGATTCAAAAAGATTCATGTTGAAAACAACATGGTAGATAAAATAACAGTCTTGAAACAAGGCCCTGGAAATAAGTAAATGTGGCCTGTGTGTACATACTAGTATAATTTTATGCTCCATTTCCAACACGGATATTACAATAATATTTCACACAAATTATAGGTCAATTTTCACATAAATGCTGCCCTAAAGGTGCATGAAATTACATTAGTAGGGGAAATTCACATCATATTTGGCAATGACAATTGAAGAGAAAAATAATGTTTTAGTAACTTCACAGCTTTGAATGGGATGGTGGGTTTCACAATGTAAAACGAATGTTCCACCAGAATGCACCAGCTGTAATTAAAATGGTTTGCATTATTCTTAGCTCTACGAAACATTCTATGAATGTTAATGCAGCACCTGCCTTACCAGCGCATATGTAGTTTTGTTATATTTTAATTTAAAAACAAAAAATAAAAAATGATAAAACACTATTTCCTATGCTACATCACATGACCTTGTAGCTTTTTCTCGTCAGTGTAAAAACATGAAGAAAACTGCAGTTCACGCCTTTTCTTGAGGTTTGACTGTGTTAGGTGGCCAAAAAAGATAACCATGAAGTCAAGGGCAGGCCAAATTCCCAGACTGCTGGCCCACAGACAGTCAGTGCTCCTTCTGATGCTGAAATGTATCTCGCCTGAATCCCTGTGCTCAGTATTTCTTATCAGATGCTCCAGGATTCCAGATGGACTTAGTTAGTGAGGAATGTTAGTCCTAAGGACTAAGAATTAAGGCTGGATGACTTTTGGCTTGATTTCTTTCATGTTTTGACCCAGAGTCCATATTTCTGGGCAGCCAATCCATACTACACTTTTTATATTCCTTTTGTGCAGAAAATTTTCCTTCGTTATTCTTTGATGGTTGGTAAGTGCCATAAAAAGCAGGTAGCACCAGATTCTTTTCCTCTTGTACATTTGTCCTTATATTTGTCTACTCTTTTCCACTTTCTCTCCAAAGGTCTATATAATTAAGGTCTGTATACTTAGCAGAAGCCAGAGAATGAAGCAGGAAAAATTCCTGGCTTTACAGCTCAATTGCTGTTAGAATTTTTCTTACTCACCTACTTTCTATATGACTTAGTTTATCTATCTAATAAAAGCCTAAATTTTAAAAAGACATAATTCCTTGCATTCTCCAGAGGGCAATTTGAATATAATTCGACTGTGACAAGAGAAAAAGAGCAATTATATTCACCTACATGGTCTCACTGAAATGAGAGACATGTAATTTTGTTCCAAAAGTAATTGTCTGATCCGGACAGACTTCCTAGCAAATACGTCATGTCCATTCCACCCCACACACCCCTAATTTTGTGTTTCAGAAAACAATTGACATACAAACCATAAGCAGGACTGGTTAAGAGATTTAATGTCCCCAGATAACATTTGCATGAATATAGTAGATCATTATTTAAATACTGTCAGCCAGAATGTGGATTTTCAGATGGCACTAGCCTCCACTTTTATCCCAGTGGTGCTAGCATTACAAATTTAGAGAACAAATAACTAATGAAATGTTTTTATCAATTTAAAGAACATGGAAGACATGATTTATATGCACCTTTACGGTCTTAGCTAGACTGAAATGAATTTCTAATAAGCTGTGTAGGTCAGCTCTGAATTGTGATTATATGATTCACCATTGTGAGATGGAAAGGGCTCTCTCTCCTTAGAAAACTGACAGTCTTTTCATTGGTGTTAGGTTGTTGCAGTTGTTTCCTAGAAAGAAATTATATGTAATCATTTTATTTCGGTCTCTTTAAGAAGCAATTGCTGTTTACCTTTATTCCTTGAGATGTGGAAAACAATAGTTTTCTACTGAATGCTAAGCAGGTGACTGGCAAAATAACATGAATGAAGCAATTAATGCATCAGTATTTGAAACCTCATTAATATCTTCCCTTCTCCAAAATACAGGTTTACCTTTTCACAGCAAACTGTGCAACAGTCAGATGCATCACAATAAAAAATGTTACACGCATTTTCTGTCACTGAATTTGGAGAAATCCTTGGGTTACAGAAATAAATGTCTGTCTGTCTCATGAATTTTATGAAAAGAGTCCCAGTGTGTTTCACATTTGGCTTTATGCTCAGTGCTTTCCAAAACAATGCCTATTTCCTTTGCATTATAATAAAGAAAACTACAAATGGATTTACTTTTTTTCCCTAATCAACAAACTCCCTGAAGATTGCTATA
The DNA here is from genome assembly GCA_947846985.1 of Fratercula arctica. NCBI lineage: Eukaryota > Metazoa > Chordata > Aves > Charadriiformes > Alcidae > Fratercula > Fratercula arctica. Next base: position 46,576,439 of record CANTUZ010000004.1, read on the forward strand.
ACCACTTCACATAAGACAGAATGCCTGTGCTCCTAACAGAGAGGAGCATAAAGCAAACCCTTCACTACATACCCACAGTGTAGTTCACTTCCACTTCAATTTATAAGAGAACAGAAGACATCTTGACAGGTCATCTAATCCTTCATCTGCACCGTGGCAGAATCACCTTTACCCTTTTTTTTGACAGATGTTTACAGATGTTTTGTTTGTCACAGGTCAATCAGTGATTTACTGGCAGATACCATAACCTGGAAGTTTGTGTCAGACCCATTTCTTTTCATGTCATGAAGATGTAGAAAAGCCTCCGGGAAAGACTGCTGTCCCAGTAGCTGAATGCCCATGCAGCACAGAAGCAGAACATGTGCTCACGGCTGGATACATATGACAAGCTGGAAGCACTCTCCTTTGTGTGGATGCATATTTTGTCTTACAGCAGAAGTTGTTGTTGCTCCACAATAGGCTGTAAAATTAGGAATTTGGACCCCATGACTGCCAGGGCTGAGTTGTTCATCTTCTACTGATGGATAAATATGATCATCCTTCATTCTGACTTGTGACACATTTGATAGAAATGAAGACCATTACTTGTTCTCTCTGATTGCAGTGACTAGATCAATAATGTATTCTCCTCCTCTTCTCAGCAAGGCCTCTTTTTTTTTAAAAAAAAAAAAATTATGTAACTGAAGATTTTCATGAGTACATGAGTATCCCTCAATTTTTTCTTCCTAGACTGATAACCTGGTTTGGGGTTTTTTGGTTTTTTTTTTCATTATCCTCACTTTTGTATTGATATATATTCTAACATTTGTGTGGGTGATGTTCTGGGACATTCATAGGAAGACACTGATACAGATTTCTAATCAAGAAAGCATGCCAGGATGTCAAAGAAGAACCATATCCTTGAATTATCTAAAATCAAGGGCTGGTTTATGTAAACTGGAGAAAAACATGTATTTGAAAAGGAGGTTTTAGCAATGGTTGCTAGTAGTTTAGTAGGTGTGGGAGTCTTCAATTCTAATAGCTTTGGTAAAATGAAGTCACAGTTTCACTTCAACTGCTCTTTTAAAGCTACCTGGAGAATTTTTGTCAGACAGTGTTCAACCACAAGCAGTTCTCCCACATGGTATTTTCTGTTCTGCACCAAACTTCTGGCTCACATTGGCACTAGTGATTTTGTAATCTGAACCACATTGCAATAGCCACTGTAGAAATATTGTGTTTGACAAATGATGGGTTTGGACTTCACAATGATGCTATTTTGGGCCTGACCAGAGCAATGGGTATTGGAAACCTGTCAGCTGTGATTTGTTTCAGGTTTTCTGACCAGTATTCCAACACCTACATTGTGACTTTTATCGCAGAATTTCTCCAGACATTTATATCTCCCCAGACAGGCAACTTGCTCCCCCAGGTAAGGACATTACTTGAGTGTTCCAATGCACCCCCAACGGGCACGTAGATGTGCTGGTGCTACCAATAGGCATAACCCCCACAATTCACCCTGGGAGGTCTGAATCTTACTTCTTCTTTAGAATAGATGAAATTACACGTGCTAATACACTCAGTCACAGCGATAAGCAACAGATGCCCCACGGACAAGACTTTAACTGGGGCAGATGAGCCACAACTGTTTTCTTGACGGTTGTAGCAAAAGGCCCTTTGCCAGTCAGCACAGGGGAAGAACTGCAAGGATCACTCAGCTGCCAGTCCCACATGCACTGATTGAGGTTCTGCTCATTATTCACTTCTACACCAATATGTGAGGCAAACGTTCACAGATGATTTTTCTGTAACTGGGGTATTCCCTCTGTATTGGTAAGATCACTTGCAAGGTCCTATAAACTTAGATGCCGGTAAGCCAGAAACTGGCAGTCACCAAGTCATTACACTATGAAGCAGAATTCAGTTTTCATGCTGAACTGAAGGAAGATCCTACCTAGAACTTAACTCTTTGATAATTAGCACTATATTTAGAGAGTAAAAACATTAATGCAGATATCAACTTTATATTTTTGTGCAGCACCTAGCACAAAGATCTCTTGGCCTACAGAAGTTGCTGCATTTAAAATGTTCCATAAAAATGCTAAAATTCTTGCCTTTGCCAGAGGGAAAAGAATAACTTCCATAAATTTTATTAATTTGTTTTCTTTTCTTTTTGGAAAGACCAGCTAGCATATTGCAAAGACAAGAAACACCTGTTTAAGTAATTTATTTTTTTTCTTGAAGAACAGTACATTGAAACTCACATAACGCATGTCAAAAAGCTCCCAAAATCTCAGTGGATAAACTTGGAAGATATGCTCAAAGTAAATTAAGATTTTTAAGCTTTTGCCATGTACTTATGTTTTAAATGGATTCTTCTTTGTTACAATCAACAAAAGACCTCACTAAAAGAAAATGACGTAGCAGAATCTATAGGGTAGATGTGGACAGGAGGAGGGTAATTTAAAAAGTACAGTATGCTCAGTTAAAACAGTATTTACCAAACTTTGAAAAGGCCATGATCACCTCAGTTCAGTGCTTTCTCTTATATTGTTCCTTTTCAAGCTCAATAAAAACATCCTCCCATCCCCCGAGAAGCCAGAAGCACTTCATCTATCTCTGAGGTTTTTTTAGTAAGTTTCATTTAGTTTTGTTACATCAAAACTATAAAAGAAGATACAAATATTTTCTAATGCTGCTGCTGCAGAAATTTCATAGGGATGTTAACTACATCAGGGACAGAAAAAGAGATACTTCGTGACATTGCTCATACTCTTGTAACTGAAGACAAAAATATTTGTCCAATTAAGAATATTACTAATTTTTTTTTTTTTTTTGATTGATCATGTCTACACTAATAAACAAAAGAGGAACAGGGAACAGTTTCAAGAGAATGTAACATTGATAGCTCACATCTGTACTCCTCTGTAAGCTCTAAAATTGTTTGGGAGATACCTAATTCAAGAGGTGCAAAAGAGAAACAGAGAATGAGTTAATGGCTGAAGAGTTTATAAAATCAGAGGTCCAGTTATGAGCTCACTTCTAGTCTCTCTCTTATTTACTTTTACATTCATTAACAACTAAGCTAACATTCATCTATTTGAAGAATATGAATATATTTCTCCCATTACATTCATTTGCTTAGATGTATACACGCAGTCAAGTGTATAAATTCGTTTGGTTTTACAATTGCAACTATTTTCTGGATGAGATCTTATAGATTTTGTTCATCTCTTACAACCACAAAGACTGAAAGCAATGTCGTAGACAGGGGTTCTGCTTGTATGTAGGATCAAACAAGGCAGCACCTAATGTAAACGAAATCAGTGTAACCTAAACCTTTTCTAGTATACATGAAAAACAATTTCACATGGAGATTCACAGCTTTGGTGTTCAGTTTTTAAAGTTACTAGAGCCTCAAAACTGCTTAAAACCAATACAATTGTATTTTCTCTGTGTTTGAAATATAGATCAGGGATCTTAAATGGATGGATTACACTGATTATGGTGGTAATTACTGCTATGGCAAGGGATAACTTTATTACTTATGCATGAGAAAGTGGCCATTGGTTTATTGTCATCTACCATTCATCTACATTATCCAAGTCAGAATGGCTCAGGCCAAAATGTTCAGAAAGGTATCTAAATGGAGCACATTGCTTCTTGTTTTCACCAAGCCTTCCTTCATGATTTATCTACTCTGTCCACTTCTTTCAACTTCACAGTAATGAGAGTGCTCTCAGTTGCAGTTTTGTTCCATTTAGATTTTATAATTGTAAATACTGGTTGGATTAGTCCCTCAAGCACAAAAACTCTATGGCAATGAAGTTTTCAGCAGGTGGTATCGTGTGACCTGTAGCTCCCTGTAGACTCAGTACTATTAAAGATCCCCCTCTTTTTTTTTCCATTTTGATGCTTAATGCAGTTAAGACTTTTCCCCAGTAGTTTCCACAAAATGCAAGACTCACTCCATTTTCTATTTCTACTTGGTATATATATATGTATGTATACACCAATATATATATATATGTATTCATGAAATTGAATTTTGTTTATCTATTCTCCCTCCACCCTCCCTGTCTCTTTTCTTTCCTCCTCACATCCATATTTATTGCATTAACTTTATCAGCCAGCCTTGAATTTTAGTGTGTCACTGAAGGAAGAATCTATTTCATCAGCAGAGGAATGCATTAATGCTTCTGAAGAGGGTTTTTTGCCTATTAAGAAAAGGCATTTCCCTGGTAAATGCTTCCTTTGGGAGAGTTACCAATAAAGGTGTTTCTGGAGGCCTGACTTTCAGCTGCTGAGCACACCTGGGCACCACTGGCGTTGACATTTACTGGGACATTTCGTAGCTCCAGCAGAGAAGGATTTGCATGTGTCTTTTTAAAAAAGATTTTATTTAACATATTTATTTTTCTGAAATGTCTCCGTAGAACTGTATTCATCCTTTTAGACTTTATATTAAGGTAACCGTCCAGTGCATCAAGATTCACAAGGTAGATTGATAAAGGATATAAACATGAAGAAGCTATTTTCTGGCAGAAAGTGTGTGTAAACAGGTATAAGGGTAGGCAAGAGGAAATACCCTCTAGTGTCTTTTAAGCCCTCATTGACTTTCTTACCATATTCCTTCTTTCCATTTTCAAGCAGTACAAATTAGAACTAAGGATGAAATAACAGCTGATTTGCTGGTCTGAAAGTCAGCATTGACCTAACCTTTGAAGCTTAACCTCAGGACATGAGACGTGTCCCAGGGTCACATATCCCAGTGTCCCAGTGGACATAAATGAAACTCTCCTGATTTTTATAAACTCAGGACCTAGACTGACAGGCACGATTTTTCCAAGCTGCTTTACCTTTAGCCTTAGTCCAATTATGCTTTATAATTTTAAGACTGTCCTGGCTATTATGGATTAGAAATATATTTTCACAAATGCACAAAAATTGTTGCTGGAAAATAAAATATTGACTAACAATCATTTATTTCATAAAGAAGAATCAGAAACCACAAAGATATGTTACAAAACCTGGGGAGAGTATCCTCTAAGAGAGAAAAAAATTGAGACCATTAAAGGGTTGAATAAAATGAATAAAATCAGAATGTTTTTGTTGCTGCCACAACACAATATGATCTCCGAGTCCTTCAGGCCTTCCGTTCTATCTTCTGCAGAATAAGATATCTTGTTTACTTGCTATATTTCAGTCCTTTTGGAATAACTATTGTTGCTTTTCTGGTAAGTTTTGCCTTGTACCTGGTTTTACATTGCCCATGTCAAAACTTCATCTTGTATTTTTCTTCCCTCTTTCTCAGTTTTGTATAAGGATCAGCCTATACTATTTCTTTATCAGGCTTTTATTTAAGGGAAAAATTCCTATCATGTAGCACTTTTTTATCAAATAGTGGCTGTGGAAGGCTGGCATCATAACTTTATTAAGTTATCTTTATTTTGACGCAGAACATTAACGCTTAAATAATTCTGAGTTGGACTTTTTGTGCATCCCTAGGCAACTACATGCAAAAACCCCCTTGCGTTTCTTCCTCTTTCCTGGATTCTAAAACCAGACTTTTCCATTTTAATCTGCCTCAGGATATTTTATTATTGTATTTGCTTGTGTCTAGGCCAGAAATTCATCTAAGGTATTTCATCACATTCTTTTATATGCCAATGAAATGTGCCAAAATGTAGCACTGGAAAATTTGGGCTATCTTAACATTAGATGAAAGAGGTTATATCTATACTGACACTTTAGCTCAGATTGAGTTCATGACCATGCTCAAACTCCCTGATCATCTTCAGCGCCTGTCTGTTGGCTCAATCTTCAGCTCTTACTGGGAACAAGCCAAATAACTCTGCAGGTAGACAGACTCAGGCACTGAGGGACACAGGGTAATTCAAACGGTGCCCCTGAGTTTCACACAGGTCTTGTATAAAACTCCCAAGTTTAAGAAATCACTGCACAGACTCATAGCTGGTTAAAAGTAAGGGGAAAAAGCAGATTTTTTTATTAACAAAGTAAAACCAAAAATCCTTTCACAGCCTCAACATATTTGATTTTTAGAATTTCTGTATATTTGTCTCAATTATTCTGACACCAATTTGTTTTCGTTTTGGTTCCTTCATCTTCTTCCCCTCCCTCTCTCCTCCTTTTTTTTTTCATTTAAAAATAAGTTTTAAAAGTTTTTAAATAATCTTACTGATTCATAAAAAAAAGAAATATACCAAAAATGAATTTTACTTAAAAAGGAAGATTGTAAAAAATATTTTCATTCACTTTATACAAGACTGCATATGGAATTATCATTTGATTTGATTCAATGTCCCTTATAATATAAATACATGAAAAATACTTACATAAAACCAGTGATTTCTGGGTACACAAAAACTTGCTCCTTGATGTTAGGTGCTCTCACTGGTAAAGATGTTTCCATTTCTTTGAATGTCTATTTTTCAGAACATACGATTTTGTATAAAATTCTTGACCAATCTTTAGCCTCACGGTCGGTCAAGGAGAAGGCTAGAAGTAAAATTGATGCTTGCCCTTTTGACTCTAGATATTTAGGATAGGTGAATGAAAGCTTCTAGATGGAAACTATCTTCATGGAATTTGAACATCCAAATCCCAAGAGTTATTTTTGTGCATTTTTAGATATAGCTTCATATATGTATATATATATTTACACACACACTTCTATTTACATCTGTGACATCTTTTCCTTCAGATTTTTATATTCTGTTTGAAAAAAATATATTATTTTGCTGCTGGTGCCAGTACTTGAGGAGTTTTCCATTCCTGTGTGGATTAGTGGATTTGGTTTTATATCTCATAATATATTCATGCCTTGGGTTTAACATAACTTCTAAAGATCATTTGAAAATCTGTGCCCAAACCAACACAAACCGTTTTCATGTAATTCTTGACAACATATGCTGATATAGCAGTGTCAAAGAAGGAAGAATTCACTAGTAACTAACATTTTTGCTCAATTTCTTCCTTAGAGGTTGTGAACAGCAATCTCCACAGCATTGTTCAGTAGACTTTAACTGAATTCTCTTTCAGGGAAAAACTTGTGCGGTTCATGGTCATGAAGGAATGGAAATGAGCAGACCCCTTGTGCATGCAGGGATAAGGGGAACCCTGTATTTCCCCTCTGAACAGTACAGAAATTCTTTGGAAAAATATCGCAATCTGAAGCTTGGAGGAAATTATATTCCCATCAACCAGAGATCCTTACATTGATTCTTCCATTCTTTCCTATTTTCTGTTCACAGTTTATAGAGAACCATTACTTTTCTGTTTTTCTGTGTGTACGTATGTCTCTGGTATGTGGACCTTTCAACTTTCAACTTTCCACAGGAATTAAATTACATCTGTAAACTTTTTACATTTGTGTAGTTTGGCTCCCCTAACTCCCTGCAGACTCTGGTTTTCCCACCACAGACACACAGTAATTGCATAATATTGATGTTATTCTCCTATTTTTCAATTCTAATTCTCTGCTGCCATACTTCAAAATACCAATTTGTTTCTTAACATCTAGAGTGAGTATAGAATAAGACCGTACTGTTAGCTGAGCTGTCCAAAGTGATTTGTTCCTTTTCAGGCATGTTTGCTGTTTTAATTAGTTTACTTCCTTACAGTGGATATAAACTTTATTTTTTTAAAGTCTACAGTTTCCCTGTTTGCCACATCCCTTCTGCCCATTAAATTCTTTCTGTTTTTTTAAATTGAATCACGGATAGTGTCCCTGTTGGATCATGACAGCTTTGCTAGTTGTAGTTGTCATTTTCAGTGTATCGCAGATGACCCAGAGTACAGCTGACAGTGACACTGCACTGAAATAAAAATTAAATGGGGATGACAACTCCAGCCGGATAGACAGTTTGTTTGAGAATATTTATTCAAAATAACTAGTGCTAAATCATAATGAATGAGAAGGGAAAATAGAAAGTCTTACAAGAGGAGATGGGCTGTTGTAACGGTGAATAAAGCAAAAAAGCAATGTGGCGATATAGAAATAGAGCAAAGCAATGATAGTAGCAATGCTGTTACTAATAATTTAAATTATTAATCATAATAACTGGTAACACAGGATGGCACCTTGAAGTACCATGTATAGGCAGAACTACTGCCCTAAAGAAATTCTAGTCTGGGCTTATTGGTAATATGTAGCTAAAATTAAATAACACAGTGCATAGAACAACTTGGGGGAAAAAAAAAAAAGTCTATGAAGAGGCGAAAGCCTAAGGGAAGATATGGGAGGTTGGAGAGTACCTGACAGAAAGATGAGAGAAGAAGGGTATGCCAGATCGAGGGGGTCCCAAGGGGTGGAAAGGAGCATTAGGGACAAACACCCTGTTGTGGGACACATATCTACCCTGATATACCTCCTAGTGTAAGAAAGAGGATTTGAGAGAAAAATTTGTCCTTGATTTGAATTAAATTCCAATATATATTAAGGTTAAATGTGTTTTACTGCATGCCTGGACTCTGTGTTCCCTAAGAGTAGAAGTCCTTCCTTCAGATAGAGGAAAAATATGCAGAAAAAGCAGGAAAGCTACCATAGTGCAGAAAGGACACTATTGACCAAGCAACATAGCTCCAAGAAAAGATTACTAGTTCATCCAGACCTTTATAACACAGGTCAAACACACTGAAAAATAAACCATCACAGTAAAAATGCTATGTGGAGGAGAGGAGGAAACACTTTGGCATCTCTATCACACAACATGGAGCCCACACTTCACACAGCATCAACAATGATGTGTGGATGCAACAGGTTCCTTTTTTCTCACACATTACTATTGATTTCAGACCACAAAACATTCCTTCTGAACACGGAAATCCAACTCAAGTAAAATATCAACACTTAAACTAAAAGACAATGTTTTGTTTTGTTTTGTTTTTAAATACTGAACAATTAAAAGGAAAAATCTTCTAACAAAAGAAGGAAAAATTGCATGTCAGTTGCTTTATGGAAGATCTCTCTAAATTGTCTCTCCAGCCACACTTGAAGGTTTTCTTTTTGTGGCTTATGAATAAAAAAATATACTTTATCAGAGGGATGCATACATGTATGGGTGTATGCACACATCTTAATCATTCTTTTCACCCTCTTGAGGGAGCTTTGTTAAAAAGGATCCAAAGAATACTTCCATGAAACAACTAAATTGATTAAAAGAGACAAAAAATTTAAAGGTTGGGGAAAATGTTAATTAGCTTTTAAAGATCAGTTCAGGACTTCAGACAAATTTTTTCTGTGGAACAGCAGGAATGTTTAGCTGAGCAGTGAAGATTCCTTCCATCCACATATCTCTATGAAAGTGCTTAAAATTTGTTTAGCTTCAATGTATAAATATTTATTTTGGTCTTAATAGGTTTTACACACACTAGAAGATAAGTATGAATGCTGCTGATTCCTATCCTTGCAACACCAAACAAATTTTGACTTTGAATCAGCATAAAGAGAGGGTACTGTTTGGAGCCATGTCCAGTGTGATCCTGATACAAAACTCAATTATTTTTTTCTTTTTTTCATTATTAAAAGAAAATTCACCTAGGGAATCCTAAAAGAGACTCAAGACTTCCAGTAGTATTTTCACACGGCTATGAATGGAAGAACTTGGTCCTATTCTCACTGCAAAGAATTGCTGCAAATGCTGCAGAGCAACAAGTTGAACCAAAGACCAAGCCAACTGTGTTTTTTGGGGTGTGGAGCACAGCTTTTCTTTAGTCTCTTCTCAGTGTTTCCCTTCTTCATATGCGCTTATTAATAAGCTCCTGTTTAGCAACAGCAGAAGTCTTTGTTGACTGACATGTATGATGTCAGTAGGAAAGACAGATACCTGGCAAGCCAGACTTTTGCTTAAGTAAACTAAGGACTGGGTGAACATAATCCTGATTCTCAGATGCTGCTTATAAAAATGCCATACTTCTTTCAAACAAAACAGTAAGCAAGCACAACTGATCAGTAGAAAGCACAAATACAAATTGTGCAATACACTACAGTATTTCAAAAAGCAGTGGGCTGCTGAAGTTATGTTAATTTGCACCAGCTGGGGATTTGATCTTTAATTCACATTGGTAGCAAAAGGAACAAGTTTGAAAGGATCCTTACATTCAGCATGTAACTGTAAATCCTGTCTCTGTGCTGCCTTAGCAGATAGTCTTTATAATAAGCGTACATTTCATTCAGCTTTCATTTACTCTCATTTTCAGGGAGAAGAACGTACTCATTTGTATCATTATTCTAATATGGAAAATTACATACATATGTTCAATAAGATCTGTTTCCCAAACCCCACAGTAGCTAAACCTGAAAAATATCGTCCGACTGCTTTTTAACTTGTTTTGAAAAAGCTTTTAGAAGAAATGTGAAGTACTGGAATGCCAGCCTCCGACGGTCAATCCCTTTTGGGGGCCTGCAGACCTGATACGGTGAAGACAGTGGCTTTACAGGCTCACCCATTAACCCAGCTTTAAAAAAGTGGAGCTTCTTCCTTCCTAAGGTTATTTCCTGAGTTGTTATTTTCTATGTATTAACCATCAGAGAGTAACAACTTCTGTTTACATTAAATCAAAATAGGTGATTTTCTATTTGTTTGTTTAATTTCTTTTTTAAGACTTTTCCTATTTCTTCCCATTTCCTTTGATCACAATCTGGAGTTTGACTTTCCTTCCAGAACAAAGCAAAAGTCCTTTGATCCTTTGCAGAAGTTAATGGCACGTGTCACTTAACAGCATCTGGAGTCCTGCTCATCTACTGTGTGTGATTCAGATGCATCCATGCCACCAAAAGTCAGATAGATTTATGTCAGCTGAGTTTTCCTACAACTCAAAAATCTTACAACCTGAATGCCTTTCAGGGCTGGTAGATACAGGGTAAAGAAGCTGAACAGTTCCATTACAACTTAGTGTCACTAACAGTAGTTCTGCTTCTTTTCAGATGGATAAATAAATGGAGAGGTATTTTTGTAACAACTTGGAAAGTGACTTTTCCTTTCACAAAGGAATGAGCTAGCAGTCTGTAATGTAGTTACTGCTTAAAATGTGTTTGGATTTTATACTCTCTAAACTAGATTTGTTTTTGTTGTTCTTATTGTCTAATCAAATTCAGAATGCTGATTACTGAATAGTAATTTGTACCCTTTGAGTTCATTGAGATGAAGACTGAGAAGTTTATTTAAATGAAGACAAGGTAAGACAAGAATTGTAATAGCTCAAAGGGTATAAATTGCCTTACAGCAGTGTGCTTATGCATGTTGTATTGCACCTGGGCTTTAAATCAGTCCTGTGCTCCTGCTGCTGAACTGTGCACCACCACCCTACTGACAGCAGAGCCGGCAGCTGAGAAGCAAAAAGGATGATTGCAGACTCACGGGCCGTGTTAATCAGGAATGTGGGATTGTGCTGGGATAGAGCTGGTCTGTGAAGTATCACCTGTGACTCTTCTGCACACAAGATTCATGTTGGTAGGGATGTCAGCGCAACTGTGGTCACAGCTTTGGTTTGGTTTGGTTTGGTTTGGTTTGCTTCCTTGCATGACACTTGGGAAGGACTGCTAGGGTACAATCTATATGGATGGGCCTCTAGTGCACCATTTGAAAATACTTCATCCCAGAGGAAGACCAATACTTCCAATGACAAGGACCTAAAAGCATATTAGGATTTCTGTAAAATGGTGCAGAGGAGATAAAGTAATGTTAGACAGATTTGGAACTGAGGGATGAAATCTGTAACAGCCAGTTGTGAAGTCAGCACATATATTAACCGACAGAAGCACCTACTGATTAAGCGAGGATTTATCATTGCTTTGAGTTAACACCCATGTGGTACTGGCATAAGCATTTCCAGTCTGAATTCCCTTCCTAGTTTCAGGGAACTAAGTCTTCCTATGGAAAAGGAGTGATCTCCCTTTGGCACAGGAGTGACTGGCTCCCTCTTTTCTCTCAAAGCCAGACAGGGATGGTGCCACTGCCTCTCTCTGCCAGCCCAGTGCCTAGAAATCCTGGGACACAAAGTCGAGGATTTCCCTGAGGCTGAAGACATTTAAATACGCATCTTCTCCCTGAAAGGAGAATGCACCAATTGCCTGCACAGGCACCAGGCTGGACCAAATACACATTTTGTCTCCTGTATCACAGCACTACCAAAAATACAAAATTAAAGGAGAAAAGGTAGAGGGTTTCCAAACAAAACACAGTGTAACTCGGGAACCTGGTGGCTAGTGCTCCCTTTCTGGGGATGGCAATGTTAAACTCTGTTACCAGGACTGAATTAAACAGTGTTTGAATAAAACATGTGAACAACATCAGGAACATAGACTAAACCCTCATATGAGTGACTATATCACTGGGCTACAAAATCAAGCTGCTTTTTTCCTCTCTCTCTCTCTGCCCTCATGAATCTTGCATCACTGAGCATAGTAGCCCAGCTTCTACGTATGTCTCCACACAAAACCTACAGGCTGTATCAGCGTGATTTGGGACAGTAGTGAAGGAAATACTGATTCCTTAAAGAAGTGTTGTTGTTTCTTCCGCTCTACAGTAATCCTTCATACAGGACCCCACAGTGTGTCCAGACTTTCCTGTGTTATATTTATTTCCTTTTCACATTTCAGGTACAATAAGGGGAAAGAGTCACCCTTTCCAAGTATTTCTTCCCATCTTCATTTGGATTTGATATTTCAATAATTAGTTTTAATTGGCATTTTCAATTAATTTAATTTTCACAAGCATCAGTCCCTCTATATGTGGCTTATTCAAGTGCTTCATACTGACATCCAAATAGCTCATCTAAACTAGTGTCAGTCTGGCAGAGGTGGACTGCACTCAACGGTGTATGGTAATAGTTCGTTTTGTTGCATGCATTTCTTGTGAAATTACAGGATGTTAAGCGCTGCCTGTTAATTTTTAAACGAGTGTGATATTCTATTTGGATTATTCGATTCCATATTGAATTGATCTATTGAACTATCCAACCCAAGAAACAGCTCTTGGCTGCATGTTCAGTTTTTGTTTCCATACTGATGGGTTTTCAACCGCCTCATTCCTTTGTAATTTTAATCAAGAGCAACCTGATTATTTATTTATTTTTATAATGCCATGTGGAACATTACTCTCTTGTCTTTGACTTCATGGTAGTGGAGGGAAATCTCCTGTTTCTAAAACTTAACCGTATTAGAGCTGGTCAAAACTTGTATTTTCCAATAGAATTGGAAAATAGGATTGGATTTTTGTATAGAAACTTTATGCACATGTACACAGACATACAGTTATAGATTTCCATAAAAAATAAATAATAAAAAAATGCTCAGTGCTCAATAACTCAGAAACAGTGGCTGAAAAATGTAAATAATCTCCACACACACACTGAAGACCCCAATCTAGAGGTAATTCTTCAAAACAAATGTACTCCCAGTGCACATTTTAAATGTATATGCATTGCCATTTTCCAAATATAACAGCATATTTCTCCTGTAGTTGTAAATTATTCTGTGCTTGTCAATGGATATCTGCAAGACAATGTTTTGAAAATAAACTAGGACTTAAAATAGTTTTAACACAACTGTGCTATAACAAATTTTAGATAGTATACATTGTCAGTATTAGAAAATATCTGTATGATCTTGAAAACTATAAGCAATTGTCCATGAGGAAGAATATTCCTTAAATATTCCTTTCATTCCTGTTTCCTCCTGCCCTTTTAAAAGTCTGTATTAAGAAAACTGAAAATATTAAAATCCCCTAAGCTAAGATGAAGAAACTGAACATTTATTTGGAAAAAGGTGAATGTCGTTGATTATAATAAGGAGTCTAAAGCATTTTAAAGGGGATGTAAACTCGCACATTCCAGGCTGCAAGCGAAGTTCTGCCTAACAAGTAGGCAGAGGGACATTTCCCCATGGTCAGCTTGTTTTCATAGTTTTTATGATGTTTTCCTCACAAGCATCTCGGATTGGCCATAGTCAACACGATAGTGCCAAATCACATCACAGGAACCTTCTATCAAGGCATATCCTACAGATCTCATAATACGAAACTGTCATATCATATGCAAAGCAGGTAAATTCCTATGTACTTTTATTATTAGCAATAATTTGCAGCATAATATATCCTTTGAATTCTCATATATCTGATGAGACTCAAAACTGGAAACTTCTGAAAGGCCGATCATCTGTAATTTGTGAGATCTCTGGAACCACTCCTGTCTTTCTCTAATAATAAATCATAGAATCATAGAATAGTTTGGGTTGAAAAGGACCTTTAAAGGTCATCTAGTCCAACCCCCAATAGACCAGTAAAGACTGTATAATTGAAAAAGATCCCTTAGGAAGGAATTCACTTGTTTCTGTTGCCATTTCCCATAACCAATTCATTTGCTGTGAACACTAAAAGGAAAGGCTGCTCCTCTGGCGGTTCTCTCTGCTCCATCAGATTCCAGCCCGTGCACAGCTTTGGCACACAGCAAAACAGCATGTGGCCACACAAAGAAGCCTGCTGCTGCAAAAAAACCTCAGCTGTCGCAAACTCCAAGTGGGAACTGGTCCTGTAGAGCAAGTGGACATTATCAAGCCATGCAGTGACTCGCTCTCTGAGAGTCACATCCCCAAGACCTATGGAAGGGACCATGGCATTAACAGGAGGCAAATAAACAAATAAACACAAATAAATTAAGGACAGTTCTGAAAAAGCAACAAAGAGCCTGGCTGCAGCTAATATGCACGGATGGGTGTCTGAATTAGCCTGGAAGCAGCTGGGGTGGGATGGGATGGCAGCAGCACTGGTTGTGGCTTCAGCCTGGGAAACCTTTCAAGGATACAGTTTTGATTACACAATTTCAGAAGCACAGCTTGTAATTTTCATGTGTTATTTTCCACTGTTCAAAAGCACATATCCTTACCCCTCAAATAGCTCCACAGATGACCTTTCCATCCTCTGTCTGGCTCTCACAACACAGATCTTCTCCAAGGTCCTTAGAAGAAAGTGACATACTATTGCAAGTAATGGTCAGACCCCTAGAAATGATGAACACCAGGGATTCCAGAAGTTATTGCTATCAGCTTGATATGAAAGGTTACAAAGGTGAGGGTGATGGTAAGAAGGTTGAAATGAGTAGTGATCAGTGAAAGGCAGAACTTGCCTCTCCTTTCACTTTAAGTATTTAGAGGACCTCTGTAACTGCAATCCATTTCTGTGAAACCTAATAACAGGACCAGATACATGTTCCTGCTACCTAAAACATGCAATTCTGCATTGCAGGACTTGGCTATTCACCAAAATTTAAGGCAGAAGGTGGAGGGAGGGTGCCAAGAAAAACACAGGGGGGGAAAAATTAGTGTACAACAGGACCTAGACCTCTCTGTCTTTGCCTTCACATAAGCTTCAAATAAAAAAGCACCAAGTTCATCCCTGTAAAGATTCCTCAGCCTTTAATCTTTATGTTTGATTTACCAAAGCTCATCACATTTACATGGACGGAATAGGAGGGAAGTATCCTGGCTTAACAACTTTGAAGGGTTTTTTTTAAAAATATAACGTTTATATGAACCATCCAAGCAACTTGACCTTTGTTCTTTTAAAACCATGCTCCAAGGCCTTATTTCTGCAAGCATGTAAATCACTTGTTTATTCCTGAGAGTACAGTGTACAAGGGGACATTCTCTGCATCAAGAAACTGCAAAGGGCTAGACCCTCATTTTCTATAAATTTTCAAAGATTCATTTGTTTTAAAGAGTCAAAAGAGTACTCCCTGAAAGTGTGAGCTGTGGTTCAGATGTAGGAGTGAGCTATTGTGGCTTAATGAGTGTCTGCTTATCAGGCGAGCTGTAGTAGCTCACCTTTCAGCACATTTTTGTTCTTTCACAAATGCAAAATAAGACATGTAAGCTTAAATCTCTGTCACTAACTCTTAGCCTAATGCATTTTATTCTTTTTCTCCGCGCTAAAAGCATGCAGTCAATTACTGCAGTCCAGTTGATGAGTCCTAACTCATTAAGTTGCAATAATTCAGTTGTGTAGGATGATGACTTGTGAGGTTCCCTGGCATAAAAGGATGGCATTGCAGTTTCTGCACGACACAGAAACCCCTAGGTAATACTGAGAAGCAGCGAACAAAATGTTTACACGTACATGGGTTTCATCTGATCTAATTTCTTATACTCTGTGGAGGTCTACATCTGAACCACCTGCCTAAGCTCCTCACTGCAGTCAGCGAAGATCTCCTCGCCAGAGTTAAAAGAGCTTGGTGTTATTAGTTCAGTTACCATACATAGGTACCTACAGGGTTTGAGTTGCCACATACCCCATGTTGGGCACCAATAAGTCTGTTGTGGTCCTCTTTATTCAAGGGATGGTTTGCTGTCTTTTCATGTTGTTTTTTTAAATGCATGCACTCATGTTTGCTCTGCTGATAGTTGTAGTTTATAGTAGTTGCAGTTTGAAAACTTCAGTTTGAAAATTGGAGTGTTGTCTCAAGATTCTTCACTACATTTGTAATTTTTGTTATCTGCTTTCATTTTTTATTTTACATCCATGGCCACATGCAGAGGGACTTTGCAGGAGAATTCAGCTAGGCTTTGTTAGCAGGGAGCAGCTGGCACAGGGCAACCTATTTCTGTGAGGCCTCTTGTTAGAACTGGTTCCTGCATTGACCTTGCATGTACTCAAAATTCTTGCTGCCTGGAAGGAGGCATTTTCTTGTCACTTGTCTCGAGCTATTAACAAAACACTTATAATCAGTACAGTCCTAGAGACTTTTTTTTTTATTATCCCATTTGAAAATGAAGGAATTAGAAAAGTTAATTTCAGAAGATGCTTCAGTATTCTCACTCTAGACAGTCCCCAAGCCCCCAAATATTTAATACTATTTCCATGCCTCTGTTTAACCTTAGTCAGGTTTCCTAAGAATACAGAACTTATTCTACCCCTGAGTTTCTGGATCATTGTACAGAAAATTAGAGGGAAAACCTGAAGCTCAGCCACATTACTAGACACAAGAAAATCAGCCAGGTGGAGTTTCACAGAAACAAGGAATCATAAGTTCAACTGCTCACAAGTCTGGTAGCTATTTTCTGCACTCCAAAGAGTACAATCGACTCAAGCCTGAAATATGGTGGTTGTTCTCTGGAAAAGTTATTTGTGTAGCTTTTTACCAAGGTGAGACAGTTCTTAAAGACTGTTTAGATGCCTTGATGAAAGAATGACATACAAAGGTAATGAGGTAGACTGTCTCAAAGGAGATTGTGCTGAGCTAGAGAGGAGTAAGCAGAGCTTGGGAAAGAGCAGAGTTTTTCTTGATATTCAGGCTTATGGCAAGTGTGTATAATTTTATTTTTTTATCAGGTGCTTTGAAAAATTAAGCAAAACATGAGTTAATCTGTTGATTTTTTTTTTTTGTTTTCTTAACAAATGGGAAGCAAGTTTGAACAATATTTTTTTTCAAATTGAACTTAAATATTTTCCCTTCTTTGGAAATCTTTTTAAAATTAATGTCCATAGATTTACAGACAAAACCATTTTGAAATACTAATGAAAATGCTTCAGTTAAAAATGTCAAAATGAAGACATTTATTTTTTTAACTTTTTTCCGTGATGACAAAGGAAAAAGAAAACTGGGAAATACTTTCTTTGCTAGTATAGTATTGGCTGACACATGAATTTACTAACAAAGAAAAAAACCCCAACATCTGACTACCTGCACTGGTACAAAAATCATGTGAGAAGCACCCTGACCTGGTAAGAGGGGTCAGGTTCTTCTTGACCAAATATAAATGTCTATAGAACAGATACCTACTTCCTGAGAAGGCCATCTTAAACTGCCTTTCTAATCAATGGAGCAAAATAGAGAAGAATTAATCCAACATATTTCATTGTCTATTTTAGAAGGTTTTTATCCTGAAAAACATATCAAAAGAAATTTAAGGAAATCATGCCCTCATTATTTAGGTTTGACACAGTTGCCCATTGATTAAGAACTACCATCATTTGAGATACTTTATGGAATCTAACATGGCATCCGTGTGAGATGGAGATAGCCTTTCCAGAAGCATGTGTGTGCCTCATGTCATATTGCAGGCTGATGTATTAGATACCTTATGGCATCTCATACAGCACCAGACATTGGAAATAGATATGGGCATGTGTCATCTGACGTGTTTTCTGTTTCTCATGGGCAGCAGAAACAAGCACCTTTTTCCCACCTTAGGAAGGCCACTGAGGATGACTCTCCCTAAAGCAAATGGAATGTATAGAAGAATCCAACCAACACATCCCAGAAAATAATTTTGATGGAAGCAGAATAGAGAAACTCAAAGAGAACAGAGACCTGTGCCATGCAGAACAGTACTAGAGGATCACGAGCAAGTATCATATAAATGTGATTAATTTCTTAGAAACAGTGGGGAGAAATGCAATGAAATCTCTAAGCAAATGAAATCTTCTTAGCAGCTTTAACTATTCAGTTTATTTGCTGGTGAGTTGACCTACAGATTAAGGGTATCAACATGCACTTTCTATGCTCAAAGGCAATGTTAAGGTGAAATAAATATCTTTATAACCTGATACTTAGATTTGAAGAGAGTGTGACAGGTAGAAAACAAAACCAAAAGCCTCAAAGGAACAATATAGCTTGTTTCCAAAAATATTGATTGATGCATTGCCTTTTGAAATCAGCTTGGTTCAGTCAGGCAGGTGGCTGGATGAGCTGAAGGACTGTGCACTGTTTTGACAGTAAGGCAAACATATCAGTTTAAATTTAACAATCCCTCTACTCAAGTTGTCATTCCAAAGCTTTCTTATGCCATTGACCTGACATTAGATCAATAACATTATGACATTTTATGGCACATCAGTGACATAACAAAAAGTATTGAGTGAAAACCCTAAAGGATGGAAAAATGCCAAAAAGCGTATATTACATGTGAGGGTTTTTTTTAAAAAGTAATGGCCTCTTACACATCAAAGATGTTAACTTGCTTCATATTTGCCATATTGTTTTAGCTAGCAGTTATTGAAATTGTATCGGGGGATCACTTCTCCCTGAAGAAACTTGGACTGACCCTAAAGAAGGCCAGTTAGCGGAACTCATTACTTTTTGTCTGAACATACACATTGAAAGATATTTGTTCTGCTTGATTGTTTCCTACTTCAATCCCATTTTCATCTTTCTATTATTTCTATATGCGAGACAGTATTATTACAATTTTCCTTGAAGTGCAGCTGGATATGCGGTCTATGCATAAAACT
This sequence comes from Fratercula arctica, assembly GCA_947846985.1. Lineage (NCBI taxonomy): Eukaryota > Metazoa > Chordata > Aves > Charadriiformes > Alcidae > Fratercula > Fratercula arctica. The sequence continues at coordinate 46,595,668 of CANTUZ010000004.1, forward strand.
AAATCTTCATCAACAATGACCAAATATGTGTTAAAATGTTGTATTTTTAACAGTACTGTCAAACTCTAAATGGGAAAAAAATAACCTTATTTGAAGACTGACCATAAAACACCCTCTAGTCAAGACACCGTAAACTAGTCCAAGTTTAGAAAAATATAAGAAAAAAAACTTTGTAAGACATAAAAGCTGGCACAACATAACTGAAATGCAGAAAAACATTGTTTTGTGATGTTGAGAAAGTATAACTGTTACACAGACTATATACACAGACTATAGTCAATTGACTAAATTCAAAAATTTAATTTCCATTACCCTGGACTTTTTTGTCATTTGAAAGAGTACATCAGTGAACTGATTGCAATACAGGACACAAATCACGATATGATGAGAGAAAGGGTTTTGACTCTCCAGGGGTAATTTGATCTTAATAAAGCAGCTTCATGTTTTACTTCTGGTCTGCAAATCCTCTGCAACATAGGCTAGTAATCACACATTTTGGACATTCAGGTTGTCTCTCTATGGAAGAAACATTCATATTATATGCACAATATTACCTCTAATGTAGTCTCCCCAGAGTAGGTGGAGAATGACAAGAGCTTAGAGGTGTGATTTGCCTAACCTATTTTGGACATATGAATTAGAAAAAGTTAAAGCGATTGGTAAGACACCACTAGCAACTTAATCTAACCTCATAACTAGAGAGTTTAGAGTCACTAGCAGAGCTCTAGATGTCTGGTCAAATAAATCCCTGCTTGGATCACAATCCAAAGACAGTAACTCTGTTCCTCATAATTTTCGTAGAAGAGACATCCCCTTAGAGTGTGACATTCTTATTTGCACACTAAGAATCGTTTTATTGAGGGAATAGTCACTAAAGAGCTCATGTGCCAGATTAGATTGATATTGAAATTATGGATCTTAATGTTTCCTCTAGGCTACTCAGAGGCTGACGTGAGTGACTTAAGACTACCTATGCACTCCTCTATAGTATCTCTTCTCCTGACAGTAACACTTAGTCATTTTTAGTACAAAAGCATTGACTGTAGCTCCACAACAGGCTAAAGCCTAAAAAGTAGCAGGGCAAGAGAGTGCTCCAGGGAACACCACCTTTTTCTTATGTGCAGATCCCCAGGGTTTGTTGCTGGTTAGCGCCAGAGAGAGGAAACAAGAATATTTGATCTCACCAGCTATGTATGCTCCTGTGTCTCAAGATCTGATCTTTTTCTAACTTCATGGTTCATACATCTGGGATTCTGTTTATGTTGGAAAGCTGTATTGGTTGTGTGGGGGGGTGTCTGTGTGTTTGTTTGGTTTTTTTTTAATTTTGTCATTCAAATAATCTTTCAATTAGGCAGGAACAAGCACCTTTTATTTAGATCGCAATTTAGATTTCCCAGGAATACTGATTTATCCTAATATCTTGCTGAAGTGTCCTCTGAGTGGCTTTTTTATAATTAGGTTTATGGGTATATTAGCAAATCAGTACATTATGACAGAAGAAGTTTCTGCCCATCTAGTTTGCGTACATACATGGTAGCACTTCAGAACACAAGCATAACAGTGAAATGCCAAAAAAGGGTGGGTTTTTCATGTTGTTCAAAAAGAATAAAACAGATTGGAGCATAATTTCAATTTTCAAAATGAATCACTGCGTGAGTAGTTCAAATCAAAGTTGTATTTTGAAGTTCTATTTTGAAGTTCTATTTTGAAGTTTTGCTCTCAAGAACTTGATGGATTTCTCCAATGGTTCCATGGAGGTCAAAAAATACAGATAATTGAAACCAAATTGACCTCTTGATTTGACAAAGAGGGAAGGGATATTTCAATCTGTTCCTGTCATGTATGTATGTATTATATGTGTCTCTGCATAGATGCACAGTTTTTACCCTTAATTCTTCTGCATAGCTATGAATTAATTTTTAATACGTAAGACCCTAACACAAGAAACAATGTTTATTTTACATATATAAATATATTTTTATATATAAAAAATAAACATTGTTTCTTGTATTTATATATATATATAAAATAAACACTGTTTCTTGTATTCTTATAATATATATATATATAAAAAATATATTAAAAAATATATAAAATCAAACAATGGTTTGGGCTGGAAGGGACCTTAAAGATCACCTAGTTCCAACCCCCCTGCCATAGGCAGGGACACCTCTCACTAGATCGGGTTACTCAAAGCCCCATCCAGCCTGGCCTTGAACGCTTACAGTATTTTTTGCACTGCTTTTACGTTTTCCCATCATATGTGTGACTAGTCTAAACTTCAAAGGCAAATTTTCCCAGACAGATAGAGGAAAATTAGTGGCATTTTTTATAGCCCCAAGAGGTATGTTTTAGTGAATTACAGAGACCTACACCAGACCAAAACCTCCTTACATAATGCGCTGTATTGTGCATTTAAGTCTGTGCTTCACGATGCCTAAAGACTAGTTAAGAACAGTGGGAGAGAAAACAGATATGGAGGAAAAGTCATTTACACATGTGTACATAGCCAGTGAGTAGCAGAATAGAGTACAGAACCAACCCTCCTGCCTCTCAGCTGTGTCACTTCATAAGGAGAAACTGTACTGGTTGAATAAAAGCAGAAGCTAAGACAATGGCCTTTTAGAACCAGGTTGCTGCTAATTTGATCATGAAGTTCTTCTTCACTTTTCCTCAAATTTAATGCTTAATTGCCATGGTAGGTTCCCAGACTACAGACACATTCAAAATATTTCTCTTTCTCTACTAACTCTTGATCCCTATAACTGACTGTGGATCTGACTCTGAGAGGGCCAAAATGCAGATAAACTTTGAATGGGTCCTCCCCATCTGTGTGACCCCTCTACACTCTTCTGCTTCCGACCCTCCAACTTGGTGCATAATAAAGTTAGCTGACCCTGGTTCTTACACCATTAAGTATAAGCAAGAGCCTCTCTGAATACCATTCTTTGGCATAAACTACAAACATCAGGTCTTCTCACTCTGGAAGCAAACTACTGTCTGAAAAATATGCCTTTAATTTCAGAGAGTTCAGGTAGATAGAAGAGGCTTAGTTGCAAAGTTAAATTACCAAAAAGAAAATTGGTTCTGTTTTACCTCAAATCAGGAAACTGTTGTAGATCATCTGTTACATTTGCCAGCCCTATGTGAGTGACTCAGGTACCCTATGGCACCTCACAGCAAGGGTGCATTTATAGCTGCTGCTGAATAGTTTCTGTCTCACCTTAACTTTCTAGACCAAGCTGTTGCTTTTAGCTCTGGGGTATGCTGTGTTCAAATCGCAGTGGTTTAACTAAACAGTATTTCTCAGTCTTGGATACTAAATGAACAGTTCTTCAACTGGTACAATCAGATTAACTTCAATGGCTTCCATGGAACAATGCCTCATTACATCAATTGAGGATCTGATCCACTGGTAACATATAAAAAATCAGCAAAATCTTGCTTTGAGTCAAAGATGCTGGCATCACATTTCTGAATGTTTACATATGATCATACTCTTACACTTGACTGGACACAATGAGGATAATAAAAATCCAGTGCTTGCAGTAAGAAAGGATGGAATCACTATCCCTAGCAGAAACTTGAGCTAAAGGAACTTTTGTTGTTTCAGGAAATTAACCTCAGTGTCCTAGAAAACTGGTAAGAAGTATGGATCTTCTGTAGGTATATGGAGAGAAATCACACATTTGATGACACCTCAGAAAAATATCACTGTCAGTCTTTGGATTAGAGTCTACCATTTCAGTATTCTTGCTTATTCCGTAGCTTTAAGGAAAGATTGTTGCAGATATTCATTGTAGGCATTGGTGTCCAGAAGCCAGTGAAGTGAGGCAGAACATAAGAACAACAGGACAACCTGAAATAAGAATTATTAAAGTCACACAGGAAGGTTTTAACAGGAATGATTTAGCTTTGCTCTTTTCCTGAAATAGTCTCTTCTTTCATTTTCCTTTTTTATGATACATTACTCTTCTGCAAATAAAACACCATCCCCAAATTATCAGGAAGGGATTAGCTTGCTGATTAATGAGCTGACACTACTCACAAGAGTAGTTTTCAGGTGCTTCATTTGAAAAAAAAAAAAGGGATAATATTGAAATTTTAGAAGATTTATTAAACTAGAAGAGATGTTTCAAATGCTTTGCAGCTCTTCCTTTACATATTCAGGATTCAAGTGAGCTTCTGATGTTGCCACTTGTGTGTTGAGAATAGAGCACAGAGAGGAGGGAAACTGCAATGCTCAGAACACAAAAGAAACTTTTTAATATGCAGATTAAAGGCTTCATTTTGGGGGGATAAGAACCCTGATGGTACAAATCACAATAACTCCATTAAAAAAATCTGATCCTCTTCTTTCACTGATTCTTTTTGCTCCACGATACCCTCTAACTGGTTCTGGAATGGTCAAGCCGTGTTCACATCAGTGTTCCTCCTTGATGGATTTTCCATTCTTATAACAATCTCTTCATGCAAAAAATCTACTTTTTTGCTGCTACTGCTGAGGCTACGTTTTCCTTTCATAGCTCAGACTCTCCCAGTCTATGCTATTGGTTCTTTTTGTTTGTTTTCAAGCTGGTAGTCTGGCATAGCTAATAATGCCAGAATTGCACATAAATAAAATCCATGCATAATGGAATGAGCTATTGGTTCTGGCAGTATGAAACAAAGGTCTGAAAACACAAAGTTAAGATGGAACTTCCGCATTGCAGAACTCATTGAAATATGATGTTGATTCATAAGACGGAAGGAGACATGGCCTAACATGCAGGTCATGTAACAGGGGAAATACCACAGTGCATGAAGGGAGATGAGAACACAGACCTAGTAAGTGCTCGTGGAAACTATCGTTATATGAAAGTTATTCCCCATTTTTGTACATAGATTTGAGTTAGAATGGTGTGTAAAACAGTGCTATCTACCCAAGATAATTTTAAGACTTCAATGTCGCTGCCTAAACCGCCAGATTTTTTCTGTAGCGATGTTGCCTGCCTACATTCCTCCATTTGTCTTTGCATATTTGATTTCTTACATAGTGCTTTCCCCCATATTTGGCTGAATTTCACTTACTGTTTCTCCTATGTGTGCGTCTGATGAGTGACACTGGTCTGACAGCAGCTGGAGCTCAGCCAGCAAATGGGCAGGCGATTAACAAGCTCTGAGCAAGGACATGATGAATTGTACCATGTGAAGAATTTATAACAGCACCCATGAGGTTTGAGAGTGAGCAGAGAAGCTGAGAGTGACCACATTTAGGATCACCAGCTGCATTGCCAGTTACTCAAGGGAACATATAGGATGCTGTAGCTTCCGCTTGCTAATTCCTTTTCCTTTGCAAAACCTGTGGCTCTTGGACCATAAAGAAAATACAGCTATTTAGCTGATATAAAGAAGTGTCACTTTAACTAAGTGTTACAATGGCCATGATTTCTGTACAACTATTTATGTAATGCATAAATAAAGCAACCTAAATATATAACCCATGTTCACTAGTCACTTTTCTAACTTAAGGTATGCCTTCATAACCTCCCTCTCCACAGTTGCCTAGATTGTGATAAAACTCCTTAGATTCTTCAATAACAGAGCAATTAGTCAAATAGAGTTTGTATAGTTATATACAGGCACACACAAAAGTTGTGTTCAAGGCTTGGAAGAGTAGAAGCAATGCTCTGAGCATCCCAAACACTATGATACTTGTTAAGGAATGCAGCACTGTTCATGGGGAGGGAAACAAATAGACTCCCGCTGCTCTCTTTATTCCAGGTTTTGCTTAGCCGGACTCAGACTTACGTGCAATTAACAGAAGACTGAAATCTATATGACAGGCTTTGTATTTGCATAAAGGCTAGACACAGACATGAGTCCTGCAAAGAAAATGGGGTGAAATTCAGTCATCACTTAAGTTAGTGATGAAGCTCCCACTGATTCTTATAGATCACATTTTCTTCCCTGAACTTTACTGCTTTATCCCAGTGATATGATTGAGGACAAAGTGAGCAGAATATCAATGCCTTGTTTTATAACCAGACAAATTTTGGCTGCCATAGCAGCTGCTTTTTTACCCGACCATCAAGCACAGGGCAGCTATAGGAGTCAGTGGACTCAGGGGAACTGACCTATGTCTTACCCTTGCCCCCATAGGTGAGCAGACTTAGTGACCAGGCGTGACTCAGCTCACAATCTTTCTGTCCCTTCCTTTACAGTATATATTAAACAAAATATGAGCTAGACAGTAAAGCTAGAGTGGATTTGAAATTAGGCTGTACAAGTTCACAAAGACTAATAAACCATCTGAAAGGGTACCATTTCTTCTCAACACTTGACTATACATTTATTCAGAAAATAAATGTACGAATCTCAGGCCAGTTAGAACAAACTGCCCTTTTAGAAAGCATACCTCATAATAAACACTCATTCATGTAGCAGTTTGTACTCAGGAATCTTTCTTTTATGTGGCTGTCCAGACAGAGAATACATTTAAACGGATCATGTGGATACCTTTTCACAAAAGATTTGACTGAAACACTAGTAATGAGATTTTGGAGAACTGGATGTTGAAACCACTACTGCGATCACGTGAGGCTGCCACCTTCCTTGAGCTCTCATCAGAGAGATATGTAAAACTCTGAGCAACCTGATCTATTGAGGATGTCCCTGCTCATTGCAGGGTGGTTGGACTAGATGACCTTTAATTTTTCCATGATAAAACATCCAGAGAATTTTCTCACATGTATCAAAACATTTAGCAGTGTGAGAACAATATCACAGATTTCCATGTTATAACTTTCCTTTGGCATCTGATTTTGACCACCACCAGAGAGGATACAGATCCAAGGACAGAACTTGTGCCTGACTCATTAGTACAGCCATTTCTGAAAACATATTGTCTCCCACTTTTTATGGCAGCTGGGTGGCTGCCACTAACAAGCAGTTGCTTATGAGAATTACTTCTCCACATATTCTTAAAATAGAAAAAGCAAATTATGCGTTGCCAGAGAGTTTCTCTGCTTTTTATTTCAGATATCCAGATTTCAGGCCAATACTGCAGCTTAGTGAATACGAAAAGGCACATCTGTAACATACTATAGCACGCATTTTGTCCCACTGGCAATTCATTTTCTACCATGACGCCTTTTTCATTCTAGTTAGTGGTGTGAACAAATAGGAAAAGGGCATCAAGTTATTTACTCGATGTGACTCAGAAAGCGGAGTCAAATCTCACAACCAAGGAAGGGCAAATGGCAAGCTGATAAGGAACAATTTTCTTGGGACTTTGTGTGTCCTGTGCTGAACGATGGTTTGTTCCAGACCTGTTCTTCATCTGGTCTCACACATCCATTTATTCCATCTGATTTAACTTACTCTTGTCACTTTTTACCTTGTCTCTTCAGTTTGCACTAAATTCAGGCCTGTGCAATATATTACAGCAGCTGATTCCGTTGTTCTGTTCCACCTGAACAGAGACCAATGCTGAGCACAAAGAGGGCAAAAGGAGACATGCTGCTGTGTTTTCAGCTGCTCATGGTGGCACACTGTCAGAGCTTGCTACGGTAGGAGGTCAAGAGACCCTTGTTGACTAGTGGAGGATATCAGCTAAATAATTTCCCGAGTTAATTAAACTCCTCCCTATTCGACCACCCTTCAAAAAAGGTACAATTCAGGAATAATATAGAACGTCCATTTAGAGTGGTTAAAGATTTCCTGGCCCTCACCCTAGCACAGTCTCAACAATTTAGTTTGTTAAGTTTTGGATACAATGCAATTGGTTGATTCCTTAGGCACAAAAATAATAAATATGATTAATAATAATTAATGCTTGTAAAGCTTTTTGCAAAAAGATAGTTGCCATAGAAACATTAAGCTGTTTATATATACAACCATTATTGCAGCTTATTTAATCTGAAACAGTGAAAATATGAAAATCCATACGTGCCAGAGGTTAATAATACAAGCGTGTTTTTTTTATAAAACAGACACCTGAAAGTATTTTCTTTACTCATTAAGTTGCAGATAACAGGCTACTTTCATCACTGAATTATTCCAGTCTCATACAGCTATTGTATCAACCCAGGTTTGCAGCAGAATAGGGCTGAAGCTACACATAAATGAATCACATCCATAATTCTTCCAGTTCCTTAGGGACTGCATTTCAGTGTTCTGTTTGCATCCATGAACAAGGTGAGGCCATTTGCAAAGCACTGGTGATAGGGAGTGTTAAGTACTTTGATAGTCAATGTTTCTATCTACAGCCTATTAACAGATCCTTTTGTTTGGAAAATCCATTCCTGAGAAGCTTCAAATATGGTTTATATATTTTTCTTGATGTTCAGAAAATAGTTTGCACTTTTAAGCACAGCAACATCTAAAAATAAAAATAAATATGGATGGGTACTTAATTTCTTCCTCTGCCTCTGTATATAAATCTCTCGTGGTTTGGGCCAAACAGATACCCTCCCCACCTCTCTCTCCAAGGAGAGGAAGGAAAGAGATAAAGGGCCACACCAGCAGAAAATAAACTTAAAGCCCCTGTCTGATGGAGCAAAGCTTCCTGGGGGCTGTTGCCTATGGGGAATGCTGAATTTTCAGGTGACCTTCTGGTTAGCCACAATTGTAGACATTACACTGAAAGAAATAAAATGCATCAAAGTCAACATGTCTTGTATTTCCCCTACCACTATTTCCAGTTTGTCCATAGTACAAAAAGTTGAATCTTAGTAAAATTCTTAGGTTATCCAGAATTCTAATATCTAATTTTGTTTTCCCTATTTTATTTTGCTATTAATAATTGTTTTCAATTCACAAAAGAAGTTTTCATTTGAAGACATCTAAACCCATCTCAAGGTCTTCTCTAACAGTGTTAGCACAATTCACAGAGTCTTTGGAAAGACTTCTTTTTGGGCTGAACAAATCATAATTTGTCATCTCAAGCTTTTAGAGCCATCTGTTTGAAGAAGGCATTAAATCGACACTATTTTTATCCAATAACTACAGCATCTATTTTTATTTTTGTTATATTTTACAGGAGCTCTTTTGTTAGCTTTTTCAAATTCTTCTCAGGAGGTTTAAGCTTTGGATGACTTTTTATTTTTAGCTTTCTGAATTGCTACCTGTTATTAAATTTACCTGCATTTATCTGTTACAGGGTAACTCAATGTGTTCGAACTGTCAGATTTCCTTGCATCTCATAGATGACCTGTTTCTTGTTTGATCCATATTTATGACTGTATTTACATATAATGTTTGAAATGAAAATTTAGAATGCCGAATTATGGTTTCCATTTAGATTCTCTTTTGTCTTCCAGAGCGCTAGCAGATGCTGTTTTGACCCTATAGGTGCACACTAAGAAATAGGGAATGTACATATACCTTCCCTACAACAGGGGGCAGATCTTTATTATTTCCTGATACAAACACCAGAAGGGACAATTTCTTTCAAAGAAACAGATGTGTGGACCCACAAGGAGAGCTGAATTGGATTGTTGGAGAGCTGGGAGACAAGGATTTTGACAGCCTTCCCTGAAGAAAAGGAGGAAAATAAGGTAGCAGGAAAACAAATTAAATAAATCCCAAATTAATTCAGACAGATGTTGCAAGAATTAAGCCTGAAGTATATGAAATACATTACTTATAAGTACTTCCTTCTACTCCTTCCCTATTTTACTTTGACTGGATAAAAACTGTCTTAAGACTGATGATATGACAGGAATGCTAGAGGGTATTGACCCTGAAAACAGGTAAGTACACAAACTCTTGAACTCCTGGTGCATACCAGGTTTCTTAAAAAAAAAATTACAGGTAAAAATATATGGAGCAAAGCAACCAGTAGGTTAACATATAGTGGAATAGCTGGATATAATGAGTCAGTGAAAACTCCAGTACCAATAAAGCCAATAGCAGCTTGACATTGTTTTCATAAGGACCAATAGCTCATCTTCAAGTATACATTTTTTAGAGAGTAATTTTGAGAAAAATGTATTAATTTAAATGAAAAACTTGTCATTTTTATTCAAACTCAGTCAAAACGTATCTACTGTTCTGACCTATTTAGTCCATTTAGTTGGACTAAATAATTCAGATTTTAATTTCAACATTTACAAATGTATAAAGGGTGATATAAATGGTGTAAGAGTTGCTGGTCTGGACTTTTACTGACTAAATAGTAGATCTGAATTCTTCTACTAGGTTGCTAGTCTTAAATCATATCTAAATGAAGCAATTATTTTTGGTTAAGCTAAACATGAAATTAAGCAGAAAGAGATCCCCGCAAGAGATGGGCTGGGTGGTCCTTTTGTTTTTAAGGCCAGTGTCTAAATTCCTAGTATTATTTTTCTGTTCATGAACACACTATTGATAAAAACTATGACTATCCAGAGTGAAGATCCTGTCACTATCTCATTTACAAACTTGTGCTGGATAGTGTATTATAAAAAGGGAGGGAGAGGAAATAATGACACTTCCCCTTTAAGTTTTAAAAAGAGGTTGGGGTTTTTTACTCTTAAGAGTTCAGACTCTTCTTCTGCAATGCAAATAATGAAAAAACTCCTAGAAGCACAAGATTAGATCAGAGCTCTGCTGTTCTATATCCTGGGCAAACACAAATTAAGCTTTAGAAGTCTTAACATTGCACTGCTGAATGAAGGCAAAAGCAGATGGGTAGAAATAAGAAAATATCACTAAGCAGATCAGTAATAAAGAGCCCAGGTGCTAAATCCATGTATGGGCTTAGACACAGCAATGCCAAACCTCACACGCTGATGTGACTGACAGTACCCAGGACCTTAAGGAGCTTGAGAAAGTATTTTGATGACAGCTGAGTTCCTCAGAGATAACATGGATGGAATGTTAATCTTTAGTCCTGGACAATGAGAAGGATTGGATCTTTTTCAGTGCTGTTAGCTGGTCTTTTATTTCCATGTGTGATTTCTCACCCTATATATGAGAGGGTCTCATCCTAAGGTCTGACTGGAGCTTTCTTTTGACTTTATACCCTAATGGCACTTTTTTAATTGGAGTTTTGGAGAAAAAAAATATGGCTTTCTTTTTAACAGGAAAAAGTAGCATTTTCACCAAAAAGATATCTCTTTCCAGTGCTGAAGGTAAGGGAAAAACTTAACTGAAAAAGCCCCTAACTGACAGATTCTAAACTGTCAGCTACATACCAGCTTTATTTATACAATTCTATTGTCCTGCTAAACAGTTCACAATCTTTTACTACTTCATCTTCTGCAGGCTCATATTAAAACCATTATGTATATCATGAGTTTTATATTGCAAGCCACCTGAGATGACTTATGATTTCTCAAAACAGGACAGCAGGTTTTACCTCATGGGTCAGGTTCCTCTCAACACAGATATCAGCATTGGTAAAGGAGGTATCAGGGCCACGGCTACCTGTAGCTGTCCTTTGATCGCCTGTCTCCCCAAAGAGCTGTTTGCTTGCCAATACCTAAAGACTGTTGAAGGGGAAATTCTAATTGTAACCACTCAGCAGTATAAATTTGTGAATGAGGTCGTCTCTCAGCATTTCTCATTTAAGTAATACCATCTCTAACTTGGAATAGGAAAGACCTGAGGTGTGTCTTAATGTCCCTTATAAAACTATATCTGGCCACAAGGCACAGTCCAGTTCTATGTAGGATGTTTGTGGCAAACTAAGTCGGATGTTAGGAGTGGACGGAAAGGTTACCGCCATCACAAATCAGAGGCTTCGTGGATGAGACCTGAGCACAGCAAACCACTGGAGAGGTGAGAATATCCTTTTACCCCACGTACACACCTGGAATTTACCATTCTTGAGTCCATGCTTGAGTAAGTAGGGAAAGAAGAAGGAGAAAGCTAAAGTCTGCAGGCTCAGGGAATAAAGCATGTAGCTTTACACTCTTATTTTCTCATGATTTTCTCTTTTCACTGAACTGTGCACAGAAAGCTTTCTTCTCTCCTGAGAGGGGGACAGCAACAGCAAGGGACAAGGCATGCAGGAGGTACGTTTTAGTAAGAGGTTACAGCATCAGCAGCAATTTCAACAGTCTGATGTGGACCAAACCTCCCACAGGGCAGCTTTGGCCAGGGAATATAAAGGAGTTTTTAAAGAGAGTGTGCATGGCTAGCAAACAAGATCAAGCATGATAAAGCAAATGTAGAGAGTCAATACGAGTTAGGATGCCTCTTGCAGGCTCAGAGCTTGGGTGAGAAACAAAGAAACTTCAATCAATAGAGCACGAGTACTGGAGTAAGAGGCACCCTCAGGGTTATATATTTAGGGAAAAAAAAAAGCAATTGCAAAGACTGAAAAGAAAATAAACTCTGATTTCTAAATGCTTATGGATAGCTGACAGCTCAGAGTTTTAGCAGTTGCTTCCATTACTGCCATTTCATGCAAATATTGCAGGTGAATCATTATCATAATCGTCCAGTTTGGAATACAATCATCTGTGTGGTGTTCCATGTGAGAAATATTAATTCTGTTTGCTTGCCTCTCCCAGTGGTGCCAGATGAGAAACTCCACACTATTTTTTTTATGTCTGGTAATAAAATCAATTGGATTCCACAATTGTTCAGAAATAAGGAACTTAAATATTTTAAGATAAGTTGGTCTAAAATAAGGATAGGAAAACAATTCTCTCCAACTGTAATTCCTTGCTTGACTGCACAACAATTTTCTACAAACTATCTTCTTCTGTAGATTCAGCTGGAATTCAGCCAGGATGGATCCTATTAGAAAAACACTTACATTCATCTTTAAAAGACTTGACATCAGCCCTATTCACACTTCCTTTGCTTTGCCTACCCAGAAAGTTAACCCAGGTTTACTTGCCTCTAAGTAGCTGTATGGGGAAGGCCCCGTAGGTTGCAGCTTTTCAACAGCTTCACTTGAAGAGGCCTTTTACAGAAATGCAAAACTTGTCCATACGGATTAGGCAGGTTGGAAGGATTCTAGGGGGCATCATTTTGTTCCCCTAAATGAGGGGAACACGGGAGAAAAACTGAATGTGATAGATGGAGAACTGACACAAAAAAAACCCAAGCAAAACAAAACAGCAGCAACAAGTGTCCGCACAGGTAGCATCCTTGCCCAACAGGTAAGAATCTTCCATGGAAGTAGTTTGTCATCTTCACTTATTACTGGTGCTGGTGAGAGTTATTTTCCCATGGGATATTTCAGTTTTTCGCTATTTTTCCCACTATCAAGCTCTTTTTTCCTAGGGAAGCCTTAAGGGATAAGGCTTTGAGCATTGCAGTCTTCCTTTGAAAAAAAACCGTATATTGACTTAGTAGCCCTTTTCTTTCTTTCTTTTTCCTGCTAGGAATCTTGACAGGACAGATCAGTTTAGCCTACTTAAAACCTGTTTATTTCTAACCATATTACTTTCAGTTAAATTTAACATAGACATGTCTCTGGACTGCAATCTAAATGCATCAATACTCATTTCTGAGTTACACAGGTGAAAAAAGCCTCATTTTCTTTAAATGAGACATATTCTCTGTCAGAGTCTCTAAAAAAATACATAGTTTAATTTACTTCTTCTAAATTATTGAATATAAACCAAGCAGTAAAGGTGTACAATGTTGTGTGTATATAAAATGTGGAAGTCTTTTTGGCTGTATTTGTCAACCAGTTCATTCATTGAATTTTCCACAAGTGTAACTTCTGCAAAAGGATATTGACAAGAAACTATTAAATAGCACTGTTTTGCAGATCAGCTTCCTCCATCTGGATAGATTGTGAAAGAACAGAGGTGAAAAGCATTGAGGAAATGTGTTTCCATGTGCATTTGTTAATGATTAGAACTACAGTTAAAGTTTACTTATTGCTGAATATGTCAAAGTTTAGTATAGTCTTAAGAACATACATGAGAACATGTATAAACATGTTTTATATACATATAAAACAAAAAATTCATGTGATTTTTTCATCTTGTGGAGACTGACACAATCAGCCTGTTTTTACTTTCTTAATTTTTGTTGACCATTTTTCCATCTCTTTTTTTTACATTGGAAATAGCTGTCCATGATTTCTAGGTGGAATTATAAAAATCCAATTTCTTCTCTATTTGAATTAAGATGTCCTGGAAGATGAAACTAGGCACCCTTGCATTCAGCAGGCTGCCAGCCCAGTTTCTTCTTTGCATACAGAAATGTCCACCACAAAAGCATCAAGCACCAAAAAACAGAGTTGGAAACTGGCATAAGATTGGATGGAACACTAGTAAGGGCAAAGCAGTGACAGGATGAAAGTCACAAGAAAAAGCTACTGCTGTGTGTAAAAGGAAAGTACAGGGAAATAGTGTTGTACTGATACGAACAGCCAATATAAACACGAGACAACAGGCGACGCATCAGTATGAAGGCTGATGCTTCAATGTCATTATAGAACAAAGGCCAAAACAGCAGAAGTATTTTCTCATTTTCTGATGCAAAGTACTCTGAATATTTGCTGTTATCAGAACTGAACACAGGGAAGAAAGCAAACCAAAATAGTTGAGACTTGTTTCTAAATATAACTTGTCCATAAGTATAAACTGATCATAACCCTTCTAAAGGGTTATGCATGTGTCTGGATGGTAAAAATTAAGGCAAAGCCTTTTTTTCTAAATACTGTTACAGTGTTTGCATATACAGTTCAAGTACTTCCACATTCAAATAAGCAGTTGAGCCTGGACTTTAAGAAAACAATTAATAATTTACAGTACAATCTCCAGTTGGAATACATTTTTTACATGTCAACAAGTTCTTTTAAAAAAAAGGTCATTGAATATCTCTGTAAAACATGAGCGATTATTTAAGCCAAGCCATTTCCATACCCTTGCATGACTTCAAGGCATTCAAATTAGGTGCGCATTTTTTGATTAGGAAAAATAGTTTTTCTTCTTGTTAGTGATAACAAGATTAACAAGATAATAATTACTAGATCTAGAATATAATCTTTGTTTGACAGTCTAGTCTAATGATTTATTTGGCGAGTGCTCTATGAGGAGAAATTCCATACGAAACTTCTAAATATCCCTCAGCATTTCCCTACTTGCAGCACAAGCAGAGGCAGTTGCACTTCTTATAACACTTCTGGAAGAAAAATTCTCTAGTCAAGTTTGGGAGGTAGTGAAGTTAGAAGATGTAAATTTCAAATTCTGTCTGTTTAGAAAAACAGAGAAACATCAAGAAATATTGGAAATTATGGTGGCAGTGGCAACTCTTGAAAAGCTTCAATTACAAGTGTTTTAATCACTTGCTATTCTTTTAAATTGTAATTGGTATAGGGTTTTTTGTGCTCTTTTCAGGAGAGTGTGAGCTAAAACTAATTGGGAAATTCCATTAAAGGGGAAGATTTGGAAGGACACTCTTGCAAAGAGGCCACTCAATGAAGAGGAAATGAATGTTCCTAAACAGGAATATGAAACAACAGCCAAACAGATACTGCTTACTGTTTTTCCCCTCAGGCCTGGGTATTCTCTGGGTGTCCATTTAATGAATATGACTTCAAGAAAGAACAAGCTCATATTGTTAAAAAAATAGGGTACCTTTCATGTGCCTTAGATTTGACAATCAAAATCAACGATGCTGAAAAACTTAAAAAGCAAAGGAAAGCTTGGACTTGATTAAAATCTAAACACAGTTTTGGGGACTCAGAACCTTTTGAGATGCTTTGTTTTTTCTGGACTTTGGGTCCCAAGACCTCCGTTATCATGGAGAAAATGACACCTGCTTACCCCACAATTGCTTTGTAAGGATAAACATATTGAAAATGTGTGGGTTTCTTGAAAGCTGTGATGATGGTTTACAGGTTAGTGAGAGATGGTGCAAGCTGAAATCCTCCACATCTCTTTTCTGGTAGAGGATATAATGCCCTGAGAAGGACTCAATGTAGAAAATTTTCTTCTGAAAGACAAGTTTTGCACAGCTTGCTTTCACTTCCAGTGACAGTGACTTCTCTCCTCTATTGTCCTGGACCAGAGATCCAGCTCTCCCTCCTCTCGTGGTAGTTATGGCTGGTAGATAGTGATGGAGAGGGAAGTCTGTTATGGGAAACTTCACTTTACAGTCCCTGACTTTCCAGAATTGTAGCGTTTGTCTGTTTATTAACGTGTGACATTCTACTAAAGCCATTCTATTTACATTATTTTAAAGGTCAAAATAGAGTTCTTTAAAAGTCAATAGCTGGATACTTTGGACTTCTTGTAATTTCTTTTTTTTTTTTTTTCTTTTATTTGGGAATTGTTTCTCATTATTATTGAAACCATCTGAAATCACATAGCAGCAGAGTAAAGACAGAATGAGGGCTGGAGCTCATAAAACACAAAGCTCTATAAGGCACAGAGCATCTGCTTGAGTCAAATAAAACCTGAAGCTGTGTAATGTTTCTCACAAAGCAGTAAGATGCCATAACCCCTCATGTCACAGCTATATTTTGGTCAAACAGAACAAGCATTCACCATTTATCAGGAGTTGAGCCTAGTAAATTATTTGTCACTCTCCCCAGTGCTCCCTTAGCACTGTCAACTTTCCCTACTTTGACTGTTTTAAAGGCCTTTTCTTTGTTAAGTGACATCTGAAAGGGTGGTAAAAGCGAAGCGGGAGAGGGTTGATATATAATTGTATATATACGCCTGGACGCATTCCTGTGCAACCTGCTCTAGATGAACCTGGTCTGGCAGGGGGGTTGGACTAGATGATCTCCAGAGGTCCCTCCCAACCCCTACCATTCTGTGATTCTGTGATTGTTAATAATTGGTACACCATCCCAGACAGTTGATAGAACACAGAATTGCATTGCCTGTAGGACCAGTAAAGGGGGAAACAGTGGGGGGAAAAAAAAAAAAAAAAAAAAAAAAAAGAGCTGTTAACTGTTGTTGTGAAAGGATATTTTATTTTCCACTTCAAGAATAGATGATAGTTGAATGAAGTAGACACACACCTAACTTGTAAGCAGTTTGAAAGTTCACATACTTACTCAGTTTCACACACCACGGGATTTGAAGCTACATCCTCCATATTCCAGAAAAGCATTCAGATTATTGAATTATTTTTACATGACTCTCTCATTTGGCCTTCATTTTGACTTTCATCCCAGTTTACAGTACAAGATCATTTCAACATATTTTGGTGAAATCAGTACACTCAAAAACATTTAGGCTTTTGTGACTGACATTTTCAGAGGGAAGAAGTCCTTTTATCAAAAAGCTCCTCAGCTGGTGGACAAGCAGAGTCAGAAAAGCTGTTGCTTTCAAAGCCCCAATATTGAAAACCTCCTACTTGAATCAAGTAAAATCTGTACCAATTCTAACTGCAAAACATGCTATTAAAAGACAACCACATTGAGGATGGAAAGTCAGAGCTTCTGGGGAGAGCATACACAATACAGGGTTCTCTGAAGTCATTAAGGATGTTTCTTAGATGACTGTTCCTTCAAACCATTGTCAGCATAGAGTTAATGGTAAATTCGAGGGAAATCCTCAAGCTATACAACTGTAAAGCATACCTAAAAGCTAGGTGTGAATGGTCTCCCCTATGATGCCACTGGAAGATCTTTTCTATTGGGAATCCCAGCATCAATTTGAAATGGATATTTTTTTGAGAAGGCTGAAGCATAGCAGATCTTACTGTTCCATCTGTAACTCCTCGTGATTCATCCTAACCAAATCTAAAATGTCTATGGATGTCTATTTCTGAGATAGTCACTCAACATTCTTTTATGATCAAAAGAGAGAAATAGCCATTTTTAGAGCACAGTTTATCTGACCTATTTTAGATGTGGACTTCTGATTGAGATTAATTAAGCCATCAGCTGTACCAACTACCATATTTGTGCCGCCTGTAATAGAGAACAAGAGTGAATTGCTCAGATGACACTTACCAATAAGATGAAGCCAACAATGTAACTTAAGTATGGAAAAGAATCCCTGTGAATCCCAAGTGATCTACAAGCAGGTCCTAAGGAATGGCAGTCCAAAACAATGCAGCAATATAACACACTACCAGCAATTCTTTCCAAGGGCTTTTAGGCTCTTGTACACTGAACTGTAAAGAATTACTTGTAAAACCATATTACTGCCTATGTTTGAATGAGAAGGGAACTAAGGATATTTCTGACTTGCCTCAGTCTTCTTGATCTAATCGCGTGAAGATTAAGGGAATTGACAAGGCTTTTTGCTTTCCCTTTGCTCCTTCTCCCTGCATCATGATTTACAGAGGAAGGAAATCAGAACACGTGTCTAAAAGGGAGATGTGATATGCTTTGGTTAAGTTCATCATCCAAATGATTAAGGAATGAAACATCTGTATGTTGTCAGTAAGTTATCCAGTGACCTCCCTCAGGGGCAAGTGCTATCCAAGGTTTCTTGGATGACATCAGAACAGCAACCAGAGAACCTGGGATTTGAAGATCTGTAAAGAATTGTGCTAATGAGCTTTAATCAGATGTAACACAAGATGCAACTACAATCAGTATGTGTATATGTTCATAATGAACGAAGAATTAATGAAAAAGCATAGTTTTTCTATGCAAGTATAAATTATAATGTATATGGGTGAGCAAGAAAATTTAGCTCTGTCTCTGCATTACGTCAATAATACTGAGAAAGTGATTTTTTGTCCAGTTTTGAAAGACTTCTTTGTTATATGTAGTTACATACATATATACATAGCTTGAACAGAAGAGGAATATTTTCCTCAGAAAATTAAAGTACAAAAGCAAGTATTCTCTAAGGGCCTGTCTGCAATTAACTAGGTGATCACATCACAGTGGTAATGCACCTCTAATTTGGACTATTTCCATCCTAATATGACAGCCAAGGGAGCCTAAGTGCCAGACAAAAAAACTAACCAGGAAGGATAATCAAGAATGTATTTTTTTTTCAAGACATCTAACACAATTAACAGAGTTAAAAACACTACTTCTGCACAGGACCTACATCTTCAAAAGAAAATTAGAGTAGAGTTAAAATGAAATGTCAACGAGGACAACTTCAGACGTCAGGGTCCTCAAGGGTGATAAATAATGAGATGTTTATGAGGAGGAGAAAAGCAGTACAAAAACTTGTACACTTATGGGTAATTTGAAGACCTAAAGAATGCAATGTGTGATACTACATGAAGTGACTAAACCAGGAGCATGACCATGACTGCAGTAAGCACAAAAATGGACTGAACCAGACCGTTAACATTCTCTAAGCAATAGAAAATCTTGCAGTGAGTGAATCAAATGGATTGTTAACTTAAATACTGAAGTCCCTCATGCTGTGATACTGCCCAATTTAAACACGATAGTCAGGAAATAAAAAAAAATTGTGGTAACTAAACATAAAAGCTGATCTGATCAGAGTTGAAGCAGTGACTAAGGTTAGTACTTGGAATGGAGGAGTTGCTTCTGATCTATTAATTTCTCCCCAAAAGCGAGTAACTGTGTAACAGGAGATAAACAAATTTCATGTGGAGTGAGAGTATTCATTCTTTGAGCAGTAAAAAGCTCCTATTCAACTGACGTAATTGTTTTAAAAAGCAAAAACTTAATCTATACTGATGGTTCACTTGAGACTTGAACTCCACAGGAGGCTGGTACTGAGGCTTGATTTGCTTATCATCCCTAGTTCTTCCTTTCACGAAATGTCACAGACTGGATCTTCAGACACCTAACTGGTGTTACTGGAGGGAATGTAAAGACATTAGTGGTTACCACCTTAATCCCATCTGTCCTTGCAGTGGCATGGACGTGGTAATTCATCTTGCTCAACACTAGGCATCTCTACGCGAGGTGATCACCATAGGTTCCATTTGTATTTAGCAGACAAAAATAGACATCTCCAGGGTGCATTTCATCTGAGAAGATCCTGATGTCTGGTACTAGAAGTGCCTGTGTCCTTCCACTGTGAAAGAAACCTGTGTTAACTTGCTCAGATGGAGCCTTCCTATCTTGTAGAAACTGGCTTTTCTTACGGGAGTGATGAGTGTCAGAAGGAGCAGAAAAGTCCATGGCGCTTCCTGGAGTATTCCTAGCCACAGGGGCAGGGAGGACACATAGGGAGTCCAAACTTAGGATGAAGTTACATTGCTTCTAAAGATGTTGTGGATACAAGTTTCACACAGGGTGTTACATCAGTCCTGGGACCAGCCATCTAAGGCAGACTAGACACACAGCTGTGACCATGTGTCTGTTTCCATCTAAAGCTTGGACCACATAGAGGTCTGTGATCTTCTAATAGCAAAGCAGGTTCATCTATGTCAGTTGTTTCCAGGCTTGTAATATTCAACCAGATATTCCCATTTTTAATTTCCTTGTCGATGAATTCAGGACACTGCACCTATGAAGCACGTATGAAATGGTGCCAGATAAAATAAATAAATAAAATAATACATAAAATATTATGCTTTTTTTGCAAAGCTGATTGACACCAATTTCACCTCACCTTATTCAGAGCTTGCATTTGGACAAGTGCAGCCCTACTGCAATCAGGTACTGAAAGAACATTTTCTGGTAAGTGACAGAATATAGCTTTCTACAACACAGTTGTGTTATTCCTTCATTCTGTTGACAACCTCAGGTCCCTCATAGTTCCATGAGGAAAGAAGAGAAAAAAGGAGAAGGGAGTAAAGGGACAGGAGGGGAAGAAAAAAAGTTGGTCTTTCTTTAATGGGAATTTGGTAATTCCCATTAAATTTGCATTTCTTTGCTATGATAATGAATTGCATAGCTATTCTAACAGTTTTCTAATGAAGCCACTATATGATGTTCCTAGAGAAAATTGACTGCAAGACTGATTTTTTTTGTGTTACCTTCCCTTTGGGAATTGAGATCAGTAGAAGGTACAATCAGTTGAGATTGCAACTTTTGCGTGCTAGTGGCTGGGAAAAAAGCAGTTTTCTCTTTAGCTGGTCACTTTAGTTCCATCTGGCCCTAACTTTCAGGTTCATTGGATATTGTCCACATGCTATCTCCACTGTGCTTCCTTTATTTGACTTGGAGTCCAAACTTTCTATTACTCTTGCAGTAGACCTTGCACCTTCTTCCACCCATAATGATTCTGTTGGCATTTTTCTTCTAATAAAAAAAATAACTATAGCCATTTTTCTATCAATAAAAATAAATAAATAAATACAATTACGACAGGAAATAGCTGAAGCCAAATGATCATAAAAGCCAAGTGTCTCCTGCCTTGTTGACAGGGAGGGAGGAAGAGTGCTCTTTAATCCAAACTTTGTGATATTCAGTTACATTCAAGCTGTGAGGCAGATGTTCCCCGATGAGCAATTAGCAAAAAATCTGTGACTTGAAATCATAAATCAGTACTTGCCTCTGATCTACAGGGTTGAGAAGTATGTCAGGGCATAGGAGTCTACAGACATCACCTTAATGAGATCTGCTAGCTAACTGTAAAGCTTCTTTGAACAAGGAGTTTGATCCCAGGGTGTGCTGGAAGCCCCCTGAGTAGGCTCCATTCCCATCAAGCCAGCACTCCTCAAGTATCTTCAAACCCTTTTCACAGACATAGAAAACAGGATGTTGAAAAGGTCATTCCTTTATGCATGGCAGGATCAAATACACTCATGGCATGTTTGTCAGATTTTCGTTTAACGTATTCTGTAAAGCTCAAGTGATGGGAGTCTCTCACTCTCTCTAGACAGCCCATACTGGTGTTCAGCTGTTTTTGTCATCAGCAAAAATTCTCTATGAACTGAAATATTCCTTTGTGCAATGAACTTAAGCCTATTATTTCGTATCCTAGATAATTCCTACCCTCTCTGCAATGATTTTTGTTATGTGTAGTATTACATAACAGATAGCACAAAGACTCTTGGGGTTATACCACATTGAGGGCCCAGTAAATGGAAAGAAAAAGTTGAAGACTGTAACTATGCTGCAGCACCTATTTAAAAACTAGTACAGAACCTCGGATGACCAAAAAAAAAAGAGTTGATTGGGTCACTGCAGAGAAGCCACTGAGACATTAGCCTAAGTAAGTGATGAGAGCTAACTAATTGCTTGAAATTAACGGTACAGTTTCTAAGTATTCCTTCCTAAAAGAAAATAGCTAAACAATAAGAAGTAAACACACTAATGAAAGCATCAAACTAAGTATAAACCAGAAAAATTAGAATTAAGAGATTCAGGGGAAATTAAAGGATGACTCAAAGATGACCTACATGTTTGCACTGTCTTTATGCTAACACTGAATTGTTTTAAACAGCCATAAACATAATCATGTATTTAGAAAACAGAGCTGCATGTGTAACAGCTGCCTTACAAAAACATGTTCCAAGGACTTACACAGCTAAAGTTAAATAAATTCATAGCCTGTGCTAACGGATTGGATTTTGAACTATAACTGATAACTCATGTCATCTGGATATGCTAGAGATAGGAAAAAGCAATACACGTAGATCAATGTGCCACAGGAGTGTTTCCTCATACTTACAGCTTAAGATGAGTTCTCAAAGCAGCTAGCACACCAGACAACAACTAAGCATAGAAAAAGAAGTCAAATTATGCAGCCTTTTTTTTTCAAATGCACCTCACACCTGTTTTCTTTTTTAGGAAAAAACAATCCAAGAATTAACGTTATGCTGATTTGAACTGCAGAATACATTGATTGCAGAGTACAAATATCTGTATTGATTATTCTACCTCCCTCTCCTCCTTGCATTTCAAACATATTGTGTCTCTATGTAGTATGTATTTCACATTTGAATACATATCATCTAATTAGTTGGTCAGAGAAGTAAGGTGCATCTGATCAAGATTTCATCAAAGCCTTTGATGTGCATTTCATCCTTCTTCCATGCTATTTCACTTTCAAAGTCCACTGGAGGCTGTTAAGGACTTTGAGAAGCCTTTTGAATTTAGAGTCTGCTCGTACTCTAAAAATATTTCCCAACCCATAGGGAGGGAACAGGAGAGAACTGCCAGGTTGGGGTCTAGGTGAAGTCTGACATTTCAAATAATCTTCAAGAAACTTCAATGCAGTCAGAAACTCAGTTGGATTTTCGTTTGGTTTTTTTGTTTGTTTGTTTGTTTTTGTTTTTTTTCAAAATAAAGTGGAAACAAGGGTGAAAAAATTACTGTGAATGTAAAACATCATTCTGAAATACTCTAAGGTGGAAGATAATATAATATTTGCACAAACACCATTGCTTTGACAGATGCACTGGACTGGACAAAGATCATAAAATGTTAGCACTTTTAGGGGAATAGAAAGATTTTTCCATTGGATACCCACTGTAAATTGAATCTGCTAATCTAATGATGAGATGAAGTAAATACTCTGTTCCAGTTTAGGGTGCACATCATGCTAAAGACATCATTTATTGCACTTTTTATTTTGTCTTCTCCAGAGAGCAGTTGATGGAAATGAGGAAATGGGTATCAAACAAGAATGAAATAACTGGTCTAAGTTCTGGTTAAAGTCATTGTGCATTTTTATATCGCTCAAAAAGTTGTTGAGATTATGGAAAAATTAGATAAGGATAGACAATAAAGATAAATTCCATAGCAGAAAAACATTAAATAGATCTCGGACAAACCCAGCAGAATATTTTTCGTGAGGCCAACACATCATTGCTACAAACTTTCTTTTATTTGGTTGTCCTTATCCTCCTTACTCTATTATGGAGAAACAAGACACAATTAATTAACTCAAAAGATATCTACTTGACAGTAAATTGTTTTAAATTTAGCGTCCATCAGCTCTACTGTTTATCTTTCCGCTAGATGATGAAGGGAGCTCATGGTGAATAGCTGAGATGGAGATATCATCTTCTTTGATGCTAGTCAGATGGAACTCATTTTATCAGTCCTGACCACCCTGCTCTCTGCCAAGGACCGACATCAGTTTAGAAGTTCTTTAAAGCCAACATTATAATTATCAACATTATAATTATACAAGATTGAATGTGGTTGGAAGAAATTAATACATTCTCACAGTCTTCTAAATGACTATGTGATAAAGACAAGGCTATAGGTGAAGAAGCTCAATCAGTTTAATAAAGTCATTCTGTGATGTGGGAGGAATGGTGTAACTAAAAAACAACCAACCAGCCAACCTACTTCTATTGTCACCTACTGAGCCTATAAAGGAACTCCAACATAGCCATGGGGGAGCAGCTGTGCTATTAAGACAACCAAGGCTGATTTGCACAAGTAGGAAAGACTGGAATGGATAAAGCTCTTGAGCGAAAAGTGGATTGCACTGTTCTATCTTCTACATCTCTGGTGGCTCAAATAGTTCAACATTTCTTCACTCCATGGGTTAAAACGCAGCTTGATTTTGAAATATAAAAGCTAGCCTGTGGGTTGCATTTGTGTTCCTATAAAAGCAGAATGTTATTCCATTGTCTAATATAAATGTATGTAAATGAGGCTGGGGAGCAGTGAGGTTCATAAAGATTTGGGTACTAGCAAGGAATAAGATACTAATTCTTGTAAAAGTGAGGACATGGAAAGAAATTGTGAGCCACCCTGGAGGTCTGCTACACCAGCTCAGTCACATACCACATTCTACAAATTTTGTCTTTGCAGTACAATCATCTCCTTACACAGTGTGTATAATTGAATTACATTACAATCTGGTTTAATTTTTACAAAATTGCACTACTTTAACTGGGTACAGTTACCAACACTGGATAAAGTGTTTCTCTTTCTGCAGTTTTTCCCCCCGAAGTCACATATTAACATTGGCTCAGATTTTATCCGATTTCCAAGGTACTAATGATTCCTCCAATTGGATAATGCAGGCACAGTGTTGAGCCAGGATGTATCTCCATTCACAACTGAAATGAATGGGTTAGCACAGTAGTATAAAACTTCCATCTAAACTTCTTGTTGTGTTTTTTTTTTTATCAGACTTAGTCTAATCTATTAATCTGAAAATCTTTTGCTTGTTTTACTTGTTTTCACTGTCCTTCATTCTTCCTTACTTCTCTCTCTTAATATCCTCTTCTACAACCATGTTGTACCTTTTTCCATTTTCCCTTAGCCATTAAAATTTCAACATGGATTAGGTATTTACAATATCTTCAGATAGAAGCATGGGAATTAGTGACATATGTATTTTTTTTCTTTCAATTTCTCCTTCCTATTATGTTTCTAAAATAATACAGTAGCATTAAATGCCCATGCTAACTGCTCACCGTACATCAGTGTAATGGTACTTCTTTTACCTCCATTTTAATTAAATATACCGATGCATTTTTATCTTCTAGTCTGCAGGCTCCTTTTTGTAGTATTTCAGTTTGAAATGGGGGAGTTTTGAAAAAAAATTTAAACTAAACAATTTATTGTACAGCTCTTATCTGCGAGTCCTCACCTGGTTTTCAAGAAATGAGCAGAACTTGGTAAGACATTGCTCCTGCGTACATGCAAGTCTTCATCTTGGCAAAGGGGGGTCAGTGGAAGGAGATATTAGATCTCTAATGCCCTGTACAGGAATCTATGCTGCTTCTTTACTGCCTATGGAATGTTCAGCATCATATAAAAGTGTTTCACTTTTTACTTTTTTTAATTCAAATAGAGTAAAAGAATAATACCTTTATAACTTTGACTGAGTTCAGTGGGATGACCTCAACATAATGGCAGAAGAAAGAATACAAGAAAAGGCAGAAGAGCTCATCCAACTGAAAAATACTTATCAAAACTACAGCTCAATACTACACAGGAGTGCAGAACATTACTAAATCTCTTGTACAATTTTTTTTTTTTTTTGTTCAGCAAAGTAAATAAGATGCTTGAGTCTCATAACAATGTCAAAGTAACACGACTAAATGTATCCATGTTACACTGATGTTCAGCACACTATATTTCAACATACTAATTCTATTTCCCATGTCCTTTTTTCTTGAACTTTTCAGCCATGAAAATGAAAAGTAATAATAGTGCTTCCACTTTTAGAACCCCTTTCTGGGATCTTCTTTCCTGAATGTTAGCAAATTTAGGTATCAGGTTATCCCTGTAGACCCTACTTCTCTGCTAGCCCAGAAGGACATAGGTTTCTGCAATACTTGCAATATATGTGAACCCTTTGTGGATGCCTTGTATATCCTAAGGTGTCTCAGA
The DNA here is from genome assembly GCA_947846985.1 of Fratercula arctica. Taxonomy (NCBI): domain Eukaryota; kingdom Metazoa; phylum Chordata; class Aves; order Charadriiformes; family Alcidae; genus Fratercula; species Fratercula arctica. The sequence continues at coordinate 46,621,703 of CANTUZ010000004.1, forward strand.
TAGTACTAGACAACTACGTTCAGGCAACTGAACAGAGAGATATTCAGTTGGCCAGACAGAGACCTCTCTAGGATGACCTGAGGAGCTCTTTAAGTTTCAAAGGTTGTGTTGGCAACAGCTCCCTCACCTATAGCTATCCCACACATGGACCTTGCACACAAATATGAGCGTGTGTTTTATTCTGGGAACTGAATTGCCCCTTTTAAAAACATCCTCCTCCTTTACTGTTAGTGGATCTTTGCATATGTCCAGGTGATTTGTCACATCCAAAGATAGATGTAACATAGATGGCATAAATCGTTTTTCTACTGCTAATGGCGAATGAGTACCATATTACTAGGCTAGATCAAGTGCCTAACTTTTAGATGGCTAGGCCTGGCTGAGTCTTTCTGAAGCATTAAAAAAAATAGATAAAGCTTAAGTATGCCCAAATCATTGGCCATAATGGACAAATTAGTGGCTCAAACTGGACAAATTAATGGAAGATAACTCCATTGTATTTTTTTAAATATGTAGAAATATCCAGCTCAGGAAATCCCTCAAGAGACAATGCTTGAACACTGGCAGATCACCAGGAGAAAGGATCATATATTCTTGTTCTGTTCTTATGCTTTTCAAAGCATCTACTTTAAGTCACTGTTGGAGACTGGGTTAGAAGGAGTTTTAGCCTGTTCCAGCACAACCATTCCTCCATTTTAAGGTCTCTGTTTCCATTTAAGTCAGTTGTTGAAATTCACTTTATAGGCAGTGACAAGAAGCAGAAACTTTTACAACATGCCTCATCTCACTTTAAAGTAGATGTCTAAAGTAAGTCAGATGGATTGTGCTCTCCTGGGCCAGTTCCTCTCCACTGGTTATTAAAGCATCACTGGATAAGTAGCTTAGGTGTAGATGTCTATATCTTAGCTACCTAATGTTAGATCCCATTCAAATTATAGTCGAGATGTATGTAGGATTGCCCATTTATACATTTGTACATTTGGAAAAAATGAAAAATTAAAATAAAAATGTATGAGCAATTGACTGTATTCACAAGAAATGCAGAGCACAAGAGGAAACTGCTCATACGTGAAAAATGGATATCAGAAGACTGACAGAAATGTACTCCCTGGGTTATACCCAACATACAAAAGCACCATCCTTCCAGCCTGTGCTCCCTCCTGATGACCTGCTCACCACCCTTCTTTAACATCCACAGTTTAGGGGCAAAAAACCTGGGACATGATCCCTTCTTTTTCTTGTTTTTTTCTTCATGGCACCAATCCAGCTTTTATTGAAATTCACTGCAAAGTTTGGATATATTTTAATGGGGATTGTTTCACTCCCTAGATGTCAAGACTTCGGGGAAGAGGAGGACTGTAAATAACTAATGAGTTTATTTAGTTAATTCAGTTAATTAATCTATTAACAATCAAAACCATGTACTGATTGTTCTAGGGACTGTAGATTATCTGCTAATTATATCAAGAGACTTGACTTACCAGAGATGTACATCAGCACAATTCAAAACTAAAGAATGTCCATTTCTTTGTGGAATAATCCCCTTAAAAAACTGAATTAAATTAATAAAGCTAGAACTTAGAGAGGGTCTTATCAGCACCTCTGAGTCCAGTGGTTTGAGTCTGGGGTGAGAGTGAAGGTATTCAGTGGGAGAAACATGATACTCATATCACATATGAGATGAATTCATTTAATATATGATATAAATATTGTGCACAAAGCTAAACCAAACTAAACCAAAACACATGTACAAAGCTGAATAAAACTAAAAGATAGGTAAAAGCCATTTTGTTGTTGGACAGTTGCTGTTACAAACCAAAGAAAGTAAAACAAAGCTCCAAGTGAAAAGAGAAGAACAGTGGAGGCTGGAGAGTGTAGCAGTGGAGGCTGAATATTATTTGATAAATGTGGACAGTGAGCATTGATACAAAGATGAAGAATATTATGAGCAAAATGTTTTGAGAAGTGGGTAAAAGATCTATTTTTTTTTTTTTTTTTGTTCTTCTGTTAATGTACATAAAATCATTCTTAATTTTTTGCATTGTGAGAAAGTAGCAAAATTCCACAGTATTTCAATCTTTCTGTATTTAAGAGGTATCTTGCAAGTACCCCAGTTATTCATTATATTGTTTTGCCTACACTCAATAAATTATAGCAATTAAGTAAGTCATCAATTTCAGCATTGCTACCTGTCCCTTGTTGCCCTTGGGATTCTGACAGGGAAATTTTCTGTTATTTGTGAGGGAGGGGAGAATGCAGGGGGAAGATGTAGAGAAACAGCATGTCCAAGTTTTAGTTCAGAAGCAGTTTATGGATACTATAAAAGAAAACTGAATACTGCATTCAATCTGTCCTCTCTCTCTCTTTTCTCTTTAGCAGTTAGTTGCTCTTTTCATTATTTAGGCTTAAAGCATTCAGAAAGGCACTAGAAATGAAAACAGTGTGCAAACATCTTCTTGCATTTTTTTTTTTTTTCATGAGAGAAAAGTACCATTCAATTCCACACGGTTTTCATGGGCAAAACAGTTTTGCAGAAAGCAAACACACATTATGCAGTTTACAAAGACTCAGGACACCGGAACAGAATTAATGTCTACCTTAGTAAAAAATGAATTGCATCTGGACACAAATATCAGGAATTCCAAGTCCAAAATATGGGACTTTCACACAAATGCCAAGCACTAAATGATAAATTGGCTTACAGGGCCAAGTATATCCCAAGCACGCTTAGCAGCTTAAAAGGCCACCAGTACATCATTAGAAAGCTTGGAGATTTCTCACCAGTTACAGAATAATTTGTAAGGTTCCAGCATGACTGAAAGGAAGCAAGCGTGGGAGCTAGTTGGGCTTTTGTCTGGCTGCTCCTGACTCATAAGAGACACAGCCAGCTGCCAAGTTTTGAGAAAAAGACTAAATATGGAAGTCAAAGTTTGTGTATGAAATATATACATAGAGTTTACATCATAATATTCAGCCAAGCAACTAGATAGAGGATTATTCCTCAGTAGACATAGTTCCATTTGTTCAACTTTGAGGCAAAGGCAGGTATGTTGGCAAAAAACACCTGAGGTCTAATCTTGTGTGTGAGGCAACACATATATTCAACTCTTCCTTATCAATTAAACCTGTAAATTAGAGACCTTTTGCAGCTTTCTTAAGCCAACAAAATGGCAGGCCACAAAGACTTTTATTAGGAAATCAAACTGCCTGTAATCAAAGATTCTTGTATTGAAAGAAGACAACACACCATAAATATGTAAAAAAAAATTTACATGTGTTTTTCTATTTAAAACAGCTACAAAAAATCATGAGCCAATTCACTACCACCAAACAAAAGTGCAATACCTTGTTCAATTTTTTATGCATAAGAACTCTATACTTCCCTTCATCCTGCACTCAAATGATTCTCGTCTGTTGCTCTGAAACATCACTTATTTCTACCAGATTCATCTATTTTTCTTCCCATAGAGGCAGATATTTCATACTCACTGTGAAACATCTGTCCCTACCACTAGTGGTCACGCAGACCTTTACTTATGTTTCTTCTTGATGCCTTTTTTTTCAAACCACCTATTGGATATCTCCATATTTGCAATGCAAGAAAATACTATACATTCCACTTTTCTCCCACCTCTTCTAAAGAGTGCAGATATCCTCAAATTATTTTCCTGAGCTGAACTTTGTTTAATTTAATCACAACCTCTCCTAAGAGAGATGCAACTGCACTTCTATACTGTTTCCTTTATTTACTGTCTGCTGTGTTGCAATGATGACTGTTTTCCAAGACACAGGGAGAAATGGGGAAAAATCATATTGAGATAGCCCTGAAAGATTACATTTGGTGAAGGGATTTGCTTTTGAATTCTCCTCTCCAGTTGAACTGCAAAGGTCACAGGAACAGTAAGTTCCTTGATGCTCCTCCGTGACAGTGACCCAGACTCCTCACTCTAACTTGGATGCATACCCCTCCCTACTTTACTCTGTTGTCCTAAGAGAAAGAGATTTGCAAAGCAAGATTTGGCCTCCCTAAACAGCCATTGGCCCTTGTGGGTGCCTTTGTCAATTGTGCAGGAAAAGACAATATATCCCTAATACAGACCCTAAGTGAGGTGTTGACAGGATGGACACAAGCCTATGTCCAAGTCCATTAAACAGATGAACTGAGAACCATTGAAGTGATGTCAGATAATATGCCAAAATCACCTTAAGGAAGGAAGAGAAGCTATTGGAAAGGAGCTCTGAGTATGCTGGACATTTGTGTCATCAGGCTTTTACTTCTGTTTCTTGAACTTATGCTCTTGTGAGGATCATTTGGGTACAGGTTATTTGGTTTATGAAAAGAAAAGCATCTGAGATGGCTCAATACTACAACTATATGGCATATGTCTAAGCATATTTTTTTCTTAAAAAATGAATTCTCAAAATTGACAAGTTCTACTGGAAAAAAATTTAGTTTAAAGAATTCTTGTAGCAAAAAAAAATCAGACAGTAAAAAATTGTATAATTCTTTTACGGAAATCTGATCCTTTGGTTTTGAAAGTATTTTTTTCTTTGCTTTGAAATGTCTTGGTTTTTTGTTTTTGGAAGTAGGAGCAAATGTATTCAGCCTTGTACAGAGGAAAACAAGGGGATTTTCTGTGTATGAGCTATGTGAAGATTTTAAATTTCTGAATCCAAATTTAAACAGATAGAGGGCTATCTTACAGTCATGAGAAATGAGCAATGCATTAGTCAGCTCAGTGGAGGACTTGACTGCCTTTATAACCTCCATTGCCTTTATGCCATACCAGAAAAGGTTACTTATGCAGCCCCAATGGTAATGACTCTGCCTGACATTTCAAGGCACATCTAACAAACATCAGCATGAAGAAACAACCTTCTCAGCACAGTTTCGGGTGATTAATTTGTCTTCATCCACAGTAACTAACTGTAATGTCACAAGGATTAATTAATCTACGTCGGTTAACTGGTTATAGGATGAAATGCCATTAGATAGCATTAGTAAATTTGGTTTGTTTCTATGCTTGATTTTTTATTTTTCATTTTTTTCTTAAAAGCATGTTAGTCTTGGTGCTGCATTTAGAAAAAAGAAAAAAGGGTCGGGTGGGGTAGTGGCGTCTTAATGCTGTTCTAGCACTACAAAAATCAGTGAAACATTTGTCTTATCCAGGGAGAAGTCCTCTTGGAAATTATACTGAAGTAAAAGGTATGTCCAAATTCTCTGGGATGAAAAATGTATGGTGGCATAGACTGTGAACTATTATGATATGAAACAATACTATGCCAGTTGGGCTCTGAAATACTGTTTTTCATAATTTTAAGGAAAAAACGCCATGAAATGGCAAATGGTACTTTCCAGTGTAAGTGTAAGAATATTGTAAGTGGCAAAGTCCTCACAGTGATAGGTGATGATCCCTTAAAGAAAAAGATGAATATGCCCAATTTACAGTTTACCTTCCTATGAAATTTTTAAAAGTCACTATCTCAACTTCTACCACTAAACAGAAGCAGAACATTGGACTGTAGTGAGATTTTAATTTCTCCATTCAGACATACATTCTATGTTTTCTCCCTCTCTTGCCCCTGTAATGTAATATATATCTGAAAAAGTTATAAAGTGCTACTGAGGGAGAACAGGAGAATTTTCTAGCTATTTTGTACTGGTTGTATGAGTCCATTAAGGACAAGACAGGATAATCAACTTTGAGTTCATTGGTAATAGATTCACTCCCCAGTGCTCCCACAGAGAGAAGAAAATAAAGAGAGATACAAATTAATGTTTCATTGTGAAAAACTGGAAAAAAAATAAACTCAACAGATGATTAAATTTTAGCCCACATAAGACCAGTTAGAGTTCTACCATTCACTTCAATGGGATCAAGAATGTACCCAGTGCCCTCTAAAATCCAGTGCTGAAATTTCTGTTAGAAGACATGTTCATGTAGGGGTCATCACAGAAAATTAACAGAAAAAAACCCTTTTGCTGCAACAAAAAGCTTCAAGATCAAAAAGGCAAAGCTGTTACACATTCCTGGAGAGCCCTCCCATGCTTGAAAGAGTGATGTGCCAAAACCACCAAATAAAGCCTAGTGAGAAAACACAAAAGAAGCTCTTGAAGGAAGCTGTATCACCTTTAGGCCAAAAAACCCAACAAACCTGCATTCCAAAGTGAACAACTAAGAGATTCATCCATATCTACACTTTCAGATCCATTGTTGTCCCACCTAGCCTATAATGCTTACTTCAGTTCAGTTCAGACCCACAGCAGTTGTCTAAAAAAAATCTGTATGTAGCTGCAAAGAGGAAAGTACTGCAAATTTACTGGAAATGTTCTTAAACAGAAAGGGTATACTGCAGGCAGCATAATGAGGGGAAGGTCACACAGTTCCCAATGAATTTAACTTTATTTAAATTTAATTCAGAATTAAGGTCTTATTTATAACTATTATTTTATAATTCTTATTTGCTGTTCCTTCCATTTAAACACTGTATCTGAATTTTGTTCTCCTAAAGATGTTGGATCCTCCCATTGGACTTAAACTGTAAGAAGGATTTCTCTTCTGAAATTCCTTCGTCTGAATATGAAACCGCATATACTTAATAATCGTATTTTGCTCTTTCAGTAAGTTCTGACTCATCTTTTTGTCTGTTTGCAGTATAAACAAGAAAACAGTAGAAATTTCTTTGTAAAGTAAAACTTGGTGAAAACAGTTTTGTTCCCACGTCAAATTTGTATAAAGACTTCACTTTATTTTCTGTCTTCTTCCTTTCTTTCATCTAGGGGATGTATTCAATATAAATCAATATAATCTCAGAAGGTTAAACTGTCTTGTTCTTCATACGACTAAAGTTTGGTACAGCTTATTTGATAATCTATGATAGCATTTTTTGAGTGAGGAGTAAGCAAAACATGCATATGAACTGTTTAAACAGGGAAACTCTCACCACCTTCCTCTAAGCTGACTTTATGCCAACCTAAAATAAGAACTTCCCCAACAAACCTTTTCAGACAGAAGAATCAGGACTTGAAAGATTTCTGCTGATATAGCTGCTTTCTTGGAAAGAATCAAGTCAATATTCTTATAGATTTAACTCCATAGTACGGAGAAAAAAATGCATGCTGGACTGATTCATGGTTTTATATTCTATGGCTCTAAAGGGAAAAAGTGGTGCTATGTAATCCATTCACAGTGTGCAAGTAGGGGAAAAAGTGTCAGTGTGTTTGTTTGCAATACTGATATGACAAATTAGCTCATTTGCAGCATTGTGCCTGGCTCAGCAGAGAACATGCTTACCTTTGGTAAATCAACTCTCCATGTAGTTAAAGAGTTAAGCACACGCTTGAGGCTTGTGATAAACGTGGTTATAAAATCAACACACAGCTGCCCATCCTACTACTATCTCTGAAGAAACAGAATGGATTCATAGGACAGCACTCACTCCACAGTACACGTGGTCACATCCTGAGGTTCTTCCTAAATTTTTACCTAGCCCTGAATTTAGATTCAACTCCTCTTCCTTTCATCCTCTGGGGGCATTTTGTAAGATTCTTAGTACTGTCAAAATCTCAGTCAACCTCACTAACATTAATTCAGGGCTTCATACATTTATTAAATGGATTACATGAGGTGCTGGTAGTTATATAACTTTGACTGGGGCATGTCTTTCATGCTCTTTTATTTTCTCACCATTTTTTTCCAACAAACCGTAGCTACCGTTGGTGCTTAACCTTTATCTAAAAAATGTGGTCTCTGGATCAAATATTCAGCCTCAGTAGAAGGCAATTCTGTAGAACTAATTAATTTTGTCCCTCTTCATCAAACCATGATTGATCTCATTGCAGACCTGGCAATATGCATCCAAGAATGGAAGAAAGCTGGATTATGGAGACTAGTGTCATAGAGATGCTCAGAAAAGAAATGCTGATTGAAATGCACACTCTCAGATTTTCTGTCTAATGTTTGTTCAGACCAGTAGTCTTTCTAGTCTCTACCAACAGACTTTCTGGTATATAATTTAAGGACAACAAAAAACCCAAGAAATGAACCCCAGGATTCTTCTTACCCTAGGTACTTAACTAAAGGGCCAAATTCACACACATATTTTTTCTCACTTGTGTCTAATGCCAAAAGCTGCATTCTTGCCTGTCTCACTTTCAGGAAAAATGGTGAATCTTCCATCACAACATTATGTAGTCTGGTGGACAGGGCAGTACAAGGGCAGATGTCAGCTTAAACCCATTCACACTGATCCAGAAATCAACCCCACGTCTTCTAATGAGGAATTATGCAAACAGTGGGTGCCAGTCCTGCCTTCATTTTAAGGACTGCGAGTCCTCACTAGCTCAGCTATATGCTCCATCTGGTCCTCTGCAGGGGAAAACCACAAAGTTGGTCGTGAAATCTAAGCTTGAGTGTAAATTAGGTGAACAAAGATGACACAGGCCCCTGGTAGGGACTGACATGGAGTTTATTTATAAAATTAAAGCCTGATTGTAATTTTTTTTTTTATTTATTTTTTACTCCTATTAATTTTTCTCAATCCCTAATTCTGAGCACAGTGGCTGGTTTCAGCTGAATTTCAAATAACAGTAAATGTCTCAGAAGCCACTAAAAACCTAGAAACTCAGTAAGTGGGAGGCTTTGCAAGTTTACAGCTTAGTATAATTTGGTGACCTAGTGAATCAAGGAAAAGACAGAAATCCACAGTAAAGCAGGTTATACTAGTTTTGATGCCCACAGGACTACTTAGTTATTATGATGGTCTCTAATCAGCTTCTTTGGCTATCTCCCTATTTGAATTGTTCAGCAGTAAACCTAATTCACAAAGCAGGAGCAGGAACTACAGCTGGCATCACACCTTAGGTACAGGGATATACTCTCTCCCTATACGTTAAGGTCTCAGCTTCCATACCTTTTCTAATGAGATCAGTCAGAGCTGCTGTTAACGCATTGAGGACAATTAATGAACAGCATTCCAATAGTAATGCATTTTTACTGATGACATTATGTACATTAACATCAAGTCTTTATTGCCCTTTCAGATTCAATCCAAAATTTGATGGAGTCAACAGAAACTAAAAATAGCAAAAAAATTGAAATCTTCCTTTCTGAAAAATCCTACTTTAAATAATTTTTAAATTCAATTTGTGACAAAAGAAATGTTTTCCCTGAAAAGAGATTTTTAAAAATCCATTTCAGAATTTTTTCAAGTAAAAATTTATCTTCCTAGAGGCCTGTTTTGAAGAATATTGACTTTCTTTTTTTTTTTTTTTTTAACCCTGGTGGCAGAAAATGAAGACAAGAGAAGCTTTTTGGACTGCTATATATTTTGCTCACAGTGTATTTTCCATGAGAAACTGAATCCCATGCTAAATTCCCAATCAGGTCTCAGAGAAAACTTACAGTCGGAGTTGGATCCGTTCTAGCAATATGTATAAGGAGAGGAATGGTGTTAGTTAGGCAAAGATTTACCACTGGGGAGAATAAGCCTGTAGGACATGTTTTTCTTTCTGTGTAATATCTGTGTATCTATATGGAAAAAGCACTAGGGAGAGCTAAGAGTAGAGAAGGTCTCACAGAGTTTTTCCCTATAGCTATATCCTGAAAAGTAGTGTGAAGTGTCTTTATTCTGCACCAGTTCCTCCTATCAAAGACATTAAATAACCTCTCATTTTTAGCAAAAATACTAATAAATGTTTTAGTATAGGCATATTTGAGTGGAGTTGCCAGAGAATGTCATCAAAATTAAAGTCCTTTCCAAATTCCCATTTCAGAAGTATAATATGTTATGGAGAATGAAAGCTCTTCAACACTCTAAGTCACTTCATACTGTTAACTCTAAAATAGTTTTCATAGTAACATGCAACTGAAGGCATGGGTCAAATATTACTGAAAGTAAGTATAGTCGCAAGGGAATAGAATTACAAATGTTTTTGTTTTAAATTTGGTCTTCTTTGATTTCTTCTGTTCAGTGACATGAAAAACAGTATTAAACACTGAAGAAATAGAAGTTTTCACAGTTTTGTTCTGAAAATTATTCAATTTAATTTGAAATGTATAGCATATTTAAAACACCAAGGTATTCAGAATATAAAACATTCACTCTGTGCTTCAATCTGATCAGAGTCTTATTGGGCATATTCCTTTTTAGAATAATTTCCCGTGTTGGCTTAGAAACATTATGACTGAACCAGGAAAACTGCTTTTGCCTCGTTATGATTTCCCCCACACTATAACTCTGTATAGATTGTATAGGGCATCTATCCGGTCTTGTTTGTTTGTACAGGAACTGGAAAGTAAATATTTAATATCAGGCAATTATCATAATAAAATTTCTTAATTATTTTACAAGTGAGAAGAATATCCTTATGAGCACATTAAAAGCTACGACATTTTAAAGAACCTGACGATAGTAAAATAATCAAGGTCCCAGTTTTGTTTTTTTTTTTTCAGGCACTGACTTACAGGGTATTCTGCAACATACATCTCCCAACAGACACTTTCCTGGAACCTCAGGCTGCTAAAGCACAAGCCATATGCTCTTTTTCTTTTTTTTTTTCCCCAGGATGTAGTTAAACCACTGAGGAGTACTCTATGATACAGAGAGAGAGGCGAAAAAAAACACTCTGATTGCTGTAATCAGCATTTAGAATACTTGTAAAAACCTTTCACAAACTGTGATGATGCTGCTGATGATGATTTTTCGTAATGATGCTCCTATTCGGCTGCACCCATTTCAGTTAACCTGATGCTCCACTGTGCAGTGGAGCAGTGCAGTATCTGCACATGCTGCCTTCTTGATTTTTGCTGAGAGCTGACCTCTTCTGTCTCTGCAGTGAGGCTTTCTTGTCCTCAGAGCCTGGTGAGAGCGGCAGCACCACCGTTCCCCCCGCTCCAGACTCTTCACTCTCTGAAAAAACAGCCTGGAGGTCCAGACTGCAGCTATTGCAGTCCTAGAATCAGTCCCTCCCTCCCCAGATTCAGGGGGTGAGCATGCCCAGTAATTATGGGAGGGCATCTACATGCCCCTGTCGCCAGGCATATAGGACTGTAAGCAGCTTCCTGACCTGTTTAGACACGTCTCTTTGTATTGTTGGTGTCACAAAGCACAGGACATTTCATAAGCCTGTTGAACTGTTTCGTAAAATCAAGTTCATTTTCTCATTCCTATTATTTACATTTTAAACCATTTCCAAAATCTTCCTCCTCCAGCTGTTGGAAATCCTTTTCTAAAGACCAGATTACATGTATCTGTGGACAGTCCTACTAGGTTGGGTGAACATGCTCCTTCAGTTTAAATAATGCTCACCTTCTCCTTCTAAAGGAAAAAATAATGACGCTGTTGGCACTCACAGTAAACAGGCTCCAAGATACAGTTTTAAAGGACAGTTTGAGGAAAGCTGGTGGGTTGTAAAACCACCATATTTGGCATAACTTATTCCTTGTGGGTAAAACTGTAAGAACATCACCTACTCAGAAATCAATGAGCACAAACCGATGAAAAACTGTCTCCATGTCTGAAGTTCCACTATATAAGGACACATAAAAAAGGCAACACCATGTATATATCCAAGACTAAAATGACATGTGTAGATGACACCAAACTTGATGTATATGTGATTCTGTACAATTAGTGGTAAAAAGGATGGGGGAATTGAATGTCTATTTTTTACTAGGGATTTTATTAACCTGAAAGACATCTCAGGAATTTAACAGAAGGCACATAATCAGCAAGATACTCTGAAGATTTGGTACAAATTAGTGTCATCAACACAGGTAGTGTGAGAAGGGAAGACAGGTTACAAAGACATCAGGTAAATAAGCTACCTGTAGCAAGAAGCACTACAGAACCTTCTGGAACTGAAATCCCCCGACTAAACATGAAAAATAACATTTTAGGCCTATATTAGCAACAGGATTATGGCAATGACTGTGAAAGCCTTAGGGAGATTGCAAAGATAGAGCAGACAGAAACCTAAGTGCCTTGCTGACCCCTTCAGGTAATAGGTTGAAGACTTGAAACACGAAATTTAGCTGAAACTATCCTGTTAATGTTGATTTGTAGGTGCCATAGATATGTTGAAAGCAATTCACAGATTCCCAACTTCCAAGCTCAGAAGAGACTGCTGTGATAAAGCAGTCTGGCCCCTTCTCTCCTTAACAGCCAGAAGGTCTTGCAAGAACAAAACAAAGGCTCATATTTGACAGTACAGTATAATCTTGTTTGAAGGGATACCAGCAGTGCTATAGTTTAGAATCTCAGCGAGTTTTTCCAGACTTTCATTCTGGGCGCTATTTTCTTTTCATCCCCTACTGAGAAATACGTCTAATTTATATCCCTAACCATTGTATTTTATTGTTATTTAATCTGTAAACTGAACAGATTAAATTTGCTCATATCCTTATTCAATAGCAGACCCCATTTCCACAAACAGATGCCAGTCTTCGATGATAAAGTAATTTCTCACATAACTTTTCAGAGAGGTGACCTTTCAATCCATGGATCAAAAGGTTTACTGCCACACTCCTTCAGGGTTTATGGAACATCTTCTCTAATGCAGACTGAGACCTTTATGCAGCATTACTTCCCGTAGCACTAGACCTGAAGGAAATACCACTGACCACTTCCACAGCTGGATTTTGATATCTTTTTCATACATCTAAGGACTAGGTTAGCATTTTACTTTTCTTTTTTTAAAAACTTATAGTTCATACAGGGAGATTTTTCTGCCACAGTCCACAGGTCTTTCTCCAAATTACCACTTTTCAAGACAGAGTGGTGGCTAATGGGGTTGAAAGGTGTTGTTATGGAAGATCACGTGTATAGTTGTGGTCTTCCTTGGTGGGGTTTATTTTAGTCGGTTTTTTCCCTGCATGGATTTTTTTTTCCCCAAAGGCAAGGGGGCATTGCTTAGGCTCTCTTCTATTACAGCTTGTAAAAATCAAAATAAATAAATCATAGGCCTCTTTCATCTTTAATTTCTGTTCTTTGGTCATTTACAGTTCTTGGTAACATGATGGATGATATCACTGTTGGAAAATGGCAAGGAAAACTTATGCTTCTATTTAGCTGCTTGGATACCTCATTAAACTCAAGAGAATTGTGACAAAATACTGATTTCTTGACAAGAAAACTTTTTTATGCACCAGTTTTGTTGAAACTTTCAATTGTAAAATATCTGTAAATCCATTGCAGATTTTCTGAGCAAAACCAGAAAGAGGCCTGACCGAGATGTCAAAAGCCCAAACTGAAAACTTTGCACAGACAGGACACCTGGGCTTGCACCTCTTACATCTCTGATATATGATGTATACCCTGATCGTGATGTAGAAGAAACAGACTTTGAACTATTTTGAACCTTGGAAGGGGAGAGATGAAGAGAGAACCATTCATAAATGTCACACATCAAGAAGTCTTGTTTTCATTCCCATGCAAAGGAGAAAAAAAAAAAAAAAAGTTAGAACTTTCTTACTGTGTTGGAAAATAATTGCTAGTGACCTTGACTCACGAAGCAAGTAGCCCACAGAGACAACTTCTTCAGCCAGTCCTCCTGACATATTGACAGGGCTGTGTCATGGTTTATACCCAGTGGGCAACTAGGACCATGCAACCACTGTCTCACCTCTCTCTCCCCTGCCAGTGGGATGGGGAAAAGAATCAGGAAAAGTTAGGAAAACTCGTGGGTTAAGGTAAAGACAGTTTAATAAGTAAAGCAAAAGCCATGCATGCAAGCGAAGCAGAGCAAGGAATTCATTCACTACTTCCCAATGGCAGGCAGGTGTTCTGCCATCTCCAGGAAAGCAGGGCTCCATCACATGTAATGGTTACTTGGAAAGACTAACACCATAACTTTGAATGTCCCCCTGCTTCCTTCTTCCTCCCCCAGCTTTATATACTGAGCATGTTCTTCATGAACTGCTCTAGTATGGGATCTTCTATGGGCTGTGGGTGGACATCTGGTCCACCATTAACCTCCACAGGCTGCAGAGGGACAGCCTGCCTCACCATAGTCTTCACCATGGGCTGCAGAGGAATCTCTGCTCCAGTGCCTAAAGCACCTTCTCCCCCTCCTTCTTCATTGACCTCAATGTCTGCACAGTTGTTTTGAGTTAAGTTCACACTGGAGTTCTTGCCTGTCCAGTACCACAGTATAGAAACAGCAGGGATGCCATGGCCATCTGCATGCCCAGGTGCATCACCATTGCTGTTATCAAAATGTTCCCAGGCACAGCAGAGTAAGATGATAAGCAGTACAGCAGTACAGCAAGCAGCAAAAGCAAAAAGCAGCCACTAACAAGCACTAGACTTTATTATACAATACGGCAAGCAAGCCCCATGGCAAGAACAGAAGCTTGACAATTAATAGCTAAACAGCAATAATGGCTACACATTCGATCTAGCACGTTCCAATCAAATCTGTCATTATCTTGAACCCTTCAAGCCCCACACTGTGTGTCAGTAAGAACTGTCATGGTTTAACCCCAGCCAGCAGCTGGGACCCCACAGCTGTTATAGTGCTGTGCTTTGGATTTAGAATGAAAATAATGTTGATAACACAGTAATATTTTAGTTGGTGCTAAGCAGTTAAGAACTTTTCAGCTTCTCATACTGGCCTGCCAACAAGATGGCGGGGAGCACCCAAGAAGCTGGGAGGGGACACAGCTGGGACAGCTGACCCCAACTGACCAAAGGAATACTCCATGCCATATGATATCATGCTCAGTATATGAAGTTGGAGGAAGAAGAAGGAAAGGGGGAACTATCCCAGCCAAAACCATGACAGGTTGCAAAACTTTATTAAGCCTGTGTCTTGTGAATTCAGGGCTACAAAAGTTAATACATATTATTTTAGCTAAATATGCTCTGCCTATACATGATTCTGGATGTGCAAGTATATGAGGGAGAAAGACAAACAAAAAGAAAGTAATCATGATTTTTTTACCCCCCAACTTTGCAAACTCTGGAGTTTATAAGAAAAAAAAAAAAAAAAAAACAACCCAGAAAAGAAAACATTTTACCAATAAGCATAAATATCCATGTGGCAGTTGTTTGCAGTCAATGCCTAATGCCCAAAAACCAGCAGGAGGAAAGATTGTTTTAACAAAATAATTCTTCAAGTTCACCAATGTGAATAAGCAAGTTACTACTGTTCTCTATCAGGGTGTATATGAATCTGTCAAAATAATGAAACCTTTTATCGATGGCAAATAATGAAGGCAAAACGATAAAACAGCTAAAGCTTGATAGCCTTCCTCAGCATTTTTCCCCAAGAAAGTTAGAGGAATGGAAAAAATGCAAATAAAATGCAATTCTCCAGTTCTGCTGTGGGCTAGGAGTGATGGAGACATTAAATAAGACCTTACTGAACAGTCTGGCTGCACCAAAATGTGTGTCTTGATGTCTTTTACACCTCTTGGTCTGCTATCTGTCACAAAGGCTACATGCAAACTTGGTATGACAGAGGAGGTTTTGAATGTGAAACTCTTGCATTATAGCAGTAAAGGTGGGGATGCAAATAACATGATGGATGTTTTAATGCAGTTTAGCTCTGAAAACAAGCAGTGGTTAATATGCAGTCTCATTATGCACCATGGGTGCAACAAAACGTACAAGGTGCTGCTACAGAGCTTAAAAAATTGCTAAAAGCAGGCAGATCTGCTTGCACTCTTTCATGGGTTATTTTTGCACATTTTACATTTCTTTGGCATTGGAAGTAATCTATGCAAGACACATATTTCAACATGAAAATGAAAAAAACCAGGTACTTTCAAACTTTTATCAGCTGTCCCAGCAGCTTGTAAAAGAGATCAGACATTCAGCTTGCTGATTGTGTTGCATACTGATGGCAGACAGCTGGCAGAGACGTCATTCCCCATCCAGTTTTTGCAACTTGAACATTTGAGTCTGTATTTTTTCCCCCATTTTTGTCAGCATAGTGTGCCACATAATCCCAGGGCTTTCAGTTCCCATATGAACACATGCATGTGCATGCAGATGCTCGTGTTCATGTGGCTACGTGTGTTTGCATCTTTAGCATCAAGGCTTTCTTCTGAAGTTTTTTTGCCTATAGGAATAGAAATCCCTGATTTGGGAAAATTAAGAAGACAAGGTCCCCAGTCCTGCCTTCTGGTTTGTTTATATGCTGTATAAAGTGGGAAGTTATTAAATGAGAAAACAGAATTAATCCAAACAAGCAGAATCTCCTGTCTGGTTGTCTTATCCTCTGAGGGCTCCAGAGCTAAACTCTGCTTTGTTTCTTCTGTTTCAGCCCTATCAACTGTGATCACATAGCTGCACAATGGTTCAGTCCACTATAGTCCTGCTCTCCCTTCAATCTACTTGATAGCCTCATTATGAACATTATTCAACAAAACAGAGAAAGCAAATCTGAATGCCTTTGAGGCAAAAGGAAAAATAAGTAATGATGTAATGTAAAAGAATGATTAAATTATCCTCTCTTTCATCTGGGTTTTACAAGATACAAGACGATGGCTACCATTGATGGAAGGTTATATGGGAGACCTTGAGGCCAGGCGGGATACCTTAAAGCATCTCCATTGGTTCTAGAAACCCGTGCTTAAACAGCTGATTCAGCTTGAACACCACTTACTTCATGGTTCAAAAATGGCTTTAGGTAGGAAAAAGATGATAAAGGAAAGCAAGACAGCAAGGCTATAGGCACTGCAACCAACTTGTAGGTACCTAAGTGTGTACAGCAAACATATAGTCACTTCGTGCAGTATTAAGCTCACCCAAAGACACTAGACATATCAGCTGAGCATCACATTATAGATAACAGAGACAGAGTCAAGAAGATCAACTTCATTACCCATACGTAGGCATCTACTACTGTTTGCGAAGCCTTAAAATAGCTCCTCTGGACTCCAGCTGCTGGTCCAGAAGTATGAGTCACCTCTAGATTCTGTGTCATTTCTACCTGCCCTATGCAGATGCCTTGGACACCCCACAACATATCAAACAACACTAGGTTCTACATTTAGGCTGCTGAATTGTGCCCACACGGTGGAATTGAGAGATGCATTTGGCTCAAGCTAGGGAAGACACAAATATATGGTCTGCCAGTTAATTCTCTAGACTGTAGTGGCTATGTTGACTAAATCCCTAGTGACCGGAACAGGAGCATATGCACCCACTGCACACAGATGGTCCACAGTCAGACGTCTGAATCTGTGATCTAAATCATTACCTTCTGTCAGGTATTGAATTGGCCAAGAGGGATTTCTGAGTAGTGATCTGTAGATCCAGAAACTTAAATTCTCTCTAAATTGTAGTTTACTTTTACATACAATTTTCAGATTCTCCTGTTCATACCATACCAAAGCATTCAGAATTAAGGTAAAGACATACACACATTTCTGAGTCTAAGAAATTTGTGGCACATAGAGTTTATCTGAAAAATGAGGAGGAGTCTTTCTTTCTTTACATTCTCCAGTGAATATTTTTCCATTTTCTAACTCAGAACAGCATTTTAATTTTTAAATTGGCATATTAACAGAAAGTTGAAGGGATTAAATAATCCAAAAAATGAAATACTTCACTTGAAGTAAAGCACATCACTTCACATTACTCCAAATGTTCCCTATAATGTTGTTGATCTTTTCACTTGATACATACCCACTTCATCCTTCCTACTCTCAGCATCTATTCCAGCTACATCCAGATCATATCCACATCTATTCTCATTGATCCTCATTTTTCAGCGTGATAACTGGACTCAGAATCTGAGTTTTTTCACACAGATCTAGAACGGATTATGCCTACTGTTACATCTGAAAATTAGGAAGCCTTTCTATTAGGAAGAAGAGTCCTGTGGCCTCAGATTTCTGAGACTGCCTTTACGAAAACCTATGAGAAGTTAAAGCAGATCAATTCAAAAGTGGCATTTGTTCAGGAAAATTATTCAGCATTGTTCCATAAATTATGCTCATGTCCAGTTTTTAGCTCTTTAAGATGATTGATTTGTATGCTTTTCTAGATAAATGATCAATAAGTAACTTGAAATTATCCTTATTTGTAAAAAAACCTCTTTTGTGCAAGAGAAATCTCTCTACCGTAGCACGAACAGGTAATTCATATCATTCAGAGTAGCATTAATATACTCACTTGTTTGTGGATTAAGTGGCTCTTGTCAAGTTTCAGATTAAATTAATTTTTAAAGAGTATATCAGGACTGAGATACAGAAGTTTTTTAAGTGAGAGAAATAAGCTAAAACTTCAACCTACAGAAATATGCCACAAAAATATGACTGATTTGCAATCTGATCCCGAAATAAAGCATATAACTGCAGTTTCCTGAACTGAAAATACAAGCTGCTTCCATTTCACGGGGTGTTTATGAGATAGAAGAACATCAAGGATGCTACAAAATAGAGTTTGGGTCATTTAAGTGATATAAGCCACAGACACAAATGCAAGGAAGTGATTTTTGTGGTGTTTTGGAAGATGTAGTTCATCTTCTTCATGACATGCTAAGGGGAGTTTGTTCCTCCCCTGCATCTTTGGATGTGGTGCTGCATCGTCTACTTCCATGACTGGGATTAAAAAAAACCCAAAATCTCCTCACAAAATAATACCATTTAATTGTTGTTAAATACTTTTCAAGTTTTTCTACACACATTATTAGGACAAAAACCTTAGCAAAATGATTTCAAAGCCCTAGTTCTTTCTGGTACCTTGGCTTTGTGCTAATTTCATGTTGATTTATACTTAAAAACCTACTTCTGCTGTTTCCTGATATCAGCTCACCTCTTTCACTAAACAAAAAAGGAACTGGAATTAACATTTTGTCTTTGATTACTGTCACTAGCAAATAATAGACCCAGCTCAGGCACATAGCTAGAGGCAAATTTTGCCCCAGAGAATTTGCCATCTGTTTCGGCAAGTCTGACAAAACATAGTAGGAATGGGATACTAATCTCCTGGTTTTGTAAGTAAAACAGAAGAGGGTAAAAGAAGCTCACAAAAGAAATACAGGGCAAAGAACGAACCACATTTCCTTAACTGTCTTCCAGAATCAGAAAATAAAATATTCTCTCTACCTGTCTTAGTATTTTAGATCAGGATGTAGGGAACGTTTATGAAAACAAGTGTGAAAAAATGCAAAGGTAAAATGTTTCCTAATCTAACTACTCCAGGGATGCATGCTACCAGTGGTAAAAGGGAAGCTGAAGTCCCCATCACTTCTTTCTACTCCACTGCGGTACTACTGGCCTTTCCTGCTGTTTGCATATCTGTAAAGCTTACTAAATTATCTAAGTTTTGAAATATATTTTAAATTTAATTTCTTCCTTTACCCTTATGGAAATACTTCTCTTTCTGGATCTCAGAGAACTTCAAGGGTGTGGGGATGTAAAGGATGCAAAGTGGAGGGACCCCTGGGCTCTGGGGATGTCCAGGACAACTACTGACTCCATTCTGGGCAGCGATCTGAGAAAATACCAGTCCCCTTCTCCAGCTCTGTTATGGGTCCCAAAGAAACCTTGGGATACTGGAAGAATCTCAGTACGTTGATTGAGCACTTGTGTCTTGCTGGTCAATTCAGCTGTCCAGGAGACACAGCTGAGTGGTGTCAAAACTCCACCCTTTTCCTTTTCTCCTCCCATTCCCATAGTGGATACTGGTCTCCATCCCTTGTTTGTGGGTATCAGAATGCTATTTTGCCTGTGATGCTGGGAAGACTCAGCTTATCTCCAAAAGCAACTGCTTTCAGTCTTAACATGACAATGTTATGGATTTTTTTTTCCCCACCCAGGAACTGCTTGCTTTCAGTAGATTTAACGATACTTTTGAGATTTGTTTGAATGAGATTTTTCTCACTTTGATGATGATGATGATCAGAACCTTTGCTACACGGATACAAATGACAAAGGTGTACAAGGATACAAATGAACTCTGGGGTTAAAGGTAGAATGGATGAAGGGGCTGAAAGCTTGGAACAGATTTTATCTAAGGATGTAAGCAAATCTCAGCTAAGGGAGGCTGAGCTGACTGAATTTCAAAATGTGACAGAATTGACAGACATGACCATCAGATTTTAAAAAAAATCTAACAAATGTGGGACACTGGCTACAGATTAGCAAACACAGTATTTCTACTTACAAGGAAGAAAAAGGAATTAAAAAAGTATAGGCCAATTAAGCTGACCTCAATAATATGTTAAGGATGTAGAACACATTTTCAAGTGAAAAATTAATGAAAGACATGAAGCTAAATGGATTACAGGATAAAATGAAACATGAATTTACCAAACGTACACTAAGCCAAACCAACTCAGTGTGCTTTTATTCTTGCAACAGAAATTATTTTCTGCAGACAAGCAATGCTCAGGCTCTCATCTCTTTGGACTTGAGTAAAGCATTTCATATAATGAGCCACATGGACAATTTTTACAGAAACAGAATAACATGTGATTGCTAAAAAGCTGTCAGATCCAAAAGATCCGTTAAAAGGCATATGGATAATGCACTAGGAAGAGCCTCCTGTCTGGAAGAACAATTCAGATGCATTTTTTGAGGATCAGTTTTAAGACTAATTTCACTTGATATTTTCATCAATGACCCTGGCACAAAAAGTAAGAAATTGATCATTTGGTTTGGCAGCAAGTAGGGAAGCACTGTCAATAAAATGAGGGGGAAAATGTCAGACAGGAAGAAACAGACCTACTCGACTACTGGGATAACAGAAATGAAACAAAGCCTAGTCGTGCAAAGTGTCAAGTCATGTAAATCTACTAAGAAAAATTATAGCTATATCCTGGGAGTTTATTAACTGGAAATGATAGAAGATGAGAAAGAACAGGAAGCTATAAAAAAGCCAATATAATCCTAGATTATTTTTTTTTTACTATTGAGATAAAGAATTATTCATTCTGCTATACATGACTGTGGTGAAGTGTCAATAAGTATATAACACATAGTTCTGGTCAGGTTGTTTGTAAAAAAAAGAGGAAATGTAACTGTAACGGGGGGAGAAAAGGATAACTGGGAACAAAAGATTTACTGTACAACAAGAATTGGAGAAATACTTGCTTGCTGCACTACTTTAGTATCAAAATGGAAATGAAGAGTGGACATGACTGCCCTTTGTAAATGATCTATGAGGCAGATAGGAAGAGAAACATGAGAAAAAGATGAGGTAAATGACCAAAATAAATTTAGAGATTAAGAGAATGTTTCTGGTAATCTGAAATGAGATTATGAGATGGTTTCTCAGAAGCAGTGGGAGGATTTACACACTGTAAAACAGTGCCTGTTTGTTCCAGGGATTACATGACATGCTAGACTGTTACAGCAAGGATCTGGATTCAGTCCTGAGAACATAAGAAAGTTAATTAGTAGGAAACAAGTTGGTAAAGGGAACAACTGTCGACAACCTGCTGTTCAAATTTTTCAACTTTTCAGTCCACCCCTTTGTCTCAGTTGTTTTTATATAGTTATGGTTTCAGTATGTCCCATCTCAGCAATGCCATAAAAGAACTATTGCAAGGTCATGAGGACCACAATGAAAATATCTTCCAGGTCCTTGGAAAAAGTACAAACTCACTTTGGGAAGAAGACTTCAGGGAAGTGGGAGGGAAGAAGAGGGAATCTCTCTCTTTGGAAGACAAAACGAATAAGGCATCTACCTAAACCCCTGCCTGGGTTAGGATACTGGACACAACACCAGGGTTGGCCCTAGGCATTGACAGAGAAGGCAGCTGGTCTCAGTACAGCAAAATATCCATAGCCATTTCACCTGTATCAGAGCAGCATGTTAGTCACCAATTCTGTAGTTGCAAGAATGGCGTGGAGGGGAGAAAGAAGCAAAATCTAGATTTGACCTACTGAGAAACCTTGAGCCATGTCTACAAATACTCAACAGAGCAAGTGTTAAGGGTCTTTTCCAACCTAAATGATTCCATGACTCTATGATTCTAAGCGCTTACAGCTACTGCCGTGTTCTTTGAAAATGATGCTAACATCCCTGCAGGCTCGGCAGCTCAGAGTGCTATGTCTGGGGCAAGGGACTCCCCAGAGTTTTTTGTTTGGTTTTTTTTTTTTGTTTGTTTCTTTTTTTTTTTTTTTCACCGTTGAATGCTATTCTGCTATTCTCAGTACTCCAGCTGAAATGGGCACATTTCACTTTACATAGATGCAGTGAAGGGCAGAACAGGCTATGTTCAAATCTTTGGTGATGCCTTCTGAAAACACAGGCACTGATTTCTTGAACAAGAGTTTAAATGGAAAAAGCCTGATGGAGTTTCAGTTGAATCCCCCTATTGGAAATCAACTTATTATTACTGATAAAATTTCTGCTGAATACCATTTTGTTGTTTTTAAAAAGTCCATACACAAGAAAACAGCAAAACTCCAAAATAAACAGCCCTGTGAAAATGGCTGTGCCAAATGCTCCCTGACACATTTAGCATCTCTCTAATAATATTTTTTATAATTGTTTCAGAGTGAAAATGTGTAATATAACAACCTGCAAATGGTTCATGCATATGCATGCCTTCCATGTGTTAACTGCTCGGGAATGTTTTCAGATTCCTTCATATTATAAATTGTTATTTATTTACCATGCCAGTTGGTGATTCTGAGGTAGCATATGTGTAACGAATTCGCAGTTTCTATTACAGCTAGTTGAAATTTACCAGTGAAGCACTTTTTCAATTTAAAGAAAAAAAAAAAAAAAAAAAGAAACAAAAGGAATCACCTCTACCCATTAATCAAGAAGGCTTTGTAGAAAAGTAGAAAATACTTTGCAGAAAAGTATTTGTACAGATGATCTGACAAAACATGGATAGGTTTTTATGAGAAGCAGTTTCCAAATATCCAGGAAGATTGCATGTGTGATTTCTGGGGGCTCCAGAATAGCTCCACCATGGGAGTAGTCCCCACATGGCTCTAATCTGACAAAATCTTATTGTGGGATGATTTTCGGAATCAGGGTCTCGATACCTTCATGGCATGCAACTCCAGGTCAACTCTGAAATAGCCACCTCTGCAGTGATGTTCCAAAAACCCTGTCATGGAACAAGAAACTAACAAGTTTGGGAAATACATCTCTTGTCAAAGGTCACCTCCTGGCTCCATAGCAATAGCCTCCTGCCATTGGTCTTGTAGCTTGAATCTCAAAACTTCCAAAGTCAGTGCTATGGAATTGGCAGCCAGGACCTTGCAGCCCTGGCTTCCAGGTTGTCAAGATGTCATCCACAAACCTTCCTCGTATAAAACATGATATGCAAAACTACTCATGACATATATGTATTACTAGACAGAAGAAAGGGGGTTTGGTGAGCCCACAGTAATTTCAAATTTCTAAACCAAGATCTAGTTCGAAAAACTTTTTTTTTTTTTTTTTTTTTTTTATCCAGGAACAAAAATATTTTGCCTCAGCTTTATTGTATTTGTTTTGTCCTAAAATAGTTAAAAATCATTAAATTTTTCCAAAAGCAGACTTTGAAGTTTTAAAACATAGACATAAAAAAGCTGCAAATGTTTTTAGGACATTGAAAATGTGAAATGTGAAATGATCAGATCCCTCGGTTCCTTCTTTGTTTGAATAGTACATAACTGAACTCATAGCAGGAAAGGCAAATTAGTTTGAGGATCCAGATCCCTTTGAAAACAACGGGAAAACATCCACCTGTTTTGAATAAGGCCCTATATTATCAGACATGATTATATGTATGTGTGTGTATACAGACACAGACCAAAAGATAAACTGAGCAGAAATTTAAAGGGATGGACTATGGAGTAGATAGTGTTTAAACTATCTCCTGTTCAGTCTCTAAATGCGCTGCGTCTCTTGCTGTGCAGAGTATTCAGCACACAAAAATGAACTTTCTTCCCTTTTTTGTTCAGATATTTGCAGGTCACCTTTCCACTCACTGGGAGAACTGAAACTTCCTTTTTTTATCCAGTCATGTTCCATCTATCACACCGTACGTTTAGAGAGGCAGGAGCAGACGTGTCAGACACAGAAAATGAGAGACAGAACAAAGAGAAATAGGCCCCTGAAGGAAAGAAAGAGAGAGGTTCTGAAAGCAGAAACAGAAAAAGTGAGAGAGATAAGGGACCCTAAAATAGAGATAAATCAATGAGAATCAAGTCCCTTGAAACAGAAGATGAAAAATTTCCCTAAAGAGAAAAAGGCAGAAAGGGACATTTGTCCACCAGAAGGAACTACAAGTATCCAAGAATTTTAATATTGTATTGTTATTGCAGCCACAAGATGAAAATTAATCTGTATCATTAATGGACAATTTACTAATCTGTCATTTCAAGTGTAATGTTTAACGTAGATTACAGGATGAATAGTCACTGTTCTCCATCTCATCAGCTGTATGGTTCTCTGCCCACTTGAGAGAAGAGAAAGAAGTAATTACTGAGATGCATAAAGACCTAGTAAGCAGTTGATCAGAAGAGCAGGTCTTGGTTCGTAGATAAATGTTTGATTTACTGTGTAAAAACTATTTTAGCACAGCACTTCATGTTTAGATATTCTGCAGTCCACTATGCTTTCATCTATGGTAGATTACAAGATTTCCCGTAAAATGAAGGCATACAGTTTGGTATTAAATGAATACTCCAAAATCGGCTGAATGGGTCATCTCAAGCAGCTAGAAGTTAAAAGAACAAAGGGAGGATGTCTATGCAGTAAACCAGATGCCCTTATTATTATTATGTTTAAAAATCTACAGAGATGAGGCTTAAAAGTGCAGTATGCTTTGGGTGACTGCTGTTTCTTTGTTCAAAACCCATTCCATTTAAACCGACTGTCATCAAAGTTTGATAGGTGTCTGAGACAGGTAGACACGTTCCTCCCTCTCTTTCTACCATGGCTTTTCATCTAGCATTAACTTTCTCCTGGTTGTTTTTTTTTTTTCTTGTACCTAACTACACCATTTCCTTATGTAGCTATTTCTAAAACAGAAGTGGAGGGTGAGTAGGGGAAAAGACCAGGATATTCTTAAATCTAGAACTTTACTTATCTGAGGAGATGGGCATTGTAAAAAGCTCACAGAGGGCATCAAAGCTCAACTACATTCAAGTTAAGCTCTCTTGCTTCTCACACATTGGTGTCCAATTGAGAATGCCCATGATCAGCCTCCTCATTTGAACATTTAGTTTAGAAAACTAAATCATGGGCTTAGAAAAAATCATTTATTTTATAGTCTAATGCACAGAAATCTTTCCTGGGAGGAGTTAAAACTCTGTTCAGGTTTGGACTCTAATGAATATGCAAGTATTCATCTTTAAATTGGAGCAGCTTTCAGATAGGAGATAGAAGATTTACTGTTCTAGCACAGCCAACAGTCTGATCACTACGATGCCTGTTTGAAATATGAAAGACCTGTGCTGAAATCATTGCTGTGCTGCAAGCAGAGCAGGCAGCAGACTGTGGGTTGCCAATATCCTAGCTAACTGCCCCAATACTGGGGACACCTATAAAATATTTTCTGTAAAACTAGTTGCACTTACATGTGAGCTGTCTGAGACTTATCTTGTCCCTGGACCCTTCTGTTTAGAATATGACTGGTAAGGCTCTTTTGTTGTATAATTTGAGGATTTGAGACGTTTGAGAGCACCTGGAACTAACCTGACCTACAGCTTAGCATAATTTATTTAATTTTAGGTGGTATCCAAACAGAGGCAGCTTGTTAAATGGCAGCTGACAGAAACTAGGCACCTGAAGGATAAAAATATGTCATTAGACAGCGCTGAGGAACATCTCTGAGTAAAGAAGCAAGTAGATATTTAAAAACAGAAGAAAAACTGGACCTTAGTCTTTTGAGGTTTTTTTTAACTCAAGCTTCCATCTTTGGATGCATGTTATAGTACAAAATGTATTCTTGACAAGGTTGGGACTTGTAGACTCTGAAGCTCTGAAGCAGTTACTCAAATGGTTGAAAGAATGGCTTAAGCAATGATTAAGAGCATTGATATGCAACTGTAAACAAATCTCTATGTGCATCTACTAAATGTCAGTAATCAGCACATTATAAACCATGGAAATAATTAAAGAATTAATCCTGAAATAGAAGTGATTTCTTTTATTTACCAACTCTGGCAAGTTCCTGAATGTCCTTGAAAGAATAAAAATCTGGGTTTTATATTCGCTTTGATGTTTTATGCTAGGCTTCATAGGAACAAGGAGGAAAGAGAACAAAGGTCACTTTCAATCTGTTTCTTATTCATAACATTCAACTTGAAGACCTGGCCAACTTGGCTATGATGCGTTGCTAAATGGATTGGCCTAGGGCAAGAAAATGAAACTAAGTGTACTTTAAAAGTTCTGAGAATTTGGATCTGGGACTATTCCATCTGTTTAACGGCAGGACAGACACAATGTGGTTGATGAATGATGGAAGTGCTTTTTATCATTGTGGTGTTAATGACATAATGAAGGTCTTTTAAGAGTGTAAATGTGGTGTCGCATAAATCTGCTTCTATACATTTTCCTTCATTTATCAAATATTAAGGGGATTTTCACCTTCTGTTCTCGAAATTGCTGCAGAGCTACTACATTGATTTAGGAGGGCTTTTAGCTGCTTTGATATCTATTATATTTTACCACATTGGTAAGTAAGGTTTATTTCATCACATATTCGGTTTAAAAGGTTTCAATATTGATAAAATCTGGGAAGATAGGTATGTAATAAATTCTCTTATTTTAATAGCATTATTTCAGAGAACAAAGTGTGAGGAAAGGACTTGTTCTAGGCTTATACTTAATAATCAATTTAACCCTTTTGACGATATACCTCCATGCAACTTGTTTATCATGCAAGTGTGAGAGAAGATCCTTACCACCACATCCTTCAAAAATGATTCCTGCTTGTTCCATCATTCAGTTGTTAAAAGTAATTTGTTGAGAATTTTGGCAATTTGGAGAATCTGTAATCCCCTTCAAGCAATCCCTCCAAAAATAACAATAAAGTAACAGAGATAGTTTATTCTCCTGTTATCACTGGAGATTATTTTTCCTCTTTTTTTTAATCTTATCTTTTCATTCCCACTTCCATTTATTTCACCTTGTGTTTTCCTTTCTTTTTTAACATTTCCTAAGCAGTATTCAATAACTGATGATACATCAGTCTGAAAGGTTCTATAAAGAAAAGATTATATTTGCAGGTTAAAAAAGGTTATGAAAAATAGTTATACTACTTTTTGTAGAAATTCAGATCTAAATGCTATTAGGGAGAGTTCTGAGTGCCTTTCGGAAGACACCTGCTCTCCAGCTATGAAAGGGCTCAGGGTTCCTCTGGGTCCTTTGTCACATCTGACAGTCTTGTCCTGGTGTCTCAGATAATATAGGGCATCTCAGGTGGCACTGGAAAGTTACAGTTGGGCACGTGAACTGAGCCCAAAGGTGAGATTTTAGTCCAAGTTACAAACAAAACATAAATGTTTACAAATGAGCTGGGCGTCTAATCTCTCATTACAGTCAGTAGAGACTTGGTAGGAGTTCAGCAAGTCTGGAGTCTAAGGAGCTATTCAGGCGACAAAGTGTGCATGTTAAC
The DNA here is from genome assembly GCA_947846985.1 of Fratercula arctica. Classification (NCBI taxonomy): domain Eukaryota; kingdom Metazoa; phylum Chordata; class Aves; order Charadriiformes; family Alcidae; genus Fratercula; species Fratercula arctica. Next base: position 46,649,232 of record CANTUZ010000004.1, read on the forward strand.
CCAGGGTAAGATAAATAGCTCTGAAACTTCATTAATTTTATTCCTTAAATCTCACTGACAATAGAAGGAACTTAGATATCTACCTTAAAATGCAGGTACTGGCATTTAAATGACTACAATCTTGAGCAGAATGCAAGCCACAATATCCTACAGATTATAGCAAGGTATAAACTATTTATGCACCATTGTAGATGACAAATTTAATTTCTCATTATTAGGTCTACAGAATTTGTACCAAGATAATTCCAGTGACTTTATTGTTTAATCTGTGTTGCTCTCTCCACGAGCACTGAGATAAGAGGGCATCCAGATAGACAGTTATGGATTAAGGATGAGAGTGTTACTTTCTTGATTAAATGGCAATGTCACATTTTACACTATTGATTGTATTATGACATGTCCTGCTGCCAGAAAAAATGGATCAACTGGTTGTCCTCAGAAACACAGATCTTCTGTCTTTCAGGTATCATAATGTGCGGTCTTGCCTCACCTGCCCCCTGACAGGAACAACTTGTGTTGTAGTATATAATAAAGAGAATATTTTTTCTCGTTTCCCTTTTTCAAAATTAAAATAGATATTGATGCAAGCCTTATTTAGTAGCCAGCAGACACTGACATTTTGAACAGTCCAGATTTAGAATTAAGATAAAGCCTACCTGGGCAGAAAGAAATACTGCAGGTTGCAAAACTTGTAGTGTTATTTTTTTCACACAATGCCAAGGCACAAGAAAGGAAATGAAGAATACCAAACTACAAGAATTTCTTTCTCTCTTATGCACATGACCTCCCTCTTCCTTCAGGCTATGTGAAGGCCTCCTTATAATGAGAGAAATGGATCTCCTCTTTATGACTCTCAAACTTGATACTAACAAAACTACAGTTTTTCTCATCCTAGAGGAATCCCACTGGATATAAATAATGTTAGGTTACAATAGGAAAAACAAAACAACCCCTCCCCAAAACCAAAACACGTACAGGCCACTTCCTTGTACTTTGCAGAACAACAGAATAAATTATTTACAGACCACTCAGAAACTTGCATCAGAAACTTAAATGGATCTGACTAGCTAAAAGAAAAGTGAAATAAAAAGATTTCAAGTCGTCTAGTATGGAAGCAGAACTGAAGTGGTAACACAGTCCAACTGGATTATGGACAGGACAGAGAAAAGGGAAGGGAAGGAAACTGGAGATCAAGAATGACCAGAGCCAGAAAAGGATCTAGCAACTTAAGAAATGGATCTTAAGCTCAACTCTGGCACTTAACTTTAAGAACGTCATTCTAGATTCTAAAATTCTTCAGGCACGTGATATTGTCCTCAGAAATCCTCCCTAGAACTGCCTGCACCTTTTTGCAGATTTCAGGAAATCCACATCAGTGTTCTGCGTGAACCCAATCAGATTTATCAAATTCATTGAAATTCTTGACCTCATCATTGTCAAGGTCAAAATTTTAGAGATACAGTCAGAGAGAGAAAGACCTTTCTTTTATATGTAGTGTTCTCCTAGTTCCAGTATTCCTCTGAGAGATGGGAGAGGAGATTCAATACCTTTTTCAGTATCAGGGAGTTTCAACACAAACTACTTCCAAGAAGATCCTAATCAAAAGGAACTCTCTTGTTTAAAATGTGTCTGTGTTGAAAATATTCTATTTTTTTCTGTTCAGAATTTAGATGAGAGAGTGATGAACAACAATCCGCTTCAACTCAATAATGCACAGTCATTGCTTTAAAACAGTTTTTAAACTTTACCTTCCATAGTCTTTCAGAAGTACCTATTACTGTGTACACGCGAAGCAAATAGTGCGGAAAAAATGAAGAAAGTCATCCCGCTTTTGCCCAGTTTTCTACAAATTACTTGGTGTAGCAAAGGCTAAGTTCTGTTCCCAGTTATGACATTTTCCATAATGCCCTTTTTAAAGCCAAAATACAGCAGCTGTATTTATCATTGAAAAATCAGAGCATGGGTCAGACACTGTAGTCATGCAGCTGAGCTAATGGTTCTGCTGCATAAAAATGGTTGCGGGTAATGTATTAAAGACTCACTCTGGGTTTGAGATAAGAAGTCAGATGAAATCATTCAAGTTAAATCATAGCAAAAAATCCCTTGTCAACAAATTCAAATCCTTCCAGATTTTGAATATTTTCCTAGAACTCATTTCCCTATTGAGTTTTTGAAACCTTCACGCCTCAGTCTTTCCTGCAAATCGAAGCCATCTGATTTTCTCATTTTAGTCTCATTGAGACCGCTGTCATGCATGTGGTCCACAGGATTCAGGCCCCCCAAAAGACATACCAAAATAACGGAAAAGTTATTTTCATAATATTACCCATAGACTAACAGGGAGGAAAACTGCAATATAGAGAGATGTTCTGATGTGCATTTCAGTTGAGTTTTGCCGATTGGGTTCATATGCTTTGGGTAAGTTTCATACAAACTATTACACTTCTGAAAGATTATCTGAAAAGAGCCTGGGACTCTTAAGTTTTTTCCCTATTGCAAATTGAGATGACACAAGAGCAGTCTTTCAGTTCTTGTGTCTCCGCATACTTGAGCAATTTCATATGCAGGCCATAAGTGTGTGAGCCTCCATTAAACATGTCCTGATCTGCTAATATACCTCACTGAAGTCAATTTGAAAAGGCAAAGATGACACCGTTAAAACTGGCAATCTTCAAAGAGATTACATATTAGCAAGCAGAACATAGGGGTTAAGTGAACTAGCAAATCTGTCACCCAGAGACTCCTCATTCTTACTCTGGTTATCAAGGGTAAACATGTTCTGCAGGATGTGTAAGAGGAGGAAGACTGAAGTCAATAAAGCACTCTGTTTGAAAGTCTCTCAGTAGGGTATATAAAAAAAGCCCTCTCTTTAGCAAATGCCAATGAGTCTAACATTCAATTTGTTTAAGTCCCCCAATTTACTCATTGTTTTCTTTAATGAATATACTACCAAAAAGCCCAGTACAAATGCTGAATGATTGTTCCTAAGTAAGAGTGGCACATAAAAAGTGCCTAGAGGACTCACTTTCCACAGTGAATAATGTAGGGAAGATGTCTCCTCATGATTCTCAGGTGGGGCAAGAATTCAGGATTACAATTTCTGCACTTCGACGCAGATAAATAGGACACCTTAGCAAGGCTCTATCTATGGAAAGATAAGAGCCTATACAGGTCTGGGACAAGCAATGGAAGTTCATTTTCTCCATCCACAGTGACAAGCATTCAGCCTTTCCCTGTAAGAACATAATTTTCCTGCAAACCCCTTTTCTATACTTTTTGGATTGAAAAGACCAAAAATACCTGGATCATCGGACACCTCATAATATAGACTGCTATTATGAAAGGCTCAGGTATAAGAGAGTGAATGTGCAAATTTTGACTAATGGGCCACAGTAAGGTAATATGGGTAGAACAGAGCGTAAAGAGGTGACTGAGATAAGCTAATGCCTCTGTAGAGAACAGTTTTTACAGAACCTTCCTATTATTATTGTATGAGATTGGAGGATTCTGGAGCAAACATTAATAGGAAAAATACTCCAGGCTAGCAAAAGCAAATAAAAAATTAGAACATGTGCTATCTCTCAGTGAACCCAAATGCCTACTGGGAAAAGGAGAGTAGAGTCATTAGCATTATTTGTTCATCGTTATCACTTATGAGGAGGTACATCAATGTGAGTCTATATATTTAGGCCCTGTGGTTTTAGTGCTTGAAAACAGCTGCAAAATACAGCTGAGTTTCATAACAAACTCTTGGAAAAGATCAGCCCCTGGCAGCAGAATGAGCTGCTTCCAAGAGAAGTTCAAAGAGGCAGTCATTAAGGAAAATGTCAGTTCTAAATTTTTTTTTCCTGTTTCTTTCTTCTTTGTCATCTGCTATGAATTGGTCTCCAATGGCTTTGCCATTTTAATTTAATTTGGACTCAGATGTAAGTGACAAGTCTTTCAGAGCACTTGCTATGGCAAGAATTTCTGCCCATTCAGGACTGGGTAAGAAATACTATATAATTCCAGTCATCTATGTGTTTTTGTATCAAGGTGTTTTGTTTACAGAAAGATTTGCAGCACATGAAGAAATAAATTGTCAAATATGATGACTTAAGTATCACTGGCGTCAGTCACAAGAGCGGAAGAAACACTGGAGAAGGCATGTGTCTTTAATCCACAAATACCAGAAGGAAAAAGTCACCACCTGAGATCAGACTGGTCTCAAGGTATCTCAGTTCAATGTTTACTCGCATGGACTTCCAGGCAATGATATCCAGAGTACATCTGGCTAATTCCTTCCGTAGGACTTAAGCCCTACTCTATTTAATTATTAAACACCTTCAGAAATGCAGTTCTTTGTCTCTAATGAGGCTAAAACTTTATTCTTCTGTCAGAAGGTTTTTTTGCTCAACCATCACATCTGCAGGACCACATAAACTTCTAAATACTGCTTTATGCAACATGGTTTCCTCAGGCAGGATCTGTTTTTCTCAAGAACTTCATGCAACTGAGTTTTTCCACAGGGCAACAGGAGAGAGACCAACTGTCAGAGCAAAAGGCAGCAGACAAGCACTTTTTGCTGTTTCTGATACTGCAACTGGGACTTCCCCAGTGCCTGCTAGTGACATGGTTGTCATCCTGGAAGCCTGATATGGTTTTGTGTATTTCCTTATTTTTCTTTCTACTATTTTATTAATATTTCATTAAAGTAGTTTAGTTTTCTTCTAAACTCATGAATCTCTTTATTGAAGACAGAGGTGGGGGGGAACATCTGTTATTCACCTCAGTGGCCAGTCTGGCCCAAACCAAGACATATAGACTATAAATGGGAACTCCAGAACTGTTATCATTAACGATGTAAAGGAGAGATCACACTGCCTAATAAGGTATATTACTCTATTTGTTCAGGCCTCTGTACAACTAGAGATATGTGAGTATTCATATGCATTGACAAACACATTTTACAATCATATGGCATCTGTACCTACGATTATCCAAGCACTGCATAAAGTTAGTTCATCAAGGCTCCTCTGTCCCGTAATGAGAAATATTTTTACAATTCCCAACAACAACCCAGAGGAGTGCAGCCACAAAGCTCAAGAGCCCCTTTTTGGGGGGATATTCCCACCTAAAACTTCATTGAGATGTGCTCAAAGCTTACAATTTACCACATTAAAACTATAGATTAGAACCAAATGTGCCTAAATTTAGACATCTTCCATTCCTGTTTATAATTTGCATTTTAGAAAAAGGCAACAAAATATGACAAAAAGCAATCATAGCAAATAACTACATATTTTACTTTAATTTCAGGTTACATTAATCCCACTCTTAGTAGTATGGCTCCTGATGTTTGCTGTGATTTACGTAAGTGTCAATCATGAGACTGGCTATTGATCCTGAGGTCTTGATCAACAGATGCTGAAGACTTATTTATTACTCACAGAATTAAGTTCCTGAGGGACTCATATCATGTGTAATCTTCCAATCAACCAGACAAAATAAGTCACTGACTAAGACAGAACTGAGTTAAAATCCGGAAGTTTCAGGAGTTTGTTTCAAGCCTCCGTAAAGATTGATGCTACCCAGAAAGCTGAGCTTCCTCACAGTCCTAAAAGAGTTTACAGCCCATACCTAAATATTTTTCAATTCTCCTAATAAGGATAAACAGCAAAGTGCAAAGCCGAAGTACAGTAACAGTTTTATGAGAACAGTCTGTTAAGAAGCAAAAAAGTTTTGCAAATGTTTTTCTCGGCCTCTCATGCATTTCTAATGCAACAAGCTGAAAAGGGCTGATAATCATGAAACTGCAGTAAATGTGCCATGAGATAAGTCAAATAGCTTTCAGAAATTCTAATAAATTCTTTTCATAAAACATTAGCATATTCTGCCCTGTGGATCTCATTCTTACCTATTAGAGAACTTGTCTGAGATCAGACAAAAGAACTTTTCTTTTCTACTGGCATGCTGAGTGGAATTCATTATTAAACATCGTGCTAGGTTAATCTGATTTGAGAAAAAAACCTTAAAGATGCAGGGGATCCTTTTATAAAGATAACATTTTCTGAGTTAAATTAGATAACTGAAAGAAAATACCCACCAGAAGAAAACAGAAGCTTGCTGATTTATTTATTTATTTTTATTTTTCCACAGAATTTCTCCTTACAAACTAAGAAGGCAGTACAGATTTTGTTGACTGAACTGTCCAAGTGACAGCATTGAGCTATGTAGCATGCGATGCCTGATGCATTTCTTCATCTTCCTGAAGAAAATCAAAAAGTCTTATGGAGCTCTTTTCAGGGAAGAACTTTGAAGCTCCCAGTAAGGATTCTCAGACAGAAGAATGAATGGACCACTGTTCATAAAAATGAAGATTTGTGGTTTTGGTCCAAATGCTCAAGTATACTGCTCTTACAGCTATCTGTCACTTAGAGCCTCAGACATAGTAAGGGAACCAGCTAAGCTACACAGCTTCCAGTGCTGCAATTACTGCTTAGGCCTTCAGTTCATGAAATATTTTGGGATCCTTATTCTGAGATAGATTCCAGATTCACTCAAATGTCACCTTTTACTCTTCCTCCGGCCCTCCTAACTTCAGCATCAACCTGTAGGGATTACTTAAAGACGGGGCAAGCTAAAGCCAAAATCAGCTACCCACATTCAAACTGACTCTATGCATATTTTCCTAGGGAGGGACAAAGGCCTGGACTTTCATGGTACTTTGAAATTTTACCTCAGGGAAAAGAAGGGTGGGTTTTCCTTAATGCTTTGGAAACAAAATCTTGCAAGAAGGCACCAGTGTTTAAGCCTTATTGCTTCTGACGCTGTTTTCGCCACTCTTAGCCAGAAATCGGGGCCACAATGATGTAGAAGACTGGTTCCTAATTGGTAAACTGCTATAAAGACCTTAAGGATGGGGAGACTGACTATTTAGAAAAGTGATTCTGCTCATAGGCTCATCTGTGGGATTTCTACTCTACTAAGTGCAAGCTTTAATACCAGTCTCAGCTGGTAATTTACTCTGCAAATCTCAGGCTCAATCTACCTGGATTTTCTTCCATGTGAGAATTAAAATCTCACTGGATTGGCTTGACTGTAAATATCACAGACAGGGTAACATGGTTTGCTCTGAGACTTTCTCTATCCCTTTTCTGAGTGCCACTTGAATTTCTGTTGCATTCTGGGGTGAGGAAGATGACATCTGCTTCCTGAATTCATTCCATATGAGGTTGTCTGCGCGAAAGGGTTGGGTAGCTCTGCTTAAGGTTTTGAAGATGGAGGCATAACCAAGCAACAGGTTTTGAATTCTTTACTATGACACAGAGGGAACAAAACTCAGTCATCAAAGCCTCCTAGCTAGTTCTCTTAATAGTACAAAAGGTCATTTTTCCAAATGCTTAAACTGTACCCTAAGGCTTTCAGGATTATGTGCTGTGTCATTATTAAGCAACAATGCATTAAGAAGCAGCCATTGCTTTTAAAAAGACAGAGACAGTCATTTTGCCAGGCACAGTAGGGCTGCTAAAACCAAAACAAAAACAACGAAGTCTTATCACATAAACAGTAAGAACTGCATGTGAAAATAAAGTTTGTAATCAAAATTGACATTTTCCTGGCTCCTGCTTCCACTGGCAGCCTTACTGAGGTCTGACAGGTGTTCACAGGGTTGCTAACCCCCTAGGTTAATTCTGTGCATGAAGAACAGTGAGAATAAATTATTTCTCTAAGTGGAATTCTGAAAAATGAACTGAAAAGGTGGAGTACTCACACAAAATAGAAATACATAAAAGCATGCCTCAGATATCCTTCAGTATGGGAAATGGGACAGAGAAAGCCCCAAGCCTCAGCTTAAAAGTTAACTGGAATATCAGAGACCTCAAACTTCACCCAAGTCAAAGTCAAAAGGGAGGACCTACGCCAGCAGCCATGTACTGCACTGAGAGTTGTGAATAAACAGTACGTTTCAGGGCATAGCAGCAACTTTGTTCAGTATAACAGTATATCTAGACAGTCATAAGTGAACAAGCTATCATGGTGTAACATCATGATTTACCAGATTTGTTCAAGCTCAGGAACTGCAGGATCTAGATGCTGAGATTTCCTTGTGGGCCACCTTCATCCTAACATTTGTGGATTTTTATCAGATATTGCAAACACACACACCAAATTTCAGCCTCAATTAGCCCAGGCTCAACTTAATCAAAGTTTAATGCAATCTCAAGGCTCAGTTGTCCTTTCAAATCCATAGTCCCCTTCTCATTCTGACAGTCAGAGAAATATTTTATATCTGATGTTCTCAGCTCCTTGCTCAGTCCCACAGCTGAAAGGGATCCTTCAGCTGTGACTTAGCGCTTTGCTGGCTTTACCAGCCTGCTGTTCAGGAATGCATTACGAGCTGCCTCCTGCTCGTCCCAGGACACTTATTTGTGTGTGTCCTAGGCTCTGGCTGCACACACTGCTGGACCAACCAAACACCTTGCACATGTTATGACTCCCTCTTTCCTCTTGCCCTGTTCCTCTCTTTCTCAGCTCTAACTAACTTCAGCCCTCCCCTACACCTGAACACAAAATTTTAGCTTTCAACCGTTTGTGTTGCCTCTAGCACCTGTCAGACCTTTTACTGAACTCATGTGACTCACTAAAAAGGCAGAAAAATGTTCAGTATGTTGCTAGGCTTGTATTTCTCCATTTTGGTGAGGTATATTAACTCACAGAAAAGCCTCTTCGGCAGGCACAGGGTAAGCAGTGCGAGAGCAGATGGGGAGGGGGACAGGGAAGATGGGAGTATGCAGCGAGACCTTGCCTTCTGGAAAAAAGGACAGCTTATTAATTTGTCTCACCATGTCTTGAGAAAGCATGTCTTTAGACTCCATCTGTCCTTGACAGTAAAAGGGAAGTAGCAGAGGTGTAGAGCCAGGAACAGAGGAGGGGAGAACAGAGCCACTCTTCAGGCTGCCAGATGTTTTGCAAAACACTGCTCTCGGAGGTAGAAAAATGGATGGGCAGAGTGACACACCTCTCATTTGTCATATGCAAGCTTGCCATACAGTCTTTCTGTCTTCCTGACTTTCACAACAGCCTCTGAACGTGCTCTCACCCCACTCTTTTGTTTGGCTGGCTTCTTGACTGCACTAGTTCTCTTTGGTCCAGGTACCTGGGCAACTTCTTGCTTATACCTAGCAAGGCTTACAGTGTTTTCTTGCTTAATTCCTTCCACAGATGTAGGCTTCAGTCCATATACTTGATTCTAGTCCGGTCCTAGCCAGTCAAAATATTTACCCTCAACAAGCTTAAATCTGTCCAGTAGTCAGACGGTCAGCACCTCTGGATGGGTCCCCAGTGGGGTTTGAATGTGGCACCCTGGGAGCTGGCAAACTGCCCCAAGTAAGATATATCCCCAACTATACACTTGTCTCAAATTTCTATGTAATCCAGCCACCATGGGAACAGAGACCCATAATCTGTGAGCACAGTTAGCCCTCCTGCACTGCATGCATAAATTGGAAACTGCATCATCTTTCTTGTATCTATTTTCCCTTCCACCCAAAATATTACCTACCTTTTCCTGTTGAGTTTTTCTGGCACCTTTTTTGGTTAGTTTTTTTTTTTTTTTTTTTAATGATGATGTTTTACTTTTACTCCGTTCCCCTTCAAAGTGATTCTTAGAAGACTTCACTATAAGATACATTAGACTGCAGCTTTTCTTTTTTCTCTAAAACTGCCTTAAAACTTGCAACTCTGTCTAAGGCAGGTAAATATTCTACAGGAAGGTGAGTTTCCTAGTATTCTGATTCACACGGAGATGATATGACATGTTGTATTCCAGTTTTTTCCCTGCTACTGCTGTGATATAAGAAGTTGTTTTGTGAAGCTCATTGCTTACACTGAAAAGATCAGGGCAAAGAAAAAAGTGAAGAAGGAAGTTTCCTGGCTGTGGCATCAGTCCTTCAGTAAAGTGAATTTTCAACTAAAAATATCTGTGATATTTTGAACTAGAATGAGGACTGTGTGTGACGAAAGCTTGAAATCACTATTCTCACCTCTTCTGTTAGATGTTTGCTGCTCAGTAGAGATTTTTTATATGAGATCATCACTATGGTACTTAAAACACCGTGGTCAGCAGTGATGGTGAGGTTAATACTCAAAAAGAGCACATTCTTTTTCTGCTGTATGTACTCTGCAAATGTTTTCAGGGCATTCCTCGAAGAATTAAGGGATGGGATTGTATGACACAGTTGCCTACATTGTTAGGGAAGATTTGATGTCCCCGGCTCCACGTCTGCAAATCTCTTGTGTCAGTGATAGATGGATTACAATGTATATTTTGTAAATATGGGGTTATGATACAGCTGTATACTTCTGCCTTTCCCCAATAAGGAACAGCAACAGAGGCTTCAATATTTGCTGTCTCCCTTTGCACCAAAGTTTCGGTGTTATCTTTAAGTTTGATCTAGGCTTAGTCAGTTTGTGAGTCTAGAAAAAAGAGGGAGCAGAAGGGGTGAAAGGAAGCAAATCCCTGCGGCAGACTAGTCTTCTCAAAATTTGCACAAGCATTAATCAGCACATCGCTGCAAAACAGAACAAATAAGAGCATCGTGTTCTTTTGAAAGACCAGTTTAAAGGGTTTTGAACTGACTCAGGCAAACATATCCCTCAGGGACATCTTTGATTTCTACATTGTTCTCCTGATCACACAGTGTGTTGCCAGAATGAGATTTTTTCACTGTTTGTCTTCTTTTTCTTATTGGGCACAGTATTTAGGCAGAAAATCTGTCAGAAAGGAATGGCTGCATATAAATGTTATTCTTAGTAAGGCTTCTGATATTATAGCACAGCATGTTTGGAATATTGATCACAGCACTTAAATTTGCAATTAAAATTATAATTTCTGTTTCCACTGATTTTTAGACTAATTTTATGCAAAATATAGCCTAAGATTGACATAAGGGCAATAAAAATTGCACAGAAAAATCTGTACTGAGTTAATTGTTAAACATATGGTCACATGCCACGGAAGGGGGCAGGTGATATTGAACCAAGAAGTGACAGGGACATTGTCAGGGACATTGAGTATCTTTATAAAGACAGAGGCTTTCATTACTGCTGCTACTTGCATTTTCATTCATTTCTTCTTGGTTTAATTTCCCACACAATCTTTTTTTTTTTTTTCTTTTTACATGATAGAGATGATCAGCATTCACATTAGCCAGTACTGGTCCAGTGAACTGCTGACTTCAAGATAGAGCAAATAAAGGTGGAGGGAGTTAGACGTGTAACCTTTGGGATTCTGGAATATCATTTTTATGACACACCAACAAAAATAAGGGTGCTAAATTCAAAAAAGATCACCTGCAATAATGGCACAGTGAGGACTATGATGTGATTGTCATGATGGTTTGTAATTTTGGCTGGTTAAAAGCTTCATTCAAAAATGGTTTTCTTTAGGCTAGTAAGTTAAAGTGTAAGGTTTCCTTAATGTCTACAAAGTTACTCCTTTGCAATCAAAGATCTTGCATGCACACCAAAATTTTACCTAGTACTATATAGCACAAATCAAACTCACAGCCAGTCAGTGCAGTTTATTTTTTACTACTGCATTCTCCAGAATGTTCTCAGTCACTGTCCAGCCAAATCTAAAACACCACTTTCTGATTTTAGTACTTATTCAGTGATGAAACATATTGGTGACCAATATGCTCGTCTTCTCCAGTCAGTATCTGAACTATAGGTCATTCTATTAGAACCTTTTCATCATTCTTCACAAAATGAGTTTTTCTCAGACTGTCTTCCCCATTCTACCCCTTAGTTTCTTTAGTCTATCGGATCACTAACCAATAAGATCGCTCATTTACTGCACTGATCCAATACCAGTATTTTAGTTCCCCTTGCAACTGCTTATCTCCATCCCTTTATTTTGTCCCTTTAATATCTGATTTCAGAGCCTGCATCAATAATTGCTTTTCTCCATTTTGTGTATAAAAGGATATTTGAAATGCTCTTCACTGAAATGTCATCTAATTTTTCAGTCTGATCCAATAAAGCCAATTAACAAATGACATCATATTACTGTTGAAACTTTACTATATTCTTATACTTGGCAAACATTTAATTTCATTTAACTCAGTAGGTAGGATTTTTCATTCTTTGTTTTCCTCCATTTACTTAAAAAAGCCCCTTACAATTAGCAAATATGTACAATGGTTTCCTTATCAAACAGAAAAGGAAAAAAGCATCAAAATCCCTTTTTAAAACCCATCTACTTTTTTTTACAGTGACTAACATAGTACTACAAATACATGAAAATTAATTGAAATGACTCATTTTTATGACGATAAGGTGTCTTTAATATTTTCCAATACTTTTTATTAACAGGAGACCTCATTATGTTATTTAGGTTATTACAGAGTATACTGCAAATGCATTTACTCATTATCCATGTTCTACTCATATCTGTCAAATGACTAGAATTTCATTACTCTCCTCATTTTTCCTAACTACCTTAATCTTTTGTTTAGCTCCACTATTTCCCCAGATGCCCTCACTCTGGCAAACATTAAGGAACATGAGAACAATACAGAAATTATCACCTACAATTTTTTATCAATCCTATGTTTTGACAACACTAACCTTCCCTACCCAATAAAAACAATAATCATCAATCTTGCATTGTAGGAGGCCTGGATGAAGTTAGGAATATGAATGAGTGGGGAGGGGGAAGTGGTAATAAAGTAAATAACTGGATAAACTTAAATAGTTCCCTATTGACAAAGTTTTTATCTTGGACCAAAACCTACTGATGGAAACCAATTTCTAGCTGCCAGGTCTGTCACGACGATAACATGGGATACAGTGCAATCATTTAATGATTTAAATTTAGTTTAGTGAAGCCAAAACCATCTGGTACAAAGGACACTTTGGCAGATTGAGTAGAGCAAGAATACTGTTCTTGTTGCTGTTATGGTCTGATAACAAAGGCAAAATACACATCCAAAGCCATTAAAAAATCATTTGCAGTCTATCTCGCAACCAAAGTTAGAATAATAAGAGGCAGAGCACTAATTATAATTGTATGGAGTTTCCCAGCAGAGGCATTGCAAAGCAATTGCCACTTGTCTATTCTCAAGTATTTTCGGCATGCAAATAATCTGTAAATGCATTCATTTGTGGCATCTTTTCATTTATCTGACAATATTATTACTTTTCTGTTTTCCCTGGCAATTGTCTTATTGCCATCTGGGAGTGATTAGTGAAACACTTCAGAGAAAGTAAGAATGTCTCTGAATCTGCCCCTGATTTTAGATCTGGGTTAAAATGGACTCTTAATAAAATAAAATTGTGCATTCTGGGAAGATAGGCAATCTTAAGGTCTCATTTCATAGCTAGGACTGGAATAGGAGATAAGACCACACACACACAAAATACAAGGATATTAGAACTGGATGCAATAGTCTGTTTTCATTCTCAGCAGTTCTATAAGGCAAACTTCTTTCTTATATACTTCTCTCTTTAAAGAGCCAAGAATTTTTCACAGTTCTTTTCAGCTACACCATTTTGTGGACAGCTGGGGCAGAGTTACTTGACTGCATCATGTCCTAAGACACTTTTCAGTCTGCCTGATTTCCTGAAAATGGTCCCCCACTAAGGCAGTATGCTTTTCGTCCCTTATTATTCATTTTGTCTGAACAGGTACTTCTTACGAGGTGACTGCTGGCTGTGTGACTTTGTCACCCACCAAATTCATATTTGTTATCAAATCACTGATGAAAAAATGTCAATTCTGTCAAATGATAACCACTCTTCATAAAAATCCCAGACAAGGACTCCAACAATAAAAATTCCACTTCTTATTTAGCTATTAATTAATCCGTTGCCAAACGTGAGTTCTATCAAGATTTTCAAATGCTAAAGACAATATGGAGCACTAAGTACGAAGACTGGCGGAAGCCTAGTCTATCTATGCAATCTCTTTCTGACAAGTTTATTCCATCCCAAAGGCTAAGAAGTGACTAGCATGAAAGGTATGTACTGTTATCTGAACAGAGGTGATAGAACCTAACAATCATTTTCTCAAATACCTGTCATGATTTCTTTAGACTCTACAGTGTTTCAGCTCCTCTAATAATCGCTTTGTTTCATTTTTCCTCAATATCAGTTTAGAGAGTTTCATAAGTCTTGAGGCTGGAAAGATGCTATCGCCCAACCTGAAGTGCTAACAACTCCAGAGGTAACACAGATGTGACCAGCAGACAATATGGAGGAAATGAGACAGAAAAAGGAAAGAAGAGTAGAGTACGATATGAGGAAGGGAGAGTCAGGGAAAGAAAAAGCAGGAACAGAAAAAGCAAGATACAATTTGTCATCACTGGACCTGACGACATGCATGTTGTTTCTTAAGTATGATCTTTTTCCTCATCTTGCCCTGAGTTTCTCCTGTCCACTTGCTTTTAAGGAAAAGCTTGTACAAGAACGCTGGGATAATCAGATAACAGTTCAGGAATTCATTTATCTTTGTTATCCCCCTATAGCTGAGTGTGGCCTTCTCACCTGCCTACATGTTATGGCTTGAATCCTGACAACACTGATTTATATAAGTCACTTGACTTAGACCATTAGCCCCACTGAAAGCAGGAATATTTGTGGCAAATCATAAGCATGAACTTATTTGTTCACACCTTATTTTGCAGGTTGGGGTGGGGGAAGGACTAAAGGGACTGATGAATAGACTACCTGTCCATTTCATAACCAGCCCCTTAAAATACTGCACTATCTCCACAGGAGAATTTAAATCAAAACAATAACGAACACAAAAATGCAAAGCAAGAAAAACCAAAACCAACCAACCTTCTCCTGCTGCAAAGTCTATTGCATCAGTGATTTGATTTTATTTATGTAATATATCTCCAAAAAGAATAAAAGAACACAACTGCAAGGTAATGTCAGTCTGATTAGTATGACTGAAAATAACAATATACTATTATTATGAAGTAAAATAAACTGTACAATAGTGAAACACCCATATTTCATATCTCACAAAAGTTCACGCATCCCACTACCAGCCAACAACACTAAATATCTGGATATGGATGTCTGAGAGATGAAAGCAACAACCAAAATGTTATAGCATTTTGTCTTTTTTTAGAAAAAATAGTTGTTTTGAATATTGTCAGATAAAAATAACAATTTGCATAAGGGCATCATAGAACATATGGTTTGCAGATAAGATTTTCATTTAGAATTATAATAAAGCATGTGTTACTTTATGGCACAGTTATAGAGGAAGATGAATGAATTTCTGTACAAATTTATACAACAAGAATTAACTTTGCTGCACTCTACCGTTTTCTAAAAAGGAAATTACTCAATTTCCAGGCATGAATAAACAAACAACTTTTACATATTTGGAGGTAGGTAGAAAAAGGATAAATTAGGCCCTCCAATTACAGTGTTTCAAATATTTTCTTCATTTGATGAATTTACAAGGATGCAAAATACCTGTGTGAACAAATAAACATTGCCTGTATTCAATTAAACCACTGCTTCCTTCATGTTTTAATTACATAATTAATGTGATAAATTAAACTGTTTCTCTGTGAACCATTCAGTCTAAGCTTAGAATTGATATTAGTGTACTTTGCTTTTTGTGCAAAGAAAGTAATTTGGATCATGAAATTATCTTTGAGGTAATGCCCTGTTTTCACTTCCACTTTAAAGAAAAGAAAAATAAAGACTGTAGACACTAAAGCAAAAGTTTTACACTGCTGTATTTTACAGCAGTAAAACATGCAGAAGAGTCAAGATTTTTTTACCATACCTGGACAATACATTTTTCCTATAAACTTTGGGCTAATATGCAAAGGGGAACGGAATAAGGTGTACTGACAGTGCTAAATTTCATCCTTTCCCATTTAGCATTACTGAACAAAGTGTCCTTCAGCAAGGGCACCAAAATGGTTTGCCTGCGGGATTCTTTCCTGTATGCATCAGCACACAATGTGCTCTGTTTTTTCATGTTATTTCTGTGTCATTCAGTTAAGCTGTGCAACTCACTGCTTCAGGAGGCTATGGAGAGCCTAAGAAAGGTAAAAAAATGCTAGATATATGCAAGAAAAAGAATCATTAAAGACTAAGCTGTAGACTGCTGAAACTGGGAGGATGCACAAAGAAAACGGTGTGTGCTCACTTTTTTCTTATAATTTGCCCCAGACTTCTGTGTTTGACCCTGTTATAGAAAGGGTGTTAATCCCAGTTGGGAGATAGATACAACACTTTTAGCTCCAGCAGAGAGAGAATTACAGCCTGTCTCTCAGGGCAGATACATTATTTAACACAACAAGCATAGGCTCTGGGCAACAAAAATCAATCAGTCATCTGAAGGATTATCCTACTTGATTGAAAGTCCCCTCAGACAATGAGCTGGTCTCTCTTTGGGCTCCAGGACTTTAGGAAATGTAAAGCTTCTTCTCTATTTATGGACTTTATTGCTGGTACAAACATTAAATGTTAGTTAGACATCCATCTGGAAATTCATTCCCAGTAACGTTCACTTCCTTGCTCAGCTTTAAGATACTACTAAATGAGTGGCTGGCAAAAAGCTGAGACCATCTAACCATTCAGAAGTACACCAAACACCAACAAAACTGAGAACCCCAAAAGCCCCAAAAGAAAATGAGACAAAAGAAAAACACACAAGCCAGTATCTTATTTTACACTTTCAGTTGGGCTTCTGATCTGACCTAGCATAGCAGGGCAGATGGGGGGGTGGGCGGGGAGAGAGGAGGAACCAAACAATCTTTACCAAAAACAAAAGTTGCAGAATCTTTGGAGACATTCCTCTGATGCTAAGTGCACGTTAAGGACAGGTTGGTAGATTCCACATAGTATTGTTCATAGTTAGGGTAACTTCTCAGGAGAGTGATTTGCTTAGGGAAGAAGGATTAAAGTGCAAAGGAGGTGGGTAGCAGCCTGCCCTTGTCTGCAGGAGACTTAGAAGCTAAAGGGAAGATTACTAAACGCCTCTGAAGAAGTCATATATATATAATCTTAGAAATTTTGGGGAACAAAAGTGCCCTTTCAGCAACTGTAGGTGTAGGTAAGCCAAATTAAACACCTGTGTCACTCTGAAATTTTACAAGAATATCACAGGGCTACTGAAAGAAACATAAAAAAAGACCAAATCAGTGTTCTCTGTTGCTAAAACCACTTTTGCCTTCCATGAAGGAAGGGAATACAAAGTAAGAGCACAAGAGAAGCTTCACTCCATACTCAAATG
This sequence comes from Fratercula arctica, assembly GCA_947846985.1. Lineage (NCBI taxonomy): Eukaryota > Metazoa > Chordata > Aves > Charadriiformes > Alcidae > Fratercula > Fratercula arctica. The sequence goes on from CANTUZ010000004.1 coordinate 46,666,486, forward strand.
TTAAATCTCCTAAAAAAAATTAAAATGGTCTGAACATTGTATTTTTTCTTCATTATTCAAGACCATCTTGGCATGTATCTTTTGGATGCTAAAACATTTTTTTTCCTCATAACATAGTGCATTCATGAGATCAACTTCCTGATAATCTCATGAACAGTACACCTTACTCTCTCCTAATGCCTCAGGCACCACCAAAGCTTTGTCTAAATAACCCGAAGTTAGGACACAAGGGGTTTTAGTAACACCATTTATTTTAACTCTGAAGCAGCAGAAAAATATGAAAATATTGCAATATTACTTTCAGGTTTCTTGAGCCTAGTTGAAATACCTCATTTGGCTCATTTTAACCTTATTCATATCCTTAAGTTGCTGCAGTACTTTCAATAACAGTTGAACGGTGTGGGGTAGTCATGCTCGCTGCCTTCAAGCATCTAACCTCCATTCCTGAATATGTTTCTGAAAGCTTTACTGACTCTATATATGACTCCTAGTTCTGTAGTCAAGGTTAGGTACCTCAGGTTAGTCAATCTGAACTCCTCTTTTGTTCCTCAAAGACTGCCATAAATGTACTCGTGTCAAGCACTTTTTGCACATGATGTAAAGGTTTTCTTTCCGTGTGTGTGTTTTTGATCCTGCAGTCAAGAGAATTTCTTTCATTTCCTTTCTATTCAGCTATTACTAGGCAAGAAGAAATACTTGACACAGACTGAAAGCTTTTTATTTGCATTCCTGTGTAACCTTGTCTTTTACCAATTTGTCATTTTACTGATACGCCTCTCATGCACCAAGGCATTTATTAGCATCATTATCAGGGAGCTCTCAGATTACTTTGTTGTCATGACAAACTGAGTTTTGCTATGCCCAGCTTGATGGATGGGCTGGATATTTTTATACTTTTCTGGAAGTCAGATCCTAGTATGTTTGACACTCATAGTCCTTCCTTGGTATGTAAAATCAAGGCCAAGCAACAGTACATTATAAGAAACAGTAACTGCATTGTCATCAAAGAAAAGCCTTAAGCTCCCAGAACTGAAATGTGAACTACTGAAAATAGATCTAAACCTGGATTTTTTAAACATCTCATCAGCCGCAGTTTATGGCAGGATAAATTACCCCTAAATTTAGCTACCCAATAGCTTGAAATTCAGTCCCTGCAAAGCAAGATACATCTCATCCTAACACGTGTCTAAGACTATAGAGAGAATCCAAATGGCTACTTATACCTCACACCAAGGCTTAGCTTCATCCTGATAAAGGCAAGATCAATGCCTGAGCAATTCACCCTAAATTCCCTTTCGACTCCATAAAAATTTTATTAGCACAATACATTCAATAGAATCGAGCAAGTAATCCATGTCATCCTCAATCAGACACCTACTTCTATTTGATCAGATGAATCTCACCCCAAACTCCACATTTATGGTTCAGCTATACTGACTCTTGTATGGAGTGATGTAAGAAGCAAGGACCGGTTTACTTCACGCTTTTCTTCATTCACCTGCCTATGACAGAAAGTAACAACCCTGAGTAGCTAGCTCTGCCACCTACACTACAAAGAGAGCAGTCCAGGAAGGAATGAAAAGTTATCTTTGTCCCTCCACTTTTCAAGAGACAATAAATACCTTAAATTCTTCTTTTATACAAATGGAAACTTTTAATTCTCCTTCTTATTCTTAATTAATTGTTTTGTAGCTCAGAGAAAAAATTCTCCGAGTCATTCTGCTTTTCTTATCTTTGTGAGAGACATTTTGCTAGGAATATGTGCATATGAGCAGTGACTTTACACTTTTTCACGTTATCTTAGTCTTTCTGAGGCTCTTTTTATACCTCTGTAAAGCTGTGAAACAATGGATATGTACTGAATTTATGTCTTTGCCAGCATTTCATTGGTTCAGAAGCTGTTCTGATCATAAGCCTATGCATTTAAATTACAAAGCCGTTGGGACAAATTCTATAAAAGACAGGTGATAAAATAAATTTTGTGCTTCAGGGTAGTTATTGCTGTCTATAAAGTTATAGCCAGCATTGGACGGGCATCAGTATCTACTTTCAGTTTCCACTCAAGGCCCTGTAATGCTGCTCTGCAGACACTAAAAGATGCAGTCAGCAAATAGAAGCTGACTAGCAGCTGTCACTGTACAATGTCTCCCTTTTCCAAAACTGATTCTGTCATGCTGGACAAAAAAGCTCTGATATTCATCAGTATTTACCAAGCCCAGGAATTCGTCAGTATTTGTTTTTGCTGGATCCATTTGCAGAACTCAAGTCTGAAAAAGCATAGCAAAGCACTGTGGGGAAGAGTCATTCAAGCAGAAACCTGTCCTAAAAAGTTTGTGACTGCCAGCTACATAGTAAGAGCTACCACAAGGAAGAAATAACCCTAAAAGTCATGATACCTTAATTGTCTCCGCAATCCTACACCATTTCTTACACACCTATCTCTATTTTAGGAGCGGGGTTTCATTGGAACTCTTTTTCAAGCTACAGTAATCTTTAATTCAAAATAAAATATTCAGATGCTGCCATTAAAAACTGGCAAGCCAATGCTCAAGCTTATGCCAAGATACTATTATAATAAATGTAGAGTATCTCATGTCCCTCTCCCTTCATTGTTTCCTCTATTTAGCTCACTTGTTTTTTGGGACAAGGTTCTGATAATTAACATGTTCATATAGGTGACACATAGCAAATAAACATAATGAGCACATAATAAATTGAATAGCTATCACTCAATAACAGCATCTGTTATAGTATTTGATTTAAAATATGAATGCTTTCCCTGGTGCACTGAAAATTATGCAACTTTCATCTCTCCTGTATATTTTTATACTTTAACCATTCATGTAAGTTTTATATATGTGATTTTTTCCCTGTGTGATATGCTAACTCTAGACTTACTTAAACCTGAAAGACACTGTGTTTCTAAAATACAGAATCACACAATCACAGAATCGTCCAGCTTGGAAAAGACCTTTAAGATCATCAAGTCCAACCGTAAACCTATCACTGCCAAGTCCGCCACTAAACCATATCTCTAAGCACCACATCTACATGTCTTTTAAATACCTCCAGGGATGGTGACTCAACCACTTCCCTGGGCAGCCTGTTAGAATGCTTGATAACCCTTTCGGTGAAGAAATTTTTCCTAATATCTGATCTAAACCTCCCTAGGCACAAGGCCAGTTTCCTGCTGTCCTATCACTTGTTACCTGGGAGAAGAGACCAACCCTGACCTCACTACAACCTTCTTTCAGGTAGTTGTAGAGAGCAACAAGGTCTCCCCTCAACGTCTTTTTCTCCAGGCTAAACAGCCCCAGTTCCTTCAGCCACTCCTTTTAAGACTTGTGCTCTAGACCCCTCACCAGCTTTGTTGCTCTTTTTTGGCACCTCAATGTCTTTTGTGTGGTGAGAGGCCCAAAACTGAACCCAGTATTCCAGGTGTGGCCTCACCAGCGCTGAGTACAGGGGGACAATCACTTCTCTAGTCTTGCTCACCACACTATTTCTGATACAAGCCAGGATGCTACTGGCCTTCTTGGCTGCCAGGATTCTACTGGCCTTCTTGGCCACCAGGATACACTGCTGGCTCATATTCAGCCGGCAGTTGACCAATACCCCCAGGTCCTTTTCTGCTGGGCAGCTTTCCAGCCAGTCTTCCCCAAGCCTGTGGAGCTGCATGGGGTTGTTGTGACACAAGTGCAGGACTCGGCACTTGGCCTTGTTGAACCTCATACCATTGGCCTTGGTCCATTGATCCAATCTGTCCACATCTCTCTGTATAGTTTAAAAAAAAAAAAAAAAAAAAAAAAAGTGGTCTTCCCTGTATTTTTTTCAGAATCATGAATATCTGCAGGCATAAAAATTACATTATAAATGATCAATGAAGAATGCAGCTACATGCACACAGTTTATCTATACTGTTTGGGACAGTATACCAAAGAAAACAATCCCCCTGGCGCATAACCCCAGGCAATCCAACTCTCCTTTGTGGTAAACTACACAGAGGGTTTTTTACAGATATTATTATGTGTAAACTATTTGAATAACCAATGTCTGATAAGCGTCAGCTCATTGATTTAGTCTTACAGATAAGCTTCAGTGCAGCTAATGGATTAGCCACTACTGAAATATGGAGGAACTCCAAGTTTACTGATGAGCTGAGTCCATTAATCCTAAACAAATTACAGTGTAACAAATGCATAGAGATAATTAATCATGGTATAATATATTTATAGTATATAAAAAGCTCATGGTGATGGTCCATGGTGACTATTACTAAATACATTTTTAATTTAGGTTAGAAAAGTTATGGGGGTCAAATCAATATAGAGGAATTATTGCAAGCATTTTTTGGATAATGATCAAATAATATTATTTACAATTTGAGCTATGGTTGCAACCAAGGGACTCTGACAGGATTTCACAATGCTGGGCAATAGATGGCTATGTAGAATGCAGTCTCAGTCCTAACGAGTTTACCAATGAGTATCATAAAACATTAAAACGTTTCTTTTCAGTCCTTATCAGATTCAGGAATTCTTGTTAACGTGCAAAAAAATGCTTCAATTAATCTAAATTAGAGCCCACTTTCAGTGAGAAAAAGTAGTATTCATCACTAGAATTGTTTCTACTGCCAATAACGATAATACTTGCATGGCAGTTTTGAGCCTCAAAATGCTTTACAAACATTAGGTAATAAGTCTCCTAACACATCATAAAATTACTTTTGGGCAGGTAAATATTTGTTGTACTCATTACTTAAGGAACTACAGAAATTTATGAGTTTTTGTAGGAGGAAATCATTACGAGAAATCACAATAAAAAAAGATTACTATTAACCCTACCTTAACCATCATATCATGCTTCACAACATCAGGACACAAACGTATTATAGTGAGGTGAGATTTGAATACTCAGCGCATCAACTACTTTTTAGTAACAGACGGCTTTCTGAGAAAGCTTGTGTGTCAGCTTTTGTGTTTTAATTTGGTTGTGGTTTTGGTTTTCTCTGCTATGTAACTTGATCTAACAAAATATATTATCTATCCTTACAAAACTCATTTGGCTTAATCAGTGACACTTTCCAGCCCTTTAGAAGAGAGGCTGGTCTTAGCTTGCCCCACTTATAGTAGTCCTTCATTAGAAGAATAAAATGGCAATATGTGCAGACTGAGATAACAGAAAAACAACTGAGGTCAGCACATAAATCATTCCATTTGGTCTGTCTTTCAACATACCAGGGGAAAAAAATAAAAATTAAAAAAAAAAGAAAGTAAATATAAAAGGGACAAATCAGCAAATACATTTTCTATTAATTACAAGCTGCGTGATTCAGAGGAGTATCAGTCATTTTTACACTTCCTTTTGGAAGGATCTTCTCTACACTCTTGGCATGCCCTGACATCATCTAGCAAAGCTTCCACTGCAGGAAAATACTGTTCCTTTTCAATTTTGCTTGACATCTTTTACAGTTTCCAAAGTTATGAATTCATGTGCTTTTTGAGTTGTAGTTTGGCATTTTGCAATAAAGAGCAGGTTTGCCAAGCATGTTTTTTAAAAGCTAGTATACATATCCTAGATCCTCAGTTGCTCTGGATTGGAGTAGTTTCATTGGTGTCACTCACACTTCAAGACGAACACCATCTATAAAATGAGATTAATAAATCACTAGCATAGGCAGTGTTTTCTTAATCTTTGTATGATGAAACTCAGCTGGCCAAGGTCTTGAGGAGGATTTGTTCCACCTTTTCTTTCAAGTCATTAAATGTTTATCCATCTCTAAATCTACTACAGAAACATATCTCCTGTAAAATTGTGATCTGTTGGCTTAAATTAAAACACAGGTTTTGAAGACATCCGCTCCTTCCTATTCACCAGATCCTTGAAGATTAATCTCATCCTTCCCCCTCTTGTTTTACAGCCCAGCAGCTTTCCTTGGCTTCACACATTCAACACATTCCTCTCTCTGACTGTAGAAAAAGCTTCTTTTCTACATTGCCCAAGTCTCAGCTCTGGGGACTGTGCTTTGCAGGGGGCAGGCCTTTGCTTCTTTTTGGGATTCCCCTGTTCTTTTTGGAAAACACATTATGCCACTGTGTTTTTCCTGAAAGAAGCAGTCAGTCTCCACTCTTTCTAAATGATACTGCACATTCCTAATGCCATACTACTCTTTCCGTTATGTTTTGCAGTATTTCTGTAGCTGTGGGGTGAGACAGATTGTGGAACAAATATGGATGAGAAATCTCATTAAAAATTATTACCAGCGATTATTTCCCTGTATTGGTTTACCAGGGGCACAGTGAAAAAGGCAACCTGGGAGTGGGGATGGATGGACAAAGAGAAAGACATGTCTGTTTGTTTTAGTGATTGTACTAACTTATTCCGGTTTAAAATACCATGTCTTGCATCCTAAAAATTTCTAAGCAATCACACATTTAGAGGTCCTCACAGAAAGCACAGTCTCCTCTTTACTCCAGTATATTCTGCCAGTGTTTAGAGACAGACCTTCTTCCCACTGCCACTCCCCACCCAGGTACTCCGTTAATCATTGTATCTGGTCATGTAACTGGACAAAGACTCAGGCACATTTAAAGTCTTGTTCCGGGTCATGAATTAAGTATTTGGCTGCGACAACAAATACAAGTATTTACATTTCTTGAATTCCTACTTTGAAAAACACACGTAGAGTGATTTTTCATTTTTTGTCTTTTCTCCAGTGCTTTATTCCAACATCACCAACGAACAAAAAGTTTGTTGTACTTCACTTGCAGACCTTTTTATTGATGCCTGGTTTTGGGGAACAGTACCAAGCTTCAGAGTTTTGGAAGAAGTCCCCAAACACTCTGTTTTTCAAAGTGCTTCAGAGTTATAAAAGTACCATCTTCTTTCAAACAACACTATCCTTTCTCATTATGGTTGTATAAGAAATGGAAAAGACTTTTTACGTCAAAGATTTTTTAATGAGAAATGTTAAGTTTGAGTTAGATTTGTGAAAAAGACTGAAATCAGTTGAAAATACAAAGTCAGTTGTTTGAGATATCAATAGTCTATATTGTGCTGGCTAATTTAAAATAATAAATGTAACTATTGGTTAAAAATTCCTATAAAGGTAAATAAGTGTTTTCAAGAAATTAATTTCTGAGAGTTTTTCTTTTTAAGTGCATAGCAAAATCTAATACAGTAGATGTAGAAAAGGAATTATGTTTCATTTGGTGCATAAAAAGTTAAATTGCTTTGGGTTCTTGTGTCCTTAACTTTCATTTATGCAAACTGTCTGCCATTGAAGAATGATTTTGAAAGACCACATTGATCATCTTGTGGTTTGGCCAAGAAGCTGTTTGTAAAAAAGTATGAGAAAGCAAGTAGCTAGCAAAAGCAATTTTTTACATTAGTAAAGTCCTATATTTCACAAGGAAAATGCTTAAAGGGATTTGACATCCTTTAACTGCATCTAAACAGAAAATGAAGCTCAGGAAGCCTCCTGAGTGTTCAAAAAGAGAGATGCTTCTGAGGGAGAAACATATTTTTCTTAATGTATGATGGTACAAGAGTTTGGGACTGTAGTCTAGAAAGATATGCAGATCTAACAAAAGTCATTCCTCAGAACAACCACAACACATTGCTTACTTGGTGTTGATGGAGAAAGTTCACAAGATCCGTATCTCCATTCTGTTAAGGAAATCTACTGCTGACTCGGCAAGCCAAACCTGGCTGCTGAAGGGTCAGGACAGATTAACTGACAGATGCCTTGATTTAGCATAGATGTTGAGGATTTACATGTAAAGGGATATAAAAGGTACTAGTCGCTCTTAGCAAACTACTAAGGATGACAGCTTGCATTATGCTCCACATGGAGAGCTTAATGTTCTCATTACCTTTCCTTACCAGTAATGGACAAACCATAATATCACTCTCTGGAAAGCCTTACCATACTTAAAAAGCAGTTGTGTGTTTTGGTGTTGGGTTTACTTTAATTTCTTGTCCCTTCATCTGCCCAGCAGCTGAAGTACCTTTAGCTCACAGGCAGTACTGCAGCTTGTAAGACATAATTTAGAGAGGGACGTTTTTAGAAATGTATTGTATCTAATGATTTCAGATTTACCAAGCAAATTGCAAGAAAGGAGGGAGAAGCAGTAATTCAGAAAACATAGCTGAGAAGATGCTTTTTCTTTTGAGAAAAGTAAAATCACTTTAAAAATTCACTCTTATAAAGAACAAAATTACTCATGAACATGCGTTGGATTTAATAAGTAATTTTAACTGGAAAAAAAGTGTGAAAACATTGGCTTTTAGAAAGTGGCAATTATTTTTTTCTGAAATAAAACTTCCTGTTTTATAAATGCTGAAAAAAAATCTTTCACTTCAGAAGTGCTGAAATGCTTTGCATTGACATTTCCAAAACAAGCCTTCTGATTTTCCAGCTCACTGTGGATTTTTTTCATTTAAAACAGATGCCTAATTTTATTTACTTACTTAAGTTATGGGAGTTTAACTAAGAGGTTAAAGAGGGAAAAGTCATGATAGGACAGAGGGAAAAGTCATGATAGGACACAGATCAGTTTAGGCTGAACAGTCTAGACGAAGAAATCCATTAGTTGTTTCATGCAGCCACAAGGCTATTTTACAGTCTCTGACTTATAAAACAAGCTCTGTATCATATGTGGGATAATAAAAGCAACCTTATCTGATGTTTTCTGGAAAAAAAAAATAACTTAGGGTTTTCCAGATTCATTGCATCCTAGAAGTTTGAAACATTGACAAGAGGAACGGAAATATTATAGACAGAATTTATGTCTCCTTAAGCACCTCAGCAGTATGAAAGGATAAGCATGGATATTTTTAAAAGTAAAAGCCCGTTCAATATTTTAAGTAGGCTAAGCATCTCTTTCTCAGCAGAAGTTCACCTGTTAAACAGAAGGGTAGGAGGGGAGACTGGCTAAAGCAAATGACCTGGCACAACTTTCTTATGGCGGAGTTTGACCTACTGAGTTCAAGAGCAGCCTCTGTATTTTCTTAGAGGAAGGTAATGGCAGCATGTTCTTAGCGGAAGGTAATGCCAGAACCTGGCACAACTTTCTTCTGGGGAAGTCTGACCTACCAAGTTCAAAAGCAGCCTTTGTATGTTCTTAGAGGAAGGTAATGGCAGCATGAAAGACCACTGGGTCTTCTCTGACAACTGCTTGATAGTGTAGATGTGGAGTTAACTCTGCCAGGTAGCAAGTGTAAAAGCTGTAACAGCAGCAGTAGTTGTGATAGCAATAGTAAGACTGGTTGAGCAGTACAGTTACCATCCCTCAGCTTGACTCACTGACAGAAGCAAAAGAGATGTTGTACAGACACAAGCAGCCATTCCCCTCTGTGAACTTTCTGCTTAACTATGGGTGTGCATATATGGTACAGCACAGAACTGTGGAAGATACTTCTATTCCAGGCAGGGAATTCACTGATGTGGTGATATTGCTTTCAGCACCTGAACTTACTTAGTTCATTCAGTTTTGCATCTCTGCCTCTCACTGTGTAGCCATGTCCTTGGCACAGTATGGAATATCAGGGTGCAGCGTACTTTCCTGCTCATCCACAACACAGGTGATGGCAGTGCATGAGGGTAAAAAAAAAAAGAAGAGCATGAGAGGAAACTGATGGCCTGCCACCTAGACTGAAGTTTTGTCTCACAGAGCCTAATCAGAGGATTACTGAAACTGATGGAAAGATTGCCACCAGCCTCACTTCAGAACATTCCAAACCAAACAACAGATATAAGAGGCTGTTACAAATGAAAGGAAGGAGTGAGGACTGTGGTGCAAAGGATGTTTCAAAAGGGAGGCAAACACTTATGTTCAAACATTAGTTAATAGATAAACTCACTGTCTTTATTAAGTGTGTACAATACGTTCAGGGCTCTTGCATTCTCACAAATCTCATGGTCTAGTTACCAGAAGCAGGAAAAGCAAAATAATGTGTGAAAGAGAAAACATGCTATCTTTTCCAAAAGTGTACCTGAAATACTGGAGACTGAAATGAAAAGGATGTCTAAAATGGCTAGGGCTTCTCATGCACAAAGAGGAGAGCCGCACATACCCCTGCTAGTAGCTGCACAGAGGACGGTAAATAGAAAACACTAAAATAAATGTTACCTAGTAAAGCCCACGTTTGGCAAGTCATATATTGTTGAATCCACATGTTGCCGCTGCTCTTAGTACCTACCATTAAAGTAAGCTTCACTCCTTAAAATAACTAGAATTCACTGGGTAACTGTCCATCTAACCAGATTTCCCATCTTCAGAGCTTATGAGTGTTGGCTGGCAGCAGCGGTGTTGCAGGAATCATTCTCTTTCATTAGCACTTCCACAGGTTTCTCTTGTTAATCTCACAGTGCTTTTCCTGGCCCTTGCCTTTCTTTGCCTGCTGCCACTGAGGTGACAGAAGCCCCTTAGATGCAGTTCTCATGTCCTGTGAAGTGTCAGCTTCCTCCACACAGTTCTTGCAACTAATTGGATGACAAAAGACTTAGGGCAAGGTAGCTCTGGGCAAAAGCAAGTTTTGTTCAGCCCCTAAAATAAATAATTTGCCTGTATTTTTTATCTCAACTTGTTCTAGGTAGAGGTGGAATCTAGTTACGAGAGAGACTGTGCTCACCAAGGGCTGTAGATTACCAGGGAATGACATAGTGGGCATAGATGTCAGCCTGTGCGGTGCAGGCTGGCACTGGTTTCTCTTGTTGCTGCTATAAGAGAGGGTTGGGATATGTGGAAAGGAAATACCTCAAGTGTAGGAATGACTTCTTGTCTCCACCGCAGGACCAGAAAGCCTAACGCCACAGGGCTTTTATCTCTAACTGCAATACTGAGATCTTCCACCCAAGTGATGAAACAAACACTGTAGTAACAAGATCTGACTATCTTTTAAAAGACATTTGTATTACAGCTTGCATGGATGATGTGTTAGGTTATTTGGTACAGTATAAGGAACAGATCAGTAGACTTAAGCCATTGGTGCTGATGCCCCTACATCTTCACTCTGTGCGGTTCATGAGAACTATTTCATACTAAATTTAATCTGATCCCATAGAGCAAAAGTCTCCACTATGCCTATGGCTCAAAGACTGAGATTTCTGTTGCCCAAGAGTAGGCAGAATGCCCGTGCTTCCCTGGAGTGATGCTGACAGTTTAGTTATGTCCACTGACCCTAATCACTCAAAACCAAGCTACCACATGGCAAGCAGTGGCAATTATGGGACTCTCTTCAAAACTGCACCACTGCTCTGAGTCAATACGTTAATGTATGTGCAACCTGAATGACCTTTTATACCATAGCTGTTATCCAGCTTGAGCAATCCAATGTCATTAACATCACTGACTGGCAGAGGTGACGTTAGTACGGTCACCAGTCTGCCATAATGGGTTGGGATGAATTGCTGCTCTGATATACTTTCCTCATTGCCTGCCTTTTGCTTTGAGTGTTAGAAGATTCCCCCTCCTCTGTAAATTATTTTATAACCTGAATTTTGTATAACAAGTAAATCCCATTAGAATATCTCCTTATTCTCCTCACAATGCAAAATATATCTATTCAAGTGTGTTCCAATTCCATTGTAATCACTGATCCAATAAGTTCAAAGTCTGACTTTTCTTAAGCAGATATGCTCAATGTAATGAAATATCTTGTTCTGTAATAACCAGCTGTTATCTTAGTCTTCCTCCCAGTAGAGGTTGTTTCTAATACCAACAAGGGATTTTCCACCAGCTTAATTATTTGATCTCATGGTTCTGAGTGTTTGGAAGAAAAGCAGAGGGAAAAGTAAGCTAGTTTGTTTATTTTAAGGGAAGAAGGAATAGTTTGGAAAAGTAAGCTCTGGTGAATTTCTAATTCATTTAATTTTCTGGCTGATAGGGTCTCTTTAATTTGACCATCTGTTTATTAGTGTTTGAATATGGATAAAGACGGGAATGATATGACTTTTTACACAACGAAATGGAAGTGTGCAGAACCTCTGATGGAAATTTAAGTCACACCCTGAAAAAAAAAACAAAAACCAAGAAACCCATACCAAACTTAGCTTTGTTTATTGACTTTTCTGCGAGCTCTAGACCTTGGTTCAATCTTGCGTTACATTCACATTCCACCTCACAAACAACCTCAGTTTCTTCTCTGGAACTTAAACATGTGCCTTTCTGCTTTCGGTCTTTTGTTCTAGACACAACGTAGGATTAAAACTGCATGAATAATAAGGTAATTTATTTCAGAAGGAAGAGGTATAATTTTAGACAGTGAAATGCCAGTGCTTTGCCATCAGAACCATATGAGCTATCTTTTGCAATCTTGCTTCTGCACAAAAGCTTCCAATGAAGACGCAGGAAACTTCAGAGTGGGTAATCCCACAAAGTGTTGAGATCTGCTTGAGTTTTCCTCCTGTTGTTCAAGGTTAGCTTATCACCACGTAAGGAGAATGTGTTTCTTCCCTTAAACCCTATAGGTTTGTATCAAGTTAATTATCTGCAAGTTCCCATATCAAGCTGTAAATATGCTTAAAAGAGAGCAGGTAGACGGAATTATTTACACCTGGTAGATGAATCTAAGTGCTGCCTTTCTCCATTGATTACAGATGAAGCTTAGAGAACCTTCTTACAACAAATGTCTAGTTCAGGGTTTGGCTAAATTTAGGAAGAAAAGCTCAAACACATCTATTGTACATCACGTCTACTGTATCTAAACCAATGATAAATCTGTTTTAGATAAATTCGTTATAGCCTACCTTTTTGCTCTTTTGCCATATTTCGTATTATACCACACCAACCAAATAGCTAACATGAGTCTATGCAGCCTCAAGGAAATCAGTCAAATCCTACCAACACATTTTAAGTAAGTCAGACCTAGTATTTTGAATCAAAGCACCATGAAATATGAAGAAGCACCTTTTCTAGGCTAAGAAGAATAGAAAGATGTCTCAGTGTCTCCTGTTTCAGTGTCTTTCTCTTGCTTCCAGTTCAAGTGAGAAGGTAGGATACAAAAAAGGTATGGAAAAGCATAATTAAACACATAACTGGTGAGGAAGGCTCTAGTTCAGCCTTTAAATAGAAGTGATGAGTACACAAAAATAACCTTATTTTAAAATACAGCATAATTTTATGTGATGTAGTAATAAGAACTTGCAGGAGACCATGCAAGATTATTTTGGTCTTCCATTTTTGTACTTAACTTAAAATAATTAAAAATTCACAATATTTCTAAGATATCCCTAGAAACTTCCAAGCTTTAGTTTTATTCCTTAGATTGTTTTGCAGGGAACTAGGAGTTCCCTACAGTTTTTACATAAACAAGTTCCCAAAACAAAAAAAGCTAAGCTATTCTTCCCATTCCCTCTATGCATTCTTCCTTACGTGCTTGCACTGTATATCTACAATGGTTTTCAAACAGCAGTTGCGAGCCAATTGCAAATATTCCGAGATGAGTTTTGAGTGCAATAAATCTTTCACACCATGAAAACAGGTTTTTCAATATTAGCCACCTGCTCCACATAAAAGAAAAACCTGCTACTGCTATGCAGCAGGGCATGTATGAATGCCACGAAAACAAAACCATTTGATTTTCTAGTAAAAATATAAACAAGAGTGTAGTTATATTTGGGTTTACAGGTTGTATCTACGCAATTATTGGGTATCCAGCTACAGTGTATGGAACATCAACCTGACACAAAGCTTTATCCAGTACTAGAGATTTGGGTTTGTCTTCACTGAAAATACCTTTGCACAGAGATCACTAACATATGCAGACATGGAGTGTGTCAAACTGAACATGTAAAATGCCCAAGCAAAATGCAAAATAACACAGTACCCAAACTGCAGTCTTATTTCCAAAGGAAGCATGTGCTCAAATGGTAGTTCATTTAGTGAGCATCTAGTTTGATGCTGAACTCATGGAAGATCACAGTCATTTGAGCAAAAAGATGCAACAAACAACCCAAAATGCGTCCTGAAAACAATTAGCTTTTGCATTAAACTGATATTCTGATGAATGAGAGACAAGATAATACTCTAGTGCTTTTAAATATATCCCTGTCTCTAAGCAGCTACAGGCAAAGGTTACAATATAAGCTGGATAACTAAATTGCAGAAATAGTTATACATATTTTTCTCATCTCGATAACAATAAAATGGCTGATAGGAACTATTCTTTGATTTGGAAAATTAAATAAAACAAACATTAACCTAATACATAGACAAGACAGATATATTAGCTTAATAGTCTAGCCACTTTAATGAATTAAGAATTAGTTATTATGTAAGAAAGTTCTTGCGATTGGAAGAAATGTTTGAATAGGTAAAACAATTTTCTTTTCACATTTTCTTTAGTTTTACTAATACTCATAATTATGAAAGTTATGTAAAGGGAAGAAAATGAACATTTCTATAAAAGACAAATTTTTCATAACCTGAACTATGTTTATGAACTTTTCTGAATTCTTAACGTTATGAGTACATGGATCCTCCATAAAAAGCAAGAAGTACTTCATTCTAATCTCCCATACATTGAGCTGCTCACAGTTTACTCCAGTCTCAGTGCTTTAAGAACAAAGCCCTTAGGCTTGTTTTTATTTTCTTAGATCCGGCTAGTTTTAGAAGCTTAAATAAAAATGACAGTGAGAGGAAAAAAAAAAAAAAAGGAAGGGGGGCTTAAAGGTTTATTTAGAGCTTACTCAACATTGAGAATTCAGAATATGAAGTATTGAACCAGCTGCAGTCATTTATTATGTTTCCAGTCTTTTATTATTCCAGGAGCTCTTCACTTTCTATCTACCTTTTTGAAAATTTTGGCAATCCTGAAAAGAAATTCAATTTCCAGATTGTTTATTTGCAACATCTGATTTTCTTTTTATATACGTCTGCACATCAGATATCAGGAGAATCTGTCACCAAATAGATATTTTTAACATATCGTCCAGTAAGATGTAATACAATTGAAAGCACTAAGAAGATAAGTCCTTACATGTCTGAATTCCTTATACAAACCATTGATCTGGACATTGTCCCAGTATGGTATACAAATGTTTATGCAGATAGGTACAGCTGGGTTACATCCACCCATTGAAAGCCATCTGCCCAGAGAGTAATCTCTGGATCCCAGGCCAGTCCTGGTGCAGAATAGCTCCCATTGCATTTTCAGAGCTAGCCATCTCTAGAATACACTGGCCACATGCACGAGGTACAGCGGTTCAAGTGGGTCCCCTCTAATCCCCCATGTTGCAACCCCAATGGCTGTAAGGTAGACTTACTTTTTGCCCGTATTATTTTCAGGTCCCAGTGTCTGCAATAATGTGAGGGCTTTGCCGCATTCCACAGGAGTGTTATTTTAATAGCGTGTTTCTGAAGGTACGTGTTGTGAGCCTTGAGGCATGGCAAGAGGTGCAAAACTCAACAGGGTAATAGAAGTCTGCAGGATGTGAGAAACCAAACTTGCAATTTGACTATATTGCCTACAAAAAGCAATCTCTAGAATGAACTAGCTTCCAAACTGTATCTAAGCTTTTTTTGGAGGGGATTAATTGCTTCTTCCCAGCTGATACCCTGGGCGTGAGCAAAGGGTATGTCTAGCCAATAGTGCACCCCAGTAAGGGTGGAACCATATGGTACTAAGGACAGTGTATCACAACAGTATTTACATTTCAAGGCAGTTCCATTCACACTATCTCCAGCCTGGTACCATGTACTGGATTCACCTTTGGAGAGCATCAAATTCTACAAATGCATTTCCAGTTTAGTTTCACACACGTTGGCAGAATACTAAAGCACAGCTTTAGAATCAAAGATGCACTGTAGCTGGATCCAGGATACACTAAATTTATTTGTGTCTGCTACAAGCAGCCAAAGCTACAGTAAAATGAGATTGATCATATCTTGCACTTTACTCATGGGGACTCCAGGTCTTTATGTTGTCTCTGATACTCAGCATTGTTTGCTCATGGCTCTGTGTCTTCTTTCATCTTTGTTCCTGTGTCCTTACTGTTCAAGCTTTATAAGCTCCTAACCACTATGAAAAATTAACTTGGTTGAAACAGAGACTTTGTCATATCCACCATGGTATCAACCCTTACCCGACTCTTTCAGTGGTATTAACCATCACACTGCTTGCTCCATCAGTCTGCTTTTTTGCATTTTCAAACTGACTTAACCAGACATATGTTAGTACTGGGACAGGCTAAACACAAGGTATGCTTTTTTCATAAAGAATCAGATTTTATTTCCTGGGCTATGTCTGGTAGTTATCAGGACAGGCTATTTGGGGGCCTACATGATAACTTCATCATACAGGTCTGCTTTTGCATCTCACATGTAAAGTTAGGGGATACTGCAATATATAACGTACAGCTTTACAAATTACAACTGTTGTCTCCCCCATTAATCTATACCATGCACATTAAAACACTGTCTCTTCAGATGAGGGGATAGATGGCCTACGTGAAGACATAAAGGGTCAGAGATCTTTATACCAAAATGTGGAATATGGCTGGTGCTTCTTCAGGCAAGTTCATGGATGATAATGGCCTCTCTTCTACTTTGGTGTCTTCCCAAATGGATTACTAGATTAGCAGCTGATGTTATCCTTGGAGTCCAACTGTCTCCATGCTGAATCCATACAGCCTTAGATTTGGGTTAAAAGGTTTTTCATGATATGTGTGGCTACTACTTTGATACTACACATATTGGAAACATGACCAATACTGCCTTCAAGGCTAGCTAAACAAAGAATACTTGATTTAAGGTAAATTAAAAATTGTTAGTGTTGTTTTATGCCAGTAGGCAGCTAAGAACCACACAGCTACTCACTCACTGCCCCCCACTCCCCCAGCACCCCCATTGGGATGGAGAAGAGAACTGGAAGGATAAATGTGAGAAAACTCATGGGTTGAGACAAAGATAGTTTAACAGGGAAGGGGTGGGGGGGGGGGAGGTGGTAAAAAACAAATAAACAAAAACAATAAAAATAAAGCAATGCAAAAACCCTCACAATTGATCACCAACAGCTGACTGATGCCCAGCCAGTCCCTGAGCAATGGCAGCCGCATCAAACTCCTCTCCCTGCCCAATTCTTATTGCTGAGCATGATGTCATACGATAGGGAATATCCCTTTGGTCAGTTGTGTCCCCTCCCAACTTCTTGTCCACCCTCAGCCTACTCACTGGCCCGGCAATGTGAGAAGTAGAAAAGGTCTTGACACCATGTAAGTACAGTTCAGCAATAAATAAAATATCCCTATGTTATTAACACTGTTTTCATCACAAATCCAAAACATAGCATGATACAAGCAACTATAAAGAAAATTAACTCTATATCTCAGTCAAACCCAGTACCGTTATGTAAAGGAAATTTGGAATGGCAATGGAAATTTTTATAAAAATACAAAAATGCTCAATATCTGTGGTCATTATTTCTCTCTTTGCGCACCCTAATTATCGTTCCCTTATTCTGTCACTTGCAGACTATGAACAAGTGTCTGATTTCTCTGGATAATGACAGCTCTATATCTGCTCTCTAGAATTATGTGTGAATGCATTCAGCAGCTAGGCACTAGTCTTTCTTACATTTGCAATGTGCTTATATTTGGAATTGCTTTTTTTTAAAGACTGAGGAATTAGAGAAGGAAAGGGAAGAGATACTGGCATTATGGATCACATGGAATAAAAACATCCCTGTGCTTCTCTGTTGACAATTTCTGGTTTGTAGCATGAAAGCTGAAGTTATTCAAATGCTCTCTCTTTCAATTATGTTGATAAATGTAAAGGATACAGTACTGCACAGAATGACCTATCTTGCTTTTAGGATTATGATTTTGGAGTGTCTGCTCAACAGGAGATAGAGCTGAGTAGAGGATGGAGCACTCTCTGGGCTTAAGATATCTGGGTTTATCTTCCAATTTTTCCACCACATCCTGGATCAAATTAGATATGAGGGTCCCATCTTTCATTTTTGCAACAATTATATGTACAATGAAACATCAACATATTTCCTATTTCAGAGATTGAGAGAACTGTACAAATTCCTATATACATGAAGTTTCCTAATCACTGAAGAATCATCAGTTCTGTAGGATATTATCCTAAGCAAGGCAGTTGCCATCTGTCTTGCTCTTAGGCATATTTAGACCCAGTGTTGGACTCTGAAGGAAGCAGCCTTCAGGAACATATGAAGGTATAAGTGCTTTCCTTCTCTCACTTATACACTGGATGATTCATTCTGCTATGTAAATTAGTCCTTGTGATAAGACTTTAATCTTGAGCACTTGCCCTTATTTTCACTTCAAAACCAGCTCTACATTGACATGAAGAGACCCTTTCATCCAAATTCCTCTTTTGTGGGCAAAGTTTATGTGCCCAATGTGCAGCAGAAGTAGAAACAAGGCGGTGTTCAATAGCCTATTTCTCCCAGTAAATGAACATTTTTAGTATGACGGAACACAGCACCAAGAGGACAGACACTACTTCTCCTCTGATGTTTGAGTATGTGATTCTGCTTTGTCATTTCACTGCAGAAGGCTTAATTTTCTGATCATGTCTGGATGACAAGTGCCCACCAAAGCCACTCTATCACTCCCCTCCTCAGCAGGACAGGGGGCTCATGGGTCAAGATAAGGACAGGAGATATCGCTCATCAACTACCATCACAGGCAAAACAAACTCAACTTGTGGAAATTAATTTCATTTATAAAAATCCTATTAGGGTATGATAATGAGAAATAAAAACCAAATCTTAAAACACCTTCCGCCCACGCCTCCTCTCTTCCCGGGCTCAACTTCACTCCTGATTTCTCTACCTCCTTCCCATCAGCAGCACACAGGGATGGGGGATGGGGGTTATCGTCAGTTCATCACACGTTGTTTCTGCCACTCCTTCCCCCTCAGGAGAAGAATTCCTCACACTCTTGCCCGGCTCCAGCATGGGGTGCCTCCCACAGGAGACAGTCCTCCACGAACTCCTCCAACATGAGTCCTTCCCATAGGCTGCAGTTCTTCACAAACTGCTCCAGCATGGGTCCCTTCCACTGCATGCAGTCCTTAAGGAACAGACTGTTCCAGCATGGGTTCCCCACGGGGTCACAGGTCCTGCCAGCAAACCCACTCCAGCGTGGGCTCCTCTCTCCATGGGTCCACAGGTCCTGCCAGGAGCCTGCTCCAGTGTGGGCTTCCCATGGGATCACAGCCTCCTTCGGACATCCACCTGCTCCAGCATGGGGTCGTGGATATCTGCTCCACTGTGGACCTCCATGGGCTGCAGGGGGACAGCCTGCTTCATCTTGGTCTTCACCACGGGCTGTAGGGAAATCTCTGCTCCAGTGCCTGGAGCACATCCTTCCCCTCCTTTTTTACTGACCTCGGTGTCTGCAGAGTTGTTTCTCTCACATATTCTCACTCCCCTCTCCCACTGCCATTGCACAGGGTTTTTTTTCCCCTTCTTAAATATGTTATCACCAACGTGCTGCCACTGTTGCTGATGGGCTAAGTCTTGGCCAGCAGTGAGTCCATCTTGGAGCCAGCTGGCATTGGCTCTATCAGACATAGGGGAAGCTTCTAGCAGCTTCTCACAGAAGCCACCCCTGTAGACCCTCTGCTACCATAACCTTATCATGCAAACTCAGTGCAGTGAGTTCCAGCCATGCTACCCAGTTTCACAGTGGCATAGAGATATGGGGAAAGCTCCTCAAACAGGAAAAACTAACACATCACCATAAAGTCCTTAGAGCTACATCACTGTTCTTTGTCAAAGGAGCAAGCCGATAAATTGTATCCAGATATCTGCCTTTGCTAATCTATATCTACTAATAATTGATGTGAGAACATAAGATGGGGAGGGATGTTCCCTTATATGAACTACAGAGGCTCTGTGCTGCCGTATCACATTATGTTATTCTAGCCCTCTGCCCTGTTTCTGACATTGCATAGAGGGGGATTCCTAAAAGGTTTTCAGCACATCATAAATCACAAATGAGCATTACAGAATTTGTGGGTGGTGGTGTTATTCAGATAGTACTCAAAACTGTCTGATGTTACAGAGAATGTGTTACTTGCCTTAAACCCAATCACTGATAACATAAACTAGTATTTCTGGTGACCAACACATATTAGAGGGAATGCAAAATCTGAGTGAACTATCAGTGGTAGATCCATCACTGGATAACCTAAAACACTTCTAAGCTTATAAAGATAAACTTATGAGGCAGGCAACTAGAAGAAGTCCTGACTTAACAACCTTGAAGAACAGCACCAGGACAGAGAAACAACATCAACACACAGGCTACAACAACACAACATGTTAATTAGGACCAAAGGTCACTTTCATCTGTAGTAGACATCAAATTTATTCAACATAACCTATAGCTTTTCATAATAAATTCACACAATATATGATATAGTGTGTTAACTCATTTGTGTTTTGAAGTGGTATGGTAATCTGCGTTAGTTATTTGTTCTCACTGCAAGAAACCTTTAAGAACCTCTTTCAGAACTCTTTGAGAGCCCTCCATTAACAATTAACTGGTGAATGGTCTGTAAGTATGCATATCCTTAACTGGCTGGCTTGAGTGATGAATTGGCAAGAGGATCTTTATGCATTTACTGGCCCATTAACTGTGTAGGACCTGAGACCCAGCTCCTAGTTACGAAATCTCTGAAGTCACATAGTATGACTGGTCTGGTGCTTCACTGCCTGAACAGTTTTTATACGTGATTGATAAGGGCATTTCTGTCCTGAAGATGCACCCGAGAAATAGAAAAGTGTTGTTTGTCCCCACTGCAGAGGTTTTGTTTCCCCCATGATTGGGATGCAAGGGAAAAACAACTGTCCGAAGAACACAAGGGAAAACTTGTGCGACGGGCAGCCTAACCTCTTCCTTCCCTCTTTCCTCATGAGCTAGTAAAGTAATCTGGGATAAAATCTATGAAATGCTGAAAATGGGCAAGTAATATTTCAAGGAAACAAATCTTTTCAATAGCCTAGCTGTTATATACACACATATGACAAGTTGCAAAGCTGCTTCTTCATGTTACAACTCTGAGCTGCTTTCATACTCCCCAGAAAATCCATGCTGAGGAAGGATAGAGTGAGAAACAGTAACTCACTCAGACTTACACCGACTTCCTTCAAGAGTTTTCTAGTAAAGACAACTGGCTTTCCCTTCATTTAGATTCAGCACTAAAGTCCTCTCTATGAAGCTTCTTTAATTTCAAAGAGAATTAGATGCTTAACTCTGGCTAACTCTAGCTTTCTGCCTCAGCTTCCATTTTTCTTTCATTGCTCACCTGAAAACACGTCTTTCCTTGCTTTCCTTGCCTTTTTCTCTTGATTTCTGGTATTATTTGCTCCATCGTTTATCTCTGGGGTAGATTTTTTGACACTTCACTAAAAAACTAAACTCAGCTAAATAAATGAATGAAAATAGTTGTTTCTCTGAATGACACACCATGTAGCTGACAGGGGAAATATGATAGCAGATAAATACTATGACTCAATAATACATTATAATTTAGAAAATTTAAATGGGTATGAAATTACTCTCTGTTGAAGTGCCCCCCAATTAGTAATTACAGCAAGTGTCATTCTCTTAAGAAGAATAGCTGCTACATTTGCTGAAGACAGCAACAACTCTTGGGTATGTGGATTATGCATACATTTCCTTGAAGTAATTTAATCTGTTGGATATTTCCTATTGGAAATTCCTTTGGACACACAGCTTCAATACTTTCATTTTTTTATCATTTTTTTTTAGACTCCAAATTGTCATGGGTAAACAGTATATTCCCCTTCTTTTGCTTAGTATTCAGTAGCCCTTTCCAGTTGTAGTGATTGCACCTCAAGATACCTGACGTGTCTCCTAAGTCCCTGTTAATATTGTGAAATTTCTAGAGAAAATTTTAAATTAGGCTTTAAAAGCTGGACACCTAGGAAAATTTGAAATCAATGGACAATGTATTTTCATATACAATAACCGTCTTGCATCTTGGCAATGTGCAATTTTATTTTCTGACTTTTATACCCATTTCATGCCTTGAAAAATCTAAATACTCAGATTTAGCAGTGAAAAAATTACTCACTAAAGCATTCATACTCTATATTGGTTTTCAGGTTCTTTTAATACTGCCAAATGTTATGTCCTCAGTGAGGTATATTTTCTATAAACTCCCGTTACTGATGTGGTAACAAATCTCCTGTTGCTTTTATAACATTGTCATGTTATGGTTTCTTCACAATTGACTTTGAGGTCTTATATAGAAATATATTACCCTCTGAAGACGCAAGAACAAGGTACTGGGCAAAATGCAGTCTGCAATTTCCTTCCAATCCGTACTGGCTAAGTCTGACTTTGCAATGGATTCTGATGGAGACTATCCCTTAGTTCTTCTGTCATTGTTTTCCAGGGATATAACTAACCTGAACTAAGTAGGGCTAAGGGAAAGTGGGCTGATTATGGAACTATTTTTGATCCTTTGGGAGAAGTCAATGCAGTCTAAAGGCTGTTCAAATTACACTAACTAGTCCCATATCTGAAGGTACATGTCTTTACTGATTCTCAAGGACACTCACATCCATTGCTTTCCTTATGACCTAGTCTAATTCTAAGGAGATTAAATGACGTCATGATAGTCAAGGATCCTTCAAGTAGGAGAAAGTTATCCATAGACAGATCAGCAATTTTTTTGGTCAGCTGGAACAAACATGTAAATGATAAAGCCTAAAAAACGTTTTCTCATATAATAAAGACCTTAAACTCATGAAAGATAAGGGCAAAAGGACAAATAGATGGCTATGACATAATTTCATGTAACACTCATATTTCTCATTTAAATTTGCAGTGAAGAAAACAACAGAGTTCTTGGAACCTTAATTCAGTTGCTTAAACACAGAATTCTAATGCCATTTGATATGCTGTAGACGTCCTGCCCAGACCACAGCTGCCTCTCAGAGTAGCTCTCCTGTTACTTTGTCCTATCTACTAGCCTAATATAAATATGTTTCATGTCCCAGGACATCTGAAATGGCATAAGATGCCTACATTTAGACAAATTAATTGTGCTATATATAACTAAAATAAGTTACCTTCTTCTAAATGATTTCCATTTAACATATGTTCTTGTATAGGGTAGGATATACTCTCCCCTCTCTAGCTTCAGCACATTAGCAAAGTCCAGCATCCTGTCCAACTCCCCAGGATAATTTTAACTGTTTTCATCTTGATAGTTTCTCACTTGTGTTACTAAAAAGACTTAGCTGTGTCTTTTAAAAGGTTTATTGTTAATTCCCAGTAGGAATCCAGAAAATATGTTGAACTAATCCCAGAGTGTCTTGTGTATATACTACTTCCAGTCTGGAGATAAGACTTCTGCATAAGAAACACTTAAACCACAGATGTCCATTCTGTAATCTCCTACTGTTTTTTCTACAAACATTGGGTGGTGATTTTATATTTTGCTTTGTGCTTTCTTGTCCTATCTTCCACAGTGATCTGATATGATTCTTATAAACACAGTATTTACTGAAATCACTGAAGATAAGCTGATTTATGTCATTTGAGGATTCAGCCCATCAGTTCTTATACACTGTATTTTCAAGATACTTTGAAAGTCTTAATCCTGCTAATCTGCTGAAAGGTAGCTGAAAAAGGTTTCAATTTGCCAAAAAATAGAAGTTCTTATTCCTTCTCAGTGAAGCTAAGTGATTTCTGGTTATACCATCACCAATGAGAAGAGAGTAAAGTCTAGAAATACTCTTTCAATCAAAATTATTTATCACTGTAATTCTAAAACCATAATCCATAGTTTCTGTGTTTGTGGTTTGGGGTTGGTTTTTTTTTCCTCTCTTTAAGTATAGCCTTCATACATTGAAGCCTAAGAAGGAGAAAACTCAATACATAACTTAGAGCAATGGTTTCTAGAAAGAGACTTTGGTACTGAGGGATCCCATATGATGCCAGAGCAATCTCAGGCACAAGTACAGGTTGGGTGGAGAATGGATTGAGAGCAGCCCTGAGGAGAAGGACTTGGGGGTGGCTGGTGGACAAGAAACTCAACATGAGCAGGCAATGCGCGCTTGCAGCCCAGACAGCAATCGCATACTGGGCTGCATCAAAAGAAGAGTGGACAGCAGGTTGAGGGAGGAGATTCTACCCCTCTACTCTGCTCTGGTGAGACCCCACCTGGAGTACTGTGTCCAGCTTTGGAGTCCTCAGCACAAGAAGGACATGGACCTCTTGGAACGGGCCCAGCAGAGGGCCACGAAGACGATCAGAGGGCTGGAGCACCTATGCTACGAGGACAGTCTGAGAGAGTTGGGGTTGTTCAACCTGCAGAAGAGAAGGCTCTGAGGAGACCTTATAGCAGCCTTCCAGTACCTAAAGGGGGCCTACAGGAAAGATGGGGAGGGACTCTTTATCAGGGAGTGGAGCGACAGGATGAGGGGTAACGGTTTTAAACTTAAAGAGAGGAGATGTAGATTAGATATTAGGAAGAAATTCTTTACTGTGAGGGTGGTGAGGCATTGGAACAGGTTGCCCAGGGAAGTTGGCAATGCCCCATCCCTGGAAGTGTTCAAGGCCAGGTTGGATGGGGCTTTGAGCAGCCTGGTCTAGTGGGAGGTGTCCCTGCCCATGGCAGGGGGGTTGGAACTAGATGACCTTTAAGGTTCCTTCCAACCCGAACCATTCTATGATTCTATGATAATAAGGGATTTATAATAATGGATTTATACTTCCAACACATGGGGCAGTAGGGATGTACTAAGATCAGGAAGAGGACTAGATGCCAGCAGAAAGTATGTTGTATGTGGGGAAGAATGAATTTGAAAGCAAGTTTAAGCTAAGATTTTCTCACCCTTCGTGTTGGGATTTGGGAGCATCTGCCATGAAAGTTTCTCCTTGGGACACAATGTTCTGTCTGGCCCAGCATGGGCCATAACCTTATCTCCTTGCAGACACCGTAGTTTCCCCATGGTGTCCAGTCTTACACACAGTGCCTCCTGTTTTGGATGGAATGATAAATGGAGTTGGACCAGCACGTGTAGGGTTGGACTAGTGTCGGAGAGTGGGTTAAGACTTGGAGTAAAGACAGTTGCCCAAAGCCAGGATCTCATGCCATAAAGCAAAATGGAAGAATAGGCTTGAGAGCCAAAATAAGCATTGAGATACTCATAATTTCCTAATTTCCACTGGTAGTAGCTTGGGTTCAACCCTGGTCTAGTGGGAGGTGTCCCTGCCCATGGCAGGGGGGTTGGAACTAGGTGATCTTTAAGGTCCCTTCTAACCTGAACCATTCTATGATGAATTGAACCAAAAGTTCTAATAGGAAATCTGTAGCCCACCAGACTCCATTCAGAAAGCTTCCCAGCTGGTCACATAAAGACTGTGTTTGTCTCTCATTTGACAGTGCATTTTCTAGCGTAGTTTGACCCAGACACATTTTTTGCCAGGTTCTCCACAGATGCGTCTGAATGCCTTCCAGTGCTGCATTAGGCAACACCATTAAGATCTATCAGGTTGGTTCTCTCATCCTCTCCCCAGGGTGAAAATTGTCAGCAGTGGAGTATTTCAGATTGGAATATAGATATATAAAAAGAAGATCACTTGTCACTTGAAGCAGAAAGCAGCAAGGAATGCAATGGTCTGTTAATTTCTCAGAGAATTTATTCCACATTCTTGTCAGACTGCTGAGTGAGCACAGTGAAGACAATAGTCTATAATCAAATGAATCAACAGATAACTCTTTAGGCAATCCTAACATTCATAAAAGATGTTGCAATACATCTGTTGCCACCTGAAAACCTTAAGGGTCTTATTATGATGTACAGATTAGCCATATGCAACCTCAAAGTAGACAGGGAACAAATTTAGTCTCAAAGAAAGACTCTTTCATTATCTTCTAGTAGCATAGAGCCCGTGATATGCTGTGGTTTCTCAAGTCAGTGCTGCCCACGACCATTTGTATTATAGAATCATAGAATTGCCTAGGTTGGAAGGGACCTTTCAGATCATCTAGTCCAACCATCAACCTAACTCCGACAAAAACCATCACTAATCTAAACTGTACCTCTAAGCACTATGTCTACCCATCTTTTAAATAACTCCAGGAATGGTGCCTCAACCACTTACCTGGGCAGCCTGTTCCAATGCTTAATAACCCTTTCAGTGTAAAAATTTTTCCTATTGTCCAGTCTAAACCTCCCCTGGCACAACTTGAGGCCATTTCCTCTTGACCTGTTACTTGGGAGAAGAGACTGACTCCTTTCAGGTACTTGTAGAGAGCGATAAGGTCTCCCCTCAGCCTCCTTTTCTCCAGGCTAAACGATCCCAGCTCCCTCAGCCGCTGCTCATAAGACTCGTTCTCCAGACCCCTCACCAGCTTTGTTATCCTTCTCTGGACACGCTCCAGCACCTCCATGTCTTTTTTGTGGTGAGGGGCCCAAAACTGGACACAGTTCTTGAGGTGGGGTCTTACCAGTGCCGAGTACAGGGGGACGATCGCTTCCCTTGTCTTACTCACCACACATTGCATTATAGATGAACCATTCAAACATGGTCAGTAAGGAAAGTAACATCAACTAGATAAGGAAAAGAAGAATGTTGCAACTCTATAATATTTGTTTTTTAATTACTTTATTTTCACACCTAATTGTAGGTTTTTAAACAAACCACGGTTGTAAATCTACCAACCTCATCTGAAGAAACAGGCTTTAGGTTTTGCCTTTTTCTTTTTAATTAGAAAATAGAGTGACAACATCTGATTTTATGATCTCATTTTTTAGCATTATCATACAATATTGAAAACCAATTTGGAATAAATGTGAAAGTTTGCTATCAAAAGCCCAAACGAAAGATAAACAACCATATCTTCATGGGACAAGAAAAAGGAAAAGAAGGTAAATAAACATCTTATTAAAAAAAAAAAATAAAGCAGTAGGGAAATTATTTAGGAATATATTTTTGCTGTCTTGTTTCATCAGTACAACGACAAGTTTTCCCTTCAGATTTCCTACAGTCTCTGCCAATTCCACCTCCCTGTATTTCATTCACAGCCAGTGATTATGTTATGTGGTCTTAAGTGTCGTGACTGAAGTCTGAGCCAGTCATGCAGTTAATTTAAAAACTGTCAGATTGTACAAACTTTATTAAACAAAAATAAGGTTTAAAACAACAATGCAGAAGACTGTCGCTGTGAGCAAGTCATGCTGAAATACATGGGAATTTTATGTTCTACCAATTCAGTGTTTATTTCTTCAGAATTTTCTTTATTTCCCTACCCACCTTTCTTCTCATAAATGATTAACACTAAAACCAAACCAAACCAAAACAGATTAATAGTTAAAAACCAAGAGCACAGAAAATTGGTTCAATCAAATTTTACTGCAAAATTCTTTTCCTCTGAATGTTTTTTGCCGTATGTCTGCTTGATGTGCAAAATTATTATTTTAATAGACTAGCAGTTCAGAATTAGAAATCCTGTGGCACTCAAGATTGTTTAATTTCCTTTGCTGTTTCTCAGTTACAAGACAGAGTGGCCTGGAGATTTAGGAAACCTGGGTTCTAGTAAATACCTAGCCACTAAATTTTGCATCCGTTTGGGTAAATCCAAGTCATATGAGGAGAGGCTGAGGGAACTGGGCATGTTTAGTTTGGAGAAGAGGAGGCTGAGGGAAGACCTCATTGCGCTCTACAACTACCTGAAAGGAGGTTGTACAGACGTGGGTGTTGGCCTCGTCTCCCAGGTGAATAATGACAGGACCAGAGGAAATGGTCTGAAGTTGCAGCAGGGGAGGTTTAGATTAAATATTAGGAAGAATTACTTTACTGAAAGAGTGGTCAGGCACTGGAACAGCCTGCCCAGGGAGGTGGTTGAGTCACCATCCCTAGAGGTATTTAAGAAACGTGTAGCTTTGGCACTTCAGGGCATGCTCTAGTGACAGAGATTGTAGGGGTTTTTTTTTCTGTGTGTATGGTTGGACTCGATGATCTCAAAGGTCCTTTCCAACCATGAAGATTCCATGATTCTATGATTCTATGAAATCAATTCTCTGAGGCTGATTTTCTCATCTCTTTCTTCATCTATCTTATGCAACTCATTCAAGCTATTTTCCCATTTAACAGTGTTTTCTTTAGAACATAACACGGAAGTGAATATACACATCTGCACACTCCACTCCCTTTCATCTAGAGTCTTACAAATCTTTTGTTCTATCTGGCACACCACCTTTACTGTACCAGCCTTCATCTAGCACTGCAGTAAAATGAAATTGAATACATAGGTCCCAACACAGCTTTTTTTTTTAATGCACACAAACGTGTGTGTGCATACATATGGATAAACATACAAATATACGCACATATGTACAAACCAGTATTTTAAACAGCATTTAGTCTCTTCCTCACCTTGTCCAAAAGCCAGAATGTAACTGAAGATGCATTGTCCTTTTTGCCTGTGCTGCTGTCATGCTTCATGATGTCATAAGTACAGGTGTCCTCTCCATACTCACAAAATTACCCCAGAATTTCTCTGCAGCTCAACACTGCACAGAAAATGCCCATTTATTACGACTACAGCTGCTTTGTGGATTTTGACTTTGAATGAAATATAATCAAATACTAACATGTGGTTTAAATTTGAACATTAAGTGTATTAATCTGTCTACAACTAGTAACATGGGAAGGGCTATAAATGAAAACTTAATCTAATGCCATTGTAGTAGTATACTACAAGACACTGTGTCTTTTGGAAACACCTAGAGCTAGAGGTTACCACCAGAATTTTCTTTCATTGTGGGCTAAGTTTGATTGCATTAAGGGCTGAGTCAAAGCATCTTGCTTAGAATCATAGAACCATTTAGGTTGGAAAAGATCATTGGGATCATCGAGTCCAACCATCAACTCCACTCTACAAAGTTCTCCCCTACACCATATCCCTTAACACCACATCTAAATGACTCTTAAACACATTCAGGGATGGTGACTCCACCATCTCTCTGGGCAGCCTATTCCAGTGTCTGACCACTCTTGCTGTGAAGAATTTTTTCCTAATGTCCAGTCTAAACCTACCCTGGTGCAGCTTAAAGCCATTCCCTCTTGTTCTATCGCTAATTACCTCTGAGAAGAGACCAGCACCAACCTCTCTACAATGTCCTTTCAAGTAGTTGTAGATAGTGATGAGGTCTCCCCTCAGCCTCCTCTTCCTCAAACTAAACAGTCCCAGCTCCTTCAATCGCTCCTCGTAAGATTTATTCTGCAGGCCCTTCACTAGCTTTGTTGCCCTCCTCTGCACTTGCTCCAGCACCTCGATATCTCCCTCGTATTGAGGTGCCCAAAACTGGACACAATACTCAAGGTGTGGCCTCACCAGTGTTGAGTACAGGGGGACAATCACCTCCCTACTTCTGCTGGTCACACTATTTCTAATACAAGCCAGGATGCCATTGGTTTTCTTGGCCACCTCGGCACACTGCTGGCTCATGTTCAGACGCTTGTCAATTAGAACCCCCAGGTCCTTTTCTGTCAGGCAGCTCTCCAGCCACACTTCCCCAAGCCTGTAGCGATGCATGGGGTTGTTGTGGCCCAAGTGCAGGACCTGGCACTTGGCCTTGTTAAAACTCATTCCATTAGCATCGGCCCAACAATCTATCCAAGTCTCTCTGTAGAGTGTCCCTATCCTCATGCTTAACTTGGTGTCATCTGCAAACTTACTGATGATACACTCTATGTCCTTATCAAGATCATCAATAAAGACGTTAAACAGAAATGGTCCCAACACTGAGCCCTGAGGAACACCACTCGTGACCGGCCGCCAGCTGGATTTAACTCCATTGACCACCACTCTTTGGGACCGTCCATCCAGCCAGTGCTTGATCCAGCAGATCGTAAGAGTGGATAGCATGCAAATCGACAATTATCATGCAGAAGCAACAGGTTATTATTTAACTCACAAAGAATCACTTGTAAATCTCCAAAGAAAATGGGAGTTTTTTTGAGGTAGGCATTATCCATATCCAAATATACAGGAAGGTGCATTCCCTGCCTCCTACACATGCCTAAATTTGGAAAACACATTATAAGGAGAAAACAGGACAAATTATATGGAAACTGTTAACAGTAATGGGAACACAAAGTTATTCAGACATACATTATAATGTGGGTGTATGCTTCTCTGAGGAAGACACAGCTTTCCTAAAATGCTGCTGCAAACACAATCCTCTTCTTATTGTTGCATGTTTTCTAAGCAATATACTGCTATAATACTCAACATCATAAACATTTTTATTGCTCAAAGTCTTGGTGAAATCTATGATACCAAAGCCCTGTTTATTGTACTTGGACCTTGTGTATTACGGAATTGCTGCCTCCATTGGTCATAAAACAGTGTTCTGGTCACAGAATATATACCAACAACCATTTTAGTCTTAGTCTGCTGCATCTTCTTATGTGGCATCATGCAGTATTACCACAATTTATCCTTACTGTGCAAAATTCTATTAAAATCAATAATGCAAGTACTTCACTCACAAAATGGAGTTTGTATCATAAAGATAGCCTGCAAAAGTCTTCTATATATTACTCAGTAAGTTGCCTTTATGAAATATACATATGACCAAATTGCAGGCTTAATGTTTTATATGTCTTTTATCTTCTTTCCATAAGAAGCAGAGAGTATTGATGCATACAAGCATACCTATCAAAAGCTGGAAATCAGAATATTTCTATGACTAAAAACAAAACTGATAAATAGAGGTGTATCAGGTAAAAAGCCCATATGGATAGGTCCAGTCTTTGGCCCACATTTTATAATCAAAAAACTATTTGCAGAACTAGGAAAAACAGCCAGTGGAATCTACCTTTCATGAGCAAACCAGAGTTTAGGATGGAAGAGACTTTGAGAACTCATCCAGATCACCTACACACATGCACACACATTCTCCAGAACAGAATATACTTTGTTTATGCTATAACTGACACAGTTTTTCTAGTCTATGCTTAAAAATCACTGTCGATAGTCTCTCAGAAATCTAGTCCAATGCTTCATTACCCTTACAGTTATAAAGGTTTTTCTTAATGTTCAGACTAAATATCCCTTGCTTTAACTTAAGCCTGTTAAAACTTAGCCTATGTGGAGTACTCGTGGAGAATTTATGGCCTCCCACTTCACAGCAACCTCTTATGTGCTGGAAGATTACCAAATCTCCCTTTGGACATCTCTATCTCAGACTAAGCAAATCCAAATTCAAGAATTCATACAGCTGTGGAAGTTCTTAACACAAATGTCTGAAGACTTGGTTATGATAATTTTCAAAAAGGAAAATTCTTTTAGAAAAACAAGAGCAACACAGTGTGAACATCAGTCCTAGATAATGATCACTGGTAGAAATGTTTTGAAGGAACTGAGTGAAGTGTGTATAGCAAAGACTGAAGAGATTGGTGTTGCTGTCATCGTACAAATAAGGAGAATTTTTATAATACAGTAGCTCTGCAGAAGGAAAGGAAAGAAGGAAGGACTGTGATCTTTGGATTGAGATTGCCCTGCTCCCTAAGAATTCCTCCACACTGGGATTTTTCTCTCCAGAGCAGTGCTGTGATTATTTCTGGCAACACGAGCTCACAGAGACATTTTACACAACTCTCCAGTAACCACTCCTCAAGTATTTCAAATATTTCAGACGGGGTGGGTGGGAAGCTAAAGAACTAGGGACTTACCTGCTAAGCATAGATGCAAAATGCAGTCAAATAAAGATATATGTAGTGCTTAGCAACATGTTTTCTTCCTCCCTAAAACCACAGAGGTTGGCTTCACGTCCTTGAGCACCATCTACTGGCTTCTCGTTTGCTGACTTCTTACATCTAGAGAACTAGAGATTGTATTTATCCCACCAGCACATAACAGGAGCTCAGGATGGTGAATACAGACAGCTTGAGACCAGCCCGTAAGTTGGACTCTGTTTCTATAAAATGTTTGTCAAACAATTTTGAGTAATTAACAATTTCATAATAATCAAAGTCTGTTTCTGGACAATTTTCAAAGAGATAATAAGGCTTAACTGAGCCAGTAAATTATTTGCTGTGAACAGTTGAACCAGCTGTACGCTGTGTATTGCATATTCTATCCTTTCTGTTTCTTCAACTCAAGCGACAGTTGTTATGTTAAAATGATGAAATAAAGCCTAAATCCCTAAAAATAATGATTAAGCACTAGGGAGCAGTAAACAAGCATAATAAAGTTATTAGTAAATACTAGTGCTGTAAAAAAAAGGGTGTAGCTTATTTTTCAAGTCTTCTTTTTCATAATTTGTTTTCATTGGATGGTTTCCAGATTCTCCGTATTCTTCTTCCAGATAGTCATTGACAAGCTAGAGATCATATTTTATTTTTACTGAGCCTGTTGTACAGATTCCACAAGTAAAGCATCATATAGGAATTACACACATGAAGACCCACAGTGGAAACACACAGAATGAAATAATTCAATGAGCTCTGAGATTTTTATATCTAGAGTCTCTCTTCTCATAAAAGCCACAATCACACAGATTTTTCCATATGTCTGGTCTTCCATTTCCATGTATGACCCTGTTGACTTCAGTATGGAGCCCAGCACAGCAGCAGAGCAAGATTTCTAAATGACATGGAAAGATGAGGTAGAAATAGCATCTTTGAATTTTGTCTGTAGTGATACTTCCATGTTCTTACTCTACAGCATAGATTCAATTGCAAATTCTGCATTCTCTATTCTGCAAAGCGCTTCCACTTATCCTTAAGGCCTTACTAATTTCTATAGCTTAAATTCAATTCCAAATCAAAGATCTAAGGAGGGAAAAAAGACCACAAAACACTCATATCTGTCATTTTTATACTTTAGGAAAGGGAAATTATCATAAGAGATATGAATAAAGTTAAGCAATCTATCCATTCCAAAAATCTGGTTTGGCAGTTTGGCTCATGAAATTTGCACAAAACTGATCATTTTTATTTTTACACATCCATGTTCAAGCGAGCACTTTGTCGAGCTATCTGCACAATGTAGAGAAACACTGAATTAATTTTTCAGTGATAAAATAATGTACACAGTCATAATGGAAAGTTAGTCATTTTAACTGTTTGTCAGAACTCAAGTGTTGAACTATTCAACATTGAATGAAATAGAATTGATACATACTTATATATATATTCAAAGCTGAAGATTTCACCCCAGTTAACGTGAAGAAAAATACAGAGAGGAAAGCAAATTATTCTTCTGAGACACTCCATATTTTCTTTATTGGAATCTTGACAAAAGGTTTCTAAAGTGTAAATAAATTCCTTTCTAATACTGACGGGTCTTAGGCCTTGAAATAGGTTATTAATTTAATGTTCCATTAGCATGATTTAGCATGGTCTCACTTGATTGAGATGGTTGTACCTCACAAACCTGATGGTGAGGCACCAGGAGAAGCTGAACTGTCCTCCTCCGCACAACAGTGACTCCCCAGTGACAGGGTCTTTCAGCTAATAAGGGCCAATAGAAGTCTCTACCCATTTCACTCCTTTTTTCAACTTCATAAGCCTGAAAATTTAATTAGAATTAGCACTCACGCTACATTGCTCTTACTGTCACAGATAGGACCTGTGTGAGATTTTTTAATTAAGCAGCAAATGAAGCCTGACATAACCTTTGACTCAGCTGTGGAACAGGATGTGATGAGGTGGCTGCCATGGCCGGTTATGTGTTTTAACTTCTCCCTACTGTCCCTTGCATCAGCACAGCCCCTTCACGTGGCTCACGTGTTGAAAGTGCTTGAGAGTCTGAACAAGCAGTGGGAAGGCCAAAAGTGAGAGCATTGATTTCATCCCAGAAGATTTAGCAGGGTATTCTGACATACTGAAATTGCAGAGGCTCTCCAGCGTCAATGCCAGTTACTAAAGCTGGTTAAGTGTCTCCAGCTGTGAACTGACTCTTACGAAAAGAAGAACCATAAAAGCTTTATCTGGGGCAGCTAAGTATAAGGAAGTCACGTAGCCTGAAAGCCTTCCTATCATTTCAGTTTACCAGCAGTCATGACTACTACTTTTCAGATAACTCAGTCCACTTTGTTTTACATTATTTTCCAGCTGAAACTTGAATACATAGATCTGCAAATTTAGCCCAGAACGACTTATCGTTAGCCCAGTTTTATTGAAGGGAGAACATGGTGAACATATCAGTTAAGTTGTTCTTAAAGGTCAGAGAGGAATTTGCAGAGATAAGAGACATCCACTCCTTCCCCTAAATAAAAGTTAAACTTGCACTTACCAAGATCAAAAATATGAGCTGCAGAAATAAAGATAAAATTGCTTTGTACCAGTTATTTTTCCCAGCACCAACAACCAATAGATCAGACTTGAATTCTCCCCCACCCCAAAAATTCACTGTTCACTAAGAAATAGTTAAAAATATTAAAAGCTAGGAAATTAATATTGTGTTTGACCTTTTCTTTGCAGAACTACATCCATGCAAAGCAAACAATACATAAAACAGAAGGGTGGCGTGCAAACATTGCTTTTACCAGAAAGTTTTTGGCACTTTTTCACAACCCATCAGAAAAAATACCCAAACAATCATATAGTGTTCTAAGGCTGGTATCTCCCATTGCAACAGCGTTTTCTCTCTTTCTGTGGCTTATTCAGGTAATCCTTGCTAAGCACCTGACAATTCCTTGCTGAGTTTTGTGTCTCCAATAAGTAAAACTGAGAATAAATTTACGTTAGCGGTTGAGTCACTTGGGTACTGAAAAATTACTACTTTGAGCTAAAAAGAAGTCTAGGACTTTTTTTTCCACTTCTCTAAAATTATTTTGGAAAAGATCAAAGCTGACACTTTAAAACAATTCAGTTCAGAAGCTGGTCCAGGAAATGAACTGTTTATGTGGCTCTATTTATAGCAAACTTCTAAAAACAGTAGTATTTTCTTCTCTAGTCCAGAACAGGACACATAAGAGCAGTTCAAACAAATGATAGCATGAAAGACCAACGCCAAACTTCCCTTATTGGAATAAAGGACACCACAAATAACAAGCTAGGAAGGAGGAGTCCAATAAGAAGAAAGGGAATGGAAAACTTTTGCTTTTTCACTGAAAATAAATTTTCTCTATGCATGAACTAAATCCCAATCTTTCTTTTTTCCCTGTGTGACTCACTTCAGTTGGATGAAACCACCCATAAAAGCCCCAAAGAAGACAATCATAAAAGTCATGGTAAATATCCATAACAGGATCTGTTCTCTGACCCAGAGAGGAGGGAGATCTAACTCTAGAACAAGTGTTGGCATCTGAGCCAGTATCTCAGGTTGTCTTTAGAGTCAAGATGCCATTCCTCTGACCTATTTTAGAGGATTCACACACCTAGGAAGAGATGAATCACCTGTGAATGTCTCTCCACAACTATAAAGAGAATTTAAGATAATTAGCTAAGTTCTAGATAGATAAATACGGTCAGACAAATTCCACCCAAGAGGCCTATCATGTATATGAACAAACAAAAAGAAAACCAAACAAAATCACAAAATGTACAGGTAAATGTCAGTCCTTGGAGCATTATCTCAGTCTCCTGGTTCACAGACCAAAATCTGAGCCACCACGCTGCTTTTCATTATTCTGCCTTTGGAATTCGATACTTTTTTTGTGTAATACCTGAACAGTTGTATCTCTCTAACCAATGGCCTTCACATTCTGCTAGGGAAACCTTGTAGATTTTTGCCTCCTGCTCCATTCATTCGAATCAGGCTCTCTTACTACACTTAAAGTGTTGGGTTTTGTAAAGACTTTTTTTTTCTGTATTAAATACTGAGGAGGAGTAAAAAGTCACCATGAAATACACCAGTTTACCTTCAGGGCCAGGAAGAGATCGGGTAGGGCAGGGAAGGACTAACAATTGTCCCATGCCTCCTCTTTTGTATCCATTTGTAATAGTCCACATACAAAAAAAGGCTAACAACATTTCTGGAAAGTTCAGGGAAAGGTAAACAAACAAATAGGGAGGGCAGGAGATGAAAGTAAAATGTTTTCCTCACAATAGCAGCATATCAGGTGTTCTCAACCTCCATTACTGCCTGTGTACCATTTTTTCTTTTTCCTTCTCCACAAGTATTTTGGCAAGAAGAACAGGTTTTAACAGTTGTAACAATAAAACCTACCTTCACAAAGGGGGAAGAAAAACTAACAAGAAAAAAAAAATTATACTCTTGAAAAATATATTGTCAAAATCCATACAGAGATTAAAGATACAAAAATGAAGGTGCATCCCTTTGTGATCAGTATTTTCTATGAAAAGATATACATCATTCCCCTTTGGATTTTAAAGAGGCTACTTTTTTAATCTCCAGAATGGCAGGACAATAAAGCTACGCAGAGAAATAGTGTTAGGCTCTGCCCTTAAATACCCTTGCGAGAGGTCACAATCAAAAGTCAATGCTTCATCATCTTGCTTTCACTCACAAAACCATGTTATCCAAGGAGAATAAATGCAGAGTGCAACGCACAGTGGATGTATATGCTGTGCTCACTGTTTACAACTAGTGCATAACTGTCCGTCAGCTTCTACCCCCCACTGATACTTTGCTGTATCCTCAAGCTGCATCTCCTCCTTTACATGAACTGTAAACTCAAGGTATCTTTCTCTATTTCATTATCTAAGCATTCAATGCTTATACAAGCCTGTTGTTGGCTTGAAAAGTATCAACATATTGAGATTCATCACAGTAACATTGTGACTGAAATAACCAGGCAACTACATTTAGGCAACTTCTAACACTTTTGTCCTCCATGAAGAGAGAAGCATCTCAAGAGGAAATTTATCCCACAGAGCACTAAGGCTGGATTCAGCTTCACACACTTTGGTATCTAATGACTTCTAATGCCTATCGTGTATGAGACATCTGCACAAAGCTGAGACATACAACACAAGTAATATGGGGGTCCCATGCACTCCTGAGTGACAACTGGAGGGCAGCCAAGATACCCTCTGCTGCCCCAAATTTGTCAAAATCTGTCGCTGCAGCTTTGAAAAGCTCAATGTAGGTAAGGAGTGGCAGCAGTCACCTTTGCTCAGAACTTTAATGGATACTCAATGGACTTCTTACAGGATCAGTTTTCCTGACTCCTTGTAGAAGTAAATGGTCAAAACCCAATAGCCTTTCCCCTTCGAATAGACTCTCCAGATAAACACTGAACCTAGTATAAGAACTGAACTATGTACAACACCAAACTGCAATGCTCTATCATGAGCAGTGCTCGTAAGGCGTTCCTAGACAGCTTGAGGATACAATATTAGGGGTTTTTTTGATTTTACAGATAGAGTTCCCTTCTCTAAACTTCAATTTTTCTGAGACAGAACAACAACTGTAACACCTAATAGTCACACCAAAAATTAACTGCTCTACAAAATTACTCTACAGTATTGTGATATAAAAAAAAAAAAAAAAAAAATTTAATGGAATTCATTAGAAACAGAAATCAAATCAAGAAATAGAAGCATTCTTCCCACTTCAAGGTGGTCAAAAACTTTAGAGTGGAACATTCTTTCACCGGTACTTTTCATACTAAATAATTTGACCAGACACTATTCCCCATGATGTATGATGATTTCTCTTTTCATTGCTTAATTGTTTCTGTCCCTTGTAGGAGTCTCTGGCCATGATCATCAGTTACTGAGCAAATGTCTGAAATGTATGATAGGAAACAAAGTTTGGCTTGTAGCCAGGAATCAACTGAGAGACTGAAAGCAGCCAAGGCTCCAAACTATAGTGTAGGCATGTTATGAATTTAGTGTCAAGCCAATAAAAGACTTTTAGACACTTCTGAACTATAATGAGTTCAAATTTTTAATTTTATGAAACCGATATTTTTATCTCTTTTTTTCAATTCAGAAAAAAAACCCACAAAACTGTAATGAGAACTTCCGGCTTCTCCCTTAGTATAAAAATAACAATTTTTTTAACCACAACTAACAAGAAACATCTGTAACTTGTACTGATTATAGGGGGTGATCATTTCGAAAAATGTACCCAAATTCACATTGCTAAAGTTAGTCTAACTAGGTCTACAAAAGTAAAGTTCGATGACAGAGTTCTTTTACAGCTAAGACAGTTTATGAGATGGACAGAGCACTTTTTTGTCTTGGACTTAGACTTGATATATGATTTACTCTCAGCTTGCTTCCTGACTTTTTTATATTCATAAATCATACATAGTGTTGCACACAGAATCTGTCATCAATGAATGTCATTATGTGTCCCCAGTAAGTAAGGCAGGATTTAGATTTGCTCATTCTGGACTACCAGAGATGCATGCTTGTAATAATACAAATGTATTAAAGTAAAACTAAAACAGAAAAAACCTGTGAGGCTCTTTACAAAGTGATTATATCTTTAAATTTCACAACCAGTAACGCTGTTCATACAGCAAGTCCTAATTCATTCTGCATTATTTCCACCCACAGAAAGGCATGCTATAGGAAAGAAAATCAGCTCTGGGAATAGAACACATATTGCAGTTAGGTTAGCTTGTGTCTCTCTTTTAATTTATGGCTTAATTTAGGCATGCAGGTAGCTAAAGTTTGGCAGGAGAATCCCTTGACACATCTATTTAAAATAGTACTCCAGGTTAAAATTTCCTTCAAAACTTACAGTCTTGTTTCGTGAAAACTAGAAAAAGTACTTAAACCTAACCTGCAGTGTTTCTGTTCAGCTTCAACAGGCACAAAAGCAATGGTCTTCGTTTAACAAAAAAAAAAAGGGGGGGAGGGGGTAAAAGTCGATTAGATTAATCAAAAAATATTTTTTGCCTCCTGATTTTTTTTAATTATCAGTGAACAGTGGCAACAGAATCACTTTATTCGCATCAATTCATATGAGAGAGCAGCTCCTGCTAAACCTGGATAAAAAAGTTCAGTTGTGCAACAGCATTCAGTTTGTTGAAGGCAAGTCCTAAATATGCATTCTGAACACCAGTTTAAAATGTGACTGCCGTATATCCATCTGGTATTTCTATGGAGGAGTACAGGGTAGCCATCACCTCTAATCTAAGAAGTCCAATTTGTAGTGGTTCGATGTCCCTTACAGGACAGTAGTGCCCAATAAATCTTGATATGAGACCACAGAGAGGTATTTAAGCTTGGTTTTGACCTCAAAGAAGGTCAAGAACTTAGAGCAAGTAAGGTGCTTTACAGTAAATACATCTCGCTCGCAAAACTAAGCTTTTTGGGTTATGAAACATCATGGTATTTTGTTCCTGTTTCTTCCACTCCTTCCTCTGTTTATTTCTGTTCATACAGTATCACCTCCCTTTCTGCCCTTTCCTATTGAAATAAATATTTCTTGTGTCTCAGCTTTGCAAACAATTTCACACATCTTTAGCTTCATACAGTTGACCAGATCCTTTTTAGACTAAAAAGGCTAAAGGATGAGCTAAACCCAGGCTTTATGCTCCACAGTACAGGAACTCAGTATGGAAACTTCTACCTTTCCAGGACTGGTTTTCTGAAATAACATCCACCCAGGAAAACTGAATCTGTTAAGACATATTTTTCCTTTGCCTATTGATGTCCCCTTCCTTTTGCTCCTCCTTTTGGTGCCTATATTTAGTAGCTGGTTCTTTTGAAGCTAGCTTGTCGATATGGAATCATAGAGTCATTGAATCTGTTGGGTTGGAAGGGACCTGTAAAGGTCATCTAATCCAACACCCCTGCCATGGGTAGGGACATCTTCAACTAGATCAGGTTGCTCAGAGCCTCATCAAGCCTGGCCTTGAATGTCTCCGGGGATGGGGCCTCCACCACCTCTCTGGGCAACCTGTGCCAGTGTTTCACCACCCTCATTGTAAAGAACTTCTTCCTAATGTCTAATCTAAACCTACCCTGCTCTAGTTTAAAGCCATTACCCCTCATCCTACCACTACATGCCCCTGCAAACAGCCCCAGCTTTCTTATAGGCCCCCTTCAGGTACTGGACGGCCGCTATAAGATCTCCCCGGAGCCTTTTCTGCACGCTGAAAAACCCCAACTCTCTCAGTCTGTCTTCATAAGAGAGGTGCTCCAGCCCTCAGATCATCTTCGTGGCCCTCCTCTGGATCCGCTCCAACAGGTCCATGTCCTTCTTGTGCTGAGGGCTCCAGAGCTGGACACAGTATTGCAGATGGGGTCTCACGAGAGCAGAGTAGAGGGGGAGAATCACCTCTCTGGATCTGCTGTCCACGGTTCTTTTGATGCAGCCCAGGATGCAATTGGCCTTCTGGGCTGTAAGAACACATTGTTGGCTCATGTCCAGCTTTTCATCCACGAGTACCCCCAAGTCCTTTTCCACAGGGCTGCTCTCTAACTCATCATCCCCCAGCCTGTACTGATAATGAGGGTTGTCCCGACCCAAGTGTAGGACCTTGCACTTGGCCTTGTTGAACTTGGGTCTTTATATCCTCAAGAGATGACAATTACATAATCTTCTGTAAATGCAAGCCATAGACGACTTCTAAAATGTGGAATTAAAGCCTGTCTTTTGCAAAGATATTTAATCTTGTGGTGCAGAGTACGCAGACAACACTTGAAGACCTTCTTGGCTCCCAAAGAGAGTTCTTTCCATGTTTAATTTCCTTCAGGTCTAGGAAACCAAATCATATTTCTAGGCTGAACTCATCTTACGTCATGTGACCCTGCACATACACATCACATCCCCTTTTGCAAGACCAAGAAGCCTTCTACTATCAGATTTCTTTCTTACGTGTTAGTATTTAAACAATAACATTGGCTTTTCCACTAGGAAAATAATATGAAATAGAATTCGTATTCGTAAACATTCTGATTCTCCATGCTGGGCTTAAGAAGGGTTGTGAGCAGTAACTGAACGCTTCCACTTCCCCATGCTTTCAAATATTATCCAACTGATGGAGAGGTTGTATTAACACCATGTGCACACCATACTGCTTACACTTCTGTGGTGGGTTGATCCTGGCTGGATGCCAGGTGCCCACCAAAGCCGCTCAGTCACTCCTCTCCTAAGCAGGACAGGGGGAGAGAAAATATAAGGAAAGGCTCGTGGGTAGAGATAAGGACAGGGAGAGATCACTCAGCAATCACCATCACAGGCAAAACAGACTCGACTTGGGGAAACTGATTTCATTTATTGCCAATTGGAAGTCACAGTAGGATAAGAAGAAATAAAACCCAAATCTTAAAACACTTCACCACACGTGTCCACTCTACCTGGGCTCAACTTCACTCCTGACTTCTCTACCTCCTTCCCATCAGCAGCGCAGGGGGACAGGGAATGGAGATTGTGGTCAGTTCATCACACATTGTCTCTGCTACTCCTTCTTCCTCAGGAGAAGAACTCCTCACACTCTTGCCCGGCTCCAGCGTGGGGTGCCTCCCATGGGAGACAGTCCTCCATGAACTCCTCCAACATGAGTCCTTCCCATAGGCTGCAGTTCTTCACAAACTGCTCCAGCATGGGTCCCTTCCACTGCATGCAGTCCTTAAGGAACAGACTGTTCCAGCATGGGTCCCCCGCGGGGTCACAAGTCCTGCCAGCAAACCTGCTCCAGCGTGGGCTCCTCTCTCCATGGGTCCACAGGTCCTGCCAGGAGCCTGCTCCAGTGTGGGCTTCCCATGGGATTACATCCTTTGGGCATCCACCTGCTCCGGCATGGGGACTTCCATGGGCTACAGGTGGATATCTGCTCCACCATGGACCTCCATGGGCTCCAGGGAAACAACCTGTCTCACCATGATCTTCACCATGGGCTGCAGGGGATCCTCTGCTTCAGTGCTTGGAGCTCCTTCTTCACTGATCCCGGTGTCTGCAAGGTTGTTGCTCTCACATATTCTCACTCCTCTCTTTGGCTGCAGTTCTGCAGTTGTTTTTTTTCCCCATCTTAAATATGCTATCACTGAAGTGCTACCACTGTCGCTGATGGGCTCGGCCTTGGCCAGCAGCAAATCCACCTTGGGGCCGGCTGGCATTGGCTCTATTTGACATGGGGGAAGCTTCTAGCAGCTTCTCATGGATGCCACCCCTGTAGCCACTCCGCTACCAAAATCTTGCCATAGAAACCCAATACAACTTATTTAACAACAAGGATGATGTTTGAGGTGAAGCCACTTTCCTCATATGAATGCTTTTTCTTCCAACAGGCTCATTACGCCCTGTAACTGAACCAGCCCTGTTCCAGCATATTAGATGACCGTAAGCCAGTACAGCATGTCTGGGCTGGCAGTGTGTAATTGTAGTATCAATGCTATGTCTATAATTACCTACCAGGCACATAATAGGGAAAAACACTTCTTGCTAAAAAATAACAACAGGCTTATTTTTCTAGTCATTGATGCATTATATGTTCACAATACTTTTTTGATCTTAGGATCTATGGATAACTGCACATGCACTTAGTTAAAATATAATCATTAAATCTGTCTTTACTCTTTTGACATTAATTTTTCATAATAGTAAGTTCCATGTCTCTGGGTTAGAAAACAAAACAACAACAACAAAATTAAAATCCCCTCACAGAAACATAAATGCAACTGTGCAGATAGTATAAAATTGATCCATTCCAGCAGAATGTGTGGCTCATTTGTACACTGGTTTTTGCCATACGACACCTCCTCACTGCAGCCTCAAAATCCCAAATAACGTATCAATCATGCTTCCTTTTTGTGATAGCCTGAAAAAGGACAACTGGGACACTTCGAAGAATAGTGTGACAGATTCAAAGCTGATCCAGCA
Source organism: Fratercula arctica (assembly GCA_947846985.1). Lineage (NCBI taxonomy): Eukaryota > Metazoa > Chordata > Aves > Charadriiformes > Alcidae > Fratercula > Fratercula arctica. The sequence goes on from CANTUZ010000004.1 coordinate 46,709,214, forward strand.
GGTTCTAAAGTATTTGCAGATATAATTCTAAGAAAACAATATGATAGGAGCTGTATACATTGGTTGCACACATGTGGTGAAAGTTAGGAAAGGCATTAAAAAATTACATTATTCCAAAGCTAATAAGTGAAAATTAGCTGACGGTTGATGTGTCTGAAAACCAAGCCACTGCCTTAGTCATGGCCATAACACAAAAAATCCTTTACCACTAATCATAAGCACGTAACATGACAGGTACATGACTAACAGTGCAATGTTAGCACAGAAATAATACAGAAATCATACATGAAATCAATACACAATGAATATGTATCTATTAAACATAAAAGGAAATAAATGTTAGTAATCACAAATATGTATCTTACATTGAAGATCATGAGCAGATGGACAATCTAGTGGGGAAAAAAATTCCACCTACCTTATCTGTGTTCAAACTCTAGTTTTCGAAGAAGGTCTGAGGGACTCTCAGGCTAGATATGGCTTCAGGAATGAAACTGTAGGGACAGAAAATATCTTCATCAAGGAACCATCCTTTATTGTCTTATTATCAATCCAGAATTTTCCTAATGTATATCAGATATTACTAAAAAAAGTTATCCTAATCTATGTAAATATCTAAAAATATTCTATAACCCATATGTGCACATATACGAGTGTATAAACATATATAGATATATTTAGATGCATATATATATGAATGTACATCTCCATTGCTCATTTGAGGTCAGAGCTGTTTTCTAACTTCCACTCATGAAAAGATGTGGTTTATTTTTAGTTCTGAGTCTTCTCACTGGTATCTATTTGCTTGTGCTCTAATATTATGGTTTTTTCATCAAATAAAATGCATTAGGTTAGGTGACAGATTCGTACTCTGGTTTTGGAGCTTGTGGCCATCAGTACCTTGAGAATCTCTGTACTGTCTTTAATCCTTTAGGTCAGTTACAGAAAAGGGTCATTGCCTGGTGTCGATTCCATGCAAACTGCGTGAACATCAACACGTGAGTTATTGTTGCAAGAGCTGAAGAGCCCAGCTCCTTTAATCATCAGCTCAACAGTATCAGTTTTTGCTGTCATTACTTACTATTAAAACCACACATCAAATGAGAGAAAATAAACCCGGCTGTCTGAAACAGTCCTAACATTGTGTCTGCTTAGCCACTTTAGGAAGGGAAATACACCTAGAGTCTTTCTGTGCATTCAAATTGATATATAACATATATTGGCTTGTTTTCACATTCAGAGGTAGTGCTCAAGACAGCAAGTACATTTTCGCAAAAGGCTTCCCATTTGTTAGACCTTCAGTGACCTTTATGTTTTCAAATGAAGTCTCCTTGTAGCTCTTTCCAAGTTTACAATGGCATTCAGCTTAAATAAAGCAAAACAGTTTGCAAAATATCAGTTTTCATCTGACAAGCCTCTGTGCCCTCCATCGTGACAACTTAAGTGATATGGCAGTTTCAATTCTCATAAAAGTGAAGATTTATATGGATGATCTGAGGTACTTATGGCCTTTAGGTTACTAATAGCCAATAGAAAGAGACATTTTCTTGAGATGTAACAAAATGTATGCTTTGTTTTGGTCCCCAAAGGTAGCGCCTTTAAATGACAAAAACAAATTATTTCATTTATAAAGGCTGTAGGAAATAAGTAAGTTAGAAAGGACAGCTTTAAAGCTGTTGTGATTCTCTGTACAATTCTTTCACAAGGTATATAGTCATCATCTGTGACATGGACTTTTGGGGTTTTTTTGCACTCACTCATATGCTGTAGTTTCATAGCACATGAAGCAGTGCTAATATGAGAATAATAAAGACGTATGTAGTAATATTTTTTTTTCTCCTTCATCTTTCTGTGGGAATTCATCAAACCTAATTTTGGGTAGTAAGCAGGAATGCTGTAGTCCAGAACCTGTTCTCCTTTGTCTAGTTGTACTCAACAAAGCCTGCAGGATTTCAGTAGCAGGGGGCTGCAGAGGTGATGAACTCTGAGGGCTCAGAGCTATGAACTGCTCTGAGCCCCTCCCACCTGCTTCCAGACAGCTCTGAAACCAATGTAAATAGCCCACTGCACACCAAAACCGTAGCCAGACAGAGGAGCACATGGCACCTCTCATCAAACGTATTTTAGAAAGTGTAGCGGACGCTTATGGAAGGAGAAATGGAGGAGCCAGATATGCGGAATGGAGAGGATACGTGGAAGGAGACTTTGTTAGGGGCATGACTGGAGAGTCCTTTTGGAAGGAGGTGCTTCATGGCAGGGCATTCTTTGAGAATGAATGCAGCTGATGAGCCCATGGGAGACTTACACTGAGGCAGTTACACCCATAAAGAGACTGTGCACCATGGATGACACACACCAGAGCAGAGACTGCGGCCTATAGGCAACCCATGCCAGAGTACAGATACCCCTAAAGGGACTGCAGCCCATGGGCAACCTGAGCAGAGGAAATAAGTAAGAAGCAAGGAGTGGCAGACAGAAACCATTACACACGCAACTCCAACCTCCTGTGCTGCTCATTGTCTAACCAAAGGGATTGGAACCGACTGAGTATAACCTGTAGTGAAAACAAGTGGTTGAGAATAAGGAGAGAGGAGAGGTATTGGGTTGGAATTTAGCCTGGAGTAGGGGGAGATGTGTCTCCCCATGTGTTTGTTTAATTGCTTATGTTTTCTTCTTTTTTCTCAATAATTAAATCACTAAGTAAAAGTTTAATGGGCAGTAAATTAAATTAAGTAAAATTCCCCAAGTTGAGACTGTTTTTATTGCAACACTACCAAATAGACAGTTTGTATAGCTGCAGGGAAGGTATAAACCCAAGGTCCTGCCTTCTTGATTGTCCAGATGGGACACTTAACTGAAAAGGTGCTATAGCTCTTCACTACCTACTGCCTTTCCACTGATGGGCTCCATTGCTGACAAGGAGTTGGGATAAAACCAGGTTATATACATGGTGATGGAAAACTCAAAGCACACTTGGCACCCACATCTTAGAAATAAACTAAGAAAGATAAGCACAGACCAGTTACGGGAACGAAGCACAGACAGCGTAATTTAGCATAACCAATACGTACAAGAAAGCTGCCAAAAATCAAGCCCCAGATGATTAAAAATGGGAAATACCAACATAAGATACATCTTGCAGTAAAAGTTCTCACATAGGTATATGTTTTGATGCTAAGCCAATATTCTAGTGTGTTTCTTTTCCATAATTAAAACAACAGATTTAATATTGTATTTCCACTTCCCTGGCACTATTGATACTGCAACTTGCATTTTAACAGACCAAAAGTGTTTCACACAGAAAACAAACTCCTGTGACAGGACTCCTTCCTGTCTTCTGATCCCTGCTATGTTTTGAACACAACTGAGCTGCCATGAATCTTTACACCATTACACTTTGACTACTGTTCACGGAGTGTACAGAAATCCATTGATATCATGGGAGCTATGCCATAATACAGCAGTTCAGTTAGGACACAACCACAAAGGAAAATGGCTTGGATTTCTTTTTGCAATTGTCTCAATGCATTTTAAGTATATTAAGAGGATGTTTTCATAAGATAAAGAGATATGATCTTAAGAGATTTATTAATTGGTTTGGTTTTGTATTCCAAATGTGGATTAAAGAATTCTTTTGGTAAAGTGTCAGCTGAGCAAAATGTCTCAGTTCTCTCAGTGTGACATTCAGACCAGATCCTGTTTGGTTTAGCTTGCTAAATACATGCAATTCCCACATGCTTTTTTACTGCTGACATGACAGGGCGTGAGAGAAATGTTGCTGGGTACCAGGGAGAAATTATATATACAATGAGATATTTGAGATTATATATACAATGAGATATTTGACAAGGGCGTATTTCAAGGAACGCGTATGGATTGAACAGGCATAAAGGAGGAGCAAGAACTGAAAGACATCATAGAATCTGCTCTCTGTACCCTGCCTTCCTGTATTTCTCCACTGAAATTCATACCCCTGCACAGAGGTATGAATTTTGTAAAAGCAAAAAGAGAAGGAGGGAAACACCTACCGCCCTACAGTGACAATTAACCATCAGTTCTGTAGCCAGCTGTAATTGCGACAACTGCTTTGTCCAAAACAAATAGAACCACTTCCAGCACAGCTGTGAACAGAAGCCCACAAGCAAGAAAGGTAGGCTACAAACGCACACTGCACAAGATGCTTCCTGAGGTAGCATGCAACATTCGGGTGCTCACATGGGGAGCTCTGTTGAATAGCTGTTGTGCCACAAATGCAGTCCCAGTAACTTGCTCCTGTGCTTATATATTCAGAAATATTATCTGCCCCCAGAAAGTTTACAAGCTAAATTACAGAACAGTGCATAGTACGCAAACAGTAGAATTACAACCCCCATTTTTGTGGACGTGGCTCTGCCTCACAAAAGAAAATCTGTACAATGTTAAGGATTATACCACATCTCCCGATTCCTGTATCTCTAACATGCAATTTGGAGGTTTGATTTCCTCTAAAGTGAGGGAAGGTCTCTATCACCAGTTCCTCAGCAGATCAAAGCAGCTTTCTGTGAGCTCTTGGCTTCTGTCATTAAACTGGTTCTCAGTACCTTAAGTAGCTCATTGATAATAGTACGTATTTCTACACTATATACATACACTTCCATGAGGCTTGTAAATTTATATTCTTACATCAGAGAGTAAAACTATTATAGTATGGGTATAATTTGATATCTTATTTATGATCTGATTAGTCCTTTAAAATCAGCCTAATTCTAAACACTGAGATGCAGTCGTCTCCGAGATGAGCCTAACAAAACCACTCCAAGAACATGAACCTTGAGGCGCCTGTATTAAAACACAGGAACCAATCCACCCTGGCAGGATCATGCTTAGCCTCACCCAGGAAATTGTCAGAAGAAGGAGAAAGAAAAGCACAGAAGAACATGACGGTGCTGCTTGTTTTCCTATGGGTCCTGTGGCTGTCCACAGCCATTCAACCATCATGTCGTCATTCATGCTTCATACCTCTATTTAACAACAGAAACCATAAATACAAATACAAATACAAATGACACTACACTCTTGAGAAATATATGGGTGGATGCCCTTCCCCTCAGGTAACACATAAATTGCCTACTCTGCAGAAAGGTGTTTAAGGTGAACTGGTTTCATTGTTTCTAACCACTTGTCATTATTACACACATCTTTTCATTTGAAACCTATAAAAACACTCCATTTTTAATACATTTCAGAGAAAACATCTCTCTGACGGAGTTAGCTGAAAGAAGCCATCTTTCAGTATGACAGTGTAATAATGTCTTTTCATCTCAAACAGCTTCTGCTATAGAATAGTTGTGAATTCATAATAACTTCTCTGTACGAGAGTAGAGTCCTTTCAATTCTGCACATCACTGTTGCCTGAACAGTGGATTCTTCAGTGTTAGAATTTAGAAAGTAACTCATAGACACAGTTGTCCAATAAATGTGATGCATTCATTTGTTCTGTACATTATTCACCTGAGACTTTAACAATAATTTATCATTGTTTTAAAACAAGCTGGATAGCTGATTTGACAGAAACACACGTCAGTCTTAATATTTGTACACAAATAAATGCTGTCAGATATGAAGATTTCTAATAGTAAATGTGTACATCAGTGACAACTCACAACATGTCAAATGTCTGGTATAACCAAACAGCACTTGAATCAAGACTCTTCTCTTAAGTTAATTTACAAATCCAGTGCCTATCAGAGAGCAAATACAGAGAGTCCATTTCTTCTGATTTCAGTAGATGTTCAGTTAAAAACCAAATTAGCAGATCATACCCTTGCCATCATTTGCAGAAACAGCTCAGATATTAAAGACCTATCTATCCTTAAGGTCTTATGTCTCTATGATAGAAGGAGTGTTTTCATAATGGTTAATACAAACTTGTTCCCTACTGGATCACCCAACAGAACAGATTTTGTCTGAGGAAACGAATTTGTGTTTCTGCCAAATTAGTAAGAACATACATTACAATGTATTCACTGACTCACTCCTACTTTCATTACAAATCACAGAATCACAGAATGGTTGAGGCTGGAAGGAATCTGCAGAGGTCATCTGACCTCCAGTCCCCCTGCTCAAACAGTTGCCCAGGACCATGCCCAGACAGCTTTTGAGTATCTCCATAGATGCAGACTCTGCAACCTTCCTGGACAACCTGTGACAGTGCTCAGTTATCCACACAATAAAAAAGTGTTTCCTGATGTTGAGAGGGAACCTCCTGTGTTTTGGTTTGTGCTCATGCCTCTGGTCCTGACACAAGGCACCACTGAAAAGAGCCTGGCTCTCTCCTCTTTGCACCCTCCCTTCAGGCATTTACGTACATTAATAAGATTTCCTCCACCCCACCCCAAGCCTTCTTTTCTCCAGGCTGAACAGTCCCAGTTCTCTCAGCCTTTCCTCATAGGAGAGATGCTCCAGTCCCTTCATCATGTTTGTAGCCCTTCACTGGACTCTCTCCAGTATGTCCATATCTGTCTTGTACTGGGCAGCCTAAAACTAGACACACATTACTCCAGGTGTGGCCTCACTAATGCTAAGTACAGGTAAACTCCCTCAAACTGTTGCAAACACTCTTCCTAGCACAGCTCAGGATTACCATTGGCCTTCTTGGCTGCAAGAGCACACTGCTGGCTCATGGTAAACTTGGTGTCCACCAGAACCCCCGGGGTCCTTTTCTGTCAAGTTGCTTTCCAGCCGGGTGGCCTCCAGCATATATTGGTGCATGGGGTTGTTCTTCCCCAGGCACAAGACTTCACACTTCCCCTTGTTGAACTTCATGAGGTTCCTGGTGGCCCATTTCTCCAGCCTGTCGAGGTCCCTCTGGATGGCAGCACAACCCTCTGACTTATCAACCACTCCTCCCAGTTTTGTGTTGTCAGCAAAATTGCTGAGGTTACACTCTGCCTCAGCATCTTAATCATTAATGAAGATGTTAAACAGGACTGGAGCCAGTATTGACCCCCGTGGTAGCAGGTACACCGCTAGTCACTGGCCTCTGACTAGACTTTGTGATGTTGATCACCACTCTTCAGGCCTGGACATTCCGCCAGTTTTCAATACACCTCACTGTCTGCTTATCCAGCCGATAGATCAACAGCTTTTCTATGACAATCTTATGGGAGACAGTGTCAAAGGCCTCACTGAAGTCCAGGTAGACCATAAACGCTGCCCCTTTTCTACCAGGCCAGCCATTTCATTATAGAAGTTTATCAAGTTAGTCAGTGTAAGTTCTGCACTGATTGCAAGAAGGGAGAGGAGTTAATCCTATAGTTAAGATCAAAAGAACAGTATGTCTACACTAACATAAAGTCTAAAGTGAAAAAGTTATCCTTTTAAAGTCTGCTGACCACATTTGAGCCAGGACAGCAACTCTACACCAGGTCAGTATTTTCCAGCACATGGCCATAGCCGTTTTGGTCCAAGACTAACACCCTAAAACGGAATTTACCAACTCATGATTTCACAGCCAATTAATTTCATCAGGGACTATTCCAAGATTTCAACCAACAAGCAGTTTCCAGGACTCGAAATACAAGAGGGACTAAATAGCTGGCATTCTAAAAGTAACACCCTAAAGAAAAAATTACTCCTTCTTTAGCCAAACACAGAATTGTTCCTCCTTTCAGCTATAAAAAGAATGAGATATATAACACAATCTTTCACCAGTGGAAGTTTTCTGTTCATGTTGCTTTAAAGACTGCTATCTCCTGTCTGTGCAGGGGTAGAAAGAGGACCGCCATACAGCTGAGAAAGAAAAGTTTATGAGCTTTCTAATGGGACCCAGCACTGACCCTACCAAGTCTTAAACTAATGGCCTTCATAGAAGGCCAATATACATATTTCTGTATACCTAAGCTGATCTCTGAGCTTAAAGCTGTGTGTGACATCACCAAGCCATTTAAAGGCATTAAAATAGATCCCTTCAGCATATTGGGATTGTGCTCCATCTCTCTCTGTCCCTTTCCTGCCATGCTCTTTATTTCCTACACAGAACTCACAATGCTCCTTAGCCACCTGAAGCATAGATGTCTCAACCTGAGCTAACGGTTGGGCTCTCTCCGAGACCATGGAATGAGTGGAATGAGTTTTTTGCCAGGAGCAGTTTACCCTAAATGGAATATTAATTTTTAGTCAAATTAATTGTGCCCTAAAAAATACATCTTTCTGTCACATGATTAGTTCAGGTATAGAATTCTGCTTGACAAAAGCGAGATGAGCACACCCACATGGGTCACAAATACACACGAGGCCAACCTCACTTCCAAGTGTTCCCAAAGTAAGAATAGGAAGAGAAAATTATCTCATTATTATATACCAGCTCTATTCCTTCCTAATGTACAAGTGATTAGTTATTTCAGTGGCTCCATATATTTCTAATTGTTTGCCTTCATGTGGTGTGGCAGCAAACTTAAGACTAGACCCAGATATGAAATTTTCATTTTGGGTTGGTTACAAACTCGTTTGGAATAGTTCCATGGTATGAACAAACAGTCTCAGACTTCTATTTCGCCTGGAACAATGATCGTTATTTAAGTACGCTGTTCAACTTGGCAAGACATTACTGCAAAATAGGAGATGGAGAAGATTCAGAAATAGTCAAAAAAATCCAAACAATTCCAGCACCTTTTAATCAAAAACAGAATGATGAGGGCAACTTACTGAAAACAATTGAAAAAACAATTTTGCTAAGAGTCCGATATGACCTAAACGTTAGCTTCACTGCCTTGCTGCACTGAACTCTCCCTTACAACATAAATCTCGAAGTTTAGATCATTCCTTTGTGCTCTGCTCCACTAACTCTATTTCCTTGTTTCCATGATGGGAATGTGCTTTAAAAATAGTATTGTTTAGCCTTTAGCTAAGACAGCTTCAGACCACCACAACAGATGCTTTCCTGAGCCGATGAGGTGAATTGCCATCACATTTTTCAGCTGATGGCACTGTATTTCAGCTTCATTAAATGAAGTTTAAGTAGCGCGAGAAAAGCCATTCCTGGGCTATTTCATGCTCCATATAATCTTCAGTGTGCTGTTTTTCACCAGCATCAAGAGAGAAGGTGTGAGGGAGAAAGGAAGCTGCCGTCACCACAGGTAGCAGGGAATGGGAGTGTGGCCTACCAAGTTACACGTAGTAGTGCTAATAAGCCTGCAGGAAAAGTCAGAGAAAGCAAAGCCCAAATAAATAAATTAAGAAATAAAGAAATAAAGAAATAAATAAAGTGGAACAGTGACTTAAAACAGCAAAAGTGGCTCTGTGTGGCACAGAGGTTAGAGTACAGTGGGAGCTAGTTCAAACAAGCATAGTGAATGCAAAAAATATTTAGAGAATAAAAAAAAAAAAGTGATTGGATGTTTCGAAAGAAAGGAAAAAAAATAAGCTGCGAGAGCCCCTCTAATACTGTTGCTGCTGATATGGCTTTAATTTTCCTTCTGATATATGGAATATTGAACTTCCTAGACCTTACGAGCAATTTAGTAGCAACTTATTCTGCGACCAAACTATGAGCTAGCCACACACAAATATTTTTAAAATAGCAAGTATCTAATGTGACTGATTCAAAATAGAGAATATCAACAAAGAACAGATAAAAGCAAACAAAAACAACCCTGTTCCCCTCTGTAAAGACATGGGAACTATGTAACACTCATCATGGTTTCCTTCAGGATTCTAACTTGCATTTTTAACATTTCTGAGACGAAGGTGTTAGGCAGCGTCCAGTAACTGTCCCAGATTACACATTATAGCCGCTTGGACAACACCTCCTTCTTAAAGTTGAACTTTCATTCTTTTGCCTAAAGACTGTCTAGCATAATGCATATGTAAGCATACATGGTGCTAACATCAGGTAAAACTGAGTGAAATAAATGAAGATTTTTACTCTGCATAACATGCTCTCATTTTAAAAACTGCTAGTGCTCTAAATCAGAACAAGATCTATTAAGTGGATCTCTGAAAAACTAGACTAGGACACTCTGGCATATCTGATGTCCCATAAAAAAAGCAAGCAAATGAAACAAAACTTTTTCTGATGCACACTATGCTCCAGTAGAAGTCTGAATTTATATAATCAAAATAAATAAACCTAACTAGTGTTTGTTTTTAAAGATCCTATCTTTTTTCTATTAAATCTTGATGAGTGGTTGCAAAAGAAGCATACTTCTCCAATCGGGAAATAAGTGATAATTACATATTTACAAGCATTTTTATTTGGAACAATTAACATGAAGAATGGAATTATAGCTGCTGTTTTCTGTTCAGGAGTTTATGCTATGTATGCCCCTAAGGTGTCTTGTAACTTTTCCACAGAGTAACCAAACAATATGTATTACATACAGGATAGGTAGCAGGTAGTTCCTCATCAGCATGTTGCTGGCTCAGCTTCCATTCACAAGACAATGGGATTTCTATTACTAAGTCTCCAGCTCCCCCTTTGCTTGTGCTCAGTTTCCTGTTCATTGAGTTTTTGCTTCCAAATCAAAATACCCTTGTTAAATTCTAAGTCATTATTTATTACAGAAAAATGAAGTCAAAACTATTTTCTGTTTCCTTTTTAAATCTTAAGAAATTTGCATCTGCCGTGTTTTTTTCCAGTTCACCATAGGATCACTCATTCCAATTACTTTCTCTCACATCTACTTATAGTATTTTGCTACATAAGATACTGATCCTATTTGCCTGTCTCCTTATGGATTTGCAAAAAAGAGTAAGACGGAAAGAGAATATAGAATGTAACCTGTTGGTTACACAAAAATGGAGTTTACCTACATAAAAGAGTATCACTTAATTCACAAAGAAATTGCCATTTCCTGACAGTGAATGTGATAAGTCCTGTAGAAATCAAGACTAGTGTACAGAAAATGAATATAAGATGACCATTCAGTTTCTCACAGCGTAAGAATCAGTGTTAAGTATCAGGGTGCAAGTTAAAAATGTGGAAAAGGACATGTAATTCAGTTGTGCAATCACTGGATTTGGAGGCCACTGGAGTTGGAGGCCAATGGATTTTAAAAAGGGATTAGACAAATTCATGAAGGATAATTTATTAGTGTTATTAGACTGATGATCTAAGGAAAAAAGAAATCATGCACAGGTCACTGCTCCTCTGACTGATGGAGGTTAGGAAACTATCAGAAGGGAGAAACGTTGTGTATCTACTTCTTATAGTCTTCCCCCAATCCACCACAATGATGCAATGATGCCCATTGCAATGGGCAATGATGAGAAATTAAATGTTTGTCGGTCTGGATCTTGATTCCTCTCTATTCCCAGAATCTATCTGCATGGTCACAAGACCACAATAGCTACATCCAATTCTCCACGTGGCTAAAGCAGTCCTTTCGCACAAGTATCAATTTCAGAATTGATAGGTCAGTCAGAATTGGTAGTCAGTTTACATTTAGATAAGCTTTACACTGCATTTGGAGTACTGTGTCCAGTTCTGGGCTCCCCGGTTCAAGGACAGGAAACTGATGGAGAGGGCGCAGCAAAGGGCTACAAAGATGATTAGGGGATTGGAACACCTCTCTTATGAAGAAAGGCTGAGGGACTTGGGTCTTTTTAGTCTGGAAAAAAGACAACTGAGGGGGGATCTTGTCAACACTTATAAATACTTAAAGGGTGGGTGTCAGGAGGATGGGACCAGGCTCTTTTCAGTGGTGCCCAGTGACAGGACAAGAGGTAACAGGCACAAACTTGAACACAGGAAGTTCCATCTAAACATGAGGAGGAACTTCTTTACCCTGAGGGTGGCAGAGCACTGGAACAGCCTGCCCAGAGAGGTGGTGGAGTCTCTGTCTCTGGAGACATTCAAAACCCGCCTGGACGCATTCCTGTGCAACCTGCTCTAGGTGACCCTGCTCTAGCAGGGGGGTTGGACTAGATAATCTCCAGAGGTCCCTTCCAACCCCTATCATTCTGTGATTCTATATGTGGCATGAAGACGATACCTACATCTTTTTCAGCAGCCAACAGGCTTCTAGATAAATAAGCATTAAATTTGGAGTAGACACTTCTATCCCACAGAGGAATGAACATATAAATCACAACTTTCATTTTGGATCTTAATTGGATCTCTTTTAGTAACTAAGAGATATATTTTCCTAATAAGTTAGAGGACATCACACAAATTCACCAGGTTTCTACATACAGTCATATATGGCAAGTGCTAGAATTTTCTAGCAAGGTTAAATTAGGAAAACCTGGAGCAGGAAATGTGGATTCTCCTATGGAAAAAGCAATGTAATTCAAACAGAACTAAAATGAGGAGTCTAAGAGAATATCCTTTGGGGACAAGACAGAAGAAATGGCCATGTAAGTTTGACAGAAGTCTGAATTTTAACCACTGTTCAACACATATTTGACATTTTTCTGGCTTTCTGTATGCTTTGACCTAACAGAAAAATAAGCAAGCTGTGTCAGTCTCTTGTCCTCAAAAGAATCTGCCCCAGGCAACTTTCTGATTATCTATTTAATTAGAACTCGGTTTACATACAGACTTCACATACAGACTTCACATATAACTTGGGAAACAATAGTCTAATTTTAACCCAAAGTTTCTCCTTGAGCTTGTCTCAGTCCAGCACGTCACAACTCTATAATGTAGCAACCTTTATCCAGGACTCTGTTACCAGAGAGAACTCTCACCTCCTTACCTGTTCTCATAAATCACCCTCAACAATGGGGCATATTCTATAGTGGTTTTTTTTTTCATTTTTTTAGAAAAGGAACTAAAAATATTATCTTGCAAAACAATTTGAAATCCATAGCTCAGATACCTACTTTTACAAAGGGAAGTGATAACAGCCATTAGCCCTTGACTTGCCTTAAGAAAACAAAAGCAGTTCATCTGCCTCTGTGGCTTCAAACACAAGGACGTAACATACAGCTCAGAAAACCCAAGGAAACAGTTTCTGGATGCTGAAGAACGTAGCAGAGAAGCATGTTTTTGTGTTTACCATGTTCCTGTATACTTTTTTGCAGATATCCATTACTGATCGCTGTCAGATAGGTGGTTGGGCTACATGGACCTTGTACGCCACCTAGCAAAGACCTTCCTAAACTCTTAGGGGATTCCCTTGACTTTACGCAAAGCCTTTGACACTCTCTCAGAAAATTCTCATAGACAAACTGATGAAACAGTCAGCAAGGTGGATCGAAAACTGGCTAAACTGCTGTGCTGAAAGGATTGTGATCAATGGCATGAAGCCCAGCTAGAGGCCAGTCACTAGCAATGTATCCCAGGAGTCAATGCTGGAGGCCAGTACTGTTTAATATCTTCAGCAATGACCAGGATGGGACAGAGGGCATCCTCAGAGAGTTTGCAGATAGTACAAAATTGGGAAGAGTGACTGATGCATCAGGTGGTTGTGCTGCCTGCTGGGCAGGTATCTCATGTTCAAAAATGGAAAATAAAAGTCCTGCACCTGGTGAGGAACTCTGCCTGTTAAATAAGTTAGTGGGATCCACAGTGTCTGGATCACGTTTTATTTTGGTAGACTTAGACTAACAGGTGAACAGAGATACACAGCTGTCTTGTCCATGTTTGTGTCACCATGCATGAGCTACAAGAAGTGCATGACACATCCCTCTAAATGTTATAATGCAGTTTCTGTTTCAGAGCTACTTCATGTCTGTGTAGGGCAGCCTGTGAATGTTGTAACCACACTTGTAATTTTCTGCCCATACAGACATACTTTAAGGTTTTTTAACATGTCCCTCAACTTTGATTTCCCTTTCCAATTTTTTTTTAAATTAAAGAAATTCTGTTTCTACCTCTTGGCCACTTCTTTCACCCTTTCTTCTTCTTATCTACTCTATTTTGTAATAATCAGAACCATATCCAATGCATCAGGACTCATATAAATTGCCATAGCCCAAATAAAAGGAAAGCTGACAGATGAACAATGCATCAGACACATCCTGGCCTATTCCTAGAACGCTCATAAATGATAACGATATAAATCACCAACAAAAAATATGACCAGACTGCTAGGATCCTTCAACACAAAATCAAAATAAATTATACACAAATATATATAAATCAATGCAGAAGTCAGTGACACAACCAATCCCTCCATTCCTTTCACAGTTGTGTTCCAGGTACAACACAGTCTAGAACACTGCAGCTGACTTTCATCTGGACCCCTATGCCCAAACTTCATGTTTCCTTGTACTACTTCCAGTAACTATCCAGAAAGAAAAGAAACTTCAACATGGGGCACAAATTCAAAGCATAAATGTACATAGCAAGGATTGTGAAGGGTTTTGAAGTAAGTACTTGAAACAGGTAAGATGTGGCAAAAGCCTAGATGACTGTATCTTCATCGATTTCCCTGTGACATAGGGCAACATATTACACAAAGAGTTCCCTGTTTCACTGGAACGTTCCTTGGCAGCTGCTGCATTTGAGAACAGTTCTTTAGTTCATTCTTTCAAAGATTAAAAATTCTACACCAATTTGCTACAATTTGTTCTGTAATAACATATGCTTTAAGCAAGAGGTATTCATATACTCAATACATTATTCATTATAGTCCAGTCACCGCCACACTTGAGCTGTCTGCTCCAATATGCTCCTTTTTTGATGTGCACCTGTAAATTTTAAAGTTTCAGCTTTCATTACAGCTGCTTCTCCCATGTTGATCCATGTCATACAAGAACCTCTTGCCTTCACATTTTGTACCGTCTTTACAAGAATAATTCATCTTTTCTACTGCTACCATTCCTCTTCTCTCATATTAACTCTATATTACTGTTGTGTAGATCATCAGAAGCAGTATCTTTTATAGCATAGCATATAGCACTGTGCAGTTTTATCTTTGGAGCAAGGAGTGCGTATTCCACAACAAAAAGTAGTTACTGGTATCTATAAAACATTTATTGTAGGCATTTATACAGTTTAAATAACAAGCAACTGAAAATACAATATGGGCTTGTGAACACTGAAATAATGAAACATAGGTGCTCCATTGAAATCGTTAGCAGTACCAGCAGAATACAATAATAGTCTCAGTATGAAGAAAATAGAAGCTGATTAAACTCTTGTCTCTTCACCTTTTTAGTGCACAAGAGAAGTGCTCAATTACATGATCATCTCCTTATATCTATGATCCTTCTCACTCTGCTCCAGTTTTTAATGAACAGGATAGACTATAGGAAAAAAAAATCTTTGAAAAGTAGGCTAAGTGCCATCTGTGATAAAGGTTTTTTACGTGTTACCTTACAGTATTCTATTTCTTACAAATTATTTGTATTATCGTAGTGCTACAGATATGCAGGCTTTTAAAATCTTCCCAAAATGTATGGTGCTATAAAATATAGAATAGAAAGACAACTCAAGACTCTTCTCCATTTCATTCCATTTTATCAGTTGAATTGGCATTGGAATTGTCTTTACAAGTCTAACCCAAGTTTATTCCATATATCCCATTATGTACTTACAGTGAAGTGGCAGTAAAAATAAATTTTAAATTATGATAATATTTTAAAATCAGTTAGATTTTTAATTTGAAAACCTAACTTCAAAACAGGCATATTTTCATCAAAACTTGCTACCATGTTTGTTTACGAAATGCTTAGGAGAAAAATACTAAAAAGAAAACAACAACTGACAACTACCTGAAATTAATAGGAAAATTAATCAAACTAACCTGCTTTTGAGAAACTGGAGGGTTAGCTCTGCAAAGTTGTATTTTTTGCCTTTCCTGAGTATATCTGTCTTTCCACTGTCTTAAAAATTCATCAAGCTCTGAAAAATGACTTCAAGTATATCACTGTATCAGTCCCTGTTTACTGTGGTTTCCCCCTCAAACTACCAAATTGTATGTGAAAGTGTGTGTTTATGATTCCTGGCCTTGCTTCCTATCATAAAGCCAAATCCTGTTCCTTCTTATGTGTACGTCATTATCAGTAATAAATGTTCTGCTGGACAAATTTCACTCTTGCTTTCACTCACACAACCATCATGCCTGCAACAGATTTAAAAGTAAGTAACACAAAGGAGAATTTGTCTATCAGATTGGAATTGAGGGGTTCTGCTGATATTTCATGAGAAATACAATGATGTCAATTCAATCTCATTGTGCTTCCCAGGTAGCTCTGACAGGAGAAAAAGAAAGAGATAAAACTAATTTTTCTCACTAATGTAAGGAGATCAAAAAGTATTTCCAGGTCACTAGCATCTGTCAGTCTGGGCCTGCTTATCACATTTGTATGGATTTAGGTGTGTCATTCTTTGCGTGGTAAGAACTAAACCCCTCCTTGCATTAAAATATTTCACTAAATATTAAATTGGTAGGAAATACTTGCATTTGTACTTATTTATTTGTTTTAACAAAACAATAAATTCTGCTTGGGATTCCTAAAAAATATATAATGCCTTTCAGAACTGTCAGGAAAACAGTACCATTCTTTGAAAAGGCAGTTTTTAATTAATAGTAATCGTTAATTAATAAACAGAGGTGATTTTAGAACTATATACAATAATCAACCATTAGAAATGGTTGGAGGGGAAGAGGAAGGAAGGAGGTGAATCAAAACCATCTTGAGTCCTTCAGTCAAGTCTGTAGACCCTTTCAAAGCAATTTACTTCTGCTTATTCATTAAGGTCTTGGATGGGGTGCAGAAATGCCTGAAGAGAAAACTCTGGATTTTAATACTTCAGATAAATAGAATTACGACTATCCTCCTTTCTGGCTTTAAAATCTGTAATATTTTACTTAACACTGTGTCCTATTATGAGCGAATCTGAATAGTTCTTTTCCTCATGAAGTTTGACACAGCCCAGTTTTATTGCGGTTCAAGTTGAAGCAGTCTGAAGCCATTCGCATGTAAGAACAGGTAACATATTTCAGAGATCATAACCCAGAGGCAAATTTTCAAGACTGCTCAGTGCTATTCTTTCAGGTATAACTCACAGAAAACACTAGACCAAAATGGAAATGTGATGGAATAAAGCCAGAATTTGTCAATTAAAGCCCTCTGGCTGTTAATCATTGAGATAAATATCTGTTTTAAGACACGGGCCTGAACTCCCCTTAGATTTGAGCAATGAGTTGGTCCTTCAGATAAACCATCAATTTACCCAGCAACCTAAATTCATTCCCATCTTGTTACAAGCCCAACGTGTAGAACACAGAATTGAACCCAGTGGGTGTTGAACTGCAAGCTGTTAGAATTATTACTAGTAAAATGAAGAGAGAATATACACAGCCATAAAGCACTACATCTCCCTCAAACATCCTCCAAGCTTTATTTCAAAGACTCAACAATTACAGAATTCCACCAGAAGAAACCCTGAGAGATCAATGAATGCACCCATGTTATGTAAATTCTGAACAAGACAGGAAGTTAAATGATACCGCTACCATGCTAAAACTCATCTCTAAATGTTCCAGCTTTCATGGAAAAAAAATGGGTTGGAAAAAATGGGAATGCTTTATCTAGCCTAAGAAATACTGATTCAAAAGCACAGTGAATACTTTGAATTATATGAGAGCTCCTGAATCTTACATTACATTAGTAGTACTCACAAATTACAATCACAAGTGTTTGATATTCTTTGATTTTAAAATACCAGCCCAAAATAGGAAGATCCCAATCTGTTTTTTCATGATAATCCTCCATAAGGGGGAATCTTCACGTAGAGCATGCCTTTCCCAGGGATGGTACGACACTGCAGCTCCTACCCCTCAGCTTGGTGGAACATCTGAGAGCTCTGATCCACATAGGCTGAGGGAACAGTTGACACTGAAACAGATTGGCTGTGACCAATTGCTGGAAGATAAGCTTCTGTATACAGGCAAACAAAGGTAAGATAGAATTGGGCCTCAGCCAGTCCAAATGCTAGTCCAGTGTTTTAGCACAATCTCATTTCCATCAGTAGTTTATGCTCACTCTGAGGGACTTATGCTAAAGTGAAGGCATATATTCCCAGTTGCCAGCTCAGTGGGAGGACAACCTGGAAACAACATTAGCTGCTTCAACAAGATTCTCTAGAGCATCTTTGAGCCTTCAAAAAAAGAACTTGTATTCTTTACTCATGTCCAACTACTGGACACTTTTACAGAGGCTCTTGACTTTTGGGACAAACTAAAGTGGCCCTATTGTCCTTCAGCTCTATTCAGTGCAGATGTGGACAGGTCAACATGATTTTGATTACTGCATTTTAGTCTGATATATATGCCCCTAGTTTTTCCATCCAAGGAGAAATAAGCCAGAAGCACCACTCCCCATCTTTCTCTTTTCCAGGCACAATGAGTGTAGGCAAATCCAAAATAATTTCTCTGCTGCCTTGGACACTCAGATATTGTTAATCAGATCTCCTTTCTCCAAGCAAACATAAACATCTCTATAGCTTGTGAGCAATGAAGACAATCTTCCTGTGCTTTCCCACTCTTTCTGCAAGGACACTAGACTGTTTAAATGACGAAATGGCACAAGAATCTCTTCCAGACTCTCTCCCTACAGCCAGGGATGAGTGCCTCCTCTCCTACTATGTACAATTCAGATACCACCCTCCCATCTCTCTATACTTCAGAGAATTTAAATGGTCAAGCACATACCACAAAGCAGTTAAGCTGCCTATAATCTCAACAAAGATTTAGCAAATGGATCGCATGAGAGGGGCTTACTAGTACATTTTGAACAGGCTTACGTGACAGAATCCCAGACAGGACTGTTTGTGAAGGGAAAGACAAACAAAAAAGCAATGAAACCTTCCTCCCCCACAGCAATGACTAGTTCTACATAATGAAATAAGTCCCTTTGCATATACTGCAAAGAATTCAGAGCAGCTGGAAAAAAAGGTCCCCAACTCAAATAAATAAAGAGCATCCCCATATTTTCCAGAGACTGTACCAGACCTTTTCAAGAGTAGCTGATTTTCTTTGGCCAGGACTTAATTCAGTAATGTTCGAGGCCTGAGGGGAATTCCTAGTGCTAGCAAATTAAGATCTTGGTAATTAGCGGTGACTGGGCAAACCACCCTCCATGATCACTGAAAATACCTCCTACAACAGCCCGGTCCTCCCCAACGAGCAATAAAAGGAAAAAAATATGGTTAAATAGCATCTTGTCATTGAATTGCTTTGTTACATAAAGTCTAAGGCCTTGAGCAGTCCCAAAACATATGGTGCAGAGAACCTTGCTTAGAGTTTCATTTCCTCCTCATAGCCAGTTCCTTGATAACTGCAGCTGTCAAGCTGGCCTGGGTCCAGTAAGTCCAGGGCAGCCTTTTCCCAGGCTGAATCAATTGCAAGGTTCACAGCAAAGTCCTAGCACTGAACATGCTCTCCACCTGGTGTCCTCCTTTTTTCTGGAGTTTTCTTAGGCGGGTCTTGCAGCTATTTAAGTAAAAATGCCAGTACAGATGGAAATGGCTGGACTTCTCAAACTTTTCTGCATGTAGTCAGGCCTAGTGATGAAGCAGCTCATAAAAACATGCCAGATGAATCTGTCTCTGTGATAACATTGTCAAATACACCACTGAAGTAAATAAGACTGAAGCTCCTGCTTTGCTGTGCAGAATGTAGGGATAATCTCATAATATAAGACTTAAAGGCCCATCTGCTTTGTAAAAATGAAAATTTCAAAGTGTTCCTCCTGGGTAAAATTCATAATAATTAATGGAGTAGACCCTGAAAAATGTAAAAATCTTTATCAGACAAATGGAACTTTAAAGCTGCAAAACATTAGTAAGTAAATTCAATTTAATTCAAAATCCGTTTCCAAAAATACAACTCCTCTCAACAATCACAAATCACATTTCAACCCATCACAAAGTAACTACATAAAGGTTTTTCCATCACTGTAAATCAAAAACCTTGTCATTTCTGTATTATGTCCTCCTTAGTCCAAAGCGACATTTTATATATGAAATACATTTTATATCTGAATAAGATACAAATATATTTGTGTGTATATTTAGATATATAAAAATTATTTTTATATTGTGTACATCCAGATGCCTACCAATCTACTTATCTGCCCACAAATGCATACAGTTTTACTTAAATTATTAGCTCCAGGATCCCTATTTTTATCTTATTTCCAGGGAAATAGTCAAAACTTTAAATCCAGGGAAACGGTGCAACATCCCGGTCTCACACATTCCTTCTCAGGGATTATACAGTCCCTCTTTGACATGAAAAGATGTATTTTTGGTTCTGGCATAGAACTTGGGTTCAGGAAGTCTACGTACAATTCTTTGCACTGTAACTTTCAATCACACACTGTGAATCACTCAGGATAACTGTTTTGAGTTGAACTCTCAAGTACTCTTTGGGACACACAAGTGTCTCTACTCACAAGGTTATTGCAGTATCACTCGGGTCCCCATCTGTAAAGCATGGAATAAAATACTTGTTTTATTGTGTAGTCAAACTGCAAACACATTTTATGGCAAAGATCAGGGATAGGTTTTCCAGAAGACACTAAAGGGAAACTACTTTAGTCTCTACTTAATGCCTCATCAGGTGATTAACCCAATGTCACATAATATGGTTGCAGCAGTACAGTCATCCTAATATCCATTATAACTATGACCTAGGGGACTATCTGTTTCTAGTGCACATCCCTGTGCAGTCTGTTTTTCAACCTTAATTCACAAGGCATTATTACCTTCTGTCATATTACAGAGCATAATTGTCTTAGGAACAACAAACAACAAACCACTGTGAATGTGAGCATATTTTTAGTCTTTTTTTTCTTTCCTTAGGCACCTCTGTTTTTTGAGCCTCCTATTGAATAGCCCTGTCTGATTTTCTTGTATATGTCAAAAGTAAAATGACTTTTAAGAAATCTTACATAAAGTTCAGAAGCAGTACTAGAAACAGTCTGTTGAAATTAATGACTTATGACAAATAGAAGAATGGGATAAAGGAACCATTTTATCAGCTTCCAGTGTACTCAAGTCTACTACATTGTTCAAAGACATTCAGAGTAATTGCTCACTGTTGTGTGAATTTTCTTTAATGAAATAACTTTAATATTGTCTGTCCTCCATTACTGATATAGGGTGTTAACCCACAGACAGTTCGTCAAAATACATGAATTCTGGAAATGAGTAAGATAAGATCTCTCCGGTCTCATAAGTTAAATGAGAGTTGCACTTGTATCAACATGGAGCAGAAAAGCAGACAGAAATAGCCACGGGTCCTATGAGGCCCTTCATGCATGGGCCAGGTTCTCAAGCAGGAATTAATATAGTGATATAGAAAGTAGTAGAGTATTGCATATTAACCATAATAAGCATTGAACTTCCTTACACTGAAAACTGGACGTACTGTAAATATATATAAAATTCAGAGTAATACATTGCTTATAGCTGCTCTCTTTTAATCCAAGGGAGAAATAGCATTTATTTCACCTGAAAGACTAACCTCCAAATTTAATATGTCTTCAAAAAACTTTGTCTAAACATCCACACACATGTGGTCTACACGTATCTTCGTAGGGAGGTACGTCCCTTCAAGACATCTCTCTAAATTCAATGCCATAATTTATCACTACAGAGGGAACTGGGGTGATAATCTTAGACCAGACACTTGGCTGTATACTTAACACTGAAGTCAGACAATGCAGGACTGTCCTCATCCAACATTTGCCACCTATACGGTAGTCCACATCTGATCCAGTAACCTTGAGCCCCCATTGAAGTCAGCAGAACACTTCTGGTCCTGCTGTCCCACCTCCAAGCAGACAAAATTACACAGATGACTCACCCTAATGCTATCACTTTCCACTGATAGTAAGTAGAGTTGGGGGTGACTAGCTCAGATGTAGACCTTGTTGGTTTAAAGAACTCGAGATAAATCTCAATCCTGTTGACCAGAAACAAATCTCTGAAATATGTATCGCAACTCCTACAATAAAATCCAAGGATCTGTATGTGATCACAGAATGGCTTTATGAAGCAGAAGCAAAATATGGTGATGCATACATTCAGCATTTCATTAATGACTTTCTCCATCAGTTTAATAACTGTTCTGAATTAAAGAACTTCCCAAAGATTACAAATGCAATGAGGCAATTAATACCTTACAGCAAACATCAGTCCATGGAATTTGATTCCTTCTGAGTCCTTCCTATCTGGACCTGTAGTTGCATTTGAACTTTGTGAATTCAAAGTGAATTCTGGATCTACTGAAGAGAACGGCACTAACGCCACTGACCCCAGCAAGTAAATATGCAGAGAAGTTCTGATTTCCCTGTTATACTGATACATAGTCCAAGTTCCAGTAAAGTACTAAGCAATGGTGAGTTAAGGCACAACAACAGACATGAAATCAGTAAATCTACTTGCATTTATAAGCTTCGCAGTGGTTTGTGTTGCTGCTATATCCTTGTACTGGGTCTGGCTGGGATAGAGTTAATTTTCTTCATAACAGCCCATATGGTGCCATGTTTTGGATTTGTGACTAAAAAAGTGCTGATATCACACCCATGCTTCAGCTATTGCCAAACAGCACTCTCACAGCTTCAAGATTTTCTCTGTTTCTCACTCTTTCCCCTCAGCAAGTAGGTTGGGGGTAAACAACAGGCTGGTAAGGGACACAGAAGAGACAGCTGCCCCAAACCAACTGAAGGGATATTCCATGCCATATAACATCATGCTCAGCAATAAAGCTGGAGGGAAGTCTTTCCCCTGTTCAAATACCAGCTGGGCATCATTCTGCTGGTGGGAGGTGGCGAGTGTATGCCTTTGCATCACTTTTTCTTTTTCCCCTCTTTTTTTCCCCCTCTTCCTAATTAAACTGTCTTTATCTCAACCCCCAAGTTTTTTTTTTCTGACTTTTGCTCTTCTGATTCTCTCCCCTATCTGCTGCAGGGGAAAATGAGCAAGCAGTTGATGGGTGCTTAGTTGTGAGACAAGGTCAGTACACCACAGTCCTGTAATCCTCTATAACCCTAAACCTGGCTCCTCTAATAACATATCAAGAGTAAAAATAATAGACCTATCCATCACAGGCAATTCATGTATGAAACTGACCACTGACAGAACCAAGTAACAAAGCTTGATCAATTATAGGAAGCTCATTTTATGGCAGAACTGGAGGTGGGTGCTACAGTCTTCAACATGGCATCCCAGTAGGTGCAGACAACAGGATGGAAGAAAACCATGCATGGGTGGGACAGTCTTAAAGAACAGAAAGTCAATACTAGGAACAATGCATTTTTGTTCCCCTTCCCAACAGAAGTTAAAACAAAGTCTTCAAAGTGTTGAAAAGCCATTACAATCTTTACACTTGTTCACAATTAGTTTGGAGAGTGATTTTTAAAAGTATATAATGAATATAGGTGCACAGTTCTTGACAGATTTTGCCCCTCAATGCTCCAAATGCAGCACTCAGAAGATAAATGTTATCACAAAATACCTGTTACTGTGTTTTATAGAAGTATGCTCTCTTATAACCTGACTGTTTATTGTGGCAGCTGGATGAGACAGAGGGGAAATAATTTTGGATTTCAAAGATTTTCTTTCTTTCTTTGTATCAGAAATACACATTAAAAAAAAAATCTACTCGGGGTGTTACAGAAGCTCTGGAGAACAAAACTGTTGCGAGAAAAGCTGGTAACATAGCGGTTAGTTCTCTTCCCTGTGCCAGAGGATGAGACGATTCAAACTATTGCTCTGCTTCAGAAACTATACCATCTTTAGCTGGAAGTCTCTGCATCTCAGTGAACAGCATCTCCTTCCCCAGCTGCTTGTACAAGTGCTGGAATACAAAGTCCACCCGTCTAGCCGATGGAGTATCTGACTGTTCTCACAGCACTAGCAATAGATCCTCAACAAGCCCCCACCTCTCTGATTATAGACATACCCTGGCAGCTTGCCTCACACTGTGAGCACACTGGCATCAAAGTGACTGCAGGCATGGACAGTTGTCCTGCTACCTATAGGCAGTTCATACAAAGACTGATGCCGAAGATCATTCATTGATCCATAATATAAACATCAGGCAGCTGAAAAACCAACAGAAAAATGTGATTGCTTTTGATCAGTAGTACAAGCCTGAGAGTCCATGAAATGGAGTTGGGCTAAGCTTGTACCTTACAGTTTTCAACACAATCATAAAATCATAGGATAGCACTCCTCCAACAGTTGTTTTGGTGCATTTTTTTTCCTTTCTGTATTTTTCCATAGCAAATACTGACAAGTCCTTGAACTCTGGCTGGTTCTGTAATTCTCTTCCCCATCTCTCATTCTGAGTTCTCACCTTAGCAACTTTCTTGGCATTTAGTTACATAGTGAAATCACATGCCAGATGAAAAAACGCACTTCATTTTGCCAGTTTTCAATGTGCTATTTTTTCAATTTCATTCAATATCACCTCTCTCATGTTATGAATCACAGAGGACTTAATTTTCAAATTTCTTTCCTGGATTATTCATTATTTTATACAATTTTATCAGGTCCTTTCTTATTCCACCTTGATAGAAAAATATCCCATTTGTCCTGTTTCTCTTCATATTAGTCATTTTAGAGTTTGTGTTGCTTGACTTCCTAGGAAAAAAAAAGTCTTTGTTTCTACCTCCTGTCTAGATGAGGAATCTCTACCAAGACATTCAGCTGTGGAGAACCATCCAAAGAAATCATTTTTAGAATTGCCTTTATTTTTTAAAATTTATGCCATTAACGTCTTGTGATCTTCCAGACTCAGAAATGCACACTGCCTGCCAGACTTCTTGCTGAAGTCGTCTGTTTGTAAAAAAGACATCTCCTGAGGGAAGAGGGGGTAAAAGCGGGGGAGATGAGGTGTCTGTTTGTTTCTGTTGGGTTTTGGTTTTGTTGGTGGTTTTTTGCTGTTGGTTTTGGTTTGGGTGTTTTGGATTTTTTTAGTCTTTCTCAACTCTCCCAAACTCCCTTCCTTGGGTGTCTTATTTGCCTCATATAGTAATGAATCAGCTGATAAGCACAAAACAATATGCAATATCTTATTCTGCATCATCAGTGGATTGTGACCCATTGCCAAAGTCCAAATTCCATAGCATTAGTACTCAGAAGATGGTGGCTCTTGAATCCAGAATAGACTAAACTTTGGCAGCCCTGCAAAAGCTCTGGGCTAAACTTCATTCAAATTCAGATTTCAAAATACTTTTTCACATTTTGAGCAAGACTGTTAATTAATTTTTAAATATAAAACACTCAGTCAAAAAGCACCTGCTGAAACGAAAGCAATGCACATTTCTTCCTGTCGTGGTTTAACCCCAGCCAGCAGCTAAGCAACACACAGCTGCTTGCTCACTTTCCTCCACTGAGATAAGGGAGAGAATTGGAAGAGTAAAAGGGAAAAAAAACGTGGGTTGACATAAAGACAGCTTAACAGGTGAAGAAAAACCCACGCACATGAGCAAAGCAAAACAAGGAATTCATTCACTGCTTCCCATCGGCAGGCAGGTGTTCAGCCATCTCCAGGAAAGCAGGGCTCCATCATGCAAAATGGTTACTTGGGAAGACAAATGCCATAACTCCAAACGTGCCCCCCTTCCTCCTTCTTCCCACACCTTTATATGCTGAGCATGTGTTCATATAGTATGGAATATCCCTTTGGTCAGTTGGGGTCAGCTGTCCCCATCTTCTCGTGTGCCCTCCCATCTTCCTGTTCACCCCAACTTACTCGCTGGTGAGGCGGTGTGAGGAGCAGAAAAGGCCTTGACTCTGTGTAAGAACTGCTCAGCAATACTGAAAACACCTCTGTATTATCAATCCTGTTTTCAGCATAAACCCAAAATATAGCCCCATACTAGCTACTATGAAGAAAATTAACTCTATCCCAGCCAAACATAGCACACCACCTTCACATAATGATTCTGGTAAACTAAGAAACACACTCACTAGATGTTGGAAATTGGCAGCCTACACCAAAATTCACATACCCTGCCCAACTGTTGCTCCCTGGGTGCTACAGATTTTTTAATTCTGCCTACATTTCAGCTAAACTAGAACCTTGAGTTTATCTCTTCATCTCTTATATCTGAGATAGTTTATTCTGGGAATGAAATATGATTCTTTTATTACATCTCCAAAAGCACTATCTAAAGAGTCATTAGACAATAAAAGCAGCATTAACAACTCAGAGTTGAGGAGACAAGAAGCTCTGGGAGTTGCTTCAGTTTGGGGATGACAGTAGCTTCCCAAGAGTCCCTAAGCAGCACTTCGGAGGGGATGGGATAGGGCCAGGTATGTAACTAGATTCTTCAGTTATTTCAGTCACACTGGCCTTGTCACCCCCTGACAAGCTTGCCTTCTGCCAGAAACCTGGATTGTGGTTAAACAGTGGCTCAAGAGTCACAGACTGACTACTCAATTTTGCAAGAATGAAGGACTATTTATACTGATATCTGAAAATTAAAGGTTAATTCAGAGTAAAGAACACTGGAGGAGCCGATAAGAAGCCTGTATGAATTGAAATCTGAACTAGTCGTCTTGAATCCAAACATTTACCTTACAAATGCTCTGAAAAGAGACGGAATATTCTGTGCAACTGTTAAAAAGATAAAACCTTCTTCCTAAGTATGTGAACATGTTCCCCACTGGACTGGCATGCTCTATACGAATCATTCCAGCTGAAAACCTGAAACACGACTTTCATTTTCCTCTCTAAATTCCATTTAGATCAAAGAAGATTTTCATGCTGGGTTTTTCCTTTAATTGAACAGACAAAGGATACACCAATTAAGCTGATCTAACATTATAAAAATGATCCTATTCTTCTGATATATTGCACAGCTGACTGTCTTTGAGCAAACCCAGTGGGGAAGTAAAGAATACAGATACAGAGGAGACTAGAATAGGACGAGACCTTGATATGTATAAATATATAAAACAAAATAAAACTGCTTGTAACTTCATGTAACTGTGCATTTAGAGTTTCAAAAGCAGAAATATATGGGAAGACAATATGGCTTTCCCTGAACAATACAGAGAAGAAAAAAACCTGCTACTCCTGTAGATTAGTCACCACCTAATCAGAAGATTTCTTCACTCCAAGAAGTGGTATAAGCATAACATTTACTATTTAATGTATCTATTTATTTGCTATGTGTGCACATACATAGTTTTAATTCAAAAATTTGATAAATCTGTAAGTGCAAAGTGCAACTACTTCAAATTAGTTTGATCAAAGATCAGACATTCATTGCTGAGTAATGGAAACTAGGCTAATAAAAATTCTGGCAGTTGGGGAGGAAAGATGATAATGTCCTCAGAGATCAACTCCTTGCAGTCCTTTGTAGGGCCATTTACATGTAAATAAGGTACTTATAAGTTCACATAGATGTTAGGAGAATCTGATTTGGAATATTGTTCTCAAATAAATAGCAGCATTTGCGTTTCTGCATCAAGTTTTTCAGACTGTTTATTTAATATTGTTACTATTTGCATCACACCCATGCTGAGATCAGTAACTTGTTGTGCTTAGACACTGTACAACTGTTCAAACGAAGAAGACCTGATTACATAGTATTTATGATCTAAATAGCAAACATCTATGCCATTATTGGGTAGGGTGGAAAAGGCCAAAACTCTTTTTGCTCCCCAGTGATAATACTAACAGAATCAGATTCATCCCTTTGCCAGATTTTAAAAGGAAAGGAATGCTAATGAATGATTTGCATTTCTGGATTGGTTCTGCTGCTATTCGTAAATTCTCACTAGCAGACGTAGCTTATCCATAAAGTTGCCACTTCATAAAAATGGAAAATATTTGAGGGGAAGCAAAGGAAGGAACCTGGTTCAAATGGATTCAGCAGAAAAGTGGTAGAGTCATGAAAAGAACTAAGCACTACAGATCCCCAACCAGCAATGCATCCAGAAGAATTCTGATCTGTTTGTATCTGGTTCCTATAGTACCTGCTCACAGCCAGGTAAAATTCTTGTATAATACAAAAGACACTAAATAGATTAGACAATCTTATTTGGATGGAACACTAATATCTGACAGTATATAGAAAGGCCTCTTTCTTATACATGCTTAACCCTTACAGACCTTGTTTTGTCAGCAGAATCTCATTAGATGGAATGAAACTGGATAGAGAGATGAACTTGACATCGTTTGATGTTCTAGCAGTGAAAAGGAATATTGAGAAGTTTCAGACGAGTCCAACACAGAGCCTGCAGATGCTCTCAGGCACTTTATTTCTTAGAGAAACTCCTGTATGTGTTCTAGGCTAATCCACTGCTAGATTGCTGCCACATCCCCAGAAGAAAAAAAAAAAAAAAAGATGGCACTAACTAAAAAAAAAAATCACAAGCCAAAGAACAGCAATAAACTGAGAATTTAACATTTATCTTTATAGAAAATCATTCTCAATGCTTTGTTTGTTTGCTGCCTACTTTATTTTTCACACACCACAAGCACCAACTGTTAAGTTTCAAGGTCATGCTCCGAATGTGACCAATACAGGGAACATCCCAGCAATCTCAAGTCCTTTATTTATTTTTCTTTTTTCGTTTATTTCTTCTGTCCAGATAACAGATGCAGTCTAGCCTTCTACACTAATTTCTTGAATCTCTTTCACAGTGCTTTCACAGTACCTACTTTTAAATATGTTCTTATCCAGCTCCTGTCCATGTTACCTCTTGCCAACATCCCTATCTTCATAACTCCATACAGAAGAGGCCTTAATATGTAGGCTTTATTTCATGCTGATAGAACCCTTCCTGACAGACATCCCCTCCACTTCACACACAGCATCTCTTGCCTGTGCTGGGAAAATTAGCTAGTATAAAGCAACCTTATGAGTGGAAGGGAGAAGAGTTAGATCCACACTTAAAATGATCCATTTGGCTTTCACCCTACATTTAATTTTATTATTGCTTTGTGTCCGATGACTTCATGATGATTTGAATTGAACCAAGCTTCCAAAGACCTAAATTGTATTCTTGTCCCTAATCCACCTTTGGACAAGTTAGTTGAGCACAGATTTTAATAACTCTTTGAAAGAAGTTTCTAAATCCACCTGGAAATCAGAAGAAACAGGGACCTAAATACACTTTACGGTTCTGAGTCCAAACTAGACAGACAATACAGAGTTTGGAGGCGGTTTTTAGGAACAACGTTCCTAAATTTCTTTTGAAAAAGGAAGTTATTAGTCTCTCTTGCTTGCATGTGAACCTTTGCCAGTATTTAGGCATAGAATACCCAAGGTTTCAACATGAATTAAATACCTAATACTTTTCAAGAACTCAGTTTTTGGGTTTACTAATCAACATTTGCATACCTGGAAGTTAGCTTCTCTAATCCTGTAGATTAGCCACCACCACTAATCCTAATCTAAAATAGGATAACTTTACATTATCCATTTTCTTTGTGTAGAATGACAGTTCTTCGAGACAAGGAACCTTACTGCACGTTTACCACACCATCCACCATGGGACTAAGCACAGTTGATATGCTGGGTATTGTGCAATTACGCATGCTTATTCTACCTTTGGTAATGCATAGCTGTATCATGAATTCTGTTTTTTGTGTTGTTCTCATACTGGTGGTTAAAATCTCAGCTGAATAATTCAGAACCTTGCAAAATGTATGAATTTTAAGTTACCACTGGGTTTAAAAAATGAGTGAAAAACTTCTTTTCAGTAAAAAAACTGAACAAATGATTACAGTATAACATAACGCAGTCTATTTCTCTCATATCTGTCCCCACTTCCTTTTGAAGATGAAATACAGCCTTGTGAAAATTCACCCTGTGTATTTACAGCATAGATAAATTTGCAGATTAGAAATAAAGTTTCTAAATTACCAATGCTAAACACATACTTTAAAAATTTGTGAGACTGCTTTTTGAAAGAGCAGTTAAGACTGAAGTTTTCTATTGACAGGAGAATCAATAGAGGAGTGGGAAGAAAGAGAGGCATTTCACAACTCTGAACCTCTTTCTGTGAGTTATCATCACCAGAACTGGAATGGAAAGCCTGTTTTTCAGTACATTAATAGGTACCTGAGGAGCAGCACCAACCTCCTATGATGTTCCATCTCTTCTTAATCCTGCTTAGTGTAGTCAATGACAAGGATGTCTTTGAGGGGAGACGGGGGGAAGGGAGAGGTTTGACGGTTTTGTTTGGGAGTTTGGGGGGATTTTGCTTAGGGTTTTTGTGGGTGGGTTTGGAGAGGTTTTTTGTGGGTTGGTTTTTTTTCAAAAACACACACTGGAACATGACTGAAAAGTGTATCAAATTGCAAATATGACCTGGGAACCAACTGCAAATCTCAGTGCTTACCAATTTAAAAGAATATAGATGGGCACAGAGAATTTATTAATACTCTAGCCCTGTGCACACAAACTGGCATCACATTTACATCAAGAAAGGGACCAAGTTCCCAATTATTTCTGCTCCATCTTTTCCAAAAACTAAACTCAGAATGTTTAAATAACGAGTGAGGAAACTTCAGCAGAATAAATCAGCTGAGCCACAGACTTTCAATTTGAGTTTTATCTGAGTTTTGGCAACTTATTCTTTGGCAGAGCTTGCAAGTTAAGCAAACAGCCAAGCACAGACAGCCCTGGGACTAACTCTAGACATTAGTTTAGCATTGCTTTTTTGTTGTTCTTTGTTGTTCAAGCTATTTTCGTACTTTATACTTTGCTATTAACCTGTTTCTTTCCCAAGCTGTGTTTGAAAGGAAATTAACATGATATAAATCCCCTCCCATACACACAAAGAAATATCGAAACTGAAGCATCCAGGAAAGTACTTCACACGGTATGGCAATTCTGAAATTCTTCATAATTTCATTTGCGTTGCTCTTTTCAAAACAGCATCTGCCACAATCACTGATGTCTTTTTATAACACATTTATAAAGCAGTTCATGTAAAATGATCAGAACATTTTTACAGGTGTGCAGGATGAGGCAGCCAGACTAAAATCCCAAAAGGACAAATTTCCTCAGTTCACTGACTATTCTTAGCACAGCAACAGTAACCTTTCTGAGACTAAGATGTTCCCAGCCATCTCACACCCTGCTTTTAGAGTTGTCAATAGTCCCATTTGCACTTTTTCAGAAGGAAAGCCAGGATGCTGTACGTGAGCCTGGAAAAGTATATGAAGAAAAGAAAAAAAAAAACACCTTAGTCCTTAGTCTGAAAAATCTTTAATAACAGTGCTGAAAAATAGATAATTGACCTACAATTGCATATCAAGGTGATTTACAGTAGCTGAAGGCTATGCAATTGAAGGAACTAAGGTGTGAAAAAGTCTAACAAGAGGATTACTCCTATCAATACTTTTACATGCCCTCTAATTCCATTTTTTTTCTCTAGCATCTTGCCAGTATATGACAGTGACTGTTCAGGTGAAAGGCCCATCTAGCCCAGTAACTTGTCTCCAATAGGCTTTTGTTATTGGTCACAGGGGAAAAATACATAAACATGACAAGCATATATGATATTGCCCCCCATAACTACTACTGTCTCAGCCCGCAAATATTTGTATCTCAGAGCCAGGGTTGTATTTTATGCATGTAATAATTCTTGTTGGATTTCCCTTTAACTAATTTGTCTAGTTTCCCCTTGAACTTTTCCCTTTGTAAACCTGAGTATCCACATTTTCTGGTAAGGAGTTCTACAGTTTATCTTTACACTATAGCTTAATAATCTCTTCCTTACCTACATTTTACTGCTATATAGTTTTCCATCAGCATCCCAAATTAATTTGGAGTTAGGTGTTATGTTCTCCAGTTGAACATACACCATTGCCTACTCACAAAGGAGGAAGATATTCTTTCTGCTTGAAAGGTTTTGATATATCAAAATGAATAGTTGCTTTACAAGGGAGAAATAGCTTCTTTTCAGAAGATCTTTACAGATCCAACAGTGTAGGAACTTAGAAGTTAACTTCAGCCTGTCTTCCTGTTTCACAGGAGGATTAACCACTGCTGGGAGATTATCTTTAGCCTTCTCTCAAATCTCCATTGACAGAGATCCCACACCCTCCTCAGCATATCAAAGAGCTTCTCTCTCCTTGTGGCGAGATTCTTCTAACTTTGGCTGCTGTTGGAATTCAGCAACAGGTGAAAGAAAGCCATCAGGTTGTCCAGCCTTTGTGCTTAAGGACAACAACAGATGAGGAGCTTGGATGGATTAGCTAGATGCAGTGGCCAATATGGGCTATGCCCACCATATATTCAAAATGAAGAAATGAAGATAAGAATCAAGCTAGAAGAGGGGGGTTACCCAGTTCACTACATAAAATTCTATTGCCTATTCATAAATAGGCATTTGATGAGAGAAGTACTTGCAAGCTCACAGTGCAAACTGCTTCTGTTTCTCACTGGTGTCTAAAGTGGCTAAACTGGGTGAAGCTGAGGGGGACAGGCGGGTATAGGAGCAACCGCTTGATGGGCTCCACTGAGTAGTTTTGCCTCCAAGCAGATGAAACCCATCCTGCTCCAAAAGAAAATGAGAGGCATACAAATTCAGAGGAATTATGCCAGGATTATCATATAGCAGAGGAAGTCTGAAAGGCCAATAAAGAGAAAATGATCATGCTGGGGTCCTCTCCAGTGGAAGGCAGACATATTTTCGCCTAACTCTAGAATATCCTTCTGAAAACACGTATGCTCTGGATCCAGTCCAGAAAGATGATGTAGGTCACTGTGGCTGTGAAATCGACCATAAGCCATATCAACAGCTGGAGTTTTGATCTTGGGATGGGTCACATGGTTTTGGAATTGAGCATCCATCCTCTGGAATGAGAGCCTCTGCAAGAGTCACAGATTTCACCAGAACAGCAGGAAAGCAACTACTGGCATTTAAGGAGGTCTGCATGACCTGTTAGATCGAACTGTGGGGGAAGCAAATAAGTACCAGAGAACACACATTTGTGATGACAACACAATAATTAATGAAAATGTGGAAATTCTGTATTTCCAAATAAAGGATAGATCAGAGAATAGGTATAGTCACATAGGAAATGGAAAACAGAGAGTGACATCTCACTTGAGTGACAGGAGCGGAATAAAACCCACAGGGCACATGTTCCTACATAAACGCTAGAAGACTAAGAAATTAGAGAGTGAATTGCTAGAGAGTCTCATTCACTTTCATTTATTTTTTTTGTCTTAGATAATTTCAATATCCTAGGCATGCTGGAAATTTGGTAGAAGACATTGTAATGCCAGGCTACAAAATTCACAAGAAATCAAGGAGATTTGCCAGGGTTGGGTGGAGGGAATAAAGCCATATGCTAAAGCAACCTTCAATTTAAACCAATGCTACCTATACAAGCAAACATCCAGCCAGCATGGTAACACAATGAAATATGCTATGTGAAAAATCACACAGAATATGAGAGCTAGAAATGCAGCAGGAACTGAAATTTTAATGACCCATGTTCAGACAGAGGAAAGACCATATCAGGATAGAACACGAGCAATCAATGACTAACACAGATCAGGTGGTTAGGGAACCCACAGGAGAAGATGCAATTCATTAGTTACAGAGGATCTCATGCTAAAGTATTCCATTGAAGCAACTATACCATACTTTGGTCTCAGTGAAGTAGTTCATTACAGTGACATACTCACAGGGGAGTAAACAAAGTACGTTAAAGCTGCAGGAGTTACATTCAGCTTCAAAAACAGGAGCTACAGAAAGAAAGAGAAAGCACTTAAAAAGTAGTTCAGGCTGTATAAAACAATGAAAACCTTACAGGTAATACTAGACAGAGCCAGTACATATCAGGTCTGAAGACAGGGTTGAAAAAGGACAAAAGAAAACTAACCTGGCCTAGAAAGAAAGCAAAAAAGGTTATAAGAGAGAAGACATCTGTCACAAGCTGAAGTTGTATCCAAAGGAAGAAACCAAGAACAGTCAAGTTCTGGCAATACAGTAATGGAAAATGGAAAATGGAAAATACACTAATGGAGGCCCCCCAAAAAGAGTCAGAGAAACAAAAAGTTAAAGGAGTTTAAAAAAAAAAAAAAAGAGTATTTCCTCAAATACATAAGAAACAGCAGTACTGCCAGAAAGCCCACAGCATCAAGTGATGATAGGACTATAAATGTAAAATTCAGGAGGGGATAAGAGTACTGCAGAGAAACTTAAGTAGTTATTTTTATTAGTATTCACTGCAGAACAAAGTGGAAAGACTTTGATATTTTCACCCTTCTCCTGAAGTGACATCAAAAGACATAATGGATACATTGGCAAAGTGAATGGTAACAAATCTCAAGAATTGCTAGTGGCAACCACCATGAAATATCACAAAAAAATTCACCAGGAAAACCTAAGAAAAGTCAAAGATGAAGAAGGTCTTTTGCTACAGGCATTACCAGTGCATAATGTCTTCTTTTTACTTGAGGATTAGAAAACAGCAAAAGTGACATCAATTAAAAGAAATCTGAAAAAGTTTCTAAGGAACACTGAAGGAGCAGGCCATATTAGCGGAAAGTGTAGTAAGGAATAGGTCAAGTGGACATTTGGATAAATGTGATCCACTTCTGAACAGTGACTGTGTCATTTGCAAATTGAAGTTCTGCCTTACAAACCTTTTAGAGTTTCTTAAATATGGTCAACAAATTCACACGTAACAAAAGATCTGGTTGATGCAGTCTTTTGCGATTTCAAAAAGCCTTTTGAGAAAGTCTCTCACCAAATGCTTTTAAGGAAACACAGCAACCAGGACTAAGACAAAAGGTTCTACTATGGATACATAATTGAATAAAAGACAAACACAGCAGGTAGGAGTAAGTGGTCCGTTCCTGCAATAGGTAGGTCACAAGTGGAGTTCTGCAGGTTCTGCTTTAGACAAGTACTATTTAGCTTATTTGTAAAGTAAACGGAAAAGTAGTTAAGTAGTGACATGCTAAAGTTTGCCAATCAGAGTTATTTAACATAGTAGGGATGGGGGCAGCTATACATAATTCCAGAAGAGCTTTATAAGACAAAGTAACTCAACAATAGAATGGCAAGTGAAACCAAATGCAGATAACTGCAAAGCAATGCTCATGGAGGAAAAATGGACTTTGCTTTACAAAAATATCCTAGCTTTCCTTGCAATCATCAGATGAGCGTTTAGCAGAACTTAAGAAATCAAATCTAATGAAGGGAGGAGAGTGGATGTGGTGGGGAGGGGAGTTCATGTGTTTCATGTACAATCTGGAAATTAAACTGCTTTGATTTCCTCACCTTGGGAAGTATATAACAGAACTGTAAGCAGCTCAGAGAAAGATAAGAAGTATGATCACAGGTCTGAAGTAGTTTTCATCCAAGGAATTAAGATTTGTAAAGAGTAAGCTAGGATTCTTCAACCATACGAAAATTAAGTGAAAAATAAGACATAAATATTCAAGGCTGGAAAAATTTTATGACTTCTCAGAGACTACTCTTGCCTTTCTGTAGATATCCCCTTAGGCCCACTGTCTTGCTGGATTAAATGGGCCTTCTGTCTGACCTGTGCAGTTATTCTTACATAATATACAAATTCATAAACTAAGCCCACTACTTCATATTGTCACCAATAACTGGCATCCGCAGATTACCAGTAGGTATTTACTAATAAAGCTAGAAAAGAAGATTGAGACAAGACTTTTGAAAAGGATATTGCAGGTTAAAAATAAATAGTAAACATGGGGTTGAACTCTCATAGCAGTAAATCCCATACAACTCATGCTCCTGTTCTGTCCTGCAGGCTTAACTGCAAGTACAGCATTGACAAAGCAGTGCTGTTTGGTGTAATACCAAGTTTTGTGTTTGCTATCCCTCAGCCAGCCTGTACAACTATGTTTTGCAAGACCTAAGGTGTTTGAATTTACAAAGTTTGCCAAAAGGAAAAAAAATAATTCTTTTTACAACACCATAGCTTGTAGCAATGACTCTAGGGTCTAAATTACACTCAGAATTGTATTAAAACTCACCTTACTAATTCTAGACTGATATTTGCCAAAAGGAAAAAAAATAATTCTTTTTACAACACCATAGCTTGTAGCAATGACTCTAGGGTCTAAATTACACTCTAATTCTAGACTGATATTGTGTCCCTTTCTTTTAAGCAGTAGTAACAGGTTTGCTTGTCATTAACATAAATATACATGCCAGTCTCTCCACATTGACAAATGACTTCTCATTGTTAAATGCAAGGGGGAAGTAGCATTATGTAATTTTTCCACTTATGCCTTTAAAAAGCCAGGCTGCATGTGGCACCTGCAAAATAATGACACCTCCAAACTTGAATAGGGTGCAAATTCATTTCAAAGCTGTCAGGCATTGGTCTCTCTGTCAGCGGAGGAAATATTGTGGCCTAGGATCCACACTATCAAAGCAGTAAGCATGTGTCCTGGTTTCAGCTGGGATAGAGATAATTTTCTTTTTAGTGGTTGCTGTGTTTCCAATTTAGCATGAAAGGAATGTCAATAATGCATATTGTTTTAGTTGTTGCTAGGTGACGTTTACACTGTTCTGGAGAGGAAGGGAGACAACTGCAAGAGCTGCTGTGTGGCCCTTGCTACTGGCTGGGGTTAAACCACGACAGCATGGAATCAAAAAAAAAGACTATTTCTTGTGCCCTCATGATCCTTCACACAAAGTTCAGCTTCCTCCTGAGGAAGAGTTTAGCTCATGTGACATCATGGTAAGAACATGTGCCAGAAAACATGGGGTCCCTATCTGATTGCATCTTCCCCCTTGCTACCCATCTCCACTGTCCATGGGTTTTCATGTAGTTTTAAGTTGCCACAGGTTTGACAGGCTTTGCAGATTTCACAGATCATGCAAATACCTCTGGTGCACACATAGCTCCTCCTCCAGGAGAATGCTGTTGTTCTGCACTGTTGGTACATGATGAGAACAGTAAAAACTAGTTCCATTTCTATTAATGTATCATAAAACTTCTCCTTCCTTTTAACATACTTTTCCTGTTTCTCTCCTCTTTTAAAGCCCTTCAATGTATGCGTTACCAAAGCAAAACAGTATCAGGATGCCTTTGAACAAATTACAAGATCCATTTACCCTTAAAACATTCTTTGCTGATGACACTGCCATTTTTATTAATACATTAGAGTGCTGGCTGTACTGATGTTACATTAACTACTAGTCATAAAAGTGCTGTCCAGTAGGTCGAAGAGGATACAGTCAAATCAACAAAGTCAGTCTGACCCATTACAAAAAGGAGATCCTTGAACTGAATAAACACAAGGCATGCATAACAGATTGTTCTTCAAGGTGAAAATCATATACACAAACAGTAGCAAACACAGATCTTTCACTTGGCTTCAAAAGAAAAAAACAACTATGCCAAACAACTAGACTGTCACCTGAGTACACATTAGTGAAGGAAAGAAAAGTTAGGGTTCCTTCCGTAAATAGATGTGCACCTGCAATCTGCAAGAACAAGGGGTAACCTTGTGAATGATCTAGGTTCAGCTCAAGATAGCTTGAGATATCCTGGGAGAAAGATCTTACAGACAGTCAAGCCCATTAATAACTATTCCCTGGCAGCAGACAGGTTGCCAGGAATTAACCACAATTCTAAACTTTGTGTGGCTACACTCTAATAGCCTGGTTCACACACTTCTTGGGCAGCCTTTATTTTGTACTGTCTTAGATAAGTAAGCCTACATCTCCCCACCTTTAGTCAGGCTGAGTAGAATCCAAGTCTGTAAATCATCTTGTGAACAACTTGTGGAATAAAGGGGTCACAAATCATTCTGGCTGTGGGTCTTTAGTAAACATCATGTCTTTGTCCAGGCTTCATCAATAATGAGCAACAGCAGAGCCGCAGCTGGGCTCATTGGAGGAAAATGCTTTAAATGAGCAGAGGTAACACACCTCTAAATCCTCTCAGTGCTGCTGCCCAGATATTGGATGGAGCAGGCAAGAAGAAATGCTTTAATAAGTGTAAGAGAAGTGGTGGTAACAGCTTCTTTATCACCTTAGGAAGAGAAAATCTACAGGATGATATAGAAGTCATGAAGTATGGTGTTGCCCAGGACATGAGACTTCTAAACCAGCTCACAGTAGCTCAGCGTAAGTTTCAGAACCACCATAGCTTTTGCTGGGATTTAAGCATTTGACCCTTATCCAAATCTCAGAGAAAAATTGAAATCAGGGAGAAGAAAGAAAAAAAAACAAATACTCAACTCCTATGTTGCGAAACCTGTCTCTAGCATCAGGGTTACTGAAAGGTCTACTGTGGTAATTCTGCTGCTCCTGTATGCTTTATTCATGCTACCACATTAATGGATGTACAGAAAACACAAAAGTGTCTTAAAACTTTCAGTTGTTAATTTTATTTTCTATGGCATTTATTTTCAATGGCATTTATGAATGGCATTTATTATTCTACAATTCTATGATTTTCTGTTTACATAAAAACAGCTATTTCCACTTTCACATCAAGAGAAGAAAATGCTAAAGAAAAATAAATCCTCTAATCAATCCATCCCATTTGGCTCAGAAACAGAACTGTCTCAAAAGAATCAAGGAATGTAGGAGTTGCTTTAATGTGGAAGTTACACGTTGAACGAGCTACAGCCTATAACATGGCTGAAAATACTTTCAGAGAAAGAAAAAATGGGTAAAGAAGGAAGGTAATCATGAAATTCTGTATTTGTCCATGACGCATTCTTCAACTACAGCTGTGAATAATACACACCTAGAGTGGGAAGTCTAGAAACGCTTACAAATGTCCTGACACTTCTGTCATTGAAATCAGTAGGGAAAATCCAAGCATAGATGAAATCTTATTCTTAGTTCTACTCAAATAAAGGATTTATCCTTCAGTTTCTCCCTGTCCAAAATCAGAACTAGTACTACTTTGGCTAATGCTTTGCCCTTGTGCTTTCAGGGCTCAGCTAATAGATTAGGAGTAGTAAAAAGACTAAAAATAACATTTTACATCTGGTTGCTATTCATTACAGTAGTAATACTCTAACTCTGATCTGGTCTGTGATTAAAAGAAGAATAGTAAGGAACTCTGAACAGGAGACATTATCCTGCCATATTATCAACCAGACTTAAGTTGCTGGGCTGTTAGGTGAGGAACTAGCCTTTGAAAAACTACAACCTTCAAACATCATACAAAGTCAGAAAGTAATGACATAGGCTTTGTTTCTGGAGAAATAAATGTGACAAAACCCCCTAATTCTATATGACAACCAGGAGAACTGCAGACTGGCAAAACTGCTTTTAGTTGCTTGCTTCCTAAATGAAGCATTTTTTCAAAAACAAAGATAAGGATTTCTTTTTTTTTTCCCTTAATAATTTAAATGATGGCTTTCTCTCTAGAAGTTTCATCACTGCAATAGGAAAGAATGAGAGAAAAAACAAAGGCAATAGGTCATCTTGGAGATTATCATCAATAATTCATTAGGCTCCGTGGTAGTGTTCTGGCCTCTTACAAATGCCATTTATATCATCTTGTAATTACATTAAATGTAGCTGAGAAGTTCTCAGTGTATCTCAGGACCTTCATCTGTGGCGGATGTTAGTATTACATATATAATGTATATTATTTACATTATAATTACACAGGTGAAACACTAACTCTGGATAAACAGCCAGTATCTTATTTGTTGGAATGTTACCATTCATTTCCCTTCTTTGCCTATTTTTTTCAACATTTATAATGATAGCAGAAGGAAGCTGGCATCTGCTCTGCATGCAGTTTTGCTTGGGTCGTAGAAACACTGACTTGTAGGCCAAACTGGAAGAGCAAAGCTCTTGTATGCCTGGTTGTGTTCAGATTATGGTCAGCTATATTTTGGTAAAAGACAGAAACCTTACAAGCTTGACTGCAGCTACGATTCCCCAAAACACACTGGGAACACTAAAGACCTTTGTGCATGAAGAAACTAGCCACTCAGACTGGTATTACTGTAACTGATTGTCAAAACAGAAACTTTACTTAACTTGGAAACTAAGAGTCTTAAGTCTGAAGGTACAGAAATCTCACTCTAACAATTAAACCTACTTGTAACCATGTCTGAAGAGCGTCAACATACCAGTACTGCAATACTGGAAATGCACAGAATCACACATTGGTAAATTTCAACCATTCCATACTGCAACTGATGCTCTATGGCACTAGCAGCATGGTATAAAACAGTGTACAGA
Source organism: Fratercula arctica (assembly GCA_947846985.1). Lineage (NCBI taxonomy): Eukaryota > Metazoa > Chordata > Aves > Charadriiformes > Alcidae > Fratercula > Fratercula arctica. The sequence goes on from CANTUZ010000004.1 coordinate 46,749,295, forward strand.
GGTTTACAGGCTTAAAAAATAAAGGGTAAAAAGTGAAAGCAGAGGCATAAACGAGTTTGAAGGTGAGCTGGAAGGAGACTGGGAAGCAGGGAAGAGCTACTTGGGAGAAGAAAGTTCTTACGGTGCCGTGGCACATGCAGTGTGTTTCTTTTTCTGCTGAAGTCAATGATAATGACAGCTCTTAGACATTAAAGGACGCAACCTCAAATCCCACTCTTAAAAACACTTTCTGGTTCTTCAAACAGGGTAATTATGTTTTGATTGTTGCTACCACAGCTCCCATACACTTGAGGGTCAGACTCTGTGCTGGAAGAAGAGGTCAAAGAGACAGTGCTAACAAGGAAAAAGCACATATGTAGGATATAAAAGCCATGGAAGCCAGTACAGAAAACTGAAGTTCTAAGGCCTTTCTACAAATGTCTGAACAGCAGCAGTCCATGCCTTGCAGGTTTATGTATTGTCAACAATTCTGCACTGATCTAAAGCTCAAAAGATACCCCCCAAGGTTCCCACTGCTGAAGAAAACACAGCAGTCATATATATATGTAGTAGTCACCAGACAAACTGGTAATCATACATGTTTGCGTGCACATCTTATCTCAAAACTGAATCCTGCCTTGGCTTCCAGTTAAAAAATACATAAATCCAGCTCATGGCAACTTTGCTAGTACTGCTAATCTTCCCTGACACTAACATGTCCCACTGTGTAAATTAAAAATAACAGCTGTATTTAGGAAATACATTCAAAGTACCCTCAGAAGTGACTTCTTTTCTAAAACAGATATTTGTCTACATAATAGGTTCAATTTCCACTTCAAAAACCTATCAAAAAGGCCACTCTGTATTAAGGTCTATAACGATCATGGGATTTACACAAGATGTCTAAAAGAATTGGACTCTCTTAACCTGAAACATTTTTGGGGGTTTGATGTTAGCTATTGGTAACCAAGAAGTTTTTTGTTGCAGACTGTTCGCTCAGAGAAAATTTAAGATCAGCCAAAAGTATTTTATTGAAACCAGCCCCAAGGACTTCCCTTTGCAGTCTGAGCTAATCTGGGGCAAAGGAAGTCTGGCCTCAAAGAGAATACAATCAACAAAACACTGCAGGTAGCTTTAATGAATGTCTAAGAGTCACTAACAAGCCACCACAAACATACTAAAAAAGAATGAACAAAGTCATCTGCCTTAGGTCAACACAATCTCCCCAAAATGAAATATTTTCTTTATACTTTCCAAACATGTATCTAATAAAGCAAAACAGCAAAATTCATGATAGAGAATTGTTATAAAACATTTATATGTGAACAGCACCAATGTACATTAATAGATGCATTCAGCCCTGTAACAAGGATTGAAAGCAAAACCTGTAACTGACCTTGTTACATTTCAAACAAAGCCAGAATTGGGTAGGCTTCAAATATCACTGCCTTTCACAATAATAGCCCCACAAGAAAAAGTATTTTTCCATAATTTATATCACAGGAAAAAAAATTATGAGGACAACCTATTTAGTACCTTTGAGACCTTTGAAAGATGATTCATTACAAAAAACTCAGCAACATTAAAAAAGCAGAGCCAAGTAAAAAGATCAAGTAATAGCAGGTTAAGTCCCTTCACTGTCTGATCTTTAGCAAGTCAAAACCATGTTTGTTACTGCAGAAGGACCATTTAGCTCAAAAGGAGGTTGGCCGTATAGCAAGTGATACAGAGAGGACCCATGCATAGCAAGGAGGTATCTCAATTTCCTTCCCACCTACCAGGATATATATATTAATGTTTTAACTCCTTTAACTGTGTAACCTTCACACTAAGAAAGCTGCAGCAATGCTCTTTTCTACCTGATTTCACTTACATGGAACACTGACAGCTGTTAATGATGATTAAAAGATACATCTGTAAATGGCTGCAATGTAAACCACCACTAAGTACAGTATAAAAAAAGGTCTTTAATTTCCTCTTAAATATCAGCAATTACAAATCTATCTGGTCTTCAGAACACAGAAAAATTAAACCCTAAACAAAAAAATAATGCCACACATCAGAGAAGCTAATGGTCCTAAAGAAAGTACTGGTGTGTTATCACAGATTTCAAAAAAGAAAGGTCAGTCATTTTGGATTGCCATACATTGTTTTCTCTATTAGTGAGATTATTATTTAAAATATTTTAACAGTCTTGATTTCCAATGGATGGAAATTCATAGCATGCCAGATTTTCAGGGCATGAAAATCGTAACTTTTGTTCACCTTTTGATTAACGCCTGCACTATAAAACTTACCTGGTCAAATACACTTATATATGCAGTATCACATATAAAATGCTCCTTGGAAAAGGCATGCTTTATGAATACAGGGGATAGGAACAGGCAAAGAACAAGGAAGGGAGGAGCAAGTATGTACTCACCCAAAAACTAGCAAACATGTAGCAAAGAGATTTGAGACACTGATTTGACATTGTACAAGAATAACAAGAAGACTCCACATTTGGTAATTCATTTGTGGCAAATTATTTACCCATCCTTGAACTTAATCTTAATATTTTTGACCCTATTCTCTTCTTTAATGACAGATTAAAAAACTTGGGCAAGAATGATGTGCTGCCACAAAATCTTCAAGGAAGAACAAAGAACCAGTACACACAGGTATTTGCAATAAGCTATCACCTGCATATTAAGATACTGTCTCTCAGAGAAATCCATCAATTAAACTTAAATCTGAACTTCTCTTGTTGCCACAGAAGCCTGTTTTGTCCTGTGCAAAAATTATCTTTTCTGACATGAGACGAGGAAACCCAAAATAAAGGTCGTCTTTTCCTCTGTGTACTACTTACCTGCAAGGAGTGAAGAAATATTTTCTATATTCAAAAAGGACAGCCTGTGCTAATATTTCTGTGCTTGAATGTCACCAGGCATGAAAACCAATCCTTTTAAAACTTGAGATGAGCTCAAAATGTAGCCTTAAATGAGAACTGAATGATACAGCAGTCAGATCTTGAAACTCCACATAATTGATATTTTCCACCAAAATAATCAGGTTTTTGGGGAAAACAAAACTGCAGATGACCATCATGTTTGTTAACAATTGATAAAGCTAACATGAATCAACTAAAATGCTACTTCATACTGTAGATAAAAGCAGAGGATATAGTATTTTCCTATTTGAAATGTCAGAGCGGAGCCATTCTGTACAGATGTTTGTGGCACTTACTCTTTCTAGTGTCTATGAACTGAGTATCTTACCTAAATGTCTTTTACTCTATCACAGGACTGAATTAGACCAGGTGACATTTTCAGCGTGTTGACATCTGTATCAGATAATCTTTTACACTGGAATTTATCTGACCAAACATAGCAGATGGGTCACTTGTTCACTCCCTCTTCCAAGAGCAGAACCAGATGGCATCAAAACAACCCTGCTTGTGGCAAGCTCAGAACATACAACAGCAAATAGCTCCTCACACTAAACAGAGATAGTCTCAGGAACTACTTCCCATCAATACTTATGGATGTTATCGTTGCTATGTTGGTTCAAGGAAAGATCATGTTTACAGAAAAGACATACACTGAGCATTACACAGAAACCACATCCAACCTAAGGCGCCTATGAACTACAAATGCAGATATTGGGGAGTATGATATACTCACTCTGTTCTTATACTTTTTCATCGTTATCTGCTGTTGGGCAGCATCAGGGCCAGAAGGTTTCGTTCTTGTTGAGATACATATGCACAATATGTATCCAATATGCACAATATGAATCCAGTTTTCTGTTTAACCTTTATTAATTTTTCTATGTCTATTTTGCACAGGCATTTCTTTTGGGCTTGTTAAGTACCTGACTCACTAATTGTACATGAGAGGTTTTATCCTATGCGGGGACCAGTCATTTACAATGCATAGACTGAACAGGCTCCTCCACTGCCGGTATTTCTGAATCAGTTTAGAACATAGTTAAAAGGTATTTCTGACAGAAGACTACCAGATAAACAAGAGCAGATCAGAGAAAAAACTCTCTTGACTAACCTTTGCAAAATGAAAGCAAATTATTTGATTTACTTTCTTCAAATATCATTTGTCTTATGTCTTTTCTTGCTCCAGTGTCACAGCAATCAATATTGCTTCAGGTTTCTGGATTATTTTACAGAGGTAAAAAGTCCCCTGTTTATGTTAAAAGTTTCACTTTGCAATATGCTGCCTCACAACCATGCTTTATAGGTTGCTCTTTGAAAAGAATGAGGCAGCAACTATAGAAATTAAGCTCTCATCTCTGTCACGTTAATTGCAAGCTGTTGATCTCGATTCTTCAGTTATTAAGAAAAAAAACCAAACCAACAACAACAACAAAAACACAACACATTTAAATGGCAATTCTGCTGCCTAAGCATGAGATAATTTTTTCCAATTTTGGGCCACTCCTAATCAGGAAAAATTCCCAGTGATCTGAGAGAGAGGTACTATAATTTCACCACAGCAGAAAATAGACTCAGATCAGCAATAACTCCATTCAACAGTTTGGGGTGGGGTTTCAGCACTCCAGGGCACCTGCACTTAGGGCAGATGCTCTGAACTTCAGTTCACTAACACTCAGCCATGAAGTGACAACTCTGATTCCTACCTGTTACTCTCCAAGTAGCCACAAGTCTAGAAATGAGAGAAACTCCGGGGAAAAGGGATGGTGAGTGTAAGAGGGCATTGTAACGGTCAGTGGAGGGGCAATGAAGGGGATCAGATAATGAAAAAAAATGAATGGATATATAAACTTAATCGAACAAAATAGTTCAGCGAATCCTGATAAGGTCGTCGCTACAACACTACAACAACTGACTATTCTCAGATGGGGACCTGGGAGCACACCTATACTGTACAGTGAAGTCAAGTACAGAGCTATACATGGCTTCAGCAAGATTTCCAACCCCAAATGAGCGTGAAGCACCGGCTTCAAGTGAAGCACTGCAATAACATAGCTATGCTGAACAACAATGCAATGCATATATGTAACTAATTAATTGTTGGTCTCCCTTTTTCTTGAGCTAATCCTATTCAAAATCTTGAGCAGTCTTGCGTTATCTTCCAGCTCAGTATTTCTACTGACCCCATTCAGGCGTATTCCACTCAAATATATATAAATCCTAAGCAATCACATTTGGACACCTTCTCCCATTTTCAGGAGGTAACAGAGAACAGAGATATTCTTGAGACAGGTATTGATAAACAAGCATCTAATCGTGCTTGCTACTTGTATAAATTAATCCACATTTTTGAGATGGAGAGATAAAAGTAACTACTACTGAATCTGTACCCTAAATTCCTTGGGTGATGTTAGAAGCAGAAACCAGCATTCTGGGGTAACATTAGCCCAGAGAGAAATCTAGGCTCGGGTGGATCTTTGAGAGTCTCCTTTTCATCATTACCCTATCAATAAAGTCAATGGGTAAAACAGAATTACAGGGATCCATGGACCTTCACCATGGCCTTTGCATAGTGAATGGCAGTAAGATTTCATTCTGGTAGTTTGTTTTCACTCCACCAGAGCTGTTAGAGTTTAGTCTTACGGTGATTTCAAGAGATATAACAAAAAAAAAAAACAATTAAAAAAATCCAACACTTTTTAACATCCATGATTGCTGCCTTCTAGGCTTATGCAGGAAACAATAACCTTTATGTTAAAACTGATTATTTTTGGTCAGATCTGGTTGTTGAGCACTCATCACATAATTCTGTCAATGAATTAAACACATACAATGCCTGAACAGTTTTGTTATTTTTGTATTATTATTCTAGCACTTAACTCAGTCAGAGAATGAACTTGACTCAGCGTTGTTAGATTATAATTAAATTGTTCACATGCTCTGTACAACGCTAAGGATTTGCGGGAATTGTTTGAACATAGCTAGGTTCCTGCCAACGTAGAAATACAGCTGTGCATACAAACAACTGTTTCTACTGGAGATTTCTGCAATAGAAAAGGAAACACACCTGGAGGGAAGAGAAAACTAAGCTACTCCAAATACTCTGCAAGTTCTCCAGTATTATGTCTTTTCTATTCCATCTCTTAAAATGTAGTTCCCCCTAGCTCTACAAAATTGGTGATCAATTCTAGTTAATTCTTGGCTGAGATTCTCAGCAGGATTTTGTAGTATCTGTTTGGGTGGAGGTGGAGAGAGGCTCCACACTTAGACTTTGTAAACTTGAACTAAAAGGAAAAAAAAGGCATGAGGGAGCCTGAGTTGTTTCTGGAGTCTTGGCGGGTCTTTGGACAACGTTACTATACCTTTCCTTCTGCGCTCAATGAAGGTAATTCACTCAGTGAAGGTGATTTTTTTTACTTTTGGGTTCCTGCACACAGAGTAATTCTGATCTGTTTTAGCAAATATTACCTGATCTCATTCTAAGGCACATATTATCATCCATTTCCTTCATCTTTCACATATTGCCAGCATTCTAATGGCCATCAACTTTTTTCCTCAACACACAACTTGGAAAAACTGCAGATAAGCCTAACGTTCATGAAAGATCGTTTTGAAGAAGTCTGTTAGTTTTGTGGGGCTATTCCTATGGAATATTAACATTAACCTGTATTTAATCTTCTCAGGACAACATATCAATGCAGAAAGACTATCTCAGGTTTGGAAATAACATAGTGGTGTCACTGCCCTGTAGCAACCAGTATAGCAAGAACTATTTATGCCCCGAACTGCAAGAATATGGCTATTTTCTTTCACCTACAGAGCAGGCTTGTTTGCTAACTCTATACTTTGCTCCACCAAGTTGAGCACTTTCAGAGCTTGTGACTTTCTTGCTCCTGTCTCAACAGGATAGAGCATCCTTTGCACCAGCTCACCCTTTCTATGAGAATTATTCACTTCTCCAATGACAATAAAGGTGCTGTTAATTGCTCCAATATAGCTTTTGTGCATCTCTGCGTGACATCATTTTAGACAGCATTTCAATTTACTTACACTCACCCTGTGTGCTTAGACTTTTTGCAATATTTTCCTTCAGAAAATACAAAGTTAAATGCACCTACAGCAATTTTGGAGTTGGTAAACCTAACAAAAGGAGTTTAAGTGATTTGTCCAAGATGAGTTAGTAAGTACAGCAATAGAAAAACCCTGGAGATTTAACTGCCTCTTCTCTCTCTAACCACAAGATGAAAACACTATTCACTCACTAGCTGTTCTTACTCTTTCAAGGGAAATTTATTCCACCAATACACAGCCTCTGAAATCCCATTTCTGTGATCATACATAGATTTTTCATTAGCTCTTGACAAAATGCTTAATACTACTGTTTATTTCATCCCACTCCAGGCAAAATAACTGGGAAGGAATAATAATCAGATCCTAACATGAATCTTTGACATACTCTTCTTCTAGAAGAATCTAAGAAAACCAATATTAAGGCTAAGATTTTTTACAATGGCTCCTAAAACTTCCAGAAAGTAAAATGCCATCTAAGCCAAAAACCTAACTTTTGGAGGCTCTTTTTTCTGTGGAAAGAATAATTACTTCTACAATTATCCTCTTTCCTGAACTGCAGTCTTACGAAAATGTCTTCAGATATGAATTATTTTAATCAGAAAAATAATTTCTACCCTTTTCAATCTAGATGCAGAGGAATGTTTCTCTTTTTTAGCAATACAGCACCCTAAGTTTCTGTTTCCTTATATACAGAAGGTATCGCACCCTTCACATATGTCACTTCTTCACATACAATCACATGCTGTACCTTGTTTAGAAGCTTGCCTGAAAGAATGAGCTATCTGTGCTGTCAAGATGAATATTTCCAATATTAAAATATCAAAATGCTCTTGACTCAGAGATAAGAGAATTAGTATTGACTTAAAATGAGGACTTCTACACAGATTTCTATCCCACACTTTGTGTTCTAATGACGAATCTTTGAAACAGCCAGTTCCACTTTGTTTCTGCCAGATGAAGAACATCTGACTACTATCTGCATAGAAATTAAACCCTTGCTTTCATGTAACATTTTTATTGGTCCTGTGCTGTGCTAATATGACAAACGTATTATAGCTGAAGTATTATAAGGAGTTGTGTGTGCTTGTATTAGCTAGAAAGAGTTTTCTACCAAATTTGTGCTCACATCATTTGCAAGTCAATACAAAAAGGAACATAGCAAGAAAACTAATGTGGTATACATTGTATTAGTCTCTTTTTCATTAGTGTCAGAAATTAATTGCAGCATGCACAAATAACTCAGGACAGCTGTAATTCACCCTATGGTTAGTCAATAAGGGAATCCTCAACAGAAGGCCTCTGTGGGACTCTGCATCACACAAAGCTCTCAGCCAGACATGAGATAACTTCCTAAATAAAAGCTAGGAGAAAATATTAAAAAATATAATTCAGTTCACAGACCCTTACCTGAAACCTCTGCAGGAAGTTTATGCTGAAAAAGATTTGAAGGGAAAAACCAGTTCTGAGAAACACAACTAACAAAGCCTTTTTCCTAAACATTACAGTTCTGTGGCTGGACTCTCAAAAGTATCACAAAGTGAACTTTCTATCCAAAGTTCTCTCAGGGATAACTGTTGTTTCTGCGATGTGGCTTCTTCAGTGTCCAAAAAGTAGTAATGTATTACACCCTTTCTTTCAGTGGAGTTGCTAATAGAAATTTTTAGAAAAGTTTCAGAAATTCGTCTTTGAAATTATTACCATTAACTCAGATTTCTTTTCAGTCGGCTAACAAGTTCAGAAACTACTAATGGGTTGGGGTGGGCAGTCTTATAGCCATGTGGGTGTAAGTGCTTATCTAAGTTTAATTCCCCTAGGAGACCAAGTGGTAAAATGCTTCCTTTTAATTGCTTCACCTGGTCCTCTGTGGAAGTGTAACATGGATTTTCCTATACAAGCATGAAAATATCAATGCACCGTTTTACTCATGAGAGACTGCAAGCACAGCTTGCTTTTACTCGTGGTCAATGATTTCACAGCGCTTCCGTAGCCATTTGAAAGACTAAGCACTTTCATTCATGTTCTCAAACCTCGAAACTACTTTTCCACCTTACTTGCAACTTTCCTTTTACTTAGGAATACTGCTTTCCACTTTATGCCTGAACCCACAGACTTGAAGGACCAGCCCTGCAGGCCTTTTTAAGCTCACTCAATAGAATGCCACCTTGTACACCATACTTGAACCTCATGTAGCCTGACCTACAATAATAACATTAATTTTCAAAGGAGAAAAATGGGAACTGCTTACTAATGCTTCAAAATTCTGATTGGTAAATTTGGATTGCAAGAGAAAAATGCAAATAAATCAAACAGGCAATGGAAGATTTTTAATAAAAAGGACCATGAGTTCAGCAGAGCTCTCTCAAGTGACGAAAGTTATAACCTACCCATTGTATCATCTGAAGGTCTATCCCACCTTCAGTCTCCAGCCACTGTTTCTTAGAGGCTCAGAAGTGTCTCCTTCACTTTATATTAACTAGTTGCTTATTTAATTTTTTTTGAAGTCTAAAACTCTACAGCAAATGAGGAACATAGAAATATATAGGCTAAAGGAGTTAAATATATGAAAGTTTATTATAGCAGGAAAATACTAGCAAAATAAAATTATCATCAGGCCAGTTTCCAGCAACTTAGATGTTCACTTTCTTACTTCTGTACCCTGTAAATTTCATTATTTGCAAATTTCATAGATACAGGTTTGACTGGGGGAACACCTAGGAGGAGGAAGTGAGCAGCTTCAAGTCTTTTTTTTTTTTTTTTGCTGTGATTATAACATATTCTAAAGGCCTTTACTGATTCTCCAGCTTACCCTGTTTCTGATCTCTCATTCATTTTCTTCTAAAAAGCCCAAGTCTGCTTTTATGCTCCAATAACAAACAACACTAGTAGATCAATCAATTTAAAAAGCTATGTGCACTGTACATGAACACTAATGAATTAATATGCACAGAGACATCAAATTTTACTCTGAATGATAGATCTAATGGTCTTGGTCAATAATGCTAACCCATCACAATATGAGGTGATGGATTTGAAGACAAAAGTATCAGCAAATACAGCTGATTTTTGTTACAGTGACTCACATGTAAGGGGCAAAAAGCAAAAATTAAGATACAGTAGATGTGGGGTATTACAAATAACTATGGCTTGGGATAAATGCGAGGTGGGTAAATGCAAATAGTAACTCAGAAAAACAATTATTTATATGGATTAAAATACAATTCTGGTTACCAAAGTTAGCGTTTACGCTAAACATGACATGGACCTTCTCAAACAACAAATATCGTAAAGTCTATAGTGTAGCTGATAGTACACAAATGAGAATCTGAGATACTCACGTCCTGTTCTGACACTGACTGGCTACGGATACATAGCGAAATCACTTTATTTCTGCCATAACTGAAACACTTCTCACTGGAAATGCTAGTCTCTGCTAATTTGTCTGATGCTTCCCACTCTATATTTCTATTAACTTCATAAAAAATATTCATTGACCTATCTGTACTGCATTTATGATGCCTGGACACCAACCTCCCTATTAGCTGATGTTTTGGGCAATAAACCATAGCAGCTGAGTAACGGATCCACGCCCCCTTTCTGATGGTCTTGCCTTGAAGTTAGATGTGTGGTAGAGGGACTTGCCAGATCTAAGGACAGAGTCATCTAAAATCACACAATATGAATTGATTATTAAATCCAGACATCCAAGTTTGGTTAGGGCATTCCTAGAACACAGAAGCCCTCTCAGCAACTTGGCAGAAGTTTTTACAATAGTTTTCTAGTGATTTTTGTCTGTGATTTCTGTGCACACACACCCGCTCCCCCCAACATATATATCTAGATACACACAACACACACATATATGAAGGCATGGCCCTAGGAACTCTCCTGCTTTAGAACTGCAAACAGGTAAGTGGGAATAGACTAACACCATGAACAAGCTCTGACACTTGGATGCTCGCCGTTGGGTCTGACTGGGGAGGAACAGGTCTCAGTTTTCATTTTAAAAAAATCCAACAACAGCAACAACAAACAGATAATAATGATAATATGAAAGAAATACATATAAAAGATACGATAGACATATAAATACAATAATATAAATGACAACCTTTGCTTCTTTAACTTTTAGAATTTTGTCTTCACAATAACATCATTACAACAGCTTCAATCCATTTCTTCCCCTTCAATTCCTCAGCACTCCAAAATTTATCATTATCTTCATGTAATTTGAGCAATTTCCAATACACTTTTTCATTATTGTTTTAAAGACTTTCTGCCAGAAAAGAGGATGAAGGATACTTACATTTCAGAGGAAGTTATGGTTTTTACTGTAAGTGTATGTGTTATGATTTCTGTATTTTTAATAAAAGCATAATCAAGTTCTAATGGTTATTGTCTTCAAAGAGAAAATTGGTTTTCAGATCCTATGCCACGTTTTCTCTGTGAGCATGACAAGATTCTAGTAACACCCACCATTATGCCCTTTTATTTTCCTTCCAAAAGGGGAAAAAAATCTATTCACTGAAAGAATATTCATCTGTTTAGCGTAACTAGCATCCTAACATTTTTAGTGATGACAACATCATTTTGCCTCCCTTTCATTTCACTTGCAGAGTCTCCAAAGAGGCCCGATCAGAAATGCCTCTAGCATGACCGCTGCTCTGTGGCTGATAAGGACAAAGGCAGCTTTTTGAATGTTTCCAGTCAATCTGGGCTGCATTGACTGAGGATTCCAGGTAGCAGGGATGCAGCTGGCAGGGGACATCTTGGCACCAGCTGCAGATCAGCCACTGCTGGTGGACAGACCTTTGCATGATTGAAGTTTAGCATCTTACAATAATAAAACCCCATGACACTGGCCCCTTTACTGTTAGCCTTCTGCTCCTGTATTGCACTTGATTTACTGTGCCTGTAATACAGGAAGGAGATGAAGATGTCTTTTAGTCAGAAGGCGGGGATGGAGTGCCCCCACTATACAATGCATTGCGGCTCTATAAAACAGTGTGTCAAGCACCAGAGGACATGACCTTAAGTTACCAAAGGCAGAAACAAGGAAAGCTTCCTGGGTCAAAACAAAAATGAAACACGTGATTCACAGTTAAGCTGCAGAACCCCTTGCCACAGTCTACTACTGCCACTGTATTCTTTACCTCAGGTCAGAGGGTAATGAGAGAAACACGGTGTGAGGCAGGGGGACAGAATGTTAACTTCTTTCCAAGAACTCGATAATTTGCTGTGTTTGAGGCAAGGCTGCTGAGACAGACAGCCCTCCCCATCTCCCCCAGGTCCCGCTCACTTACCAATTCATGCTGCAAAAGCAGCGAGTCGGCACCGCATGAAACCCCCACAGCGCCCAGCAAACTGGGGCGGCCGCCATCTTCCATGAGGGCAGCAGGAGCGGGCACATCAGGCGCGGCAGTGGCATGGCTCTACGGCGAGAGGGGGCTGGCGGGGGAAGGAGAGGGCTTGAGGCGCTCGGGAGACCAGCCGAGCCCGGGACGGTGGAGGAGGGAGCCTGGCCCCGGTGCCGCCGTGCCGGGTCGCTACCGAGGTGTTTCTGAGGGAACGCCGCGACCCAGCGGCTGCAAACGGGTGCAGCCGTCTGTGGGACAGTTCAAGCAGCGAGCGACCGTCGGCGGGGCAATTCAAACGGGGGGGCCGTTAGGAGGGCAGTTCAAACATCGAGCGACCGTTGGCAGGGCAGTTCAAGCAGGGGGTCCGTTAGCAGGGCAGTTGAAACAGCAGACGACCGTTGGCGGGACAGTTCAAACAGGGGAGGCCATTGGCAGGGCAGTTCAAGCGGAAGGGGCTGTTGGTGGGTCAGTATTTCGTCTTCGATTTTGCAGTTCATAAAATACCAAGGCATGGCAGAAGTGTGGAGCTCGAGCGCGAAGGGGTTTGTGACACAGGTTCCATAAAGCGACCACGTTTCCAAAGTTGCAAGCCCACAGTACAGCAGAAACTTCAGAAGGAGGCACATAAAGGTAATGTAAGACTGACTAGGTCTAACGTACTTAAAAAATTATAATCATTCCAGTGTGCTGCAGTGTTAATTCTGGGTACTTTATTTTTATAATGTAATAGAAAAAGGTAGGATATCCCAGACGCTTGTTATACTTTTCTCAAGAAGCATCTGAAAATTGAATTAAATAGTTTCAGGGTGCACCAACAGGAATGTGGAATACCCTGGTAATTTGCCTCATATTTTAGAGTATTTAATGGTTTCTGACGAGTTTTTGGTTCTTATAAACCAGGCTGCAGTTTTGTCATGCCTTTTAGACTGCCTGGCACTTACACTGGCTTTTTTACAAAATGGAAAGAGGTTAACTCCATGTTAGAAAAGCTGGAGCTGTAAATGTAATTACCAAAGGGAAGCGTCCACACTTTAGAGCTAATCCTTATTCAATACACAACTGCCTTGCAGGTACGAGGAAATTCTCAATACCTTCCTAAGTTTCTGCAACTTCTACAGCCTGACCCCACTGACTTAGATCATTCAGGATTCTTCTCTACTCCTACTGTAATTGATGTGCCTGGGACTTGGTCATAATTTGGTATGTAACAGGCAACTGTCCAAACACATGAAACACCTTAAGAAAATGTTCAGATAAGGTATGATTCACTTCGATTCACTCCCTCCTTCTCCCTTCCTTAAGACATCAGCTGCGTTTAAAGACTCACCAGTGTGTACAAGGAACAAAGTTAAACTTGACAGGCCAGCTTCATCTTGGATGTTTAATGATACCTCTGTGCTCTGTGCCAACACTCTTAACTTAAAGCACAAACTTTTTGATGTAAATGAACAGTAAATTATTTAAAAAGAAAGTTCTAGACAAGACTTTTGGCACCAATACGCTGTACAAAGTGAAGCGCAATGTTACAGCCATTGCAGAAGTTACTGAAAGAAGGAACTCCCTTAAACAGAAAATCGGTTGCTTCTGAAGTTTGTAGAGGATGATGAAAATCCTTTGACTAGACAAATGCTTTGAAACAAACCTTGAAAAAGGAGCACTCATAACATCTATGTATGGGACAAGATACAGGGAAAGCAATTAAGACAAAGAGCCCACATATAAGAGAGAGAATATTTGATCCACCTCACTTTGTGTTGTGTGCTGATGCAGCCATGAGAACCATGTGTTCTAAAAAAACAAAACAGCTGCAACTGACCTTGCTCTCTGAACTCGCTTTGTAATCAGTGGAAGTGGATCCTGCTCGGAAGCCACTTACCCATTTTAGACATCTGAATCCTAGAAGTGCCTGTTTCTCTGTCCACTAGAAAAGAGAAAATGGGTGAGTAGATATCAAGATCTTATTTAAAGCTGAGTAAAACAAATTTCTCCTCCCTGTTTCTCTGCGCAGTGTGTGCCACTCTCCAACGCTAAACAAATCCATGAGGGAAATTTTCATCAGCAATTGAAAAACTTTAATTAGAGAATACAAGGATGACTCAGCTTCTTCTCTAGCTTTCCTTCAGACAGGCATGATCTGTTGCAAAAGTCTCATTCCCCTCCTGCCCCTTCATCAGAAAAGTTCTTACTGTCATTAAAGCCCCTGTGCTATTGCTTTGCAAAAAGGTTGATCATCATAATTGCATTTCTGCACAGAGAATGGATGACTCTCTAAATTAAAGAAGTGCAGAAACAACTGGAAAGAGATTAGACTTTTCATTTGCTTGTGAATAAATGGGACCATTTAAACTACAGCAGCAGGAAGCTTGAAAGCAGAAAAACTTCAATATTGTTTACTATGCTCTGCATGAAGAGCTATGATGTGGGATACTTGTTACTATGCAAAGTCATTTCACAGTATGTTGATCCTGTAAGATCACAAGGGATTGCATGTAGTTGGTTGGACATTGCTTACAGCTACAAGGTGGCTGGCTGTAGAGCAGTTCAGTTGCTTAAATTTTAGTTAAGCAAAGTTTTGAATTTGGATCTGCAAGCTAAAGAGTTTATGTCTGCAGCATAAATTGTTGTCAGTCTTACTCTCCAAACGCAATAGTCAAATGCATGCTATGTTTACAATAAGACTTCTTGCAGGTATTTGCTCCTTCATGCCTTGATTAGCAGCTCTCAACCAGCATACATGTGCCTATCTGTTACTAGATCCAGCAGCCCTTTAGGGGACTTTTATGTTGCCTTCTGTAAGTGACAGTGATGAATAAAAAATCAGGAAATCTGATGTGAACATTTAAATGGAATAACAAGTGCCCTAATGTAATGAGAGAAACTAGGAGGTACATGAGTGAAATCCTTTGCTGACAGTGAATGGCACTGTGCTGTTTCCAAACTGGGCCCCATTAGATTTGATCACAGGGGAAGGACAAACATTTGCTTGATCTTTTTGCTGTGTTCGCTCCGGAGAAGCTTTAGGAGGTTTGCTACAGATTGCAATGTAGCATGTACATTTTTCAGCTCCTTTCATAGAAATGCATAGTCTTAAATTCTAATCTGCTCAGTATTTGTCAAAAATGGCAGCTGTCACACAGATACTTGATTCTCACAATGTGGGTATGGTACTTGAACCAAGATAAATAGAAGTTCCATTAGGTACAGTGGTCAAGAAGCACAAAGAATTTTTTCACAAGAATCACAAATATATTCAATGACCCTTATCTTCAGAGTGTTCTCTTTGGATCCTGGTGTACTTCAGAATTCCTCCTGAAAATGCTCTCAGCCCATACATAAGCTCCAATTCATCATACGTTGGAAAAAGATCTTCTTCTCTCTTCTTTTCTGTTTTCACATTGTTCCAGCTTTTCTAGAAAACTAGAGGCAGTGTGTAGAAGTTGGGATGCCCCATGAAAGCTCTTGAACCAGAACAGGAGTATAAGAGGGAAGAAGTCTGGAAGGCAAACGCATGTGAGAGTCAGCATTATGATGGACTTCAGATAAAAAAGCCAATTGACATGTTCAGAGCATTCCAGCTTGCAGCTATTTCTCTATGTTGAAAGGAGCCAGGACTGCTATGCTCTCAGAGGTATGGATGAGCTTCCATTTGGGGTGACTGCTTTTCTAACTCTGCTTTCACGAGTGGCTTGTGAAGTTACCTCGTTTTGCATAATGCAAGTGATTGTTCCCTTCTTTGTTAGTATAACAGAAAAGAAGGGAAACTGAGGTAGCTCATTTTTTTTACTTCTTAAGTGAAAGGAAATCATTTTGGATGCCATAAAAACTCTTGTTGCTATGGTCACTGTAAAAGCAGACCGTCAAAATATTTCTGTGGGCTTAACTAAGGAAAATCTTCAGAGAACATGATAATATAAAAAATTCACAGGATGAGAAATGCACAATAATTCTGTGCCACCTCTGAAATAACCTTGTTTTACTGCTCACAGAAGGGAAACCTTAGCAAAAACTAGTAACAAAGGAATAAGCTTTCATTGTCACTAATATAGGAAAGGTACTAAGACAGCCAGATGCCTTCCGAACTACTTGCTTGTTAGTCTTGCAAGATATTCCCTAGTGTAATGTTTTTGTTATGTACATACAACTATGTACATATAACAATGGATGATGTGAATGATGTTCCATCTACACCAGAGGCATTGCCAAGGTCAGAAAGGCCTGTCCCCTGTATCACAACCACTTCCACAAGGAAAAAAAGGTTATAGTTGTAGACAGCTCCCTTCTGAGTGGAACACAGGGTCCAATATGCCAGACAGACCCTCCTCTTAGGGAAGTCTGATGCCTCCCTGGGGCTCAGGTTAAGGACATCGCTAGGAAACTTCCTAGTCTGTAGGGCCCTCAGGCTGTTACCCATTTCTGTTCTTCCATGTGGGTGGCGATGAAGCCACAACACGTAGTTTAAGAGCGATCAAAAGAGACTTCAGGGCCTTGGGGTGGCTGGTAAGGGAATCTGGAGCACAAGTTATTTTTTTCCTCTGTCCTTCCAGTTGCAGGCAGCAACACAGGAAGAAACAGACGGACCTGGTCTATTAATACATGGCTTCATGGCTGGTGTTACCACCACAATTTCGGGTTTTTTGGTAATGGCCTACATGGCACCAGGCCTGCTGGTATCAGATGGGATTCACCTTTCTGAAAAGGGGAAGAGGGCCTTTGCTCATGAGCAAGTGGGGCTCATTGACAGAGCTTTAACTGGGCTTGAAGGGCGAATATCAGGCTGTGAGAAGCTGTGAGATGACACGCCAAGGTTAGAGGGATGGGGTGCTAGAGAGGGCCCTCAGCCTCCTGCTCTGAGGCATACTACACTGCAGCACACCTGAAGTTTTACAGAGAGGAGCCAGGGGCTCCTGAGGTAATAGAAGCCAAGAGGGAAACACCAGTGAATTACCTCAAAGGAATTTAGGGGTGTTCCTCTAAGACAGTGACATGGCTGACAGCCCAGCTGAAGTGCCTCTACACCAATGCAGACAGCATGGGCAACAAATGGGAGGAGCTGGAAGCCACTATGCTGTTAGAAAGCTGTGATGTAGTTGCCATTACTGAAACTTGGTGGGACGAATCCCACGACTGAAATGCAGCTATCAATGGCTACAGGCTATCAAAGGGACAGGCGAGGAAGGAGGAGTGGAGGCATTACCCTCTACATCAAGAAATGTATAGAGTGTGAAGAGTTGTCTCTGAAGAATAGCCATGAGCAGGTTGAAAGCTTATGGGTAAGAATTAGAGACTTTCCACAGAGCACAAGAGCTCTCGATCTCCAGGTGTAAGAAATCAGGAAAGGAAGGAGAGAGACTTGCATGGCTGAGTTGAGACCTGCTGGTCAAACTAAAGGGCAAGAAAGAAATACATAGGCAGTGGAAGCAGGGACAGGTATCCTGGGAAGAGTCTAGGGACACTGCCTGGTTGTATAGGGATGGGGTCAGGAAGGCCAAGGCACAGCTGGAGCTGAACTTGGCAAGGGATGCCACAAATAATAAGAAGGGCTTCTACAGATATGTCAGCCAGAAAAGGAAGGTCAAAGAAAGCGTACCCCCTGGTGAGCAACCATTCTATGATTCTATGCGCTTTGCAGGTTCTCCATCTGCAGCAGAGGCAGAAATGAATATTAAATACAAATATACTTATGCTTTTTCACAGTCAGACACAGTTTTATATAACAGCTGCATTTATAATACTAGTCTGCTGCTCAGAATACTGGTCAAGAGTAATGTCTTCTGGTGAGCAGAAGACTGCTTATTCTTAAAGCACTACTCATCACTAAGCAGAACAAGTTTTCTGCAGAGCGACACACAGTAAATTCATGGAACTTTCAAACCTTACTTCTTCCAATCCATACCTCTTTTTCAGGAGGGGAAAGAGTTACACATAACACTGAGTAACTATAGACCCAGACCACAGATGCTGGGACAATGTGACAACATTCCACTATGAAAGGTTTGCCAATGCTTTTGGTAGCAGCTTTAGTAAAGTTCAGGATCCATACTGCTAAACGCTCAAATTAAACATAGGAAATTCTGATGAGATTTAAGGAAAAATATTTTTACTGTGAGAATGGTGAATCACTGCTAAAGAGTCCTAGAGAGGCTGTGGAGTCTTCATCCTTGGAGATTATAGAACTGCCCAAGATCGATTAGATAGGTGTCTTCTTATTTTACAGAAGACTGCAGCAAAACCAAGTAGTTGCCACAACACCCTCCTTCACAATGAAGTATGCCGAACTGATCACTCTAGTAGCCTATATTATGCATAATTATTATTTTGTTATCATTAAATGAAAATAGACCTATCTTTTTTCTCTTTGGCCTAGTATCTCTATCACTTATCTTTGATCTGTTACAGTTCCCTTCAGGCTTGGTTGTAATTTGGGTGCAACACTGTATTATAACCATTAGGCTACTATAAATTCTAAAAAAAATCTCCATATTAAATACAGTTAGTTGTATGTGCTGCTCGCAACTGATGATATATTCCTGTGATTGCCCTGTAAAATGTCAAGAGATTTCTAATCAGTCAACTTGATTTGAACAGGGGATTCCCTTACTCTACATCTTCATGTATTTTTGAAGGAGAAATAACCATATATAAGTCGTGTTCTGAAAGAAATAAACTGTTTCCACCCAACTTATTTTTGCGGCTGTTGCCATAGTCTCCAATTTATGCATGCTTAAAGATGGTATAAGCTATCAGCAATGTGTTATCACTTGTATTGGTTAGACAACTGATAAAATCATAATTGATCTTTTTTCTTACTATGCCAGTTATTTTATAATACGGGGGAGAAAAAATGCCCACTTCTGATCATTTTTTAAACAAAATGTTTAGCTCTTTCTTGATGTCTTTTCTTGATGCTCCCTCCATTCCTAGGGAGTATCACCTCCCCATTTAATTTTGCTACTTTCACTAGCATAAGTTGTCCCAAAAGCCTTCATTCTTTATTCAGAGTATTCTTCTTCTGTCAGATGATCTGCCTTAATTCAGATTTCCGTGGCAAGTGTGTTATTTTCACTCAGAGGTCATTGATCCAGCATCCATGAAGAATAGCTGATGTCCATCCATGAACAGGTAGTAGATTCATAGGTTTTAAGGACAAAAGAAGCCATTTTGCTAAACAAATCTGTCTTATTGTTCAGTGCCTAGTATCTTTTGTACCTGTCTGGGTCTTTAACTGTGAGGCTGTCTGTATTGCCTTCTACTTCAGGCTTCTAAATTCAGTCCTCTCAATTTTTTGTATTTTCCATTCATTATGTGGGGACCAGAGGTTCCTTAAGTTGTTTGCATGCTGAAAACAAATAGTCTGACAACTTTATAATGATATTGCCAGTACATACTAGTCTTGAAGGTGGATGCTTTAGTAATTTTGAACTCTGTGGTCATTTCTTCCACATGAATTCTCAAACTTCTGCTTTCAAGAAGCTGCTTTGTTCAGCCAGTAAGTTCATGCCGCCCCTGACAAAGTATGTCTACTGACCAGGGCAAGTGCCTCTATTTTCCAAATGTTTATTTCTAAATTCCAGCATATTTACTATATGTATATTGGGCTGGGTCTGGTTCCAGTCTAGAATGCTCATCTCTACATGGTTAACAGAGCTGCCTGACAGAAACAAATGGCTATGGAGCCTTCATCCCCTCAGGTGGAAACAGAACACCAATATTGTCAGAAAAGAGAAAAAAACAAAACAAAACAAAAAACAGAACAAATTAAAAAGAAAAGGAACAAATCCGTGAAAGAAGGGGAAAATGTCTTTGAAAATCCTCAGCCTCTTTCTATCACTCATGCTCTTTGCTATTGACACCAATCCTTTTTTTTTTTTTTTTAAATATTTACTCCAAAAGAAAGTGTGTTGGATTGGTTTCTGTGTTGTTCTGCTGCTTCTGTATATAGAAGACGTGGGAATTCTTGATTTGACTGTGAATAGAATAAAACATCAAACAAGTTAAAAAACTTGTAGACAAAGAAGAGCAAAAGTAGGGGAAAAAAGAAAGTAAGTGCTAGTGGATAAACAGAGAGCAGAGGAAATCAAGAATAATAATTTGAAAGAATAAGAATAAACCTTGCAAAAAAGGTATAAGAATATAATGGTAGATCTTTAAATATTTCTCAGTCTTTTATGGTGTTCACTGTATCCATATTTCAAAAACTTCCTGAAATACTTCAGAAAAATACTGTTCTTCAAGCCAGGTAATTGAGCGTCTGATTCAGTAAATTAAGCTATTTGGGATACAACTGCCCTGCCATATTTCTGCTTGTTTTTGCTATGTAAAGAAGGAAAAAAAGGCCACAAAGCACGTGGAGGGGAAAATTATTTCACAAAGTGCACAGGAAGAGGCAGAAAGAGATACTGAACTAAGAAGTTAGATAAAGTCCAGAGAGAACATAAGAATAGCCATACTGGATCAAATCTATGGTCC
This sequence comes from Fratercula arctica, assembly GCA_947846985.1. Lineage (NCBI taxonomy): Eukaryota > Metazoa > Chordata > Aves > Charadriiformes > Alcidae > Fratercula > Fratercula arctica. Next base: position 46,770,091 of record CANTUZ010000004.1, read on the forward strand.
ATCAAGCCAGCATCCTGTTCCCAAGATTGTCCATAGTGCATATCTACAAAAGGGTGTATGAAAATGAAAATGTGCAATTTTCTTCTAGAACTTTGCCATTTATGAATCATTTTCATCTCAGGAACTTCCTAACTAAGATGTAATTTCTATGTATATAGTATCCCTCTGAACTTCTTTATCACATTTTTTTTCATTCTGTTTAATACATGTGTACCTCTAGCATTTGGGACATCCTCTAGTGTGGGCATCAGGGCAACCTGAGCCTTAGAATGACGTTACATGACAGGAGACTCAATAGTATAAGAATACACAGCATAGAATGTATCACCTAAGATAAGCCATAGAGGACTTCTACAAATTATGGAAGAAATCAAGAATGTAAAGAATAATTACTCACTCTCAATCCCAAAAGCATGGGACCTATTATAAAAGCAAACAAAAAGAATTACTTTCCTCATCCCCATATTTCACGTTCAGAGCATTCCCACTTCCAATCATACTGGTCAACATTATGACAGTGTTCATGAAGTGATTATCCTCCCCCTCTACTCTGCCTTGGTGAGGCCGCATCTGGAGTACTGTGTCCAGTTCTGGGCTCCCCGGTTCAAGAAGGACAGGGAATTGCTGGAGAGGGTGCAGCAAAGGGCTACAAAGATGATTAGGAGATTGGAACACCTCTCTTATGAAGAAAGGCTGAAGGATTTGGGTCTCTTCAGTCTGGAAAAAAGATGACTGAGGGGGGATCTTGTCAACACTTATAAATACTTAAAGGGTGGGTGTCAGGAGGAGGGGGCCAGGCTCTTTTCAGTGGTGCCCAGCACAAACTTGAGCATAGGAAGTTCCACCTAAACACGAGGAGGAACTTCTTTACTTTGAGGGTGGCAGAGCACTGGAACAGCCTGCCCAGAGAGGTGGTGGAGTCTCTGTCTCTGGAGACATTCAAAACCTGCCTGGATGCATTCCTGTGCAACCTGCTCTAGGTGACCCTGCTCTAGCAGAGGGGTTGGACTAGGTGATCTCCAGAGGTCCCTTCCAACCCTATGATTCTGTGATTATTAAAAAGAGCGAAAGTTAGGTAACTGTTAAATACTACAGTGGTCCTAATGCAACCTCTGGCCAAAGAGATCCTTAAACAATTATTGTGAAGGTATCAAGAAGAAATTGCATACCCTGATTGCAATATTATTTCCATGCACGTCTAAAACAGTATATGTAACTAGATCTGAATTTTTTTTCTAACACCTTTGGTCATAAACACGTTAGAACATAGAACAGAGCAGGAGAGAGAGGAAGAGCAAGTGAGAGAAGGCAGGAGAGTAGAAGAAGTAACATACACTGCCTTCCTCAAGAATGTTTACCATGTCTCAGTTAGTGCTAGTACTTATTAAAGTATCTACGTAATGTTTGCATTACATATGCAAACATACATGTAATATTGTTGAAATACATCTAGTGCTTGAAAAGTCCCATGGATTACTCAACAGCAAGGACGTTCCAATGCATTCCCTGAATCAACCAGTCCAAACATCAGAAGTGTCAGAATTACATTGATGGGTATGTTATCTTAATGAGCATGGCCTGAGAATAAAGTCAAACCAAAAATTGTCAAAGGCATATTTTGAGGATTTAGTTATGACTGATGCAACCCTTATTTCCATGGTGTTTCCAAACATTGCATAATGTCTTTCATGATCACATTTCTATTAGAAGAATAGACACACATGGAGACTATGTGACTTACTGGACTTATGTGACTACATCCATCCAGCCTTTCAAGGAATAAATTAATTTGGAACTCAGTGTCACTCTAGCATCTTAACCACTGATTTTTTCCTTTACAGATAGAACTTTTGGGAAAGTATAATAAATAGCCTCCTGGAGCCCTTATCAGATCTCTCTCCAGCTTGAAAGTAATGTACAGCTGCGAACCAATTAGGCTGAAAAGTTCCCATATGTTAACCAAAAAGAACTCACCCCAGTCACTAAACAAATCCAACTCCCAGGATTTTAACGGGCAAGCATCTACATCTTGGGATCTCTTAAAACACATTAAATCAGAAATCTTTAAACACTGCACGTCGCTTCTAAGTATCAACCATTTTTCTGCAAGCTGTAAATACTTCAGCTGAAGTTCAACTGCCCAAATTCACCAGCAGCTGCCTCCAGTCAGCCATAATGCAAAGCAGGCTTAAATCTCACTTGACTAGATGGTTATTCTACATAGGTATCACCAAATCAGGTGAAGACAACTCAGTAAATTTGTCCCAGATATTTCAAGTAACTTAATATCTCAGCACGTTTTCATTGTCTTTCATAAGTAGCTGAGGCAAAATAAAAGTGGTTCAATTTACAAAATCACTTTTCTTGGCCTGAAACTGGGGGTTGAAATGCAAGGAGTCTGGCTGCTTGGTGGTGTTCTTTTTTTCTATCGCACCTTCCAATCTTTTGAAGCCAAATGTGTGGAGTCATGCTAGAATGGAAAGGAACACCCTCAACTGCCCTGACCAACTCCAAAAACAGCTGGGAAAAGTGATCTTATTGACAGCTTGCTCCCAAAGGAAAATACCTACAAAGACACAACTTGGAGCAATTCAAATGGCTTAGTTTCCAAATAACCTTTCAAAATCAAAATTTTTGGCTGAATTAAGCTGAATTTTGTCTTTATTCCTTATTTGCTAAAATACTTCTGATGTAAAATAGGAAGACAGGAAAATGTAAGATATGTGGACTTCACTACTTTCACTTCATTCTTTAGTTCCTGCATTTTTTTGCAGGGAAAGCAGGGGAAGAGACGTAAAGTCTATGGTTTCTAAATAGAATAAAATAGAAAACTAACAAAATGTGAAAGAAACAGGAGGATGGATGTCAACAGGGAAGAAATTTTAGTGAGTTACACTGGTTTACCATATAGGTTTTGTGTAATGAGTTCCACTGAAAAAAAAACCTTAATGGGAATTGGTAAACCTGAACTCTAACCATCACTTTTTGCTGTTCATGTTTAGGACCTGAATCAAGCCAAGTCCTCTCTATCTGCCTCTTTTTCTTTCTTCCTTTATATTTCAAAGCCTCTAATGAAGGGATTGCCTTTGTTCATCTTCCTTCCTTCTAGACATTTAAATATTTGTCACGGGAATTCCTTTTCTAGGTAAAAGTGAGAGAAGGCTTTTCTAAGGGACAGTTCATCATGCCTCACTTTGACACATAGGACAGGATTAATTGCTATCCTCAAGTGACTATAGAGAAACCCTAGGACACAAGCACAATCTGTATGCTCATCCATTTAATAAGTAAAAAAAGAATCCCACTATCAGAGGGTACAGCATTTACCAAGTGGGGGACCCTGTCTAGGACTGCTAATTAGTGCACTAATACAAGTTCATTATATCATAGAATATACCACTGCCCAAGGGCTGGAATGGGTCAGATGAAGAGAAGGGTACCCGGTGCTTTCTCAGAACATATAGTAGCTGGAGAAATAGAGGTACTGTGTTGCTTCCTTTGGCTAAATGTGCTGTTCCACTGACTGCAATTTAACTTGCTAAGGAATACTCATGCCTGTTGGATTCATTCTATGACCCAGACGTCCTTGCTCTACAGACATGGGTGACACAAAGCTTTCCTGGCTTCCTGTGATTCATACTCAGTTTCCCTGTATGGTACACAACTAACAAGGTACAATGTCCCTGAATCCCTCCATAACAGTCATTCGTAAAGGCTTATTCGCATTTACAGTGCACTAGAGTTTGACAAACAGCGTGGCAGGAATGGTAAGGGAAGGAAACAGCCCACCAATACACCCAGGTGGAAAACAATAACGAGTCTCCTTTCTCTCTCATTATTGCTCACACAGGAAATCAGTCCTTCTTACTTGTCCTTGGAGTGATGAGGAATATGCTGAAGCAGTTGTACAGTAGCCTAATTACTTATCACAAATCTTTTAAATGAGTTTATACTCATTAATGTGGCATCTGGGAATTGGGTATTAAACCACCAATGACCTTCTTGCTAATCAAAGGCCTCAAAGCTTGTTATTTGGAGGGTATTACTCATATAGAGCTTTACCTGCACATCAGGCTAATCAGACAGGTCAGTGTTTCTTGCTGAATTTGAAAATGCTAGAAGTAAACCCGCAGAGATTGTTATTTAGAAGATAGGTGGGCATATGTCAGGGCTGCTTCTTCATTCTGCTAGTATGCTTTGCCATAAATGACCTCTCTCTACTAACTTTGGATATATCTATGCTGCTACTTAGGAAGTAACTGCAGTAGGCATAGCTGAGCTAACTGTAATCTGGATGGTATTAATAGTGATACTGCAGAGAACTTGAGGCACAAACTTCAGTTCAGTGTAGCTGTTGGGGTGTGCATGTAGGATTTTGAATGGTGCTGAAGTCCTTATGTTCAGTTTTCAGTCATGACATAGCTCTATTCCAGCTAGTTCAGGTATGCCTAAACCCACTACTGCATTGTAGACCCCAGTTGTTGTGCCAGTCTTGCTTGGGTCGCAGTCTGCTTAAACAATCACAAGGCATCAGGTCCCACAGTTTATCGAGTTTTTGCTTGCCAAGGTAACTAGCACATTTCTGGGTTGCTTGCAACCTAGGAAGAATTTAAAATGCATTTACTTCAATAATCTCCCCCATGGCAAAATGAATATCTTTTATTTCATGTTTCTAATAACCTTCCAGCACTCTCACTACAAGTTGCCGTAGTTAGTATAGTCAGTGGTATTTTTCTATTCTAAGCTACAGCTGTAACCAAGAATGATTCCAGCTGCCAAGACTGGTCAAAGTATCTTGCCTGCGAAGTCACATTCCTTCCCAGACATTTCTCAAGCACGCTCACTGCCATACTTTTCAAGAGGGAGTGAAGCCATTGTTTCGTATCTATAACAAAACCTCTTATGGTGGAGAAATTCAAGGAGACAGTTTTTGACAGACATGTGGCTCTTTCAACGCACTAAAATTGTGTAGATTGTGCAGTTCATTATAATCTACTTTTGTGGATTGTTAACATCCAGAATGAGTTTAAGGATATGTCTTCCTATCAAAACAGTGATGTTTGCTAGTATGAATAGATATGCCATACTGGTCTGTGGTTGCATAGCAATTTAAGTGATAGCTTTTTATTCCGTCTTCTCTCATATTCAACCACTGCAATTGGTGCATTGTCACTTTCTGATAAAAACTCCCAAATTTCCTATGACTTGTGGTGGATATCATCATCCTTATTTTACAAACGGAAAAGCTGATGTCAATAGGAAGTCCATTATAGCTAGAACCCACATTTCATCATCGGTTTTATCTGGTAGTTCATATGGTGGCTGTTCTTATAGGGACAGGGTAGCATTTAGATGTCCAACTGTTTCTTCTGGTTTTTATTTACTTCTTCTCAGCCTTAAATGAGGAAAAAGACAGAAGAAGAATATTTTAGCTTGTTATAGAGGTAATTGTGTGTTTGCATCTATATGTATCCATGTGAATTTCTTTTTCACCGTGCTTATTTTGCTTTGCTCCCTGCTTTACAACTATTACTAAACATATGACATAGAAAGCAACAATGTGCTTCTGATATACTCCAGGTAAGCAACTAGTCCTTCAGTTGTAAGTACAATTCTCTTGATTTATTTCAGAGTACTGAGACACAATATCCATCATTTGTTAGCCTTAGACCCAATTTTATGCTTTATGGCACTGATGATGTCAGTTTGAAAAGTATGTTGGTGACTTGAAAGTGGATATCAGGAATGGGATTAATCTGACCAAACACAGACATTCCTTCTGTAGATAACTGCACTGTACCTTGTTGTCCTGGACTCCCTTAATAGTCAATGGAGTGGAGGAGGAGAAGCTCTGACAGTGCAATTCATCTTGTGCTGAAAAAGACATCTAAAACAGAGCAGATGAATCACACTTTAGAAATGCTTCTTTTTCACACTGAAGGCAAAGGGAGCTCAGGTTGACTAGTTCCAATGCAGTGGAAATAGCTAGAAGTGATAAGGATCTTGGCCCTGGAGTGCACTTGGTACTTCTGGCAAAACAGCGTTTTTTCCCCACAGTTGTCACTTTCTTCAAACAGCCCATTTCCTTCCTGTGTAATAAGGGTTGTGGGACAGGTAGTAAGACTGTTTAGGCACATCTGTAACAGAGTAGACCAAGTATGACCTTGTTACTCCAGATCTTCTTCAAAGACAATGGTGGGTAAATCAAGCTTATGATGTGACAGAAAAATGAACACAGGGTATCTCATTACCATAGCACTTTTTCCTGTCATATAGTAGAAAAGTTCAATAAAAAATTGTAGGTAAAGTTATTAATTATAAGCCAAAGCTGCCTTCAGGTAATGCATTCTTGTCTATCTGTATAGTGATTTCATCTTTCCTCCCATTACCTCTGATTCAAAAGCTATAGTGAAGACATGAGTAGATGTCCTAAAATCTCTAGAAGATGCCTTTGAAAATTCCATTTCTGATGATACCAAAGTACGGAAGGGAGCAGAGGCAAAAGTTAGAATTGAAGTATGGGTTCATACGTGGCTGCTGTTAAAGGTATGCTTATCAAAGAGACTGATAGTCATCAAAAAGTTAGACTTCCAATCTAAGCTTGTAGGTCCTTCTGTGAAACAAGGCTGTGTCTAAGAAGTCCCAGTAGTTTCAGACTGGCTAAGGAAAGGAGCCTGTATGACAGACACACTTAGATGGCTAAACTGAAAGAAAATGTTATAAAATGGTAGTTTAAAAAAAAAATGTACGCATAGGTTTTTCAATGCCCTGGCAGAATCTGCTGCTTTAATGGCTTTAGGCAATCCAGTATACTTGGAGATCAAGTATCTTCATGCAGAAGGAGGAAAGGACTATTAATGAATACCAAAACATTAAAATGCATGATTGTTATTACTGGTGCAATATATGTAGTAGGGGAGTTAAGTGCAAGGAAAATGCCAGCTAATGAGGAAGTATAGTCTTACTGAACTATTGACAGTGTCCTAACTAGCCCCCAAACATTTATCCTTTGCCATGAATACAGAAACCTCCACAGACATTTTGAAGTAACTGTCTTCCCCTGGCTAATACTTGCAGCTTACCCAGAGTGGCATTATCATCTCACAAAATGAGGCACAAGTCCATTGAAATGCAAGTAGTGGAAAAGAGTCTGTTTCCGAGTCACAGTTAGATAAAATACTAACCTAGGGTAAAGAATTGCGGTATTGCAGTTCTCACCTGAGGGTCCTCCAGGGTTTTTTTTTCTCAGTGTGCAGTTTGAATCTTAATCTAAACCCACCAAATTAGCAAACAGACTAAACACAATGCTTACGTTAACACATGGCATCAGTAATGGTTTTATTTTGAAAATATTTAATTAGATATCAAGCTGGAAGTAAATATCAAACCCAGGAAATGGAACATATAGCGATAACTGGATATGGGGCCTATTTATAACAACACAGTAGAACAAATCCACAACTGCCAAGTTGTCACACACCTGTTATTTTGCTGCAGGCCATAATATTCAGGTATTTTCTGGGCCTAAGCTAAAGGAGAATTGCTATTAGTTGCTTGTAGCCTAGAGCTCTTGGTGCATATCTGAGCAATTCCAATAGTTCCTGTAGGGAACATGGAGATCCCCTAGGTTATTTCCTTTGCTGACTCTCTAGGTTGTAGAGGCTTTATAATAGGTACTCACTGTGAGCCTTGCACTTGCAAGTCTAGGATGGCTTGTGTTCATACTGTCTGAAGGTTGGAAAAAGATCTTTACTGCTCTCATTGCATTGTGACATTTCCTCACCATTTCTTCCTTCGTTTTGGAGCTGGAACATGAACAAACCCAAACTCCCTTGGAGGAGAGAGCCAGCTTACAACCAAAGAACTGGGTGGTATAGATGCATGTATTATAGGGAAAAGAAGATATAATGAAACATGAGAGTAAATATAGCAGCTATGCTGAGACTTGCAGTCAGAAACAAGATATGTATGATATTGAGGAAATATAACCAAAGCATTTTGTCCTCACTGGTCTTTTGAGTGGGTGATGCCCAGGGAACTGCAGCGATTTTGCTTGCCTTCACACACACATCACAAATGGATAAGCTGGAATTGCTGAGGTTAAATCCAGTTGTCTGTCTCACTCTTGTGCACAAGACGTTGGTACCCTGTGGTGGATTGACAATCAGGAACAGCTGAAAAGGTGGTGGAACAGTGCCTGAACTGTTTGCAGACTGTCTTATTAATGCCAGTCGGCACTGAGTTTAGTGTGCACTGATGTGCAGGCTTGTTTGAGTAAGGATGTACTTTGTGTTTACCTGTCTCAGTTCAAAAGACTGCAGGTTGTTGGGGTTTTGGTTTTTTTTTTTTGTGGGGGGTGGTTGCTGTGGGTAGCTGGGGACAGTAATTGGTGCAGTCATCATACTCAAACCTGCTACTGAATGCACATTACTATCAGGAGTGGCAGCGCAAGCTGAGAGCAGGTTATACCATGACAGAAGATGAAGAAGTCCCAAGTGAGGAAACTGTAAATGCTCTCTCAGGTCCAAATCCAAACCAAAGATTGAATACAGTGTAAACCCCACCATCTTTGTCATACATCAGTTAAGGAATTTTGATTCTTTTTAAGGGCTTCTCCCCGCTCATCATCCTTATTCTCATCAGAAAAATCAAAAGAGGGATAACACTTAACATGAAAGATTGGGAAATTGTCAGATCATGGGCCTCTGCTGAGGAAAAAGGTAGATAAACAAATGCCACATCTCACCCACAGAGGAACACACATAGCATATCTCACTGGCCAGAGTAGCACTGAAAGATCATTTCCTTCTCATCTTTACCATTAGATATTTAATTTCTCAAAACATAGTGTCCACATTGTCAATACATGTCCTGTTATTCCTCTACAACCAAGTACAGAAACTTTCTTGGTCCTATAACCTACCCCAGCCCTCAGATGTCTGTGGAGTTGCTAAATACAGAATACAGTTTCACAACAGGAGTTTAGTGGAATTACATAATCTTGCCTGTATCCAGAATACCTGGCACTTTTTTTTGTATCTTTTTCAGAGCTGGATGTCAGGTTCATTGATTTCAATAATTAATATGTGTCTCGCTGCTCTCCTAGTCCCCATATACCTGTGTTCTTTCCCATCAGATGAAGGGTTTATTTTTGACTGGGTACTTTAATATGCATGTCTTGATTAAACTGAATTTCCGTATTTGATTTGATTGCCTTACACAGTGATCTCTCCAACTTCAGATTTTTAATCATTTTTCTTGTGCCTTTACCTCTTTATCTTGTTTTTTGTTGATTATGTGGTGTAGGGACTGTTTAGCTACCATATTTTCTAACTGATCTTCCCGAGTATAGAATGTCTTCTGAGAGGCTAGAAGTAACCATTCCTAAAATGAGAAGAAAGAAAAGAAAGCTGTACTGCATATCCATTTGGATATATAAATGTGTCTAGATCAGTGACACATACATATGCATATGTATTTGTATTCTTTTATAACTTAAAACAGGTTTTAAAGAATTGCTGCACCCACTCTAGTTACCTGCAATTCCAGGGTGAATTAATGATCCCTGTAAACAGTTTATGCATTTGTTTTATACTGCAGATCAATAAAAGCACATCAAATTCAAAACCATTCTCATTTATGGATGGAAACTTTGAGGCAAAACAGTAGAGCAGCTACCTTCTTATGAGTTATAGGTCAGTTATTTATTCAAGTTGAAGAAAATACTGCTGTACTTCCAGCTAAACAAGGTAAGTACAGATATGAACCCAACCTCCTGGACCAACTGCACCAACCTCCTGGCCTAAAAATAGATAGTAAATGTCCATCCACTGATGAAATTATCCATCCTTTTGGGGCCAATCTGAAAAGACAGCAGACCATTACATCTGGTGTGGCACTCCAGCCCTGGTACAGAGAAAGCACTGTTAATGGGAGATATCCAAAGGACATCTACATTGTATTGACTGGCCAAGACAGATATGTGGTGCTGTCAGAGATACGTAAAAACATCAAAAAAGCTTTCTGCAGTGCAACATGTTTTATGGGGAAAAAAAAAGGGAGGATATTGTCTCTCCTCTCCCTTGCTCTCCTCAAATCATAAAGCTGACATTCTCCTGACAAAATAAGGGATTTTAGCCTTTTGAATTCAGCATATTGAAATTCTGTATGCTGCTATACAGAGACTGATTTCCTCGTACCTAACATTTAAAGGAAGGGCATTCACAGACAGCAGGTACATTCCGAAGCACAGTGTGGAGGACAGAGAAAAAGAAAATGTCTTGCAGGAACTCTTTCCCCATTTCTGATCTTGCAGTATTGTGGAAAATAGGCATTCTGTGGGACCTCTCACTGAGAGTCTCATTGCTACAAGGAGGTAACAGACAGCAGTCGTGTCTTGCCTGGTCTATATACACAGTATATAGACATGATGACCCAGCATAATGTTTGTCTCATACAGAATGTCAGCAAGGTGAGCAGACGGAGAATGAATGGAGCTCCTGCTGATATCTCTGTCTGCTCTCCTCCCTGCTCCACTCCTGAGAGCCCCTTCGGGCCATAGCCTGGTAGGCAGCAACAAAGCCTAGAAGAGGGTAGGTGAAATGACAGAGTAAAGACAGATGGCAGTTTCAATGGTTCTGAATCCTGTAGGAGGCTTTGAGAGGTGTGGGAGTAGAATGAAAAGGTTGTTTAGGGACATGAAACTGCCCTACTCCCTTTTTCCACTGCACAGTGTTCCACAAAAGCTGTAGTAACTGCCCTGTCCATATTTTAAATGTCTGTTTGAGGCGGAGTCCTTCAAAAAGTCACTCTGCATATTACTTAGTCCCTTCCAACCCCTATCATTCTGTGATTCCTCCATCTCTAGCTTGAAGCAGATGAATTGTGTGATTGTTTGGGTGAGTTTCCCATTCTTGAGACCTATTGTCTGCATCAGTTCCCCAGGGAGACCAAACAAGATTGTCTTTTCTCTTGGAAGTCCAGGAGCATTTGCAGGGTTGATATAGTTTGGTGCTGCACAGTCAGGGAGAGGTGGTTTCATACAGACAGTCAGTAGATATGGCCATGAAGGACACTCTGTAGTCTAACTGCCCATTAGTACAAACAGAAACAGCATAGATTGGGAATACAGGAGAATTGGGAGAAAAGGAAAAAAAGTCCAGTAACATGGAAAGAGAGAAGGAATATGGGGAGGAGGACAGAAGATGAGAACAAAGAGGGAAGACCAAATCCTTGTACTCACTAACATCAGTGAAATGGAAAAATTTAAGCCTCTGATGAAAACAAAAAGTTGGGGATTTTCTTCCCCAAAATTTTTTTCCTTTATATTCTCAAACAGTGCAGTAGATGAGAAAAAAAAAAAAAGAGTTTTTGAAGCTAAACCTCATCAGGATTCATTCCACTGGCTCCTATTTATTCTTCCCAAGTATCTGACTTCGTAATTTGGAACAAAGATAATTTATATGTATACATTTTTCAATTGCATTTTATTTAACAGAAACCTTTAACTGTTTGCTGGACAAAACTCAATCCAAAAGTAAACCAACTCCAGAGTAAAGTACCTTTCTTGATACATCTTAACCTCAAATGCAAGATCTACTCTTGGCCTTATTAACCCCCAAGACTAACTTTTCATTGATTGTCTGCAAGTAGGGTCAAGCTCGAATAACCATTCTGGTGTGAGAAAACTGAATAAAAGCAATGGAGTTCAGCAGGAGTTAGATACTGTGACTACAACTTCATATGAAGTTGGATTTGTTCTGTCTTACACTGAGGTTAATTAATGTTAGTTAGTTCACTTTAAAGTCAAAGGACTCCATGTCTTCCATTGCTTTTAAAAATCTCAAGCAAAACACAATGCTATGGGTATAAAATAGGCCGTGTTATGTACCCGGTCACAGGAGAATTTACACTGCTGAGTTGTATGTTCCTTGTTTAGTCTATTAGAGTATCAGGGAGAGGCTCCTGCAAAGGGTGGCTCAGCAGAAACCTAACTTAGACGCATACAATGACCGCTGTGGAAGCTATCACCCTGTTCCTTTATTTAGAGAGACTGTAGGGAGACTTTTGCTAAAGATCCAACGGCAACAGTTGGATATCAGCAACAATTTTTCTGTGAATTGACTGCAATACCAGCAAGCAATGCTTCTGTCACTTGTCTCTAGTCCTGGAGGACTCTTTCCTTGTGGTCTTGTCCATGATGTCTTGGGAAAATAAGATCCCATAGAGCTCTTAATTCCTATGCCTGACACCACATCTACCAGATGTATGAAAAATATTGCCTTGTAAAATTAAATAAAATTAAATGAATAAGCAAATTTTTTAAAAAGCAATTGGAATAGCAATAATGACTAAAAGAAAATGTAGCCCTTCAGGGCTTCAAAATACTTTGCAAATGTTATCTCATTAACATTAAGTAAGGTAAATGCACGGTGTTCTTAGGCTTATTTAATGAATTTGGAGGGGGGGTCTTTTTCCCCCTGTGTCTCGCAATTAACATAATTTTACAAATGCACTTTAATTATACATAAAAATAGAATAAATATTTTTGCAACATTTTGATTTAAACAAGTGTTTAATTAAGCCCTATTAAGACCTGCCATATGCTTTGCATACCATAGGCTATTATAAGTGCACCTCCTCTGGAGGTTTTCAGCATTGGAGGAAATTGCATTATTTGACATGGGCAGCCACCTAGTATGTAACTGACTCAAAATTACAGATGCAATAAATAATTATTATTAAAAACACATTAACACTGTAATAACTGGGTAGTCATTTTGATGGCTCTTAATAAGCCACTGTAGCTGAAAGTGCATCAAGCAGCACTTGTAAAGTACTGAGGATCTGGCGGGATTGCAGCTTCGATGGTAGTTAAAAAGTGTGTTATTCAAGGTATTGTCAATTTTTGAGGCTAGGGTATGGCTCCTTGTCACTACTTAGCTCGCTCTGTGCTAGCTGTCGGGATGCAATCTTCTGAATTAGTTTGCTTCAAACCATATGACCCTAAAACTTTATAAGTTGTAAGGCCAAAAAGACCAATAACTCAAAAAGTTGATTTTCCTTCCCTGTAATTTCACCCAGTTCCTGTGAATTTTAATCTAGTACTTCATGCTTGACTTTGTGCCTGACTAAAGCCTAGCTTGTTTTTGGCAGAGCACATAAAAAAGTGAATCTAGATTTCTTCTGGAGATGCCATTCTTCCCGAGAGGGAATAAATTAAGTCTAGGTTTTAGCATTATTTTAAGCCATCAATTAGTATTATTTTCCTTCTCATCTTTCTTTTTTTCTTTCCTTTCTGCGAATGTTCTTTTACCTTATTTATATTTCTTTTTGCTTTCTATCCATTACAGGGAAAATTGAATGAAAAAATAGTTGCTTTCATTTGTACTGAAATATTAACCCAAGTTTAAATACTTCTATATCACGTTTTTGCCAACGTTGTGTTTTCTTATCTTAGTATAGGTCATATCTTCTTTCATATAAGCATAGTTGCAAGCACTTTTATAGTGCTTACCATGTCCACACTATAGCAGGGGTACTGTTAGAGCTCTACCTCCTTTTCCATGAAGACTTAGCATTTCAAATCTAGCAGCGACACTGAGAAAGGTAATTCCCCCAACCCACTAGCAAGTGTTTAACTCTTTCTGGGATGATTCAGTTTACTACTCTGTTTGTATGAGTTAGTCTCCAAAATGGATTAAGCAAATGCAGTGGGATTAGGTTAAACCTAAATTCAAATCATTTTTCTTTGTCAAACTGGTTCATTTATCCATGTGATTAGAGGTCCATGACCAGAACTGGCTATCAGCAGATGTGTGAAGACAAGCAGGTAGGAGTAGTAACCTTTCTTTCTGGTACTTCAGGAGTATGTTGGTCTACAACTTGAATCCTTTACTTCCTATAACTGAACTTGAATGCCTACCTTGTTTTTTAAATGGCATTAAACTTACTTAGCAAATGCAGCTGCTGCACATATTGATTTCTGTCCCTGGAGTTCAAAGGTGTTGGGGACCTTGCAGAATCAGCTGGAACCTTCTCCAATTAACATGCATTTTCACTGACTAAAGGAATGTAGGTGTAAGAGTTTGTATAGCGTGCTAGGAGGTAAGTTAATGTCACCTTGGGACTATTTCCCGTATTGCTGGATGATTCTCAGTTACAATACTCAGAGGAAAAATTCAGCTTAATGAGCACTAATGAATCACAAAATCTCATGTTACACAGAACAAAAAGCTGACCTAGCAGCTTTTTATTTATTTATTTGAAAGACAAGATAACAAATACTTGGTGGTCATCTCTGAGCAAACTAAATTTTACATGGTTAGGCAGAGTGAGACATTTGTGTATTAGATGTATTGCTGTGCTCTTCTTCCCATATCCGGAGCAATTTTCCCTTTCACTTCTTCCATTAGGATGGTGACTGTATCCCTTGACCCTCAGGATTACAAAGTATGGTCATGTATCTGCTGCCTTTGCCCATAACTAGAGCCATTGACTTCTGGATACAATTGATCTCTTTTTTCTGACCTACGTGGAAAGCTGGCTTTATGATAAGCTCATTTTCTAGGTTTCTTTTATAGCTACCAAAAAGAGGCAGTCACCTCAGAGGGTGACTCATGCCACCAGCTGTAGACACCTGACTTAAGTAAGGTAAGCTCCACTGTGAAGACACTTGCCACTTTTCCAGGGGGGGTGTGGAAGAACCCAGACAACTAGCTGAAATAAAGGATTTTTAAATGTCTAGAAATAGTTTAACACAGTCCTTCCTCCTGCCTTTATAAGGCCTTATCAATGCTCTTCTTATATTTGGTAGGGAATCTTGTCCAGTATTCCAGTAAAATGATTATACTGTTAGCCTAAATCATAAATTAAAACCAATAATTTTTTAATTCTAAAACTGATTTTTCTTTTTTCTGTCCTGCCTTTTAGTATCAGTCTTCTCTGCTTTTCCATATAGATTTCAGTCTTTCTTCTCACTTTTCCCTTTTTGTCCTGGTCTCTCTTTGTAATGTTGTGACTCTAAGACAAAGGAAATCAGTACAGACGCTATATCTATCCAATCATAGCTTTTCTTCTGCCTCCAACTACTTGTTTCCACTCCCTCTTGAGGAACAGGACTATTGTTTAAATAGGTGCAGAGACTAACCTGGCTGAAAATGAAAAGGAGAAGAGAGGAAAATAAATTATTTCCAGCAGAATCATTTTATTGGATTCTCTCATTGTACGGCTCAAAGAGAAGCAATGGATGGAAAATGGTTGTCCAGAATGTGCGGAAGGCAAGACTTTCCCATCAAGAGTAGACATTTAAGTCAAATTAATGTAAGCATGTAACCCAGTCTTAGTAATTCCACTTGTCTGCTTCCCAATGCAATTAAATACCTTCTCTCATTTGCAGTGTGCACTTCTCTGCCAATGTCCAGATTGTGGTTTGGACAGGATGATCAACGATTGCATTTTGCTAAGAGTCTTACTTCCATTTTTACCTTGCTAATGATCTTTATTTAACTAAATTCAAGATGCTGATAGTTTCAACACTATGTATGGAGAGGTTGAGGGACACACATGAGATTCAATTTCCCTTTGTTTACTGTCATTCCTTGCTCTGGTTTGTCTAGGTGTATATGCTGTAAAATAACTTACCTTACCAATGCATTTCCAGGCTGTGGCACTCCAGTCATCCAAACTGTATGTAAATCACTTCAGCAGTGATTTCAACAGTGAAAGTATTTTTTCTGGAGAGAACCAACTAGGTATGGCTAAAACAAAATACAAGTGTAGTCATGGGTGTCATTTATTTCCAGGACTACATGCTATGTCCGATTTCCTATGCCTTATAAAACCTACCTCATATGACCTTGCCCTCTCAAACAGTTCCAGTTTACCTCATGTCACAAGCTAGGACATGAGATACATATGCTATAAAAATATTACTTTGGTAGGCTGTGGTACAGCCTTTAAGATTATTTCAAGCACTTTTGAAAAATAAACACAAACGTAACCACAAAATATGTTTATCTACAGAGGTACTGCTTAAGGTTTGGAAGAGACCAGGGGTAAATGGTGTATAATATGGATATGGCCCTCTTAGAGACTAGCCAGGGACCTGACTTTTGGGTCATAAGTTTTCTGGGGTATCTACCATTAGTAGAGGAGATGTATCTTAGGAAAAGTTTCATTTTTTAATTATTTCTTCTCTGGAAGATATATGTCTATAGTGCTGGACACAGGCTGTTGAAAACAGCAAATTCCAAACCTAGCCATTATAAGACATTTGGCAGTGCACACATACAGTA
Source organism: Fratercula arctica (assembly GCA_947846985.1). Classification (NCBI taxonomy): domain Eukaryota; kingdom Metazoa; phylum Chordata; class Aves; order Charadriiformes; family Alcidae; genus Fratercula; species Fratercula arctica. The sequence goes on from CANTUZ010000004.1 coordinate 46,786,386, forward strand.
GAGCCAGATTCAGAGGGAGAGATGGAAGGAGTTAGATATCTTATACAGGTAAAGAGAGCTTTTGGGTTCTTAGAGCTATCGGTGTAGTAGAGAAAATGAGTTGAAACAAACTAATGCAACCGATGAAAGCTGACCTAAACACTGATTTCCTTTCCATAGAGCAAAGTCTTGCACACGCATTTGCCAAGAACTCACCCTCTGGAAAATCCTTGACTTGTCAGAGGCCGTAAGTCCTCTCAATACCTTTCAAACCTTCAACCTCGAAATGGAACCTGATATATTACCCTCTGGGTCACAGGCTTTGGACTGACATCTCACTAATGAAAGTCTGTTCACCCATCCAGGAAAGATGCTACAGAAGTGCATGTGGACAGACATATGGGAGAAGATTGCTGTTAAGGACAGATGTAGAACATTTTCAAGTCAGCTTGATATAAAGGTCAAATCTTTGGCCTGTTTGCCTTTATATTAATTTATTTAAAGGACTGTTTGTCCCCTGTTGCTTGCCCACAGAACATTTTGTTTTGCATTTATATGTTTACCTACCGACAAATGTGTGTGGAGTCAAATCTGTGGTGAGGAAAGAAAAACATTTTATTTAAAGCAATCAAGCATCAGACTGTTGAATAAGGCTTGTAGCACAAAGAGCAGCTCAGTCTAATTACAAGCATCTCATTTCCCATAAGCAGCAAGAAATGCTTTGCTTGGTTCAAGGCTTTTGGAGACAGCCAATCCATGGTGTGACTTTTGAAACAGAACCATTTCAGTGCAGATGGTCCCTGTGATTTGACAAAATAATGATTCATTTGAGCTAACTAGTGTGCAATTGCTCTGAATTTAACTAGAAAGTAATACAGAGATGATCACAGGCTTCAAGTCCTAAGTTGGCACAATGTGGTGTGTAATGGAGAGCTTTGCAGAATTGAAAGCATCACACAAATAAGTAACTCATTACAGTTTTCTTATAAAAAAAAAAATACAGCAGCTTTTTGCTACGGGCAATTTCATTAAATGCAACTAAACTTTTCTTTTGCAGTGTAGCTGCCATTATGTAACCTAGCAAATGCCACTGCGTGCAACATGGAGTGGAACATCAATGAAATTCTACTGTCACTGCACTAGCATAAATCAAGAAGACTTTATTTAAGTAAGTGAAGTTTCAGCTGCTTATTTGACAACCAAGCGCTGTAGAAAAAATTCTCTAAACAGCCCATTTCCCCATAATGCTTTGCTAATATAAATTGCTGTAGCTTTCCTAGCTTCAGCAGGAGTTTTCCTAGTTTATACCAGATGATATAGAGAGAATGGAAGAGGTTCAAAGCAGACAGCTGCATGATTTTGAACTTGGTTCTAATCCTGATCATATTTTCAGCATTTTAACTTCTGCTAGCTGTGTTATATGGCTATTAGAAATGTCTTTTTATATATATTGAATATTTCATCTCTGTGTCTGAATATTTTAAGAGACAAGCGTGCATACTAGCTATGCTGAGAAAGTGAGATCAGAACAGAAATCTGGAGAAATAGATGTAAGATAACAAAGGACTTTGGTACAGATACTGAACATCTATCAATGATCAAATTCCTGTATAAAAAGGATGTGTAGGTATTTTTTTCTAAATCTTGTTGTCTCTAGTGAGAACAGATGCACTTCCATGTAACACCAGAAATGTTCAGTAAATTGAAACTTTTATTTGTTTAAAGGCTGGTTGAACAGATCTTAAAATTTGAACCATGCTGACTTAGTTGATAGTCTAGGAAATGCACAGAACCTAAAGATGGTAAAAGTATTTTTACTAAAATTCAAAATATACTAGTGATGACTGAAGACAGACTATAGGTATGACATAAAGCCCAATGTCAAAAGAGAGCACTTTGCAAGGACCCTTCTGGAACTACATGAAGACGATTTTACAGTCCTTTTCTTCAATAATATCCTTATTTGCTCATGAAACTGCAAAATTCTTTCAAATGAAGGATTATGTCTAGAGGAAATTGCATAGATCATGTACTTTCAACACGCCTACCTAGATCCCAGGAGAGTTCCGGTAACAGACCAACTCGTACCAACATTGACCAGGTATTTCTGCTCCACAGTTTGAAATGCTTGAGGCGTTTGTTCTATACGACTTATCAGGATGACTTTAGTATAAATTATTTGACCCGTACTAATTTAAATGTAAGTCATATACTACTATATCCTGTCTTGACGGTGTTGTACTACTCTGAATCTTTAATGAGAATCGTGGGTACATCAATATGAGAGGATATATTTTGTCTTACATGTGCTTTCATGTACTGAATCCTCAATTCACATAAATAATGTTTTTCCAGGTCTTTAATGTATATGAACAAGGACAGAGAAGGACCATATCACATGTTTAAGAGCCATAATGTTATTTTTGTGTTATTCTAAATAAGTGTGAGTAGTTTTTTTAGGACTGCACACATCATACGTTTTCCTAGAAAAAGGTCAGGAAGACATTGTCTGTAGTTTTAATTTGAAAGTGTCATGAATTATTTTGCCTTGGATGAAAGAAAAATTAAAAGAAACTACTGTATCTTTTGTAGTGCTGAAAGGAAGGGCTCTGTGAATCAGAACACCTGGACTTGCTGCAGACTAATTACTATGCCTCACAGACAAGTCACACAAGAGAGCCATTTTTGAAGAACACTATCATAGATTTCTGATAGCATGTCTGCAGAAGTGCCACCACATCATTCATTCAACAAGCAAAATTGATTTTTTCAGAAAACTTTTACATCTAAAAGAAGTAAAAGAAAAAAATCTCTGAGCTTGTTGATGTACAGGAAAAGCAGGTAGAAAACAAATTCTTTTAACAGATCATGGAATGGAGCTATCTGATTAGCAACAGTAGGGATTCATGTTATATATTTGGCCACTGTAAGATAAAGTGATTATAGCCCTAATACATTGCAGGAGTTACTGCTCCCAGCTCACACTTTTTTTTTTTTTTTAACAAAATTCTTTTAAAGTAATCATGGATTGGCACATGCCTTTATCTCCCCTGATACAGGAAAGGTCAGTAATGTACCTGGTTGTGGACTGTGTGCTCATAATTGAGATGCATCCGAGCACTTGAGTGTTTCCTCCTCCAGGGGAAATTTAATGGAATCATTTCATTGTACACTTCTCAGCAGCATCAAACAGTGGTTTGAATTCACAGGAATTTATTTAAGTATTTGCTTGTCAACAGCAAAGTTGATACGGCAACTGTATCAGTGTAAATCCTTTAAGATTTGAACGAGATTTTGGTTTTATTAATTTGCCATTAGGCTTGATACCTCTGCTTATTAAAACATTCAAAAGCCAGACTCTCACTAATGTATTTTTTTAAAAACAGACAAATCCTTAGTGTATTTTTGTATAGTCCCATGGGAGTCAATGTTGCTACTTTGAATTAGTCCCTGTCTGATTCTAAGACTTCTGCGTATATATAGATTATCAATAGTCAATTCACGTGCATATTGAAAAGCATCTAGTGGCATTTGAAATGTCCTAGGGTATCTTGTTGGTCCTTCAACTGTCATGCCAAAGGTCCTAAGTGCTCTACCATATCCTGAAACCTTTGCAGATGTATCGGATACCTTATAACTTGTTAGATGAGTTAGACCCCTGTATGTGGACAGTTTAATCAAGCCTGTGCTACATTGTTCCTGAGTTCTGGAAAGTATTATGACTAGCATTAACGAGACATGAAATATATATTGCTACAGTTTCCCAATATGTTTTCCACTAAAAGCAGAATGTGTAGGTGTGGTGGGTTGACCCCAGCTGACAGCCAAGCATGCATACAGCTGCTCACTCTCCTCTGCCTCAGCAGTCGGAAGGAGGGAATAGGGAGAATGAGAGCGAGAAAACTTGTATGTCAAGAGTCAAAACAGACTCAACTTGAAAAAATTAAGTAATTTATTGCCAATTAATATAAATATATAATTACTGAATTGGAGGGGGGGGGGGAGAGATAAATAAAATTAAAACCCTTGAGGAAAACAAACCCCTCCCATTTCCCATGCTCAGCGTCACTCCAGACACCTCTTCTCCCTCCTTGTTATTGACGCAGGTTACTCTCTGTCCCTTTAGTAAGGCAACAAGAAGCATGTGGGCGTCATGGTCAGGACGTAACAATTTCTCTCTGACACTTCTTCCTTCTCGCTCTTACTCTGATCTGGGGTGGGTCCTCCAAGGGCTGAAGTCTCTTCGAGGATATCTCCTCTGTCAAGAGTCCTCCACAGGCTGCAGTCCCTTCAGGGATATCTGCCCCACTATGAAGCATCTCCTACTCCTCTGACCTTGGTGTTCCTTCTGTTGTTTCTCCTTGATTCCCTCCCTGTCTTTCCAGCATTTTCAGCTCTTATTTAAGTGCATTTTCACAGAGGCACCACGAATTTCACTGATGGACTCAGCCTTGGCCTGCATTGAGTCCATTGCAGAGCTGGCTGTGGTGTCTGGCACAGGGCAGCCACTGACCTCTTCTCACAGAGGCTTCCCCTGGAGACCCTCATTACCAAAACCTTACCACCTACTCCCAATACAGTAGGTTATGAAATTTTCTTGCAAATAATTTCTATCCTCTACAATATAGGCTTTACTCTTGGGATTATACACAAGTCAGGATGCGTTAGAACTGTGGGCAAATGATCTTGTTTCTGTTATCAACAGGTTCTGACTTGCAGCATGTCCCAGAATTAAGGAGGTTAATAACTCTAAATTCCTGTAAAGGTGACCTAGACATTGCGTAGCTCACCTACCTTCAGTCCCCTGATAATTAAGACATGAGAGTGGGATTCAGCTTGAAATTAAACCTGCTGGTAGATTTCTACATGTGAGCTAGGGAGCTGAATTGTCAGCCCTATGTGTCCACAGGAGATGAGTATTGTATCTCCTAAGGGTATCTAGGCAACTGCCTCAAGTCCCTGGGCAGTGCTATTTAAATAGATGCCCTTTGCGGACAATAGAAGCTAGAGGTTTCCACACAGCAGTCCAACATACCCAAAAATGAATGCCTAAGGCAGCTGGAAGAAGTCATCTTCTGTAAGTGAATCCCTTCTCAATGACTATGGAGATAAGAAGCTTAAAATAAACTTCCACATCTCTTCTGGCTCAAGTTCAAATGAACCTCAGCCCTTGTGCTGACATGCGTAGAGCTGCTTGCTACATGACAATTTACTGGCATTCTGAGGCAAGTGAACTGGCAGGAGACAAGACAGTGCAGCTAAATCAGGACATGGAGGCTCCTTAATTAAAATAGACTAGCAGTATGTAGCTTCATGTTCAGGAGCAAAGAGATAATAAACAATTGATTGGGGTACTGTGCAATGGTTGTGTCTTCATGGCAGAGTAGTTGTTATCCACAGTGCTTCCAGCATTTCCTGAGTTAGGAAATACAATTTGGTTAGGTCCTGACGTAATGTCAGAGTGAATCTCCAATAGATACCATGCCCTTTTCACCTACTGCTTTGCAAGAAAACTTAAGCACATAGACAAGCAGAAAGGTGTGGTACACCTCAGTAAGCCTTCTGGTCTGGTAAGCCATGAGGCAGAGCAGTAAAGTGCATTAGGAATACACCAGATCCTACAGTCAATATATGTCAGGTCCGTTCTTGTAGTGTGGTTAGTATGGCTCAATACCATATGCTCATGATTATACTAGACTACAGAATTAAATATTTCTTCAATGGGAGGACACATTGACTGGCATTCCCTTTGAGAGAGACGTCTGTATTCAAAACCCAGAAATGGGTTCATGGTATTGTGCAAAGACCCTTTTTTATTGCGTGACTTGAAAGCCAAAGGCAAGGAAAAGGACTGCCTCAACGGTGGTGAGTGGAACAGAACAAGGGAACTGAATCTCCCTCCTTTGCATCATTTCATGTCAGGAATTAGTGGGAAGAGAAGCATCTTTTCCTGGTGGTGTGGTCTCTTTTGCTCTACACCTCTGGAAAATGAAATAAAGCTGCTGGGGAGATCGTGCTGCACTGAACTAGAAATAGGCAAAATTCAGAGCCCCAGGGACAGTGGAAACAACCAATGTCTGCTGAAGTTCTCTTGTCTCTAGTAAATGTACTAGAGACAGTATCTACTAGTAATATCTGCTAAAGGTATTGTAAGTGCAAAGACAGTTGGGAAATACACACTCAGATTTGCAATTTGCACTTTTTTTTTTTTTTCTGCTCCAGAAAGCACTTGCAAACCCATTAGGCATTTTATAACAATGTTCTGTGGCTCCCTGTACTTACCACAGATGAGCAACAGCCGAACTATCAGTTCGTTGTAATAACATCCCTGAGTTAGAAGAGAATCAGAAGAATTTTATGACACTGGACTGGACAAGAAGGTGAAGATATTGCCTGTATAAAATTAATACACTGTGTAAAAGTCTATTTTATTGTTATTAATTGAAAAGCTCCATTAACTTAAAAGGCAAAAACAATGGGCAGTAAATTATTTTTTTTCATGGTTAATCTTCCATTGAATGGAAAGGGCACATTATTTGAAGTTATATTAAAGTTATATTCCTAAATGTTTACACAAAAGTAATGTTGCATGAAAAATGAGGTAGGACTTGATACCCTTTAACTGGGAATTTATTTTGTACAGGAAGATATGACGTGAATCACCAGGATTCCCTCCCCAGTATAGAGAATATTTTAAGATAATATAAAATTGACAACATACAAATGAAAACATCATGTTCTGCAACTTCATTTCTCTTTGGACCATTCATGCAGTCTTCCTTGTTACAGTATCCTAGTATTTCATAACTATTCATAGAGTTTACCCCCATAGTAGGTCTAGCAATAAAAAACAGAACATGCTTGTTCAGTAATCAAACTTCTAAATTCCCTATCTAGACTATTGACTATTTAATTCCATACCTAGTAGCAGTTTTAGCAAAAGAACAAAAGCAAACTGGACAGTGTTTTCAGAGGACTTGCACAGAATGAAATTACAACAGTTTTACAAGCTACCGTGTGTCAATGGAGCTCTGCAATTTTTTTGCCTGAATACTTGTTACCTTCACCAAGTCTGCCATTGGACTTAGCTTAGCCTATTACAAAAAGGGATTACACTAAATTATTGCCATCCGACAAGAGTGTATATAGGAGCCCCTCACCTAACATGCAAACCTCATGAAGTTCAACAAGACCAAGTACAAAACCCAGCACAGGGGTCTGGACAATCCCAAGCACAAATATAGGCTGTGTGGAGAATGGATTGAGACCAGCCCCGAGGGGAAGACCTGGAGGTGTTGGTCGATGAAAAGCTCAACATGAGACAAAAATGTGCACTGGCAGCTCAGAAGACCAACCATATCCTGGGCTGCATCAAAAGAAGAGTGGCCAGCAGGTCAAGGGAGGTGATTTTGCCCCTCTATTCCACTCCTGTGAGACCCCATCTGAAGTACTGTGTCCAGCTCTGGGGCCTCCAACATAAGAAGGACATGGACCTGTTGGAGTGGGTCCAGAGGAGGGCCACCAAGATGATCAGAGGGCTGGAGCACCTCTCCTATGAAGACACACTCAGAGAGTTGGGGTTGTTCAGCCTGGTGAAGACAAGGCTCCAGGGAGACATTATAGCAGCCTTCCAGTACTTAAATGGGGTCCAACAGGAAAGATGGGGAGGGACTCTTTATCAGGGAGTGTAGTGATAGGATGAGGGGTAACAGTTTTAAACTGAAAGAGGATGGATTTAGATTAGATATAAGGAAGAAATTCTTCACTATGAGGGTGGTGAGGAACAGGTTGCCCAGAGAAGTTGTGGATGCCCCATGCCTGGAAGTGTTCAAGACCAGACTGGATGGGGCTTTGAGCAGCCTGGTCTAGTGGGAGATGTCCCTGCCCATGGCAGGGGGGTTGGAACTAGATGATCTTTAAGGTCCCTTCCAATCCAAACAATTCTATGATTCTACAATTCTATGAACATGTGCTGACTTCTTTGCAAGTGTTCTAGAAACCTGGTGTCTCTTTTGCTGGAACAAAATGTCATAAGGATTATTGTAAAAGTGACAGTCAACAGCAGCCAGGCTTAAAGCCCCAAATGCACAAATATGCAACAAGAGATTCTCCATGTCTGAATTATTTCATAGCCTACATGGACAAGCCACACACAGGAAAGAGCTATCGCGCAATAAAACTGGCAGGGGTAGGGATTTATAATCATAAGCTACAGGGTGTTGATGTTGGGAATTTAAATTTAGTTCTTTAATTTTTTAGCTATTACTTGTGTTTGTTTAATATGTAATTGCAACGTGCTTTAAATGCAATGAGGATCTGAGAAGTGGAAGAAGAGATAATGTGATGAGAAGGATAGGGAGTATGTTGGATGAAGCAGAGTGTGGAGAAGAGAAAAAAAAAGCTGGGAAGATAATAATGGGCATTTAGAATGAGAAAAACATGAGGACAAAGTGAGGAGCGGACCATAAAGTTTTCACTAACAGTTAAAAGTTTCTTGATGACACCAGCAATCAATACAAAGGTCACACAAACCTTTGCCTGACCCATCTCAGATGTTCCTTCATAAAAGATGTGGTTGTCAGAAAAGATAGAAGAGGAAGTAGTAATAGATGAAGAATCACTGTAGACTTTTAGATGTTTGACTGTAGGTGCCTCCTGGAGACCTTGTCACAGCTGAGCTCGTCATATCAATGGATGAAGAGAAGCACAAGAGCTGAACGCAGAAGACCATCTGATGAAACATTCCTTTATCCACTGACTACAGTGGAAAGCTGAGCAATTATTTTTTGAAGAGAGATGTATGGAATAAATTCCGTAAAGTACTTGTGCAAATGCAGACTTCAGTTTTCTGGGTGTTCTCTGACCATGTATCAGAAAAGGGTATTTTTATAAGTTAACTTAATTTTTCCCCTCAAAAATTGTTCTTCCAAGTGGTATGGGTGAATGTTGCCACCTGCTGAGTTTGATGTACCCTAAGGAGAAAGAATGGAAATCTGTTTCTAGGAATTTCTTTTTAAACTGTCACTAAAAATAGAAAAGAAAAAGATGCCAGGTTACCCAAGCTTTTGTTATAATCAAACCCCTAATGTAAAAGTTGACAGTGACATTTTTCTTTGCAAAAAGAAGAAGTGAAAGTCTGCATTTACTAGGTAAAATCAAAGAGGTTTTTTTCCTCCTTCTTTTTAAAATGTTGAACAAACATCTCAAGACTTGTCTTTTTCTTATCTGAGACACACAAGGCAAAACAAGATACCAAGGACTTTGCAAGCAAGGTGAGAGTACTTACTTATCCTGTAATAGATACTCTGTTTAAGGTTTGAAGGATGCTGACTTCCCATTCTTCCTGGAAGACTACTTAGTTACCTCTACAACATGTATAGTTCAGAAGTTGGTATAGTAGATTATGTCTGATGCTTTCTACATTTATCAAAGTTAAGTGGAAGGTCAAAATCACTAATTTTCTCTTTCCACTATAACAAAAAATATATTGCAAAGCAGAGAAACTTAACAGAACAAGGAGAAAAAGAAACTTTTGGACTATACTATGTCCAAGTTTTGGACATGAAACGAAATGAAAGAGACTGAAAGAAGCATTTTCTTTTGTGCTGAAATGTATAAATGATATGACAGAGATTGCGTTCCCAATCCAAATGCCAGACTTTTTTCCTGTAGGGCTGTGTAACAACTTACTAATTTTACTTACCTACGTTGTAAAATATACACAAGTTTCCAGAATTAAATCTCTTACTTTATAAACAGAAATAAACAATAGGAAAGCATTACAGGCAGAAATGCTACCTCAAATAGAAAACCTTAATGTCAGTATCACTTTTTTTGGTCTGTTGCCTGCGTATAAAGATCAGTCTTGTCTTACATTATCTAAACACATCTCCTCTATTTTATTCTGGTTTATTGGCTACACAATTCAAAGTTGTTTCAGTAATTAAAGACAAGCCATGTTTCTTCCCCCTGCCTCCACATATTCCTTTCATATTTTAAATCAATGTGTTTTACAAAGAATTGGCTTTCCCTTTCCATTTGCTAGAAATTGTTTTATGGAATGTAATAATATTACAATATTTTTTTCATTAAAGATTTTGATACTTCTTTTTCAAAGAACAGAAAAAAAATTTTTTTAATGGTTTTGACAAGATGCAGCTTCATAGTACAAAGACTGTGGGAAAAAAATACTCTCTTCTCTCAGTTCAGTTTACTCCTTCCCTCGTACACTCTTTTTAATACATGCCATGTGCTGACTTATTCTGTCAGCATTCACTGTCAGCTTTGCCATCTCTGTCAGTCAGGATTGATCAAAAGGCAAAAAGCAGTGATTTGCCATTTGGCTTCTGTTTGGCTAACATGAGCTATGGAGCAGCCTGTTTCTTCCAGTTCTTAGTGCAAGCTGCAAATGTGGAGATTTTGGGAGGGACAAGTCATTTACGCATTGAAAATGCATCTTCAGGACAGCCTAAACTATTTATGATTTAGGGCTGATATATCCATGTCACTTTGAATAAAATAAAAATGACAGTGTATTTCAGAAGTCTCAAAACAGTTCACTGACCAAATCAAAAATGATGGTGATTCATACAGCTCATATGTGTAACATCTCAAATATTTGGTGTTTTCGGTCAGCAAATTTCCGACTCTTTATTTAATAGTACTCACAATGATCTCGCCACAACTAGATTTATAACTTTCCTGGATGTGACAAAATGGAGCTGAGTCTATTATTCTTTTCCTCTTCTGTTAATACTAGCAAGCCATAGAAAGAAGGAAAAGTCAAATTATTGCAATGAGATTTTTCAAAAGCACTCAGCATTTTTCTGAGTCATCACCCGTTGAACTCTATGATTAAACTCTTGCTGATTTCCATGGCAGCAGAGTTATGCTAATTTTTATTACTCCTGGACATGCCATGCTTAAGTACATCTGTAACATGCGCTTTCTTTTCAGATGAGGTTATTTAGTGCCTATTGATTTCTTTTTGCTTTCCCTTTCCTTTTATGCATTCTGGTTTTCAAGCTAGTAAGTCAGCTGGTTGTCTCAGTGTAACAATTCCTGATCAAAGTGCTCCAGGAAATAACAGCAATTCCCCATCTCATTACAAAAAAAAACTTAAAAATTGGGAAATAGAAAAATGTTGTATAGGTTGCTAACAGCATGCTGATTTTTAAACAAGATTCATATAAATAATAGCTTCTACCTTGCCATTCATTATATTGTAGAAGTTTTGATTTTTTTTTTCATCTGGTTTGTTTGTGTTTTCTTAAGCTGTAATAAGTCTGAATACTTTTATTTTACTTATTAAAATGTACTTTGGGGGTTGTTTGGTTTTTTATAATGCAATCTATTTATAAGCTGGGTAGGGATAAAAATGTACCCATAGGAGCATTTTTACTAATTCATCATTCTTTCTAAGTTCTCTAGGTCTATTGGAAAGTGAGTGCAATAATATTTTTTTGAAGAATGAAATTTATTTTACATTTTGGGGATGTGGGAATGACTGATTATAATACATTACATTTTAGAGCCTTGAATCATGGCAGAATTAAGTGCAGAAAAGAATACTTCGATTTTTGGGTATACAGCACAGTTTCCATGAAAATTAGAGTAAATGGATACTTATGAAGCTGCAGAGACTGACTACAAGAATCCCAAAGCGTTATGTGGTTTCCCAAATGTTTTCTATCAAATTCTAATACTAAAGCATTTTGCATTAAACATAGTAATTCAGAGATATCTATGCAGCCATGAGCGACTGGGATCCCATTTTTATAGTAGCATTCTGTAGCACCAAATGACCCCTTTCCCTTCTTTTGCACATCTTGCAAGAGCATGTATAACATATAGTGACAGGCTGACTCCGTCTCAAAAGAGTTATTATATAGGAGAGAAAAGGCCTGGGAAGAAAGAGACACAAGAAAGTGAATGTACTTGTTTGTAGTCATAGAGAAAGAAACTAAAAGGCTCCAAACGATGTGAAACAGGACTGAAATTGAAGTTAGTACCCACACATATGACACTTAGATTCCACAACCAAGGCTGCCCACACTTCAGTGACCATTTAGGGATTGCCTAAGATTCACAAAGTTAATTTTCAGTGTCCTTGAAAGGACTGGGTACCCAGAACAGCAGGCAGGGGACCAGGTTCTCTGCTATCCTCATCCTGGGGAGGCGCCTGTCCACATGTCCCACCTCTTAATACCAGCTCTAACCACTAAGTGATCTATTTTCATGCGTCCATGTCAAAATGCTTATGGTAGTTTAGACACCAGGAATTAGCATTCAGCTTCACTTACCCTACATAGCAGACCAATATCTATATGTTTTTAAAAATTTGAATCTAAATCACCTCACAGGATGTCTGTCTTCCTCTTAGGACTACCTTCCACAAATCAGATAAATTTCCAAACATGTTCAAAATTTTGTGGCCTTATTTTTCTCTTTTGTCAAGCATGCTGAGCCAAAGGGACCATATTTCTGTCTACATTGTATTTCACCAGAACAGTGCAATAAAATATGTACGTATGACTTGTCATATCTCTAGAATATATGAATTCTCATAAACTCACCAGATGTTTTGAAGCAAGCACTAGATTTTAATTGGGACATTTAAACTTGAAAAGGCCAATCTGCAATGACAATGTGCTGCTTATTTATTTCAGGCTATTTACATTTTTAAAAGAAGGGAAAAGAAAGTTTCTTGTCCTTTTTTTCCAGAAAAAAAAAAAAAAAAGGAAAAAAGCCATCACTTCATTAATACTGCTTAATAGAAAGATGAAAGTAATAGAAAAGTGAAACAGAAAGATTTCAAAGAACTTTAGCTGTACAAAGAAAAAAATCCCAAGAGAAATTATCTGTAAACTTTCCCACAAAATGTATAGCTACAGAGTAAGGATATAATTTCTTTCCTGAGTAAAGGATTTCCTCTTGGGAACAAAATGTTTGTAAGTTAGAAGCATGAGGATAAATCCTCTCCTGAATGCGCTAGATTAACTATTACTGTATTACTATAGCAGAATTTAAAAAGTTAAAACTGCACTTTTGAAATTGCAAGAGTAAAGCGATGCCTGTACATCCACTGGCCTGCAAAATGAGTCACTGAATACTTTAGGATATCTAAAATGGCACTAGCCTCTTATATTTAGGCATCTGAATCCATTTCCAAGGCTCTGTCAGTTATAATGAGAGCTGAGGAAAATAGCTTAGCTACAGACATCTGTAAGTGTCTTAATGTTGACCTAACTCCATGCAAGGACACTCGTCTGTTCTTGAAAACCATGGTCCTATAGCAGCAAGCAGCACAAAAGTTCAATGTGAATACCATTCAAGAGAATCACTGGACCTGAAAATCACATGAAATAGGGCTTTAAGAGCTCTTGAAAGATGAATGAACCTATCCTTCCACGGTAAGATGGGATCGATTCTACCTGTGGTATTTTTCACCGATGTTTAGCCAACCTCTTATTAAAAAACACCAAATGAAAATAAGTTCCCAAAATCTTTTTTTTACAGAGTTTGTTGTGATCTGAAGGCATGGTTGACCTACTTCAGATGACTTTTTCTAGTCAGACTTGGCAGAGGGCCCTGGAGGAGATGCTATGGTCACAGGTGCTGCATTTGTCATGTCACAACACCAGAGCAGAAGCAGATTGAGGAGCAATTGCAGGAGCAGGACATGATAGTTGAAATGTTTTTCATCGTGTTGTATCACTTGGCCCAGTGAGTGATACAAGGCCCATTTCAATGTGACCCCTAGTGCATCTGCATCCATCTGATCTGACCCCATCCACTGTTGTCTTCCCGGTGTTGTCTTGGCAAAAGGAATGGTGAAGACCCTGCAAAGAAGTCATCCTTCCCCAAATATATACACTCTTTGGGCTTGGTAGAAGAGCAAATATTTCATTAATATCAAACTGACACTATGGTGCAGCAAAAGTAAATGGAAATAGACTGGAAACTGCCTAGAACAGAAGACACTTCATGTACATGGATGGATGGATGGATAGAAGGATAGATACTGTACAACATATTTACATAACTGTATTTAAAGAAAACTGTGAATAGTACAAAGACAACCTCCAAATATTAAGAAATACCAGAATTAAAGCAAGCCAAATTTTCCATGTTTTTTTTTTTTAACCTTCATTTTTTCCACTGTCCTCCTGGATCTCAATATACAGTGTCAGAACTAGGCAGGAAAGATACTTTCCCTGTCCTGCTTCACACAAAATCAATCTAGGGCTAACATTTCAGGATATTATTTCTTAGCCAACAGCAGCTCTCAGTGGGAGCATGCTCTACATGGATATTTGGGGTAGTGAACTGCTTTTTTGCAAGTCCATCCCAAACTGTGACTTTAAAAGGGCACCATAACCATTTTTATGTGAATGATGGCAAAACACTGATAAATAGACAAGACCTCCCAACAAACTTTGAGTAACTCTTCTACAAGATGGATTTGTTCCTGCTTAAGAGTTAAAACCAAATGTCTATGTTTTCACTAGGAATAAAACGCAGTATTTTTTTCTTGCCTTATTCTTGAAAAAAAAATTAAACTTTCCTCGACAAAATTTCCTCACAGAATTAATTCTGAGGTAGACACCTGGCATGAGATATTTCAGTCCAAGCAGTTCACATTTGTCAAAGGTATGAGTGTCTGAAAACAGGTTGGTGTAATGGGAAGTGTCAGGTAACTTTAAATACACAGACCTATTGGCCTGCTCACAGTGCAGTTTTGAAATTAAATAACTATTTCATCACACAGATTAAAAAATGCAGCCTATGTTTACTCTAAAACTTGCTTCCAATCCTCCAGACAGACAGTTTTTCTGTTTTAGCCATAGGTGATATCTGTTGTAAACACGGTTCTTTTTTTCAACTTTGTATGTCTCATAATTACTAAATTGTGAAGTGGTAGTGGGCAGAAATACACAGATCCAGGAGTATTTTTTGGTAATAGCTTTGTCCAGGGCAGGAGAAATCTTGAATTCTTGAATCTCTACTGCTGGGTAAAGTTATACACTGGGGTGATTTAAATCAGCTGTTTTTCAAGTTCTCCTTGCTTGCTTTCCTTTCCTGCTGACAGGGATGGCCTATCCAATACGAAGGACTGAAATTGAATCCTCATGCTGCATAAATGCTGGATAATGCATATATTTACAGCTTGCTCCTGTCTTTAGAACTAAATAATAACATTTTTCAAAGGCTGTTACTCTGACTTGGCCATTGTTCATCTTCTGGAAATGAAATAATTTTAGCATCCTGTAAATGTGTTCTAAATTAAAGCAAAGAGTATCAAAGCATGCTGTGTTAGGCACGAAATTCTAACATTATTTCAGAGCTGAAACCTTCTGTATTGATTTAATCTTGCTTCAGATGAGCTGTCCTTTCCCTCCTACAGGGTTTGAAAGACATTTGCACACAAAGCTTTTATATGCAGAACAATAACTACAGGAGAACCTGAAGGTACATACGGTGGTTTCATCTATTTGGTTTTAGCCAGCTCACTTCAACATTTGTAAAAATTACAACATGTCTTTTTATGAACATCTGATCAGTATTGTTATTCTATCTCCTATCCACATTTATTTCAGGTTACTAGGCTCACAACCCCAAAACTTAGCATAAGCAATTCACTTTCTGTTACACTTATGGCCTTAACTGCTGAAACTCTAGATTACAACCTCTGTCAGGGAAGAGGTGCCATTCAACCAGCGTACGGCTTTTTTAAACTTTTGATTCATAAAAAGAAGCATAATGCTTACTGCACCTGTTATACCACCTCCTCCTTTACCTACAGACATCTCCAAACTGCAGTCTGGCATAACCTTCTTTTACCTAGTAAATGTGACAGGCATAGCACACGGTGATCTATGTAGATCAGCATTTATACTTTCTGCTCATCAGAACAGGTTTGTATAGCTGAACTTTCTGTAAGCATATAAATCTTTGCCCTACTATACATCTGTAAAGCAACAGCTGAGTCCTGGTGTTAGAAGGGGGAGAAGAAGCAAAGCATTAAAAAAAAAATGTTGCTATCATGTTTTTCACATTAGGGGAATCTTTAAAGTAGAAATGATGCATAGCAATTGTTAGAGGATATCAGTCAATGCTATCTAGAGTTTGAAAATAGTTATCTCTGTTAATTTATGCAAAACTTTAGCCAGCTGTGTAAACTACGTGGGAATTTATTTGAAATATTGTTGTTTAAAATGGCACCCTTAGTCCTTCTTTTTCTTTTTTGTTTGAAACAACAGTTACTGAAATTTATGTTGACAAGTTGCAGACAGAATGATGGAGTACCCCTTTTTTGATCTGCAGTTAGAAGTCATTTGCATCCCTCCACCTTACTCTTTTTTTCCACAAAGGGAAGTTTCTTTAACTCAGTTATCAATCAACAAAAGCTCTGAAGGGCTATTTCATACAACAATTTGTTAAAGTGACAACAATGGTATCAAACACACAGCTCTTCAGTAATAGCCCGAAAAGATCCATGTCACTGGGTTATTAATTGTATAAGGAAAAGAATTTAAAGCCATTAGCATTGACTGCCTTTGCTTCCAAAGTGAATGCTTTTTTCTCTGAAATTACCATTCCTTTTGCTTGTTTTCTTGTTTCATTGCCTTACCAAAGCTAGCAACTTTAACCATCTGTATTATCAAAACTCATTTCTGCACATTATTACTATCATCTTAATATCATGTTTTAAAACAAAACATCTAAGAACAATAAACAAGCCAAAGAAACAAATAAATTTAAAGAAATGTGTGCCTATTGACCAGTAAGTATTGTTTTGTAGTTACTGTATGACTTTATATATAAACATTAGAACATAATGTGTATAAGAACAGCAAGAGATACAGAGCAATTTAGGGCTGCAATTTTTATACATTGTGAAAACGTATATAAAGTGCTGACTTGTTTTTAAGTATCTATTAAGAACTGATTGAGGCATAACAGGTGTGCATTTGTGAGATTTTTCTCCTAGAGGAATGTTAGTTGTTCAGTTGACATGTTAGTGAGGTTTTGAGCTGGGCAAAGGGGTCCATGGCCCAACCATATTGCCCACCCCAGTAAATCCAAGCGTGCATTGACCTGTTCTGTACTGATTTCCCCAGTATACCAAGAAATCTGGCCTCTGCTTGAAAACCTGCAATTGTATTCCTCCTCGTTTATCTTTAAAGCTACTGAGTAGGTGTTTTGGTTTGCAACATAACAAAATAACCAGTCCCTCTTTAGCCATTGCAATGTTGATATAACTCCATAAAGGCAGGTACTGCACAATGTGCTTCTGATTCTCCAAGTCCTTATAGCAGGGCTTAATTCTTCAAACACCACTTTTATACCCAGTGCCTTGAGTGGGGTCATTTCCACATATAAAGGTATTCAACTATATGTTTTCAAAACTGGGCCAAGTGTGGTATATTTTTATCTTCTTATCTTATGGGGGAGTTAGCCTTGGTATTTTCCCATAATTCCAGTGATAAATTGTCCTCTGGGTCCCTTTCTTCCTGTCTGAGCTCCATAGTGTATTCCTTTATTAAAAGGAAAGAGAAGCAGCTCCATTCAAATTTCTTTAAAGGTCCTTTGAACACAAAAATGGATATGCCTTTGTTATGGAAAAGAAGGCATATTCTTTGAAAGTGTGTTGCATCACAGTGGGACTGACATACAAACTTTTCCAAACTTTAAAGTGATGTTTGGGTGCAGCTCCTTTTATAGCTAAGAAATCATAAATGTAAAGGTGAAAGCAGCAGATTAAAAGAAAGAAATATAGAGGCAGACATGCTATTTTATGAGGAATTTGAGCTATTTAAAATAACGAATAGCTCTTCGCCTGATGTTAAGATGACTAATAGTGCAGATAAAAAAGAGGATTTGGCTGTGTAAACTCGATTTAAATGGACTTCAGCTGCTTATTTCCAACATTCTAGTCAAAGCAACCTCTAACTCTTCAGAGCTGTGTAGTGCAGGAATGACTTGTATGTGGAAAGAAGGGGCAATTATCAAGTCAGTTAAAAGAAGAATTGATTGTCCTCACTGAGTCTGGTTCTCCACAGACCCAGTGAGGTAACCTTTCCCTATGGCAGCATGAAGAGCTTTCCATTAAACCTGTATGTCCTGTAAGCATTTACAGGTCTTGTGTACATACCCAGAGATGCCCAGGTCTACCTCCTGACTGAGATGCACTGTGGCCAGCAGTGCTGGGCAGCAAGATTGATGGTGCTCAGGGGGATCTGTGCTTAGCAAGCGTGCTCAAAGAACCTCTAGTACATATTGACAGATCAGGTGCCTCATAAAATGCAATTGCTTTTGCTTTATTTTTAAAAGAAAGACAATACAAAGCCCTTCTCTGTCGCCCAAGGAAACGGCTGTGGGCAGGAGAGTGTGGGTAGAGAGGAGTCTTTTCCATAAGACTGTAGGGACTGGCTCTCAAGGGCGGAAGGGTCGCTCCCTGTAGCCCTGCACTGGACTCTCAGCTGCTGAAGACGGACAAAGTTTGGAGGTATGGCCTTGAGCTTAATATGTCTTGTAGTAAACCTCTAAAGCAGAATTCAAGTGTTTTCCTTATCTTCTACAAGTACTAAACTTTCCCCTCCCACCAAGTAGGGATCCCTTTGTGTCTGGCTGGTTCTTTATTTTGTATCAGAGGACAGTGTTCAAAAGTTAGGGGTGGCATAGCCCAATGTGTTAGTGTCAGATTGTCTTTGAGATCTAGTTCTACAGAATTGATTCAGAGGGCAACACTGAATTTTCACTCAGTTTAGGTTGAAGGTGCCTCACTGGGGATTTAAGATGGTATTTCCCTCCTCGCCTCCTCTCCCTCTTTCCTGTGTGCTTCCATTCTCTTTTCAAATACGTGTACATGCCCAGAATGTACAAGGCTTGATCCAAAGCCTTTTCAATTCAGTAATATAATAGGTGAAACAACTACTGATAATAGACTTCCCAATGGAACTATTCATTTCCACAAATTTATAATTATCTTTTAAGGAACCTAATGTGGGATGAGGTTTCCAATATTACTAAACCTGGCACCTTAGAGCTCCATATAGAACAAATGTACAGCTTCACATGATATAACCTGTGTTTCCTGTTACAATATCTATCTAAATGGTTTATGCAGCAGCAACTGTGAAACTTTTGCTGAATACAAGCCTATCCTTCCTCTCTTCTCCATACTTCTTTATTTCCCTTTGCTGTTATTTCGTATTGTAATGTGCAAGCCAGTAATAGAACCCTGTACTGAATTTTGGGATGCGGTTCATAAGAATGATTGCACAAAACAATTTTGCTCTGGGTCAAACAGAATTGGCTCTAAGAAGCTTCAAACTGAAGATACATCATACATGTAAATGGTACAATTTCAGTGCTTTAAATTAACATATGCATTCAATCATGCTGAGTTTATTACTGCAACAATATACTAGACAGTAAATAAAGTCTGGCATAAAACTTTATGCAGTTTCTTCTTCCAGTTGAAAAAAATTATACAAATCAAGACTCCATGTAAAGTGAGGTTAGGTGACAACTGAATAATTACTCTATGTATCAAATTCCCCCAGCTGGAATGTTATGATCTGATGAGTAAGAATTTATTATATATTTTGCTACTAAAGTAAAAGAAAGCCACTAGAATCATGTTTGTTTTGTTCGCTGGAGAGTATAGCTGTTGAAACAATGCTGTGATCAGAATATCCTGAGACTTTGCTCCATGCAAAAATTGCACTCTTCTTCATGGGTGAAGAGTAATGCTTCCTTTCTTCCAACCCACCTGCACAATAAACAGATTCCCATGGGCAGGCTGGGCATGGCTTATGTGAGTGGTTGCAGTATGTAGTTGGCAGCATAGAAAGTGACCTTGTACCTTGCAAATCAACATGAACATTTGGCCCTGTGGGACTCTATGTGCTGTACAGGGTGCCCCTGCATTCAGATGGAGGAGCTATGCTACAGCCATGGTCTTGCTGTCTGTATTGCCAAAAAGTCTTCTCTTCAGGGCAAATCACCCTCTAAACATATGACTGGCATTCCCTGCACTGCAGCTGGATCCCAAAGTCAGCCCAGGAGCTCGTGCCTGCAGGCAGGTGGGGAGTGGGCAGAGATGGGCTGTGGCTGAGCAGGACCCTGGAGCAGGATCCCCCTTGTGTTGTACAGCAGGCAAAGAGGAGGAGAGGGAAGGACCTGGGACTGTCTCCACTGTGCTGCTTTGCTGCAGCTGCTTCTGTGGCACCGCGATGTGCACAGAGCTACAGAGCTGGTTGTCACAATCAAGGATAAACACACAACCTTCCTGCAATCAGCTGAATAACATTGTTTTTCTTGCTACCATCAAACTCTGATGCAACAATTTAATCCACTCTCTTTTTAAAGTAGATGAAAGTAATATCCTTTGCAATTGTGCACTCAAATGAAATAAAACATTGCTAGCTGGAGCCAGTCAAATCAGTCCTTTCATGAATTTTGATTGGTTTCCATGGAAACACTGACATACTCCATTTAGCACCAGGGTCCATGCCTGAACAAAGGAGCTGCTGAATGAAGTCGCAGCATCTTCATACCCATATGCATGGCAGAGATGCATTTTCAAGTAACGTTGGTGGTTAAGTGTTTGTATAAACATGCATAGTGATGTGAGCGCACTGGAGACCAAAATCATTTGGGCAAGAAGCATTCGTCAGCTCTAATTAAGAGTTAGGAAAAGATGAAGCATACAGTAAGTGAAATATATGCATTGCTATTGGGAATAGATCTGTACTTTTATTTAATATGGGGATTTAAAAATTAGGTTTATTTCAACACAGAGGAAAAATCTGGAGAAACTGAGCTCTTCCAAGGAAGCTGAGAAGCTTAGCATCTCTCTGAACTTGTCTGTAATTTATCACTGACCAAGGTGATAACAATAGCTTTCATTCTTCTAGCTGCTTTCTTCTCAAGGTGTCCTGGCTGCACTCTCCACTTCACAAGCCTCTGCTCTTTTGCTGATCACCCATGTGTAATTTGGGAATAACACCACAGAAATTGATGGAGTTCTACTGCTATAAAATAACATAAAGAAGAAAGTAAATCATGCTTTCTCTCCAAGACTTGTTTCACAGCCTAGTGGTTAATATATCAGAACTAATTAACAATCTGATGAGAGCCCCGTGCAACAGCATGGAGTATGTGTGCGCGCTGAATGCAGCAGGCTTGACAATATTGTGTCCAGATGAAGGTGAGAGAAAAGCTAGTGAAGTGGAGCTTTTCGAATTATAAAGACCCTTTATTAAAGATATTGAAACCACAGCACAACCTACTTGTAAAATGCTAAGTACAGCAAGCAGGAATGAAAACAATATGCCTGAAGAATGTTGTGACTTTACAGAAGTGTTTTTTTAAACTTTTTTCCCCTGTAGTTGGGATATTGCCAGCTTTCTAGGGCTGGAATTTGATTTTACCTTTTCTAGATTCGTTGTATTCCAGTTTCACGGTTTGATCACTTTGGGACCCAAGTGACTGTTTGAGGTGCTGGGATGGAGATATTGCAGATTGTGGTCCTCATCAGAGTCAGTGCTAGTGCTGCTCATTGTCAGATGTTGTGAGCAATTTTGAGGGACCTGAAAACATGCAAGACCTGCCCTGTCCACACTGAACTTAAAGCCATGTGGTTTTATGTGTTACTTTTTTGTTGTTGTTGTTGTTGTTTTTGTAACAGGAAAGGTAAGGTTAAAATAACAACTAAGGATTTTCTATAAAACAAAGTGATTACCTTAAACTTTTCTCTGAAATTTTACCCCTGCCAGGTTTCATGAACTTTTGCCGTCTTTGCAAGCGTTTCTTACAAGTGCTTGAGTGGCAAAAGGAATTAACTGCAGAAGTGATTTTTTATAAAGAACTTGTGTGGGTAAATTAATGTGAGTAAACCACACAGTGCTCATTTAATAACTTATATGTCCTTCATCCAAAAAAGTTCCTCAAGCATAGTAAAGGTTTCAGACTAGGCAATCAAAAAGGGACAGAGGTGCCTAATTCCTACATGTAGGTGATCAAGACCACAAGACGGATAAAATTCCTGATACAGATTTTATTTTTTTTTTCTGGGGATTGATTAAGGTAGCCCTTAATTTCACTCCTCTACAGCATGATGAATTTTAAGTTTCCTATTATTAGAAACTTGAATTTTCCCAGTCAGCATCTGGAGAATGAATGCTGTGTATTCTTACACAACAGAGTTGCAGTGCTCTCTAGAGGTAGCCAAACCAGGTATTAGCAAGCTCTCCTTGCCCTGGAAGCAAGGGAGCGATGTTAATGTGGCACTTTTAGGGCTAATGCAGGGTGGTGAGGGGAAAAGTAACAACTCCCAGACAGGACACTGTGCCACCGTGACTGACCTAGCTCAGTGTCTGAGCTCACTGCCTGAGTTGGTATCTGCAGTCTGCTCCTGGGGAAGAAAATTAAGCAGTGCACATGAATTTTACTGGGAGAACCAAGCGTGAATCTAGTTCACTGTGGCAAGAAGGAGTTTTGTGAAATGATGTTAGAAGATCTGAAATAGTCCCATCAGGCAAAAATCTGTCATACTCTGAATTTTCAATGATTTATCATGCTCTTTTATGTTTTCATGGTCCCGCCTTACTTCAGTTTGGGGAGAAAGGGAAAGAGTTTAAGTCAATGAAAAAGGGAGAGAGAATCATTCTCTCCTTAAAAAAACTATGTATAAATGAAGACATAATGTAGAAAATTATGCAAAAGGGAATTATGATAATTTAATCATGATGATTTGTTCTTCCCACTACACAGGACCACTAAATAAAATGAAATGTTGGGAAAGTCAAACCAGACAAAATGTTGTATTCACACACAGCACATTATAAACCCAAGAAAATCATTTCTAGTGAAGACTGTTGCAACAGGGAAAGTAGCGGGGATATTTGTAGGGATGACAAGGGTATCCAGAGTTGTTCTATTTAACGACAACACAAGTACTGGAAGATAAATTAAATGTAGTGCTTCACAGATCACAACTCTTTAGAGGAAGTGTGCAAACATAACATTCAGCACAGGTTACGGCATGTCAACATGTCTGAGAGTTTCTACCAGCCTCTCTAGAAGCAGCTGGTTCTGGCCATGGTGGCGAGAGTGTGCTGGAGGAGCTGGGCCATTGCTCTGAACCGGTCTAACAACTTAAATGTGTAAATATAGAATGTTTCACATTTAGTTTTTCATTCCCTTGTTATCTTCTGGTTTAGGAAAAAGCAAACCCTGCAAATAATTAGGCAAATACTTAACTGCAAGGCGATGTGTCTTGCACCAAGGACTGATCAAGCTGTTGGAAATATACAGAGGCCTAAATGTTGTGAGATTAGGGTTTAAAATGGGACTCAACAGAACTAAGGCAATTCTCCTGCCACGCATGAAATTATAGAGGAATTGATTCTGTTTTCTGGTTGCACTGAATCCAACAGGAGATTTACTATTGCCCTTAATGGAAAGAGTAATGATTGCTATAAACTGCATACTAATAAACAGGTCTGTCAGTCTATGTATCTATCTATCTGTCTGTGAGCTTCACTATATGCATAACTACCTATGTCATTAGTATAATTATGAAATGTTATTAATATCTGGTTATTTTTACCCAGCACTGTAAGACATATATCTCTTTTTATATGAATATAAGACACATATGATATACTAAAGAGAATTATCTCACTATTCATTAAATAACTATGAATATAAGACACATATGATATACTAAAGAGAATTATCTCACTATTCATTAAATAACTATGGAGATCTTCCTCAAAAGATCTCCAGAGGTCCCTTCCAACCGTACGATTCTGTGATTCTGTGAAATGAAATGTGATATGTCTCCCCAACGTTTTAAGGACTGTCACTTAACAATTATTGATTTTAAGAAAGAAAATTTTGATCCTACAAGTAGTTACATTTAAATAAAAAAGGAATATATGAAGAAAGTCACTTTTTATCTGCATATATATAGTTTTAAAATGTGTGGGGTAATACAACGTCATTTATTTACAGCTTTAGTTTAACATCTACAAATATGTTTTCATTGACACTTGTGAAAAATATTATCCTTTAATAATTGATATTATTTTTGTAGTAAGTTTGAGTCTGAAAATGAATTCTCAAAGCATTTTTCTTTTTTTTCAATTGTACTGGTTTGTTCATCTCACAATCTTTGTTAAAGAAAATAATTTTATGGATAAATGACTCCATCTAGAGCTTGTTTAGAGTGAAAAAAATCATCTTAATAAAGCCTAATTCTGCATTTAGCATATTTAAAAACCCACATTACGATAATTTCTCAATAAAGGCTTCCCAAAAAATATACAAGTTAAACTTTATTATATCACTAAATATACCATCATGAAAATCACAGTTTATATTGTTTCAGCTATGTTTAGTTTTACATAATAAGAGAAAAAAAATCTCACCAAGGGGGAACAAAGTATTTCATCCTTTCTGAGAAGAGTGTTGCTGCTTATTTAGCTTCTCTCTGCATCAGTCTGAAGTCAATACTCAGAGCACTGCAGAAGCTTTTTCAAAGTGAATCCATATCCATTCAAGGAGACAGAAAAAAATGAGCTAAATGCTGTTTGCTATCCAAGAGGAAAGGTCTAATGGAGTCAGGAAAGAGAGTCAACAATGACTGAAGAAACAGAGACGCTAACAGAGGTTGCTCCATCACAGGTCCATCTCAGTAGTCATTTTTAAACAGCTGAAGATAGATGAAATATATTTTACTTATAGTGAGCCCACTTATGAGCCCATTGCTAACCAGAAGCATAGCTTCTTCGTTCCTTGGAACACATGACCTAGAAAGGAGCAAAGAAAAGGCCCAAAAGGTGTCTGATGCATGAGCATGCATGAGCACACTGAGAAAACCACCTTTCAAACACAGCTGCTTCTGCATGGGCATGGTATTCTGACCACCACTGGTCTCCAGGGTGGAGACTTGCTCCTGATAATCTCAGGTGCAGGATAGTTTGGAGATACACGTTACCTCCAGATTAGCTATGTGATATGTTAGAAATGCCATGCAGAGTTGTTAACTTGAGCTTTGGAAATCAGAGCACTCTCAGCACACTTCTGTTCCTGCCTTAATTTGTCTCCTCTAAGTGGGTCTAGTCTAAGCTCAGGAACATGATGGCATGGCTTGTTCACATCTCTAATGGCATGATATAAACAATGGGTAAAGACAGATGAGATCATTTTTGTTGTGTTAGTGTCTGAAAGTGGATGATTGCAACTGATACCATATCTTGTATCAAATAGTAGGGCTGTATTACATTGGTAATGTGGATTGTATCGAAAGCTGATTTCAAAAGACCACCCTGACTGCCTTCATTTCTGTCCTGTTAAATCTCTTCCACTGGTCTCCTTTGTGCACATTCATGTTCTTTCTTCTTCTTCAACATTTTCTGTGCTGTCCAGATTTTATGCAGACCTTTCATCTTCCTTTACCAAATAACAGGTTGCAGGTGGTATATCTGTTCATGCTGCTGACATTTGTCTTGATATTTCTTTTCCTTTTTTGGCATCCTTTATCATTCTTCCTGGAAGATGCCATTTTCACAGTCAATTCTATGCATCAGTTGATACATTCAGAAGATTTTCCTAGCGATACCAGAATCTCATATTAAAAAAGACATGTGAAAGGCTATTTTTACAGTTTAATAATAATAAAAATAATAACAATAATAGAAGAATAGAGGGTTTTTTTAATTTGTTCTGAAAATATTTCAGATTTCTCATTTTCTTTGCTTGAAATTTCCACTCTCTTTTCAGTGTCAAAATCAATGGGTAATTAACTTCACTGCCTGCCACTCTTTAAGACTGTTATTGGCTTACACAGTATGAAATCCTTAAGGAGTCAGTTCCTATGAACAAGCAGGTCTGCTTGCATCCTAGAAGTCAGATATAAGGGATGGAGGCAAGAATAACGGGGCTTTTGATGGTGGCAGTAGTGGCACCATCTTACTGTTGTCACGATAAAATGGAGAGTGGAGATAGCTTATGGTGACCATTGGTCACAGTGGAAGAAATACAACATGATGGTCTGATGAATTTGGCTGTGATGCTGCCCTTGGTTTACTGCTGGCAACCCATAAGATGCCTCGGTTAGGTAAGACTGTTCTCAGGGGGCAGGAGAGTGAGGGGTCTCTCTTTTTCAGTTAATTAATGTAATATTTCTGTACTAATTAATACAATTGAGCAAAGAAACGTGGCTGGTAAGTCAAGAACAGCTGAGCTTTACAACCAAAAGCAGTGAAATGCGATTAAATTTCTTATATGTTGTAGTATAAATAGTCAGCAATTGTAAGTTCTTTGAAACAGTGACCAAATCAAAATTGTGTTAATACCAGGTGCTTTCACCTGGCCGTGGCAAAGACTGTTTTCGGTTCCTGGAATAGCTCAGATGATTGTTCTTTTTCACAAAATGAATAGTTGTGAGAAATATCACCTTAAGCTATGAACTTGGTTCTATGACAGCTAATTTTCAGAGTGCCCTTACAAAGCTTGTACCTTTTTTTTTTAACAAAGTGTATACTCTTTAGTTTAACAGCCACACCATCAAAACTTTAAAATAGAGCAGTGAATCTGAATCAGCAGCAGAGTATGAAATGGTGCAACTGTAGTGATGTTAAAAATATTAGATAGTAATTTCCTTTATAGATGAGAGACATTCACAGTGGTTAGTGCATCAGAAAGCAACTCAGAACAGGCTTCTGCTGCTAGGATCTGGTACTGAAATCCTCCCACTAGACACTCAGTTCTTCCATATCTCAGTTACTATGATTTGAAAAGTGACTGCATGTCAACAGCTTGTAAGCACACTCTTAACTGGAGACGTGATTAACACAACTTAGCTTAGTTTTGCCTATGTAGACTCCTAATTAAATTCCATGCCTACTAAAATGTGATCTCTTGTTAAGCATGTTCTTACAGACATTTCATGTTAAATAAAAATATATTTGATTGCAACAATTGCCTGCTTAGCTTAGTCAAGTCTATAAATGTGAGCTGTCTACTTAGGCAATGTAAAAATGCCTGTGTGCTTTCCTCCAAGAGGCCTTTAGCGTGGTCTTTTAAGCTGACCTGAATTTTCAGAATATGCATCGCCTAATAGCTTCCTTGATATTACAGTTGTTCAGAAGAAATAGTTGGTAAGGCCAGAGGAAAATGTGTCTAGGCTTTCACTTAGATCATTCAGTGTCTACATTATTTTCATGTATCTTTTAAAATTCTTTTTTCTGTATCAGTTTAGAGATTAATTGCCTTAGAGAGAAAAGTTCCTTTATTATTAAGTGCCTCCTTAAAATCTAATGGGCACAGGGAACATATTCTCTGTTTCACCCTATGCTAGTGTCTGTTAATTACTTTTTGCAGTCTTGCTCTGGACTTTGCTTCACTGCATTTTGTCAAATCCTCTAAAGAGCCTGACTAAAACCAGCAACCCAGGTTTGCATTCAATTTGCAAGGCATACACTTGTAGCTGGTGGGGTAGGGGGACAATCTTTGTATTCTAAGGTGAGTGGGGTGTGTGTTTGCCAGTCTCTCCTGTCAACAGTAATAAATGGCTTATGGCCAATTCAGATTAACAAATCATCTCCTAATTAAATTCTGGAAAGTATTGCTACCTTGAATTAAAATAAAACACTGCTTTTCTATTACTGCATACTGGCATTTGACTTCCTTATCATCTGTGAAGGAAGACAGGCAGCTACAGAGAGAAATTCATCCTTTTCCAACACAGATGTAAAAATTGGACAACATGAATTGTCTTGGAAGCAACCTAGGAGTTACTAAATTAACCTAATCTACACTGACTTGACAAGACACACCACTTTCAGGCAGGTAAAGTTAGTAGAGTGGAATCACATCAGGAGTTCTTTTGGGTGAGAGTTTCTAGAATTTACTTTTTCCAGATTTTCAAACTCCTATTAAGATTTATACCTCGCTGTCATTATGTATCTCAACACTGCAGTGCTCCCAGATAACTGGTTTCAGCAGATAAATTAGGTATATAGATCATTGTTCCAAGACATCTTTATATGCATTTTTTCTCTGCTGGGATGAACAAAGTATGAATGTCACCACACTTGTGATCAACCCATTTACCTTCTGTGTTAGCTTTTCTCCTATGTTACATGCAGTCTGCATTACTGTTTACTTGTTTCAGTCCATTAGCTCTGATTCTTCCCAAATCCCACAAGAAGAGGTGGATGTACTTCTACGATCATCCGCCAGATAAAAAATTATCTTATTACGTATCTTGAAGCTGCTTATGATATTCCCTTCCACTATCTGCTGTCCACTGGTAATATTTATGGCTGGAACACTTTGGGTGCAAAACAAACCTCAGCAGCAAACAATGAAAATGGCATTTCTCAAGCAGATCATTGTATGAGCACAAGCTCATAGCCATCTTCCCCAGTGATGGAGATATCACAAGTGTTCCTCCTTTACATACCTGTTGAGTAGCTAAGGGATTATTCATGAGTACAAACTTGAGTCTGTTTTTATCTGTCTGCTGGTACCAGTGAAATAAGTCAATCCACTCCCTTAACTTTTTCTATTCACAGTCCGACTTTAAAAACGTTTGCATCCACTTTGTTCTTTACAGCTCTCTCTTGTTGAGAGGGACTGTCCTAATGGGAAATGGGGAAGTGGCTCTTTCAAATACATTCTTCATTCGTTTGCAATTAAAAAGGGTCCTCCAGCTCTGCCTCAAATATTTTTGAGTGGTCCACCACCGCTCCACTGAGTGCATTCTTCTGATGCCATCAAGGACATCACAGCATATCTTTAACATGATGATGTCTACCCTTTGTTCAAACACTATTGTAAATGTCTTTTTTTCAAACAGTAACTTTCCCATGTATTTGCCTTACATTTTCTGTTGTTGCCAAAGAGCTTATCACCTATCTTAGAGTTCAAAATTTATCCCCCAATACCTGTGGCCTTTC
Organism: Fratercula arctica; assembly: GCA_947846985.1. NCBI lineage: Eukaryota > Metazoa > Chordata > Aves > Charadriiformes > Alcidae > Fratercula > Fratercula arctica. Next base: position 46,815,347 of record CANTUZ010000004.1, read on the forward strand.
TTTTATGACTCATATCACTGTTTCTGTCAGATCCCTGGCTTCTGTCCTGGAGTTCAATTAAAAGTCAACAAACATCCTATTCGCATTGAGTTTCTCTGCCACTCCTCTGCTGCTGCTGCAGTGTTCTCCATGGCTCCTATAAAAAATTAAATGTAACTTGCAGCACTTTATCATTCCCATGATCCTGGTTTTCTGCCAGCCCACCTGCTCACCGCCTTTTCTGCTGACTGGAAGACAAACCCCCATGTTTCCTAGTCAGCTGGGTTTTTACTCACATTGCCTGAGGATTTCCCTGCACTTTTGCTATTGGTCTGCATCAGAACTGGGGTTCACAGCTCCTTGGCTGGTAGACCAAGGAGCTGAGGTAAGGGTTTGCCAGGTTCCCTGGCCACCTGTCTGCTGCTGATTCATGGGCTGCTGCCTGTGATGCTCCTGCTCAGTGTGGCAGCTGGTGTTCACTGATATCCCCTGCTTCCCAGGGAGCTAGGCAGCATGGGAAGTAGGAAACAGGCTCTCAGGAAGCCACACAAAAAACATGTGCTTCTTTCCAGTAGGACTGATCAGTTTTCCCTCCCTTGAAAAAAAAAAAAAAATCAGAGTATCGGCCTTCTTTAGGAAAAGCTTCCTTTCTCTCCTCACCCATTGAGACCCATACCCCACCCAATATTTAAATTCTACCTTCTGGTGTGGTCTGTGGAGAACATGACAGTGAGATTATTTTGAAATGTTATCACACTGATAACTCATGTATGCATCTCGGGCATCTGTTCTCCAAAGACTTCAACTTCCAGGCTGTGTGCCAATCCCACTATGCAAATTTGGTCTGAAAGCGTGCAGACCCAAGCCATGGCCAACCATCTTGCCCAAGCCATACTTCTACTGTCTCTGAGCTGTATTGCATTAACCTGCTCTAACTCCACTGCTCTATCAGACTGCTTTGTGTGCTGTTTTTATTCAGCATTCAGGACTTGAAAAACTTCTGCCAAAATAATTCCCTCAGCAGGAACCTCTAACCTGGGAAGCTCCTGTTTTCTAAAGGAATAAAGATGAACTCCTACAGCTTCATAGAGTCACAGAATCATTCATAGACTCATAGAATACCAGGTTGGAAGGGATCTCAAGCATCATCCAGTCCAACCTTTCCTGGCAAAATTCTTCTTGAAGCAGGATAAAAGGATTCCCATGGTATCACTTGATGGTGAATTAAGGCCACAAAGGTAGCAATTTTACATGGGAAGGAGCCTAACAGGCATCTCTACAAATGTGGACTCAAGAAGTCATTGGGAATGCTTTGCCTGAGGCAGACCACTTTCTGTGGTTAGGTACATGATGTTTGTTTCCAAAGCTGCTAAGCTAAGGCATGTCAACAGCACTAAATGAATTTTTTTAAAGTGCAGGTGAACAATGAGAAGTCATTTGGTTCCCAAGAAATGTATTACAGGAGGATGTGCTGTGCCAAATTCCATCTTCTGGCAGGCGTCGTGTAAATCAAAGACTACACATTTTTCAGCTCATTTTGTCTGTCCAAGGGAACATTTGCTGCAAATCTGAGGTGAATTGCACAGAACAAAGCCTTAAAGAACAGCCTTTTAAAATAAAATTTTTACATTCAATGAGGAATAACATAGCTCTGCATCTGTTTTATGGAGGAAAGAATTCTATGTTAAGCTTCATAACAGCTTATTAAATGAGACAACCAAGTATCCAAGGAGATGGGATTGAAAATGAAGATTTCTTGGAGAAATTCTGCAAGAGGCACAAGGGGGTACCTGCTGTACAACTTCAGCATTCAAAGGACTCATTAGTACAGCATAGGCTGCCTTGCAGTTCATAGCCAGGAAATACGATCATACATCAGTAGACATTTTAATGAGGTTAACGGGATTATTATTATTTTTTAAAGTAACTATGATAATGTAATAACAGTAAAACATCTTCAGACGACTGTTCAGGGTGGCTGTCAGCACCATAATCTCACCTGTGCTTTCAGAAAAAACAGTTCATACATAATGAAAAACTATCCCAGTGGTGTATGAGAGAAATCTCAATGTAAAAAGCAAATTATACAGTTAATAGGCTTGATGTTCATTTTGCCAGGATGTATCCAGCACATGATAGTGCTATCACAGAACAGCTTGCCATAAAAGGAGCTTATGTAAACTCAGTTAAAAAAAGGTGTCTACATGTGTTTCCAGAGTTTCCTTTCATATCCTTATTTTTCATCTTATCTCTCCAAAATATGGTACATCTTTCCCAGATGCTAAACACGCACAGTTTGGGTGTGAAGAATTAAGGTTCCTTACTGCCTTCAGGCAGCATACTCTTAGAAGAGATTACTAATTAGGTCATTTGGAGCCCTCCACAGATTGCATCTCTAAGGGACAATTTCTTTCATCACATGTATGTGATTTTTTTCTATTTTAAACAACACAGAGGTCATCTTTACAATGAACACCTCTGATCTTGCACATGAGGTAAGTTTTTGCGGAGATCTGAAATTTGAATTTCAATTAGGTACATTAAAAACACATCAATTGATATGCATGCTGGGCTCTATACCTCTCTGCTTCATCCTGCCAGTTTATCTTTCCTATGGCTCCTTCACAGCTCAGAGCTATCTGTGCAGAGAGTTAAGGGGACAATTCAGCCAAAGACACTCAAATACTCAAAGGAAATACCAAGATCCACAAATGAATTCTGAAAACATTAAATGATTAAAACTGACTGATAATGCTAAAAAAGATGTTATAGTAGAGATGATTAAAAAGGTGCTTCTGCAAGTCCATGTTAGCATGTGAATTCTGAATGTTTAAGAAGGCTGTCATCTCCCCAGCACCGTGGGGACAGAAACAGAGGCCAGATGCTACATCTCCCAAGTCCTAGGCTAAAACCAGGATAATCTTTGACTATCCCTAAGCAAACAATACCACAAGGAATATTAAATCACTGAAGCAAAAGAGGAGCTTTACTATTTATGCTACTTCAGGATAGTCCCTCAGACATCTCCAAAACCCTCAGCAAGAAGGAATCTTGCAGAGCACCAGCATCAATCACAGGGACTCTTTTGAAGTAGACTGGTGTAGACAAACAACACAAGCTCTAAGGCCTGTAATATTTGGAGGCCAACAGTTTGCAAAGTATTTATATTCTTCATATTTAGTATAAGTTCATATTTACATCTCAAATTGTTTAGTAATAGATCTCCATAAGCCCTTGAGAAAACAAATATTTATCAGGCTGTACTACTGGCTTTCTATTTGCCTGTTCCTTTCTGTAAATTAACAGGTAGAAAAACTGTGATAAAGAAAAGGTAAGCAGATGAACTATGGAGAACCATTTAAATTGCTCAAAAACCTTTGATGAACAGGCATTGAGCAGCTACTGTTCAAGTGCAAAAAGAAAATCAATGTAAAATAGTGTTTGTTCTCTGGGATTCCTGATTCCTAGGCCTGTATCAAAAAAGCTAGGAAAATTTGTCTAAAATGCCCAAGATGTTTATGTTACAAGCAAGGACACTGTCAACACCATGACAAAGGCCCTCATGTCTTTGATGGGAGTCTACAAGCCAGTTATGCAATGGGTGAACAGTGAAACGAAGCTCCAGGCAAAGCACTTGGGTGATCAGTATTGCATATAGCATGTCTATAATAATATAATATATTACTAATATATTATATTAATATAATATAATATATGTAATATAATGCAATGCATAATAATAATATAATAATAATAATAAGTCCTCTGGACCAATGTGTAGCTTTCCCATCCTCACTCCTCAAGGACTTCAAAGAGGAGCAGGTCCAGCAAAGGACAAGTAGAAGGGAGACACTTTTATCAGAGAAAATGAGGGGAACATCTGCACATGGTTCCTGCAAGTAGCAGTAAATCAACCAGATCCAAAATGGGAAGCAATATAGCTGGATCAGCAAGTACTCAACATGCTCAGGTACATCTCTGGTTCTGGTGAAGCTCGGGTCCCACAGCCCCATGCTGCTATGGCTATGATTTCAAGGGCCCAGCTTCGATCAGGTTTCTAGAGAGATTTACCAGTTTATTGGTTCACATTGTTGTGACTGCTTCAGTTTGCTGGTTATTTTTTTTCCTTTAACAAATGATCAGAAACCTCTATCTAAAACTCTAAATAACTGAAAGTGTTTCACCCAGAGTCTGATGGAGGCTTTCCCCAGGCAGTGACAAATTTGGCTTGAAGTACCTTAAATTATCATTAATTTTTCATTCTAGTTTCCACCAAAAGGCATGTTAAAGTTAAAAAAAAAAAAGGTGGGGAAAAGTTTAGTATATGCCTTAGGGAAGTGGTTTTGAGAAATTATCTTAATAACTCCAAGTTACTTCATGGGATTGTGTTGCTATCATGAGCTGCCCATCAGATACCCACTGTGTGAAAGAAGGCACGAGCATGATTTCCTTTATAAACAAAAATGAAGCCACAGTAATTGTTTCATTTGATTCTAATTCTCTACTGAGTGACATAAACGGTGCTGTCAGTTCTTTCAGTAGGTCATAATTGCACTGTATTTCATGTGGAATTAAAATGTTGACTGCAATGTCAAGGGTGGTGCATTTATGAACTAAATAATTAAAATGGTATCTATTATGTCTCCAGATGGAAAGGTAACACATTCCTGCTTCTGCAGTTCAGGCCTGTTACTAACTGCATTCTCTGTACCTTTTTAGCTTCAATCCTTTGGCATTAACAGGAGAAATTTTCACATAAAAAACAAACCATAATTTAGTTGTTGATTCCAGATCTGTCTTGGACCAAATGGGCGTGGGTTGAGGGTCAGGCCCTCACACGTTGAAGTAACTCTTTTAGCTCCTTAAAAAGCAAAGTCATCTTTTCTGCAAATTAGGGGAGCAATTCCCAGTGACTTACATGGGAACTGGAACAGGCTCAGGGTCCAGACTGGGGTAGATAAAACATGCACTGAAATCACCATTTCTACACTTGGACCTTCTGTTCATGCAAACAAGGGCTCAAGCATCTATTGCTGCTTGAGGAAATGAGGCTGGCAGCCTCTCAAGAGTGCGCTGAAATAAATTCAAGTCTTTCCTCTGACTTTAAAAGCCTCAGTCCCAAAACCATTAAGCACTGATTTATATGTTTATTTTTCATCATCTTGGTTTGACAGCAAAGACCACTTCTCTAATTCCTGTGATTTCCGATGGGGAGAAGCGGGGTGAGGGGTCAGATAAACCGGGGAAGGAAAGACCCACCGTGGCACATGATTCGTATCGTGTGAAAATTAGAAGCAAGACCACAGTGTTGTGCTCACCTCTGTGTCAGAGTTGTACCCAGCTCCAATTGTCTCAGTTTATTGGAAAGGACATATTTGCAGTGTTTGTGGGTTTTTTCTTAAGTAAAGCACTCAGCCAACTGATTGTTTCTTTATTACTTGTGGAATTGTTTCTGTATTACCAAAACTATAAACTAAAGATACAGCGAGAAGAAAATCACAGAGCTAGTAGATAAATTACTAGAAAAAACATGAATAATTCAAGCAATGGGACTCAAGTGTTTCTTAAAACTTCTTTCTTTTTTTCATAAAGGGGGAAAAATGAGTTTCATATGAATAAAACCTACCTACAACTACAACAGTAGTGTGCAATTTTAAAGGTGAGAAATGACAAGTGTTAATACTGGCAGGTAACACTGGTAAACAAAGGCTCTGGATTCAAATAGGATGTTGAAGAAAGCTGAATGTTAAATAATGAGAAAAATAAGATAATCACTGTATGGCAAATACTCATATTGGCTTAATCCAGTACAACCGATAAGAATAGCAAAGAGTTCACAGGCAAAACAACATTACAATAAGCTCTTGTTAGTAAGCTGATTAGTGATTTAGAAATTGTTTCTTGATCAGATAACCCTTACATGGAAGACCCTCACATCTTCAGTCTGAAGACGTGGAGTTCAGTCTGGTAAGTCTAGATCTAGAGGAATTTATTTTCCAACCAACATCTGCTGGAGCTGGGACGAAAGGTCCTGAGGGCACTCAGAGCATTGCCACACCAGTGACTCAGGCTGGAAACTGCTGAGAAAACTTTCTCTTACAGTACTCTCACTCAATGATTTCACCCTGTGTTGTGGCAGCCATAGCACACAGTATTTTCCCTGGTGATAATGCACACTGCTGCCGCACAAGCTCTGTGTTTCAGGGATCTGGTTAACATTATGCTGGAAAAATGTCTAGTGCCATGACAGAACAATAGACCTGAGAGCTTCATGTGCAGGTCAGAATACCATCCTGCTAAATGTCATATGCCAGGAACGAAAAGAAATTCCCAGTTCCAGAAATTTTATGGCTATAACATTTGTCTGCAAAATAACAAAGCAAACAGAAAACAGGTAGAAAACAGGGTTACTTTTCTTCCAGCTTCCTAGATTTAAATGCCTATCTCCTTGCCCTTTTACTAATATCCATTCTCCACTGCTCAGAGCATTACATGCCTTGCTCTGTTCTGCACTGATCACACAGTGCATGCTCCCCAAATGCTAAGGTGATAAGAACAAAAATAGGTTTAATCCGAAATTAATTGCATTTCATAAAAAAATATTTTCGACATTTTTTATTTAATTGAGAGCAGATTAAACCAGGTATTATAAAGGACTGAAATGCTCTTTGTAGGCTACAAGAAACCTAATTCCTTTTTTTTTTATTTTTTCTTTCTCTCTTTCGTGGACAGCTAATGAAAAGAATTAAAGAGCCTACTGTGTTGTTATTATTCAAATCTGCTTGAGAAAGATGTTAAGTTTAGAGATGACGGACGAGATAGAAATGTCTGTCTTTTTTAGTTACCCAAAGTTAATTAAAATAAACCTGACCTGTTATCTGCCACCCAAAGTGTCCTATGGAAAGAAGACTCTAATGGTAGCATAGACAAATTGGCTTATCTTGCTAAAACTCCTTAGGGTTAATTAAAAAGCAGCTTATTCTTTGAAGAGTGTCACATCAGACATGGTTACTTTTCCCTTCATTTCTGTTAACACAATTTCTGAACATTTATAAGATTTTATATAACTAAACAAGAAAGTTGAGATTTGTATCAAAGGGAGCAAAGCTTTTGCTTAGTATGAGAGCATGATGCATGAGACCATGATGGCTCTCAAGGTGCTAAGAGCAGGGAAGAGTCAGAAAGCTCCAGCAGCTTAAGGCAGAAACTTATGGAAACGTGACCATGCTGGCTGCAAACCAACTGGCTCTGGTTCTGGAGCAACCTGGATCTCAATGTGAGATGTGTGTTAATTCTGCAAGCCTTTTCAGTCCAAGTCCCTTTTTGAGCTCCCAGGCAGTAGACTAATGCATATGGCACACAATAGAGAAAGGGAGGTGGCCATGGCTGTCTTTATGGAAAGTGCATTTTTTGAAATGTAAGGCTCCACATTATTTTAGAAATTATGAGACCCTACCTGGAGTATTGAGTCCAGCTCTGGGTCCTCCAACATAAGAAGGACATAAACTTGTTGGAGAGGGTCCAGAGGAGGGCCACCAAGATGATCAGAGGGCTGGAGCACCTCTCCTATGAAGACACGCTCAGAGAGCTGGAGTTGTTCAGCCTGGAGATGAGGAGGCTCTGGGGAAACCTTATAGCAGCCTTTCAGTACCTGAAGGGGGCCTACAGGAAAGATGGGGAGGGGCTCTTTATCAGGCAGTGTAGTGATAGGGTGAGGGATAACAGTTTTAAACTGAAAGAGGGTAGACTTAAATTAGATATCAGGAAGAAATTCTTCGCTATAAGGGTGGTGAGACACTGGAACAGGTTGCCCAGAGAAGTTGTGGCTGGCCATCCCTGGAAGTGTTCAAGGCCAGGCTGGATGGGGCTTTGAGCAGCCTGGTCTAGTGGGAGGTGTCCCTGTCCATGGCAGGGGGGTTGGAACTAGATGATCTTTAAAGTTCCTTCCAAACCATTTTATGATTCCATGTTTCTATGAAATATTTTGTAAACTGTGCAGGCAATGGGGAAGTGGTCTTACTTTCCAATTAGACATCTCTGGCAGCAGGCAGCCTAAAAAAGCCTAGGCAGCCTTGGCTCAACCTAAAAAAAGATTGTTTACTCTGGAAGCATCTCCATGTGTCCGTCTAAATCATCCTCTGTTCTGAGCAGGATAATGATATTTAAACTACCCCTGACAGGTGTCTCTTCAAGTTGATTACAAAGACCTTGGTGAAGACTATGCAGCAACCACCCAAGAAGCCTATTTTTGTGCTGCATCACCACTATTGTTAGAAAAGGTCCCTGAATATTCAGTGAACCTCTTCTCACACTTTTTTGCTGCAATGTAATCCTAATATTTCTCTTCCTACCTTGAACTGAACATAGCAAAAATTCATCTGCTTTGTATTTAAAACTATACACATTGGAAGATTGTTGTTCTACCTACTGTGGAAGGCGGAACGTAAGTCCTTTTCGGCTTACAGTAACCCAGATAGTTCAAGAATCCCTTATACACAATATTTGGTAAAGTTCTTGTTCAAGTTCTTAAGCAGTAGCCAAAAAAATGGATGCAGCAGTCTAGTTGCAATCACTCTGGTGTTGTGTGAAGGGGAGTTCACAGAAAAAGGTAACATCCAAGGCTTGACACAAGGTCCTCCTATGAACACATTCCAGAATAAGATTTTTCCTTATTACACTAGTATGGTTAGTCAGATCTGTTACCTGACATTTCATAGATCAGTTATCTTTCCCTTAAACCATTAAGCAATCCAGAAATGCAACTCACTGTTGCAGGACACCTTAAGGACCGCTTCATTTGTGATATCTAAAGAGAATGCAAGTTTATATGCCTACCAAGAATATTATTGTATCTCAAGTTAACATAGATCCTGAAGAGAGTCAAAAGTCACACATCAGGACTTATAAAAAGCTCAAATACTAAGGATGAAGATATAGCTTCCTGATGAAGCCTCTTTTTTCTCATTTGCTGAATGGGCACTACATTAAATGACAAGACAGGACAGTTTGCTCATCAAGGCTGCTACTACAAATATTACTAAAGCCTCTTGACACAAGTTTTTTCTCAGTAGTGGCCTTAGAAAATTATTTAGCCAATCTGACCGCACAATATTTCTAGTGAGAAAAGTCATGTTCTAAATTTTAAGGACAAGTCACTTCATATCTAGATAGCATGGAGCACAAAAAAATATGTAGATGTGTATATCGATTCAAGTGTTCAATGCTGTGACTTTTAAAGTGTTTGTTCCTTGAGAGATTCAGGTTATCCAAGTTTCTGTCTTGGATTTTATCCTTAGAATAAGTGTCGTTATGGCTGCTTTTTTGGAAAGCCTCATTATCTTTGCGAACAAACATGTATAAGCTCTGTCTACATATGATTGATGGTTCTCAAGTGAAGCTGGATTCACCACCTCCAGAAAACTTAACAAATCAATCTTTCCGTAATTTTAACATACTGCATTCTCATTGAATTTTAGAAATCTGATAATCTGAATGAAGGAAACTCTATTACCACTGAGAAGAGTAGGTCAATGATACACATGAACTTCATTCATAACAAAGCCAATTGCTGATGAAAAGGAACCAAACTAGAGATGATTAATTCTTTTTCAGTGGCTAATTTGGTAGTCATGACAATTATTCATACCAAAAAGCTACCAGTTTTTAGTATTGTCTTACTTAATTAATCTTAAACCATCTAAGGGGAAATTTCAAAGTCCAGTAAAATCAGCTAGAGGATGCAGTTTATAATGGGCCTGTCTATGGGGAAAGCTATTCATTTTAATGTTATGCAACTCATGTGTCGTTTGTCATACTTGGCATTGCCATTTGTTTTTCCTTTGTTGTTTAGTCAATTTTCAGTTAAACAGACCCTTTTTTATCCAGAAACAAAACTGCTTTGAGATACTAAGCACCCTAAAAGCGTACAATAAGATGTGATCAGCCTCCTGAGGTGAGCAGCTTATATATTTAAATAGAGAAGTCTTTGTGACTCTCCTTTCCGAAAGGAGGGTAAAGCCCAAATGCCAACTTGAAATGCATGAGTAGGAGGCAGGCATTTTAACCAAGCAACTCTGTTCCTCTCTGACTTGATGCTATCTGTCATATCAGAGCTATGGGTTCCAATTAAGTTAACATTTCCAGCTCTCAATCTCTCAGTGTCCTGTGGGGTTTTTTATACATATTACTTCTAACCCTGTGGCAACAGGTCAAATTGGACAGTAGGTCTAAATCACCTCAACCTAATAACCCCACATCAATAGCGCCATGAGTTGAAGTTTCAATTACAGGCAAAAATAAAGCAGTTTCTCCTTTCCCTGCTGACCGCTGCTTGTACAAATCAGTTATTCCTTTACACACCCTTAGCCCTTGCTTACCTATTGCCCCCTTGGTTCTTCTTCTGTTGCCAGCAGGAGTTTGCTGAAACAGAAGTTAGTCCACTGATTATGTACAGATCTGGATTTATCTTTGCCTTTGATATAAATTTCCTCCAAAAGGTCAGATGATTGTTCAAAATCCTCCATTTTCAGGAGTCATTAGATTTAATCTAAACTATTCTGTGTGTCCTTATATACAATGTTAAAAAAATTGTTTTAAAATTATTTTGCATTACTAAGAAGAGTGCAAAAGCCTCTTGAAAGCATATTGTTGGTCTTCAGTTGTCAGTCTCCATTCAAATATTAAAAATTCTATTGGAAATTCAAAAAGACTTCTTCATATATATTAAAGCATCACTGTTGTATGCTAGAAGTTGGCACAGAAATTGGAGAGAACAGGCAGAACCCCAGTTAACCCCTCAAATTGTTGTTTTGTTTTCTTTTTTAAACTATTTTTAAATAGAAATGAGAAAATATACTATGAAGGCCTCTAGGTTGAAGAGAAGTAATGAAAAATTCAACACCAGGAGAAGAGAATCAACGGTAGGAAGTCCTACAGGCATTTTGTTATAGAGCAGTTGGCTAACTCAAAGGTGAACAACACACAAGATGTGCAATGAGAATTGGCAAATAGCCCTTCCTATTTGCAGCTTTTACCCTCTCAACTCACTGATGAACACTATGCTAGGTTCCAGATAAAACTGAGCATTTCCTTCGTGGCATGTATCCCATAATTCCTATGCTGTTTCTGCCAGGACAATTCTGTCATTTCAGATACCTTAAGTTTGATCAACTGAAAGGAATACCCACTGTAGAAGGATAATAACCTAATGTGGAGCCTTCTCCCATTCATTAATTCTGTAGTAAAAGAAATTCAAAGCCAAATCTCCATCATCTCAGCTGCTTTTTTTTTTTTTTATTCCTTTTTAATCAAATAAAGATGACACAGCATATTTAATATAAAGGATGTTAGTTGCCTCCTGGTGATGCTTCTATATGAGATTAAGGATCTGCCATGCGACTTCTGTGCAGCCCATTAGGATTTTTCAGGTTTAGAAATGGAAAAATTTTAGGTTGGTAGTGAAAAATGGGAGAATGTGAGAACATATTCCCCATGATCCACCAGAGTAACCATGAAGTCCCATCCAGACAGTAATAACCATTCATATTGTCTTGAGCTGAATAGTAAGAGACAATCATCTTTGTCATTTTCCATGTCAGGAGGCATGCCTGTCTCTTTTTCAGTGTATTCTAAGTTTTCCTCTGTTCCAACAAATTCCATATAGACAAAACTTGTTCTCTTTCATTGCGAACGCTGATACTTTTGGCAATGTCAGGCAGAAGATCAATGAGGTTAACGTACTATGAAAGAACCAAGCTAGGAAGAGAGTAAAGTGCTAGGGAACTTGCACTTAAAATATTTCACTATCTTCTATCTTCTTCTAACTATTCCATCTGGGGGCAAACAAAATAAAAGTAACAGAGAAGGAAGAAAAAGGGGGAAATCCAAATGAAGACTAGACTTTTTTGTTTGATTTTTAAAAAGGGGACAGGGGAACAAACTGCTGAAAATCTGAAAATTTGTTTTGAATCATTTTTTTCCATAGAGAACATGCATTCTATTTTAACCAGCCCAACTCTCTACTTTAAAAAGGCTTTAGATGCTTAAGCTTGTCAGAAGAAAAAAGAAACTGAGTTTATGAGAAAGACTCAGTTGAAAACCAGATGGCTTCTGCAACAGTGAATAGATTGAAAACTGTGCTGGGAGTGAACAGCTCCATAGATTAGGCAAGAAGTTTGAGAGATCTTCTGAAAGAACACAACAAGAGCCATGATTCAAAACATTTACAGGGTTTTTATTACAACATATAATTGACTGAAATATATCATGATTTATTTCACGATGCCTTATAGTTAGTACATTTTCTGAAATTACAACAGAATGGAAATAAAACAAACATTCTTTTAGATTGGAATGTGGCATTTTTTCAAGAACTGATTAAAGTTTGCATTTAAAATCTTTTTCAACTAAAAGTTGTGCTTTCCTGAAGGGAAAATTCTGTACAAAAAAGTAATTATTTACTAATGAGATTTCATGTTTAAATAAAGAACAAAAAAAAAAAGCTTTTCACCATTTTGGTTTTCCCTACAGCATCTATAGGTTTAATTTAATTTTTTTTTCCTTCTTTTTCTTCTGAGGAAGGAGAGAAGAAGGTGGTGGAGGTGGAGAGGCAAAGTAGAAAACATAAAATATAAAATTGAACTAGTTTAAATTTCTGGGGAATTAAAATATTTATACAAGGAAAAAATTCACAGAGGAAAGTAGAAAAGTACCAAAGAAAAGTACCCAAACAATCAGTTACTCTGATCTTTCTAAAGGTTTTGATTTTAATATTGTGGACCTATAGTTATGAACACAGTTATAAGACCCTGCAAAATATAAAAGGAGCTAGATGGTAAGTGCTCCGTATTTTCCTTGGGTTGGCATATGGGTTTCCAATTACGCAGAACTAGAAAGATGATCATGTGAAAAACAGCAGCAATGAGAAAACCCCAGGGGACACCCTTGAGTGCCTGCTACATCCATTCTTGAGTTTATACGCTCTGTCGGGAAGATGCACGTGATTTTTAGCCATTTCTCTTTTTAGTTTTCCCACATAAAGAAATACAGTTTTTCAATCTTTAAAGATTTTTTTTCCGCTTAATCACTGCCGCGGCATCAACTCTGAGAATATCTGTTGGGATGGCCATTTTTAGACTGCCCTCTGCATTTCTACCAGTAATTCTTTAAGACAATTGTCAAAGACATTTTTATTTAAAGCCTAAACATGATGGCAGCATGGCTTAAATAGAAAGAGAATTTCACCGTCAAAGAGAATGAAAGAGAATTTCAAACCATCTACCCCACCCTCCAAAGCTGAATCACATCTTTTATGAGACCAGGGAAAGTCTAACATCAGCTTTTGAGAGCTTGAAGGACAAAATGTTGTTGATTTGGCCCTTTATCTGGGGGTGAACTTTCTTCATAGCTCAGCACTGTATAGAAAAATAAACAAAACTGAAACATAAAACAGAAAAAGCGGATGAGGAAGAAAATCATTGCTTTTTAACAACAAATAAGTAAGCGCACACTATAACACCTAATAAATTAACACCAGTGTCACTGAAAAATAAAAATAACATTTTCAAAGGACAGCTTGTCATGTTCTCATGACTCAGGGACTGTCGTTTGTTTTTCCCCTTTCTACTCCCCCCTTTAATTAATACATTTACTTCCAAATAAGATCGGAGCATTAGGAAAATGTCACACCATATGTGTGTTTATTTTTGCTCAAGTAATTATAATGGTGTAGGATCTCTCTTTTCCTTTCTTCGCTTGCTGAGACAGAATGTTCCTTCAGAGGATAGAACAGCCTCAAAGCAGCTGCTGCGACATCTGAGGCAGAGAAAAAGTCAAAACTCTTTTCCTTGTGTATGCAATGACCTTTACGAGCGAGTGAGGGAGTCCTTCCTCCAGGTGCTCTCCCCGCAAGCTTTGGAGGAATCTGCCTATGGCAGCAGGTACAAAAGAGGTCTCATACAGTCGGATGCAAAACCCCAACACGACAGATAGCACCTCTGTGAATGCATTTTGAAATGAATGCCTGGTACCTTATGCACTTGAGCATGGCAAGCCTCCACACACTAACCGCTCTTGTGGAGAAAAAGCTACTAGTATTTTTACAATAATAAGTCAGTCTAAATTCCATCTAAGCAATCTGGTTGACTTGGAAGCAAACCATTGCAAGCTCTAGCCCAAAAAGACTGCCGTCTTGGACTGGGATGGTAGAAGCAGCTTCCTTAAAGTTTCTGGAGTATAATTTTCTTCTTCACTGGTGAATATTTCTTTTTTATCTTCACAGCGAGTTCTGATGTTTTCTGAGTGGTCAGATGTTTGTGGATGTTTTTCTATTATTATTTCTGTAATCTTACTACAGTTCCTAACACAATATCATACTCCAGTATGATTGTCCATTGTCCAGAAACCTCTCTCCTAGAAGAGAGAGATGATGTAGAAGTCGCCTAGGGTTTTCTTATTCCTATTGGTTTTTACCGGTCAAGATGGTGTCAAAACATGGAAAATATCTTATATGGAACAATAGCATGTGATGATTTTGTGATCTAGACATAAATTGAAATATTCTTGCCATCAAGTTGGACATTTCAGATGCTGGATGATTTTAAAGGTCTTCAGAATATCTGTGACGCTTTCTGCAGTTTTAGCCTTTCATACCTATAGTACTTCCATTCTCAGCAGACTGACATTCGCAGAGCTGAGACAGCAGCAAGAGATACCAGAAATAAAAACCAAAAACTTCAATCGGGGCTACTTATTCTAGACACTGTAGGGATGGACAGTACAGACAAAATATGGACCGAAGAACTTTCCTTTCTCTTTAAGACACAAATAAAGAGTTCTTATAACCAAAGCAAAACTGCACAGAAGCTGTAGTCTTGTCCTTTCTGTATCCACTACTAAATATGTGGGATGCTGCTGTCCATTTGGGTTTTGATTCTGTTTTCTAAAAGTTTTGTTTCATTCCAGTGCAACAGATCATGATGATGAGAAGCAGAATTTAGACTTAAGGCCTTTTTCACTCTCATACCTATTTACCCACAATAGTCCCAATGGCGTAACTAATATGAGCATTCTATCTGAAATAGATTTTACTTCATTTCTGTGGGTAAAGGAATGAGAGGTTTAATATACTCAGTTGAGGATTTTCTACTTAGTTGTTTTAAACTGTTGTTTAGGTAATAAAATTCTCTGTAGTTATTCAGCTGTCTCAGAGTTCATTTCCTTGAGGTCAAGATTCAAAAGTCCTAATATTATTGTAATCTATATTCCATTATTAGGGGTAGCTGAGGAAGTTTCTTATTTGCCTGGTTTTTTTCTTAATCTATCTTCAAAGATAAGGCAACATTATGGGATATTAGGATCCACTTCTGACAATCTTAACCTGAATAGTGCAGGAATTAGAGACTTCTTGGGGGTTTCCTACCTCTTGCAGCTATTTACTTGTACATGGTTAACCCGTTCTGAGGCAGATCCTTCCCAAGCACAGTGGTCTCCAAGGATCCAGTGGATTCACAATAGAAATGCAACGGTCACACTCACTGTATTCAATAAAGAGTTGCTAAAGTAGGTTCCCTTGGGCTGAGGAACCACAAATCCTTCTTGAGACCCAACACAACTACAAATCAGCACTAGCCTTTTACCTCTGCCTCAGTGCACAAGAGTCCATCAAATTCTGGCTTTGGGAAGAAGCTGGTTCTGCTTGCTAGGACACTGCAGTGGTAAGAAAAGGCTAAAGTCTTCCACAGATGCCCTCCAAAACAGAAATTTCCTGATGAAAGAATTATACCCTGTTGCTCACAGAGATCATCAGGGAGAACTTCACCAGGTCCTCCATCTGTCTTCTCTGGCTGAGTGACCAACAACCAAGCAGTACATCTTCACCACCATGGATGAAAGCCAGGGACTCCTTGATGTATCAATAACACCTCAGCTTGTATACCTAAAACAACTGAGGACCTTAGAAGGCATTTAGATTACTGTTTCACCATCTTCCCTGCAGAAGAACATAACACGCAAGATCTATGGATGGGTAGGAGGAGTTGCTAATAGATGGTTGCAGATGCAACACCATCCATTACATGTGGACTGATGCCTAGTTAGGAAGCATGTGTCCAAACTGGCTGCTCTACTCTTAGCTGTGAGAGCACCATTGCTAAAATACAAGGCATGGCTAAGCTGGTGAGCTGCTGCTTCCTTTCTAAGGTAGGAAATCTGTTTGGTTGCCTGTCTTACAACTCCCTTCTCTAAAAAATAACAGGCAACAAGACTAACAGACAAAAGTTCAAATAATAATCTGTCTATGTCTCTCATTAGGCAGACCACTGAGATGCTTTAAAAAGCTGGTCCTGAAATGTGATATCAGATAGACTGTCACATCATGGTGCATCAAGTGGAAAAACAAATGGTTATTTACATGCTTTTTAACAAAGCCCTCTTAAGAGATCACAATCAAGTCATGGTGGCCTAAGAAGTCCTTGTCTAGCAGCAAACAATAATTTACCTTGTAGAACATGATCATAGCTCACACTGATTATATGATTCAGTACTTTCAGGGACATGTGAGCAATCACACTTGGTAAAGTGCTGCAGCTACCAGACAGTGTACATCTGGGGACTTTCGGTAGATCCTGACTCATACTTGTGTTTTACAAAAAAAAAAAAGGTTCTTTGGGTTCAAAGCTCTTTGATCTGGCACTGCTGACTGAGGGAGAAAGGGGTCATTTCATAGAATCATAGAATCATAGAATAGTTTGGGTTGGAAGGGACCTTTAAAGGTCATCTAGGCAACCTCCCCTGTAACGAGCAGGGACATCTTCAACTAGATCAGTGACATCTTCAACTAGAGCCCAGACCAACTTGACCAAGCTGAATGTTTCCAGGGATGGCACCCTCTCTGTGAAACCTGTTCCAGTGTTTCACCACCCTCATTGTAAAACATTTCTTCCTTCTATCTAGTCTAAATCTACCTTGTTTTAGTTTAGAAACGTTACCCCTTGTCCTGTCACAACAGACCCTGCTAAAAAGTTTGTCCCCATCTTTCTTATAACCCCCCCCTTTAAGTACTGAAAGGCCACAGTAAGGTGTCTGTGGACCCTTCTCTTCTCCAGGCTGAACAACGCCAACTCTTTCAGCTTGTCCTTACAGGAGAGGCGCTCCATCTCTCTGATCATTTTTGTGGCCCACTTCTGGACCCTCTTGAGCAGATCTATATCTTTCTTGTGCTGAGCTCCAGAGCTGGACGCAGTACTCCAGGTGGAGTCTCATCAGAGCAGAGTAGAGGGGCAGAATCACCTCCCTTGACCTACTGGCCATGCTTCTTTTGATGCAACCCAGGATACAGTTGGCCTTCTGGGCTGTGAGTGCACATTGTTGGGTCATGTCCATCTTTTCACCCACCAGTACCCCCAAGTTCTTCTTGGCAGGGCTGCTCTAAATCCCTTCATCTGACAGGCTGTAGTGATACTGGGGATTGCCCCAATGGAGATTCAGGACCTTGTGCTTGGCCTTGTTGAACTTCATGAGGTTCACAGGGGCTCACTTCTCAAGTTTGTCCAGGTCCCTCTGGATGGCATCCCGTCCATCAGCAGGTAAAGACTTTCTCTTTAAGAAAGTAAGAAATTAATTGGAGGAAGTCCACGGTTCCAGTCACCAGGGACTTCATCTGACTGCTGTGACTTTTCAAATATGGAGAGTGGCTCAGCAACCACATCAGCCAATTCCCACAGGACTCTGGGATGCATCTTGTCAGGTCCCACAGACTTCCGTATGTTCAGGTTCCTCAGGTGGTAATGAACCTGATCTTCTCTTACAGTGGGAGGGATTTTGCTCCCCTAGTCCCCATCTTGTGGTCCATCCACTCTAGAAGTGTGGGAAGAGAGGTTGCTAGTGAAGACTGAGGCAAAAAAGTTGTTGAGCACCTCCACCTTCTCCTCATCCGTTGTTTTAAGTTTGCCAGTCTTGCTCATTAGGAGATGTAGTCTTGCTTTGACCTTCCTTTTCTGGCTGACATACCTGTAGGAGCCCCTCTTACTATTCTTTGCATCCCTCACTCTAGATGCCTATAGATGTCCCTCGTGTTCAGGTCCTTGGCCTTCCTAACCCCATCCCTACACAACCAGGCAGTGTCCCTAGACTCTTCCCAGGATACCCGTGCCTGCTTCCACTGCCTGTGTATTTCTTTCTTGCCCTTTAGTTTGACCAGCAGGTCTCAACTCAGTCATGCAGGTCTCTCTCCTTGCTTTCCTGATTTCTTACACCTGGCGATTGAGAGCTCTTGTGCTCTATGGAAAGTGTCCTTAAAGATCTGCCAGCTCTGTTCTGTTCCCTTGTCCCTGAGGCCAGTTTCCCAGGGGGTCCTATTGACTAACTCCTTGAACAGCTGGGAGTTTGCTTTCCTAAAATTCAGGGTCCTGACTTTACTCTTTGCCTGACCCATATCCCTCAGGACTGTGATCCACTATTGCATGATCACTGCAGACCAGGCTGCCTCCATTCTTGATGTCACTGACTAGCTCACTTGCGTTGGTGATCAACTGGTCCAGTATTGCATCTCCTCTGGTAGGGCTGTCTATTACCTGGCTTGAGAAGTTCTTCTCAATGCATTCCAGGAGTCTCTTGGATTGCCTACAGCTCACCGTGCTATTTTTCCATCAGACGTTGGGGTGGTTGAAGTCCCCCAGCAGGATGAGAGTCTGCGAGTGTGATGGCTCCTGTAGCTGGAGTAAGAAGGCTTCGTCAATAGGCTCCCCTTGATTGGGCAGCCACAAGGCTCCCTTTAGTGCCTTGGTCTCTAATTCTTACCCATAAGCTTTCAACCTGTTCATGGCTATTCCTCAGGGACAACTCTTCACACTCTATCCGTTTCGTGACGTAGAGGGTAATGCCTCCACTCCTCCTTCCTCTCCTGTCCCTTCTGAACAGCCTGTAGCCATTGATAGCTGCACTCCAGTCATGGGATTTGTCCCACCAGATTTCAGTAATAACAACTAGGTCATAGCTTTCTAGCAGCATTGTGGCTTCCAACTCTGAGGAAGGTGGCTTCCTTTGTTTTGCCTTGTTTTTTCTTTTCCTTCAAACAAAGGATTTAACACTAAAATTGTCCCTGAACTGCACCTTAGCATGGAATCTTCCCAATCTGGCACTATTGCTAGGCACTTAAAACCCTGTAAGGGAACATTAAAACACCTTTGGCTGCTAGGCTTTACATGGCATGCCTCTTTTACGCTGGACTACGGGCACCAAAGTGGCCACTAACTTCTGTGATTTCATCCTTATTTCAGCCTATTGCAGAGCCTGTAAGATTCAGCTGAAATCACTCACTTCACTGCTCATATATGAAGAGAGCATAATCTTCACTGCTTTTCTTTCGCCTTCTTCCCTCCCTTCCTCCTTCTTATGACACTTGAGCTTAAATCAAGTACACAATTATAAGCAATGGCAAATACCTTATGTAGCAATGCATAAGCAAAGGCAACGTTGCCCAATAGATTGGTAGTTAGTAAAACCAAATATTGAGCATATATTGAACTAGCACAGATGCTTTTTATGTTTAATGAAAAAAGCAAACAGCTTCTGCATTGTTTCTTTGACTCCTCTCAATCTGGGTCACTAAGTATCTTTAAGCATTCTGTGTAGTTTGAATAAATGGATGTTCTGTAACAATCCAAGATCAATCAACATAAATAAAAAAATTTATCCCAGATGTGGCCTGGGAAGACATTTTCTTGAGGAATGTAGAACATTTGGAATTCAAATTGCAATGTTTTCCAAGGTTCCTTAGATTGAGAATTTAAACCAAGAATTACCTCACCCTAGCATTATTTGGAGTAATTAAAAAGCCTATGAAAGACAATATAAATAATCACATATACTTTGACTCAAGCATTATAGTTTTTTACAGCGTGCTTATTATCTTAGCATAAAATGTAAGTAAAACAAAACAAAAAGTAGGTGAAATTTCTTACTTTTTTTTCATTTTAACATAACCTCCCAGACTTCAATCTTGCTAGCATTTATGCATGCTCTTATCAGTAAGCCCATGAATAATCCTCTTTATTTCAGTAGCAAAACTCATCTGTTTAAAC
The DNA here is from genome assembly GCA_947846985.1 of Fratercula arctica. Classification (NCBI taxonomy): domain Eukaryota; kingdom Metazoa; phylum Chordata; class Aves; order Charadriiformes; family Alcidae; genus Fratercula; species Fratercula arctica. Next base: position 46,835,404 of record CANTUZ010000004.1, read on the forward strand.
TAAGCTTTACAGACTTCCCACAGAATCCATTTTTAAACACATTTCAAAAGTTGCGTTGTGAGTAATGTAACTTACGTTTAAGGGAACTGTATTGCTTCTCTTAGAGATGAAGCTGGGGCTCTGTACTCCAGGGAAAACAGCTACTGTACATATTGATTTATTGATTTTACAATGCTCTGTTGGCACCCATCAAATCACTGAAAATTTCAAAGTTGGCAGCTCTGACCAGAAATCCAGAGAGAAAAGATGTGGAGATATTCCCAAACAAACATGGAATGCCAAAAAGAGCTTGGCTAGAGATGTTTTGGACCAGGGGAAAATTAGGCAGAGTATCAGCTTGAGCTACATTCAAAACAGGTTGCCGATCTGTTTCTCCAGCCTACTTTACAATGAAATGAAATCCAGTCCCACACTGGCTAAGAATGAGGTTTGTCCCAGTAAACAGCAATGAACTGAATAACAGAATCAGGTTCTGTGTGAATGTGATTGTCCTTTTTCAGCAATATAAAGAAGGCAACTTCAAAGTATTAAACTATCAAACGATTTATAACACCATGCCAATTTATGGGAGATGGGGATTTGGCTCTTAAAATCGTTCTAGCTTGCATGCAGTAAAATCACACAGTACATCCAAAGTTCAGCACACTCTAACAGCACATCCGAACTGTCTACTTGATGTATGGGGTGAACTATGCACAGTCACAGGACTGGGTCGGTAAACCTGGAATGAATTGATTAGACTGAGATCACCTCACTTTGTCTTTTGCATATGCCTTTACTTAAAGAGCTAGGACTTTGTTTAGCACAATAGTGGGATCTCTTGTGCAGTGATGTCGTCCAAGTAATCCCCATTCAAATCGCTTTGCATATACAAACAGCCATCAGAGAGGGTCCTCAGGTCAATGCGATGTGTTGCCCTGCCAGCACTCACAACACTATGTATTCGTGATCACGAGCAGCAGACCAACAAAACGAAAAAAATCCTTGCACAAGATGGAAAACCAGCCAACCAACTGGAAAGTTTTGCCCATTTCTCTTTCCTTATAAAAGGAGATCTCCAAGTGTGTATGTCCCAAGAACTGCTTCCAGCACAGATAGCAGTCATGCTTAGCAACAAAGGAACTTTGTTGAAGGTGCAACGTGCTCCTCACAAAGCTCCTTTCAAGACAGTGTTGTCTAGCTCCATCTTCCACTGGGATGTGGCTGTACAATGAGGGGCAGGTGCTTTGAGAAATGGTTTTCCACCATTTTTTGTTTGCAGACCAGTATATTCATTTCGATGGACCTGCAGATCAGTATAGGGCAAATCCAAGATGGCTGATAGGAGACTTGCTTTTCTATTACTTGTCAAGGGTACTAGAGCTGTCAGTGGAAAGGTTTGACCCAGGGGGAATAAATGTTAGCAATCTCATCTGTAAAGGTTTGTCCAAATACAGCAAGTTTCCTTCTGCATGTCAGTCTTCAATACACAGGTCTAGAAAGTCACCGCTGTTTCCAAAGCTTATTTTCCTAGCTTATTAGGGCAACAGTCATACTTCAATTGCTTTTTTTTATTAAAAAAAGAATAAACCTTAAATGCATAATATGACAATTGACGCCATATGGACTTTCATGTGAAATATTTATTCACTTCCTCTCTCTCTCATTTTTGTTTTTAATAGAATAGAGAAAGATAGAAAGCTGGAGAAAAAAAAATTATATCCTCGAAAACTGCATGTGGTTAACATCAAAACATTTTAATTGAACTTCAGATTACAGAAATCCAGATGGTCCATGTTCTGTTCAAGCCTCAGGGGACTGCAACATGCTACCATGTGTAAGATGCATCATTCCTTTCCTCTTCCCTGGTGTACAGAGAAATTTCAGTAAAGATACTATAGGCTGGTGAAATCTCTATTTTACTGTCTCTTGGGCATGCAGGGAGATTCTGGGGAATACTTGAGGGATTTGGGACTATCATCCCTCCTTTTTTGTGGAATGGATTTCTAAAATCACTATTTTTCACTTTCTGGGATGATGCAAGGGAGCTAGTTCCCAGTAGATCAGACCTGTCTGACCTTCAGCTAGAATTAATCAGTTCCATAAATACACCACATCTGGATCTGGCCCCTTATTTACAGCAGCTCAGGATCTAGCCACCGAGATGGGCAAGTAGCTGTGCATTGACACTCCTTCTGTTTTAGGCTTTCACCTATAAAGCATAATTTTATAGGTCTATCACACCATGGTAGCACCCTGCTTGCAGTGTGACACCTTGGTGCACTCAAATGTAAATCTGTCGCTCTGCTCTCCAGTTGTGATAAAGCACATCAGTGCACCTTCTGCTGTGACATTATGAGATTTTTCTGGACACCACCAATGACCTCCCAAGCAAACAATGACCTGTGTAGACCTGCCACGAGTTATACAGACATGCCCCACTGTCATTAAAGCTTACATGGCAAAACTGGTAGTAATTCAGTTACACTAGGTAGTAATTCCACTTACATAAACATTGTCATCTTTGTTTTAGAGATTATTCCCAAACTAAATCAAATCTGGATGTGCTGGAATCTCAGGCTGCCCACACCACTCTGCAGGAGACCATCACCTCCCACAGATTTCCTTATCTTCTCCTTAAATACAAATTATTATTCCCTGAGGCACAAGCCAGGCCATAAAATGCAAGTTCCTGACGCCCTCTTGAGAGCAGAAGGAAGGTGGGCATAAGGATTGTGACCCAAAACTAATCAGAATAATATTCAGCATCTTCCTGTCATTTTTAAACTGCCTTTGCCTATGATCAGTGGCCTTCTGCAAGTGTCAGTTTAGGTCTACAAAGAAGATAACTGTGAGTTCAAGGCTTAGTTCATGTGAACAAGATTGGCATCAGACACACCGCTCTCTTGTAGCTGCCAGCTTGCATAAGAAGTAACAGAACATTTTAACAAGTGACTGAAAGTGCTTCAAAGGGATCTGAATTGGCAGGTTGATCTGTGGAGAGTGATGGTTGAGGGGAGATTTTAGGTTGCAAATACATTAAGCTCACTAGTGTATGAGGAAGTTTCATGGTCTCAGGCCGATCTGGGGGAAAAAAAGAAAAAAGAAAAGAAAAGAAAAGAAAAGAAAAGAAAAGAAAAGAAAAGAAAAGAAAAGAAAAGAAAAGAAAAGAAAAGAAAAGAAAAGAAAAGAAAAGAAAAGAAAAGAAAAGAAAAGAAAAGAAAAGAAAAGAAAAGAAAAGAAAAGAAAAGAAAAGAAAAGAAAAGAAAGAAAAGAAAAGGAAAGAAAAGGAAAGAAAAGAAAAGAAAAGAAAAGAAAAGAAAAGAAAAGAAAAGAAAAGAAAAGAAAAGAAAAGAAAAGAAAAGAAAAGAAAAGAAAAGAAAAGAAAAGAAAAGAAAAGGAAAATAAATCAACCAACCAAACAAGCTGAAAATTAAAAATAACCTGAGACAAAGTACATTTGCTTTTGACCTTCATCAAGATGCAATTACTGCAAAGAGCTACCGAGAAACATGTTGTCATGGTGCTTGGTTTTACCTCAATGATATTAAAAGGAAAATTCTAAACAAAGCATCTAATAAAATTTAATGCTGCTGCCCTAGCTTGAGCAACACACAAGAAAAGCAGGTTGTGAGGCTGTACTTTTTCCTTACAGGCTGCAGCTTCCATTAGCTTTGAGGACCTTTCACCTTTGCCTCTTCAATATTTAAATGTTCCACTCTGCTTGCTGGAGAGGTTGCCAGCTTACCATGCTTCACTGAGCAGAGCGGTGAGCTGGGGCAGGGCCCTCTCCTGTCCTTTTGCACGCGTTCTGCAGTGGTACGATAAGAAGATAAAGGATTAAAAATATTAAAAATAAGAAGGGGAAGCTGCAAAGGACGGAAGGGAGAAGAACGGCCTCAGGAGAATGAAAATATTTTCTCTGCCGTCTTTTAGAAAAAAATAGGAAAGGAAAGATACGAGGATGGCCAAATAGGGAGCCAGGTCCCCACTGGCACTTACCAATGTGGGACTCTCTGCAGACACTATTTCTAATCAACAGGGACTGGTTGTGGTGTCAGCGATCCAGTATGGGGGATGTACGGGAAAGCTGCACCCAGGCGGCGTGCTCGTAAAGAGGAACTTGAACCTTACCTTTTTTTAATGTCAGAAGGTGGATTAGATAAGTGATGTTAAATTTTAAAAATAAATGTTAAATCATGTTAAATTATGTTAAATTTTAAAATAAGACTCTGACCATAACAATGATTGTAAGGTGACAGAACTATCATGGCTTAACAAGCTGGCACACTTCATCCAGGCCATGGTCATGGTCCCCATGTACACCCTCAGCCCAAGGCAAATGCACGGCAAATTGATTTGGATTTGCTCATAGGGAAAGAGGGTTAACTGAAGTCACATTATTTCACATGGCACATGGCAAATTATTGCAGCTCAGTGATGCACAGTAACTTGTGACAGCACACACTCTATGCTCAGAGATGTGCCGGGCCATGAAATAATGGTCTGAGTCCTCGTTGCTGAGCCACTTAGAGCTGAGGAGGAAAAAGCACAAGAGGCAGAAATGGATGCTCTTGAAGTGGAAAGAAAAGGGATGGATTAAGTGACACCACAAATTTTTCCAGTGCTCAGTCCTGAGAGCCTGCAAGTGCGGTTCAGACCAAATTAATTCCCAGAGTAAATCCACAGAGGTCATTGCCACTCCCAGTGTTTGATCACAACAGTTTGCTTTGCATTGCAGGGATTCCTGTGGGCCTCTGGGCAAACCGCTGGTCAGCCACATGGAGGTACGTGATATTTGCTTAAGACTTAGCTAATACTAGTATCCTACTTTGTTAGACGGTTTTCTGCTGCACCTGACTCTCCTCTATGATTCAGAGCAATCAAAGAGTTTTCTACTTGCTTCTGTTAGTGGTATCTTGGTTAAATTACAGGCATTTGCCTGACTGATTGTTGTGCATCAGTAGTTGGCTTAGCTATTAAAGCATCAACATTATAATCCTATACCAATAGGTGGGCCGTGACTTAACCCACACACAGCCCATGCCCTGTGAGTTAACATACACATCAGAGTTTTAGAGTTAAAACTCACACAGTAGAAAAAAATGCCCTTCGTAGTTCATTAAAAAAAACAAAGACACCAAAGAAACCACCAAGGATAAAATTGCACATCTTCATAAGGTTAGCATTTATCATCCTGTTTGTTTTCCCTTCTCTATCCTGCTTTTCCCATCTGGTTTGGTACGACTATTTATGTCATTTTAACAGGCACCCTCCGCCCCTTCTGTGCTGCATAGATTTTCAAACTTGAAATAAAAACAAACCCACTGCAAAGCACACCGATGATTGCCACAGCAGTCCCAGGACTCCCCGAGCCAAGGAGCACGCTGTCAAAAGGCAGGCACCATATGGAGCGTGTTTATTGCTCTCGGTGCTGCAGTCACAGCAGTCTTTGTTGCTGTCTCCAAAAGAGGGGGGCCAGGAAAATGTGAGCTGCTCCCGTATTTATTGTCCCTCTATGTATATGCACACATGCATACGTTCAAGTCCAAATGTATGCTTTAGGTAAGGGTAATGGCAGCAGCAGGACTGCAGAGGAGCTGCTAACAGGACGAGGCATTCTGCTCCGATAAGCAGAACGAAAGGCTTGATTGGCAACGCTGAAAGGCAGGCTGCTTATTTGGTACAAGCTGCCTGATGAGCAAAAGCCAAAAATATCCCAGTTATTAATAATAATGAATCACAGAGAGAAAAGTGAGAGGGCACGGGCTCCTCAGCTATTTGCACAAGTTGCACTTACTACTAGTGAGGGAGAAATAAGCAGAAAGTCAGGGAAAAGGGAAACAGGGAAAAGGGGAAGGGAGAGGCAGACATTGCAAGTGGATTTTAAGGACTTTAACAGAGGCACTGGTGCCATAAGGAGGTTTGTTTTCTGGGCCTGACCGGTCAGCTATACCAGAGCATATCTGTGCGACAATTAGTTGGATGACCATCTTTTCCCTCACAGCTTGTTGCCAAAACACTGCTGAGTCCTGAGGCCAGGCCTTCTTAATCAAACTGCTGGATTTGCTGCATGGTCTGAGCTGCACCGCCCGTCAGTGCGGCTGCCACTCTTATTTCCACGGGCTGAAGGAACTGCTCGAGGGACCTGTAGAGGCCACACAGACCCAAATTCAGACCTGGAAGAAGGATGGATGCTGTTGAAACTGTGCTTTGGAGGAGAAGAAACTGGAGGGCACACAGGCATCCAGGGGCTGGGGGACACCTAAAGTCCCCTGACAAAGGGACAAGTGAGGGGTTGGGATTTGCTGTCTATCACACAGAAGATGATGGGAGTCTAGGCCCACACACACCTGTTTACTGGCTTTGTGACCCTGTGAAAGCCATTTAAATATAAGGAGGTTCATCTTGTGCTTCACAGGGCTGTCCTGAGTCTAAAATCCACCAATGAGGTCAAAGCCATTGGGTTCATGCCCATGCAGTGCCTGGGGGACCATCTCTGACTGCAGGTGATGGGAATGAGCAGCCTCCCATGCTTATAAGCCATACAACCACAAACACAAGCACTTCTGTAGATCATTGGCTCATAAAAAAGAAATGAGTCTAAATCACAAGCAATGGTGAATTTCCCACTACCCAGGCTTTCTCCTGCTGGATAATGTCAGACCCTCCTGCAAAGTGGCTGCTTTCCCAGAAAGTCCTCCTGAGACCTCCAGCTCTTTCCTAAACTCAACCCCTTCCTGAGACAATGCAAAGCGATACTCAGCTCTCTGAAATCTGCTTTTGTGGGCATGAAATTAATGGATGCAATAAGAATTGCAGTCCTGAATGCCACACATGCACAGAGTGAGGGTTTCCAAGGCATTTGGAAAGTGCCATCCGTGAAAACTGGAAGTGACTTGCCAGATCAAGCTATTCCACTTGTGCCCCAAAGCCGTGATTTAAATGGAAATCATCATCTGAAGTATATGTGGTGACTTTTGTGCAGTAACAATAAAGCTTGTATCTATCTGAGTTGTTTTTACTCTCTGCAAATTTATCTTCTCTGCAGAGTGGGAGGTTGCAGACTTTAACATCCAGTTCTTAATGCACCAGAGACACCAGCTGTACTTTGACCAGCAGTGGATAATCTGAAGGAGACCAGTGACTGATAACGTTTGGGCAATTAATGTTAGAAAGAATAAAAACAGAGACTCTTTGAATAGGCAGGTTCCTCACCACTAGCCTTTTGAGAATGGCTTTTGAGAATGAGCAAGTCCTTAGGAGCACAGGCTTGAAAGGACAAAAGCACTGGCACGATCAAAGGTGACAGTGACCTTTTCCCTTTTCCCATTTCAATCAGTAAGGAGAAAAAGAAAAGAAAAAGAAAATAGCACACACACCAAGTCTTGAGAGGTTTTGCCAGGCTTGGAGTTGAAGACTGGAGTGAAATCCATTTTGCTACCCTAGTAGAGTAGGCAGGATAACTCTGTCCTCTATATCCTGCCCTTTGTGGACAGCAATACAGAACGCTCTCTGGTTTCACTGTTATCTAAGTGAAGTCTCCATCTTTGCAGGCATTTTATGCCTCAATCAAAGCCAATTGGTGTCGCTACCACACTCTGCATTTGTCAGCATAATAAAAATAACTAATGGTCCAACTCATCTAACACTGAAGTCAGAGGAAGAACAAGGCAGAAAATTAGATAACAGACATGAGATATTCCATCTTTAGAGTGGTGTTTTATTAGCCTTTGTTCTCTTGGTGCATCTAAATCCTCATGCATGAGGCCCACGATTACACCCAGTGGGGAAATTCAGATTTATGTTAACATAGAGAAAGAAGACCAGGTTACAATTTGTGTCATGTGGCATAACTATATTAAATAAATGCACACTGTAAAGGACAGCAGGATCTGATAACTTGTTAAAAAGAGTTTATATTTCTATTTTTTAAAACCAAGGAGAGATACATTATTAATGGAGAACAAAGAAAAAGGTCTGAGGAGCTGGTACATGCACACGCTATTCTCAAATAAGTTCCTAAAACAGGTGAGATGAATTATCCTCTGGAAGTTGATTTTAGGAACGGTTTTTATAACCAAATGTATCATGGGGCAGTGATGTGAGCACTCGGGCCACCCACATTCATTCTTGGAATCTTGATGCTTGGATTTTGTGAACATTAAAAATTGGACAGGAATCCGAGTGAATATGATTGAATGGGCATACAAAGTATGCGGCATTGCAAATTCACAGCTGCAGGCAGTCAAGATGTAATTTGCGCTAGCATCCAATTAGTAGCCACCATCCAGCTAGAACATGAACAGCATAATTTCTCTGATAGTCAGCTGCCTGTCTGCAACCTGTTGTGCCCATCGAAGGCAGGCAGTAATGCTCTCTCATCAAAAAAGAGGGCAATCTTAATGGAGCGCATAGAAGAAAATCTTATCTAGATCTCTCTGTGTTGGAAATTAACACTAGCTGATTTGGGAAGAATAAGGTTTATCTCACCTGGCAATCTGTAATACACCTCCATGGCTTACTGTCAGTCGGTTCTGCCACTAAAGATGTCGCCTTGCACTCTTTATGGGAGAGGTAGCTTCCAAAACAGAATTCGTCCTACCAGTCTGAGGCACCTGTATCAGGATGGTTTTGCCTAGAAAAGCAGCTTAGCTTCAAGACCTACTTTTTACACAGACAGAGTAAGGTGAGATGCAACTCACTTCAAAGCAAGATGGAAAATCCTTGTTAAAGTAACACTTACTTAGAGGTTTCTTACTACAAAAGTGCTCCAGTTTAGGCATTGCCAAAAAATGACATCAATGAAATTCTGCAAGTGGATCTTAACCCTGACAGTTGGATCTCAGGGACGCTCCATCCCAAGGTAGTAGAGTTCTTATTTATGTAGTGTATTGCAAGACCACTATCAAGACACGTTGTAGCAGAACCATTATTCCTTAGGTCTTCAACCACCTAAGAATTCCCCTAATCCTGAATTTATCCATTCTCCTGAAACCTGTTATTTTTTTAAAAAAAATTTACACGAATTTTTCAAATATGAAAAAATAGCTAAATAAATATCAATAAATCAATAAGTGGTGTGTGCATACGTGTCTCAACACTCAAAAGCAGGTTTGATAATGAAAGGTCATGTCCATGTGAAAATGATATTACATGCTTGGAAACACTGACACATTTCTGAATGCCTCCAGTGCAGGAAATAAAGAAAACAGAATCCACCATGCTGAACAAAAAAAAGAATGTTGTCCTCTAACTAGCATAGATGGATACTCTTTTACATCAGAGTTCACTGATGACATCTCATAATTGCAATAAGAAGCCTTGTAATAGGAGCAAAAATTATAGCAAACACTTTCATGCCTTGCTGGTCTGATATCTTTGGTCTCCTACATAACACTCCCCTTCAGAGTGACCAAATGAGTTGTTCGTGTACCCTAACTGGTACAACTATTGCTTAATTTGTCTTTTTACTGTAATTTGATAGACCAGTAATTGTCTCCAATGGCGGGATAATGCAGAGAAGTAGTGTAGTCACTGCTGTTAGTGCTGTGTTATTGTTCTTCATTACAAACATTTAATTTGCCATACAGCATGTCTTTATGGATTTTTTTTTAATTGGTTACTCAAATTATTCTCTGAGACTTACTAACAGCTAGCTTCACAAACTGCTTCCAATGCAAAGCGGTTAATTAAGAGTCAGCCAGAAAGTGGACAAAGGCTTGTCTTTGTGTGCTAAAGGAAGATCAATTTCAGGAAGGACGAGGGTATCTCTGGAAACCGTAGTCACTCAAGCTTCTTTAAATTCACCTACAGGCATGGAGAGAGTCATCTGATTCTTGACTGAGAGGAACTTCTTGCTTTTCCTATCTTGTGACTTAACTCTTGAGGACCTGTACATCACAGCTCAGGTTTATCAGAGCTAATGTCTTCCACTCCAGTTTCAGATGATCTAGCTGCATCAGCTGGACCTCTTGCAGATGTGAGATATCCAGCTATGTGGCTTCTGGAGCCAAGTGAGCGCCTCTGTGCAGCTCTTCATGGCACTGCAAAGAGGCCATTCACTCTAGCCAGACCTCCCCAGAGGAGTGTCACTCTCTGCTCTGGTGCACAACTGAGAAAGTCAGTCCTCCACTTATTTTTCTGTTCCTGCTCAGAGCATCTTGTTCCCCATCCTAAATGCCATGGAGGTGTGGAAGATCATTTGTATCTTTGCAGCTGATAAATCAGTATCTAGAATGCTTTCCCGAGACCTGGAAGACCTGGGATCACATTCTTTATCTGCTGGAATCGGATCATGTGTGAAAGATGAGATTTTCCTCTCCAGTGAGAGCTGAGGATTTCCAGGTCTCTTCCAATCTCTCTTTTGAGATCATTGATTTTCATATATATATATAAATAAATGGGTCAAAACCAGACAGCAAATTCACCTGTAGCTCAGGAAGTAACAAACACTCATGGAGATATGAATTCAAACCACATCAGGCAGGCACCCTACTGAAAGCCAGGCTGGTATATTAACTACTTTGCTGGCTTAATAGGTGAGCAGCAGTGTTTGACTTCACCCGTGTGGGAGAAAGGAGTAGTTATGGCACTAAATCCTCAAATCCAGACTGCAAAACCAAATATGACTCATCAGGAAAAAAAATGGCAAAAATGCTACGTCCACTCCATTTCCTAAGATATGATAACGGCGTTCTGCTGGAATTAGACCCAGGCTGAAGCAGCTACCCCAAACCACCTGAATAAAAACAGTCACCTATCCAGGGGAATACAAGGCGGGGGGGGGGAGGGGAGAAAGAATGACAATAGATCAATTTAGTTTGGCACCCTACAGAATAGAAGACCTTCTACTACCTTATTTCTGATGCAAGACTTGGGTAATATAATGAAGCCTGTGTCATTCTGGTTTTAGTATACTGCACCCTTTTAAATGTAGATGAGGATCTACATTTTCTGAAAGGTCAGCTGTGACTCAGCCACTATTTTTATGTTGTTCTGTAAATTGTTACAGTGAATCACTGTGTACTTTCCCTCACATTCATAGAGACTTTATGTTTCTTCATCCCTTGTTCTCCAAAATAAAAGCAGTCTAGACTGAGAAATGCAGTGCGTAATTTGTTCATTTTATGTAGGAGGAAAGGAAAAATACCTTAATTCTCTGAAGTGCATCTGGTTTCCTTAAGCCAAGGTTTCCTATGGAGTTTAAAGGTCAAGCAAATTTGATTAAAGGAAATTTCTACCACGATTAATTTCATCTGCCTTTTGGTGAACAAGCTTGAATGAGTCAGACTTGCCTAAAAATGAGATCACCAAAAAGTCTGTGGGCTGTTTCTGAGGTGACTGTGAAACATCCTGAGCCCAGCTGAGCTTCAGGAAGGAAGTTTTTCACAAATATAAAGTCTAACAACACATTATAATATTTGAGTAACACATTATGAGTCAACATGCTGTTTATGTACTCTGAGATTACTTTATTAAAATGATAGTTTCTGAATAAGCAGATCTGGTTCATGGGCACTGTCAGTAATACCTCTTGATTTCATGGAGAAAACAAAAACTTTTTTTGATTTTTTTTTTATTTCTTCAGCCCCTAGAAATCAACAGATATGTGCCACATAAGAAGAAGCAAGAAGGAATGGTAGAATGGATAAAGTAGAACTGATTATTGAGAAGTTAGTTCTAGTTTATGTTTCTAACTAACTCTTGTGTTTTCTTTTAATCTTGATTCTGTTTAGTCCACTTCCCTTTTTAAATTGTGTTTATTATTATAAATTGTTTTTATTATTTAAATTGTGTTTATCATAGTGAGAAGACTTCCCTCCCTCTCAGGCTAGTGTGAATATAAAATCATTCATATCTGAGAGATTTAGGCATGCCCCAGGGTTTGGGCATGTATGTTTACCTAAAGAAAATATTTACTTTTCTTGAGTATTTACACCAATAAAACTGGAATCCACAGTGGTCTTGGGCAGTGCCTTTAGACACTAAAAGACAGACAGACAGCCATAAAGAAAGGATTGCTAAACCGCAATAATCGTTGTCATCCAAAACTCTGGAAAAAAAAGGTGTTATCCAAGCAAGGATTTCCTTTCCCTGAAAATAAATATTTTTATTATTTTTTTTAAAGTAGAAAACTCTCAAAGTTCAGAGGAGATTATCTAAATATGGTTTATGCTGCTCGGAGCAGGCCAGTTGTAGGGCTTGTAGGTTTTGTACGTTCTAGGTAAGTACTCACTAATTTTTACTAGACTCACCATGTGTTTACTTTAAAAGCATAGGAACTCAAGGAAAGAAGTCTTTAATTTAGGTGACTGCATTAACTGCTTCATTTAAGGAGCGTAAAAATGCCACTTCATTTCTTGCAGACAGGATGTGAAGAAGGGGGTCAGTGAGATAGTTCAAAAGACGAAATCTTTAGCATCGCGAGAAGACTATCCCATGTCTGTTTTCAAGACCAGAAATGTTGGGTCTGCTTAAGGTTTGAATGTCTGAGCAAAAAAAGTCTTAATCAGAGTCTCAGAAGAGAAAATGTTTCTGGATGAAACCAATTCTGACTCTGTATAAAGATTTGTGGTCCTGCTGTTTATATTTCTTGTTATCCTGTCAGCTCCCCGAAGGATGAGACAACAAAGCCTCCCGCAAATTCCTTTACAGGTTGTGGCAAATACTACCCCTAGAGAAACATTTGTATTCAGAAGCCATGTTTCTTACTAGAGCAACATATTTGGAGAGGTTTTAATGCATAAAAACTGTTCTTCAGGTCTGTAACTGATTTCAGCAGTCAACCCTTAAACTTCTGCTATTACTTTTTATAAGTGATTATCATTAGCATATGTTTGCCAGTGCTAACTACAGAGAATACCAGAGTAATACTAATTAGGAAAGAGAGGAAATTGTGAAGATTTTCTTACTGTCTTCTGTTAAGCTATTAGTATTATTTATGCTGGGCATAACAATACCTAAGATAGAGGTACCCTTGTGCTAAGCACTAAGCAAACAACCAACATTAGAAAGTCCTTGCCATGCAGGACCATACAAGCTAATCAAACAAGACTGACAAGGAATAGGACAAGCAACTGACATGAAAACAAAGCCTGAGGTCACATAACAATGGAGCTATGTATAGCCTAAATACCCATCTTATTGTTATAAACTGGTGCTGCAGCCATTGCGTCAAACTGACTCTTCAGTAGTGAATAGGAAACAAGATAAATCATTAAAGGGCTTTGTAGTGTTTTGAGCAATTTTCACGAGGAACAAGATGGGCATCCGCAGTGTTGAAATGATCTGTTGTAGAACACAGAGCACTGTAATGACAGAGGGACATTTTCATCACTGGGTAAAAAATGAAATCATAAAGTTAAAGGAAAAAAATGAGTGAATATTTATGTCCGGAGGAGCAGGGCTTGATTAGAAGTCATTGAGTTCAATTCTTCAGGTATTGTCACTAAATTGTTAGCAACAAGAGGAAGAAAACATATTTTAAATGATGGCATAATTCATAACATTTGGTGGAGGTTGTTCTCTTTTAACCTAAGCCATTCAGTTAAGAGAGGCTTACAATAAAATGAAACAGATTCATCCATCATTAATCAGGCCAATCCGAAAGAGTGCCATCATTTAGAGCATGCTGTACAGCAATAGAGCACAATGACACATCGGAAGTGACAAATATTATTAATCATTTGAAATGGAACATAAGGTGGTGGCAGCTGCATCTTTGATCGCTACACTTAAAATCCAGCATTCCCCTTCCAAATGTAAAACAAATTGTTTGTCTTTGACAAAGAAATCGCATCAGATGCCAATAAAAGCCTTTCGGTTATGTAGGTGATTGTGTAATAACTGGAGATACATATTCAGAGGCACACTGCAGATTGTTGGTGGGTGCAATGTGCACCTACAGAATGAATTGGGCAGGGAAAACTGAGGTGTGAAACCAGTCAGAACAAATGTGACCTACCAAAGTAGGGCCGCTGTTCAGTCAGGCTGAAAACCATATTAGCCCCAGCCTTGAAATTAGGCACCCTCTTGCATTCTCACCTTCTGGACCCAGGCTGTCACTGAATGTCCTGTCTCTGGACTCTGATGTTCTACATGACCATAGGACTTCTGCTTCCACCTAACCAGGAGGTTAGACTGAAATTTCTTGGGTATGAAAAGCTCTAAGTAGATATGTCTCTTCTGCCCAGAAATTAAACACCTGCTGGGCCGAGAAGAAGACTCTACAACTACGAAAACCACACAGAAAGTGACAAGAAAAAAAACATCCATAGTTCCTCAAAGGGCAGGAATGAGGAGGCACACCATATTTTGGGGTGACAGGTTTAAACCTCGACAAGGGAAATGTCATGCTTTCTATACAATATATCCTTAAATTGTGGAACCTCCTCCGCTGCAGGGTAGGATTGGGCTCAAAATGGGCAAATGTATATAGGAGGCCAACCAGGGTGATTAAATGTGACAGTCCAGTCTCCATCCCAGAAAACCAGTATACCTCTAACTGTGGGAACTGGAAGGGCACGTGAAGAATGACCTTTTATATTCTTTTCTTCTACATCCACAGCTGATCGCTTCAAGGGCAGGACACAGGGCTGGATAGATAACTGGATAGATAACTGGATAGATAACGGAGCATAGCTGTTACTATGCTCCGATCTTATTTTACTCCCTGAGGAGCCGAGTTGTCTCTGAAACACAATGTTAAGGTAATAGAAACGGCCAATCACTACTCACGTTGGTGATTTTTGGCTGTAAGCTTTCTCCCAAGTCTCAGAAACTCTTCAAATCATGCAGAAGAAAATGGGAAGAGGAAAATCCACGTTTAACTCAGCTGATGCAGTTTATGGCTGGCTTCTCTTGGAAAGAAAATGCTCACAAATTAGGAGCTATGGTAGCATACAGTATTAATAGCAATAATATTCGGCAGGAATTGGAATGCTTCCAGTTTATACAAGTATAAAAAAATTCAGAACATTAGGTCTCAGGTCACTGACTTGAACCAAAAGTAATGACAACTGCAGTAAGGGTAGGAAATGACCACTGGGAGTTAATAAAACAAGATACAGTATTATCTTTTTCTTCTATTATCTGCTCAGTTTGACAAAAAGAAAACTGTGAAGTGACTTGCAGTTGAATCTGAAAATGCTAGCTAGCAAAGGGGTCTCTAATCCAGTGCAAAAAAGCTTCAGAGGAACCAGTGGTAGAAGGTCCTCCACACCAATTTCTCTCAATAATAAGGCACAAACTTGGAAAAGTGAGGCTGCTTAACCCCTGAAGCAGATTTCCAGGGGAAGGGGGAAACTGTCCCTCAAATGAAGGACAGAGGCACTTCTAGAAGATATTCTTCAGATACTCAACAGAGGAGTGACCGGGTAAATTTTATGGCCTGAGTGTGCAAGATGCAGGAGGTCAGACAAGATGATATAATGGTTCCTTTCTGGCTCTAAAATCTATAAATATATTAAAAAATTATTAGGAGCTGGAGGTGGCACCGGTATAATCCTGAACCACTGCTATGAGCAAGTTCTAAATGTGGAATTCAAGTCTCCAAGCTTGCACATAAATGTGAAATAGCGTTTACCGTGAGCACAGCAGTGAAACTGTTACTGAAGCAGCATCTTCTGAGGCATTAGCACTGCCCCTTGCTGTAAAAGTTTTCAGTTCTGATCTTGGCTGAGACCTTCAGGCCTTACTGTAATATGAATGATCATAATAATAGGGTTGAATTATAGTCTTCTGCAGAGAAATGAATCAACCCCTACAGATATTTCCGAAATAATATCTCATGGCTGATAGAGGCACGATCCATGGTACCTGGCTTCTGACTGCCAGCACTCCACAGGGTGTCACAGCTGCAAACAAGAGAGTCTCAGGTGCAATATGGAAGAAATATTTCTGAAGCAATGTCAGTGCTAATCCAGCAGCAGCACTGCATTGATCTGCCTGGTCCCCTCTGCACCCCTCAGCCCTCCTGTGCCTCTACTCAGAGCAGACTTAGAGGCTTGCAGTGAAATGCCCAGACAGCATAATAGAAATAATCCTTGCCTTGTAATTTCCAGAATGCCTACATGTCCTCTCTGAAACCTGGCCTCCTGCCCAAGCACCCCACCCTTGGGATCACCAGAGGAGACGAAAGATAAACTTTTCTACCTTCCTCAACCTCTGGCTAGTGGTGTCCTTTCTTTAATAAGTTGCCTGAGCTGGGCAAGTTCATGGCGCAAGTAGAGGTTGTGATCCTTGAGGGGAGATGAAATAAAAAGGGATTACCCTGAGCTAGGAGGGTCCTGTTTCCCACAGAGAAAAACAGAGATCCCCAAGCCCCACACTTACTGTAACAGGAAATTTTGAGGGACTACAAGAGGAAGACCAGTATTCCTGAAGATGCAGACCATGACCTGGGCACAGCATGAAGACAGCAAAGTAACAGTGGCAGATATCTCATAAAGGTCCTTCTTTGACGTAGTAGTTATATGGACCCTAAATTATATTTGGTGTCTTTCACATGTCTAACCTTTTACCAATCTGCCTCTGAGGAGACCTTGGGCATCTCAAAGCAAAGACCTTCTCTGCTGGTGCTTGAGATCACACAAAACCATGCACTGGGGGACTATGGTGAGAGGTGAACTAAACAAGTGTCTCATAATGACAACAGTGATTTAAAGGAGACATTTACACACAAGCATGCACAACTGAAAGTGACTTTTTGAAAATTTTAAAATTTAAAACACCTTTTGACATTAGCACAAATACAAAAGATCAGATGGAATTCCCACCTTTTTTTCTCCCTGAAAAACAGGGAGAACAAATTCCCTCTCTATGTCTATGTCTTTAACACTGAAACAATTAAATTTGTATGTTTTGAAGATCTATTATCTGACCCTTTATCCCTTTATTCTTACATGTAAATGTCAAGAAATACCAGCTCACAAAACTGAAAAAATAATTTTGTCTCTCTCATTCTGCATCTTTTATCGATAAAGAACAATGCTTTTTTTTTTTTTTTTTAATCTCTTTAATTACACTCACAGACATCTGCTTAATATTGTGGATAAATATGAGATGAGCACTACTGGATGGCAAGCAATAATACTCCTTTACAAATGATGATGAATAAAGAGGAAGATGAATGTGTACAGATATCATATCAACGTAATGGACTGCTTTCTAACAGACATTTTTTATTTGTGTTCTTTGCTGTACTGCATGTAAAATTAAATCTCCCGTTCTGTGCCACAGACACTTTTGCATGAGAATAAACATTCTCTTCACTGAGGAAGAGCCTGATTCAGTTTAAGGACAAGCTGTCTCCTTGAGCCTGAGCATTTCTAAACTATGAGCTCTTTGGAGTTTTTACCATAATGATCCAGTATGCTCACAGCGCTTTGCATAGCTTTGACAATGATTGAAACATTGCAATTCTGACTGCAAATGCCATCTTGCCTCAACAAAACAGAACCATCGACGTGACAAGAAGAGACCTCCTGGGTCAGTGAGACCCTGAATAGCACATCTTATAATAAAATCCTCTTTATGGCCATATCAGATTCCATGTAGGAAGGAAGTAGAATTTTTTTACCTCTTCTGCTGTGACTACAAATTGTCACTCTGTCAGGATGCATCAGTTAGGAGCAGCTTTCCTAAATTCTTTCTATGGTCAACAGGGGAAAAACAGACGGGGCTGCAGGTGAGTCAGATTGTAGGGCAGAGATACAGCCCTGTAGAAGTGCTCACTTTCCGTATTCACTGCAGAGGGAACTCAGAGCTATCATTCTCCTAATTAAGGGACTACATTTCTGGATATTTGTGGATGAGGCATTAATCCTAGGTCTTTCTGAGAATTCTTGCTTTTTTGTTTTCTATATGAGCAGGTTACCTGTGGTAACCTATTTATTTGCTCCTAAAATATACCACATACCTGAATATGCCGCAATGCCAGCTAGGGGTAGCCTCATCTTCCCCAGGCTGGGATGTGGGCACTCCGTCTCACCCTC
Source organism: Fratercula arctica (assembly GCA_947846985.1). Lineage (NCBI taxonomy): Eukaryota > Metazoa > Chordata > Aves > Charadriiformes > Alcidae > Fratercula > Fratercula arctica. The sequence continues at coordinate 46,853,379 of CANTUZ010000004.1, forward strand.
AGAGGACATACCTGGTGGATCAAATTAACAGTGTATTCCTATATCTTTTATATGTGGCTGCTATCAATTACTCCATATCGAGTTCTTGTTCGATAATTTTCTAGGCCATGGGCACATTCCTCAGCTCGTATAAGTCACTTTTGTTCCATGATGTGGAAGGATACTGATTTATACTAGGGGACTGTCTAATGCAGACAGATGAATTGTGTTCTGTCAGTTAGGGATCTTAACTATTGCTGAGCTGAACTTTATATTGTAAGAAAGAAAGGAGCACTTAAAGACTACTGCTTGAGAAAATGTAATAGGATCTGGCCCCACATTGCAGCGTGCACTATCACCTGGGGTGTGCAGGACTCATTGAGGTTAATTGAAAAGGTAGAAGGAAGCCACCTAGCACTCCTCTGGAGCAGCGGGAATAACTCTTTCAGACAGCAAGCTGGTGTTATATCACCTCTGTGGAGAGCAACTGAGAATCAGCCTCTCTCGCTGAGGCTCACACGGGACCACAGCAAGCGCAGACCCGCGCAAATAAGAGATGCCTCTGCATGTGTCGGCTCAACAACCCAAGGAGTTCTGCAAAAGGAGCTCGAGTCCTTTCCCTTCCCCAGTACCCCCAGGGACTTTTTCCTCACTTTGTTTGGAAGTACCAGATGCCCCGGCTGCGCTCGCTGGGTGCCCTGGAGCGGTCAATGGCAGCAGCTTGGAGTAATGCGAATGTCCCCCCCCCCTTCATTGTAACTGACAGAAGAGCCCTCTCCTGAGCTCTCCTTCTTGACAACAACTTGTAGCAAGCTCTAATTTAGTCATATTGCCAGTACTTTTGATACAATATTTAATTCTGATAAATGTTCTTTCCTCTTATTTAAAAACACTTATAATTTAAGACGCTCTACCAGTGTCTCAGGCCCCCAAGCACATTTATATTACTAACGCACATTATTAGTTTACCAGAGCAATTTTACTCTAATTTCCCTTTTTTTGTGAAGTCTCTTATCAAGGATCCCGAAATATCACTGTTACAGTTTTGATTTTCCTCTGTTCTGTGCAATAAAGCTAAGGCCATGTCTGTGTGCTAAGCAAACACCTTCATTTGAGAAGGTGTTTTGCCAAAAATAAGTAGCCTCAAGGCTAGTTTAAGCAATAGTTTTGGCTTACTGCAGATTTGTTTTATTTTGATGGCTTGGGTTTAGTTTGTTTGTGTTTGTACTGGAGGAAAAATGGAAAAAACAGCATTAAGAGGTTTCAAGTCCGGAAGCTTTTGCTCATGTTTGAAACTGCCTTATGGGCTGCGTACATCTAAATATGAAGTGGAAGCATCTTCAGAACCAATTTGCAAGCCTGCCTTTTGTGTGTACTTGAGCATAGCAAGAAAAAAAAAAACGGAAAGTGCAGATAGACCTCAAACTAAGAAGAGGGATCTTGAATTACTATGTTTTTTTCTCTCTCTCATACATTTCATGTATCAATAACTGGGGAGCTAAGCATAAATAATAATAGCAATGCTCGTTTTTTTTCATCTGCATTTTGCAAGTATTAATCTACGGAGTAACAGAAGCAACACAAACAGGTATTATTAAAGGGAAGGAGAGAAATGACTGTAAAACATAAGTATATGAAAGTTAATGCATTTTACAGGGACATTGGAAGAGAAGTCTAAAGGGACATCCTGTATCACTCAATACACTCTCTAGCTCCTCATAAAAATTTTTCTACATAAACTTATCCAGATCTCTGAACAGACGTTTGTTCCAGTATCCCCCTGCTGCAGTTAGGCAACTTTAATGCTCTGATCTTTTCTGGCCCTACAATATAGAAGACAGGGAAGGATCATGATCATGCAGAGATGATCTTGCACTGAGACTCGACAAATCTAATTTTCTCTGCCCCTCGCCTGCTGCATGCTCTTGAGCAGTACTCTTTGCCCTTATCCTAGTCTTTGCTTGTTGCTTTAATTAGACGGCACACTCTCAGAATGATACTGCATTTTTTCTTCCTCATTAGCATTAGGCATGTTTCAGTGAGGCTTTGACATTGGGCAGTGTATTTTTGCGGTAATGTAATAAAGCAGCCTTAGTTACAGGTACTAATAAAAGGTCTGGATTCACAAACACCATCTCACCCCAGACAGAGGCTTGGAGAAGGTTCTTCAGAAGATTCAGTAGATCAAAAGCTACCTTCAGCCTTCCCTAAACTTGCTGTTCGCACACATTCATGGAAATAAAATCAGGAAATGAGGGAGGGAAAGAGAAAAGTGTTTGCTCATAGAACAACTGAGGGTTGCACAGAAATGTATAAATACTTAACCATCTCAGTATGTGGAGTACGTCCTTTTACTAACATTGGGTATTTGGATCATCTGGCTAGCTGCTTCTCTATTATAAAAGGGGGGAAAACAGTAAAATATAAAAGATATCTGTTTTCTGTTGAGTAGTCTAACTTTCACTAAAATCAAGCCAAGGTGGAGAACTGGGATTCCTTTAGTTAACTAAATGTTCAGGGAGTTCTTCTGTTTTCCTCAGAATAGACTGAAAAATATGCTGAAAATTAAGATAGCCCAAAGAGTATCCAAACACCTCCCACAGTATTTAACAAAAGGTTAGACTTCTACAAGGGTAAGTTTTGGCTCTGGTCTTCAAGATGATGGAAAAAAATCATGTGTCACATACAAAAGTAACTTTGTGTTGAATATGTCTAGGGAAGATTAACATGAATGACCAAATCCAGACTTAGTCAGCTAGTCTGCTCTCAGATCTTCACCTTGTCTGTCCTTTACTCCATGAGGTCAGCTTAATCAGTGTTTTAGGTGAGTTTAATAAAGCACTTGAATACTAGGAAGTCCTTCTCCAAATGTTATTTGCTTCTGATGATACTTGAATCAGAATTCTTCTATACCGAATGTATTTAATCTGATAATACTGAAACGGGTCAAAGGAGGGAGAATTGAAGAGGCATTAACTTCTGTAAATGTAATAAAACTCTGTCCTCTAAAGCCTTTCTTACTAGTAATGAGTTTTCAGTTTTCCATTCCTAGGAGATTATTTTCCTAAGGTCATCTAGCATTTGTGGACATAGGAAGGTAAACAACAGCAGCTTTTGTTGTTTTGCTTTCTGACTATAGCCACAAATTCGGCTCTCTTGTTTCCAGGCATTTATCTTCTAGGTTTTATTATGGGCTAAATTCTGTTCACAGTTGTAAAGTCAGCAAAAGTCCAACGAATTGATTCAAAGCTCAGCTCATACTACATGCTGCCACTCCTGTGAAACCAAAGGAGCTAATCTGAACGCCAGCTGAGCAAATCACCCTAAATTCATTACCCCTGTAATTTTCATTATGATCAGGATTGAACTTAAAGCAAAGAAATATGGCAAAAGGAACAAGCAGGGCAAAACCATGTAGAATTTCAGAATGCTTCTTAGATGTTGGCTACATTATTTTGTTAATTAGCTAATCACGAAGTCTCTGAAAGCCTGGAAGAGTTTAGTACATATGAGCTCCTATTTTCAGTAAAGCTTCATGGCTGGGACAGAAGCAGTTTCACAGGCCACAGTTTGGGAGTCATTAATGTTGGAAAATGGTCATACTCATCCCTCTCCCCAGATGGAGTCCAGGAACCATAACTGTGTTGCCGGCTTTATGCGTTCTCGCACATAATGCATTTTTATCATAAAAACAAATGTAGCGTCCAAAAAAATAGTGTTTTATTCACAGCCTGTTGGGAACCAATTTACTGCACTATAGACTTGAAAATGAAGATATAAAGTGGCACTAGAGACCCACAATTATGCAAGCCAGCCACTGCAACCTATGACCATAACTACAATGGGCATGCTGGGACTGGCATTCAGAGTGCGCTACACGACTTCTTGCTTGCAGAGTAAGAGTGGCTGATACAGGATGGAAAAGGCTGAGAGCCCCGCTATAAGGACCTCCACAAAGCTCTTTGTCTGCAGGGAGATGTTATTTCATGCAGACTAATGGGACTGTGGAGCGGAAAAATGACGCACGAAAAAATAGTTTTGATAGGGCGATGTAGAATAGAGAGAGAAAAATCCTAAACATCCTAAATGGATCCTTAGCTCAGGACCCAGGAATTCTGGACCACTCCATTCCTGGCTGCATTAGCATATAGCCTGGGAGCTCTGAAAAAAACTCTTTTATTTGACTGCTTTATTTGAGTCTGAGTCCCAAAGCAAAAACTCCTATTCTTAGAAATTTGTATGAGTTGAAACAGGAACTAGCTCCAGTAAAAGGCAAACTTTGTATACATCCAAAATACTTTTTCAATGGCAATTAGTTTCATTTATTATCTCGCTACAGCTAAAAGCACTGAATAAACCTGGAAGAAAAAAAAAGAAAAACCAAACAAAAAACCCCCAAACAAAACAGCAGCCAGTACGCCATTATAACCCCTGAAAAGTAACACACTATGCAAATCTTATATGGTAGTACAGTAGAGAAACGTGAGACTTATTTTTGGTTATTGACAGTGACACAGACACACACACACTCACATAACTTTTCCTACACGAATATTTTAATTATATAGATAATATACAGATATCTGATTTACACTATAGAGACAAATGGAAAGATGCCTGTAATGTACAGGAATGTCTGTAATAGGATGGTACACATTTAATACTGCGTTAAGCACATGACAAGTCTCTTATGCTAGGGATATCAGAGTGATTTAATTACCGTAACAATAAGTTAATGACTTCTTTATCAAAGTGATAGGTATATTTCCTTCCCGCAGAGTCTCATTCATGATTTTCCCTTGGGTGCACTGCAAAAAGAAGGTACTTTCAATAAACCATCCACAATGAGAGTTTAAAGTAAGGGAAACAGAAGGAAAAAAATGTGGTTGCAAAGAGCAGAAGTCAAAACTCCAGAAGTGGATTGTTTCTGTGGCCAAAGGGAGGTGCTGGTGTCCCAGGATGCTGTGTCAATGCTGAATCTACCAAGACATGGCAAGTTTCTAATCTGAACTTGCAATTTTCCAAAGGTTTATGGTGCATGCAGATACAAACGTGCTTCCCCACCCTTTCCAGAATAAACCTCTCACACAAAACTCTTATCATTATGCTCCTACTCTAGTTTTAATAGCCATTGGCATTAGCAATGAAGGGGTTTTTTTTTCACTTTCCTCATTTTTTGTTAATGCAGATAAAACAATTGTTTCCCACTAATTGCATTTGTGGAAAAGGCTTAGCCATTTTCGCTATGCCCAGAAAAACCCAGCTTGAATCAGATGATTTGGCCACAATGTCTCAAGTTTGGCAAAGTTTAAAAAGGCAAATTTTAAGATGATTTTCAGAGGGGGAAGTATGAAATATGCAACAGGCCCAACTGATATGGAAAATTGGTTCGCTTTACCTGCATGGCCCCCTTTGCTCTCATGGATCCTTTAATTTTTAACATTTATTTATTTTTCATTTCATGTTAGTATTCCTAAACAATACAATCTGCTAGAGCCTGTATTTGTTGGAAATTGCTCTGCTATCTTTTCTTTCCCATTTGTATAGCCAGATGAATCAGATACTATCAATTGATTAATCAACGTGTTCACTTTCTCTCCTCCATAACTGTGAACATGAGAATGAATATTTATGAGAGTGTGTAATTAGACACTTGACTTTGTAAATCATCTGGTGATGCTGTCACTGAGGGTTTTTTTTGGAGATAGGCTTCAAATTTTACCTATCTTCATGAAAGAAATAATGAATTTCCACAACAAGGAACTGGAAGAAAATATAATTCTGTTACCACACATGATTCACAAAATTATGTTTATAGTGATGTTTGCTACATACTTCACCAAAGATCTTATAAAAAAGGGTGATGAGCTAAGGGAAGAGAAAAATCAGGACAAGTATGTCAGCATCAAGACAATCTGAGCTCTCTAAATGAAAATGCTTCAGTTTTACAGTTGTCCCCTTGAAATTAACATTTTTAAAAGATTTATAAATATATTTTCTTCAAAGATAGGTATATATTTTATTCTGACTGTTCTTTCACAAATTCCCTGCTGATGTTCAATTGGTTTTGTCAATCGCAATTGTGAACTATAACCCCACTAGAACAAAATTCTCTATAAAACCTTCTATATGTGTTATGGCATCTGTAGAGTTAAACGTGCTGTTGTATTAAGGCAGCCTCTAAGATACATTTCTGTTCACAAGAAATCCACGCTCATCTCCAGAATAAGTGTGCTTGTTCCAAAGCCAGGTGTAGCTGTGTTAAACGCAACAAGATGGAAGAGAGGAGGTGGTACAGACAGGTCGAGGAGGGACTGGGTTTTGCATCACGGTGTTGAGCTGCTGGTAGGTAGTGAGGAGGAGGAGGAGAGAATTCAGTGCTGCACAGTGGAGGTTCAAGAAAGAAATACTTCTTGCCACTTTCCTGGTCAAGCAGTGACATTTCTTTCATTTAAATGTTTTCACAGCTTTAGACCTTGCCACCTTCCCACCTCACCCACCCAACGTCCTGTTGCCCCACCAGCCCAAATCCTCATTCCCCTCAGTTTGCTCTCCTTGCCTGTACAACCTTCATTCTCCCTGCTGCCTACACTTTTTCTCCTGTGCTGTTACTCAAAACCCCCATTTGACGAGACAAACCTCTCCCACTGAGTTCTCCCCCTATATCTGTGCTCTCCTCCCAGAGCATCGCTCTCACCCAGTTATAATTTCAACTGTCAGTGGATTCAGACCCCACTCATACGTGTTATTCCCTGTGCAGCTTGGGTTTGGCAGCTGTCTTTTAGACTCTCGCCTTTCTATCTCATTCAGTCCTGTTTCACTGCATTTTATTCATCTCACCCAATTCTAAACATCTGGCATACAGACGCTCACACCTGAGCTGCTCACCTATACTCCATGGGTGGTAACGGGCACACGCAGGTCGTGATAAATAACAATTTGGACACCTACTTTAGGGTGAAGGAGGCTGTGCCCTAGAGGCTGTGCCTGTCAAACACCACCTGCTTTCCTGTACCTGCATGAGCCCCAGGGCCAGGTCTCCCTAGCGTCTCTCGCCCACTGATGAGTTGCTGACTGGTCTTTAGCTGGCTTTAGTGCCCGTCCCTATGGTTCATTTGCTAAACGCTCCCATGGCGTAAGATAGTGTATCTTACTCCCCAAAATCTGAGTACTAGGTGATACAGGGAAAGTACACCTGACAAAAAAATCCTGATATTCATTTGGCGTGGAAAGCAAGCTCCTTTGGAAGACAGCACTGCGCTCCTCTTTATGACAGCAGCCAAGAGACAATGTCCACATATCTGAAAGAGGGATTTAACCTACAGTTTAATAAATATTTTTAAGCATTTATCCAAACAGGAAATACTATCATCTGTGTCAAGAGTGTGCAAGAAATGTTTCTTTTGGTTTTGATAGCTGCTGCACCTGCTTCACTCTAAACAGCCACCCCATCTAGAAGACCACACTAAGCGATCCTGGCCACCAGGCACACTGTGCGTATATAGTTTAAAGTTAATCTTTGTACTTTATTCTAATCCATTCCTGCTCTCTCTTTTTTCTCTCTCTCTCTCTCTCCTTCTCTTTTTTGCTTTCATTTTTATATGGTTTCTTGTGACTTTGGCCTAAATCTTAAAATGCTTGATGAGCATTGAGCTGTAGAAATCATATCAATATTGCACAGATTTTTAATTAAAACTTCGTATGCATTTTAACTTTTCTTTTTATTAACAGTGATGAGAAAAATTACACAGCTGTGATCAGAGCAATGTAGCTCTTATAGAGGTTCTTGATGACATAAAATTTGTTTAATTGAGTTGTTTCCTTTTATGTTCAAGAAAGTTTCAGGGCCATTTTTCATTGTTATTAATTTAGGATTGTTTGATCTACAACTCATTATTTGATGAAATTAAGAACAAGCTTTCCTAGCTCTTAGCTTCAAAACTTTAACTAGCATGGAAGCACTACTATTAATAATAATAAAAATAACACCAATTACTAAAAATGCAGCAAACTTCCAAGTGTCTTCCAACTTCTTTCAGTATCTTCAAGTTTTGCTTTACGTTTATAAATTGCAAAAATGATCAGAGGAACAAAGCTAATAAATTTCCTCCTGAAAAGCTTCAAAATTCTTGTACTGGTTTTGTCTTTTTAGATAAAACATGTGTGTGCATTTCGAGTGTTATTCAACTTTTAAAATGAAAATACCCTACACACTTTCTTTTGGATACCACAGAATTCTTTGCACCCACAGCGCTTAGTAGCTTTCTGTATGGATAAATTAGCCTAATGTGTTCCTGTATCTCATAGGTAAGGATGTAGCACTGAACTGGATAAGGCCCAAATTAATGTCATGCAAAGAACTGAAGTCAGAATATAAGAATTTCATGCAAAGCCAGTGTGAGATTTCGCCTAGGTGATCCAGCTGGCTTGGTGTCAGACCTGCAGAGAAGCAGAAAGGAAAGGAAACGCTGCATTAGCATCACCTGCCAAAATAAAGATGAATCCTGAGTTTGACATTTCTCTGTCAATTTTAATTTGTGCAGAACAGAAGAAAAAGCTACAAATTTGCACTGCTGCAAATAGGCTTAAAATTTTTGCTTTTCTGAAAGCTTGCTGTTATGCGCTAAGACCTCACTGAGCAAGAAAAGCTCTATGTGGATCCAGAGGCCCACGCTTATGTAGACAATTGTGAGGTCTGGTCCATAACCTTGGATCTTCTTTCTAGAGTGGTCCAATGCAGTCAAATAAATTTCACAACCAAAGCTGATTGAAATGTTCCTTTCTGATTTTTTTTTCCCCTCCTGCTAAAAATGATTTGTCAGTAAAATCTAGCTATTTGAGCTACAGAACAATGTTGCTCCAAGAAGAAAAGAGCGGAATTTGACTACAGGTAATTTACCCAGCAACAGGAAGAACATCCTTATGGAGCAACTAATTCTGCCGTAAGTTTTCTGAGAGTGAGCAAAGGGGAGAATTAACTTATCTGAGGATGAATCAAAGCTAGCTTATGAAAACATGTTTCTTCTTGCACTAAGAAAGTGTTAATTTTGATCATTTAGCTTGTCTGCCTTTGACTGATATTTCTACTTTTGTGAAATGTTCGATTCTTTAGCAAAAAAAAATATTAAAACCTTTAAAAAATAACAAGTTAAATGGTTTCAGTTTTAGGGAAAAACAGGGGGAAAGTCACATGTAAGCAAAAAATCCTTTCCCAGCCAAATCTGTGGAAGGTTGCATCATATTCCTGTCCTTTGTGTAGCACGGAGGGCAAAGCCTTGCATAATGCTAAATGATGAAGATCAGTCTGTACTTTGTTATCTGAAGTCAATGATGTTCCATTTTCTTCCTCCAGAAACTTTAATAAAAAATGACTGAAATCATCCCAAATGAAAATGTTATTGTTCAAAAACTTGGACAGGAAGGTTGAGAGGAGAATTTGGGGAGAATTGTTTTTCAGTTTTTCAAGGGAAATCTGAAAACTTATTTGTGAGGAAAGAAATATCTTATTTCAACTCAAACTCAACATTATGTTAGAGAGGGGTTTAATTTAAAAAACGAAATCAATAATTAGTGTAATGAGGAAGTTTTATTGAACATCTTATTCATGTTTAAGTGCTTTTTGAACCTTCCTGGACTATTTTCCTGAATATATCCAACAGCAGTGAACTTCACTGATGATGTCTTGTTTCCGAAAGCACTCTGTTACATTTGTCAGATTTTTCTGAAAGGAAATGAGCTGCATATCCATCACATCCTTGCTCTTTGTTCTCATCTATAAGACTCTAATTAATCTTTCCACTACCTATCTTTTGCTTTCACTCGTCTGCTCCCTCTCCATTTCCTTTTGCTTTTCTTAATCCTTATCCATTTTTACTCCCTTCTCCTTCTCTCCCAGTTTGTGATTTATGCCATCTATCATGTTGCTTCCAAAATCCAACAGTGACCCAGTAAATAACATTCCTGTCGTTTTTTGAACCATCTCTTCAAACATCCCCTCCTCTTCTGTTCTCTTCATCACTGATCCAGCAGCATCTTTTTCCCTGAAATAATTTCTGTATTATAAATGACACTTATAAGGCTCATAGAGTTCTTATTAAGGCTGAGACCATCCACAGGGAACCTCAAAAAAGAGTAAAATATGTAATTAATAAAAATAATTTGAGTATAAACATTCTAATTAATATATGTATATATGAAATATTAGTATTTAACATATTCTTATTAGATATATACTCCCCAAATACATTTTATTTAGTGCATCATAAGTACTCAGGGGAAACACTCATCCTGTGTGATCTTTCTCTGTGTTATTGAAGCTGAATATACCGACCATCAAATATATTCTTATTGTCTAATTTAATTTTTATTTGATGAAATTTCATAAATGACTAAACAGCAATAGTCAATCTAAATTAAGAACAACAGCTACCCTCGAGATGGGATGAATTCAGAAAACTCCTGAAAACTTTTCAACTGGAGGATAACACAGATGCGGTTATTAATATTACAGTGTTATCCTGTCCTGATAAATCCCTTGAAATTTGTGAGCTTCCTAATGAGGAGCAGCACCAAAATTTCATTTATAAAAGGACCCTTTCAAACTGTGCACATTTGAATGGAGCCACAAAGCCATAAACTTGATTACTCCTTGACAACTACTTCAAACCACGGCAGAAAGCCATGCTTTCATACGACCTTGCAGAAGGCTGATGAGATCTGACAAGTGCCATATTTATGGAAATGCAAAAGCTTTACTGCACTGACATCGCTGTCACCCAAGACAGATCAAACAAAGAAGACAATTGGCCTCCAGCTTCTAAATTGAACTTTTAATAACTATTAGAAGGAACTAAGCAAGAAGGACTTTCACTGCTGACAGCTGCAAGAGTCCCACCCATTTATTGTGAACTTAACTAATCTGGACAAGAGCCCAAAAGGCTCCTTTTTTTCTTTTTTCTTTCCACAAGTGAAGTGGGTAATGCACCATTTCACTTCCAGAGAGGTGTGAACAGATTTGATAAATTCACTGATGCACGCAACCTGCAATAACTAGGGAAAAGAAGTTGCAGAAAGTAATTGTAATGAGTTCAGTCATAATTCCATTGTATTATATTTAGTAAAATGTAGGGATTTTTTTCAACAGAGGCTTATGTTTGTCTCCCCATGTGAGAGCAGAATAGAGGATAAGTCATCAATGCTGATGTGACCCGCTGCTCGCATTACAGCCCCCAGCAGTTGGGCTCTTTGGATATTAGCTACCAATGTCTCAGTCTTTTAACAGCTTATTGCCCACTAAACCGATTCCCTTGGTGTGATGAACAACACACACACAGGGCAATAAAGCACGTCTCGTTCTGGATTTCTCTATGCATTCTTGTAACTACAAAAGCATTCAGCAGTTCATTGTGCAAAAGGAATTATGTGGTTGACATCCTGCTACAGGGGGCAGTAAATTGTGTGTTTGCAGAGTGATCTCAGCTAGAGAAGTTGATTTAGTGCTTTCCAATTGCTGGATATTCTGGTCTCACAGGTCCTGGTCCTGGAAGAACATGTAACATTGTGCGTCTTTCCTAAAGAATTTTTTTTTTTTTTTTTTAAAGTGTTGGGTGGTGGGTTTGAACCATTTAAATCTTGCAATAATAAGTAACTGGGGGAGCTGATTTTTCTGCCTTCTCATTTCTCCTTGCGTGATCTTTTGTATCATGTCTCAAAGGAGACACTGACTGCTCAGGGATGAACCAGGAACAAATAAATACACACAGTCAAACCTCGCTCTCGGAATAAGCCCAGCTGGACATGCTCCAGCACAGAAGAAAAACACCTGCTTGATTTGGAAGTTATTAGCTGAGGTGCTGTGCTAACACATTTATGCTGCCATGCTAATCCATCTGTACTGCTTTCACGGCTGAGTTATACCTCTGCCGAGCACCCACTTGGTCTGAGCAAGATGAGAAACTGCACGGTGAAAAGGTCACTCGGTGCCTCTGCAGCAGCCGGCTGAGAAATCCCCCCAGCGGGTCAACGTGGGCATCCTCACAGGCGTGATGGGTTCAAACCTCTTCCCACCTCACCCTCGTATTTCCCTTGGGCATTTCTGAGACAAATTCGAATGTGAGAGATGCTGTATCTGCTATTGTATCTCAAAGGTGATGGCAGTTGTGGAAAAGAGAGAGGGAGCTGTGCTTTTCAAAAGATGGTGTTTCATTCCTCTGTTCATCTCCTTGTTTTTAAAATGGTAATGGTTTTTAAATGTTGTTCATTAAAGGGAGGAGAGGGGATGGAGCACTGGAGGACGGCGTGTAGGTGATAAGGCTTACTGAACTGAGGCAAATGGTACATATAGGAATATTTGTTCTTTGGAAATAAAGGGAGATGGCGCTTCACGGAGATAGTCTGAATGTAAGAAAGGAATAGCAAAGCTGCATCGCTGAATCAGTTAACGGAGGGACTTGGCTTGTGCGATTCATCCTCCCAGAGTGACTCCCCTCCCTGCGGTACCCTGGTCTTCCTCTACCGCACGCCTGCGGTGCATGCAGCTCAGCGCAGCCGCTGCAGTTAAAGACTGGAAGCAAGTCCTGAAAATATACAGGCAGCTGTCTTGTTTCTTAGCACCCTGCAGGGAGGACTTCAGAAAGCACGAGGGAGACAGCATATCATCTGGTGCCAGTCCCCAAACCGTGCCGTGTGGCTGGCACAGGGCAGTGAGGGGTCTCTGACTGCAGGCTGCAAAGCTCATTTAGCCCCTTCCCTTGCCATATTTTCCTCCACACATCAGGGCAAACAAGGCTGATGCTTGGAGGACACACACAGAGATGTTTTCAAGGGAACAGGGGAGTGGCAGATCCAAGGTGGGACAAAAGGATGTTCAACAACCCTGTGTCTTACAGCTGGGGGTGGGTCTGGAGTTGGAGCCAGAGATGGGAGAGCCCAGGGAAGACAGTGGGATGTCACAGCTGCTGGCACACAGATTGCCGAGATGCTTATGCTAACAGGAAACGCCCAACAGAGAAGGGGTTAGTCCCCGTGTCTCCTTTACAAACTAATAAGAAGAAACATTCAGGCACTTACTTAAAAGAGATCCAGGCTTTGAACGTCACTCCTTCACTTATGTGCCTGGAAAGCTCAGCTGCCCCGGGGACTTTCGGGATGTTTGGGAGGGACTGGTCTCCACCTCATTTCAGCCATCTAGAAGTTGCACGCAAAGTCAAACTAAATTTTCCCACGTGCTATATCTTTCCACTGGAGAAAACATAAGTGACTCACTTGAACAAGAGCCTAGGTGAATGTCACTGTTATTTTCTGAACGGCTTTTTGTGGGTAGAGACATTTCAGCAATAGTTGCTTCCAGTTCTGTGCAATAAAAACTGTATGTGACCAAGGATCTTTTGAAGAAGACTGATACTGCATCTACCCAAATACCAGTTAGATTACTCAGGACTTTTGTGCATCATTCCTCTAAACTCGGACAAAATCATCCTGTCGTATGTTAATTTCTATATATGCCTCCATAAAATCTTCCTAAATGCAGGGCACCAAAATTCCCCACAATGTCTCACCTGGCCTTCAGCTTCTTCTCCAAAAGACCATCAGTCTCCCATAGCTCCTGTGTTGTATCTGCCAACACTGGTGACTGTCTGAGGTATCACAGGGCATCTCAAATGGCACTGATCTCTTGTGTTCATGCAACTAAACTCCGTAGCTAAATATGTTAAAGAATAATTAATGAACCTTGCTTTCTGATTTAGTTTGGATTTCTGTACAACTGGACCCCTTTTGGCAGGTGGGGTTTTCTTTAATTATGCAGTTTTTAAAGCACATTATATATTTCAGACAACTGGACTTGGCTTTCTACAGATTTGGAATAAGAAGTGCATTAAAAATGATTCAAAACTGGTTCTATTATTACAGGCACACCAGAGGTGAACTCCAAATATGGAAACCAAAAGGTCAGTGATTCATATTTATATCAGCTCTAGGCTTTTACAGAGCTCAGCGAAAAGCATAAGACACCATCCAGATAGCCATCTGCAACCAAATCATTCTGAACGCTGAAATTTGCTTATAAGCTAAAGTTAGCACAAGCCTGACCTTTGTTGGCTTGTTTCAGTAAGCCCTGAGAGCTTCGGAAGTCCTTCCCTCACTTTGGGTCTCCTGAAGATTTAGTTTATGTCTCTACTTCTTCTTAAGAAAGTCTTTCAGACTTAACGCATATATTTGATTCATGACCACTTTTGTCATTAGCTGAACATATTGCAAATTGTTGTAAGGTTTTATTCTTATTTTGTACACTGACAAATAAGCCTCACAAAATGTTTCTCTAAATCTTTGATACTACTAGCTAAATATTCAGAAGGAGTAAGGGGATACAGTATGCAGGGAAGAATTACCATCTTAATGAGGTTTGTCTCATTAAACGGTCTCACTCAATTAGTTTCACAGATTTTACTTTAAGAATAGGAACACAGAGCTCTGGATATCTGTAGCTAATTTTGGCTTATTTAAAACTAAAAGACCAACCTGCCAAAAAATACTTAAGTGGAAGAACAGTAATGAGTGTGGTCTTGGATCTTTCAAAAGTGTAAGTTTTTGAATCAGGAAATTAGATGAAAATACATTGCCAATTTTACTTAAATAAGAAATGTGTTGGCAATTTTCCCAAGCAAAATGGGATCACTTCAACATAAAGAATTATTTGTAATACAAAGGCCTTTGGTGTTCAGACAGTTTAGATTTGCATCATTTCCCCAAAAGCTGGATGCACGTTCTGCTTTCTACCTTTGCTGACCTATGATAAAAGCTTGTCAAAGGTCTTAGGCAACAGCACTGTCATCTGCCGATAATGTGAAAGCGTCACCTGCACACAAAGTGACATTTTATGTGGCTGAACAGAGTTGCTTTTCCTAATCTGTCACTTTTTGTTGTGTGGGCTCTGTCAGATTCCCCCCAAATTGCGCTCTACTCTCTGTGTCCCTTGTATCAAACAATACCCACAGAGTTCACAAAAGCTACATTAAGGATCAACTGAAAACAAAAATGCCTTCAACAACATCCATCAGCACATGGTGAGGGAAAGGACGCCAAAACAAGGGAAGTGTAGCATGATGGTTTCCTCAACATGCCCTCCTGTCCCTTGGCAATCTAAGGTTTAGGGACTTTAAGAGCTGGAGAATGCATCATGTTAGAAGACCCAATAGACCTTCTCCAAATGCAGTTAATTTTTTAACCCGTGTACAACATTTGCAACTAAATGAACTCCATTAAGTGACGTCCTCAAGTGCAAAACAAAGCACTCCAATTGTGCAATTCATCCCAGTTTTCCATCTAGGCAGCAGCTACCAGCTCTTCTTGTTTATTTCCCATGCTGTATGCATTGGTATAGATGCACTTCAGCTAGGCTATTGGCCACATCACCTTTTTAAAGAAGTTCCCCTTAATTCCCTTGAGGCAATTGACAGGTGTTTCCCTGTTGCTCCTTAATGCCCCAGCTCGGCAGCCTTTTATCTTTTGTGAATAAAGAAATCTGGTCTTTTCTTAAAATAAAAACAAAACAAAACAAAAAAAAGAGCGAGAGGACAGTTTTGTTTCAAATACATTTTTTTTTTAATTTTCAGTTTCCTAAAACCGATCAGGAACTAACAAAATAATACCTTTTTCAAAAAGATAGTGTGCTATATATTCTTTAATGGAAAAGCTCTTTGTAACATTTTAATGAAGCTATGATTTTCAATAAAAAACAATGTTGGTACAGAAAGTTCAACTATTTTTAGTAGAACAGTTTACAGTCTCTCCCATACATCACAAAAAAAATTGTGTAGATTAGCTTTAGTCATATTTTAAAATATACATATGCAAAATTCTGGAATGAAACCAAGGTGGTGTTTTTCATATTCAAGGAAATAAAGTTGATATTCAAGCTAAACTATGAAAAACACACACAGCTTCTCGGTCAAATATAAAGATAATCCCCAAAGGCATTTTTCTGTATTTTTATTGATCGAAAAGGAGGAAGACACGGGGGGGGAGGAAAACAGAGAAGAGATAACTGTTGTAATGAAAGCAAAAGGTGTCTGTAAGTGAGGTGGGGAAAAAATAACCTATAATCCCCATTATGAAGTACTGATTGTAAAGACCAACAGATGACATCCATATAAAAAAAAAACCCAACTACTATAAAAATAGCAGGGGACTTGCAAATAAGCCAAATCATCAAATTGCACATGCAGGTCTGTAGGGTTGCATGTGAGCCAGGAGTCAGTTCATTAACCCAAACGACCTACAGTGCTGCAAAATCAGATTATTGTTGAGTTTGCCATTCATCAGCTCCTCTCTCCCTTGAACTCCTGCTCCTACTTGGGAAATAATTGCACAAGATTTACTGAGAATAAAGGGATCTGGGACCTCTTGCTCTTCTTGATAGCATCAGCGTGTCTCAGCTCAGCTCAACACAGGTGGAGGTGATCCACCCGATGAGATCCCATCTGATTCTCTTCTGGCCTATTCAATTCCTCAGACAAAGCCCACCCATGTTGTATCAAGGACCCAATTCCTCACAAAATGTTTCTAGGAAGATCTCCCCTCTGGAAAAATGAGCCATAACTCTTGAATGATGTGAGGAACCTCACAGACATCATCTAAATGGTTGAACGGATAATCATAAAGGCCATACTCTAGCAATAGGTGGTTTGGGGCTGGAAATAAAAAGCAGGTTTCTAAGCCTGGCAAGCATAAGGGTCTGGGATAGCATCCCAGTAGAAGTATGCATATGGATTGAGGAGTCAAGAAACATGCCAATTTTAAGGTGAATCTTGATAGATTTTGGCTGTGGATGCTGGTGATACCTCAGGATCTGATGGTGTGATCATGAAAGTCACTTTGAATCTGATGCTTTTTGTTCCTAGTTTTTTCTGGCAAACTGTGAAACGTTAACTGCTTTAAAGCCTTTCCTCCTACTGCACCAAGCAGGCAGAGTGGAGCAGTATGAGGAAAATGATATCTTATATTGCCTTCTCTCTGCTTCCACATCGTAAAAATTTTCTTCTTTTCCCAGTGTGATTTTAAAACTTTATAAGAAGCAGATTAAATAAAGCACATTTTTAATAGTTGTTCTTCTTTTTTCCTGTTTGATTATTTGTTTTGACCAGCTAAACACAATACATGCACTGGCAAACCATAAAAGACTGATCTGATGGCTGACTAACAAGACTTATATTGCCATCCTACTGGGCAGAACAATGACACAGTCTTTTTTGTTTTCTTAACAATAACATAAATATATTGCTCCTGAGAGTCTGGAACAACATGCAGAACACGGAGCAAGCCCAGCAAAACCAGGAATGCTGTCACGCCAGGGTAACTCATGATTCAAAGCCCGATTTAAATGTCAGAAACTCAGAAAATAAGACAGAAGGATGGCAAAAATAGTGGACTGAGCTCTGCAAGCATTCATTGATACGCGTTGTGCTTTTTCCAAAGTCCTCTGTCAGTCCTCAGTGAACCCTGGGCTAAGTGTTGAGGTTTGGGGATTCCAGTCTCTCCTGAGCTGAATGCAGAAAGGAACCTTACTCAGCATGTCTTGGTAACGCATCCCCCAAGTTCAGCTTGCTCTCCTGAACGAAGCGAAATTTCGACACGTGCCAGCCAGGTCCTTATGCAGGCACGTCTTCTGAATTATCAAGTTCTCCAAATTATTAAGAGAAAGGGATTGAAAGCTAGGTATGTTGCACACGTATCCCTTTTCATGGGCAGTTTTTTAGGCAGCAATTCTGACTTTGCACTGTGAACCCCGAGGAGCACTCACAAGGTTTATTCCATCAGTGTTAGACACAACCTCCAGCTGAGGGTAGCGGAACAGTGACCACAGGAAGCAACTTCTTCAAACACGACCAACATTTCTGCGGTGGTTGTTTGATTTCAGCCTGAATTATGTTCTCCCAATGCGCCTGAAATACCACGTTGCAGACAGAACGCCAGGAGAGAAAATTGCATACATTGTCTTAACATTTAACATGCTTGATGCACTGCTTTGCAAATTGTTGTGGTGTGTGCTGCAAAGCAGGAGTTTCTCCCCAGAAGCTGCCTACAGAAACTGGGCAGGTTGGCAACACTCAGTGGACTATAGAGGTGGCACCAAGCAAGCTGGCATGCATCATGCTGTATTGCACAGTGTGCCCTGTTGAAAAGCTATCTTATGTTTCTAGGCCAGTGCTCTTGTATCAGCCTACCTGAACCTCTGGTCTAGCAAGCTCTGCCTCTCAAGGAGAGTCATTTATTTATGAGCTAGTGTCATTGTAGTTCTGGTGTTCATGCAACCATTGTCAGCTCCAAAATCTCCACCCTAAGTCTACTCTTACTGGCCTCTTCCTCTGAACTTGACAAGGCTTTTGTGGTAGTGTCTCTATAATCCTCTTTTTTCCCAGACAATCACTGTTCAGTCATGCACTGTACCTTATACGCTACAATGGTTTTTTCTAATGGTTTAAATTACATCCCCTCTATGTCCCCAGAAATGCATTTGCTGCTGGGAAATCGCTGCACTGTGAGAAGAAATCAAAATATGACTATTACAGCATGATTATTTTTTTCATTATTTGAAACACAAAATGTGATCTTAGAAAGCTTAACTCAGTTTTCCTTGTGATTGCACAATAAGTAGTTCAAAAAGACAATCCAGAAAAATTACCTTTGCATCCAATTGGAGCTGAGACGCCAATTTGGAACCCAGATTTAGAGCCCTACTGCTGCAGAGAGGATGGTATTGCTATGTAGAGCATCAGGTCTGTTCCTGGCATCTGCTGCAGAGATGGCTGTGTGGAGGCAGAGAGTCCCTGACGTCTTTGAACTGGGGGAAACCTGTTGTGCAGGGAGAGGGATGTGTCAGGCTTTCACCAGGGCACTCTACTTCAGGGTGAGCACATTACAGAGAGAAGCTGGAAACACATGAACTGCCTTTGCTGCTGCTGCAGTACGTTTATAGCAGATGCAGCACGTTGGCACTGTGTGGACGTTCTTGCTGCAGACAGCGTTTCTAACACCCATCGCAAATGCTTACAGTGGAAGGAACATCAGTCTAGCTATGAAAAAAACAGACAAAATGTAATCTTCTGAGAGAGAAAAGAGAAAGATAAATTTACCAGAGATAATCTCTCTCTACATTCATTTTCATTTCTTCTCTTAGCCTTAGCCAGGAATCCAGATTGTTTTCTGGTTGTTTATTTTAGCTGAATTCATCTACAAAGGACCATTTTCATTGTATTTCCATTAGATACAGATGCCATAACTATGTGCCAGTGCAGACTACCAAGCAATTAATCTCCAGAGTTATTATTTCCCTGTTTATTGAAAGCAAATATTCATGAGTTCAGAAAACTATGTAAAAGCTTGGAGCAGCTTAGCTAAATTCCATGCTAAAGGAACAATAGTCTTTGGAAAGAAATTCTTGCTAAGACTACAAGCCTATGCTCCTATCTCATATAATTTCACCCTAATATAAAACATGACCTCCCATAGTTTGAGTGTCTTTGCAAGCTCCCCTGACATTATCACTCAAAACTCTTACTCCTTTGTTACCCACTGTTAAAATGAAAAGTTCTTTTTGAGGCACACACAAGCCAGAGGTGATACAATTAAATGAAGCTATTTGTCATAGAAAATTTAGATCAGCAGGAATTAAATGGCAAATAAATTAGGATTGGCAGCCTCTTCCCCAGGGAGCAATATATAGGCTTCCTAAATTCAGCAAAAAGTATTCTCCCCTCAGCCTTTGATCCACTTCAATCAATATTTCCATCTTTAAAGACAACTAGTCCAAAGTTACACCGTAGCTACACATTTATGAATATGGTTCTCACTTGATGGGGTGGCTAGAGGTCATCTAAGGGTATGAAGTGAGGTGAGGCTGTAATCAGCTTTTGAAAGTGTTACCAGAAACTGGGTTTTCCAAGAGCAAAATCAGCATCCATTACCATTATTTCCCTGGGGAGTCTGAAGCAGGGGGCTCGAGCTCCACCCTGCGCAGTAACTGCAGGACCACCTTCCTTCCAAGCATTCCTGTCTCGGGGTAAGACCTAGAGCAGGCCTGCACCACTCAAACACCATTCATTTTTTCTCACTGGAGAAGAGCTGCAGCTTGTCAAGCAGATTTCTAGTGCTTCTTCCTTCTAAAGCTGGAGTTAGCTTCTCCTGGGCTTCTGCAGCAAGGGAACAGAGGCGCAGGCATTTTATTTCTGCATCTAATGGTTTCATCCTCCAGTTATGAGAATTTATATCTAATGCCATCTACTGTAGCCCTGCTCCCATGTCTCTGCCCTTCTCCCCCTGTGGCACCTGAAGGTATAATAATGCATTTCCTCATTCCCTGGACCTACTGTCCTGTCCCATGGCAAGCTGTCCCCACCTCAGCTCCTCTACCTGCCTCAGTCCTGGATTACAACCACACAATCATCTTACAATATCCCCAAACTCCTCCTGGACTCTACTCAGCTTCTCAATCTATCTTCTCATCCTCAAACAGGGACTCAAACCCACTGCCTCCTGCTGTGGGAGCCCTCCTTCCCAAAGCCTGTCAGATGTTCTCATCTCCCTTCCCACCAAAAAGGCAGAACAGAAAAAGCAAATATTGGAGGAAATGTCTTAAAAAAAGAAGCCCTCAAAGAAAATAGGATTGAAAGAGCTTGACTTTGAACTACGAGTAACCTGGGCCTCTTATTATTTTCAGTACTAATCATGTACTTACTTGTCATTGCCATTAATTATGTACACTGCAGACATACCAAGAGTCTCATTGCACTGCAAGTGCATAGGGTGAGGCAGAACATGTCCCTTTGTGCTTGCAGCGTGACTTCTGAGGAGGGTTAGCTTTCATTTTTTAGTTCAAACACTTAATATTCAGACACTGCTGTGGACATTATTTGTCTCTCCAGTTGATACCCATTCCAGAACCAGCAGCAGAAAAGACAAGTTATAAAGAACATATTAAAAATACCAGAGACCTTGTCACCCTTTTATTATGCAAGATCCTATGTTATTATTTTATTATACCAGAAATGTTTGATCAAAGAAACATGCTTTTTTTTTTACATCTCTAATTAAGCGTATGGCCAAAGCACTTACTGTAACTGCATTATCACCAAACAGCAGACTGTATTTGGAAAAGGTTTGCAAGGAATGCACAATATTATCATATTATCACATTATTATATCATCAAGTCCATGGAAGAGGTCAAATAAGGTTAATGGTCAAGTGGGCTAAAATAAGTCCATGAAACGCATTATTGTG
The DNA here is from genome assembly GCA_947846985.1 of Fratercula arctica. NCBI lineage: Eukaryota > Metazoa > Chordata > Aves > Charadriiformes > Alcidae > Fratercula > Fratercula arctica. The sequence goes on from CANTUZ010000004.1 coordinate 46,874,632, forward strand.
ATGACTGTGGTGACCTATCATTGCTGTGCTTGAAGACTCAGCCTAGATCAGGCTCCTTTGCTCCAGGCTGTGGGTTGTCCCTGTCCTTGCAAGCTTCCAGAGTCTTGGCCTGGCTTCTGCCAAGTGGCAGTACATTTCCAAATAAAGTGAAAAGTAAATTTCATAAATCATTACTGTTTTTGTCATTAACCATCAGAAAGGGCATTGAAATGCTGTATTAGTCCATTGGTGCCATTTCCGAGGAAGAAGGCGAGGAAGAAACCTTTATTTATTATACTGAAATGGCTGGGGAAAGCAATGGCAAGCAGTGACATAAGCCATGATGCTACTGAAGTGGCATAATGAAAAAAGCCTGGGGATATAGCAAAGACTGGGTTCAGCGTGTGCCTGATGCTATTTTAGGTACCTTAGTGTAACTCACGTGGCTCCTGATGCTTCTCCAGACATTTCTAGGTGCTTCCAGCCCATGTGGATATCTCAGGTACCCTGGGGCACCTGGACAGGTACTAGCCTCACATGTTTAAGCAACTTAGTGCCACTCCAAGTCTCAGCTTCCCATCCATTCACTTCTACAATGGTCTAAAGAGCATGGTTTTTTAACTCAGTGTATATTCAGTTACAAATCATGTAGAACAAAGCCTGTGTGTGTGACTAGTTTGTCCATGCAGCCCGAAGCCCCTGGATGCTATCCCGGTACAAGTTATTCAAACCTAAGCTGAACCTAGGCTCACTTATTACTCTTGCATAAAAAAGAGGGGATACAGCTTCCTTTAGCGCAAATAAGCCCTTAGAGCACACACGCAGAAGGAGCCAGCTCACTGGCCGCAGTGCAGAGCCCCCATGGGAGGAGACCCAACAAAGCACCACAAAGGTCCAGCCAGCCGAAATCCACGTTGAGAGCAGAAAACAGAGGTTTGCCTGCCAAATGTTTGGGGCTTGACACAAATGAGAAAGCAGCGGAGAAGCAAGGACACGAGGGAAGCACTGCGAGTGCATTATACATGAGGGATATCTATACTGATGATAGCTAGAGACTTTATAAGAAAGCAGTCCTAGACCAGAACATTAATGTTACAAGAGTCTAACTAAAGAAATCTTCCCAAACAAGAAGCTGGGGGATTAGATTTGAAATGGGATCTCATTAAGATAAACTTCCTTTATAAAATAAAATAAAAATAGTTACAGTCTTTCTTTAGAACTTGGCACTCCTCTATGTTACAGACACTGAGGAGGCGATTCTTCAGACCCACTGTAGACTTTTGCAATGTAGATTTGTACACTTCAATGAGTCCCCATAGGTTCCCTCGAAGCCACCGGAGACAAATAGGCACTTCATCTCACTCTAAAGCACATTGCAAAATATGGCAAATTAATTGTGCCCTAAAAATGTCTCTTTTTCTTCCCATCGACTGTGAAGAGATCCTTGGCTTATTAGCGGAGATGTGAGATGATTAGCTCACGTCTACACTCTGAATATCTAATGTTTATGTAATATAAATGTTACATGAAGTGTTTGCTTATATCAACTGTATATGACACTGTTTCATCCTATAGAGCTAATGCTACCAGTATTGCATATAGCTTTTAAGATCCTCTGCAGATGTGGACAAGATTTAGTTTCTTCATCTCACGCATTGTTTGATCTGTGAAAACATTTTTCCTTTATGTATTGAGACAAAACCAAGATATATTGAAGTCTTTCATAAGCCTCAAGGAAAATTAATACAAGGTAGCCAGTTGCATGCCATTTGAGGAACTTATCAAAGATTTTTGAGACCTGTATTTAAATTTCATTTTCACCCCGGTTGTCCTAAGGGGATACTGCCTTCTGATTTGGGAGTGGGCATCTTTGCCTTCAGGGAATTTGTAGTTCATTTGGATAGGGTTTTTTTACATGGACTTCTGGTATCTCACATGAGTTCTCAGACCACCCTGCTACTGTATGTCCCATGACAAGATAATGCTACTCATTCCTTTCCCCTTTAACGCTGACTGGAAATTCCACCTTGAATCTAAGAAAAAGTTTTCACCTGAAGTTTTGATGAAACTAATACATGAGGGCAAGACATTTCAATGCAGGTAAGTCATCATTTACATAGGAATAATCTCATTTAACTAGATGTGTAATAATGCTGAGGTCCTTGTCTACTGATTACAGAGGGAGCAAACCAACTACCTTAATTTACCTGATGTTTACATTGTTAAAGTGGGGCATCTCATCCTTGTGAATGAAATAACAATAATAAAATCCTGACCAGTTCACTAGTAAAAAACCCCCAAAGCAGAGACAAAAATGTACAAAGTGAGGAACTGTAGAAAATGTGATTGGTTTCTCTCTTTCTTTAAGATCATCATCCCTTTCCCTGGAAGGGTATATGCAGGTGATTCTTCTCACTGAGAAGGTCTCTCTAAAGCAGACCCCAAAATTATTGTGTTTTGGTCATTTATTGCAGAAGAAGCAAAAGAAAGCAGTATTCAGTCTTCAGCAAGTCTTCAAACCACATTTAATGACTGCTGATTAAATAGCAATGGAAAGTTTCAAGCAAATGACAATTTTAGAAGGTACAAATCTTCTAAAAAAACATGAAATAAGTGTTCACCTTCAAACCTCAGATGCCATTTTGATTTGTCTATAACCCAAAGAATCAGCTGGCTCTGAGCTGCAGCCCCCGTAGCATTTCAAAAGCGCTGCCTCAAAGCCCTTACCTGACAAATTTCCTAAGCATGTGGGGGTGTGTTGTACAGAACTGACTTTAAAGGACTGCTTTACCTAATCAACTGCTTAATCCCTCAGCCAAATGGAAGATGAGATGATCAAACAGTTGGCTATGTCCTAGAATCACAGAATCAAGTGACTATTATTGGGCTCTGAATGTAGCACGGACTCTTCCCCTCCTTGTTTTTCCATGTGCTTCTTAATAAAAAAAATGCATGAAAAGATTCCAAATTAGTATTTGCATTCCAGCTGGACACAGAAACACAGGCAGACTCAGGACAATGGTGGGCACTCTACACACACACACATAAAGAGACCTCAGATCAGCCCATTTGAGAAAACAACATTGAAAGGGCTGTGCGAGTATCAGCATAATGTCAGGTTGCTGGTTCTAAGATTGCCTGGCTTCAATTTCCAGCTTAGCCGTGGGTTCTCACCATGATGTAGGACAAGGCTTTGAGACTCAGATGAAAAAAATATCCTGATGCCTACCTCCCATTGAGATTACTGGGTGTTAGATGCCTCTGTTACTGCTCTTCCTCTTTTCCACAGCTCCTCTTTATAAAATAGGGGAAAACAGCCTTATTTCCCCAAAATGAAAATTCGAGTTTTGACCATTTACTCATTCTCATGTTCTCATTGTCCATTAATGTCACACCTTAGCAGCATCTGATTGGATCAAGCCATGTGTCTCAAAGCTGACTTCTTTTGGGATCTAATTATAAAGGTCTAAAGTACGAGGACTTACCTTCCCATTAAAGAAACAGATTACTTAATATTACCTGATTAAAAGAGCATTGTCAAACCAGTAATGTTCCCTCTCAGATTGCTACCCCCCAGCTTATTCTTGATGATGAATTCAAAGCTAGGGATATTTAAGATGTGTAGCACAAGTGGAGGTACTTTCTTTATTATCCTTTACTTTTAATAGAGAACAAATCAATCTCATGTCTTAAAACAATGGACAGCAAGAACCTGCTTTTTCAGCTTTACACAAAGGGATCAGCCAAGGAAGGCAAGGAAACTAGTAGGGGGGTGTCTTGGTGGAGTCACTTCAAGTCTTGGGGCAAGGGGAGGAAGGAAGAAATGCTAATGAGAATAGCAGCTCAAATAATGAATGGTGTTTACTCAATTTTTCCTGGGGAACCCAAAAAGCTCCCTGAAAAACTGCATACTGCATTCCTTCAGCTGTTAGACAACAAATTGTTGCCTTTTCTGACATTTCTTAAACATTTTGAACTCCAGCTCTCTCAGTAGGGTTTATGAGGATGTCACATTGGCATCATGCAACTGGGGGCAAGGGGAAATTCTGGAATCAACACAGAGGAAAATCAAGCTGTGGGGGAGGCTGGGAAGATGCTTGCAACAGGACCAGGCATCTTGTGAGGTCTATTAAGTTCTCTCATGCTTTTTTAAAAGGAGTTGCATGTGTTATGAAAAGACATGGTTACAAATCCTGTCTGTTCTCTCCTACCTTTATCCTTTCCTAGTCACGCATATCCCACGTCACGTCTGACCTCAGCCAATGAAAAAAAATAAAGTTGGCAATTAAGCCATCTGTCTCATCTGAGATACCTACTGAGGGGTGGAATAAACCATGCCCCTAAATATCTCAATTTCCACTACTGTAGCTCTACAAGCAGAACATAGAAGCCAAAGTCATTGAGAACAAGCACATTGTATGTAAAGTGCAAACTGTTCCTATCTAAACCATACATAGTTAATGTGTGCTAGAAGGTATACAATAATGTTAACAGACTTTTGTAGCAGCCCTTGAGTAGCCCTTAAAATGCTTTCTTTGTTCTTTTTTCTGAGCTGAAGTTTAAAAAATCCACCAGACAGACGTATAAAAAGAAAAGGTTGTAGGCAAGAGGTACTAGAAGCAATGAGCTTTACGCCTCCACAGTTAAAATATTATCAGATTACATGATGAGGTTACCTACAAAACTTCACAGTATAAAGATCGGGTGAGAAATTCTGCACAGCCACTTCCCCTATTTATAAGGTAGCAACAAGGTAAGGAAAGAAGGACTCTTCCTTCAGCTGCAGTCATGTGAATGCTTTGGTTCTCATCTGCAGATGCAAGGAGACCTTGACATCATCACAGTTTAATCTCTAAAATTCTTTCTTCTGCCTTTATAAAAATTGCACTGCATATGTATTTCTATCTGTACTAATTTGCTATATTTCTTAATATTTATTTGAAATAAATTATTCAAAATTCAGTTGTTTTGTACTTTTTTTTTTTTTGCCTGCTGCTGCTGGTTCCTGAAACTATCTTGGTTTCCAGCTCCTGGCAGAGGGTCAGCACCATGAAGAATGGTTCAGGGACCAGTTCATGTACACTGACATTACAGTTGGCTGGGTTTACTCAGAGATATTCCATCTTATGCTGCAAGGATAAATCCAGATTAAGGAAGGTTCAAGGTATTAATAAAAGCTGGATATTATTAGAAATCACTGGAATGTGTTTTCCTGCTAACATCGAAGTGTTTGGGAAAAGCAATCTGAACATGGCAGGGCAATACCTATGTTGAGCGGGGTTTCAAATCATTTTCTTTAATTACTGCCTGGAATATTTTTTTCCTATCAGCACAGGGGAAGACATTTTCCTTCAAAATATTTATTAGTATGGTTCTTTGTCTTTCTTCTAAGACTTCAGAGCCTCTTTGTTGTGTGTGCCAAGAAAAATTGGAAGAGTTCATTTTGTTAAGCAGCTGTGGAATTGCAATCTGGAAACAAAGAGGAGAGAATAAAAATGGGAAGGAAAATAATAGCAAGAATCACAGTCAATGTATTTTAAAAGGATGGAGTAGGCTTAACATATAGTATAGCTGGTATGTGTCAAAGTTTATAATAACTTTCCAGATTTTGTCACTAGACTAGTAAATCTTCCAAAAATTTATTTAGTGCAAAGTCCACTAACTTAAGCATTGAAAAGCTGCTGCTTTGAGTACCTGGACAAGAGCAAAATGTAAATCAAGATTGATTTCAGTGCTAATGCTGATGCAGTCGCATAACAACGAGCAAGAGTATGGAAATTGGAATATCCTCCCAAGAATTTCAAGCACTGGGATTGAAAAGGTTTGAATTGATTCTGGGCCTAAAAGGGCTATTCATCATGATACAAGAACATTCCTTTAAAGTATGGAAATACAGAGGACATTTATCAATAAGAAGCAGCAAAGACTAAAAGACTAAACTATTTCCCCCGGTTCCCCTTCCAAGGCAAAAGAAAAAGTCAGAGAGATGCTAAACACTGATGCATTGTCAGTGAAACGTGATCAATTCGAGATGGAATGCATACACCTGAGCAAAGTATATGTCATCTACATTAAAGTCTGCTCATCACAGGCGATATCGCCTTTTTTCCAGTTAGGAAGACATCCAGGGCAGTTTTGAAGCTACTGAACATGCCTGAATAACAGTTTCATTGAAGGAGGGCCAATATGTAAATAAGAATCTGATTATCAGATTTGACTGGTGTCCAACTGCAGATTCTGGGGATCTCAATCAAGATCAGGATCCTTCTGCTCTGGGCACTGCACAAGCTCATGAGGAAAAACGAATAATACAAGGGCAAGATTCAACTCACAAACTAAAATACCTGAAGTCAGATGTCTTTCTTGAGGTACCTGGAGGTGTCTAAAGTCTCATTACAGTTCATGAATTTGCAAACTGAACACCATCTTCAGTGTCACTATTCTCTTTTGGTATGTGAGGAAGTTGAGCACAGAGATGAGAGAGCTCAAGCTATTCAATGAAAGAAAGTCTTTGATCCCTGCAAATGGGATCCCAAATACAATCCCTAATTCTCTCGTATTTGGCATCCAGATTATTCAAAGTAGACTCGGTAGCAGAAGGAATAAATGCTTAGTTCTTCAAACCTTGATATTTTTTTTCCATGACCTGAGGGCAAAAGTCTGATTTTATATTGTTCATCTTTTGCTTAGAAAACCATGCCAATTCTGGATGCAGAAACATCTGAAACTTAGTCTGTTATTACAATGTGATGTATAATAAAACCTGGTTCGAGATTTTGAAACAAACCTTATGATCACCACTTGGATGCAGTAATTTGGAGGAACTACTCAGTCAATTCAGTAAATGAGGCAAAACATTTGTGAAAATCCACCATTAGGCATGATTTTTTTTCATTCTTGGAGTTGATTATTTCTTCTATTTCTGAAATGGAGGAGAGAAGGAGAACATCCTTTGAGCCACCAAATGTGTTGATCATCAGAAAGGGACTGTGGATGGAGGGATCACTGTCCTTTCAGAAATGCACAGGTTTAATTTCAGAAAGCCCAGGGAGTCCACCTTTCCCTCTCTTTCTTCTTCTCTCCCCTTGTGGTTTTTTTTTTCAACTTTTAATGAGGAAAACTTCTCTGAGTCAAGAGATGGCAGTGACTCATGCGGCAGCTGAGTGCACAACAGCAATGTCAGAGCTATTGTGCACTTAACATGGCTTCAGGGCAGGATGACGCATATTTATTTCCAAATGGAAAATTAAAGCAAATTCTAATACCCCAAATAAGAGCAAAGACAGTTAAAACGCCCAAGTGCTTCTCCTCTGTGCACCCAGGGAGGGTTATTTCTGTGTCCTAGCTGCTGCGCTGGAGGGGAGGGATGGTTTGTAGTGTAGGGGGCTTCCTCTGTGATGGGAAAGGGCTGCAAGCTGGAAATGGCAGGGGAAGGGGGTCCGAGAGTCAGAGTTGTAAGTACCACTTACAACTGCAGGTATTTTCGTCCTTCTATCCTATGGCCTTTGATGCCAACAGCTGAGAAAGGAAAAGAGCAAAACAAAAAAATCTTCCCAGACACATACAAAACTTCAGCATGTGCCTTCAGTTTGCATTACATCTACCCCATTCTCCTGCAGACCCAAAATGGGGCATTGCGGACAATTTAAACTGCAGAAAGTGCGGATTCCTGCACATCCACAGTGCTGTAATCTTCCTGTTTCCGTGCTTCAGGACACTAATAGGTCGGGAACTAGACAAACAAAACAAAGTCATTCCCAGTGAGCAAACGCCTGCAAAATTCTGGAAAAAAAAAAGAAAAAAAACCACCAGAGATCAGCTCTCTATAAGTGTCTGAACTGGGGCACATGAAAACAGAGGTTCTTTAAAATCTTAAAATGTTTCAACCTCAAGACCTAGAGATAAGACTCCAACTTCCCGTGCCAGAGGTCTTCTAGATTTTTTTCCTTATTCCCTGACTACGGGGTTAGACAGTTCACGGGTGTAGAGGTTGCAGGTCACAAAGCTGTGAGCTGTACCGAGTCCCACTGCTGCCCTGGAGGACCACTGTCTGAGAAGGGCTGGAGGCATCATCTCTCTCCCTTGGGAAGGTGCTCCCTCATGCAGGACAGAGGAGATAATCTCAGCATTGTCCCTATAAATAAGGGTTCTTCACCTGGCGTGCAAGAGCCAATCAACACACTGAGTTGAGATATTTGACATTATTTCAATTCTGCAGAAGCGGGTGCTAGGCATCTACCACAGCCAGCACACCTCAGGAAACACGCTGGGTCTTTGATACAAAAAGGTAACAAGGAAAAAAATTGCATTAAAATAACTGATTGGTCACTTGTAATTATACAACAAAAACTCATTTGTGTGGGTCCTAATTTCTGTCTGGCTCATTATACTAAGCTGGTCTTACATTTAAATATAAAATCTCTTCCTAGAGGTGTGATTTTTAGTATTAAAATTATCTAATGTAATGGAGGCCATAACTTCATCCCATCAGCCACCACCAGGTTACTGTTTAACTTTCTATTCTGTTGGGGTTCCAGTTGGAACAATGGCCAGCTTCAAGATTAGATTATTTTTGTTTATGAGCTTTTTGGTTTAGGGACTTTCTATTCCCATTGCCGTGGTTTCAGAGCAGACCATCATGGTTACTCAGTTTTGTGGATTTTTGGCTCTTTTTGACATCATCAGCAGAAAACGGGATACCGTTGTCCTGTGACAGGAAGGATTTCTCAGGCTACATTACACTAGACCATTTCTGCTCCTCAGTACACACGTGTTACTTTCAAGTCTCTTCAATGTAATGGCTAAAAGGGTGAAAATTGCTTTCAAAGATCTAATGAGAACGCTCGTTTCCCTAATAGCCTTTCTCTGTGCTGAGGCCACTCTGATATTGCCACGGCAGCATAAAAATTCAGCGCTTGTTTGCAAGTCTTTCATGCATCTTTTTAATGACCTCATTAACCAAATCGAGGAGGGGTGGGAGGGTTTGGTGGGTGTGTTCTTTCAAGTCATTTTCAATACCTTATGATCAAAAGAAAACGTATGTGCAGCTGGAATTGGAAGAAAGTTACTGTGCATACGCAAAGCAGAGCAATCAGGCAGGTATTTTACTGCTTTCCCCTTCAGCCGTCTCTCTGCTATGGCTATTGACACCTTAAAATGTCAAGCTATTATTTTTCCACGGCTCAGGAGGAACGTCTCTGGTTCAATATGTTCAGGCTTCTTTCTTTGTTCTTGCAGCCCTAACATCAGATTGTCAACCCCCAAATTAAAAATGATTGCTGCCTACCTTGGTGTCGGTGCCTGCTGCAACCCCACAACCATGCTGGTGGGGATTTTTTACGAATGCCTGAGGGACTGAATCACTTCTGTCAATTGGACAGTGAGCATATACTTTTCAAAGCCCTAAGGCGATACCAGCAGCGTGTCATCCCTCAAGCTGGGGGAACTGAGCTGCAGGGCCCTAAAGCTGTGAGCATCCTTTGTATCTATGTGAACTCAACGAGCCTGGCAGACTCATAAACCTCACTATCCTGAGCCAGCTGCCCGCAAGGACAGAGATTGGCAATGCATTAGCAGGCGCTGTGCTAGGCTATACAGCTGCTGAAGCTCTTCCATCTGGGAATGGTATTTATTGCATGCGTGAACTGTCATGACAGTGTCTCAGCACATGTTAAACGGTGTCTCTCCCCCCCCTTCCCACAAAGTACTTGAAAATCAGTAGCCAAATATTCACATGAAGCTATCCAAAATGTTTGATACATCGGATTAGTCTTGATATGCTATATTTGTTGGTTATAAGATATTTGGGAAACACCTTAGCTCCTGAAGATGGGTTATGCAAGCAAAAAGAAAATGCTCCCAATGCATTTTGCCGGTTGGATATTTTTTATTCTGCCAGTAAGACACAGAGAGCAGACTTCAACTCAGAAGCTGGTCTGCTACCTGAAGTAGGTTTAAATTGCAAAGGTAACTGGTGATCGCGGAACCATGCATTCATTAGCACTCACGACAGGAACTGTATTTAGTATGTCTCAGTCTGAAATTTGGGGTCAAATTTTATACTAGTGTAAACTGATATGGCTTAACTGATTGTATCAGAGCTGGGCCAGTCTGGAATGGTGGAGAATCTGACCCAAATATACAGGTTTTAATTCATCCTGAGCTGACGAATTAAATTAGGAATTTGGAAAGAATCAAGCTAAAATGTCAAAAAAGACAAGATGTAGAAAGTGAATATATGACACACAGCAAGGTGAAAGGAAGAGGCAGAGCAACAACTAGAGCAAAGAGTCTGCAAACTTGCTTCAATCACATGTAGCCGTAAGTGCATTGTTCTGAATGATAGAAACATATTTTCATAGAAATAGAAAAACACGATCTGCTGTCCCTTCTCTCTCACCTCTATCCATTGCCTCTTGGGGATTTTTCTGTAGGCATTTCAGCAGAGCTTTCTCTCTGAAGTTTCAAAGGAAGATGAAGAGTAGTCAATAACTAAGGAGTTCTGCTAAAGAAGCCTTTTCATGGGTAACGATTAGCGACTACACTATGTAAGTAGGCAGGAAAGGATGAAAAAGCCTTAAAAAATCAGTCAACAATATTGAAACTGCTGTGGAGCGAGCAGGGAATTTGCACTGTAGTGCGTATGAAAGAACCATCAAGCAAACTCCTGTTTTCTGCCGACCCAAAGTTGGGGTCCTATGTAGGAGCTGATTCACTCCTGGGAATGCAGACTCCAGTCAAACGGCTTCACACCTGCTGGACATGTGGCGTGAGCACAGCAGGAACGTGGAAAAGTGCTCCAGTGATGTGCTAAGGCGTAATGTGGTCCTGCCCCTAAAATCTTGAATTCCCGGGGGCACTGCAAGCCAAATTGCCTCTGCAGTCAATTCCCTGCTCACAGAGACTGTGCAGGGACATTGTCCCTAATAAGCATTGGGGGAAAGTGGACAGAGCAAGGGGAGAAGGGCAAGTGCGTGGTTTGGATAGGTCTGATTTGATCACCGATTAAAGGCACCTAAACACAGTCTTGTACATGCACTGGGTGCCTGAGTTCCCGTCACAGTCCCTAGACATTCACAAAATTTAGTTGCTGAAACAAGTGTGTGATATGATTTGAGAGGCTCCAGAGCATGATGTCTGGTCTCCAACACCTGCTTTGGAAGGGCACAGGTCTCCTGTTAACCCTACATCATATTTATTAGCCTGCACAGATGTCTCGGATGTGCTGGGGCCTCTCAAATTACACTAGGCAACACCTATGAACCTGAATCAGACTTGCATGTCTTTCTCTGAGCCAGACCCTACCTCAGGAACTAACCAGAGGTGGACTGGTTTCTGATGATTTGTGAACACCAGAAGCACACATACTTGTTTTTTCACCCATTTCTTGCTTCAAAACAACCATCAATTAACACCATTGCCTGGGACCCAAAGAAGCATATTGTTTCACTGGGACACTAGAAACCCTCTACAATATGCTGGTTTAGAGGTACGAAAAGGCAAGTTTCTGCTTTGCAGAGATAGAGAAGTTGTGGAAGAATTGGAGTGGAAAAGGGTAATTAGTTTCTAACAGGCAGGACTAGTTGAAAGATAATGCCTTGCCTTGGGCATCCAACCAGCCATTTATAACATTTCTAGCTAGAATTAGTGGAAATATTTCATGGATAATCATCCCTTGTCATTAAGCACAGCAATAACTCTGGAGATGCTGGTGTCATTTGTCACGTGAAGAGGGACATGTAAAGATGTGTTTATATCATGTATATGTGATGGTGATTTGGGGTTTTTTATTTCTCTATTACCTTATAACTTAGGTCTTTTTACTCAAAGATTTTTGAAGGTTTTATAAAAAGGAATGATATATTCCCATAAACTCGATAACACCAAGAATGGAGGGCCTAACTCCCAAGCCTGTTTCAATCAGTGACTGTCCATCACCTTTTGGACATCTGGATCAGAGGCAGTAAGTATGATTTCTAGGTGCAATATCAGAAGAACAAAGATCGCCAAATCCTTACGGCTTCCATTAGAATTCCCAAATTCCTCATTTTTAATAATTCCTCCAAACACCTGCTCAGACATATCTTTAAAAAAAAAAAAAAAAAAAGCCCAACCCTGGTCTTAAGTGACTTCTTTGATGTCATTGGGAGATCTGTGCTAGAAAATGAAGTGCTGCTAATTCTACAAAGCCATTTCCTTTAACACATCCTCCCACCTCCTCCTACTCACTCCATGTGTCTGCTTCATCCATCTGTTTCATCTCATGAAATGCATGGATCATGAGCTCCCTGGAGCACGTCCAATTTTCCTTGCCTCTGTAGTTGAACATTCACATTTTTCCATCTTGCAGACAAACACAAATAATGTGTAGTGAGCAGTTTGCCTTGTTTCCAATCTCAGCATGTCATATTCTGAAAACTGTCCATTATTCAGAGTGCTTCATGGCTGTATTTATCAATTAATACATGGTATTTGATCTTTGACTTTGCCATTGGATGCATTCTCAACGCACACTCCTATTGCTGGTCCTGTGCTATTTCTGTGTAACTATTGAGTTACACATTAGTCAATCAGTAAAATTGCACCTGGATGACACTGAGGAACCAGCTACAGCACCTGCGTTTACAGGTATGAAGGTTTTTGGACAGGCCTCTGAGCCTGAGCCTTCAAGCGCAATGAGTTCTTGCAATGACATTCCTACATACTGAATCTTCCCCGAGGACATCATCAATACAGGTGGCAGTGTGGTTAATTTGCAATTGAAACTGGCCCTTCAAATTAAAATGGGCATTTTGAGGTAAAGATGATTCACTTGAGTATTCACAGAAAGCAAACAAAAGATTGGAAACAGGCAAATTAATTTCCTTTAAAAATGGAAGTCAGTGTGTGTGGAATACTTCGGTATTCACCCAGCCTGGCCAAGGGTGTTATAACCTGCAATAATTAAAAGCATTTGTTTGACCTTCATGGAAGGAAAGGGCTAGTCATGCCTACAGATTTTACAAACATCAAAATCTTGCTCTAAAGTGAAATTTTAAGCTAAAGAATCTCACCCCTATTGCAAATAGACTTGGTAGTGGTGGGAGGGCATGTGCAGGTATATCAGTAATAAATTTCTCATCTTTTATCCTGGAATTTTATTTCTCTTCTTGTTCACGTTGGAGCTGCTGCCAGGGTATACACTCACTGACAGCCCTGAGAGAGCAGGGCAATGTCAGCTGAAAAAACTGAATATAGAGATTAAGATCTGTGACACTAATTTAAAAGAAAACCACAGAGTATATTTATCTTGGATCTGACCCTATCGGTATAGTGAACTGAAGCTGTCATGGTTTCTTCTGAATTTTTTTGACTGTTTTATTTCCAGCAATATTTCCGTTTTCTTCCCTTCATGTTAAGAAAGTGATCCCGTGAGCTCACTTTTAGTTAATCCAATTGATTCTGTAAGACAAGCACTGTGCTTTGCAGCTGGTGGAAGCGCACAGGCAAGCACCATCCTCTCTCCAGACAATTCGTAAGTCACCACAGCTCAGACGAGTTCCATTATGCAGGAGCTGCAAAAGCTAATCTTACGCTCTCATTCCCCCACTCCCAGAAAAACAAAGGAAAAATCAGGGAGGATTTTACAAGCATGTGGGCCATGGGCTGTTGCAACTGTGATGACCCGATCCAGGTAGAAAATATTGAAAGTCACATAAGCAAAGCTCAAAAGAGTCAGCACAGACCTTCCTGTTCAATGTCCAGCTTCTTATTAGAAGAACGGGACCCATGCAGAGAACATGCTGTTGACTCCAGGCTATGTCTTTCTGTGTTAATTTACAAATTAACACAGTTACAACTATCGTTTTTCTGGATCTTCATGTATTTCCATGCATCTTAATCACATGCACTGTAATAAATAAAGAAAACATCCTGGGGCATCTAGTCTTTTTACTCTTATCATTGATGAATATCTACTTGTGACTTAAGAACAAACACTTACTTTGCCAGGCATTCAATTAAAACAGAAGAAGGAGCATGCTGATGTGAGCAAATACTTAGAAAAATGGAGAATTCACCATGAACTACACAAATGTGATGTGTGTCAAGGAGCAATCAAGAGAAACTTAAACACCAGGAAAAAAAAACAGTGAAATGTAAATGTATAGAAAAGAAAATAAACAGATGCTTCTTTTTAGACCTTGAACCTGAAGGCCATACTCTCACAACAAATTTCTGTTAACATCAGAAATAAGGTCTACTTGATTCTGTACCAGTTACCACATATGAGTAAACAGAATTCATCTTAACGCTTTACTTTATCCCTCCGCATGTTTCCAAGTCTCTCTTTTCAGGAAATCTTGCATCGTGACCTAATAAAAGGCTATAAGGCGAACTAAAAAAAAAAAAAAAAAAAAAAAAAAAAGAAAAATCCAATCTCATTTACATGGACTCCATCACACTGTTATCATAAGGACTTGGGAAAGCAGAACCTTGGGGAAAGCATACTGTCAACTAATTTATAGTGATCTGGTTCAACCACAGAGAGAGATATACTAGATTAGACACCTCCACACTTCTCCTTTCCCCTGATTCTGGAAACAGGGTCAGAGTAAACAATCAGAGAAACCAGGACTCTGGAAGATAACTGCAGTAGAGAAGGATGTGCAGTATAGTAAGAAGCTGATGGTGGGAAGTGCAAATCACAGATTAATCTACTGCTAAAGGAGACTGCTTGGGATTGCATGGTCCTGAGATAGGTTTGTGATTAGCTGCACTTTGAACATCCAAGCAAAGATGACAGCATAAACAAATAATATAAGAACAGAACATCAGAAGACCTCCTAGCCATCGCTGAAACTTCTTCCTCACAAGAGCAATCACCTTCCTCACTAGAGCAAGCATAAGACATTTAGTCTCCCAAGCTGCCGAAACACCACAGGAGATGAACACAAATGATCAAGAGTCTTTTTCTTGTGATGAGAACAAGGAAATGCACCAGATGGAAATGGCCAGACAATGCTTTGGCAGACAAACCATGCCCTATGTTATAGCAAGAGGTGAAAAACACACAATAATCCACCCTTGTTTGACTGGGACTTCTTCTTGACTCCAGCTTTGCAATGCAATAAACCTGAAAGCATAAGCAGGACACACTACCCAGGAACCTTGGACATGCTTCAGTGTAATTAGGGGCACAAGTAAATCCTGTCCAGTGTCCCGTCTCCAGCTTTCAGGTGCCTTGAAGCACAGAAACCTTGTCCAGCTTAGAAAACTTGCCATCACACATCACCAACGTGGATCTTACTCACTAAGTAACCCCCAGTTAGTAACGGATTTTTCCAGAGTATTTACAACTTGTTTTCAGAAAGTAAATGAAGTATTTTCTTAAGCTTTCTGACCACAGAATGGGCTGGCCTGCTCTCTTCTACCTCTCAGCTCCCTTGGATCCAGGCCAGGAAATATATCACCGGGGATCTCAACAGTGACCTTTCCTCAGAGAGAAAGTGGGGGATTTATATTCTGCCATATAATATTACCCCCTCACCCTGCAATTTACAGCCATTTTCTCCCCTCTGAACACTAACCTTTTGTTTACACCCATTAACCCGATCTACTGCCTGTATTATATATGTGTGTCTCACAGCATGCACTAAGAGTCAAGCATTTCTGTGTGGTGCTTTGTTACATTTATCTCTTGGCTGCTTTGCTTAGTGGAAGAGGAACCAGGGCATTTTCCCTGATGCTCTTCAGATTGCAGCTTCATGAAGTGTGCTCTCATGGTAACACACTTGCACACCTCAGGATGTAGTCCTGTGGGAGCAGGTGAGAGAAGGATGCCTGTAGCTAATGACAAAACCCCCACAATTTTGGATTATGGAAAATGTTCCCACGCTAACGTTAAATGCAGGTTTTCTGCTCTTCTCTAGGATGGAGCTCTGGCAGGAACTCATTTGTAGTGAGTCCAAGCGAAGTTGGAAAGCTGACAGAGGTACAGAAATTGAGTCTATAATGAATTGAGGACCATAAACTGTCCCAGATCATGGAACAGAGAAGTAGGATTAAAAGTTCAAAGAAAGTTTGTGGGAAGATTAAGCAGATTGAGGTTATTTAGGCAGGAAAAGGAAAAAGAGCACGTGTGGCAACATGCATAAAGGCAGTAATAAAGTTGTGACCAGTCATTTTGTATGGCCTCTCATGTAATCCAGTGCAAGGTGCAACCCAACTGATGTCCAACAGCAAAGACTTAAGTTGGATAACAGGAAAACCTCTCTGCAGATTGCTGCTAACAGGCTGTCTGCAGTTACAGAATTCCTTTCTTAGTAGATTATTAAGAATAGATTAGACAAATCAGCTGCTCTTTTCATATCATCTTTTGGAGGGAATATGGACTATACTAGGGACAGGGCATTCATCTACCCCCAAAGTAATCACACCAGGCTCTCCAGTGGTCAGTAGAGAGAGACTGACACATCAGGCAATGAACATTATCCGCATGAAAGGCTGAAAGCATTGTGCCCTGGGGTCACTTATTTATTCCCTTCAGCTGCAAGAGTGATGAAGGTGGTTGGCTCTAACCTAGAGATCCACCTTTTAGGTACTTAAATTGAAGCAGATACCTCCCACCCAGCATGCCTGGTATCCTTTCCTTGCCTTTCTGCTCTTCCTTGACACCAGCTTCTCTCTGATCAATCTTGGTCCTCTTATTCCGTGCTTTATGATCCTGCCAACTGCAATACAGAGCATTGTCCCAGTTCTAGTGCCACCTTGGCCCGCACAGCATGCATCCTCTCCAATCCTCTCCAAATCCCGTCACACCAACGAGAATTAAATTGATTAGTGAGTCATTTTCTTCATGAAACATTTGGTTGAAAAGCAAGATGAATGTGGGGAATCCTGGTGGAATTATACACATCTCAATGAAGGTTAACATTTCAATGAGTATGTTAGTCTTTTTTTCAAGTTTCACCTACACTGATTTAACTTTTTTCCTTTCTCTGATTCTTCTGTACAAATCAAAGTGTGCACATGGAATACAGATAAGAATTCATCTCGTTTCATTTACATATGTGTTTCTCACCTTAGGTTCCCTTTTTAGTTAGTGAAAAGAGGCCAGAAAAATAATGCCATTTCTATCTCAGACATCTATATTATCTCTCTGTATAAGGGCCTATTTCCCAAATCCCATATCAGGGCTTATTTCCCAAGTCAGGAAAGTTCTCTGGATACTTTTACGCTTATCCAGAAACACACTTCAAATGAACAGAAGTCTTATTGACATCAGCTGTAGGAACTTATTCATAAGCCCAGTTATTTCACTTTCTGCCTTCCCAATCAAGACCTGTAAAATAATGGCAATCAAAACATATAGAGTGTCACCGTCAGATTTCAAAGTTATCAATGTCTGGAAATTGTGCACAGTTATCACAACACTTCAAAGATAACTTTCCGTTGATTGAGAGACCTTCTGGAGAACTGCTCATGTAAGAGGGAAATTGATTCAAGATTTGTGCTCAGCAATCCATCTCATTATCAATTTATCTGAAAATTTAGGTGTCCCTACTACCTGATTATCTGTGTAATATAGTACCTACTATAAGAAAATCCAGATTTTCTATCATGCTGCTCCAACAAGATAAAGAAAACTGATCTCACTGGAGCTGGAGGAGCCTTCTCAGCCAACTGTCCTTTTGACATTGCAATATTCAAGTAAGTTTTCAGTAAAACCGTAGATGTGTCTCATATGGATCTTTTACAGCCAGAGAGGAAGGACTGTGTATAACATTGGGAAATCTATGGAAACAAGCTCTAGAGAGAAATTTAAAAAAAAAAAAAAAAAAAAAATCACAATATATTCAAATGGTGCAGTCCAGGACATTAATCAGTACTTTAGTGCGACTATTTTGATTACGCATATTTCTGCATGGACTCACAGAGGTAATTTCTAACCACCAAAACCAATATGCAGATACCATGGAAGAGCTGAAAACCTCTGTAGACAATATAGAAGAGGAATAGGTGATAAAGCTATTGCGGTGGCAGGACACCTGCCATAGACCTCTTTGGTGCTATTCTGCACCGCTTGGGACAATGTAATGCCCCGAAACCCACTGATCTCTTCCCAAAAGATTTAAGAGCACCACAAAATATGGTCATGTCACAATATGATACTTTTAGGCAGCACTATAACAAAACACTTAAGGGGTATGAGCCAGCAGTAGACTCCACCAGTCTTAATCAAATGAGCACAACTTAGCGCTCACGGGCTCTGGTCCCTACACATTGGAGGCATTTTTGTGCTTTTTGAGTAAGAAATAGGTATGCTTGGATAAAACCATGTTGTGGTAGGGTTTCTTTGACATTTTCTTCCTGCACATATTCAAAAACCGGAGGGCTACTGCAGAAGAAACTATCTGTGGATGGTTCTGCTGAAGTTCAATTCTTGAATTTTGCATTTGTATAATTGATTGTAAAACTTCATAATTCATGCTAAGTTGGTTATTTAAAGATGTCATCCAATCAGAGAATTAAAAAAAAAAAAAATAAGTGCAATGCATTTAACTAGCTAAGATAGGGCGAATTACAATCAAATATACAATTAATATATGAGTAAACCTCATGCAAGCTGAAAATAAGATGTACATATTTAAGGCATGATAATTAACCATTGGAACAAATTACTGAGGCTCATGGTAAATTCTTTTTCATTTGGGAGTTGCTAAATCAAGACTAAATGTCTTTCCAAAAGGATACATTCAGCTTGAAGTCATTAGGTGAGAAGCAGAATTATTGATGAAAATCCATATTCGCTATTTTTCAGAAAGCCCCATTAATGTTCATTACAATCTTCTCTGCCTTAATAAGGATTAGTTTACTTGGATGTCACTTTACAATAGCAAGCAACATGAAAATAACCACAAATATCATAAAAATGCTACTATTTTAATATAATATGCACTTATATGATCAAGCTACCATTTTACTGTTTATACGCACCTTTTGAATTACTGAATTGACACAGCCTGAAATTACTGGAAAAAAATATGGCATTAAGGTCATTTTCATGTACTCAAAAAGAAAACTTTGAAATTTCTTCTTGCAAAGTATTTTGAGATTGTTTTCAAACCGATTTCATCATAAAATTGTGAAATTTCAGTTAAGGTGGATCTTCCAGGTTCATTTTCTATGACTAAGCTTTAAATATGTTATGGGACATAAGGATAATAATAAAGTAGGTAATACAAACACTAAACACTTAGCATTTGGAAACCTGACTTCGGATATACTTAAGGCATTTGTACTTACGTGAGCTATATATTCCTGTCAGATATTGATACTACATTGATTTCTTTTTTACGTACTATCTTTAAAAGAATAGGAACTAGCTTTTGGTCTTACTTTGTCTCATCCCTTTCTTAGTTGTCGAGCTATTAAAGGAAGAGACAAGATCATAAGTAAGAGAACTAAAAGGCTGGAAGTGCAATGAAATAGTGAAGGCACAAGATGGCAAAGGGTAAAGACGTTTGATGAAAGGACTAGAGAAAGGACAGACTCTGGAAAGCATAAATATTCCACAAAAACCACCATAATGTTGTGGCCGGGCTCTGTGAAGGTAAGGAAGGGGTAAGATTTCACTGGAGAGGTAATAACCTTCCACCGGACACACTGGGATAGCCTGAGCTATGGGGAGAGAGAGGAAAGGTGAGAGGCAAATTCCTACTGAAACCAAAAAATTTTGCTTCATATAATAAATATCTCATCTGCCTCAGGATAATTCCTTCATGCTGCAGTTGTTTCCAACCCAGTCAACTTTACCCCTGATTTCCAGCCCTGAACTGCTCAGCAGTTTTTCACTTTCCACTACGCTAACACCAACTAGTGAGATACTACTGGTGCTCTCCTAAGCCAAAAATTGTCCTCTCTATTTACCTTCCAGTGGGCTTAAAATTGCACGGCTAGCTTGTGATACAATTTTACTTGATAGGGGGGAGAAAAAAAATTTAATTCCACTGTTTAGTTCTGCCCAGAACAAACAGATGTAGGAGCACTCCCAGAGCATATGGGTTAAATTAGTGCCTGCTGTGTCCCAGCACCAGCATTTGTCTGATTTAGTGACACTTGTTTTAAACAGTCGGAAGGGGGTCCAGGCAGCTCTGGAGGTGGTTTTCAGCTGGATTCATCCTTAAACAGTGGTCTAATAAAATTCCACTTTTACATTCAGTCTGTGCTGAGCTGCCACCAACTTTGGGTCACCAGAGGAGGCATCCCCTGAGACAAATTGTGCAGGTCACAAACTAGCTGCACAATGTCCTTTTGATGATAAAATACTAAGCAGAGCTGACATTTAAATTAGCATCCCTGCATGTTTTCCAGCTAGATAATGATATGGGTAAGACAGCCAACACCTGTGGCACCATGAGGGATCCAATTCTCGGGGAGCCATGACCAAAGGTTTGTCATCGTCCCAAACCATTTATGTTGCAACTGATTGAAAATAGGCTCAGGCCATTAGAACCTGGCTGCCCTGGGTTGTGCTTTGGGTTTACAAGCCTTGGTTTTATTCTTTGAGCCTCATCCCTCCTGGGACTCAGTTGGCTTCATAGCACCGAGGTCCTCGCGCTGGCCCTAATACCCAGGAAAAAGAGGGATGAAAAGAGGAGAGAGCAAATAAACAAACATACAAAATCTCTTTGTTTCTAGAGCACAGGAGAATAACTAAAAGAAAAGGTCACTAGAAGGGCACAGAGCAATTATTTCTGAGCATTGGCTTTTAGCAGCACCTTCCTTAACAAAATCCCTCTGTGCCAAAATCAGAATTCAGAATTCCCCTCTGCACAAAAATCAGACCCGGGGTCTATTCAAGAGCTGAGAGCCAGGGCTTCCTTGTGCCATAAATGGTGAAATCAACACTGCCACAAAGGAATTCTTTTTCCCCAAACAGTTTTTTGGTGGATTACGGCTAGGTGTTGGAGAAGTGTCTGCCGGCCCCGCATAACCCCAGCATCTGCCCATCCCCATCCAAGCACCGCGGGTGGATGATCTGCACAGCCCGCTGCAAGGTGAGGTATCAAGGCAGGGTTATGGAGCTTCACACTGCATCAATTTAAATGTGTTGTGAGGTACAGGAGCTGCCTCGCCTTCTCCTAGCACAGAGTGGCTCATAAATATTATTAGGTATCAAGTGGGACTAAATGAATTGGCACAAATCATCCAACTTTACCACACTCCGGCATCTATCCTGTAAAGAGGTACCTGACCCTTCACTGCCGCCTGATTTAATTTGGAGCATATTGATGTTATTTATGGCCTAGCAGCTTTAACCCTCATCAGACACTAAAACAAGAATACCCATACAGAGAGTTTCACATTTCAGCTTCCACTGGCTGTAAATCAGCTTGTTCAGTGAGTCAGGAAATCTCCCAGAGATTGTTTCTGACTGCGAGGAATCAACTTGCAGTCCCCGGTAAACAAGGGGTGCCATTTGGAGAGGATCCTTCCAGGGCCATCTGCGGGCAAGCCAAAAGGATTTATTTTTCTTCATTTGAAACCGCATTTTGCATCTTTCTGGCTGCCGTTTCACTGATCCTTCCCTCCAGCAAACCCCTGAAGCTGAAAACCTGCTTAGCCTTTTTCTGTAACGAGCGGGGAGACGGCGGCAGCTGTCCAGTTTGAGAGAAAAGGCAGATTCCAGTCAACTCAAAGCAAGGATGAAAAGTGGAAAATTCTGTCGCCAGCGAGTGTGACCTGGCACCGGGGAAAGCACATGAACATCAAAGTCAGATGGGTCAAAGCACCCAGCTCTGAGTCAATTATCATATTTTCTTAGATATAAATCACACTTCAGACAGCCTAATTCCCTTTAAAAGTAATGACACTTGAAAGTGTGTCCTTGGATAATCCGTGCCCGCGCTGCACTAAGGCAGGCAGAGGGTTTTAGTACTCAGGGAGCAAGCTGCAGGGTGGCTGTGTCACCCACCGCTCTGTGTGCCTATAACCCCTGCCGCTGCTGAATCAGAGATTTCATTTCAGGAGGTCAGACGTGTAAAAATATGTTCCTTTCCCTACAACAGCACAGTGCCTGGTATTTGAATACCATTATGCTGATTTAGCATCCTGACTCTAAACTGCTCCACGGCAGATATAGTAAATATAGCAAAACTAAAAGAAGACTGTAATAAACCATTAAGTACAAATCAAATAGCTTGGTTAATCACTGTAAAAGTGCAGTTTTATACAGCTGTCTGCTTCCTTGGATTGCACTGGAATAAATCTGCAGTGGCAGATTTGACCCTTTGCTTCTGTGCTTCAGTTCCCTGCCTGTAAAAAAAACCCAGGATAATATATTTCCCCAAGGCATAGAACTGTAGCAAAGATTCCTAAACTTAAAATGATGATTCTTACATATTAGCTTGATAATATGCTACTCAGAAACCAGAAGAATGTAAAGAGCTGCCAAAAAAAAAAAAAAAATAAAAAGCAAATTACAACGAAAAAAAATTAAACCACCTCACAACTCAGGCTTCAAGAAATGCTGCTGTTGAGCTTGGGCTGAATATGCATTGGAAGGCAGGCCAAAGCATGATATCTTATTTTAATTAAATGAAAGCAATTGGTTCTCTCTGCTCAGAATAGATAGTGGGGAATTGATGTTAGTCCTAAATAGGAAGCTGCTGCGGGACACAAACCTGCACCTGGAATTGCATTAGCACAGCTGAGAGGTGTCTGGTTCAGCTCTGGTCTGGTGCCTGGTGGCTTTGTTTCATTTGAGAGTTGATGCTGCAGACGTAAGAAATGAAGCAAATGTCTGCTCCTCTTTCTGCATTTCAGGTTTGACATCATGGTAGAAGTTTCCAGACGAGGCAGACAGAGCTGGAAGGTACCGGTGCAGTAAGGCGGGGAAGGAGCAAGAGGAACTGGTAGTGTGGAAAGGCAACAGGGATGATTTTTCCAAAACTTCTCTGGAGAGTGATCTCAGCAAAATATTTCTGTGAGAAAGTCTTGCGCAGGAAGTCGGCGCGAAGTCATGGAGTGCGCTGGTGGTGCAAAGCTGGAGAGCAGCATGAATACAAAGAGAACTGGAAAAATCACACAGGAATAACCCGCATGCCTTTGAAGCCTGTCAAAATAATAAAAAAAGGATTATGCTCTGTAGCACAAAATGATCTCATGCGTCTCAGGATGAAAAATGGGGATTTCTGTTCTACGGTGTGACTTAGAAAGGTGTGAGTCACTCCTGGACTGAGACACCAGCCAGATGCAGCCACAGAGGAGGCAAATGTGACCTGCAGCTACATCACCATCAGCGACCGCTGAGCCCTCGCCTGGTGCGCTTAGGACGACCCAGGTTGTGCAAGTTAAAGAAAGAGGAAATTCTACAGGCAAAGGTGCCGAAAATATACTCCAGGAATTGATACAGCGTTCTTTTTCATGCAAGAAAAGAATAAAATAAATAAAATAGTCAACCACTTCTTCTGTTTAGTCTACCAAAATGAAGCCTGAAAGGGATGAAATTGCAAATATCTCCCTGGGGATAAACAGCAGGGGGTAGGAAAGAACAACTTAAGTTAAAGGACAGAGCTAGAAAAAGAGAAAGTAGGTGTAAACGGCCCAGAAATAAATCCAGTCTGAAAATTAGAGGGAAAGGCTTCTACCAGCCAGAGCGGTGAGGTGCAGAAGCAGAATTCAGTCGGGCAAACAGGGAAGAAAACCCAGCTGCTTTTAATGTAGAGCTTGATGGATAATGGCAAGAGTGAAGCAGAGAGGGTACACATCCATTTTTAAAGGGTGAAGAAAGAGGAAAGGAAAGGAAAGGAAAGGAAAGGGAAGGGAAGGAAGCTGGGGTAACTTCAGTTCTCAGAAGACAGTGAAAATATAAACACTCTCCTCCTTAAATAAATAGTTGAGCAGTTTGTAAATAATAATCCAATAATCTTCCTAGCAAATAACAAAGAAATGGGTGTCAGCCAATATAGATTCGTTAAGAAGAAATCATGTAACACAAATATAATCTCCCATTATATCAGGCTAACAGGCCCGTGAAGAAGGGAGTAACAATAGATGTCTTTTTTACTTAAGACTTTTGACAATACCTTGAATGATGTCCTCATAAATAAGTGATGGAAGCAGATTCAGCAAGAAACGATTGAAGAATTAGTGCAAAACTAGTTGAATGATCAGACACAGAAAGAAGTTGTCAAAGGTTTGCTCTTAAAGTGATGTATTGAGCAGTTTTCCACAGGGTTTCTAGTGGGTCCTGCAGTCTTCAGTGTTCTCATCAGTGAATACCTGGCCCATTTTATAGCTATTGCAAAAGTGGAAAAACTCCTTTGTGAGACGAACAAATATGAGAAAATCAGTCTGGACAAGTGCAAAATAATAACCCTCAGCAAAAATCAAGCTAGACATACAGAGGATGGGATACAACTGCTTAAATCATTGCTTCTCAGCACAGTATCTGGCAGATGCAACCAGAACACAAGTTAAACATCCTGGTGCCGCTAAAAAAGCCAAACACCATACTGGACCCTATAAAATGAGACACAAATACTTTGGCTCTTCTTAACAGTGGGAAGTGCCTCAATTCTCTGGATTTGAGTGCCACACTGAAAGGTGTAGGCTAAACGTAGACACATGGAACTAGAAGAACCCCTCGAGGTTTACAGATCATGTTCCCTGGGAGAGGGGTTGACAGATCTGAAGCTGTTTGTACTAATGAGGAGAGGAGAGAAAACGAGAGAGAGACGGCAAAAAAAAAGCTGCTACAATAATCTGTTCTTGGTGCCTCTGACAGAAGAGTGAGAATGAATCTCAGATTATATCAAGAAATACAGGATAGGCATTAGGATATATAGCCTAATGGTAGGTGAAGCAATTTAATTCATTATCTGGATAAGGTGTGAAATGTCTCTTACCTTGGTGATATTTAGAGAGAGATCAGAAAAATGAATGCCAGGAACAACATGAGAGTGGTATGACAAGATAAACAGCTTCACAAAGTTCCTCTTTTTTCTCTGTTTTCTAGGCTCCTGTGAAAAGGTCTGTGCAATACAACTTCTTGAGAATATGGACAACTAGAGTTGAGGTCCAAAAACCAAAGTTCGATTTGAAATTTACACATATGTCATTCATACATAGCCCTTACCTATGTTGCCCTGAACTAATGTGGCCTATTATTCTCGCAGGAGTATACAACTGCTGCTCTCAATCCACAGGTGTGGGGGCTTTATGGATTTTGGCAGGATTAATCAAAACTGGTTATTTTTCAGCACTTTATCGTGGAGATGACGCATCAGAAGGAAGTACTTGTCAAAGGATTATGGTATTACAGAAAAATAATTGGTGTATCTCTTGGCTTATTAAACTTTCCCTAAGGAACATCTGGAATGTTTAGCAGTATGAAGATATTTATTTCTTTGGTACAACTTTGTTTCCAAGTCAACGGGTAGTTTCTGGAGACTAGACCAAACCAGAAGTTTTGTTTTATTTTTTTTTTCTCCCAGACCAATCTCAACCATGTTATGAACGGAAATACGCAGACAAATGAGTCACTATACATAATTTAGAACATTTGCTTTAACGTTGATGAATTCCAGGCTCATTTTTTTTCTCTCTTTCTGACTGAATGCTGATTATCTGACCTTTCTCATGTGAACAGGTTGTGGTAGCTTTTGACCTGCCACAGGAGGAGATGATTTATCTGAGCACGGCTGCCTGTAGTCTTGTACCCGTGCCTCACCACCCCTCTCACTGGTATCAGAGGTTCCCTCTTTGCAGCAGTTATGCACAAGCGCACTCTTTTCACTATGGGGCTGGTTTTGCAATAATTTAGTGCACCTCTGATTATCAAACTTTCAGAAAGGTGAAAAATGCCGTCTGACTCACCGCTGTCTCCGTAGTCCTGTACCAGCAGGCGAGAGGCTCTTTTCAGAGCCTGCCATGTAAAGGGAAGGATTTGGAGCATCTTCTCCCTATTTACCTAATTCCCTTCCATCACATCCCCCTGAAATGCAATTCTCCAATATAATCTAAACAAGGAAACTGAAACAAACAGCTTCACAGTGTGACTATAACCTATTTAAGTCATTTTAAAGCCAGCAGATGTTTTATAGCCTAAGATTTTCAGCGCTGTGTTTTTACAGACCTCTGCTACTCGGCAGGAGGCTCAAAGTAGGCCAGGGGCTGCAGACAATTAAAACTTAAAACCTTTCATTACCAGTCACCAGGTCTCCAGGTCACTCTGACGCTTAAATGCACCTTCTGTCACTATTCATTCAGGGCAGGTCAAACTGTGATGGACTCTACTCAAAGCCTTCAGAGCCAGACAGCCATGGCCTGCTGCCAATGGTCACTTTTTTCAAGAAGACAAAAAGAAACTACCTGATTCCTTCAGTGACCTATGGATCTGTAAAACTTAGTAGAGAACATTCTATGCACCAAATCTGAGAGATGCTCCAAAGACTTGCTTCGCTTCAGTACCTATATGGACCTACCAGTAATGCAGTGAGCATCAGTGGTTTTTTGGGCCATGCAGTCCTCATCATTTCACAGGTTTCACATGAATCCACATTGTCTTTCCAGCACTTCACCTGTTACAAGTTGCAGCACCAACTTTCAGGGCCTCTCCTGGCATTTCATGGTGCCTTGGCACCTCTTACAGGGAAATTTTCAGGCTTGATGAAGGATCACTTGCTGAGGCTCAGGTCGAGCATTACCAAAGGGAGGACTGACTCATCCCAATCCTTTCCCCTGGCGCTGGGGTGCCACAGACAACACAGTTTGTCTTGCCAGTGTAGGATGATTTCCTGATTCTAAATCAAGTGAAATGAGGAACAGCTTCCCCACCCAAACTCAAAATTCAGAGGAAGAGAACCAGTCTCTTGGCTAAAGAGCTTGTTATTTCCCTCATTTTTCCCATAACTGTTACTCTGTCGAGCACCCCTTTTATTTATCTTTGCTGTCGTTTCATTGTAGCATTACAAATTGCTGTGACCACAGTCTGGCTCATGAATTTCTGTATGTGTCTTGCTGATTTTCTGCAAGTGAAGGAGTTGGTATAAGACAACTAACTATATATGTGTTGTTAAAAATAGAGCTGAACTACTACACCTAGCTATGAATCCTAGAGTAAATTTCCACCAATATTGTTAAGGTTTTGGACATGGGAGATTTAATTGGTTTTTTTCTGCTGCTTTTAGTCTTCCTCAGATAATCAGAGATCAGCCACAGCTGGAGACAGAGGATGAGCCCAATCTACTGCTGTTTTTCCAGAACTGAGATCCAGCACATACCTGTTTTGCGTTTCTCAGCACAAATCTGCATTAAAAACTGCACAGTTTGGAGACTGGAATGCATTTTCTCCACCTTATGTTGACCTATATCATCTGTATGAGTTTTCTTTTTTTTTTTTCTTCCTTGAATTTTTACTCAATTAATTACCTCCAGGGTCTTTAGGATCCTCTTTCATGATCCTAGGACATAGCTAGGTGCTGATCTCCCCCATACACTTGGTCAGGTAAACTAAAGTTGAAGCCTGAGATCTAAAGTTTTCTGCAGAGGACTAGAAATTGGTTAGTGACCTGTGATGCGAGATCTGGTTATAAGATTGACATTTTTGGTCCATAAAACATTTGCTGTGATTACATGGGATGGATTTAATGGCCAAAATGTCCTTTCAAGCCCTACATTCTTTGTTGTCCTTTAACAAATTCATGGGATCAACATTTGTGTCAACTGGTAAATGTAGGACATAGTTCTCAGGCTAAACTTCTCTGGGAAATTTACTTTCTTAATGTTATATCAGAAAATTGTAACACCAACTACCATGAATGCTAGAATATGCTCTCTCAGGTGGGGTCACTATAAAGGCTTGCAGTGCAGATGTGTGTAACTGTGGAAATAAAAGGAATAAAATGAACCTTGTATTCTGATCTGTTCTGGGCAGTTTGAGCACTGCCAACACTTAATTTTTCCATTCTCATCATCACAGAATCAGCAAATGGTTGAGGCTGAAAGGGACCTCTGGAGGCCATCTTGTCCAACACCCTTGTTCAAGCAGAACCACCCAGAGGCAGTTGCCCATCATCTCAGGGGTATTTTCTGATATAGTGGCCTCTGGCTTTAGGAGTTTTAAGAGGGATATGCAATGAGTCAGGTGCACGTAAGAGTTCAGCCAGATCAAGGACATCATACAATGATCTGCAAATCAGTTCCCAGAGTTCAAGCACACGCAAGGCACCAATTTACTTTAATGATAACTTCAAAATGAATGTAGAGGAACAAAATCCTATTTTGAATATTACTGGCTTTAGTTTGTTGCCCACATGCAGAGAACGCCAAAGTAAACCCTTTCGGTTGCCATGTCATATTTAATGTAAATACCAAATACTACTCTTTTCAGTATTTGCTAGTACTCTGCAGCTGTCTAAATCTGTAATGTTATGTTCTAAACCAACTGATTCAGAATTTATGAGTAGGCTTTTAGTAATGATCTGCCAAGTGTGAAATGATTGCATTGGTTGTTTAAATGAAAAAGAAGGACTCACTATTGTGACTCTGTTCTTCATGCTTTAACTCAGCCTCCTGCGCTGCCTTTTCAATAGAGGAATGGCGCACATAACGGAGTGCAGAGAGCAGTGGTGCTGTCTGTAATTTCTCCCCCAGGCTCCTCCCTGGTATTTGGATTTCAGTCCCCTGGTTTTAAAAGGTCACTTAGCAAAAAGAGAATGCCACATTATCCATTCCTCCCCGCCTCCCTGCCCCATTCTGTCTCTCCTCCTTTTGGGGAGAAACACAGAAATTAGCAGTCAACGTCTGTTTGAAAACAGTGCCTGAAACTAAAGTGGAACTATTGACTCTTGTTTTTCATTCTTTGAAGTCTTGTCTTGTGTTAGGGGGAGATTATTCCTAAAAAGCAGCCATTATCACCCCAGCCCTCCTAGCCCTTTCCCAGGCATTTTCTGTATACTTCTGTACTCAACCCCGTGTGCGATGGCTCTTGCACAGGGGCAAGAGTCACTCGGAGCCCTAATCTTTGCCGACTGAACTTGCTATGGTCCACTGTCAAAATAATTCCTTTTGTTATGGCCCTTAGTTTCCAGCCCATTCTAGGACCCAACTGGTGGTGAGTGGTTCGTATCCACACTGCTCACAGTAGCACCATCTGGAGTAGACTGGCTATGACCTGTTATCTAGAATTTCTTCTGAGCCCTGTGGGGTGTCCCTGTACTGATGATCCATAATTACTATTTGTCTTTCATCTCAAAGTGCCCAAAATAAATGGAAGGTGGGGTTCACCGTGCGGATTTCATAGCATGACATCAGTCAAGATTGCATGTTCCTGCTCCAGGACAGGACAGGAGCATGTTTATGGAGAGGGAACAAGTCCATGCTGGGATAGCGGTGGAGGACTGCCTAGGGCAGAAGGAGCCAAACTGACATGATCTGTGCCTACACTGCATGTGTGGTAGTCACAGGATGTTAAACTCATTCTTAAATAATGTTTCAGTTATATATACTGCAGTCAGGAGATACAGCAGAGAGAAAAACATACGGTCCTGCTATTATTTATACTCGGTACACTCTAACAACAGAATTAGCACGTGCATATTGCTAAAAGCCAACATATCTGTGGCAGTACATCAGAATAATTTAGTTCGTCTGGTCATCTTGTGTTATTTAAGTATCTTTTAGCAACCAGTATCATTCAGTGAGCAAGGATGCTTGTGTTTTAAGCCAGTTTCATTATTTCTTCACTATACAGTCTAAGCTCTAATACGCTCAGTCAGAGAGACTCTGGTTGGAGATAAATCAGGAAATGCTTCCAGAAAAACCTGTCATTTCTGCTTCCTTGTCGTTGGTTCTTTATTGTAATCCTTATTTGTTGCAGTTCCCTGCAGCAATTTCTTTACCGGGATTGCTTTCTGGTGAACTTTTTCCAATGGACTTCAGCTGCCACAGAAATCCCTCATCACATTTGCATTCCTGCGTCATCTGCTCTCTTCTCTCCCAGAGCTGCTGGCAGAGTGAGGGTGCTAAATTTTGCCTGGTTTTGGTCCGTCCCTGTTCTCTTGTCTGTACAGTGCAGGGAAATGCACAGACTGGACATTCCTCACAAATAATGTGGTGCACAGTCCAAAGCCTGTTCACCTAATAGAAAGTCTTATCAGTTTTAATAGGCCTTTTCCTTATTGCACAAAGAAACAGCTCTGATCTTCACTAATGCTGACTTCTGTGGAAATAAATCGATGTGCAACAGCAGAGGATCTAAATTTTAAATAAAACGGTTTGTTAACAGGGCACTGCCTCTGTCCACCACATATAACTTGACCATGATGTTGGCAGTGCCTTGTACCTGCTGTCTCCAGAAGCAAAAAGGAGAGCTGCACTGCAACCATGGTGGACAAACAAGGGGTAGGCAGTGAATACACCAAGACAGGCCAGATGGATAGAGCTCCAGCACTTATATCCGCAGGAGTTATGGTTGTTCCTTTGGAGCAATAGGTGCATATAACCTGCCTTTTCAGGTTGGGTTTTAGGCTGAAGGGAAGTCAGCCTCTTCATAAGTGGAGATCTTTTAAGCTGATTTGGTGTATGAGAAACATACCCCCAAAGAGTGATTCATCTTCTTTAAAGGTGCAATTCCACGGTCGCTTTATTCCTCCCAAGGCACTGGATCCTGGGGAAAAGGTTGTTTCAACAGCCCTCTGCCTCAGCCAGTTATTCCTTTCTCTTTCTTTTTGTCATTGCTAGATTTAATTTACCTGCTCAGTGTCTAAGAAATTGAGCTAGCTGAAACCAAACTTAAAGAAAAAAAAAACAAACTAAAAAAAACCACAAAAACACCAGGGGTAATTCTCTGCCAGCTCAATACCCTGTCCAGATTCCTCATGAAAATGAGCTTTAGCACAAGGGATTGGGCAGCATCGTACAGCCAAAGAGGGGGGGAAATAGGATCACTTATTTTCTGCAACAGCTGTGACTGATGTATTAAGAAGATTGTAAAACAGCATCCTAGAGCAGATCCGATAAATCCCCCACTGGAAACACTTTTTTCTTTAACGATTGCAGAGAAAGCCCACACAGACTGTTTCAGCTTGAACAATTAAATCTTCAATGCCTATAATGAGATGAAATGGATCCCACACGTGAGAAAGGAGATTTCCAGGGCACAGAAGCAGAAGCACAATCAGAGCCGTGCAAAGCCACTGCTTCAGATTGCATGTAACCCAGAAACCTAAACCAGCTGATCCCCTTCATTTTGTTTCATAATTCTGGGGTTTGGACCAGCTAGAACTAGCGAGCTTCCTCCTGAACATAAAATAACCCTCATAATTACAACAGCTCCAGTTGGGAGTTATGCAGGGCTAGGAATACAATGTGCCCCTGTTCAGATCTACAAAAAGGTTGGTGTGAAAGGATAGGCTATATTAGCGTGGCAGGAAACCAGGCAGAAATAGGCCAATTATCTAGAAAAAAAAAAGAACCAAACTTTTTTCTCCTGAGTTTTCCCCTTCTCACTGGACTTTATGTAAGGAGCCGCTCACTCTGAACCAGAGGCAAAGATCAGCCTGCCAGAAGACCTTCTGCCTGCTAAGTCCATAGAGATGCAGAAGAGACATCACCAGAATAGCAATGCTATTGCTATAAAGGCTTTCAGCTTTTCCTTCTAAAGTAAATGCAAGCATGCTTGCTTTTTGAGGCCAGCAGAAAAGTACGAAAGGGTTTTAAGGGTCTTGCGTGAACAAGCAGAGGCCAGAAACTTCGGTATCAGCAAAGAGGACTCCTAAGAGATACGACAGATGTTCGGAGTCCAGAAACGCAGCTCCCTCTCCCCATCCCCCAGACTGAGAGTCTCATGGGTGCTAACATGGGGATATAACTAGCCACTGGTGTAGCAGTCTATTAGATAACTTAGAGTTTTAAATCTGCCGAAGAGTTTAGTGATCTGGGTCAGGAGTAAGGATAGCAGAGGGAGGAGGGGCAGACATAAATCCGAAGATGTGCCACAAACTCAGGCTATAACTGAGCTGTTTAACTGCAACAGCTTATAGTGTGCATTTTTCTGCAGGTAACACTATGTCCAGAGGCTGATTCAGAGGTTGCTCCATTATCCGTGAAACCTTGGTGACCACCCAGGCTTCAACATCCTAAACATGAGTCCAAGTCCATCGACACACATCTCACCTCTCAGCCCTGACCCAGTATGGGTTCACAGGGACCACAGCACATGCAAAATACACAGAGCAAGGGAACAGACCCTCAGCAATTTCCTTGTACTTTCCTTTTCTTGGCCCCTAAATCCTTTTCCTATTGAAAGCCACTTTAAGCCTTGGGCCTTATCCTGAGATAAACACTTTGGTCTATGAGCTGCAGGCCTTCTGAGATGTGTGCGATGTCCTTTTATTCCCCTTAGCCAAAACTGCTTTGTTTTCTAGGAAATCTAGTTGGTTACAAGTATTTCAAAAAGAAAGAGAAAATAAGCAAACTGTTTAGCTTTTTTCCTGGAAAATTGACACTTCTCTAGTCATTTTTAGGGGAAAAAGTACTGGAAGAGAGCACTGGAAATCATGAAAGAAGCTTGAATGCTGAAATAGGCACTATTAGTTTCAGGGTTTGCAATTTAGGATTGATGTAGAGGTGCCTGACTTTGAAAAGATCCTCATAAGGACATGTGCTCAAGGCTGAGGCAGCACAAGGTGTTTCTTAATAACTTGGGGTTATCGTAGGACAGCTTGAGGAAATTCAGTCTGGATCTAGTCAGGGCTAGATACTCTGAGTGCAGTGAGTTAGCTCCATCCTAACAGATGGCATCTCTGCAAATGAGCTGAAGAGGAAGGTGGTACAATAAAGAAAGGGGGCTGGGACAAGGAGCGTTGAAAATTATTTTTTTTTAATGGGGAATTCAGCTTAACCCCAAACTTCAGTGCTGATAATGAGGAAAGAGTGGAATTGATGGAGAAGGGTGACTGACACCAGCCTGGACCATTTGCCTTCTCTTTTAGAAGGAAACAGGATGGAAGGAACAGTTAATTTTTTTCTCCAAGGAAGACCTCCGAAGAAATTAGTTGTTTAACAATATTATCCTCAGCAGAGACAGCTGGTGGATTCCTGTCAGACTTGCTTTATGCAGACACCAAAAGTATTTACAATGCCATAGGGAAGAAATCAGTCCTAAGACTGACTCTTCCTGCAGCTCAGCAGCAGTACCCTAGAAATAGTGCTGATGGCAAATGGCAGCAGGGGACTCTCCTAGGAGAAGCGTGGATTTGTCGGAGCCAAAATTATTTCAGGAGGCATCTAAACAAAGAAGGCTAATGCTTTTTTGTGAAAGGACAAAAAATTGGACAAACTCAGTAATATTTTTTTTAAGTATATTTTGGTAGCATCTGAGCTTAGTGGATGAAGGTCAGCCCTTCTGAAGGGACTGGAACCAGCAGACTTGTCTATAAAGCAACGTTTTGGAGAGATCGGCCCCGCAGCCTGCAGGGGTTTGAAGTACATCACAGGAGTTCATTTCCTAAGGACAAACATAATTCATTACACAGATATCTAGCCCTAATATTTCTTGGTCTAACTCCATTTCAGTGAAGACTTGAGTGCAGTGGAATTACATCGGCACAGGAAAGGGGGTTCAGACTAACAGCTCTCTTACCGCTAAAGGATAAAGAAGCAAAAATATTCTGCCTTTTCCATCTTTTTCAAAAGTGCCTGATCCGGAACTGGCAGAAGTCAACAGGAAGTTTTTCCATGGACTTCAGCAGATGTTGGATCATAAAATCCCTGGGAACTGGAGCACTTCACTCGTTTACTAACCACTTTCCTATGACAAATAAAGGAACTGCAAATGCTTGAATTTATGGTAAAAGTCCTCACCAGCCATAAAATGCAGATAACTGAAAAGCTGCAGCAGCTCCTGTAAAGTTACTGTAGCTAAAGTTGAGATTGTTGTTTTGGGGTAAATAATCTCTGTGTTGTCTTTAGCCATTTCAGGTTTTAAAATTATGGTTATTTTTCTTCTTTTCCTTTCATAAATAAGAAAGCAGTTGTTCTGTAATAGGCTTTCTAACAAGTAACGAGATCAAGGTAAAATGAAAGTTAAATATTGCTCCATTCCTTTGGCACCGTTATTTGAATGTTCCCAACATTATTAATGTCAAAATACCTTGGAGTGAAATAACGGCTGTTTATCTGATATCAGGAGGGGTTGTTTTTCCTTGCTTGCCTCACTTAACAGTGGATTGAACAAAGTAATGGGGAATAATAAAGGCTAGTTGCTGCTGAGTGGGGATTGCTTGCAGTCCAGAAGCAGAACAAGCAGCTCAGAGGGAGGACGAGGGCTCAGAGAGAAGCTCTGCGAGGTGGGTGCTGTGGTGCGCACGCTTTGGCTCTGTCCCCTGAACGAACTCACGTCCCCAGGGAAAAGTTTCGGGGTTAGATCTGCAAAGGGCTCTGCTAAAGCATTTTTCAGCTCAGGATAAAGCTCAGAAGAGGGTAATGGATGGTGCTGACCATCTACCAGCTAGGACAGCAGAAATCACCCATCTCCTTTCTCTCTGAATTGTGGAGGTGAGGGAGAAAAACCAAAATCCTAAATCCATTTATATCTAAGACATGTCTGCAACAGGAGATATTTTCAAGTCCATCTCTGCCTGATTTAGAAGGGAGAAATGACTCTGTGTCTCCCACCTCCCCAGGCAGCTGTTCAGCAGGCTGCCAACACAGCCTGGAACAAGATTTCCTTCATCTCCCCACTTCAGGTTGTCCCAGAGAGTGTAAGAATTAAATATTAATTGAACCAGAGAGACCTGTGAGAGAGAGAGAGAAAGCATAAGCAATGCTATCTGGAACAGCTTCATGGGGAAAGGGCGAGGGAGGTCTCGCAGGGGCTGGTGATGCCCTGCCTGTAGGAGAAGACCTGGGACCGCATCCCCGCGCCTGCGAGGCAAGTGCTCCTGCAGCGAGGTGCAAAAGCAACAACCACGAGGGTGAGTGGAGCAAAAGCTCTGCCACCTAGCAGCAGGAAGAAACAGCAAAATCGTAGTGTCTGGGGAAAATGCTCGAAGGCAGGAGGGGATGTTGGTCCGCGCAGCTTCCCGGCTTACGGGTAGAGGTTACTGAGAAATCTCTGCAGGGCTACTCTGCTCCTGGCTGGGGATATCTGAAATAGAGTGCCCTCCGCAGGGAAATATTGCAGCTGTGCAACTGCCAGATAGTTTTGCAAAGCATTTTAGGAATGGATGTTAAGAAGAGAGAGAAAAAAATATAGCTTGGTCTAACTGAAGCATTAAAGTATGGTAAAAATATCCAAGCGTCCAAGATGTGTCCAAGTGTGATCAGGACTGGGATAGGGAGGTGGCTTTCATCTAGAAGGCAGTGACATTTTTGTGCAAGGAGATTTGGACAGCTCGTGAAATTGTACACTCATAACCCCAGGCGAGGAAATATTTTGGAGCTCGCAGAGCATTTAGGCAGCAAAATAAAGTCTTGGCTCTGGCAAGGTAGACCCTGGATTCAATGCCACAGATAACAGAGTTGCTAACACATGCCAGTCACTTGTGCAAAAAGACTAGCAAGGCAACTAGCTCATATTTTAGTGTGTAGCTATTTGGCAATTAGTTCACACTGCTGCATCTCCAGTGCAGTATTAAACATGAGCTGGATTGCAGGTTTACCTCTAGGGGATGGAGCCAGATTTTTGTTATACAGTGAATAAAGGTATACCTTGCTACACCTCCCAGGGTGAGGTAGAAAGGGTATTTAGGGGGTCGTCTTGATTTTATCCAAGACTATTTTCATCTGGATTGTGTGAGCACTACTACAAAGAGGCTTCGGCATTTGTTGGTTATATAGCAACGATTTACTATTTGTCAGGGACTTATCTGAGTTTCAGGAAATGAGAGCTGAGAGTAACTTGATATCAGTATTGTTGCATTTAATATGTGTATTTTGACTGTAAAAGAGCAAGCAGTAGCACTGCCAGTAGCATGAAAGCTCACAGGCTCACAACCACAGGAACTGCTGCGTTTACCACAGCACCCACAGCAGAAAGGAAATTATGCGCACAGAAGTTAAAAGCGCAATAAGAAAGTTGATTTTACTTTTGCAGAGTTTGGAGCTACAGCTGAAGAAATTTAGGGGATGTTTGGTCATACCAACTGTTATTTATGATGTCTGCGAATGAATGAAATATCCTCGGCATCAATCCCTTCTGGAAATACAAGGCTTTCCTATGCCTTATGTCTTTTTAAAACTTATAATACAAAACACATCCCGTAGAAAAATATATGGACAAACATAAATATGAGGGGTTTTTTTCCTTCAATGCATCCATGCAGCATCGGTATCTGTAAATTTATATTATAGCTCTACTGCCATCAAGTGATAGAAAGATTTTTTACTGAAGATACCCCAAAAAAAAAAAAAGTCTGTGTTAGTTACAGGAGCTACAGAGCTCTTACACAGAACCGAGGCATATTTAATATTCCTCCCTGCCTCTTCCCCATGAATGGTATCTATGCTTACCCACTGCAAACCGAAAAACTCTTCATGAGCTTCAACCTGAAAAAAGACGAGGAGCCTAATTAAAGTACCCGTCAAGATTTAATTATTGTTTGCGGGTAGCACAGATGAAAAAAATCCATGTGTGCCCTTTCTCAACTCTTGCCTTGCGTAACATGCAGGGAGCAATAACAGCAACTTCTTGTTTCTACCAGCAAAGCTGTTACATCTCGGGAGCCGTCTGTCTGCCATTTTCTTCTCCTTGGCTGCTTGCTAGTGACTCTCTGCTCCAAAATATGGGCTGTTTCAGCAGAGTAGAGAGGGAAAAGCTGAAGAACACACTGACGACTGGGTTCAGACCAGGTTAAGTCTGGAGCAGTTCCCCTGAAAACTGTGGTGCATCGTGATAAAACCTGGGAAACACTAGGAGTCACATCTGGGAGGTTTCCTGGCGTCATTCTATAGAGTTTGCGGTTTGCTCTTGAGAGAGACAGCACCAAGAAAAGCCAGCTCCCTGGGACCTTTCCCACAAAGACGGTATCTGTGCCGCAGTCCCTCTCTTTGCACTTTACTGCCTGCCCCGCTCTCCCCTTGGTGACTCCAAAACAGTTGCCACTGGAGCTACCTGACATGGACTCTCCAGCCTTGACAGTGATTTTGGGATCTGCCAGTGACACGTGGAGGAAAGTGCTAACTCCTAACACAGCACCTCACTGCACACACGTGGAAAAAGCTTGCCGAAAGGAGTTCCCATCGGGTACCAAAAGTAATCTTTGTCTTAGAAGTGTCCCTTCTCCTCTTAAACCTGATTAACAGCAAATCTTCAGCCAATGTTTTGCTACGCTTCCTGCTATTGTAAATCCGTAGAATCGGAACTGGAAATACTGTGGTCTCATGAAAAGGAAGCTGAGGGGTTAAACTGACAGTGACTCCACTCATCTCAGAGAAGCTATGGGAGAATGAGCTGGCATCAGGCAGTTGCTTGTGATTGGATTAACAGACCCAGAAATGGTTCGTGTCTGGCACATCTGATTGGGATTAAAACCAGTAAGGTCAGTTCTGCCTCTTGCATCCTTCTTCAAGAGAGCTTTGCAAGACTCCTTATTGC
This sequence comes from Fratercula arctica, assembly GCA_947846985.1. Lineage (NCBI taxonomy): Eukaryota > Metazoa > Chordata > Aves > Charadriiformes > Alcidae > Fratercula > Fratercula arctica. Next base: position 46,912,193 of record CANTUZ010000004.1, read on the forward strand.
AGACACTGTCCGAAACGCATGTCCAGCTGACAACTCTGCTTTGTCCTATTTCTGGAAACCATATGAAACTGCAAATACAAATACAATACAAATCGGAGACTGCTTGAAGCTGAGTACCCCAAGACAGCCTTTCTACAGAGGTGACCACACACTTGAATAGGATAAAACAAGGTGCGTTTCACAAGCTTTTTCTACTTAGTTTTGAACACGTTGTGTACTATTAAAAATTAGTTCAGCACAGGTTACATTGTGTGGAAGGGAAAGGGAGGCTATTCATGGAGACAAAAAAAAACCCTTGGGTTCAGGGTTCAGTTCTTAAATGGTCAGGATTAGGTTATTCCTTTGTAAGGCATTTCGAATTCCTGTAGAATGAAAGACACAATAAAAAAGCACAGAACCTGGACAGTCAGTCAGACTATGGCAGAAATAAATTAGAGGAAACTCTAATGATTCAGAGTCCTTTGGGTGATTAATGGCAAAAAACAGCATTTGCCATCCAGTAGAAACCAGTAGACTCTTGAAGCCAAAGCAGATCTGACAAGACCTGAGCTAACCACTTTGGGAGACATAAAGGGGAAAAAATATCCTAATAAAGCAGAAGGACTAATAATGGACTCAGGATATTTGTTCCAATTGCCCTGAATTTTGTTTGGAGCATAGCATCATCCGAAGAGACATTTATGGACTAAGGCAGATGAATATCAGGTCTGCCTGTCATGTCTTGATCAAAATAAATGGCGAAGGGAAACAATGTGAACAAAGGATAAAAAAGAAGGATGGAGACAGCACAAAGCAGCAAACAAGACTGTTATTTCACACTTTTTTTTCCCCTATTTTTTATTTATTTTGGGGGGCCTCCTGTCACAAGGCAACAGTATGCTTCATGCACTGGGAGATGCTATATGCCTGAGTGAAGCTGCAAGGGGGAAAGTGTATTCAAACACTTGGAGACCTATCTTTTATTTTTGTATACGGAAGTAAACACACACAGATACTATGAACATATAAAGATTTACATGCTTATTTGTACGTGTGTATCTAAAAATCAAAGAAAGATCTGAATGGAGAAAAATATATATATATCTCCATTTTAGATAATTTACTTTTAACAGTCAGTGACTTCCAAAGGCCATTTCCATGACAGCAACGCAGTCTTTTCTTCGGAGTGCAGCAAGTTAGACAGGAGAATAAAGGTTCAATTAAGAGCCTGCTTGCCTGTGACTGATAATGGTTTTGACATTTGCAGAGTCTCCTGACAACAATGCCCGAGCAAGGTGGAGAAAAGGAATTCAAAGAACAAGTTCTTTGCAGATGGCAATGAGAGGCTATAAACATCTGAGGTTTTGCACTCGTGGCCTCAGAAACAATCCTTCCCACCATGCAAGACTGTGCCAAACATTTTAGCTTTCCAAGGAGCGGCGTTGTCCTTTCTGAATAAAATCAGCAGCTTTGCGGGAGCCTACCTGGAAAGGGTTAAATAAAGGAAAATGTTTGTTTCCCTTGAGCAAGTGCCCTGATCACCACCACTGTCAGGAACAGGGAGGTAACTATAGGGAGAGGAAGGAAATGGCTGGCTGACTGCCAGCCTAAGCTTTGCTTTTGATCCTGTCAATTAAAGTAGCATCCTTCTAATCTGAGGAAGATCCAGAAGGTAAATTCCCATCAGGCCCGACTGAGGCTCCCAGCACACCGTGCATAAAACCTCTCTCAACCCAAGCCCTTGACTGAGGCGTCTGCGGCGGAGAGTGCCGTTTGCTCTCTTCTGTGAGGTTACGGCTGTATTTTCAGGCATGGTTAAGATTAAATAAAGTTCAGTGGCGCTGCCTGCCTGGGATAAAACCAGTGCTGTCACTTTGAATCTGGCTGCCCTATTGCTTTTGCAAATGCCTTGATTGAAAATGTGCACATTTGCCAGAGAATGTCCAAGCCTCAGCCACTGGCCTTCTAGAAAAACTGAATTTTTAGTCCCTTCTTTGCACATCCATACAAAGAGTTGACATGAAATGAATTTCTGTTTGCACTGACAATTTTAGAGAGAGGAGAGAAAAGAAAGCTTAATTTCAAAATTCAGCTTAATGGATCAGAAGAAATCAGAATGAGAGTCCCTTCCCTATTCAGGCTCCTGAATGAACATGAACTAATTACTCTGGCTGATAGCCTCTGAGGTAGGCACAGAGCAGCAATATGTGGGACACTGCATGGGAAAAGTGATCAAATGACCTGCTAAAGGCAGAAAGGTGTCCTAATGCATCATGTCAGCAGTCCAGCCAGTTTAACATGACCACTGTAAATAGCATCAAGTCCAGGTAACTTTAGAGGTAGGTACAAGCACGTGCAGAGGGATATTTGCCATTCCCTGTGGATGTCTCACCTTTCTTGACAATATTTAACAGTACAGCATTAGCACGTATATATGTCCCTTAAGTGCCTCACGCCATGACATCCTCATAGCCTGTAATGCACTTTTGTTCAGAAGGGCCCCGTGGGTTTGAAAAGCTCACCCCTTTCCACGATGGGCAGAGAAGCTGAGCTGAAGCAGAGCTGAAGCAGAGAAGAGACCTAAGAAATCTGAAACAGTTACTGGTCTCACAAGCCATATTTTAGCAGGATGACTATCCTCATGCTGTAGTTCACACATCCAGGCAGAAGGGTTTATACTGCCTCTGAAACTTTATGAGAGTTCCTGGCTTTTAAAGTGATGTTTCCCTCGAGTGTGATGTGGCTGAAAGCAAGAAGAGAAGACCTGCTACTGCAATGTGCCAGAAAGATTTGCTATTAGCTCGAGACCTTCAGGCCGGAGGTTTTGGATGCAGAGAGACAGGCTTCCAGTCTCAGATGCAGAGAATGTGATTATTTTGGTGTTTATAGCTTATTAATTTATTACTCTAGGCCTGTGTGGAGGGTGTTTTTCCACGTCTGTCTTTCATATGACATCTTACAGCTTGACATAATAGAGTGATTTTGGAAAGAGAAAGTAGAGCTATCATCTTGTCAGATCTTTTTTAGACAGTGGATGGATTTTGCACCAGCAAAACATGACTGTGTTTGTATGCACACGCAATACATGCATGAGCCCACACACGTGTATCACTTACATATCAATGTGCTTCACTCCCTGTTATTAAACTGTAAGAATCAGCGAGATCTCTGCTCAGCACTCTGCTGTAATAATTCAAATTACTAACAGAGCAGAAAGGAGGGCCTTGAACAAAACCCCAGTTCATTCAGCTGACAGAGCCATGTTGTTTTGACCTCTCATATTAGCTTCCCAGTCTCTGTCATCCAAGACTGTCTAGAAAACACTTGAAGAGGATGTAGAGAGAGTGAAAATGGGAGTTGTTAAACACATAAGTGTGGTATTCCTCTGTTGCCATTACAAATTATTTATTCGGGGGCATTAAGGAGAGTGTCTAGTAGAATAGTGTTCTCCTTTGCCTTTGTGAAGAGGAGCTCTGCTTCCAAAGGGCTGCTAAAAAGGATAGAGAAGATTCTGGAAATTCAGTACCAGCACTACCCATGCCGATAGGATCTTACTTTCTCTTCAGGTTTTTTCAAAGCAGTCATTTTCTCCTGCAAAGGAAATACATAATATCCACCACACCAACTAATACAGACAGACATACGAAGCAGTTAAACAAGGTCCATGTTGGAAAGGAAACATGCTCAAGCCAAAGAGGAAGACAAGATGGTCAAGTCCAGCTCACTACGCAAGCAGAAACATGGCACTAACTCATCCAAAATCTGTCCACAGATGCCCTTTCTTTCTCTCCAAAACAAAACATGGCAATTTGAGTAGAACCAAGGTGTTATATTTGTGCCTGTATATGTTTATGGTTTAGTTTTATTTCACTTTTCATGTACTCTTACGAAAGTAAAAATCCACATCTTGGGTAACAGAAGGTGGAATTTCTATTACAACACAATTCTAGCACAATAGAGAAAAGATAGCTAAAACTCCAGCTTGAAGTTTTGCAGAAGAAAAATCCAAGAAGAAAACAGAAAGAGAAGACTGGTGTCTTCTGGTATTCGACCAGAGGGAAGCTGTTTCAAGAACAAAGTAAGGGATCAGAGCATGAAGATGACTCCTTTGGGCCTGTCAGTGGCTAATATGGGTATTTCAAGTGGATATGAGAGCAAGGCAGGTAGGTTGTGATCCTGGCCTGACCATGCCCTTCCAGCTTCAATGACTTTGTGGCTTTCTGCTTTACAGAAATGCCTTTGCACCTTGAAGTTCTTGATGGATTTTTCCTCATAACTTTGTCCAATTGTTCTTTGAACCCGTCAGAAAGTTTGGTACCTGAAACATCCAAACATCAGACAATGAGCTCCATGGTTTAACAACGTATTTAATGGAGAGACACTTATTGCTGTCACCTGATATCTCAGTTGGACCCCTCACTACAAAAAAGATGTTGAGGTGCTAGAGCATGTCCAAAGAAGGGCAACGAAGGTGGTGAAGGGTCTAGAGAACAAGTCTTACAAGGAGCAGCTGAGGGAACTGGGGTTGTTTATCCTGGAGAAAAGGAGGCTGAAGGGAGACCTTATTGCTTCCTACAACAACCTGAAGGGAGGTTGTAGTGGGGTGGGGGTTGGTCTCTTTTCCCAAGTAACAAGTGATAGGATGAGATTAAATGGCCTCAAGTTGCACCAGGAGAGTTTTAGATTGGATATTAGGAAAAATTTCTTCACCGAAAGGGTTATCAAGCATTGGAACAGGCTGCCCAGGGAAGTGGTTGAGTTACCATTCCTGGAGTTATTTAAAAGACATGTAGATGTGGTGCTTAGGGACATGGTTTACTGGTGGACTTGGCAGTGTTAGGTTAATGATTGGACTTGATGATCTTAAGGGTCTTTTCCAACCTTAATGATTCTATTTTTCATAGTATTCATGAAGGCAGTGAACAAAGACAAGAGAGGGCATCCAAAGGTGGTTAGGAAGGAAGTCTGCAAAGAACAAAATCAATTAGAAGAAGAGATTAATACAGAGCTCTAGGAAAAGACAAGCTGCCAAGGTTACAATATACTTCTGATATAGATCTACTGGCAATATAGTGGCAATAGACAGAGGCCTGATGTTTTGCCTGTGTGCAATGCAAGAGAACAGTTATGTGTGTTATTTCCGATAGGTATTGGAATCAGCATGAAAGACGTTGATGTTTGGTGAAAAACCTGAATACAACACAAAGGCAAAGGGGATATGGTATAAGGAGCTTTGTATAAGACTGATAATAAACAAGGCAAAAAGCATCCCTGGAGAACAGTGATCACGGAAATCATTATCCCTGTGCAGAGGTGACACAACGTGCTTCGTGGAGACAAAGTGCACAGTCTTGTGCTGCAGCAGACAGAAGGGCATGTCCCATCCCTCTCTCGCAGGCATTGTACCCACAGCCCAGAGGCTGCCCTGGGCATTACCTGCATGACTGCCAAGCACAGAGGCCTTACCACACAGCTGAGTAGAGGTGAAAAAGCAGCTAAAGTGGATCAGGTTATGGGCTTCTTATGTCTATTAATTACACTTTATAAACTACAGAGCATATGACATTGCATGCTGGTAAGGTTATGTCGCAAAACCATGTTCATTAAATATTCACAGATATGTCATCCTTGTGTATATTATTGCTCTGATTAGTTTAAGGTGGCTCTCTCGGTACAGGAGATGAGGTTTTCTGTGGGAGGTTTCACAGCCTATTTAAGAGTTACTGTCCTTACTATACTTCCTATAGTTAGATCATAGTGACATGAACTCTATTCTCGACTCTCATATTGAAGTGCCAAAAAGGATGCGAATTTCAAAAGATTTCATATTCTTCTGGGAACTGGATAAACAAATACTCTGACTTGTTACAGCAAATACTATGTACCTATTGGGATGTTCATCTTGCACAAGGTAATATCAAAATGACAAAGCAGGATGAGACAATCTTTTGCAACTCTATCTGTCCTGGGGAATTAAAAGGCAAGGGGGGAAAAAAGAAGGTTTAGTCTTCTTGAAGTTTAGCTCAGTAGCAAAAATGAAATTCCATGGGGAACATAAAGGATCACTTTGAGACAGCTGCAAGAGAACTGCAGCTAGTTTCAAACTTCTTGGGACAAATGTGTAGATTTTCAAAAAAAAGGACAAATGATTTATTTCTATCAGAGAAATATCATCAGGCAGAAATCATGGAGGCCAAGGCTTTGTCAGATTAGATTTTATCACTAGTCCATCAAGTTAGGACTTTGCCTCTGGAAGTGATCAGCAGCTGATGTTGCAAAAGAAAGGAGAAAAAAAGAAAACATTCACCATGCATCTGGCGATGCTGTAAAGCCATAATTGGAAGGAAAGCTGCACAGGCTCGTGCAGGCTCTGTCATGACTGGCAGCGATAGAGAACAAATTCAGAAATCCAGTTCAGGTCCCATTTGCTGAGGCAGAAGGGGAGATGAGTGTTGAACACAGGAGTTAAGTTTAGCACAGCTGGTTTGGAAACAGGTCTAACTGTAGCATCTCCTGCTCTCCCTGCTGCAGTGTCCGAGTCCCCGTTCTGTGAATAGAGCACCACACCAAGCTATGACGCAGGGAAGGGCTTCTCCAGCTTTCTGATGGAGCAGCTCACCTAAAGCATTACTAATTTCTCTTGTAGCACACATGGTTGGAAAGAAACATCCACTGGGATCCATCGCCAGCTAATGCAACCATGAACCAAACACTTGCTATGCTGCTGCGCTTGGGTTTCCAAAACCAGACCCAAATTTCTGTTTCCTTTAGTCTCAGTTAGTTTTAGGATCTCTGACTTGCACCTCCTTTGACCTACAGCTCTGGGAGACTGGATCCTCCTTTCAAACTCAAGTCTGCTGCCTGGAAAGCCAGCATGAACCTATCCTTGAATGATTCCAGAGACAGACAGCTCACAGACAAATTCAAGATAATCCAACAAAACACAGTATTTGGCACACCAAGTAAAGCAACACTGTAATTTACGTAAGTGAGGTTGGAAAGATACTGACATCTCCTATTACTCCTAAATAAACATTTCATACAAGGCCAGATGCCATCCCGTCCCAGAAATGAGGGATGGAGGGCAGGAGGACAGAAAAGGAGCATGTGGCCACATAGGCCCCGATCCAGAACGTAACCATTGTACCTGACAGAGATAATAGGGACTATAATCACCTCATTTGTCTCTCTTCATCTAAATCTTCTACTTTTTCAACTTGCCAAGTCTTCTCAAGCATTTGTTAAAATGAAAAGCACAAATTCACTGGACAGGTTTTACAAAGTCAGGTAGTGATTTTCTGCAGAATTCTTCCTGGGCTCACGTCCACACACAAGAATGCTCAAGGAAAAGAAATACAAAACATAAATGGGAAATTCAGAAGAGCAAATCTTGAAAGCTACTATTGCAGTAAACTTCTGTGCACAATGGAAAACTTTCTCACAGAAAACATCACTGAGTAATTCTGAACGATGAGCAAAATAACTTTAAAAAAAATAACCAAACAAAATCTGCTTACAAATAAACGCAGACAACCTGAGATAAATTCCTGCAAATAACTTTTCAAGGTTGGTTTAGGTTGCTAATGGCTACATTTGTCCAACCTTTAAAAATTTTGCTCAAGCATCATTCATATTAGATGACCTCTTGCAGTGAGCATGCAGAAAACTCCTGAAATCCTTGTCAAATCACTTTCATTTGTCTCTGGCATTAACCATTTGAGGCATTTCCACTTCCCTGCTCTGCTTCCTGCCACCTTTGAGAAATTGTTTTGACACCTCTTCCTTCATTCCTCAGGAATTATTTCATGACAAATGAAATAAAAAACGACAACAAACCCCGTGACTTAGTACTCTTTAAAACATGCTCTTCCAACTGCAGTAAGAACTTCACTCTTGGGCATTTTCTATGAAACTGATGGCCAATTGTCTTAATGCCCTGCAGTCTCGCTTCAAGCCATCAACTCTCACAGTCAATCATTAATCCCTGGAAAAAAAGCCCTAGGCCTTGGCATTAATGCTTAAATATAAAAATTTGTTAGTGTAACATTTTATGGTGTCATTCACAGGACAAAACTTACAGATCACTCTTCCGGCTTCTTCATAATGTCATGGAAATGCTAACCAGAGGAGATCATTGGAGATCTCTAGGCCAATTTCATGCTCAAAACAGGACCATCAGTAACACAGATCCGCTCAGACGTGGCTTCATCTAGCAGAGTCTTGAAATCTTCGCAGACAGATTCCACTGCAATTCTGCACACCTTTCCCAGGGCTGCTCTGCCTGCCTGGTAAAGGAAAGCTGACTTAAAACCCAGCCTGAACCCCCCAGCCTGCACTTTGTGTCCCTGCTACCTGCTCTGCCCTTGCTGAGAAAGACCTTGGCTCTCACATCTTTGCAGCCCCCCTTCCAGGAACTGCAGGCTGATGTTGGTTCACCAGCCCTGGCAAGCCCAGCTCCCTCAACCACCCCTGCAGCACACTTGCTCCAGCCCTTGGCTGGATGGTAGCCCTTCATTCAATCGTCTCCTTGTCCCACTCCATCTCTGGGCACAGTTTTCCAGGTACAGCCTCAGCAGCACCAGCCACGGGGAATAAATTTCCCCTGCTTGCTGGCCGTGCAGGATGTGACTCACCACAGCAAGAGCGCATTTCTTGATCGTATTTTGCCTGGCATCCCCTGTTACCCCCAGGTCCCCTCCAGTGGGGCTGCTTTTCAGGCAGTCAGCTCCCAGCTGGTTTCTCTACCCCAAGAATAGAGCTTTGTGCTTTCCCTTGCCAAACCTCATGGAGTTTCTTTTAGCCCTGCCTTCAAATTAATCCAGGTCCCCTGGGCAGCTGCTCTGTCATTTGTCACACCAGACTCTCCCCCTAGTTTAGTATCATTCTCAAATTGCTTTTTTTTATGCTGCTGGTTTTGGTAACACAGTTAGAGTGAAGAGACCATTTAAATGTCACCCCTGGTGTGTTTGCTTGTGGTAGATAGTTTGTGTAAATTAGAGTCTCCTGCTCTCCTCGCTGTGCTGCCTGCTGACCCCATCCTGCAGCTGAATTAGCTCTGCCTTAATAGATTTTCCCCGAGTATTTTAATGCTACAATATAAAGCCTCATTTCATAGTGATTCCTGAAATCAAAGTACCTCAGCACCCAGCAGTTTGAATCATCTGTGGGACTGAGCTACCCTGCAAGCTTTCAGAGCCATAAAACCTCTGCTGCCCTGGCTGAGAGCAGCCATGGGCTTGTCCCACGGAGATGTTTCTCCTGGGAGGATGAAGCAGTCTGTATACCTCTTGGTGCAAGGGTTTACTAAAAAGTTTACTTTTTTTGCTCCTTTGCCTGTGAACCAGAGTTTCCCTGCCTTCTTTCCTTTCATCTTTGCAGAATGAGATTTGTTTTTCACAAAGATATGAGAACAATTCTTCTGTCTTTTCCTTCCCACCTACCGTGTCTCTTTGTCAAAGAAATGGTCTCCCTCCCACGCATAGATCACTGGCCTCAATAGGCTGCTGCTACACTAGAAACAGGAAAATTATAATACTGCCCTTTACTTTGTCTCATGAAGCCAGGTGTAACTCCCTCCTCGCCTTCCTTTTCTGCCCCTTAAAATTCATCTCTAAGTAGCTTAAAGGAAGAGCTGTTCCTAATCCAGTTTCAGCAGACAGTATGCTCTCTAAAAAAAAAAAAAAAAAAAAAAAGAAATTAAAAAAAAATCAGAAATGGGTTCAAAAACCATCACTGCTATGCTGGGAGAACTGCCAAAATGATGTGAATGATACATAAAAGATAAAACATCTAAAAAAATCCCCCAGTGCCCCAGCAAATAGTTCAAAGAAAAGGCATCAGAGTCCAATCACCTGCCCACAGGGTGTAGTGGTTGAATGCTGTACACTAGAGAGCAAGGAAATGTCAACTTTTTGGCCACCCATGGCTCCACGCAGGTGCTAATTGCAGTGGGCTCGCTGTGGTAAGCGGCACGTTCATTTGCTTTATCCTGCTCCCCCGTGGTCACAATGGGACCACTAATGGCACCTGTGAGACCCGGTATGGCTGCAGGTCTCCTCAGACCAACATGCCCAGGGGAGCAGGTAAAAGCCAATTTATCTCATCTTTACACCAGCACCAGCCTGAGTTCGCAGATTTTCTGTCTGAAGCACCATTTTGTTTCTGATCTGCATCAGAATGCTACTGCCCGAACTTTGTTGCCTGAAAGACAGATGAAACCTCTCCCTATTTCGAACCAAGTTAATAGAATAATATTTATTTTACCACCACTCTCAGTCAGTGCTGTTCATCTGGGATATCTCCCTTCTCATTCTGCTCTCTCTATACCCCACCGTGCTGAGCACTATCATACAGGCTATTTTTTTATGGTTGTGTCTCCCAGCTCTCTTCTACCCTGCAACATGGAAACGTGGGCAGAGAACCAGGGAAAAACCTATCTACAGGAGACCAAAGCAAACCCTCATTTGACCATTTAAGTGGAGTTGCACATCTAATTGCAGTTTCCCTGTTGCCTGCTTGCATTCTGAGGCAGATTGCATCTCAGGTAGACTTCTAATGTTTCTCCCTGTCCTCCTTCCTACAAATCCAGAAGGATTTCCATTCCAGCACTTAATACATTGTGTGTTTGCAAACAATAATTAAAATAATCCACTTCTCTGCCTTTCTTGGTTCAGCATGACCATCGCTTCCTGACCGCAAGCTGAGTGAGTGAGAGGAGCCAGTGATCTGAACTCTGTGCAGACCTGAACCCTCTGCTGACATTTCATAATGTCAGTGAGTGACAGCAAGTTTAGTAAAGTTTCTTTTTCTTTCTAGGCAATTACTGTATTTATCCTTTTCGGGTGTCATAGCAGACAGAGATTAAAAATGGGGCCGTCTTAGGCAGGTGATTGGTTTTATGTATATCCATGACTCGTTGACATGCTTGAAGTCAGACATGCGCATAAAGCTTGGTGAATTGGGGCCATTAACCTCAAAGTTGTTGCTCTGACTTTCCCAGTTTTCCTTGCCACAGATCTGACATGTATGCCGTTCTCATCTTCATTTAATCTCTGATCATCAAACTTTTGTAAAGAAAGGTCAGTGACATTTTGCTGTGTTTCCAAACGATGACATCTCAGACCTCGTCAAGCTTGCACTAAAATGCTCTTTGAATTTATCTGACCCCTGTCTTTGAGTAAATCTAGGAGCAAACATAAACTATATCTATTGACAGCTATAAAAATGAGCAGAGGCCAAAATCTTTCACATTTCTGCCTTTGTCCTCCCTTGGAATTACTGATTGAATGTCCCCTATTTTGAGCGAAAGCTGAAATATGGATTTTTTTTTCATCATCACTACTTGCACAGCTGCATCAGTCATTAAGCTGTCCTAAAGATCTGTTACCCAGGAACTAGATGCCAAGTATATATCGTATCCTGAGGTGAGTTGTGGCAAGGCATAAATTGATCATGTGGTTCATGCCTTTGAAACCCAAATGAAAGAACATCAATTGTCATCAACTCCAGGAATATAAATAGAAAAGATGAAATCAATTCTGGACTAAATGTGTTGTGGAATGAAAAGATATTAAAAAAAAAAAAAGAAAAAAGAAAAAAAGCCCAACAAACAAACAAATCACAGGTTAGTTTGATCAGAGGCAAAAAATTATACTTTTGAATGTAGGACACAAAACGGAGAGAAATTTCTTCAGTCAATCCATCCATTCAAGAAACACTTTAGGCAACTGCATGCTAGAACTACAACCCCAAATGCATTGGGCTCCATATTAAACTATGTTTTTACTCCTATTTTCTCTATTGAAAAGTCATTCTAGAACTACAACCGTCCACAGATCAACTTCCTTCAAACATCCGGGGGAAATGCAGCTGTGGTCCTTTTAAAGGTAATTGCAATTCTGTCAGGATAGGTGTTTATCTTAAACATATTCTGTCAAAGGTCCTGATGTAGTTACAAAGTTTCTTCTATATCAATGGGTCAATGTAGTCTCAGTTTTCTATGTTAAATAATCAAAGGTATTACCTTTTTTTTTTTTTTACAAAGGTACATTCTCCACCATCTATTTCAAGTTTAAGTTCATCCTTCTTGAATACGTGTGAATAGGACTGTATGTTATCATCCTAAATGAGATCTTACGGCACCATGTAATTCCCAGTTTCTGCTGGAAATACTTCCTGTGAGGTACCCTCATATCCCATTTTCTTTTCTCACTATTATCTTGAAGGCCCATAGCCACCCTAAGATCAACAAATGCAAGCAGTTCTTCCTTCTTCTCTATTGGTGGTTTCCAAGCCTACAGCAGGAATTCTTGTTATGCATTCTTGACTGAATGATATTGCATTTTGTAGCACTGAATTTCATTCAGCTACTCTTGCTCCACTCTTTGCTGTCACCCAGGTCCTCCCTCATGTTACCTTGTCCTCCTCCTTACTCAATGTCATCAGCAAACTTCACCTCCATCATCTTACTTTCTATGCTAGGGACAGTGATTGAAAGCTAAATGCCCTTCATCTAAAGAGGTATCTTTGTAGAGCTTCAGTAGTAACATCCCTCCTGCTCGATATTTCTCTTTTCAAACAAAAACACTGTTATTTCTCTTCTATGCAGTTCCTGATCTCCTGTATGATTTCTCTGCTCATCCCCAGCTCCCCCATGTGATAGTCCCCCATGTTCATTGAAGTCTAGACACATTAAAAATGTTACCATTCCTATGTCTAAAAAGATCTGTCAAAGAAGGCAAGTTATATAGCAGTGAATTATATGTAATAAATCCCTGTTTTAATTTTGTTCCATTTATCTCTATGGTTTTAATTATTCCACTCCTCTGAAAAAATTGAAGTCTTCCTTACTATTACAGCCACACTAGAAGGTCTGTATATGCTCAGCCCCATTTTTTGCCTTGTTAATGCATAAGTTTTGTTATTTGACAATTCTATAGCATTACCTTTGTTAGGCTTACACTAGACCCACAAATTCATGTGCGAATTTTGTCTGAATTCTGGGATGAAGAATAATGAGTTTCCTAATTTGATTCTTTTACTCCTTTAGACCTGAACTTACATACCCAATTGCTGTGTTATATAGAAGAATATCAAATACGATGTGTGCATTATTTGTTATAAAAACTGTAAAACTTCCACCATTTACACATGATGCATCTGTAATATGAGTCTTATGGTATGAAGTCTAGAGCAGTATTCATTTGTCTAATTACCTCAAACAGAGGTATCTGAGATGCTCTAGGGTATCTCTGAGAGCACAGAGCTGGCAGATACAACACGGACCTGCAGGAGACTTTGGCTCTTCTGGAACAGTTTCTGCAGGGCACATGGGGTACCCTAAAACATGTATAACTGTGGGGTACCCAACTGAAACTCACCCTTACTCTACTGATTTTAGCTGGAAGAATTGGAGAGGTAAAAATAAAAATTGGAGCTGGTAACAAGACTGCATTAGGTTAGTTTGGCTTAGAAACAGGGCTGGTTTTCCCTAGAGCCAAGATTAACAGGGCAAGGTGATGTCACCATGTTTATAAAGGATATCTTTGGAGAAGGCAGGCTTCAAGATAGCTTTGGTCAATCTCACCCTATGCTAACTTCTTCCAAGCTTGAAAATTGTGATCTCCCTTGTTGCTGCTTTTTGCCTCTCCTGGGGGAAGAAAATTATTGTCTGAACGCTCATGATATTGGCAGACACTAAGACAGGACTTCAGAGGTCCATCTACTTCATCAGCCAGAAAGAAATTTCCTTGCATGCCCAGCTGGCCAAATATACTCAGGCTTTCTTGCTTTCTGATACTGACCAACATTACCAGCAGAGCTCAGGGATCAGAGGTCACCAATAAGCTTCTGGAGATTGATGCCTGGGAGAAAACTTTCCCCTCGATTGTACCTTCCTGGACTTTCAGAGCTGTTGGGTTGTTTTTTTCATTTGGATTTTGGCTTTCTCTGGAGCACAGGGACAGAGAATCAGATGCTCACCTTGTCATACCCAGCATTACGAATTAGTTCTTTGCAGGAGCCTCAGATATTAATTCTATTTCCATTTCTCCTGTTCCCTGCTTCTATTTCCCAATGGGTTTGTTGCCTGAGAAGATGAATGCTTGAGTTCAAAGTCACCTGGGAGAACCTAAGCTGGATGTAATGAGTTGCAATTCACAGCAAGTCGGATTAGATAATCTAATCACCCCTTCTGGCCTCTCAAACCCTATGAAACCATACGAAAATGATAGAGAAAGGACTTGCCTGTATGACCATGAACAAAAAGAAATGCTTCTCATTCAGTTGCAGGTAATGATTTTGACATGGTCTCTGAACTCTTGGCTTTGCAGATACCAGAAGCTTAACAACTTGAGGAAGTTTTGATCTCTGATTCCAATTTTTATATGTGGAGGTGGGAGGGAAGGCAGCATTAAGTGCAAAATTGCCAGAAAAGGGCTTCTTGAATCAACAACTTTTAGCTCTTCTGTTGTGATTGTAATTGATTTTGAGTCACATCATGACCAAACTGCCACCTAACCTTGGACTTTGCATGAAGTTAGGAGAAATGTTACCTCCAAGTTTTCTAGCACTGGGCTCTTCAATGGAGGAAAAATAGCATAAGAAACTACTTGGTTTAATAATAACTGTGCAGCAAGAGGAGATTATTAATTGCAGCAGATATTACAAATGTGCTGTCTCAACAGTATATGTAAAAATAAATGAAATGGTAACATTATTGCTCTAGCTTTTCCGTTATTTCAATTAATTTTCCTTTCATGTTCACTGATGCTATTGTCATGCTGTAGCACTGTGCTTTGAACATGTTCCTGCCCTGCTCCAGGAGGTCTGCTGGGGTAACGGCTCTGGCGTAACAGTCAAAACTCTCTAAATAAATTGCTCTTTTCATCCCTTAATTAGAACTATGCTGATTTCCTTCAACATCATTATTATATAAAAAGCCATACCTTCAGCTCCACATTGCTCTAGTATGTTGGTGTGGGAGATGGAAATCATAAGAGCACCGGTATACGGGTTGCATCACAGACAGCAATGAGACCATCTTACTAGGCTGCATCCCTGCCAACAGATGATAATTTTCTAGGGCTTTAAGCAATGAGATTTTCTGATAATTCCACAAATTCCTGCTCAATTCCTCCCTTTCTGGCAGGAGTGTAGATCAACAGTTAATAGATCTCAAGAGTGGACAGATCTTCCTCAGCTGACCTATTTCACTGGGTGCTGTAAGAAATTTCTGCCTAAAGAGAAATAAAAATAATCAAAGCCACGTGCAGGATATGACATCAAGTCTTCTTTTACGTAGTTAATTTCTGATGCTTCATACTAAAGGAAGAAAATACTTAATAGTAGATTTTCAAAGCTCAGGTTCATTTCTGTCCAAGGATGTCATTGTTGGGTGGCCGTGCAATGTTTTTTTCAATACATGTGGTTTTTTGTTTGTCCTGAAGTTGAAATGTTTAAGAACAGACTCACCTTTAATGTTGCAATGTGGAAGGTCAAACACAGAGGAGAGTATTCAGTTCAGGAAGTAAAGCTGCCTATTTAGAAATTAAAGACCAAACATGCTTTAAGGCAAATGACTTTTTGAGACAAAATACAATTTAGTCTTTACTTGTTTTCATATTTCTTTACAGTTGCCATGAGAATATTTTAATAACCTCTGTAGAGTTTAAAATGATGCAGGTAATGGCTTTAAGTAATTTAAGTGCCATTAAAGATAACAAACCTCTTGTGTGAAATACTTTACTAAGCAATGATCAGCAGAAAAGGGGTAAAGATCTTTTTAGTGCAAATTTGAGTTCCTTTTATAGGTGAGCTGTAGTGAGAATATAATTACATTATCTATAAAACAAAAGGTGTGCAGATATTCAAACACCTACCATCTCAATCTTGCGTTGACTCACGCAGAAAACACATCAGAATTTTAACTAGCTCCATTTGTACCATTTAGCAGCCTGTATATGATCTCTGAACTGACCTCCAGGTCACACTGATAATGTTTAAATTGCAATGTTATCCATCACAGCACATTTATAATATCTAAAACTGAATTCCTCCCAAATTACTTGGAATACACTCAGAGGAACAAGGGAGTATAAATCTTGCACACCTTCCTTTCATTTCTTTTCCTGACCTTCATGATTATGGCTACGAAATCATTTCCTTCTTTTTGGCTCTGCTTCATGAAAAATGTGTCAGAAAAGTTACTCTCAGAGAAGTTTGGGACTTTGAAAAAATAAGTCATGCAAAAGCTTGAAGGTCCCAAGCGAGCCATAATATAACATTTCTCTAAGACACACCATCACTTCACCAGGGCTGCACAGCACTGTCCAAGCCCCTTCCTACTTCATGCCTTTGTGGCATCCTTGTAATCTGCGCCTCAGGCAGGTCAGTCCCCCGCTAAGTGGCTCTGCTTTCCCACAAGCAAATCCCAGTTTAAACAGATCCTGGATCTTCTAGGGCTTTGGCTTTAAAATCTGATGGAAACTGGATGTCACTTTTCTCTGTTTCTTTGTTGTACATATTCTTCAGCTCTGGGAACTGTTGCTCTAGTGCCACTCTGCTCCAAGGAATATATGAAACATAGAAAAGAGAAAGAGTACTGGCCCAGATAGTCTACAATATTCATTTCTTGCCAAACTGAAAGGTTAGAAAAAGCTTCTTCCACTTCTTTTCATTGTGAGCCATTTCTCTGTGGTAAAACAGACTGGAACAGCATTTCAAAGCCTGCTGTTCACAGCTTACAATAGGAATTTACTTCTTTTCCTCTCTTTGCCTTTTTGACCCCCATTTATTTTTTCACCCCTCTGGACATTGTTTCAGGGTAGAAACAGCTCTCTTCCAAACAGCCTGAAGGAGAAAAACCTCCTTCCTTCCCATTCTCCTCAACTAGTAACATCGATTTCTTAGCCATTAGCTTCTGTGAGCTGAATGTTAATGAGCCTGCACGATATAAGTAATGATGATGGATGCTTTCCAGGCGCACTTATGGATAGCCAAGCATTATTTCTTTCCATAGGTTAGCTGTAACGGCTCCTACCTACAGGGAGCTGCCATTTGGCACATATCCATCTATTACTGTGCTATCCTTTCACTGAAGCTCAGTGTATGGGATAACCCCAGTTCATAGAATTAATGCCTAATCACTGTGATTTGGGGAATACCTCTTCCTTTTCTTACTTATTTTTGATACAGGAAAAACTGAATTCCTGTAGTTTTCCCTCCTGAACTGTTCTCATTTAGTTAAATAGCCAGAATACCTTTAAGGCTTTTTGGTTGCTTTGGTTTTGGGTTGGTTTTTTTGCTAAAAAATCTTAATCCCTGGATATTTGCCACATGTGGGTGTTCCTGACTTAGGCAAGCAGCCCCTAGGAAGGTCACACAGCCATTTGTATGAATAAGGGGAAAAAAAAGATAATTGAAATTTTGCAAGATATTCCTTCACTCCTTTCTCCAGCAAAATTCTCAGCCCTAAACAAAAGCTGAATAAGATATGCAAGTAATGACCCAACAGTTCCTCATTGTAAATATTTGTACTTCGGCCAAAATAAGCAGTCAGTGAAGAATTACTAGGTGCTCTTCCTCCTCTTGTTCACATCTAAAACAGTAGACGTGTTGCTGCAGAACAAGGGCCTGGTAGATCAAGCTAAGCATCCTTCCAAAGCATTGCTCAGTCTCATTTGAGAATTAATAACGCTGAGCTGCAAAGCATTATCCTTGACAGCAATGAATGGCAAGTAATCTGGCCAAACTCTGTTGGGTGGATACTTCCAAATGCAGACATGCTTTCCAAAAGAACAGCTTCTCTTAGAAGGATTTAAGACAATCTGCTCCTGTCACAAGTGTTCTCCAGGGAGAGATCTGAGTGAGGACTGAGCCATAAGCCAAAAATAGTCTCCAGAAGACAAAGGACTTGTTAGAGAAATTTGATCCTGAACAGAGAAGCAACAATGTCTGTGACAAGGACTAATAGAGTTGTGCCTCAACCTGCATATGTTCTCCTCGAAGAGGTGAAAAAGACTTTTCAACCCCAAAAGGCTATGCTTTAATAGAATATAAGCTAGAAGAGTTAACTTTTGTAACAGAGAAAACCTAAAAAGACTAGATTAATCGGTATTGAAATAAATGGAGCAATGCAATACTTTCTCCATGCCTACCATGCCTTTGCCTAGTGGGTCCTTGCTGGGAGTGCTGGTGCTGCAGGGAGATAACTAAGCTCTGGCTGGGGTCTAGATAACTGAATGCGACATGGAAAATTACTAGGTATGACACAAGAAAGTGCTGAATGTATTAAATAACAATGCAAGAAACCAATAAAGTTACAGATAGCGCTGTGAGGCATGGCTAAATTAGACAGGTGACTGGACAGGAGCACCAGGGACCTTTTGGGGAGCCAAGCCTAGCAAGGCCAGCAGCAGCACCTGGGGAAATATAGCAGCACTACATATCAGCAAACAACTGTATCAGAAATAGCGAGTTTGGGTATGGCAAAATTGTGACCAATGCAAAAAAAGTAATTAGGTGTGGGTTGGTTACTTGGGAGGGAATGAGAGTGAAAAGGGCGAAAGTGGGGGAAAAGGGGAGCAAATCATGCTATACAGGTTGTTCGGGTTCCCTGCAAGCAGCCCTGTTCCTCATCACTGCAGTTTGGGGTACAACAATAAACTTGCTGTTTCCATTGTACCCACACCTTTCTTCCATAATCAGGAGGGACCTGGGGTGTCTAAGGGAACATTGGTGGGACCCCCAGTAGCTTCCTTCCTAGCAGTGACAGGGGAACATGGGGATGGTGCCACCTAACGCTACCACCTCTTCCTACCCCTTTAATGGGCAACAGAGATCACTAGTTTGCTTTGCGTAACTTCAGCAGATGGCAATCTTTACAAAAATGAAATATTCTGACTACTTTTATTTTCTGCCCTGTCTCTCCATGCTCAGACTGTCCACTCTCCTCTTCCCTGAAGGACAAAATCCTTGAGGAAACCTCCTGACACTGAATATATTTGAAATCTACTGCCAGATCCCAGTGGAAGTCTGGTTTTTGAGAGAAAGAGTGATGGTGTTTGTGAGGTTTTAGCCACAAGGGGAAGATCTTCTGGAGGCAGCCACGGTGGGAACTGTGAGTTTGGACTTCCCCAGGTAGCAAAGTTGTGTCCAGATGCAGATACACAGCTGCATGCTCACAGGGCAATAAGCAGGTATGTTGCTGCTCTGTCCCCACCAAATTACCACCTGTGAGCTGCATCGCAATGACCACCCTGGTCCCTCATCTCCATCTGAGAAGTCAAACACGTTGGATTAAACCTGCACTGAGTGGTGCAGTGCTATAAACAGTGGATAATAACTCTCAGTGTATAGCCACATCAAAGCACTGGTAATTGTCCTCTACTTGCTCTGGAAATAAGACACACAAACAATAAGGTCTGGAGGTAAGATTGTAAGTACTAATAGGTTTTTTCTTTTTCTGTCCACTGAGATTTTAGTTTTGTCCTAACAGTCATCATTGACTTATGTGCCACTTGAGCAGCCATTCTGGTGTCATTTGCAGGGACATGTGGCTTGATGGGCCTTTTATGAACAATTACACAATGGTGTAATTTACAGCATTAGCCTGGCATACTCAGCGTGTAACAGGATACACACAGCAGTAAGGCACAGCACGGAGAGAAGGAAATCAGAAAAATGCAACACTGCCCAGGCAGATTTCCTATAAAGTTAGCAGCTGAGATGCTGGGCATGCAAACCACATGAGATCCGCTCCAACAACTGAGGAAGGCTTTCCTCACCTTAGAAGCTCATTTTAATGCGGATAGCCAAATTAACACTGGGCACTTTTCCTTTGGAAGGCAGAACTTCAGCATTTATGAAACTACATTAAGTTTATCGACATTTAAGTTCTTCAACTCTGTCCGTTAAATCTTTCCACCAAAAGCCATAATGATGATGGTTGTCATTATTATTATTTCTCTTCACAGTAGCAGCATTTTGTGAGCACCCAGGAGCCCAGTCAATTGTACTGCAATGTTTAGCCCTAACTTGTATTGATCCTTCAGCTCCAAGTCTCAAATCAAAAGCCATTTCTGAGATTTTTAGCTGGTGTGTAACTCAAAGGAACCCAAAGAAAAGAGCCATGGGCTGCATTAGAGTCACCCTTCTGCAAGGAAGCTGTTAACAGTAGTTTTAAATTTACAGAACTAGTTCTTTACAGTTCTTCTAGAACTTAGTCTGTCAGTCAGGTGAGAGACTGTTTCTCTTAACAGACTTCATCTGAAGATCACCTGAAGCCAACAGAAGGTCTCATGATGATTTCTAATGCATGTGCCAGACATACACCAGGTCCAGGCTCCAGGATATGAAGAAAAGGAAAGACCCAGCCAACCTGGGAACTGACCTTCCCATCTCCGCTGGTGCACCAGGGCTCAGGTGACATGGCTACACACCACGCTATACCATGACCATGGGGCAGGGTGGATCAAACTCTCTCTGCCAGAAAGTGTACAATGGGCTCAACTTCCTGGGCTGTTGGCATGCTCTGTAGGAGACTTCTGCTAGATAGAGAACAAAGCTGGAGCAGGGACAGAAAACCACAGCGCGCTCACCACTCACTTAACCCAGGGCTTAGGCGCTAGGGTAGAAAGTCATTTGCCCTCCCGCTGTGGTCCCTGCATTGGTGACACAGCAGTGCTCTTCAATAGCACACAGGTCCAAGAGCTTGGGAAGAAAAATGATGCGAGTTTAAATCCCTGAGGCTGAAGAGAAAATGGCCACAAACCAGCACACTGCTTCTAGACCAAATACTCTTGCTAGATTCTCATGCAGTAGGCAGACATCACTGTCACCCGTCAGCTTTTTAAAGAAAAAAAATGGCCAGTTTTCTACGCTTTAAAAGTAAATAAATAAAAGCCTAGACAAAAGGTATGATTTTGCTCAGCAAATCTTTCTTCAAAGAGGCAACTAACCAACAACTGCTGGTAGACACCAAAGTCAAGGAGATACAGACGGGCTCAGACTGGACTTTGACATTTCCCATTACCTATCATCCTGATGGGTGCTTATGAATATCATTTCCAAGTGCATCAATCTTCCAGTTCACCATACACAGAAAGTAGGTACCAAACTCAGTCTTCTGACTCTGTCCCAAACTGCTGCACAGTCATGTCTTGGATTTGGTATTAAATTTCATTGAATTTCTACCACACATTTTTTCTAGTAGGAACGGTTTCAGAAGTGGCTGAAGTATTGTCTATATATTCCTCAGTTTTGTAAGCACCAGTTTTAAAGCCAAACATTTGCTCGCACGCTACTGCATTTCCATGATGCTCTCCACTCACAAATGACGCAAGGGGCTCGGAGCTGTGAAACCATTTGCCCAAGGCTATAACAGAGTACTACAAGATCTGAGTTTCCTTGTTTCTAGTCCCATACTTAGACTGTTAGTTCACAAACAACAGTTACTGAGCATTAAGTACCTTTCTCCAGTTTTAGTTGCTTTGAAAACTGTGACATTAGCTATAAGTAAGTGATCACAAACAATTAATAAAAACCCCTTGTGATGCACAGAAAAAAAAATCCATGTTCTTTTTGTAGCAGACTTGACGTATCTATAATAAGAAATATTTCACTAAAGCAGTAAAGCTCATTGTCTGCAAATGTTGTAAAGTAAAATAAATGAGAATGAAAATTAATTCTTCATTAAGTTTTGATGAAGACTCTGTCCTTGAGCTGTAAATCCAGGGCATTCCTCTTCTAGAAAGCCATTAGTAACATGCAGGCCCTGGTGGCTGTTTGAGAGATGTATACGATGTACCACTGATGGAATATTTTCTTAAGTATCCCACCATTTACCACACTAATCTCCATGGGGGCCACCTGCACCACAGATTGTCTTGGAGGTTCTTCTGGTCTCTCATGTCACGCTACTGAAATCGTTGAGAACTGTGGGTGCAAGGCAGAGATGAATTTATTCTACCTGTTCCAAGACTGCCAAGTTCAGGAGCCCCTAGATGGTCTAGCATGTACAAGGATGAAATCATGCAGCCAGTACCACCAAGAAGAGTGGCAGTAGGAAAAGCTATGCCCAAGCACTTGGCAGCTTGTGGCTAACACGAACTCCAAAATTTCATCTCACTCCCTTTAGCTATCTCTAAAGGCCAGACACCATGGCAAAGGTGGTCATCTCAGCTTCTCAGGGTCAATAAAACAGACAGGTACTTCCACAATGAACTTAATTTGCTCATACTCCATCTAATGTTTGGAAGATATCTGCTGCTGTTCTTGGGAGATACCAGTCTCTCTTTACTAACTCGAAAGAAACCTGAAACTGGAGACATAGCTACTAAACAGCTGAAGTTAGATGAGCCTCACCCCAAGATCCACCTGTAGGCTCTTTGGTAAGAATGGATGGCTCTTCGGTTCCTTTCTCTTAACTTCAGGTAGGCATCCACGTATTTCCAGGCAGAGGTAAAGATATAGCAAAGTCATTGTACAAAGGAGAAATTATGTTCACTCTTCTTCAAGAGGGTGAAGCTGAAATGGGAAAAGTGATAGAAAACTGTTCTGAGGACAAGATGGGGGTGGAGAAACCCTCCTTTTGAAATGAGGCTTGCCCACGCTGGCAAAGAGGGAGCTAAAGGAAACTGATTCCTCTCTGCAGAGAGATGGAGAAAAGTACTCTGAAGCTGAAGGAAAACACTGACAAAAATAAAAATTGATGTAAAATTGACCATTAATATATTTAAGTTGGCAATTAGAAACAAGTTCCATTAAATCAAGTCCCATATGGAACTTGAAGAGATAAAAACTCACTCTTTAAGATAGACCTTCATACTGTCTGAGAAGAGGGTATGAGGTGCTGGGTTTGGTTACAGCTGACTTGATGGACCGACCTATGAGACCCCTTTCAACCTTATGCTACTCTGTTCTCCAATAATGCCATTGCCTTCATCATTACAAGTGGAAATTGAGGGCACTCAGCACTGACCGGTCCCAGACCCCAGTGCAGCAGAGAGCTCTAAGGCTCAAATTTGCTTTTCTCAGTTGCTGAAAATGTTGGCTCAACAGAATCAGAGCAGAGCCAGCTGGGCACAGCATCCCCTGGCCCCATTCATTTCTTCAGAAATAATTTCTCAGAAAACATGTTTCCATTTTACAATGGACTCCCAGAAAAGTCATGGATTAGCCATTTTATTTTTTTCACCTGCTCATGCAAACACATTTTAGCTGATAATGACTCAGGCTGCAATGGCTCCCTTTGGAAGGATTACGATGACAGCAAAAGAGGCTGATAAAAACTGTGACAATTCCCTCTTCCCCCAGCTGATTTGGAGCAGCAAACGCTAACGTTAAAATGTACAAATGGCTCTGCATGCAATTTTAATATGATTATGATATGAGAAAAAGAAAGACCATCTGTGGAAGCTAGAAGATCTTAATGGGAGATTTAATTGACTTCATTTATCTAAAGGGAGATACACGTGTCTCAAGACCTCCAAACCAGTTAGGTAGACACCTTTGCTATGTGAGAATTAATGGTTTGCTCAATGGAGAGTGCAGCATACCTGAGAGACTGTAGCTGTCATATCCCACTCTGAACAGGAAAAAGCAAAGTTATAAATCACCTTTATCATGAGGATGACAATTAAGGACAGAAAGTAGCGTTTTAGCACAAGATATAGATGAATGACTGCCACAGGACCCAAAGGCCTCAGACTATAAAACAAATAACTGTGATTAAGCAGATCAAAAGTCTTTAACTTATCCAGGGCCATAAGGACCAAATTAAACCCCAAACCATTTAGGAAATGGCTTTCATAACACTTCTTGTTATGAGCATCTTGGCGGGTGTTCAGGAAGTTCATTAGGAAACGGGAGCAACAAATCCACTTTACTGAGTCAAAAAGATCAGGTTGCTTTGAATTTAGTATGTCAGAGGGAAAGTCAGGAGCAGAGAGGACAAGGGTTTTAACTGAACACAATCTATCCAGGCACAGCTGGTTGCCCAGAAAGGATTCCAGTCCTTACACGCCCCTTCCTACATGGCTGCTTTAGTGTTGCTTACCTTTTTTGACTTCATTTTCTTTTTGGCTACTTGTAAGAGTATCATCACCACCAGCAGAAACTGGAAAGGATTTTCTAATTAAACACACTGTTGCAAAATGCCAGTTTGTCCAAATTTAAGATGTGTCTGTGTAAGGGGGATAGAGGTAATTCACAAGACTTTGTTTCTGAAATCTTTAAATTAGCATTCAAATTTTCTGATTTGAAATAATTTTTTCTTCAGAAACCTATGTTACTTCCAGTTATCAAAGATTAAGAAAATAAGAGAATGATTGGAATTTAAGATTTTTTTTTTTTTTCCCCATAGTGACCAAAAAAAACCCCCATTTCAACTGACACAAATATTTTGGCCTCCTGTCTAAAACTGTAACTTGCACATTTATCCCACAGCTCCCCAGCTGGATACACATAGGTAGCTCTTGATGACAATAACATTACTCAGGGCACCCAAGTGACATCAACATGGATCAGTACAGAGCACGGCCCCTGGTCCTCATTCACTGAGTTCAGATAAGTGGAGGTGCAATTATCTAGCGGCACCTTCAGCAGGAGACCCAGCTGGTGATGGGTCAGCACAAGGTGAAAGAAAAGTAACCAGAAAGCTCAAGAACAGCTTCTTCATTGACTGCATTCATCTAAAAGCAGATGCAAGAAAGACCATCCCGCCTAGGGACATCTCCCAGTGTGAGATTTAGTGTGATGCACCGGTCAAAGGGAGAAAGCAGATAATGAGGGGTGTCCCCAGCATCCTTAAGAAGTCCTATCTGCTCTTGCCTGTATTATTATAGTCCATTTAGGGTTTGCTATACAAGGACTTCCTTGCAAAATATCAAAAGTAGAATTCTCACATTTAAGAATATCTGTAAATATTAATGTGCAAATATACGTGTTATCTCCAACAGCACAGCTGTTCTCCAACAGCTTCCCTCAGCATCAGCTACCAAAGTTCATTCTCTTGAGTTATAAGAAAGGCAGAGAAATTTTGTAATCACCAAATGAGCTGTTTAGAGCACTCCTTTCCAGAGCCATTGAGATGACAAGATGAGATGTTCTCTGTTGGGATTGCTACTATTTATCCTGAGCCTTGAAAGGTATATAGGTGAAATAGCAACACAAAGGAGGCTTATACACCTCTTCAATTCTTCAACCACCCAAGTGCAGCTTGGGAAGGTACAGATTAGCTCTGTAGTGCCAGAGCAAGTCACCTCAGCATAGATGTAAGGAGGGAAGAGGAGGGTATGTTGATAGCCTGGGTATGTTGATAGCCCTCACAGTATTTAACCCAGACTACATCCAGCCAGCCATGTTTTCCGAACCCCCACATGACTGACCTTTCCAAAGCTACTTTTACACTGAGCAGCAGCTGCACTTTTGAGTGAGCCCTACGGCCCTGATGACCCAGGCTGGGGACTTCCTGAGTGGTAATTAGTGTATTACATGTGAGAGGAGGATGAGGCATATTCAGATCTCTCCGCAGCGTGAAGGGGACACAGAGGAGACGCACAAGAGGCAGGACCCTGGAAAACCTCGGCTGATGGCATATGCTTTGCCTGGACACCTGGAAATCAAATTTCAAGTACAGCACCACACCTCAGTGCAGCGCAGAAGTTTTGAGCGTTTAAACACAGGCAAACGTTCTTCTGCACCCAAACAAGTATCGCTATTAAATCACCTTTAAACAATGCGGCAGCTAATGCTTGCATGCAGCAAGCCCCGCCACACGGATTGCAGCAGGGAGGGGCCAAGCCTGCTTTCAGTTTAAATGCTTGCTATCAGTCTGGTTTTCCAAAAAAACCCACTCTCGAAAATAGCTTCTGCTACCCTGATGGAAGATTTTTCTGTGTAATACACTACCCTCTGCTGCTCATACATGCTAATTACAATGCAGTGCCAATATTCCTGTGCTTCTGAGCTCTATAGAAGAGACCTGGTGTTTGTTGTTAATCCTGGCATTAAACTCAAAGGGTATGATTTATTAATTACTGCAATCTAACGGAAGTGGTGGCTTGTCTGTTTGTGATAACTGGAATTATTTAAAAGGCATATTTGGATCCTATCTGAACTTTGAGATTTTTTTTCCTACGTCTACACTGAACCAGAATTTGTTCTTCACAGAACTTACAGGCAAAGACTTTCTGTAGCAGAGTTTTACCGGGAGGCTCATGGAGACACAAACTGCAATACCTGCAAAATGTGTTTCCAAAGTGGTTGCTCAGTCAGTCCACCACTTTTGCTGCAGTACAGGAATTGAAGCTCATCATATCAACTACATAAAAAGCAGCTTTATTCCAGCAAATAGCAAAGTGATGATAGTTTAAAGACCCCTGGCAACCGGCAGTTCTGGATCACACCCTCGCAGATTTACTTGATTTAATTTGTCCAAGAAGATGCACACAGACTCATTTATCCCAGGTCCCTTCCAGCTGCCTCTCTGTGCCCTGCACAGTTTGGGCAGGCTGGAAGCTCTGCTGGCCGGCACACAAGCACCAGGGTCAGGGAAAAGAAAAGAGAAAGATGGGATCGTTGCTCTTTCTCAGGGATGAAGGAGAGCTCTTTTGCACATCTCCTCTGTGTTAGGACCTGCAGAGCATTCCACATCAGCCTCCTCTCACCTAAAAGTGATCCAGTCAGAGCAGCTGTAAGCAAATGGATATTTCTGTGGAAACTAATTGCTGGAATTTGTTTTTCCATGTTCCCTAACGCTGCCACTAAACCAAATGACACCAAATCCTCCTGCCTCTCAGGAACCATCCACAAGATTTTGGCAGGGATGGTAAGGAATAAAAATAAACCCCAAAGCTGAGTCTAGCCCACCAGTCTACCTGCAAGGCTCAGGCTGATAATATGTAGAATGAAATCAATGTATCAACAGCTTTTGATTGCTAAAGTCATTGCTCCCAACTAGAAAGGTATGTATCACACAAAGAGACTGACGGAGCTTGCTTGGTTCAGTACATTGAATGGTTCTTTAGCAGATGTTTCTGGTTTTTTAGCCCCTTAAAAATTTAATGACCTTCTTTCTTACTGTTTTACCTCCCACCCAGAGGCAGAATCCTGAGACAGACGCAGAATCAATTCCCAGCCAAGCATGGTGTCTCTTTACTGGAAGGAGAAAGATAACCCTTGCTGGACTGGACAGCTGTGCTAGAAGGTGAGATATATATTTCTGCTCCTCTAACAACTCTCAAAAGATTCCCCAGAAGCATGGAAGAGCTAACCCAGAAGAAGGAGCTGAAGGAGGGGGCATTTCAGTTCAGCACATTCAGAGATACCATTTCTCCAATTTCTATTCATCTTTGCTATTGCAGCCACCCTTAGTTAGACCTACTTTTGCAAAGCTTCAGTGACATGTGATTAACTTTACGCTCTGGGCAAAGTCCCCTTGAAGGCAAATGTGCTTTAAATGCACAGGCAGCAGAAATTTATTCTGTTTGCAAAGCCAGGGACATGCATAAGTCATTGTTGATTCAGGATAACGTTCACAAGAATTAAAGCAACTTCACAATTACTCTTTGTGTGACCCTGCTCAGAAGAACTTGTGAGATATTTCCTTCTAAATTTCTTGAATTGGCTGCAATGAACCTTAATTCCATCCAACTGTTTTATCCTAATTTCTCCATAACAGCCCAACACCCTGTATATAATAGAAATATAATAGAAACCACAAAGTCCCTGGTGAACTGAGTGTCTGGTACGTATTACTTGTGGGAATTGATTTCTTCTTAGTGCAATATTAATGGTTTTATGAGGATTTTTTTGTTGCAACAGGTAGGAAAGATTGCAAGTTGGTTTCTAATTAGTTATAGCATCATTCTTTTGCATAACTATCTCTTCATCTTACAAGAAACAATTGCTTAATGCATGTAACAAAGCAGGCAAAAATATTTCTTTTAATTAGTCAGTGGATGTCAAACACAATGCACTGATCAGAAATTATGAGCTACAGAAGCGGAAGCAGAGTTTTCAAGTAGATCTTAGCTCTCAACCTTCAGTGGGTGCACCTGAGCTTCTCTGAGGAACAGCAGCATCATGTCAAGGAAATGGGAACTGAGGAAACCTACAGAAAAGCACTGGAAAGGACTTCCCCAGGTCACCTGTCCATCTTCTGGGGAGAACCTGGGTCACTCAAAATCTTCCTAACATGCTACCAAAGGTTTCTTGGCCCCAGATGTAGTGGAGAACAGGGCTTAGGTGCAATGAACATGAAGGAAGATGATCCATGCCTCCCATAGGAGGCATGAGATGTTTGCCATGACAAGGATCAATAGCATTCAGCCCACAACTGAAATGGGTCAGGAAAAGATTTAAATGCATCAGGACATGGTGCAGGATCAGGGTGGAGGCTCCCTGTTGTGTTGGAGCACTTGGGTATGCTTCTATGTGGATTTGCCCAGGGATACACAAAGAAGTCCTCAAGTTGCTTTTTTTTTTTTCCCTTTTGGAGACTAGAAATAAATGCTCATCTCTAACTGGACACTTCTTATACTGTTTTGGGTACCATTCCTAGTGAATATTTGGTTTAAAATTTAATGGCAAGACACACACACAGAGCTAGCAAGCTTTGTTTTCTTAGCAAATCAGGCTAAAATTTTAATTAACAAACCCAACAGCATCAAACTCTACCTTGAAACTTCAGTTACTTATTAGCTTTGCCTTTTCAGGTGCTGAAGACAATAAAATTCCCAATATTGAAGCCCTAGCCCAGTATTGAAGAGCAGCCAAGTTCCTAAGGCTGGGGCACTGGAAATCATATGTATCCCTGCCAAAAGCAGAAGAAAGTTAACAAGCAATTTAAGTTTCAAGGCAAGCCATTTTCATGTGTGTTGTTTGTTTATTTGTCTTTGCTAGATAGGTTTTTTTTTTCCTTTTGGTCCTTAACTTTTAACTGTACAAGTCTGCCAGGGAGGAGAATGATGTGTTGTGGGGAGGAATTGTAAGTAGACTCAGACAACATAAAAGTGCTTGTTTTAGAGGCAGAGACAGAGGGGCTGAATCAGGTCAACTCTGCTAGATCACAACAGCCAGGTACATGTGTAGGACTAAGACAGCACCATAAAGTAAATCATCAGCCCACCTAATCCAGGGACAAGCCAAGACATAAATCAGGCTGCTCAGATTCATTGGTGATGTTGTATTGATTGTGTCTTGTGGTTGCACGGCCTGAGAAGAAACTCAGATTTAGCTGCGCCAGCTCTGCCACCTTTGGCCATCTGAGCCACAGGCTCCTGTGCTAGAAAATCCATCTGTAAAGGGAAAAACACGACAAAAGATCTCAGCAGATTGCCCTGCAAAGGTCCAGTGAATAGCCCTGCTGTAGCAATGATTGTCCCTCTAATAACCTCGTTTGAGGTCGCAACTCAAACTGTTGCAAGCATTTACCCCAGTGAGAGTCCTGGAAGGTTGACAACCCTTCACAGCCTTCCCACTCCCCATGAAACCCTTTAACTCAGTCCCAGACTGTGATTACTCAAGTCCTTCTCTAAGTCCCTATAATTCAGGCACTGCTGCTTTACCTTAGAGGCAGGCTGTGAGCCACTGCTGACTGATTCTGCTATTCAGCTATCCAAGCAGACTCCAGAGGAGAGGCCATGGATGCATTCTTGGTGCTAAATCTGCCCCAGCAAAGCTCTTTGGAGCAAAGTACATTTTAGAGTGATTAAAAGGTAAATCATTAGTCATTTGCACTTCAGTTCCCAGGATTTTTTTTTTTCTGACTGATGACTGAATTTCAGTTGAAGAATTAATTCCAAAGACATATGTCCATGTATTCCCCTTTCCTTCCACCACCATTTTTGAACCCTCCTGGATTTCAAAAATTAGATGATTATTTTCTTCCCATCATGGAAGAGCATGTCTCAGGACTGAGGCGTGACAGCTATCCAAAGAGCAGGGCTAGAAGGAACAAGGTTGGAAGAACTAAGGGGTGACCCTGGCATCACAAGGCCACCAAGTCTCAGCACGGAGGGGTAGGACTTACAACATCTGCAGAGAAACTCTTTGAAGGCACATGGACAGGAGTCTGAGGAATGGACCAGAAGGAAAGAGCAGCTCAGTTCTGCACCAGCATAGTTCTGCTGGCCACAGTAGCAATAGATCACCCGTGGTTTATTGGATGCAGATCCATCATCAAAGTGCTGTGATTCCCTACAAGCTCCCCTTCCTACTCAAGCCCACATCCTTGTCTTATCTTCATCTCTATCCTCTTGTCCTTTCTTCCTTTGGTTCGCGTGCACAACCTTG
This sequence comes from Fratercula arctica, assembly GCA_947846985.1. Taxonomy (NCBI): domain Eukaryota; kingdom Metazoa; phylum Chordata; class Aves; order Charadriiformes; family Alcidae; genus Fratercula; species Fratercula arctica. Next base: position 46,942,466 of record CANTUZ010000004.1, read on the forward strand.
TAAGTCACATGCTGACAGATTGCAGCTTGGCCAGACAGTGAGCAAAGTGCTGATTCTGGAGTCAGGGCAGCTGCCAGAACAACCCAGGAGTAAAAACGACTTCATCCTTTGGAAAAGAAACAAATGGGAAAGGAGCATCAAAGGCAACAGGACTGCCAAGGTCACGCATAGTCAGGGGAAGGGAGATCTAATGTGTCTCAGACTCCTGATGGGCTGGAGGAGCAAGCAGCTGCTGAGGCTTTTTGCAGGGCAGAGGACAACTGTGAGCAAAGGGCTCTGATGCACCAGGTAGCCATCTGTGGTGGTTTCAGAAGGTATCGCTCCACAGCTCTCTGTTCTTCTGCCAAATGGACGGGGTTGGCAGACAAAAGCAGTAACATTTTGGATCATCGGCTTTAAGATGCAGAGTTCACTTTTTGGATCCTCATGGTTCAGTTTTGCGCCTAGCCCACCCACTCTGTCATCAGACCAAGTAATAATTGCAAAGTCTGAGCAATTTTTGCAGATCAGTTGCTATCCATGGAAATTTGTCACCTTGGAGTTTTCTATTCTCAGAGAAGTAATTCTAGCTGGGATTGAATTTCTCAAAAATTCACAATTCTTTTCAGCTGTGCAGTCTGTGAATATGTCATTGTGCTTCAATATTAGCAGATGTCTATGTAACATTTCTAATTAACATTAAATGTTTGGGTGTTGTTTATTTACAGAGCTCAGGATCACAGTGACAGGCCCATTTACCTGCAGAACTGCGAGTCAGCAAGTATATTCCTCATAATTAAAAGCCTTTTCCCAATCCAAACACCTGTTTCTAATCCTTTAATTTGTATCCACATGCCAAACACTGTCATACTGAAAATCAGCAGTACAGAACTAGACAATCACTTCCTCATTGGTCCTTCTGTAAAGGGAGCTCCCTGTCTCAAAAGCCACCTTGGAGAAATAAGCCCCATCCCAGGTCATGTCTCATGTAGGGAGAAGCAGCTGGTGGCAAGACCTGGTGTCAGGGCAAGGCCTCCATGATGAGAGTTTAAGCAGTTCCTTAGAGTGGTTCTTCATTCTCTTTTAAGATCCCTTTTGAGCATGAAGCCATGTGCACACCACTGACCAGCAGCGTGCAGCTTTCCAATGTTTCATGGACAACCAGCAGTTCACAGATCTTGATTCAGGTTCTTTCTGCTTTGTGGATTTACACAGTTGTGTACATCGCCAGCCAAACTAACTGTGTTCGGAAGAAAAATAACTTTGCTGAGGGACTAACTGCAACACACTTACCCACGCTGATTAACCTCTTTCTGTTCTTTCATCCTTTACTAAATTGCTCCAGTGACAACTTCAGAAAATGACTTAAACTTCAAGGGATTGCCATAATCTTGCCCACAGGGAATCAAATTGATGATGTCTCAAAATACTTGCTGTAGGAGTAGCTACAAAGTTGTCACAGCTACAACACACTCTATGGGTATAAGGCTTTAGGCACTGACTTTGTAGACTTATACTCATATTAGTTCTAGGCTTTCTATGCATTAATTTAGGCCATGAAAGTATATAGACCTCAAAGTAAAATCAGCATAGGCACTGAAAAGTACCTGAGCATTGATACTTTGCAAATCCCCTTGTAGTCAAAATTGTGGGCAAGTCTACAGGAACTGTTCGAAGTCTGGAATATCCCACATATAAGGACTACAGACTGGAAGCTTTACCCTTTCATACAACAGCTTTTGCCGTCACTCTTCACTGTGGTGAGCAGCTATCACATGAGGCATTGCTGCCGTAGTTTACACCCTGTAATAAACGTGGCTGGGATCAGACATGGCATACATTGTGCCTCAGGTCTCCTCATTAGCAGATAACATACATACACACGTACTGCCCAGAGACTGTCTGTCCCTCAAAAAAGTAAAGAAAGGCTTAGTGTGGACAGGCATAGTGAGAAAAGTCTTCCTGAATCCCACCAAAATTCGGGAAGTTAATTGCAGCGACTAGGAAGCCTGCTTATCCAACAGTGAGTTGGGCACCTCCAGTGGATGATTTGGCCCTCCTGAGGGACAAGAATTACACCTGCAGCCTCCATGGGCTCAAGTGCAAGAGGCCCTTCAGTTTTTACTTCAGGCAAGATTAATCTGACTAAGCACAGATGTCTACATCAAAGCCACCGCCATCTTAGCCCATCTCCCTAGGCTCTTCAGCAGCAGTGGAGAGAAAGCACTTTGGGTGTGGGCGGTTTTCTCATCCTGACATTGATCTCCCAAATCGATTTGGTGAATTACCCAACATTTAAACACTCCTATTTCTCCCACTGACTATAAGCACAGTCTTGTGCAGGGGTAGCTCAGCAAACATTCCCATTGTAAATATTTCGTTCCCATGAGATGAAGCCTGTCCTATCCTAAGCCTAAGCATTGTTCTCTGCCCAAATTCCTAAAAGTGACAGCTCTGCAAATTGCTATTAACCAGCCTTGAGGACATGAAGATTAATATGATGATCTTTCAAGCATTTTACCAGCCTTACTTTCTAGGACGACATGTTTAAATCGTCCACAGTGTTACTAACCTGCTTTAAATATCCATGCATTGACACCTTAAGGGACATCTGTCCTGCAAGAGAAATACTCATAGAATGACAGAATGGTTCGGATTGGAAGGGACCTTAAAGATCATCTAGTTCCAACCCCCTTGCCGTGGGAATGGACACCTCCCACTAGAATACTCAGACATTTGCTGAAGTCAGAGTTATTATAAACACATTGGGATTCCTCAGGGTGTAAAGGCTGTACTTAATTCCTGTTTACAAGGTGACAGGAGATAAAAGTGAATGGAAAGAGCTATTTAAGCCAAAATTGCAAAGGTCAAGCTATATACATTGCTTCTTGTATAGCTATATACTGTAAATGAGGTGCAGCCAGATAACAGAGCATCTATCTAGTAGGGCCAGCGGAGGCAAAAAACTGGGGTTGAATTTAGCCCTTAGTGGATTTATGAAGGGATTAACTGGTTTAGATGGTTATGAAAGCAGAGAGCTGACTTCACAGCTCAGGCAATCCCTGCCCTCCCCATGTGCCCACACGTAGCTACAACGTTCAAACACTCCCCACAAACAGGCTGCTGAAGCATTTTTAACAAGTCCCTACTCCTGGCCCGCACTCCTGCAGAGATTGATCTCCTTGCTGCAAGATAAATGCTCTCTCTGCAGTTATCGTCACTGCATTAAAGGAGCAATTAGGTCATTACACCTATCTTAGGGACAATGCAAGATTTTGCCTAACATATATTTTCCAGTGCTTTGTCCAGGCTTTTAATGACTTCTCCACTACTGAGCTTGGCTGCATGGCATAAAAGCACCTTGAAATGAGGGGGGTAACAATGTTTCTGCCAAGGGAAGTTGCTGTTCGCGATTTTTTTTTCCCTGACTCCTTCAGATTTTACAACATTTTTCAGGGTCTGGAAACAGCTGAAGTGCTGTCGTTAGCAGTAAGAAGCCAAAGCAAAGGAAAGAGAAAAAAATTAAGCCATTCTTCTAACCATCTGTCTGTTCCCCATGTCTGTCTAGAGAGTGCAATTAGCGATAGATAATCACTCAGTTCAGAAATGCTAGACCCTGTAGGCAGCTTTTGGGACTGAACACAAGGGATATGCAGTATTAAGTAGTTACTCTGTCTCAAGAGATAATTCTCAGTAACACTTAGTGGGTCAGAAATCATGACTGCAATCGAATTTAGCTTTTACATCTTGGTCCAATAAAAATAGATCAGGTGTAATTTAGAAACAGAATAAGAAACTTGCATACAAACAAACATAAAACAGGAACTTTCCTTTCACATTTCCTTGCCCATCTTTTTTAGTTTTGCTCTACATTAGAGAAACAGGAGGCCAAGACCTTTTACTTCTTCACTGCATTGAACTTGTTGCAAGGTGGGTTCTACCTCCCAGTTCAACCAGCTGGTGAGCTCCATGGCAGAGAAAGCAGGAAAGAAATTCAAGCTCCCCCGGTAGAAGCTTTCCCTGTCTACAGAGATGTGCCCTGCATCTTCCCAGGTACCTTCTCCCTCTCATCCCCTTACTGCTTCTTGGATGGAGTTGCTGCAGCTGGCATGGAGCTGTAGAGAGCCATACTGCTGGGAAGCCCTGGCAGCAGATGCAGAGGGGAGAAAAAGCCCCAAGGCTGGCCCTGTAGCTGAGCCCAAGAAGCTCATTACACAGATGACTTTCCTATTGAGAAATGCAAGACAGGGAGGCTGGAGAGTTGGTTCCTGTTTCCAGTCTGCTAAGACAGACTGTGTGACCAAGGGCAACTCTTCTGTTTCTCATCCCATTGCTCTGTGCCTTTGTATCACAGGTCTTTGGAGCAGGGCCAGCACCAGCATCAGATGTCTGAGCCTTGGCCACCACAAGGGGATCTTGCCATCAATTTATTTCTTTAAGCACCGCTATGACACAAGATCACTAATCCTCTCCTGGCTGTAAGAGCAAGCACGATGGATTTTTCCAAAGTGCTGAAAGAAGCTTCTGCAAACCAACTCTGTTTCTTGAGCTGGGGAGATAAAATAACTGCAAGGAAGAACAGTTTCTTTTGCCCCCATCCAGGCAACTTTATTTATATTCTTGGTAGTTCTATAACAATGTTCTTGACTAATGCACAAAGTACTTAGTGATTGGATAGCGAGGTACCAGGTTACAAAACTCAAAACCCCAAGTATCAGTTTAAACAGGTGACAGTACCATCCCAGATCCATCATTACTGCTGCTTCTGAGAATGAAAGTGTGCTGGCTACAAAGAGCAAAGAGACAGCAAGAGCCTGCTCCCCCAAAGCCATAAGAACAAAGAATCCCCCTCAGTCTCCCACCAAAATCCCCTGAGAAGTTCAAATGAAAAAGCCTGGGCTCAGGAATCGCAGAATGGTAGGGGTCAGAAGGGACCTTTAGAGATCATCTAGTCCAACCGCCCTGCCAAAGCAGGGTCACCTAGAGCAGGTTGAACTGGAATGCATCCAGGTGGGTTTTGAATGTCTCCAGAGGAGACTCCACCACCTCTCTGGGCAGCCTGTTCCAGTGCTCTTTCACCCTCAAAGTGAAGAAGTTTTTCCTCATGTTCAGATGGAACTTCCTGTGTTCCAGTTTGTGCCCATTGCCCCTTGTGCTGCCACTGGGCACCACCGAAAAGAGTCTGGTTCCATCCTCTTGACACCTGCCCTTTAGATATTTATAAGCATTGATGAGATTGAAAGTAAGCAAAGGTAGATTTGATTACAGCTTGGGAACCCCAAGAACCATTTCCAGGATGCTCCAACCTTGCCCTTACAGACAACTAACTTGCTTTGCCCCAGATAAATCCCACTGAAGTGCTCACACTGGCATCGTGTTACCGATAGCCTTACAATTTGAGCAGCATTTCACAACCCCACAACTGCTATCAACAGTCCTGCAGTACCTGGAGTGCTCCAGCCAGAGTCAGGGGGTTGCACACACATTTCTCCTGCCTTGTGCCCTCCGTCCTTCTTCCAAAAGTGAAGACAGATGGATCTATTTCAACTCTGACATATTTTAGACCAGTGTATTGCCTGCCTGGAAGGGCTTTCATTTGAGGAGTTTTATTAGAAGTCAAATGAGAAGCAAGCTTTGGTGATAAGTATGAAGAGGGATGCACTAATGACTTGCCTTCAGCAAATGCTATTTGGGCTTTTCTTAATAAGGCAACAGGGTGAAAAACCTTGAGATGCATTTATCGGTTAAGTCTGGAATAAGTTTTTATCAAGGAAACTATTTGACATCTACAACTCTTAGTTGGTTCATAAGACAACCTGTTTCAATTTGATATTGTTAGAAATCAATGTGCAAGGTTAAATATGACATTATAACTCAATGTTTTTGTGCCATAAATGCGACTGTAGTTGTGCTAAATCAATAGAATAGAGTAGCCCAAATTTACTGCAGAGTCACAGCATAAATAGTTAATTCATGGATATTGCTTTACCTGATTTAGAGGTAAAAGGGTTGTTAAGAACAACGCTCTGGAGCTGTTCCCCACGGCTGTATTGGAACGGCTGTCATTCATCTTCCATCCAGCCTGCCAGGCTTTTGAGTATGTTGAAAGAGACTTTGATTTTAGCAATAAAAATAGGTAGCTCGCATTTTGCTTGTTTTGTTGCTGTGCATGCACCACTCCCCTAGAATAATTTCATGTGTTTCAGTTTAAAGCGATGAGACTTTCAAAACTATCAGCTTAACAAACATGTTTTTAACTTCATGGAAGAAATGGAATCTACCTGTTTCTTTAAAAAGCTTTTTATTGCCGTTTATACAAGAGTCATTCATATTAAAGTAATGAGCATTAATATGCATGCAACCAGTTTTGCAAGCAGTATGCCTTATATCTGCAGCTGCCTTCCCTCTCGTTTCTTGGTAGAAACACCTCCCGTAGGTCCTTGTGTCTTTGGAAACCATCTTCCATATATGTCACCCTGTTAAGAAAGACGAGAAGAGGTAGGAAGTCAGATACCATATTAGCTCACCAATGCCATATGCCTTGGAAACATTAGAAAGTATGTTGTAAAACCTATCTTAAAGAGAGATCATTGTGATATGTTGTTTTAATTATTTTGGGTGTTTTTTTTTAAATCAAAGCTAATTTGCAACAAGTCAGATGAGATACACAGGGGGGAAAAAAGTTATCTTTTCACAACTACCGTTTCTGTGCCTTTTGGATAGGAGATTTTCTATCTCTTGTTTGTGTAGATCAGTGAGATCCGTATGCACTTGGATTTTAAAAAAAGAGGCGGTTTTGTACTTGCCTGGTAGTTTCCATGAAAGTCTTGCTTTGGGTTTCTGTGAAGGTCTTACCATGTTAATTCTTCTGGAATAGTTGAGACAATTCATCTCCAAAATCAACTTTATATGAAAGATTATGCAACTTCACTGCAATGTTTGGAGGGTGACTAGATTATGCATCAGTTTCTTCCTGCTGGAAAGCAGGGTTTTGTCAAAAGTAATTTATATTCTACAATGAAATCTTTTTTTGTAGCAACCTTTAAATCCTTTTTCAGCAGGAAATTTCAAAATAAAGCAAATATTCGAATCTACTTTGCTTTTCAAAGAACAGATTGCAGAGTGAAAGCAGAAGTGGAACGGAAACAATTATTTTTTTTACTTAAATTAAGTGTACAAGTACATGTTGTTTTACTTTAATATTTTCCTCAGGGGGTTAGAAAATAAATAGCTATATAATAAAATGAATTAAAATAACATCAGTAGGATTCCTGACGTGTTTCTTAAAACAAAAAATGAAATATAGTTGTTTGTAGAGCTGCATTTATAGATTTTTTTGTTACAGCCATTTATTTTGAGAGAGAGGAGGGTTATTTGTATGGTTATGGCTTTGTACCAAGATTATGGTTTCTCATAAGATGGTATTGCTCCATCATACAGGGCTCTGGGTTACTTCAATAGGTTTTGATATAACTTTGAATTTCATAGGAGGGGGCAGGGGAAACTTGAATTGAAAACTTCAGCTGACTTTTTTTTCCCCTTTCAGTCCTCAGTTCCTGTTCACATATGTTTATAGCTGCTTCCAAGGATGATAACTTCTTTGAAAGGGTTGCAATTTGAGCATTTTTATATACCCCAGGTGTATTGCACCTATATAACTCTTATTACCATATAACTCTTTCTAAATATAAAACTCCTTTAGGGAACACATTGTTTGCATTAACTCAGGAGCTAGGAGCCAGTAGGCAGGATCTGGGGCACCTCGTGCAGGCCATTGCACATGTCCACCTCCTTTATTCCAGGATGAAACAGGCCCAAGAGCCCTTTTATTCCTCCTAATGGCCAAATAGATTACAAAAACATTTCTTCACATGAGTGGCTCTGGAGATAAGAAATGTTTATCAGGATTCAACAGGAGTGAATTTAATTTCAGTAAGTGTTATCTCTAACTTTGCTATTGTGCACCTGATGCCTTCTCACGCTTGGCTTTGAAGGAAATAACGTAACGCCATTACTGACGATGAAAACCCAATAGCAGGAGATGAGAGACTGAAAGCTTGTTGCGCAGATGCATATTTATAGCTGCATTGTGAGCATCTATTTTCTTGGATTACCCTAGAAGATATGATAACAACACTGAAGGAAATTACTTTATGAATTTAATACCCATATATTTTCTGTACTGATTTCATTCATCTAGGTTTGGTGGCATTTTATGTGGATGGTAAACTCTGTTCTATCATTATTCTTATTACAGCTAATAATAATTATTATTGTTATTGTAATTAATTGCCAATTTCCTCCTAAAAATCTTCTATAAAAACAACCAGGAGAAAAAATAACAACAACAATAGAAATAGATATACAGGGCATTTAGAAATTGCTTGAGCGCTCACACTGACTAAGATCTTGTGCTAACGACTTCCTACAGCTAAAATATGTCTCTTACATACTTAACGGCATTCTGCTCAGCACTGAAGTGATGAGGTGACTACATTCAAATTAGGAACTTCTGTCCTTTTTTTAAGAAGCATGTAGAGAGCGAGCCTGTCTCAATTGCCTTGAAAACCTCTTAAAACTGCTCCAGTAGGCAAGAGAGGACTTGGTTGTAATGAAACAGAAGCTGATTTCATGAGCACTGAACACAGATTTTGGTGGGGTCTATCTGGCTCCCAAACTGTTGAATGGGATGCAGAGTGCGGATCCCCCATCTGAGGTACAGAAGATGAAGAGACATACACAGGCACAATTCAATGCCCAAAATTGGTACCTTGGACCACCTGGGGTGCACTGGGGTATCAGACAGCCTCCTAGAGTGGGCACAAACCGCACAGAACCTCTGGCAGCCCTGTGCCCTTCTGTCTAATGGGACATTTGAGGCATCTCAGAGAGCACGTGGTCTCTCCTTTAAAGTCACTGGATCCTCCAGGGAGTTCTCCTTGATCAGTGTCTCCTCAATCCATGCCACAGCCAGGCCCATCTTTCTTCCATGAAGGTGAGTCTAGAAAACAGAAATACCTTCTACCATATTCATAGTTTGGTTCTCCCAGTGCCTAGAGTGCTATTTTAGCCATAGGCCCTACCTAAGCTCCTGTTGGTAACCTGATGTCTTCTGGAGCTGGACCATGGCACACTACCCTGACCCATCTCTGCCCGAGAAGTTGTGGCTTTTGCCCTCACCTGTGCAGGGCTGCCCATGCTTTCTCCTACACCTTTCTCCACTGCCCACCAGCACCTAAGCTGGAAGTATTTAAAGGATACTAAAAGTTAGTAAATTTGCTAGTTCTCAGCAACGCCTTCCTCACGGACTGCCTCACTTCCCGCTATAAACTGTGATTCAGCCTTCAGTGTTATTTCATGTCGATACTAAAGCCTGTTGACTAACTACACAGTTTCTACAGATTTTGCCCTAACTCTCTAGTTGGACAAGGTCAGTATCTTTAATCCCCATGCTCAGCACAAGTAAATAACATGGCACAGAACATTAACAGGGGTCAAGCCGTCTCCCATATTTGTCCCTGTTGTTTTTATCGCTACACAAACACAAGAAGTGACATCAGCTAGAAATAATCTCTTTTAAAACGTTATGCTGAGAGGTGTCTTTGAAGAGGTCTGAAGTCCACAAATAGTCCGAAAATTCAGTAAAACCCACGGGTCCTCCAAATGTTCTCCTCTTAACAAAAGGAGTAATTAAGTGCCATGTTTCCCTAAAGACACCATGGAAATGAGGTTGTGTTTAACCTCATCCATCTCACTGATGGAGCAGGGATCTGCACCAGCACAGGGTAGCAAACACCTGGAGGAGGTGGTCTCACTGCCAAGAAAACCATGTCTTGAAAGAAGCAGACACCGGTCACAAGGAAGTGATTTTGAACTTAATACATAAAGAAGCAGAAGGAATGGGCTCTGATTATTGGCTGGCTACCAGCAGATCATGCTGGGCAACCAAAAGTTATCACAGAGCAGAAGTCAGGGGCAGGTCTGGGTCCCCTGAAAGGCTGCACCAAGCTCACCATGAAACAGTGACATTTCTCTGTGTTTTCATGTACAAGGAAACCATTGGTCACCACTTCAGCACGTGGGAGAGGTGTCGCTGCCCGGGACAGATCCCACTGTGCCAGTGTCTCTCCTTTCTCCGCTGGTGCTTCAGACAGCGACCAGTCCCACCACCGTCACCATCTTTCTTGGCTCTCTGGTCACCATGGAAATCCCTCTTATCTCTCACAGTCTCACACATGACTTTCCTCAGCTGGCTTTTCTCTCACCTCAGTTGGTGTGTGCTCTAAAATATAACCATATTTTGGACATGTTTGTAGGGAGACTGAATCACAATAACTTCTACTACAGGAGCACATAGACACACTGCAGTATTTACAGCCCCCTTTTTCGAGGCACCATGCAGATGGGTTTGAAGAGACAGTCCCTTTCCTGAGCTGGGTATAGATGAAATAGGCAAAGAAAGACCCAGGAAATTTATTATAGTTACTCATCAGCAGAGCAAGGAAAAAAAAAATGCCAGTCCCAAACCTGGTGTTCTGCCCAGACAATTTTACCATTCCTGCCTTTTAATACATTTAACTTTCCCTTTAGCTGGCATTTTGTTGAAAAAAACTTTATGGTCCATAGCATCAATGGTACTAAAATATGATAATTAATCACAGTCAGTTGCCAAGTTTCCACTGAGTTCAAGCATTTAAGTCACAATTAGCAGACACAATATTTCAGGATATCAGTTTAGTCAAAACACTGAAACGCTGAACCAAATTTGATCTATGACATTGGCAGAGAAGCAACCAGCCCGTTATCATACAGCTCTATTCATCATAATTTATCTAGTCTCCATCGAACACTGCTGTGTTCACCAGGCCACGAAGGAAAGGTCCGTAAGTGATTCTTGAATCTGCAGTGCTGATGGTTGAAGTCTAGTTTGCCTAGCAAATTTTACTGCCCTGTTTCACACATACACAGCCAGTAAAGTTCCTAAGAATAAGCACTTTAGGGCCAAAAATATCAAGTTTTGCAGTAACAGACCCCAGTAGTGCCAGACCACCCCTACGTTCTGCTCCCGAAGATGCTGCCAAAGCAATAGCAACCGTCTCCAGAGCAAGGCAGGGCTCAACCACAGCTTTCTTACAGGTGAGACACTGCTCTGCTTTTTACACCATTCCTCACTAGCAGAACAAACAGACACTAAACACCAAAAAAGAGGTGGTGGGGGGGAAGTACTTTAACTGTCAGGCAGCAGTCTTTCTCCTTTCACCTCTGTTTCTGCAAGACCAATATAGCATTTCAGAGAGGGGTTATTGGAGGACAGAAAGAATATTTTGGAGATGTTACTGGATGATAGAGTAACAGTTGAGGGCTCAAACTCTTAGATCAGCTCACCGGAAAAATCAGAGCTCCTTCAGGATCAGCTTCAGGTGCTGCTGAAAGACTGGAACAGGTGAAGCAAATGGGGCTAAAACTGCCTATTGAGACTCATGTCCTGCTTGGGCTGCAATTGCACCTGTCTCCACTAACACAGAGGTAAGGGGGTCCTCACCTCTGAGATACACGCTCCTCCTGAGTACTCCTAACTGCACCTCACAGCTGGCCGAGGCGTGAAACTCTCCTTCCCATCCACCTCTCTGGGCTTTATTCAGCATCACCACCAACTTCATACACATTTCAGATCAAGTCATAGGAGAGGAATAAAATCAATCTGGCACACCTTGCTGTAACAGCAGTGTTACCATGTTTATCTTAGCCCACGCTAACACCGGACTCTTCCAGCCTGAAAGGTACTACTGGAATTGCAGATGTTATACATTTGGCATGGCACCCACAAAAAGAGAACTATAAACGGACTATTCTCACAAAAGAGCATCTCATGAAAAGAAGTATTTCCCCCTCTCCCTTAAAAAAAAGAAAAAGCTAAATGGTTGAACGGAGAAAAACAGAAAGGGAAATCAAAGAAAAAAACATCAAAAAAAAATAGTGGGACTGGTTCATTCTGGCAGTTGCTGATGAATAACATGGTAAAAGAAGAAGAGGAAAAATTAACCCCAAAGCATTCATGAGGATGTGCCCAGTGAGAATAAAGTGTTACTTACAAATAAGCTGTATGTAAGTCACATAAGTCACAGAGCTGCATTGCATAGAGCAGATCCTGTGAAGCAGATTTATTCCCTTCATCTTCCCATACTCATGGGCCTCCACACACCCGCAGAGCCTTCCCACTCCTCCGTCCATGAGGTCTGAGCAAGGCCAAGTACAACAGGCAAAGCCAGCACTGCTGGGTCTCTCTTCCCCTCAGTCCCTTATGACTCAGCCCAAAGAGGCAGCACATCATTGCCCCCTGCTTGGTTACCCCACTGGGGCTGGCTGGCCAACCATCTCTGTCATTCTCCATCCACCCACACTCACCTCTTGAAATGGAAAAGAGATCTTGACACCAAGCCACTCATCCTGCCATACGGCGCTCTAGACATTTGCCTCTTGTATGAGCCTGCACTGACCCTCTTCCACGCTGGGGGAGAAGATCTCTGCAGCCTTAATCCAGACTGCCTGGTATCCATCAACACCCTCTGCCTCTGAGCTGTGCCATTTCCTACTGGGCAGGAGCCATCTGGACTGTGACATCTTCATGGTGTTGATATGGATGTCTCCAAGCTCTCAAAGCAATGGGTGCCCTGTCCAAGTCTCTACATGCAATCAAAATGACCTACTTTCCTCACTTGTCTGAACTTAAAAGTCTTGTAAACAGGTTGCATAGAGCCTATTTCTGGCTTGGCAAATGCATGCTCTTCTCCACAGTGGACTTTTTTAACTGATGGTTCTTAAAATGATTGATGAGTTTCCAAGAGCCAAAGTCAAATCACATCGCTGGGTTATTTTTGTATTATTATTCATGAAGCCCATTCAAAGCTCAATTCAAAGGGCATCTGTAAGCAGTTGGTAAGGAGCTGGAACCCCTACTGTAATAAATGAGTCATTTCTCAATGGAAAACAAAAAACCTACTACATCAGCAAGATGATTGCACGTGGTAGAGCATTAAGAGAAAGATGAAATGGGATTAAGGGAATGGAAATAAAAGGAAATCTTAAGAAAAACAGACAGAGCAAAATATATGGGTGGAAAGAGCCTCAGATGGAGTTGTATAAGAAATTGTTCTTATGAAGTTCTTCAAAAGCTTCAGAATGAGAGAAAATAATCTGGTTTATAAAACTAGTTTGCATCTCCCTCCTCACCGAGCTTGCTTCAGAGACTGAATGGCCAGGTGCAGAAGAGGTGGTGCAGGGAGTCTCAAAGGCAAACAGGTCTTGTAGACATATTGATCCATGCATAGGGTAAATGCAAGTCAGGACATTATTTTCTAGAAAGTACTTTGCTCTGAGCAGACCGGATGGCAGGTGGGGTAGGTTTCCACTTGAAGTTCAGTCCACCAGCCTAGTACCATGGCTCTCCAAGGAGAAAGCAAGGATCCAGGTAGGAGCACTCAAAGTACATATGCCAGGGAAAGCAGTCAGGAACATTTTATTTTCTTGCAGCACTGTGCATAATAATTTTTTGGTCCTTAAGGACAAAAATTACTCTTGCACTGGGCAATGTCAGCCTTTCCTAAGCCAACTAGCACTCCTGCCTGATGGTTGCTTAGAAAAGTATAAAGTGGCCTCAGCTTTGTGTGAGCTAAATCTGAGCTAGGCTACATCAGTGTCCATGCAGTCAGGGGAGTAACTGCTCTACAGGGGTTGCCAAATCAAAGCCAGGCAATCATCTGTCTAATACACAGTTCTAACAACGTCAAGGATGAAGGTGGAAAACCTTCACCGTCAGCAGTCATGCACTGCTGTGCATAGAAGGAAAGACTTCTTTCCAGGACAGACCAAAGCTTGCTAACTTAGAAGCTGAGACACAAAGGTTCATCTGCCTCTCAGGCAGGGTGCAGCTGGAGGTAGTTCAGTTTAATTTAAAATAACGAGGTGTTAAAACTACCACCAGCTCCTAGCCTGTTAAAAAATATTCTTGGGCTCACTAAAACCCTCCCCACCTCAAAGACGAAGTCTTCACTGTGTCCACCTTTGCAGCTGGCTCCTTCCCTTCCAGCTGTCCCCAGCTCAGGCACTTCTACCAGCCCTCCTGCCATCACCTTCCTACGTGATGACTATGCATTTGGAAACGTGCTCCCTTCTTATATTTTCAGGCCAGAGAAACTACTGATATTTTGTTTCTTTTCCTTTCTTTTCCATCCCCGTCAACAATCTCTAAACAATTTGGACCAATAGCCCAAAGTCAAGATGAGGGCTCTTTTCACAGACCACCACTTACCTCCATCCTCACACCTGGAGTAGAAAACGCTGTGGATGTTGCTGCATCAATGATTCTGCAGGTTTTGTGCTCTACACTAGCAGGCTGGTCGTGGACCAGCATTTTGAAAGCTTTTCCCTGGATGACAGCACTCAAACATCACATCTTCTCTCAAACGCCTGGTGTTTCAAAGCAAACTCTTTTCACCACCTTGCAGACAATCCATTTTCCTTTCCTTCAGTCATCTTAGCTAACATCCTCTATGTGTCTTCCAGTCTAACATCATTTCCTTCTGAGCACAAGTACTTTAGTCATGATAAGGACTCATCATACCATTTACAAGGGCGTTTATGCTGGAAGTGCAGCTCGGGAACACTAGTGTCCTCTTTATGGCTGCGTCATACCAATGACCTGGCCAGATACTGCCATTAACCTAGACACTCCTGTACCTCTTCCTATGCTGTACCATTTGGGTTTTGAGAAGGTTGGTCCTTGTCCGTGGAGAGAACTGCTGAATAAATCTATACCTCACCTGTGCTCTTTGGTGCCCCTAACACCGAAGGCTTGTCTTCACAATGTAGCTGTGATTTAAACAATAGCTATAAGAATACACTTGCTGTGCAAGTTTCTTACATACTGGCATATAGGCAATCTTCCATGCTTCTCAGTGAGGTACCAGGTAAACTTTTCAAGAACGAAGAGATGTGGCAACAAATAAGTCAGGTGCAGAAGTACCAGGGTGAAGGTGAAGAGCTCTGTGGCTCCTTGCTAGCATGACCTGTTTTGACACGTGTACTTCACATCCCATGACATGATGGCACACCTGAAAAATGACAGTACGGACAGATCCAGTCCTGACCTAAATCTGACCGTCTTTGTGCGGCTGTCCTGATGGAAACAAGCACCTACACAGAAAGCAAGATGGCAGCATGGGATTGATGAGGAACAGCAATTTTAATGCCAAACTGGTCTGAAGTCAGCACGAATTAGAGATGAATGCAAAGTCCTTATCCAAGACAGCAGGGAGACCATTGATGCAGACTCTTGCAGAGAAGAGAAAGGTGAACTCTTACAAAAATATATAAAAATCCAGAACAACCAATGGGCATCCAGTTACCCTACAGTGTCTGCTTCTATTTCCTGTTTGCTGCAAGGTCCTTTTTTGCTGTGCAAGACTTGTAGGTGTGCACAAAGATAGCTGTGTCCTCACTACCTTGATGCTTGGAAGATTACCGAGTCCCCTGCACTGGTTCAGGGTCCTACCAGTCCCTCACCCTTGGGAAATGAGCTGAAATATAGGAGCTCCTGGAACTCGCATTTTCTGGGGATCCTGGCACTGGCAACTTTGCAGTGCTCCAGCCAACGAGCTCTGAAGGGAGGGATCACTTCAGATAACCTGATAAGATGTGACCACAATCCTTACTAGTTAACTGTGGTAAAAAAAAAAATTCTGGTCACTTCTGTGATTTCACTATGAGCCCAGAACATGTGCAGAGCTCATCAGAAATGAACAGAAAGCGATGTCCTCACATTATGTGGGCCTCAGCAAAGTGTGATTGTCTGATGGGTTTGCTGAACTGGCTGCCCTCGTCAATGACAGGTAAAAAAGGGCATATGTTTGTCTAGGTCTGGTCCAGTCTAGTGGTGGACCTCATTCCCCAAACCACTGAAGTCAATGGGAACACCTGCCATAACATCAATTCTTTGGTCCCCCTTGGTCCCTGTATGGAGAGGTTGCTCCATGAAGCGCTGCAGTGTGTGAAACACACAGAGAAAGGGACAAGCCCTTTAATATCTCATTTATATCTTCCTGAGGTGTGGAGTTAACCAAATGAAAGAAAAGCCAAGAAATTCCCTGGACAGATTTTTGCAAGTGCCACCTTCAGTGAGGATGGGTCTAGGGAGTAAAACTAATTCTGAAGCAGAAGCACAACTTTTATATTAGCTGAGATGGGCAAGAGGGGTAGGATTTTTTTTCTTTCGACACAGCTTGAAGATGAGTCACTCCACTGCTAGACCGGGCAATGAGTACTGAAGAACAATCAGGCTCTACAAAAAGAGACAATTCAAGCGTCCATATAGACAAAGAGCTTAAAATACCTAAACTCTACTGGGGATGCTCCAGACTCAGGCTGCAAACACGAAACTGAAGTGCAGGA
Organism: Fratercula arctica; assembly: GCA_947846985.1. NCBI lineage: Eukaryota > Metazoa > Chordata > Aves > Charadriiformes > Alcidae > Fratercula > Fratercula arctica. Next base: position 46,958,891 of record CANTUZ010000004.1, read on the forward strand.
TTAGAGTGGGGACAGAGAGCAGAGCACAGCAGCTACACTTTCAAATAGCAACTTTCTGAAACAAACGCTGCTGCCAGCCTGGTTTGCTCCAGTGACCTTGTAGCTGACCCTACTTTGAGCAGGAGACTGAGCTAGAGGCCTCCTGAGGTCTCTTCCCAACTTATATTATCCTATGATCCCCCTGCCATCTGGGTTGTATACGTAGCTTGAGTTTCTCTGAGATAAAGTATTAGTGGATTTTGGTTAAAGTCCTCCAAGAACAGCTATCCATACTACAAATCCAGACCACTATTTCTCATGCTTTACAAGCTCAAACAAAACAAAGTACAGATTAGGAGTGAGACCTAGAATGATATATAGGTGTGAGTGTTGAAAGCCAGAAAGAACCATTGAGTGTGACCTCCTGAACACATGGGCCAAAGCGTTTTAGCCAATGATCTGCAGCAAACACTTCTTTGCAATCATTACTTTGCTGATAAATGCAGAAGCATTGCAAACACCTTCAGAAGTTGAGATACCTTAAGATCTTAACCCCTTAAGAGGATGCCAGCATAGGAAAAAGGCACTGAAATCCTTTTGCAGACCCAGGTGGTTGCTTATTAACCACAAAAGGGAAAAAGAGGCCCCAACCACAATTTAGGACTTCAGAGAAAAGCCTTTTCTTCTCCAGCCATCCCTGTTCTCTCCACAGAGCTCACAACCTACGATTAATTCTGGGGCTGGAGTTCACATCAAACTGGAAAGAGCTGTAAGCATCACCTTTATGTCAGAGGCTCAGGAGAAACTTGAAAACACTTCTAATATTTTGCCAATTGAATAAATACATTAGTAGCTGAACACTTGGATTCATATCACAAAAAGACTGACTGATCACACTGGTCTAACAGCACAGACCTCCTCAACAGCCGTAGAGCACAGAAATGTAGATGCTGGTCACTTTGATCAGATAGGAAGCTCGACAGACAGACAGATTCACAAAGGAGGAAGCTAGTCAATGAAGGTAGCCTTCTCTATGTCAAAATTCACACACACACCCCTTTTATTTTTAATTCAGTAACATTAAAAATGGGATTCAGCTTCAGAGACACCTGCATTTTAGCACTGAAATACAGGAGTTAGCTAGTTGTCTAAGCAAAGTCTCAATGGAGATCTAAGGGTCAAGTTAACAACCAGCTGATGCCAGTCTGGATGTCCCAGGCTGTCCTGCTCTCCTTTAGCCCATGAGTCTTCCATAGATGCTGTATCATATCCACACGCCCCATGTAGAAGTTTTGGCTACCTGGCATCTCCATGTGGGAAGTTGAATCCCATCCATACATTTGGCAAAATCTGGATTTATGTGCCTGAATCAGGAGCTGAGCAAAACCATTGTCCTCCCCTTCTGTGCCAACTGTTTGCATCGTGAGATGTCTCTTCCCCTTCTACTCCACCTTACCGTCTCCTGAAACCCCCTCTAAGGAATCATTTGCTAGTTTGTAATGTTTCTAAAGATCTTTCAGGCTCTTTAGGGAGAAGTAAAAAAAATCAATTACTAGATAAGTCATTAATAACCAGGTTACCAATTATCCTTATTCCTGACAAGCAGGATTTAAGTTGTCCCATCTGTGGAAATAGTGGTTCAAATCTAGATCTGTTTCTTTAATATTTCATATTAGCATAAGAGGGCTTCGCCAGGCCATAAGAAAGAGAGCAGGAATGGTTTGATGCAAACAGTAGGTGAACCAGAGGTCACTGATGGCTCAAATGAGTCATCAGACTTTGTAGCCTTCTGCCCTTGAGGGACCTTCTGCTGCCTGGGATAATTGGCATTTATTAGCTGTTCTTTAGAGCCGCATCTGTGGAGAACATAGTTTTCAAATCCTAAGGCTGGAATTCACTTCACTAATCAGAAAAAATAGAAAACAAATAAGTGCACAGGATAAAAATATTCACAAATCAAATGCCAACAAGCTGCTAATCTCACCCTCTCTTTAATCACCTGGCTCATTTAGCTAAGTCAAACAATGCTCTCGCTGGAAAGAGTCCAGGCTGCACGGTCTTTCCAAAGTCTCCACAAACCTGTCCTCTCAAGGTACGTAGCATTGGGTATTTCCGCAGGAACACAGTGTTTTATAGGCCTGAAAGGAGCCAGAAACTTGGGTGTGCTTTTCACACGGGCTCATGGCCAGGAAGAGCCTGCCCTACATCACCTTTCCCTCCCCAGGAAACTTCCAGCTAAGCACCTTCTTCGTCTGTGAAAGATTGATGTGGGGGAATTACTGGGCGAGGAGAAAAGCTTTTAAATTTTCAATGCTTTCTTTGTACAGGAGGATGAGAGCAGGCTAGGGCTTTCCCCTGTTAAAGTGCAGGCACAGAAGCAGGTTAGAAAGCAACAAAGTGCAGCTCTCCACAGGGACACCAGGTAACCCTCGGACCTGCGGTAGTGGACTCACATCAACTGAAGAGGTTTGGTCAGGAAAGTAACCTTTGCGGTTCTTCCATGCTCAGCTCTTCTCTGGGAACTTTGGCCAAGTTGCCTAATGGCTTCAAAGACGAGAAACTGCTGCAAGGGGTAGAAGGGTCCACAGACCTCCAGCTCTTTAACCCTCTAAAAAATTGTTTCCTTGCTTATGCCTTTGAAAAAAGGAACTCTTCAAAAGGATTTTATGGCTACACCCCTCTCCAGAGTATGCAATGTAGTTCCCTTGATTTCAGTTTCTGAGCTCTTAGGTTGCAGGCGAGTCAGATTTTCAAGCTTTTCTCCACAGCCCTGGGGTAAGAGCTACCAAATTGCCACTCCCAATAAAGATACAGACATTGCAATAGGCTGGCAGCCTCACAGGGACACAGCTGCTGGAGCTGGCCATTTAAGGTACAGAATTAAATGACAAGGCAAACAACAAGAACTTGAGAGATGGCAGAACGGCTTTTGGTCCAAACTTTAGACTGACTTCCTCTAATTCAAACCATCCTCAAGCTTCTGCATGACTGACACTCAGGTGATCCTTATAGTCAAGAGAAATGAAACAAACCCCAGTTCATTACAACTATCCTCTGGAAAAAAAAAAAATAGTTTCAAGCTGTAAATCCCAGCACACAGACTCTAACAACACAAAAACAATCTATCCGGGAGAAGATGTTCTCCCCATCCGGCTAGCATTATTCACACATTAAATCAGAACTGACAACGCAATCTTTTCAGCTGAGTTGTTCTCATTCTTCTTTTTTTATCGTGATGAAATAATTCCCCTTTTTAACAACTTCCAAATGTTCACGCTGATGCGTTATTGAAGTGACAATGCAGATTTCCAAGAGGACGATGTGCTTGATTTTTTTCAAAGCAGTAAATAGACAGGATGTTAATGAATTGGAGAAGTATTAAAAATTTGTTTTGCAAAAGGAAATGTTTTTAACTATATAAACCGTTGCAACAACTATTGATTGCATTTCCACCACAACAAGGCAGGCGGAGGCTGATTTATGACAGCAACCCACCCTAACTATCTAACCAGATTTAATATAGTTGCCATCCATGACACAGTGATGTATACTTTTGTGGCAATCTAGAAAATAATTTGCAAGGAGTAACAGTTCGTTCTTCAGCCATCGGCCATAAAGCTGTCAGGGGAGGGTCTCCAGCCCTGCCTGCGGGACAGTGATGGAGCGAGGAGGACTTCAAAACCTCATGGGCTGGGGGGAGAACGGGCGGATCTGAAATTTATGGATATGAGCATTTTCAAGAGACTCTGTTGTTACTGATTTTATTTTAACTATAAACCAAAGGTAACAAAGTCCCCATAAGAATACGCAGTGTTTACCAAACCTCACTTTTCACTGTCTGATAATAAAATTCAAGTGGGGCCTTACTGTGTAAGTTGACAATGTAGTATTTGGTAGTCTGGAGATAGCTGGGAAACAGCTTTCCCTCTGGGAACCCTGAGGTCAAGGTTAAGGAGAGAAGAGGAAGGTAGAAGGAAAGTTCCTGCCCACTTCTTTTCCTTCTTCACATGAAACATTCCGTTTTTAGCTAAACCTGAGCAAAACTCTAATAGCAAATACTGAAGTAATTGGGAAAAGACAATCTCATCCAGCCTGAAATGGTTTACAAGGTTTCTTTGAGCATTTTTGCCTGAAGAGGATCTTGGGGCCCCAAAAACCGATGGCAAAAGAAACTGCACTTACAGCATACCCAGCTGCCCCTCTGTGCACCCTCAATGCAGAACTACCTCAGCAGGAGGGACTCGGGTATTTGGGTGGAGGCGGCTGCCACACAAAGCCAGGGGGCCCCTTGCTTCATGGGTGACAGCAGAGGTGGGGCATTGTCATTGTCAAGGTGTTTCTTGGGGCTGGTTCTGGAAAAGGTGCCCACAGCATCTCCTCAGGAGGGTCTACTAGACAGGATCTTGCCAGGGGAACAGAGCCAAGGGATAAGGGTAAGGAAATGGCATGGCTTATGTGCCCTAAGGGAGAACACCCATGTTCACAGGCTGCTGAGACAAAAAATTGTGCAGGAGACGCCCTGAGATACCTCATAGCTTTGCAGATCCAGCCATCACCTTCACTCTTGGGCTGGCAAGGTTATAAGGAATCTCCCACTGGATGAGAAGCCTGTTTTCCACCCAGTCCTCATTAAGTGCCTCACACAAGAGCATTTCTACCTATTTATCACAAGCAGAGCTAAGAAATACCTTGACAAATATTTTTTTTCTGTGCTTCGACCTAGACGGCATTACATAGGTGACCAGTAAATGCAAACAATGCCCCTTCCCCTCCACCATTCCCCTGCTGCCTTCCCTCTTCTGCCTCTGAGGCGCTCCAACGCCCCCATTTCATGAGGACTTGGGGGTTTCTCCTTTCATTTTTTGCACATTGCTGTACCACCCCCCATTTAGGGTACACAGGCTTCTCCACCAAATCTCAAAGTAAATCGGATCCACAGGAGCACTAATACATCCAAAGATGCTCCACGCAAACTCCAAGGTGGAAAGCAAAGAGGACAGGAGGACTGCAGGTGCTTCAGGCTGAGTGACTGGCACTGCAGGAGGTTTCTCTAGGGAAAAATCCACATCTGCAACCTCTAAGGATGCCTCATTTGCCAGGAACAACAACAACAAAAATAGAACAAACAACAAACACTAAAGTTAACCACAGAACAAAGCCCCTGCTACAAACAAGCTGAACGTATTTTCTTTAGTTGACTAATTCTTGTTTATTTTTTGAAGGCTGCTGCTATAAAATTCACAATCCAATTACAATTTCCAGGCTGAAAGAATGGCTTCTAATTATATTGTTTTCCATCATTGCTAGAATCATTGCAAGAAAGGGTGGATTAATGCTGTATGATTTTGTTCCCTGTGCAAGAATCAGATCTCAGCGTTCTCAAATGATTTATAAAAGACACATTAAATAACCTATTAACAGTGTTTTTGCAACAGAAATTGCCTGTACCATAAACAGGACAAATTGAAAAATACGGATTTGCTGTTGCATTCCAATGCATCAGAAATGAGGATAACACAGCGCATACCAAGCATGAACAGTATAAACTTGAAATTGGAAGGAAAACTCAGGTGACAATTGAAACATGGGACTGGGCTTCAGGAGAGCTGGCTTGGTACCTGGCCTGGCAGAAACTTTCAACGTGACTTTGGTTAAGTCATTTGACCAAGGGGAGAAGGAGCACATCTCCGGATAGAGACATCCTAGTTGTCCTCTTGGTGTAGCTCTCTCCATGTAGGTGTGAACACATGTGCCTTGGGTGTCTAAGTTTCTGTTATAATCAGTAGAGATCAACAATCAAATGTGGATCAATGTTCAAATGTGTCTATGTGACTGTTTCAGAGGTTCTGCTGTCCTTGCCTCGTTTCTCATATGTGCTCCCCAAGTACCCAATTCCACCAGGTGTCTAAACTTCAGGAGCTGGATATGGATCTTGCCCCAGATTCTATGTTTCAGGACACAGCTGAACCAGAGTCTAGGCTGGCAGCTATGAAGCTTCAGTTGGATTTAGTCCCAATTCATCTATGCTGTGGGAGAGAAAAAATTTCATGCCTGTCTTGAACAAACATAACCGTTGCCTACAGAAAGATAAATAAAATATATCCAGTTGAATGACTGAAATGATTGGAGACTAAATCTCCCACCTATTACTTCTCCTCCTTGCAGCCAGAACTAGTTAATAGTAAGACTTGCAGTCTGAAAGCAGAACAAGAAAGGAGAGGACAACCTTGAGCAAGACACAGTCCTTCAGGCTATGAATCCTTCAGAGATACTCTTACATGTAGGTGCAGGCACACATCTGACTCCACGTACACAGCAGCTGTTTTCAAACACAGCTCCCAGCCCATAAGACCCCTTTTCAGCACCGTTGGCCTCTTCCATGCAAGGGCTGACACCAAAGACCCTGAACCAAATTGATCTCATCCTACCGCTTCCACTCAGGGATGGTCCAGTCCCTAATGGCACTGCTCACCCATTGGCCTGGGCACCTTCAGCGTATAGAGCCTGGTGCACATAGAGGCGTGGAAGATGCTTTTCTTCCAAAGAGCTCAATCTCCTGCTACTCTCTAGGGAGCCAGCAGTTGGTGACTATTTCATAGTTTGTTTTATTATGCACTGATTGGGTTAGAGTCCTTGGGTTGTTTGGGTTTTTTTGCCATTGTAAAGAAAAAAAAATTCCTTTTAGGTCTGACAATTCATTTCTCTCCTCCCTATCAGCCCTACTTCCCCTGCCCCTCTTCTGCCCTCCGGCCTTGGGCAACTGGATAAAAGCAACAAGGCAGAATTGCTAAGCCCTTGAAGAAACTGTCTAAACCATTTCTTGTCCATTTCAAAATGAAGATAGGTATTTCACTAAGGCAGGTCCCATTTGACTGCCAAAGCCACGCAGTTCAGACAACATTACTCATACCAGCTTGAAAAACAAGAAATTTCAACATCATGAGCATACTGAGAGCACAGGGAGGAAAACCACCTAGGTTCTTTACCACCTCTCCCCAACTCACATAAAAGGATATGATCATAAATCAATAGAACATCCAGAAAGAATAAAGTAGGAGTGTTTTATTTTCATCTTCTGTTTCTCCAGCGCATTTTAAGCCCCTGAGTTCTGAGCAGGAATGAAAACCACATTTTGGTGTCAAAACCTGCCACCTAGAGAGCAAAACTGCAAATGAAAAAGAAATAGCCTGTGGGTTTGTTTTTTTTTTAAAACAACTATCTCATAACATTACAGATGTGCCAACAACTATAAATTTGCTGTGCTGTCTTTCACAGCAACAAAACAGATTTTAAGAGACCCTTAATTATGTATCTGCACAGCACAGATATCATTATAGGCTGTTGCGCTTACTCCCAGCACAAACACTGCTCTGTGTGGTTTAGTGGTTATAGGACAAGAAAAAAACATAATTTTTTTTCTCCCAGTTCTATGAATTTACGTGGCTTGTGTAAACAGAGGCCCATCTCTTTCCTTTTCTTTTGTGAGCACATAACTGTTGCAGAAAGCAAATCAGTTTTTAGTGGGAAGCTTTGGGTGCTTTGAATGGCCATGAACTGTCTGGATCTGAGTCTGCTGGTGAGCTGTGGATGCTGAAGACACACTGTGCCAGAAAGCCCAGACTAGAACAACAACAACAACAAAAAAATCGTGGTATGCTTCCGAGAAAATTTCCCGAGGTTTTTAACAGGAGAAAAACTCAAAAATTTCCACTTCTAGGGAAATATCCCAAATTCAAATGGAACAAGTTGCCAGTTTCCTCCTGAAAATTGAAAGTGTTTCAGCATTTATGAGACAAGAAGCATTTCTAAAATTGTAAATTTTTATTCCAGGTCAATTCAACACTAAACCATATTCTCACAGAGAGAAGAGGGGATGTATGGAAGTAACCTTCCCCTAAAAATGGTACCCATCAGGTTTTAATTCCTGCACGAATCGTCTCCATAATACATCCAGTCTCAGGGCTCCCGTGCTTCATTATACAAACCAGGCAGGAAAGGAGGCAGAGAGGGTGATGAGCCATTGCTATAAACTCAGAATAGTGAATTGCTTGCTTTTAACCATGAATTACCTTACTTAGCTTCCACTACCACCCGTCCCAGCTAACCCTCTGTGAACGGTCCTCAGTGCTTTGGGCTGAACAGAGCAAAGGTTCGATGCAAGTTAAACACAGCAATTCCCACACGTGCTGCTGCCTGGGGCAACTCACACACATTAACTACAGGAAACCAACCCAATATCGAGTGCTGGGATGTACCTTTGATAGAGAAATAGTTTAACACCTCATTAAATAATTCAGAAGAACCAATTATTTAACAATATAGCCAAAGATATGTAGCATAAATCTCATTTAATTGTAGTAAGGTACTGCAAGTTGATGTCCAAGAGACTTCTTTTTGTTTTGGTGTTAAAATTTCTGTGGAAGATGTCAAACCTGAACTCTCCCCTCTTCACCAGCTATTTCTAGTCACCACGAAGCCAGAGGCTGTCTCAGCACTCCCAACCCCATACACATGCTCCGGGAGGAAGAGTCTGCTGTGTAAAACACCCTGAATCTCCTGCCTCCCAGGTGTCCGCAGCAGCACAACTCCTCCTACCGCTGCCTTCAGAAATCACCCGCAGGCTCCTGCCTGTACTGTCAGACTTGCACATAGTCCCTTTTACGAAAAGCTTTAATCTAATCCCAATCAGTGGCAGGCACTGGGAAAGGGAGGGCAAAAGTGATAGTAAACCCGGCAAGTGATGATGTGAGTGCAGGCAATAGCTAATTCCACAGTTTCAATGCAATTAAGAGATTTTTCTTTGGGCATCACAAGTCAGGCACCACTTTGAAGCCTTCAGTGCAGAAGGCAGCCCCTAAGCTTCTTCTTGAAACCACTATTATGTCTCTCAGGGCTGAGATCCTGGCATTTCCTGGCCCAATTTGCTCTGCCCCCACCCCTCGCTTGGCTGCTACCAGGGGATCCAATCACTAGACCTGCCGGGGAGCAGTGCCCAAATCTGAGTGCAGGTCAGTCACCGCCCCAGGCTGAAGGACAACATGACTTTGTAGGTACTTTCAGTCTACCTAATTAGCAGCCTTCTGCCAGAGTGCAGCCTCTAATCCACTTGTCACCGGAGAGGCCCATCTGTGAGCGCTCCTCTCCTCACCTGAAAGCTTGGTACCTGTCACTTGATCTGCAAAGAATTAAGTTGCATCTTCCATTCACCTAAAACCAGCTAGACCATCTGAATATAGCAGCCACCTCATTTTAATTAGCACTCTGCTAGGGACCTGTGGAATTGCAACCCACTACAAAAGGAAGCAAGTAAGAGGATAAAAAGCAGCACATCCGGAAAATGGGACAGCTTGAAGAACCGTGGTGAACCTCAGAAACTATAACTATTGAGAAATCCACCACTAATCATCTCAATAATCCCATATAGTTTTAAGAACATCTTGACACTGGATTATAGAGCTGACTGTCTTTCAGCAGCCTCTCCTTCCCTCTCCACCTCCAGTGCACATCGGAGATCTTACTTAACCAAACGAATTAGCATCAATGTTTTTGTTTGTTTGTTTCCACTGGTGAGCTTCAATAAAGTGAACCTTAAGAAATCTCCTTGCTAGAATCTCAAGTGAGAGCATCATTTTAACTACAAAGGTACAGAGAGTAACTTACCACCGTCTTCCCCCAGAATACTATATCACAAAATGTTCATCCTGAAAAACAGCATTAACACAGAAGAAAAAAAAAAATAAGCAGGCATGAATACATTTTAAAGACACAAAGAGCATGGTGTTCGTTAGGTGTGACAGACCCCTAATCAACCCCCCAAAAAAATTATTAACATCATCAACCTCAAGAAGCACCTACTAGTGAGAGTATCAGGTGCCATTCACAGACAAATACTACCCAGTAAGAGGGAAAAAAAGCGCAAAAAGTATATCTGCATCCTCTTCTCTTTGTTCAAGAAAAGATGCGTAGCAACGAATTCCCCCAACTAAAATGAACATCTAGAATTTATCCCTCAAAATTTATAAACAGACACCACTGTCAAGTTTAGATCAAGGAAAAAAAAGGACCATTTCGTAAAACTTAATGAGAACTCAAACAGTAACATTAGTAATGTTTCTCTTGCACATAAAAACTACTTACTAAGTCATAAAGCAGCAACAGGTTTAAGGCTCAACACTAACTTAACTTTTGCATTTAAAAATAAATAAATAAATGAACGATTTTCCACACCGGATTACTCAAAATATTTATTCACAAGTACATGTGGCATTAAACAGCTGTGAATACGTTTTCCAAAGAGACACTGTCATTAGCAATGTAAGAGGCTCTGATGATATTTGTCAAGTGCACATTTTTAGGTGGCACAAGCAAGCTGCAAAAACTACGCCTTTCTATGAGACAAGGTCAGCTTTCTTCCCCATCCTTCGGTGATGCCAAGTTCCAGGCTGGTCCCGACTGCTGCCCCAGGCTCAAACAGAACCAGGCAGCTGGTTACCTGGTTATGCAGCACCGGGTAACTGCTGCAAACATTAGAACCAAGGTCGCGTTTGTAAACCCATCCTCAGATTTCAAGGTATGAGGAAACATTTTCTCAGGGGACAATGGTCAGTGGAGTTTATGGCTGTCTTCTAAAATAGCTGGTACCTCTAGAAGAGCTTCCATGGAGCAATCCCTAGCAGGAAACTTACTACACCTCAATTGTCCTGGAAGGTCATCTGTTGTAACGCTGGTGGCAATGATGAAATTCAGGCAGTTCATTAAGAAGCATTACCCATCCCAAGAGTCGTGTTGTGGAGAAGCCCGCCACTACGATGAGTTACTTTGATTAGCAGGCTCATAAGAAGACAGGCTGTGATATCCTGACATTCACTGGTGAAGAACTGCACTCTTACACAGATCGAGACATGTTAGCACTGGTATTTCTCTAGCCAAGGACCACCATTTGGTCTTTTCACTCCTGATTAAATCAGGCACCACCAGAAAACTGAGCAGATCTAGTAAGAAAATCCCTATCTGTTGTCATAGGCTTTCCCAAATGATTTACCACTCAATACTGCTTTCAGCCATCTCGGGACAGGATGTCAGGTTCATTTGAGTAAGTCATACCAAGGTGAATAATACAGCATCTGGTCTCTGTGTCCTAAGGCCTGTATCATCCGACTGATGCCCGACCATGTATGAAACATATTGTTACACATTCAGTGCAGTGGAGATAGGACCTGTCCTTTTATGCATTTTGTCAGGACTTAACTCTAGGAATTGTAAATGTCAGCATCAAGATACCTGCTCACTGCTTGCAGCAGGAAGAGAAATTCCACAGGCATTTGAGTAAGAAAACGAAGACCAACTTTAAACAAATAATGACACGAGTTTTTTCTAACAGCACCTTTATGGAACACAAGGTTAGCTTTAGACAAGTGCCAGGTTACATGAATTTTCAGTCTTCTATATAAAGAAAGCAATCTTGGGTTCAGTCCATCCCGATAAAACTTGTAACACTCATTTATAGGCACAGTGCTTGGGCTATTTCCAAAGTAAAAAAAGGGCTTTCCATTACAGTGCTGGGAGTGGTTAACAAGAAAAATACCTTATTACATTCTTCGCCAGAGAATAATAATTCTCCTCCATTATGTCCCAATGTTATGAGGATTTCAGAACACACAAGTAACACAATCCTAGTTAAGATAGAGAAGAAATTAAGGTAATGTAAGCTAGAGACCAAATCATTTTAAGTTAGAGACAATTTTGAATATATATTTGCACAGGAAATAAGATTCATTTTTGTTAATAAAAATTCCGTCTCGCCGCACAAAAACCGGAATTCCTTGCCAGTAGAGTACTACACTGTGCATGGCTGATCAGCCTTGAAAAGAAAGTCTGGACTTCAGGTATATCCAGCCACGTGGATCAACAAGCAACCCCTTCAGATCCAGCAGCTCTGGTTTAATGGACGGAAACTTTGGCCTATTGTTCAAACAAACGTACTTGCCAGCAACAAACAAGTAAGACTGTTTTTTTAAAAATAAAGTGAAGCGTGATATGTGCATAGTCAGTGCCTTGATCCTTAAAAGCATCTCTATAAGCAACTTTACCTTAAAATGGGCAGTGCTTAAGTTATAAAATATTCAGACCTTCAAGGCTGATTATTTTGTTTATGATGGTTGAAGAAATGGCTCTGCTTCGGGAATTCAAAAGATGAATCAGATTTAGTAGTAGATTTATTAATTTGCTGTGATTTACAATGAGGTGATCATGTCTGAACCAAGGAGACATCAAAACAGGTTTAGCCAGGAGGTTTATGGCTTCCGAGTCAAATTGAAAGACACGTGTCAGTCATTTGGGCAACTGAAGATTAGCAGACAAAAGATAAGCGGAGGCCAGGTGCTGCACTGATGATTTGGAGACAGTATTCCAGAGTGTCTTCTCTTACAGCAATTTCCTTTTCTCAAACTCCTGCAAAAGCACACAAACATTACAGGTATGAAAAAAAGAAAAGGCTTCTATTACTATTTTATTTTAAATTAATTTGTATTTATCATAGAAAATCTGATTTCAGAATTAAACATTAAAATATAAAATGCATAATATGTGCAAATTAGAGGAAAGGAGGATAAATACTCTCCCACCTCACATTAAGAAACCAGCTATGAAAAACCAGTAGTGCTAGACTGCACTCAGACTGCAATGCTGTCAAGGAACCATTTGCTCCCAGGCATAGCATGACAGGCTTGAAAAACATTCATTCTGCATAAGAACTGCAGTAGAATCCTTACAGTAAAGGATTCAAGCAATGAAGGAGAGATTTTCATTTTAGTAAAGGAAAAAAACAACAGAAGAAGAATCCCACAGCAGCCTGTGAAGATGTTATACTACACAGTCACCGCAGGAAAAAAAAAAAATACCTAGCACAGCTGAATTATGTATTTCCTCTAGCTGTGAAGCAATGCCTTTTTCTGGATCTGAATTAACAAGAATGCAAATAATCCTATTCCATACATAAGTTTTTCAGCTGTATGCATTCAACTGTAATTCTGAATTAGTACTTAAAATAAATAGACCTATATGCCAAGGCTTTCCTTCCTCAAGTACCCTATTTTCAGAGAATGTTTTCAGATTTTCAATTAATTCAGGTTCTTCGCATTCAGAAAACACAATTCAACAAGTTGCTACACTTGAAAGCAAAATGTAATCTCTTCTCTATTTTGCTATGTTTACTTTTGTATAAAGGCAACATCACATAAAACTACGTGCACATATTATCTGAGTAATAACTGCAGCTTGTTCAGTCAATAAGAGTTCTTATGTTTAACCAAGTTCAGAGCAACAGAATATTTGGGTAAGAGATGTACTCCCAACTCATATTCCCTCAAAAGTAACTTCTTGCTCTGTTTGAGCATGAATACCAATTTCCAAGAAACCAACCTTGTAGATGGTGCTACCTAGCTGAGCAGGAGACATGCTGACAACAACACCAGCACTCTGAAGAGCAGCTATCTTCTCTTTAGCTCCACCCTTTCCCCCAGCAATGATTGCTCCAGCATGACCCATCCGCCTGCCTGGCGGAGCAGTCAGACCAGCTATGAATGACACTACCGGCTTGGCATTTGGACCCTGTGAAGAAATAAAAGGTACTGCGTTACATGGGGGAGGGTGAGATGAAAAGCAATTCCAGATGGCGAATTTTATTTATTTATTTAAATATCAACTAGCCAGGCAAAGATATTAAACAGCTAGAAACCTCAGACAACAACAAACCAAGGGTCTGAACAGTGGGGAATAGCTTCTCTCCTGATAAGCATCATAAACCAGAAGCAATCTAAAACTTCAAAACATCTCTCTACAGAGCCGTGTATATTACAAAAACCAGGATGTTGACTAGAAATATCATTACAGGATAAAAAAATTTGAAGTCGACATTGCTCTCCAGTTAGATTTAATCTCGATAAAGCTCCTAATTTCAACTCTTTTGCTTTAATAACTGTATGACTGTTTGGGGTTTTTTTGCAAATAGAGATTAGAGATTGAACTGAGTTTTCGTTGACATTTCAAAAGATGTTTAACTGGCAAAAGAAGTTGCCTATCTACCAAGGTGTCTGGAAGCAAGCTGTTTAAGACTTACAGTATTATTTTCTTTCAAGAACGCTGCTGCATCTTCTTCAGCATTTCCTCCAATTTCCCCAATCAATATGATCCCCTCAGTACGAGGATCCTTCAAGAAGACATCAAGGCAGTCAATAAAATTAGTTCCATTGAAGGGATCACCTCCAATCCCTGAAAAAAAATTATAGCCACAAAAAAAAGACTAACTCAAAAAAATGATATTGCATTTACAATAAAAGTTTCAACGTAAATTTCAGCATGGAGAGTATTCCCAAAGGCTCATAAGAAGGGCAGCTCTGAAGGCTCTTCCCAAGTCAGTGTGACAAACTCCTGCTCCAAGTATCTCCCCCACAACTTACAGAAAGCTTTAATATGGGAATAATCACCTTTCAAACCATAAGGAAAATATTATGCCTTATATAGAGGCTCTGTATAAGACACAGCAGGACTGAGACCCCAGCTCTAGAATCTTGCTGTAAGAAAACTGAATTTACTTAACATACCCAACTAAATGCCTAAGAATGTCCTATCATTTTATAATACTAAATTTTTAAGAAAACTTGTTTCCAAATTGACGTCATCTTTTCTGGTGGTTTTCCATTCAAAGCTGGTTCTTAGGCTTTTATTAATCTGATGTGGAAATGATAACAGAGAAAGATTATACTTTTCACAGCACAAAGGGATCTCATTTCTCAGTATAATTGCCATTCAACAATTTCTTGCAAAAAGAAATTATTTTTGATTTCTTCTTGTAAGAAAAAAGCAGATTAGTCTAGGTGCCACAGGTTGTTTCTGAGAAACCTACCAACGCAGAAAGACTGCCCCAATCCAACTTGCGTTGTCTGATGAACAGCTTCATATGTCAGAGTTCCAGATCTTGAAACAATACCTTTAGGAAAGAAAATGAAATAAACTTAACACTAACACAGTTAGGCACAAGACTAGAGGCAGCTGTTCTTATATTCAGGAAAATCACCTTAATAAGCCAAACACAAGATGCCAGGTTTTCCAGCTGTCCTTGCCAAAACATGAAAACTCTATATAAGATTCTATCTATACTATTCCTTAGTTGGCATTTTTTAAGACTTAATTGTCAACAGACTAAAAACGCGCAGACAGTCAGTAATATTGGCTGAGACAGCATTCCTCATGCTGCAGCTGTTTTACTGAATAGAAGAATATACTTCTTGTCTTGTATGCAAATAGCTGTGCATTGAACTTGAGCTGCAGCTCAACAGTTAACAAAAGAAATCAGTATCAATCACATCTCCAGTATGGCCAGGCACACGAGAGATCCTCCAGAACAGAAATATGCTGCACAAAGGCAAGTTATCACTACTAAGGTATTTGTAGCTGCAGCTCACTGCTCTACAATACACATTCAGCATTTACATTACAATATTACAAGAGACCACAACCCTAGTTTTAAATTCAGGATGGAAGGTAATACAGAGCCTAGATCAGGGGCAAAATATTTGCATGGGTTTTTTTGGTCATTTTTTCTAAGTCAAGATTTCTGTTAGTACTACAAGAGGGAAGGTTTCCAGGAAAAACAGACATGATCTTACATCTACTTCAAGCCATCTAACAGGGAATATAATAAGTATATTGAATGAACAGAGGAAAAAATACACCATTAGACTAACAACTTTAGTTTTATCAACTCTTTATACTGTTGGACAGCACAGGCGTCTGCTGGCAAAGGTTTTTTTTCTCGATATGTCTGCGAAGGGCTTCCTGTTTACTATTAAGATCAGATTGCCTCAGAGAAGCTATAGATAAAGGTCCAAAGACCATGGCTATTTTTATAGCTTGCATCCCAAAATGATCAAATGATTCTTGGACACCCCACAGTAATAGAAAGCTGGGGAGCATATCACCAAAGGTCACAGTGTTAGATGAAGCTGGGAGGATGGCAAAGTTACATTTTTATTCCCTGATCCTTGGATCACCATTGAAAATGTTTCCAGGAACGGTGGGGCAACTGGATTCAGGATTTAAAATATTCTTTTGCACTTGATGTGCCTTGCATTCAGATTCTAATATATTGTGACTACAAGACATTTCTTGTAGATACTTAGAAAATCTTAACAGAACTTTGATTCAGAAGGGAGCTCAGGGCAATGTCAGCTGACGTTATCTTTCACAATCACAGAGTAATGTCTTGATGGTATCTGCAAAGGACATGATTGCAGTCATTTGGTTTTTAAATTCCACGTTTATAGGTACTTCTGAAAGCCGCAGATGTTAACACACCCTCCAGCATTCACTAGGTACAGCTTATTCACAACTCAGAAGTGGTTAAGTAGCAAGAGTTTTTCGTGTTAGAAAAACTGCACCGAGTCCACGTAGTTCAAGAGCACTGAAGAGATTTTCCCTGTTCAGTAAAACACTTTTCATAAAAAAAAAAAAAAAAAAAGTGTTACAAAGGGTACTGTGCTCAAGTTAAACTGGTTACCCCGCTGACAGGTAACATCAGATGTGCCATCTACAATGTTTCTGAAGCTCTATTTAAGTACAAATGCATATTCTGGAAGAATTTTCTTTATAGCTCCTGAATGGCATTATTTTCAAAACAACCAAGTTGTAATTTCTATAGGTTGGAACAAGGAACCAATAGAAGTCAGGACACGAGATTTGCGTGCAATAGGGTGTCTAACCAATATATGATTATGAACAAGCCACTGCCTTTCTGAACTTAATTCTGCTGTCTGAGAGGTGTGTATATTTGTCACTTACACTCGCCGTGGAATAGTTGTCTAAATTACCGTGTTACAAACTTGCCTGTAATCTCTTCTCTTTGCTATAATACTGAGCTCACTATAGGTGTAGGATCCTAGTCCTCAGGAGTTGAGCTGTTGGAAGGAATAGTGTTGGAGAGCTCAGTTGTCTCAAATCCGAAGATAAATGGAGGTATCCTCAAAGGAGAGTGTTAAGGAAACCAAGTCAATTGCATCACCTAAGGAAACTTTCAATTACTTTGCCTCTACCATCAGTACTTAGTATCTGCTATGGTAGACTGACTGATTTTGGCCTTCAGGATTGATAATGGCAAAGTTCACTTACAAACTGAAGGACAGTTAAGCTGTTTATACAGCATGTCAACTGGCTTCAGGACAGGATGCGACTAGCCTCATTAATACAAACAGGAGAGTACCAAACTTTAGTTTTAGATGATGCATAAATATTCAGAAACTCACCAATTCTTCCCTTCTTGTGAATGTGACCAGGCATGATACCAATTTTACATTCTCCAGGCTAAGGAAAGAGTGGGAGAAGTCAGATGGAACATTCAAACCATCACTAAGAATGGTTCAGCCTTGGAGCAAATCCAGAAGTCACTTACATTGATGACTCCAGGGCAGTTCGGGCCCACTAGTCGAGTCTTATCCTGACGAAGCAGTCTGTGTTTAACCCGAACCATGTCCTGCTGGGGAATACCTTCAGTAATGCATACAACTAAGGGCATTTCTGCATCGATTGCTTCATTGATCGCAGCAGCAGCAAACGGAGGAGGTACATATATAACAGTGGCAGAAGCACCCGTTTGTTCTTTGGCCTATAATGGACACAGTAAAAAAGATATTGAGCATTTAGCGGAGCGAAAGAGAACATTTGACAACTAGTCGTTTAAAATATGTCCATTCACAGGCATAAACTAAGTAAATGGATATGTATTAATTTACTATAATCAATACAAGTGCTAAATTCACTGAAGATAGGACACATACAGAGCAACTAGGGAACTGAGAACTAACCACTGTCTGGAAAGGATCTTACCCATGAACACCCATTATAAATACCCTTAGATAATAGTTTGCTAAAAATTCATCATACACACCAGAATCAATCACAAACTAGTTGCATGCATAAAGTAAGTGTATCCAGACTCTGTGAACTTCACAGTGGAAGCCAAACTCATGCTTGATCACACTGAATGCTCTCTCTTTTACAAGGCTTCTATTTCGCTCCTTGCACAGTGACATCCATGGTCCAAACATTTGTCTCTCCAGTGCGAGCAATGAAATAAGGAGCCCTTCAGCAGCATTAAATTGTCTGCCCTCCAGTCACTGCTGCAAATTACCTCCTTCACAGAATTAAACACAGGCAGACCCAGATGAGTTTTTCCCCCTTTCCCTGGAGAAATTCCTCCAACTAGATTGGTGCCATAGTCCAACGCCTGCTGGCTGTGAAAGGTGCCCTATGAGAGAAAAAATAAGTTAAAAGGCATGTAATAGCCAATTGAATGAACCAAAAAAAAATTATCTATAATTCTGAAGGCAATTTATGTCATGTAAATTTACAATGAGAAGGGAAATTTTCACTACACATATACAATCAGTAACTTTGAACGCACATCAACATATTTTAAATGGATTCATCATATGCTATGCTTTTTCTTTTAAATCAGAGCACTGTGGTTGCACACTAAAGTATATTTTGTTGTGTGTTGCTAATACACCTGCAGACATGGCAGCCACATTTTATTTTCCACATCCAATCTGGCAGATGACAAACACTATAATGAAATAGAAGACATTAGCATTCTCATCCATGACTAGCTGATAGTTTTAGCAAAACCAGTCTTCTCCCCTTCCAATGTGTAAGAGTGAATGGGAGAAATTATTAAGTATCCTGAAATAAAACCAGAAATTTAATTCATAGGCATTGACATTCAGAGGCATTTGTGAAAGAGGTACTTCTAAAACGGTAAGGTTCTTCTATTTTTTTTGCAATTTTCCCTTTACAAAGAAACCCTTTCAGTTGTATACAATAACAAGGTTTAAGACCAAAATCAACAACAAAAACCAAGAGTGATATAATAGAGATGACTCAAACCCAAGTTTTAAGCTTATGTACAAATGGAAAAAAAAAAAATTATCTAGTCTACTGAATTTAAGGGGGGGGGGGGAAGTCTATTTGGACCAAAGAAAGTAAACTACAGTGCTGAAGGGACCTTCCTGATCATGAAGTCCAGCAAAGCCAGTATATAATCCCTTTTTATAGGTTATTATGGTTTTTTTGGCCAACTAACTCTCTGAACTGAAAGGGTGATAGAAGAAATCGTTCATATACATACCTGTTTGCCTGTAAAACCCTGACAGATAACCTTTGTATTTTTGTTAACATACAGATTTTTCCTTGATGCTGAGTAGGAGCAGTGTCGTACTCCATTCTGTTGCACTAGATAAAGAAAGAAGAGAGAGCAAGCCATTAATCCACTGCTTTGTTACACTCTAAGTCACAAAACATTCTATCAAATAAGCATATACATATTAATGCTTACATCAAAACATTAATTGATCCAGTAGTTAATGTTTCAAAAGTAGCTCTGAAGGTTTTAAGTATTTAAGATTGTTTAATCTAAGATATTAAACACCCGTAGTTCACTCTACCTATCACTGCAATTACTGGGGTTTGCTAGGAATCAAGTTACATATTTCTCATAGCGAGTAGTTTAATATTACAGAACTCCAGTCACAACAGACAGAAAATCTTAACTACTATTTTCATTTGCAAATTAATGTGTCTCTGTCCTCTTAAGAACTTTTGCAAAGTGACAAAGCCAAACAAAAATCCCAATATCCCAGAGGCTGTTACAACATAGGTACTACATCACACCTTCTGCGAACATTGCACACACTAGACACATTGTCCACACTAGACAATGAGAGATACTGAAGAGGTGAAGGGTCCCTCAGCCCAGGTGAAGCCTAATGCCAAGACATACAGCAAGGAACCTTTTTCCAACAGATGCCCAGCTACGGGAGCTTAGACATCACTGCTTGAAATGCACTTGGGCTCATAGGGAAATGTAACTCTCCAGATACTCCACTAGAACCATTTTCAATTTAGTTCTCACCACTCTGGTTCTGAAAAAGACAAAACAACACAGCTACAGAAAAACAGCACAGTGAATGTTGGTATCAAAAAGACAAGGAGAATGACTGCATCTCTGCTGAAGGGAAAGGTACGTTGACATGAAACGATTAAAAAAATAAAAAACGCACAGAACATTACCATGCAAGAAAGCTTAAGATGAGGAGGAAAAAGAGGTCTTTAGTAAAAAAAGGATGCAAGCATTGCTTATATTCATTGCTATATGCTTTTTCAAACACCACAGTTTTGAGGGGATCAGAACCAATTTAGTCCCTGCAAGTGCTTTAGATAAAAAACATATTTTGTGCCTAGAGTGAACATTGGAGGGTGCAATCCTAATACAGAAAATTACACCAGTATGTTACTATATACACCTCCTTAGCTCTTTTAAAACTTTGCCACATAAGATATGAGGAAGTAAAAAGTGAAGTTAAAATAAAATTAAAAGATTCTGTATCATCGTCCCTGGACTGTTCTACATAGTTACTCAGGCATGCCTGAACAAGGGAGGGATTTTTTTTTTTCCTATTTCTAGGAAGGAAGTAAAAGCTATTAAGTTGGAAAAGAGATATTCTTTTTACTAAGATGCATTATTAACATCTTCTAATAACACTATTTCTATGTGGTAGAAAAAAGCACAGAAAATTTAAGATCCATGTATATATACATTTCTACCCCAGAGCTACACAGGACTCTCCCACAAGTATTTTTGCCAACTAAATTTTAATGATACACTGCTTTTATGCTTTATTCCTATTCAATAAAAGTGAGAAGAAAAATAAAACCATGCCAGAAGCAGCCCACAGACATCAGTGATACTGGTAAATCTAAAGTCCTTACTATGTTCTTAAAAAGCACTGACAGGAACATAGGACTTCAACTACCTCCTGCCATTCTCTAAGGAGCGGTGGCAGCACCAACACAAAGTAAAATTCAGCTAGATTTTGAAGAGAAACGTAGACTAGCATGTAGCAAACTTGTAAGAAAAGTTGTAAGAGTGCATGTCAGCTTACTGACCTGCAGGGTTTTAACCTAAATCACATCTTTATCAACACACACCATTACAGAACTTGTTACACTAAGGAGAAATACAAAGCAGTAATGGACAAAATAAGTCTGAAGCTAAAATTTAATTAACAGGGTTATAAGGCTGTCTGTGGAAGGAGTGTTCAGTGCCACAGCTACAGAAGACAGCACAATATGGTCTTTGTACCTGGCCAACAGCTTGGCCTTCTGAATCAAGGCTGCAACACCCTGCAGGCTGCACCTGCGCTGCTGCAACACCATATCAATCACACACACAACTGGCAAACAGCAGCCTGCCTCCAGCAGAGGAGAGACAAAATACAGAAAGAAACAGCTGGCCTGCTGGTTAGGAGAGTGAGGCATTGGCCTACCTGATCTCAGACATTTGGGCAATCCCTCACGGGCATGGGATGTGACTGGGTGAAACCCAACCCTGAGAAAAGCACAGGATGACCCTCCCTGTGAAGAAGCTGTTACAGGCATGACCTACCACTAGTGATGCCTTGTGAAGAATGCGCAGGGCTGTGACACATACAGGACTGCACACTTTGAAAGCCCTCTGATGGGCCCACAAGGGTAAAGAATAAACAGGCGACACTAAACTAATTCAAATCTAAGTTTTACACCTATTGTTTGTGCTACAACACTGACAAATACACCTGCAAAATAAGAGAGGGCTGCTTGGCAGGCACACAGCGCACACTTAGTAATTTCAGTATTTCGAAAAAAAAGAAAAAAAGATAGTCACTCCTTTCTCTAAACCATGAAAGCAATTCCACAGTACCAGTTCAGCTGTGTGTTCAATATCTATTTTCAGATATTTATAACCTTGCACAAAAACGTTTCTGAAAGCTTAAGTTTGTCAATTCTCAGCTTTGAGAAGACTATATAGATATATTTATCAAGGATAAGAAGCTTTTGAGCATTTTCCAAGCTATCAAAGTACCAAAAAAAAAAAAAAAGTTTTAGGTACTGATAACTTAAAAGACAGCTTAAACTCCAAGCTTTGTATGGATTTACTCTTGAAAACTGCACGTGCTTCTTACATTACTGAAGAGCCCTGGTTCAGAGAAAATACATCTGGTTCAAAAAAGCCTGGCTATAGGCTTGAGCCATTTGCTGTCTTCAGAGAGGCAGCTTAGCATGGGCACATGCCTAGGGAATGACACATTTTGGATTAAATAAATAAATAAATCACGTTGCACTTTCTGGGCTGGATGTTTATGGGTTTTTTGGGGTTTTAAAACTGACACAATAGAGCTTCATATTTCTCCCTGTGGCTTTGTCTAAAGCAGAAAATTTTGCCCCCGCTTTCCAGCACAATAGGAGCAGCAGGGGCATCGATCAAGATGAAGGTCTGCTATACATGGCACAAACAGCAAGTCCCGGGTGCAAACAGCTGGCAATCTAAACAGATATTGATATAGACAGATTGATATAGGCGATATAAGATGAGAAGGAAACAGGTGGAAAATCGAAATGGTATGCTTAAGTTCACAGCAGGTAAGAGTCAGAAATAGAATCTAAGTCTCAGTTTCCACCCAGGACCTTCATTCACTAGCTCACACTGCTTCACAACTTCCAATGCCTGTTCAGCCAATTGCTTTTACTAGCACAAATCAGTGTGCCAGAGAGTAAATGCATGTTCCTCCAAGAAGATGGGGGGGGGGGGGGGGGGGGGGGAGGTAAAAAAAAAAAATTTGCTCTTCCAGTTACTGGGGTACAGCTGCGAACCAGTAAAAGCCGAACTCATTGGTGATGCTATTTTAATGCACATGTCTAAATTACAGGCCAAATTACAAAGGTGCAGGCTTCAGATGAAGACCTAGAACGTAAGAACAAGACTTACCAAATCCAAATCTTGCAAAAGCACAGTATTTTGCCAAATCAGAGTTCTAGCATAACATTACTGTTTCCAACAAAGGCCTGTAATAGACCATTAGAAAAGAGTATTAAAAATAATAAGAAACTGGATAGTCTTTCCCAGGCAATCCCTTTCACTTCTGCCCCATCTCTGTTCTGTTTTGCATAGCTTGTGGTTTAAAAAAAGGTTATGCAAATAACAAGACACATTTATTTTGGCTTTCCAGTACTTTAGCTTCTACATAGCTGAAGAGAGACGTACTGTGGTAAGAAGCTATTTTAGTCCATTGTATAGGACAATCAAGTAGCTATGAAAAGTAATCAAATAGCAAAACCCTGCTGTCCCAGGATAGATTTGAAAAGGAAGATCTAAATTTTAGCAGAGGGGTATAAGCCTCTAAGGGATATAAAACATCAGTAAAGAAACATTAATAGAAACTAAGGGACAGAATTGCCTCCAACATAGATACACTGCTGGTAGGTTCCAGAGGAACAAGACCCCAGCAAAGCCCAGAACTCGTTGCAGTCCAAGTAACAGGAAAATCCACCTACACTTACTTCTTAAAAGAAAACTTACAATTTGTAGCCTTGATCAGGGCTTTAAGCTCACTTGTGTATTACAACTAAAAAGCCTTTCTAGAAAAATACACTATTATTTATCATTAAGTCACACATTAAAAAGAAAACGGAATCCTTTGCATGGTATTTTAAAGCCCACATCAAATGTAAATACTGTTTACACTGAGCTTTCAGGCACTCACAGAGCAGCAACACTCCCGGCACACTGGGACACACCAGGACACTCCCAAGCACAAATCTCATTTAAAATGATAAAACCCAAGCTACATTTGTCCAGCTTATTTGTGTTGTGTGAACCAGCTGAGAGCACAGATACTATGGGCTAAATCTCTTCCTCACTCAAACTTTAGAAAGCTGAATACTTGTTATTTTCAGGACTTCTTGCAAGATTCCCTTGCTACAGACAAGAATTTAATTAAGTATGCCTCTGCCTTGCCCACATTTATCCCAGACAAAAAGAAAAGAAAGCTTGGAAGCTGAGGCAGCATCTCAGGCTGCTCACAAAATGAGTACAATACAAGAACACAGTAAAACAGCAGAGATTCCGTTCCAGAAGGACACAAGCAAATATCTACATTGCCAGAAGACTGGTAAATAATAAATTAAATTCTCCCTCTGAATAGCCAGAGAACGTGGAAGTGAAGGAAGATATTCCTTTTCCTTTCTATCATCTAAATAAGGAAAGAGGAAAGCCTTAGAAATCATACAGGCTCCAATATGAATGAGCAAATTGGAGGTCAGTACAAGGGGAAGAACTGAGGTGCAAGAGAACATCAGGGAAGAACTGAGGTACAAAGAGGACTAGTCAAAATACTAAAAAGTTGGGGCTTTTTTCCTCTCTCTCACACACACTCTTACTTTCAATCAGTTACAGTCTTTCATTTTGTTACTGAGAAATCCTTTCAATATTCTGTACATATTGTTTAATTTGCACTTTTATGACCATCTCCCTTCTCTATTCTCTGCCTACAAATACATGGCCTGAAGAGAACAGATCAGAAACAGTTCTGGACAGCTTCTTACATTATAGAAGAGTACAGACACTAAAAAAAGTGGCAAAGACCAGTATCGCAGCAAATTTCAGAGTCTACTGACTAGAAGCTTGATATTAACAAGAATATTCCACATGCAGTTTCCCATCCCAGTCCTTTGTTAGGTTTTACCCTTCATTATCAGGCCATATGTATATATTCACACAATTACATTTGGACAATTCTCTTCCCAAACCCATCTACAAAATTCACCCTTAGAGGTATCAGTTGCATTAGAAGATGATCCTTATTGACAGAGAAGTTTTTATGCTATTGAGGGATTGCTCAAAATATCTTACTCCTGGTTTTAAAGAGGATTATGTGCTCAGAGACAGATTTCTAGGTATTGCTTCCCAGCCTCTTTTGTCTCACTCTTCGCTTGCTGAATTCCTGTTAATTATGGAAACCCCAGTCTATGAACATGGCACAGGAATTGAGGAATTAAATAAACTAATCAGCCTGTAAAGGACAGATGCAATGTCTATGCTACACTTACCACATTAAAACAAAACTAGGACTAATGAGGAAGTGACATTCAGAAAATTTCAATCCTTTCAACACATCTCTTTCCTAATCAAAAATCCCCGCTCATTGCGACAGACATTACTGGCTACAGGGTGTCACGGGAGATGTGATGGCATTTGAAAGAAAAGCTTTCTCCTGAATTTATGAAGCTGAAACAGAGTGAAGCAACTCAGTGAATCTGCAAGTCCGTGGTGAAACAAGCACGTTCTTCTCAGCATAAATCAACTTTCTTGAAAGGCAACAAACTGTTTTATCCCATGTATACTCCATTAAGAACATTGTTTGGGAGGTTTCCTCCCCCCACAGTGCTTACATAAAAACAACTGCGAGTTCTTCAGTTTGGATTGTTATTTCTGCAACAGTTCTTTGCCAGGGTTATTCACATTATTTACTGTAATCTTCTAATCTAAGAGCTCTACAAAGCCTTATAACATGCCCAGAACATAAGATCCCTTACCCTGTTCGCAGTTAAGGTGCCTACAAAGACTTTCTTCAAAGTGTGGTACAGACCAGCATAGGTCTTTCTTGACTCTGTCCATATAAACAGTGTTCTCAGCCGACCTTCGAGCAAGCACTTAACCACTCATTGACAGATTTCATACTATGTTTTCACAACTTCCTGAACTGCACCTCACAGATACACACCTTGTATGTTTACTTCAGCAATACACCAACAAAAATAGATATTGCATCTCTTTTGCAACAGAACACACCAGAAACTTATGACTTTAAATCACCAAGAGAAACAGATGTTAATTATTTCTTAGTGAAAATGTATGTACAAAGTCCAAATTTAAGTTTCAGCAGTCTCTTGACATTCTGTAAAGAGTACCAAACCAAACAAAGAAAGGTTTCCAATGAAGGACTACTTCATCTTGCAGGAGTTTTTATAAAGACTTCACGAACTGTTGCAAACAGAACACTTCTTAAGCCACTTAGACCACTTCTTCTCATCTACCCCCCAAAATAATTCTAAGCATTCTTCCCCGAATCTCTTACTGCTATTTGTAAAGAGAAGAACGTGAGGTTTTAACACATAAAACTGCACCCAAGAGTAGCTTTTCTGGGAGTATAAATTAAGCTAAATTCGAGGTGCTACATTCCCATCTGTTCCAGTCCATCAGAAACAATTCTCATCAGACTCAGGGGAGCCAAATCAAAGAGCTGAACTGGCAAAAATTAACAGTACAGTAAGAAAATACAGTTTTCTGCTCATGGAGGACAAGGGGTAGGAATGGATAATTGAGGGGATGGTAGGTGTGCCACAGGAACACCTCAGACCAGCTTAAAAGCTGTGGCGTTATGAGACCCTGACCTGCAAGTTACCACCACACCAAGACAAAAAACTTTGCATGCAGTGAAATGAGGTCAGTTTAAGTTTGTCCATTTATTTTCACCTGCAAGAACCAAGATTAATGCACCAATTCCTCAGTCTAGATTCCAAGAAACAGGTCTTATGCCTAGGCATACCCATACTGATTTCAGCAGAGGATGTAGCATTAACCGCACGAAAAAACATACTGAAAAGAAAAAAAAGGCACTTTATTTTTTATTGTGATCTTCAGAACACCACATATAAAAACTTGCAACCTGAAGTATTAGTCTCAGGCTGCTCATGTTCTCCATAGTTAAAGGCTAATGTTCTTACTCTTGACAATAAAGAACAACTTTGCTAACTCGTGTTGAAATCACAGGACAATTTGGGGACCTCAAGAGGTCTCTAGTCCAAACCACCACTAGAAGTGACTAAATCCAACTCCACCAGCTTCCACGAGGCCTTGTCGAGTTTTTAGTATGTCTGGAAAGCACAGAGAGAAGAACCTTTTTGGGTCCCCATACCTGCGGCTGACGACCTTCAACGTAAAAACTTTTCCTAACTTTTAAAAATAGTTTTCCTTGCAGCCACGTGTGCCCGCTGCCCTATACTATCGAGCGCCCCCGAGAACAGCCTGCCTCTGCTTTCCCTCCACCTAATGCTCTGGAAGAACGACAGAGGGCTCTGGAGAACAGCCCTCAGACCCCACCTCGGGCCACCCTCAATGAGGATGAGGGGGCCCAACTCCACCAACAGACCGATACCCGGGAAAGAGGGTTGCTGGCCGCCCCCCCGCGCCCACAGGCCTGGCGACGCCCCGGCAGACAAGCAGGACGCTACCCTTCCCCCGGGTGACCTTGCCCCGCCGCAGGCCCGGCCCCTTCTTCCCCTCCCGCGGCGGGCGGAGGCGGCCGGGCCGCGCCGGCAGCTGCGCCCCCCCGCCCCCGCCTCAGGCCCAGCGGCCTAGCGCGAAGGGGCGCCGCGGGAGGAGCAGGCCGCGGCGGAGAGCGGTTGCCAGGCAGCGAGGAGGGCCCCGCGGCCCGGTGCGGCGGAGGAGGGGGCGGTTGTGCCGGCGGCTCGGTACTCACGGCGGAGGAAGCGGCCCAGGAGGCGGGCGGCGGCGCGGCTGCAGTGAGACATCGTCCCCTTCGGCAATGACACCGGCCCGGCGGATCGCGGCGGGCGGGCGGCCCTGCGCGGCGCCTGAGCACTGCTCTCCCCGGCGCGGCGCCGGGCAGCCCCGCGCGCGGATTGGCTCAGTACAGAGGGCCCCCCCAGCGGCGGCAGCCAATCAACAACTAGCTGGAGGGGCGGGGCCGGATGGGGCCCCGCGGAGCATTGTGGGTGTGGTAGTCCGCGGAGGACTCGGTGGGGGGAGGCGGTGTGACAGGGCCGGGCTCTGACAGACTTGGTGCCACCGCCGCAGGACGGTGACAGACCGCCCTCATTGCTCCTAACTTGAGCTAGATTCAGGCCAAAACCAGTTTTTCATGGGTGCGCGCTGCGAGTGCCCCTTAAAAGCCACCCTGGTAGGTGAATAGATGGTCAGTGAAGGTGAGGAGAAGCATTTCCAAACAAGCCAAAGGGGGTTTGCAGATGGGGAGGCCTCAGGGCGCGCTCTGGCTGTGAGGGCATGCAGATGCCAAAAACAGTCACGTTTTTTCAGGGAAAGGTGGTATCTTCTAATTGAGCAACTGATCTGTAAACCCACATACAAGTTAATTGGTCGATCAAATATTACCTCTCTCTAAATACCTGTCCTCGTTGGTTAGTAATTTGCTTGAAGCACTGCGGAAGGAGAGCAAAACCCCTGTCCTGACCATGCCCAGCACACATTAAACACTGCGAAACACAAGGACAAGACAAGGAGGACACAGGCAACAGTCCTGGGAAGAGCTACTCGGCTGTAAGGGTCAGTATAATAAGCGGCACTCCTGAGCACCCACCACTTTACTGGGGCTAAATGGCTTGCGAGCAAATAATTTTTAAAAATGGAGGAGAACTGGCGATCCCCTTTCTTATTCACCAGGGACAGTTTACTCATCTGGCTGATCCTGGGGCAGGAAAAGGAGCATATTTGAATAAATCAAACAACACAGTTCTGAAACAATAATTAGTGTTTTCTTTCCTCCCTACAGTGATTCTTAACAACAGCATTTTCCTTCTGCTAAACCAGGGGGCATTTGTTCGGGAAGAGAAAATGGTTAATGAAGCACAAGAAAGGCTCGGCTATTTTTTGACAAGCGAGTTTAGGCAAACATTCACAGGAAAAGCATGTGTCAGGCACAGTGTTTATGGGAGAGGCATTTCCAGAGCAAACACAGGATATGTCTGTACCTGGGACTCGTTGGAACATTAGAAAAATCAGGGAAAGCTGTGAAGTCATCTCATTTATTTAAAAAACATGCAGTTCTTGCAGCCACAAGTAAAGTGACCATAGATCGGTGTCAGAAGAAACCACTGAACTCTACCACAAGGCTTCACACAAAGGGGTTTGAAAGTGCTTTAACTTCTACACAGCAGGGTGAGACAAAGTATTCCTTTAGGACAAAAGTAAACATACGAAGTCATACTCTGATTTCATCCTAATAATTTAATTCACTTCATGACCGTAAAAGTGAGGCCACAATGAGGCCATAATAAATAAATGAAGCATCCAAATGTTCAGCTTCCTATGAGCTACATGTGATCCCCTTAGGAGGACATACAGACTGATTTTATAAGGAACCCACTCACTACTAAAAGATTTATACCAGGATCTATTTCCAAATCAATTTTTCCTTGACTTGAGGCTTTCACTAAGACTCTTCTGGGGTTAATAGAATTTGA
The DNA here is from genome assembly GCA_947846985.1 of Fratercula arctica. Taxonomy (NCBI): domain Eukaryota; kingdom Metazoa; phylum Chordata; class Aves; order Charadriiformes; family Alcidae; genus Fratercula; species Fratercula arctica. The sequence continues at coordinate 46,988,015 of CANTUZ010000004.1, forward strand.
GTTAGATGCCACTGCATTATCATTCTGTATACATTAAGATTTTGGTTTTAGCAGTTTCTCTACAAAACCCTATTTTCAGGAGGGGGAGAGAGAGAAGCTGATCTAGAAAATAACACACAAAAGAAATGAGTGAGACTGGATAGCAGAAAACCAAAGAGAACAACAAAAACCCCAGCTGTTTCTAAGTGATCCCCCTCAGCTTGGTTCATAGGTGGCAGTCACAGGCAGGATTATCCCACTGCCAAAGGTCAGAGAAGAGTCCCAGTCCTGTCAACAGGGAGATCTGGAATTTTTGACCCCAGCTAAATCATACAGTGGGTTATTCTTTCCTTTTTATGTTGAGCTATGTAGTATCAGAAGTCCCCCTGTTGGAGTTCAAATGCACTGAAAATAACTCAGGCATGAAGTCAACCAACATGACAAAATAAGGACAACTGTAATTTTTTAGTGTTTTTAATAGCATTGTGTAAGATGAGGGTTTGGTTTGTTGATGGTTTTTTTTTTTTCAAATCTCAGTAACAGAAATATCTCTTTAGTCATTTGCATTCAAAACCCGAATGCATATGGAGTCTTTTGAATCTTAATAATGATTAAGTCATTAACACCCTAACAGTAAAAGTTTCAGGGTATAGAAACCAGCTGTGCAATATATAATTGGCCAGACATACGTGGAATTGATCAGAAATAAGCCTATTTTCATTTGTTTTAGCACAGTGGTTTGATTCTTGACAGAGAACACTCTGTCCCACCAACGTTAATTTAGCTGATTTAATCAACTGCCTAGAAAGAAACCATTCAGCCCAGGGAGAGACAATACAGCAATTAGCAACGTTCAGGTACTCATGACAGGATCTGCCTTGCAAAGTTCAAGACAGAGCCAGTTCTAATGGGGTAGCCAAAGGATTAAGAAAGATTTGGGCATTTAATCTAAGAACAATACTTTTCAACCACTGCAGAAAGCCCAAAGGTCAGATAAGGGGTGGAGTCTCTCCCTAATTCATTTTTAAGTAAGTGCCTTCATTTTAAGAGCAACACAGGTCCCGGAGCTGAACCTTATGAAAATCACACAGCCAGGGACAAACTGAATTCCAGTGAAAACATTTTTCTTGCTTGCTTATTCGCAGTTGGGCTTTAATCCTGTTGGAAAGCGGATCTTCCTGATATTAAACATAGGACTTTCTGCTTAGTATCCCTCTGCGGAGGACTCGACCTTCAGCTAGTAAAAAGCCCGAAGGAACATGATGTTAATGTTTACCTACCCAGGAGTTCCAGCCACAGGAGAAGACAAAAACACCCTGTCTGCTAATATTTTCCCTTTCCTAGACCTTTAGAAGAAACAGAGGTGTGCTGCATGCACAAAATTCAACTTCTTTTGGTACTTCCTTAAAACTCTCTTGTCTTCTTTTAGATACTGGCAGGGCAGTTGATGGACCCGGGTGTGGTGCTTGGCCAGCTCCACGCTTTCTCTGGATCATCACTGAAATCACTCAATCTCTCCCAGCCTTGTTTTCTTCTCTGTAAGAGAAGTTATTGCTAACACTTTGTTTACTTGCATCATCAGCCAAAAATGCACAGTGCAGATAAATCACCAGCCCCTTAACTGTCTGGATTTACTACCAATAAAAGCAGCAAAAACACTTTAGACATCTAGGTTTTTCGGAGTGTCCTGTTTAAACCCCGGACCCCAGGTTTGATATTATACTGCAGAATAAAAACTGACTGTGCTCCAGGCACTGGCAAATAGAAACACCAAGGTATAGTTGTCACCTGCACGAACCCCCTGTGCCTCTCTTCTGCATGAGGCCATGATGGATACAACAGGAACCTGCCAGTCTCAGTCTTCTTCATCCACACAAGGAACTCACCCCTTAACTCACACAGCATCCTCTTTTCCATATGCACATTTCCAGGTATGAATCCATGTATCTCCACGTCTGGGTTTCATAGTGACCTTGGTCTTGCTGCAGATAACATAGACACATTTGAACTGCAACTCAAGTCACTTGCTTGTCAACTGGCATCTAGTGCAGCATGAGCCGCCGACTCAAGCTTTGAGCAGCACTTTGTCCTTCTGCCTCTCCAGGAAAGCCTGGATTTCCTGTAAGTCCTGTATCCCATTAGCCAGTCCTCCGCAGAGGTCTCAGATGCCCTAGGACATGCCACATGGCTCTAGACACCTGTATTTAGACACATAATATTTGCTGTCTGAACAGTATGCAGCTAAGGCTGAAATTCAAGTCCAGATTCAACCACCTGAAGGTGCCTCATGGCAGGTGTATACGTGCTGTCTCTGTTGTGCCGATGCAAACCGACTCAGAGCAGTCAGTGAAGATGAGAAAGCAGTTCATGTGATGTCTACAGGTGTCTGCTGCAAGGAGAAGGCTGAATTACTCTCATGGTGCAATGGTGCTGGATGTCCCCATTGGTTACAACAAGGGCTTAGAAACTCACCCCCGTGGAGGCAGCCCACGGCGGGTATGTCTGCAGGAGGTGTTGGAAGCTGGACCTGACTCCCACCCAAAAGTGTTTTGAACCCAGTGAAATGTGTTGCTAAATAAGGGAGGCAGGGACAGGCAGGCTAATTCGGTGGTTGGGGAAAGGTTCCGTTCCAAGCTTGTGAAATAATGGTACCTGCAGCCCATGTGGAGCGGTCCGTTATAGCATGAGACTGAAAATATGGTGCCTTGCTTGAAAAGAGGCCTTTAATGCCTTTTTTCTACCCCAGAGTCATGATAAATGACTTGGAGCCCTGTTACTGCTTTGCCAGAGAGTGACAATGTGAAATGATTGCAAGGGGGATCCCGCTGCCAGCATGTATCAAAGGGTATTTGCTGTTCACTATTATATTTGCACAGCCACAGGTTAAATGCTGCCACCAGTCTCTTAGGGATTTGAGCCTTGCATTTGACTGATGGCTTCAGTAGATGCTGTTTCAGTAGATGCTGTTTCAGTAGCTGGCCCATCCATGCATTCACGTCTCTGTTAAATATTATCATAAGGGAGCGTTAGAAAGCAGGATGCCTTCTTTGGAGCAGTCCAGTAGTTCCTCCTGCTATCTTTTCCTGTAACATAGATTTGTGGGGGTGCTTGTGGGACTCCATCAACTTCTTGACACTTCCCAAAAAGGAAGCTCAAAACTGAAACAAGCTTCTTGCACCCCAGGATCTTCAGCATTCACTACAGCACATCTTCCCGAGAACATGAAGTGCCTGGACTGGCAGCACTTACCTCTGAGCTGAAGAAAGTGCTGGCTGGGAACACCGTGCTCCTGCAGACCTCTCCGTAACAGGACACGCACCCTGATCATGGCATAAAGACAGCAAACCTCAAAGTTTTACACATAGTGATTGCATATTTAATGGGAAATAAGAAGTGGCATTTCCTTTCTGTGTAGCCAGGATAAAAGGTCTGTTTGGGACTCTGTTCAAGAATGTTTTGGTGCAAGCAAGAGACCTGCTCCACCGTTTCCCTCATGGCTGCAAACAAATTGCTCCTTCCTCCCATCGATCGAGGGCAGGGCCCCAGGCATGAAGCTGAACCCTGGCCTTCCCTGTATCCAGCCTCCATCAACTTAAGGGTGCTGACCCTTCTAAAAACAGAGTCATCTGTGGTTTTCTGTACTTTAATTTACAGGTTGCAAGCAAAAAATAGTCCCAGCATCTCAGCCTTGTGAGGGTCACCAAGAAGAGCTGGACCACTGCTCTCCTTTTCTTTGCAAAGAGCACAGAGAAAATCAGAGGTGAGGATTCCCTCTGGAGGGATTAGCCACACTTGTCCTTTAACCGGCTTTATTTTTTCCCTGCAGCTTGTGATTTTGCAGTAACAGAGCTATGGCTGAGAGCATCTGCTAAGGAATTAGTTACAAATGGGCTTACTGGGACTTCTGGTGTAACTACAGATAGCAAAGATAAAGACCAGTTGAGGGTTTATGGCGGGGAGGGAAAGGTGGGTGTTGGTGGTGTCGCCTCACTTACTCCTTTTCTATGCAATCCCCATACTGCTTTCAAGAAATAAATTTTATATTCTGTTCTCTGCGTCTGAAACATCATGCAAACTTTTGTGGTATTGCTATTAGTATAGTTATTTTAAATGTTTTTTTTCACTATTAGTAGTACCAAATGAAAATAAATAAGCACACAAACACTACCCCCTTCTTCCCTAAGCAGTGCCATGGCTTGGTATTTCTAAAGAGCCTGACATTTCTATGGTGCTTCGCAAACAGGGGGTCAAATTTCAGCTTGGCACCAATCAGGGTCACAACATCATCAGAAGCACTTTAGGGGGAAGTCCCCAAGGATGGACGCCAAACCCATACCCCATACCCGCAGCCCACTGACCCCAGACTGACCTTTTCAGGTCCATCAGGGCTTGGATTTCTCCAGGAAGGAAGATGCTTATGGACACCTGTGGTCATCTTCATCTAAATACCTTTTTTCCCCCTTTGCTGTGTGATCTGAAGCAAGTCTGGCTCTGTCATGTATCAGAGGCTTATTGGAGCGTACTCATTTTATTCAGTAAATTTTGCCAGAAATGCTTCTGCAATTTTGGGTCTTAAAGAAAAGCTTGACATTTGATGGCTTTTGTAGCAGTTCACTGGGCTGCAGCCGGAGCAGCCGTACACGTCCCACTGCCTTTCTCCCTCCTGGAGACGGGGCAGCCGAGCACAACATTCCAGTTTATTAGAAACACAGGTGTCAGACCCCTGGCTGCCCCGTGGCACTGGGAAATGTTCACATCTTGGAGACCTGCCTTTCCAGATGATCAGGCTGCCCTGCTGGTCACGAGGAATGGAGCAGATCTGAAGATGGGAGGGGTTCACAAAAGGAAAATAGCAGTTTGGGGCAAATTCTGCTTTCAGCAACCCTGCGTGGGGTTGTCCTGGTGTTGGAGCAGGATAACTCTCCTTCCCTGGAGGCCAAGCTGGTATTTAAGATTTCAGGATCATGGGGTACAGATCAGCACGAGCTGAGCTGAAAGCTGATGCAACCCTGATGTCTAAGGGCCAGAGCTGCAGGGGTTGAAACCGGCACCTCCCCTTTGACCTCAGCAGCCCTGAAACACTTTGGTTCTTCTGTCTCTGTGTAATTAGGCATGGAGAGATTTGATTTATTTTTTTTATCCCTGTGAGGTTTTAGAAAGCCAAACTTCTGCAAATCAGCATCAGAAAACAAGAGAGTGGTAAGGAGTGGGAGCAACCTCCCTCTGCACACCCAAAAGCCACGTCAAAGAAGCAGGTCTCAACCTAGTTAAATCTATCACAGCCTATAACAGAACAGGTCTGGTCCTGTGTCCCCAGAGGCTGCAAGACACATGGAACAAGCTTCTTCACCATGCAAAGCAGCAGGTCCGGCTACTTCCTTCTTCTCTTGTTGCTCCGTCATTTTCATCATCTGGTATTTCATGGGGAAATCGCTGGGACACCTTCAGCATGACCGCTTGGTTGGGCTGGGCTGTGTGGTCCTGGAGCAGGAACTGGTGGCTTTTATTAGCCCCAGCTGATAAACCTCTCCCACTGCCAGTCTCATGGGGATATTCCCTACCTACCTTCCCCAGGGACACGCATATGAAAGCACAAAGCAAAGCTCAGTTGCAACTCTTATTTAATTCTGAATATAAGTTGAAGCCTTAAGAAATGCTGAGCTGACAAATTACACCTTTTTACTATCTTTTATTGGATGCCCTCTGTTGAACTTTTTTGTACTAATGGAAAAAATTAATATAACTATGAATTGCTGTGGGAGTCTTTTTAAATACTAAAAGGAAACAATTTTGTACTGAAACTGCTCTTGTTTTCAGGCATTGTGGAATAGATGAAGAATAGAAGTTCTGTCCACCATTTTTCTGGAGGCTTAAGAACCCCAGAATATAATACAAATACAGATTTATCCCATAGCAGGATTTGTTTTGCACCTAAAGAAAGAAGTATTTTGCTCAAACTGGAGTTTTTTTGTGTGTCACCTTTGTCCTTGCAAAAAATATCTGACAACATAAAAGGTACCCAGCTTCTTTGTAAAGTGGAGATTTTTCTTTGAGGTTTTTTTCCTTTGCTGAAATCTTGCTGACTCGGTAATGTCGCTGTGCAGGACCAAGTTAATGTTCCACTGAAATTCTTTGCTTCAGGATTAGTTCTTAAAATTGAATATCTAAAACATGTAGACCAATGTCTAAACTAAATACACAGGGGCTAATCCCCGTTTCACATACTTGTGGTTAAATTTAGAGCACCAGCAGTGAAGTTACTCCAGTTGCAGCAGTTGAGACCCTGTGGTCTGTGTGGGATCCCCCCGGCTCCGTATCCTTAAAAGCTGTTGTCACATCTTCATCTATTATATCACACACACACAAACACACACGCTCAGCTTTCGCTAAATATACCAATTCTTGCATTTTTAACACTGCTTATTATATATTTTTCTGTTCATCCTTAAAGTTGCCTTGGCACTGGTGAAAACCCACAGAATCAATGACATTCAAATCTCTCTTTTCAAGCAATTCCTTCTATTCTTAGATTCTGGGAAACCTTTCAAACTGTTGCAGCAGAGAAAAGCAATAGATGGCTGCCCATGCCTACTCCTCCATGGGAAGTGTGGTCACCACATGACTAAAATGATGAAAATTTTTTTTCCTGCAGCCCCATCGTAGAGGAAAAGTGCAGGTCATGAAGGCTTCTCCTTTTGGTGATACGGTGATCATATGTATGTGGTTGTATTTGTAGCGTATCTTTTTCTCTGTTCTGAAATAACGGCAAGTACCACTAGATGTCATGACTGCTTCACTGTTTGACTTTTCTCCCAGCGCTGTTGTACTGAAAGCCTTGGCTGGAGAAGGATCTTTGCAGCTTTAGCTGAAGAGCAAAAGCAAGGACCATGCAACTAAGCAAAACCAGGTTTTTGTCCTCAGGAAGAGAAAGTTGCTTCAGGATAAACCTTTCCCGAGCAAAGAATTCATACACCTCTGAAATCCTCCAGCCGGACCAGGCAGGCACAAGAAGACTCTGCAGCTTGTTCAGCCTGAAGGAAACCACCAAACCTGCAGGGCCTCCCTGACTCTGAAGCTCCAGCAGAAAGTCAGGGAGAAGAGGTTTGAAGAGGGACACAAAAAACTTGGCTGAAGGCAGGAAACAAAAGCGACTACAAGGATATTATTTTCTCCTCTGTTGTGATAATTTTGGTGTTGGAAGTTAACTTTTCTATATCTTTCTCTAGAGATGGCATTTTTGGCATTTTTATTGTTGTGGTTATTGATGCTTGCTTACTGGTCGTGGAGCTCATGAAGACCCGCCTCCCCCTACTGAAATAGTTAAGAAATAGCAAAAACATCAAGCGAACATAATTAGGCCAAACTCGGGCATTTTCTGTCAAGAGGAGCTAATTATGGTGCCAAACTGCTACAGAGTTTGGCTGTATCTCCGCCCTGTTTTAGCAACTTGTGGCAGAGAAGCAAATAATTGCAATGCAAAGTAGTGAGCATGTGAAGGTCAGGAGAAGAATATTTTTCTCAGGATATCCTGATTTCTGTCTCCTCTGGTGTCGTCCGTAGGAACCTGTTCATCCTCAGGACTTAGCACTAAGGTTACCACATCAGAAAAATACACCTTTTTCAGACAGAGATTTAAACTAATTGTCTCCCACAGACCTTCAGAGAATTTGTCTTCCTCCTCTAAAGACACTGTAGTCAGTGCACCAGCCTGTGTCATCATTATGCACATGAAAATAATAACAAAGCTGAAGATAATTAATTCATTTATTCACTCTGTTGTGACCAGTAATTGCTCCTGCAGATTCCTTTTTCACTCCAATGACAACATTTATCACAAACAAAACCAAAACTGAATTCCTGTGAAATTGTTATTAAAGCATTCCCTGAACGGGGAAAAAAAAAAAAAAGACTAAAAACAATTTAAAAAGTTCAAAGAAAAAAATGAAGACAAAAGGGATCATCAGAAGAGATCTCGACCCCAACATAAGAAGGACATGGACCTGTTGGAGTGGGTCCAGAGGAGGGCCACCAAGATTATCAGAGGGCTGGAGCACCTCTCCTATGAAGACATGCTCAGAGAGTTGGGCTGTTCAGCCTGGAGAAGAGAAGGCTCCAGGGAGACTTTATAGCAGCTTTCCAGTATCTGAAAGGTGCCTACAAGAAAGCTGGAGAGGGACTTTTTACAAGGGCATGTAGTGATAGGACAAGAGGTAATGGCTTCAAACTGGAAGAGAGTAGATTTAGATTAGATATCAGGAAGACATTTTTCTCTATGAGGTTGGTGAGACACTGGAACAGGTTGCCCAGGGAAGTTGTGGCTGGCCATCCCTGGAGGTGTTGAAGGCCAGGCTGGATGGGGCTCTGAGCAGCCTGGTCTAGTGGGAGGTGTCCCTGCCCATGGCAGGGGGGTTGGAACTAGATGATCTTTAAGGTCCCCTCCAACCCAAACCATTCTATGATTCTGTGAACAGACTGCACCTTACAAAAAGCAGTGGACATGTTTGGTGGGGGTGTTCTCGCTGTGCTGAATTTGTACAATATACACCAGCCCTGCACAGCTTCAACTTTCTGTCATTTTCCACAGCATCACATCTACATTCTTGACAAGTGCCAACCGGATCCTCGCATCCCTGCCCAGCGCCAGTGCACATGTTGCTTCCAGCACCAACCAGCTACTTTTTATTGAGTTCATTTTAGACAACCCATGGATGAGGAGTGTTAATTCCCCTTGCTGTTTCCACACAGAGCAGGGAGACTCCCACATATCCACTGGGATAACTTGCAGGCATCTTCTTGCAGCCCGGTGCTGGTGAATTTTCGTGCAAACCAGACGTGCATAGCTGGCACCTGCACAGTGCCACACTGACACCCATATAGACCTGCTATGAGCTTTCCACATTGCTTCTCACACACCATCTGTCAGCATCCAGCCTAGTTTACACACCAGAATGGTCTTTCAGGCTTGACTTGTCTGTCTGCTCCTACTCTGCATCCAAGACAAGGATTAAACCAAGGAAAAAACTGGCTTAACTTCATCCCTAAAATGGACATGAAAGGGAAAAGTCCAGGAACTTTGTGTCTCACTACTTAAATTCTTCAGCTAAATTCATTCATTTCCTAAGCATCCTTTCCTAAAAGCTGAGTGCATTTAACAGGAAAAAGATTTAAAAGCCCACAAAAATAAATGGCACTTTTACCTTCAATAAGCTTTGGATCAGACCTCCAGTGGATAACAGAGGAAACCCACTGGAGACTCTCCCACCCACAGCTCTCCCACCTCCCTGGGAGATGACCCACCATCGGAAGCACGCAGGCACAGAGTGCTTTTCCTTAGCAAGGGGCATTTTTCGGTTCAGTGGAGTTTCTGCTTGGTTACACCACTTCAGTGCCAACCGCAGAGGATTATTAGCTGTCTGCTCTCACACTCCACTGAAACACACAAGGACATTTACCGTCAAACAGAAATATTTGCAATATTGAAAACCACTGGGATTATTCACAGGTTTAGAATTAGACGAGCCCAAGTCCTGAAGAACGCCACAGCAAAACACTGCTCATCATACATCTGCAGGTGACAAAATATGATTTTGATTGGATATACTTGTGCAGTAATAAGAAAATCATACTTTCTGTGGTAATACACACAAAGACATTCAGAAGATAAGTTTTAAAGTGGCCAATTTCTTGGTTATTTACATCAACCTTATGACCAAACAAATTAGGGAAATATTGTATAAAGGTGAGCGAGGGTTGTAATCTGATCTCACTCATCATCTTAGTAGTCTTAATGAGTCAAAGATGACAAGTAAATTATAACATGTGAAAAGGCACATGTAGCCATGGAAGAAACCTTGAATGCATCATCTGAGAGTGCAGGAGGGCAAAGACACCAAGGGTCCTAGCTGCAGGGACCCTTGTCATCTGCTCACTGGATATCCATCCAACACCTTTATCCCCTGGATATTATTGCTGGAGCAATGCCCTTATATCCTCTTTGTCTCCAGTTCCCCATGTCCATCTCCTGTGCACTTGCCTGTTGCCTTCAAGGTCACCCTGGTGTCCCCTTCTGATCCACACTGGCCTTCCACACTGGCCTTCTGCCATGCTGGCTCTGCTTCCTCCACGTTGGGGTGGATTGCAGAGGAGAAGGTGGACCACAGAGGAGGAGGTGGACCACGGGTTAGGAGATGGATCATGGGGGAGGAGGTGGGCCATGCCTCTCCACTGATGGACTGTAACATGAACGCAGAGTGGCATGAAGGTGTTTGAACTGCCTCACCCATCTCAAAGCTTGGCCAGGTAGTTCCCACCCTGTTTGTCTACATCCACCTAATTTGCACAGTTTGCCTGTCATGAGATTATTTATTACAGCGGCTTTAGTCAAATTCCTCTTCTGCACTTTAAAGCAACACTTTTTTTGTCTGTCTGACTTCAAATGCAGACTAAAACCAACTGAGGCCAATAGATCTACTCATGCTTACACACTTTGCTAAATGAGCATTTTTGTTAGGCTCAGTGACACTTTCTTTTGAGGTAATACCAAATTGCAGCTCACCCAAGCCTGGTGCCAGCTGCCCTTCATGTCCAGAGGGAAAAGAAACTCAGCCCATAATTTATCCCAGCTGGGATATATAAAAAACAGCCAACTTTTTTTTCCTTCATGTCCTCAATATATAACCCAGCCCTTCCTAAGTCAATCTAGCAATTCCTAGAGGAAAACACTAATACTCATATCTATAGATATCTCCTGCCCCATGTCAACCTGGAGACGCACCGTGTGAGACCCAGGCAGGCTTCTCCCCTTCCTTGTACACCCCAAGCCATGCCACTTGGACCAGCTCCTCCTCAGGACATGACGGGATGGAGCTGTATCAGAGATGCCCTAGGTGACCATCTTCAAAACACGCAAGGTGCATTGTGTATTTTTCCTCCACTGTGTGGACTGACCTCCCCAAGCACTGCATATATTTGTCTGGAGAGTCCTTGCTCATTTCTAGAAAACCACGATGGTTTCAAACCATCTGTTTATCAACAGGGGTGACAACTAGTATTGCCAGGTGAAAATTGAGAGCTCTCGACTCTTTCATCTTCTTGGAACTGTATCGCAAAAAACCAACCCCATGGCTGGTCAGGTTTCGTCGCAGCCCAGAAATGTTCCTTAGCAACCTGGCTGCTGGCATCTGAGTGCATTAAACTAGACCTTCACGGGTGGTGAAGGCGGTGGCAGAACTGATACGGTGGCTAGTGCTGGATGCAGGGAGTGACCGGCTGCCTGGCAAGCAGCGCCTCCCGAGCGCAGCCATGCTTCACCATCCATCTGACGAGGAGGTAAACGACATAAATTTGAGTGCGTTGCTCTCCGTCTTACTCTGCAAAAATCAGCTGCTGCATTTCTGCCATGCCCTGTCTGATTCCCAGAAAGCACCCCCCGCTCCCACCCAGGTTTCGTGGGACCTTTTCAGCTCATGAAATTCCACCTCCTCCTCTTGAGCACACCTCACTGTAGAATAAGCCCAGTAAATGTGTCGTGTCAGGGTTTTTTCTATGAATCACCTAGGTTTTTAAAAACCACATCTCACTCAAAAATTCAAAACATCTTGCTTCTCCATCTTTGGATCTATCGGCAGCTAACACTGATTTCTTGTTCATTAGCTTCACCCCTCTCACTGGAGTTGTTCCTGCTGTGCGTGGAGGTGAGGAACTGTGGGTCATCACCCTCTGATCAGCATAAGCCTTTTACTAGATCACATTTTCCTAGCAAGTAAGCAACAGCTTGGACTGACGTGAAGTGCTCTGTATGTTCTCTGGAGTAGATCTGAAAAAAATCTTTCTGCAACCTCCGTTGAATATTCTGAATTTGGGAAAAAAATGTATCCATCCTTTTCCCTTTGACCGATCTCTACTAAAATTGCATTTTCTGTGCTTAGTAATGCAATACTCTGCTACAGTGTTATCAGGGTTCTCTAATGTTGAGAGACTGGGAGGCAGGAGGGGATGCGGACTGCATTTATCTGGGGTAGGCACTCCCAGGAGGTCATGGGTCCTGCCTAAAATGGATGGGTTGAATCCATTTGGCTCCTTCCGTAGGGCTCCGCATTTGCTCAAGCTACCTGCTCACGCAGCTTTTGAGTGGGAAGTTATGTGAGACAAATCCTATTACTGATGCAGTAAAACTAGGAATAAGTTGCTCCTGGTCCTGCTATAGCTGTCTGTTTGATCAGCAAAATGGGTGCAGAGATAGATCGATAGGTGGATAAATGTATTATAGCAGACAATATTTGTCCGTGCTTGGCCAGCCGTCTGGCTAAATAGCAATATTGATCCTGTAAATAATGACATCCCTAAAATATCTAACTTACTCCTCAAGCAGTAAATACAGGCCTTAGGGCACGAATTCCTCCACTGAATGTTTCTTGGGAAAGACAGCCATCCACCGCAGAGTGACTGCATAATGTGCACTCTCTCTCACACTGGTTCTACCTTATGTATTTCTCTTCAATTAGTGAAATGAAGACTAGAAATGTATCAGGTTTCTTTCCCCTCTCATTTGCTGAATATTCTGTTTGGAGCTTCGAGTATTATTTAATCCAGAAATGTTCAAGTTTTCTAAATGGTCATTGACCCAATGAAGCTTATTTGTTACTTTATAGCCAAAACGTTCCCACTCTGGAACTAGAGCTACAAGAGCTCACATTAAGCACTTAGTGATTGCACCACTTTTATGAAGCTGAGTATAAGAGCTGTGTTAAAACACAGAATGCATACAGAAATGGCATATGATCCCTCACATGAAGTGCTGCCTGTCTGGCAGCTTAAAAATATGTCCATCTGACTTCCAGAAAAGAAAAGTCATGTCAGCAAAAACACGCAGTGCAGACCTCAAAACCCTGGCCAGAGTCAAAATGGGTTGCTTGAGCTCTCAAACAAGGATGGGAATAAACTTCCTCGTAAATGATAAACCACAACCACGGTCATGCAGTGGATCATATCCTGAAGCCACCTGACTATCTCGGTAGAGAGAAATGATAGATCGCTGTTTGCTCTTCAATTATACAAGATTTTTGTACATTAGTTGCGAGCTGCTGGATTTGACTCCTCACTGACCTGGTCCAGCCCTCACTAAAAGTAAGGAAGAGAATGATAATCTCCCCTTCAAAAAACAACTCATGTAAGGATTAAAGGAAGGCAAGACTGTCTTTTTTGTCAGCAAGGAGCTAAGGTAGTGAGAAAAGCATGACAGTGTACCGTCTAGATTTACAGCGGAGTTTTTCAATGTGATCTGTCATTGCCAAATCCATTACATTGGGATTAAACTCTACAGGTTATTAAATACTGATTACAAGAAGACAGTGCACTGTGGCAGGCAAATAACTTACAAGTTACTGAAATTAAGGCTTTGAAAATGTTTTAAGGGAATTAATGTTTAATTAATGATTTTGATCTATAAGGCATTCCAGTAATAGCTTCAGTAAGAGATTACACAAACCTGTGAGACATTCGTAAGTATAAAGGATATTTGACATTAGCAGTTTTTTAAATTAACCCTGCATTGGAAGACCACCACGAGGGAATTTGGTGTACAATTAAAGGACCATTCCAGTTAGCAGGCTCTTCATCTTCTGTGATTTTTTTTGCATCATCAAATTTATGTGCACATATTTTTAACAATACAGCATGAGATGAACGTGATTTAGAATATTCCTAATTCAACACCCCAGGTTAACTTGGATATTAAACTGCAGGGAGATTTACGGATATGAGGTGGTTGGCTTAGTAGTCGCTTTTTTTCTTCCCCTGAATTTCATCTTTCTGCTATTGACTTCCAGAAACAACATAAATCAGCAGCAGCATTTAACTTCCCAACATGATTGATGATCTATGTTAGAAAACTTATTTTACACTAAGACATTCTTGTAAAAAGTCTTCTCTTTTTTCATTAAAAAAGGTTTATGTGATTTCTTATAGTCAAAGCCAAGTCACTGATCCTTCTCTGTTTTGCTCACTACGTTTACCTCAATGATCTGACATTATTTTCACAAGGTTGTAAATGTAATTAAGGGGGTTTAAAAGATGATTGTGTCAGTACCTATAAAAATACAAACAGGAAAGTCTACTGAACTGAAAACAATAAACAGGTGGTATCAGTTTTCCTACAGAGATGATGTTACAAAGACTCTTCTACAGAAAAATTTTCATTAGGGAATTTCATGGTAATTTAGAGTGCCCTGACAGGAGATAAATCCCACACGAGATTCAAGACATCTAAATAGCTGATCTGTCAAGTTCTGTAATTATGTAGGGGGTTTTTAACAGTTCAGATCCTGGTGAGATATAAGGATGATACAACTCTCGTTAAAGTTGAAATTAATACACTTTAGAAGTTCAGTACCAAAAAAAAATGGCAGTTTAGTCGACTTTAAGTTCATCTTCAAGCTGAAATGCGTAATCTTTTTGATAATGTACTGAGTAAAAATTGCAAAGAAGTTTTGGAGGCTTCACGAGGCTTGATAAATTTGAAAGATAACTTTGAAAATGAGGACTTCTTTCCTTTTCCTCCTGTTTTCCCGGTGCAGCTGGACCAAAGCCAATGTCACTACACGATTTTTTGGTTAAAACCACCTGAATTAAAAGTTTGTCCAGACTTAACTAACTTTATCTGGAAAAGTAATGGGAAGGTTTTTCCCTGGTTACAAGATGGATCTGGATATTTAAAAGATATTAATACTTGTTACAGCTTACTAATATTCATTATAGCTAATTTTTCTCACCGGTTAAAATGTGCTCATTTTCTCCCTATCCCTGGCTATAATTGTTTAGTTTGGTCTATGCTGTCTGCTTAATTATTTTCATCTCTTTTTATGTCACATTTCTCAGAATAATAATTATGTCAGATCATAAATCCCATCCTACAGTGACGATAATGAAAACCTGACAGACAGTAATACTTGCTTTATAAGGTGGAACAAGGTGATTCAGTTTAACTAAACACTTAATTTCTTTCTACTTAGTTTAATTAATTCAGCTTAGTTATTTAACCTATTAACCAAAGATTAATTAAATTGAATCTGAAGCACTCTCATTATATTTATATTGCTTATTTTTTTTGGAATGGGACTAGCGTTTCATTACCTCACTTGCTCATTAATTTTAGTGCTGCTGTTGCTCTTTCTTGAAACGTTCCGTTTTCTCCAGGGCCGAGTTAATCCATAATTCAGCGCTAATGGTAAATCAGTTGTGCGCTACCCGCTGCGCGCAGTCCACCAGGAGACGCCAGGGTTTGGGTGCAGGGGCTGGGCTGCATCGTTTCACAGTGGTTCGCAGCGGGGAACAGGACCTGCTGCGGGAATGCACCCTGAATAGCCACAACCATCCTGCCTTGGGCTTTGAAAGGACACCTCATTCCACTTGCTGTTGGTATTTTATCTTTTTTCTGTAATGCCATCTTCTAAAAATATCTCCCTGCTGTTCTTCAGTGCTGCAAGGGAGCAGGGTGGGATGGAGGTGGCAGCCCCGTTTCTAAAGGTTTCTTAAGGCTCTTTTGAAGAGCACCTTGAAAAATGGAAGTCCAAAGCAAATGCCACAGTGCAAACCAGACAAGGTGTTAAAATCAAAGTCAACAAACCCAAGCCCAAGACCTGTTGGGAGCCATCCACCAGTGTAGGTACAGCTGAACTGCCCCTATCCAGGAAAGTCATGGGTGCCTGTAGTGCCTGCCCTTATCTGAAGGTCTACCATGGTGTACTGGGTTTGCGAGGCAAAGTTCTGGTAGCGGAGGCAATGGGAGGCGGGGGGTTACAGGGGTGGCTTCTGTGAGAAGCTTCCCCCATGTCCGATGGAGCCAATGCCAGTTGGCTCTGCTGGCCAAGACTGAACCCATCAGTGACAGTAGTGGCATCTCTGTGATAACGTACTTAAGAGGGGGAAAAAAAGCCCTGTGCAACAGCATATTGCAGTGGGAGAGGGGAGTGAGAGTATGAGACCAACAACTCCGCAGACACTGAGGTCAGCAAAGAAGGAGGAGGAGGAGGTGCTCCAGGAGCTGGAGTAGAGATTCCCCATGGTGAAGACCATGGTGAGGCAGGCAGGCTGCCTCCCTGCAGACCATGGAGGTCCACGGTGGAGCAGATACCCACCTGCAGCCTGCGGAGGACCCGACACCGGAGCAGGAGACTGTGATCCCGTGGGAAGCCCATGCTGGAGCAGGCTCATGGCAAGACCTGTGGAGCCACAGAGAGAGGAGCCCACGCTGGAGTAGGTCTGCTGGCAGGACTTGTGAGCCCACAGGGGACGCACACTAGAGCAGTCTGTTCCTGAAGGACTGCACACCGTGGAAGGGACCCACGCTGGAGCAGTTTGTGAAGAACTGCAGCCTGTGGGAAGGGACACACGCTGGAGAAGTTCATAGAGAACTGTTTCCCATGGGAGAGACCCCACTCTGGAGCAGGGGAAGAGTGTGAGGAGTCCTCTGCCTGAGGATAAGGAGCGGCAGAGACAACGTGAGATGAACTGATGGCAACCCCCATTCTCTGTCCCCCTGTGACAGAGGAGGTAGAGAAATTGAGAGTGAAGTTGAGCCTGGGAGGAAGGGAGGGGTTGGGGAGAAGGTGTTTTAAGATTTGGGTTTATTTCTCATTATCCTACTCTCATTTGATTGGTAATAAATTAAATTAATTTTTTTTCCCCAAGTCAAGTCTGTTTTGCCCATGACGGCAATTGGTGAGTAATCTCCCTGTCCTTATCTCAACCCACGAGCCTTCTGTTACATTTGCTCTTCCCCTGTCCTGCTGAGGAAGGGGAGTGAGAGAGCAGCTTTGGTGGGCACCTGGCGTCCAGCCAGGGTCAACCCACCACACAGGGCATGCTCACCTATAAATCATTATCTCTCCAAAAAGCATACATAATGATAATGGTGATAGTCTGGAAAAGCAAGGACCGGGGACTAGAAATACCTCTGCTGCCTGTACACTTAATTTTCATCAAACATGCTTGTGGCTAGGCAGCTAAGCAGCAGTGTAAGCAGGCTGTGTCGGTGACAGAGCAGAACCACGGCACGCCAAAGCCACGCCAGGAGGGGACAGACTCCCTGCACTAAATGAGCCCCACACATGCTGGCAGATGAAGATGTGGATGGTCACAACAGGCCAGGGAGCATGGCAGCCTCTGAGGGAAAGGAGCAGACCTTTCTTAAGAGACCCTTAACTCAAAATTCCATCTATTAACTCTGAAAATATGAGCTGGGGGAGTTTGCACGAAGGAAATCTGCACAAAGCCTCCAGAACTGGTCAGACACCAATTTTTTTCCAGCACTTCAGAGATTTTAATTCCATTTCTGTAGTAAGCTCTGCACCCACAGCCCAAGACCCGCTCAAAGTCCCACCCCAAGCAGGAACATCTATTGCAAAAGCCCCCGCCAGTGCTACCTGCATCCCAAGCACCCGGAGATACTTAAGAGTCAGACCCGCCACCTTCACGCTTAGATTTAACAAGCCCCTGCTAAGCACAAAGCTGAATGAGATCACGTCTGGTCCAGGGCCAGAAAGTAATGGTGCGGTAATGGTTTTATTGGCTTTTTGAGAAGGAGTCGTTTGATTTCAGAGAGAGAAGAGAGTCAACAGCAACATTCACTCCTGCTAATCTCATTTCCAGAAGCATGCTGAGTGAGAAGGCGCTTGGGCACAAAGCTTCGCTCGATCGCTCTCTGTTTATCTAGGATTACATTAGGAGCCCAAGACGCATCTGAAAACAGCCCATGGCAAGAGCGAGGGTTTTTGCAAAGGGCTTCTGCAGCATCAGGTTTGGGGGAAGAGATATTCCAGTGTTTCCAACAAGTTGTTGGCTGGATGGCAGCAAGCACAAAATGCTTCAAAACTAACAGAATAGATGTGCAGGAAGGGGAGGATTTAGAGACATAAAAATAGCTCCTTTTTGTTAAAAAAAGCAAAAAAAAAGCAAAAAAAAAGCTGTATTTAGATGCACAGGTTTTAGACATGCAAATTTAAGACAGTCTCAAGGCAAGTACTGCAGCTAACAAGTGTTGATTAGATAATTTGGTTAATTTAAAATAATATAATGCATTTACCTTAAGCAAAAAGAAATCAAATGCAGAAGGGGGAGTTAGGGCCCTTGTAAGGGGAGAACTACAGCACAAGTTAAGTCTGACAGTGATCTGCCCCATTGTCCACAAAATAGTTACTTTAAAAACCAAATTACCACCAAATCTGGTATAACAATTCTTTATTTCAGTGTCTACAACACAGAGAGGGCTTGCATTTTGAAACCAGAACCATGCAAAGCACCTATACACCAAGAACAAGAAACTGAACGAGTGTCTCTCTCCTGCTACATGTGGAAAATTTAGGCAGGAAGACTCAGTTTTCCTGTACGTTCTGCTCTATCCTTCCACAAATCAACCAGCTGCGAGGGGTGATAATTAACCTTCATTCCAAATCAAATAATTTGCCACTGAACGGTATTCCACGCTGCCCTGGGCTGCTCAAATATGCTTCTGTAAACTTCAGCAAGGACCCAGTTCTGCCCTCGGTTTACAAGGACAAAGTCCCAAACATCTCCAGCTACAGGAACAGACTTTAATCAGAGGTACTGAATTAACGGAGAGCAGAATTTGGCTCAAAGGATGAGAATCTCCTCCATACAGAGTCCCAGAAAAGGCCCTTATTAATGTCCCAGACAGAGGGATGTAGAGATCACCCTAGGCTCAGAGAATTGTAATGTGCAGAGGACAACTAAGCATCCTGAACTATTAAAAAACAGTGGTATAGAAAAATAAAAGGCATAAAATACCGAACCAAAAAGGTTCCAAATAAGGCATCAGCAGGTCCTGACTGGACGCGCTCCCGTTATGTGCTTCACCCTCCCAGCCAGGGTGGTCAGGAACAATGCATTAGGATTGTATTTCTGACCTCAATCACTAAGCACTATGAGCAACCAGAAGGGTTCAAGTTCTGTTCAAAAAAAAAAAAAAAAAAAACACCAAAAAAAACCCAAAAACAAAAACCAAAACAAAACCACAAATTAAGGAGTATTCTTTTTGGTAGGTATTTCTTACAAAATAAAATAAAAATGTTAAAGCAATTTGTTTAAATGCTTCTTTAAAAAAAGACAACATTCCTGTAAAGTAAAAATATATATATATAGAAATAGAATATAATTTTTTTTGTTTGTTTTTAAAAAAAGACATTCAGTATCACATCAGCGGATTCTGATCAACTTCCCGTCCATCTTCTTTGATAACCGCTGCTCGTTAAGGCAAAACATCAGGTTGGCACCATTACAACAGCTGAATCAAACCGGCCGAAGGCGAAACAGAGCAGGCAGCACGCTGGCATCAGCGAGGCTGCTTCTCCCGCACGCTGACTGAGCCGTCCTCCATGCCGAAGTACACCACCTCTGCCATGTCGATGAAGAGCCCTGTCTCCACCACACCTGGGGAACAAGAGTTCATGTGGCGGTTAATGCCAGGAGTCACCCCATTGCTCGAATCCTCCACTCTGACCATGTTTTTGTTCATTAAGAGGCACCCAGTGCCTCCATCAGAGGTTTGGAGAGAGGCATCCAACCTGGACAATGTTGCATCAGCTGCACAGGGAGCCTCCAGGAAGTCTTCTCCACGTGGCCACCCAAAGAGAAAGCTCTCTCCAGAGGGAGAAACAACTCCGAAAGCTCCCCCGATGCTCACACCATCCCAGCCACACCATTACACTAACACAATCACAAGCGTGGCATTTTCAGCCATGACCCACAGGAGCAAGAGGAAGCCACATGCAGCCACAGGCTTAGTCACTTTGCCTTTAAGCACATCTAAAAAACCTATCCTGTTAGAGAACACCTCAATAACACTTGTTCAAATGTTAAGACACAGCAGATCTGACGCTACCTCTGCAATTTGTAGCCTGTTTGCAAATGTACTTTTGGTTGCATTTAATTATGGGGTGCTCCTAACTTGACAGCGATCACTGAGCCAGAGGCCAGAAGGGTAGAAAGAAATGAAGGACAAGGGCTACCACAAGCCAGAGCCCTACTGTCCCACTGTATTTAGGCTTTAACATTGCTGCTTATCCACTTCTGGGTAGGGAAGACGCTCTTCTGCCCGTAGCAGGTCCATTTCTGAGCAGCAAACTGTGCCGAGACCATCTCCACACCAACACGATGGAACGGGTCCCATCATTTACCGTTCATCTCCCAACCAAAAGAGATGCAAGGAAGAAGTCCTTGCAGAGAGGCTGTTTTGTTTGCAAACAGTATGACTGGCTGCTGTTTCTCTCTTGCACAGAAACAGCTCTAATGATACAGAGATTTGTACGGCCACGGGCAGCAACCACATTAGGATACAGAGCCCTGCACCAGGGACAGCCCAGAACAGCTGTGGTCACCGGTTCATTTATAGGTGCTCCTGCTGAAGATCCAAACCTGCCATCTACTGCTGACTGTGAGCAAGTGACAAGTAATTATTCAGACAGCAAAGACACCAGGACAAGCCAAGGCAGAGGTAGCACCCTAGCAGTTTGCCCCTAGAGCAGGGAAAAAAAAAAAACCTTAGAAGCAGCACTGAAGGAAGCAAAGCCACTGAAAAGAAGCAACTAGAAGTTACTGGCGACTCTTTACCCAGCCTACACCCATGGCCTCTGCCTGCTCTTGCGTTTTAATTGTGATGCCAGGACAATAGATTGCTGCTTTGTGGGGACACTGAGGTTTGTGCAACAGGATCCCATCCTGTTCCTGCATGCTCTGACAACGCACAAACAGTCAGTGAAGGCAGCTGTGTTACGGACTTCAGGGGCAGGCAGGTATCTGGGACATACTCAAAGATAAAAGATACAAAATATGTATTCAAAAGCTGACCAGATTCAAGAGCAGACTATGACAAGGTAACCAGACAAGATATCCAGATGTGGCCAGTCTATCTGCTGCTTCCCCCAAGTCCAGCAAGTGCCACTGCCCCTGGGCAGACCTGGGTTGTCCAGAAGCAGCTCTGGCCTGGGCAGCAGGTCTCATGCAAAGCAGGAGTCCTTGCAGAGAGGCTGTTTCATCTGCAAACAGTGGGACCAGCCACTGCTTCTCTCTTGCACAGCAATAGCTACAGCAATAGCGAGGATACGCTGCGCCCTCACAGCAAGGGAAGCCTGTAGGACCACACAACAGTAAAGGGAAGGGATGCAGAGCTGTAAGCAGCTTCTGGAAAATACTGTAACCCAGTGCAAACCCTTGCTCCAGAGTCCACCAATGTTTCCCTCTAACTGGGCATGAGGAGAGTAAGTAAGAGCACAGGATTGGCACGCCTAATGGAAAACAGTGTCAGAAGTCAACCTGGTATCACCCCACGTTTTCACCACCATATGGGAACGCCACTTGGGTACAGTTGTACTAATTCAGCTGATAAGTGCCCCGATGTTTGTTTCTACTTCAGAGACCTAAGAGAAGCAGTAAGCACACACACACACTTCCTCTTATCCACAGGAGACCTCCCACAGTCAGGGTTATCCAGCAGGGGCCAAGCCTCAGCCAGCTTTTGGGTTTTTTTAAATTGCAGACATTACCTGGTATCATTTTTATAGCGGTGTTCACTTCACTCCATTCATGAACCTTGTCAAACTTCCAGTCCAGGATGAAGTTCCCATTGTCTGTCACCACGGGGCCCTGGGAAGCAAATACATTTGTCAGCACTGTGAGCTCCGTGTCTACCAAGCACAGCCAGGGACTGCCACAGCCCTCACCCGGACCAGCCATCCCTGCTGCAACGGTTTACAGTCATCATTCAAGTAAATCAGGGCAGTCTACAATAAGCCTGTAAGTAAAACCATCGCCCAAGGCAACTGCTTGTTCCTCATTCTCCTGCATACTGATAATCATGCAGAAGCTGGAAACAATGATGGAACTTCATCACTGCAAAAGGGGATCTGTTGTCTTAAAAAGGCTATTATAGGCAATTCAAGCCAAAATAAGCCCCCCCTCCGCCCAAGTGATAAGAATGTGCTGCTGGATGCCATGGGGAGGTTTTGGAGTTGAAGAATATCTGGCCTTCAGCGTCCCAGATGTGCCCAGCACTCTCTCAAGCCCAACAGAAGGAGCAATTGGGTCCTTTCACAGAGCAGAGACAGCTGGGGCTGAGGACAAGGTGTTTCAGTGCCACTAAGCAGGATGTGCAACTACATGTGCCAGCAGGGACCAGCATCCTCTGGGAAAATGGCTCATGCTGCAGCAGCACCAATATGCATTCCCCAAGTGAGGTTGGTCTCAACTTCACAGAGAATGACTGGTTTGCTCTTCTCAGACACCCAAATGCAGTCCCTAAAGCCTCTTGGGATTAGACACATTAAAAACAAATATTCAGCCTTCAGGCATTAACTCCAGCCATTACTGCATCCCGCTGCCAGGCAACACGGGCTGTCAAAGCCCCGCTGCCCAAGTCAGGATAGGACAGTGGCAGTGGAAACAAAATGTCTCCAGTTTTAATTCAGTCCAGCTCTGGCTCCCTGTGGCACAGAGGAGCCTGGAATGGAGCATGAGCTGCCCACCCCACTTGAGACCTCCTTTGGGAGTGCAGACTGCCCTCCAGCCCCCAAACATCCCCAACAGAGCAGCAGGTCAGACCCGGGCTGACAATCCCTCCTTCTCCCTGCCCAGGGATGCTTGCTTTAGGAGACATAAACCAGAGGGGCTTTCCACGAGCAGCACCGACCCTGAAACTCACAGTTCATTAACGAAAGTATAATTAGGGGGAATTGCACAAGATACCACTTGCGGGAGTGAAAGCCCAGATTTAATCAGATGAAAGGCCAGACCTCAGGTCCTCTGTTTGCCCACACTGAAGTGGCTCCTCTGGGGATGCGGGGCTGATCAGCGACACGTACCGCTTTGCTAACAGCCATCCGCAGCTCTGCAGCGCCTCCGAAGTTTTTGGTCAGGGCTCTGGTGACAGGGACGTAAGCCATGGGGATGACTTCGATGGGAATTCCCTTCTTCCACTGCTCCCCGAGGCTCTCTGATTTTTTCCTGAGGACACAGTTTGAGGTGGGATTAGCGTCAGACGTTGCATTGCTAACACCATTAACATAACACACTTATCACATTACCTCTTGCTAACCCCTCAGGCAGAAGGCCCTGGAGGGCACAGCGGTCAGTTCAGATGTGCACACATGTAGGAAGAACCAGTTTAATGCACAATGCTCTATTCACTCATAAGCCCTGTTTTGACATGTTTTGGACAAGCAGGACACAAGTTGGTTTTTTGCATAGCCCTGAGGCTGTACGTACAGAAGGGGAAATTTATTCTGTGCTGACAATCACTGAGCTCAAAGAGCAGAGCAGCCCTTTCCCCAGAAGCTCTGCTGACTCCTAAGCAGGCCTGCTGAGTTGAAAATTAAGAAAAAAAAAAAAAAGCTAAATCGAATTGCTGAAGCACTGGGAGTTGGGCTCATTTCCACCCATTCCTGCTCGCTTCCTTGACCCACTGGAAGGGCAATATGGGCCTAACGCAGGACCATCCAAATCCTCCCACTGGACACAGAGGTATAATGAATAGTCCCATTTTTACCTGTAATCAGCAATAACAATGAAGCATTTTGCATATCCTGCGACTATCTTTTCCTGCGTCAAGCAACCACTGCAAGGGGGAAAAAAGTAACATAAATATCGGAAAATAGACTGCTCCTCAGGCCTGATGGTATTAAAGCCCAGTCCCCTCCATCATATTCTTGCTGGTTTTGGTCCTGCCGCTGTCCCACATCAGGGCTCTTTCTCCTGCCCCGTCAGTTGATCCTCCTTGTCCCTTGCGCACACTCTCAGTCAGGAGCTATGTCCCACTGCAGGTGTACGCACAGCCCTGCACAGAATCCCATCAGCCTCTCCAGCCCACCCGAAACATCCACAGCCAGAAAGGGATGCTCAGAGGCCACTGCCACCAGCGTCGCACACAGAGAGATGGACAGCAAGGCTCACCCGCCACCTTTGATAAGGTTGAGGTGAGAGTCCACTTCATCCGCTCCATCGATGGCAACGTCAAGCTGTAGGAAGAGGAGAAACTTGGTGTGGAATCTTCTCCCATGCAGCATCCAAGCGCTGCTCTTGGTGCAGCTCGGGAGCGTGTCAGGTCCCAAGCAGCCAGATGCCAGAGTGACCACAGACAAGCATCTGATCAGCCACCCAAGGATACCGTCCCCCGCCAAACCACAGGCATGCGAGAGCAGGAGAAACAAAAACCAAAACCAACTGCTGGCCTGCAAAACACATCACTTTAGCACACAAGCAGGGAGCTCCCAGGGAAAACTTCAGTGACACTTCAGCAACACAACATCCCTGCCTCGGGCCAGCAAGTCTCAGCCTGGAAGAAGTGCCAAACACCTGGAGGAAACACAACTCTGCAGGCTACTTGCCATCTAAAGGGACAAACACCAAGACAAGACTAAGGCTTGGGGGAAAAAAAAATAAACTAAGCTAGTTCTCGCTCATGTTGTGCAGCATGGCTGCCTAAACTCATCCTCAGAGGAGGATAAAGGAGCCTGATGCTTTATGAAGAACCAGGTTAAAGGAAGGTCAGGTGAGGTCTCACCTCTGCAGTCCCACTTACCTCTGGATGTCGGTCCAAGTCACTCAGCGTTAAGCCGTTCTGCAGGATCAGCTGACGGGCCTGTGCACCAAGAACACAGCAAACACCATTTACTGGCGGCAGGAAAGGAAAACAGACTCGTGGTGTCATTCCACTGGCTGCAGCAAGGATGGAATCTCCCTGGGAGAGCTCCACTGCCCCACTCTGAGCCATCAGAGAGGCTGCAGCCAGCAGCAAGAGCACATGGCAAGGAGAAAATGGTGCTTCCGGATCAGATTATTTCAGTCAAAAGAAAACCCTGCTGCTGATTTGAGCTAAAATGCTCAGATGGTGCAACAGGACTCCTGGGTTCAGGTCTCTCCATACTAAATAGCAAAAAGCCCCATCAGCTTGGTGGGAATCACTTGTATCTAAGCGTTAGAGCAGATATGGGATTTTTGAGTCCTGTGTTGTTTCAGCTTGGACATCATTCTCCCTCGCACCCATCTAGCCCCTCTGATTTCCTTCAGCTGAAAAACAGGAGCAAGAAAATGAAATATTTACACCACAGCAATGCGGGACTAACAATGAAGATATTTTTCATATTGGAAAGAAACAAACTACCAAAAAAAAGCAAAAAAAAAGAAAAGCACAACTCATGGAGAAAGTGTGGGAAGCCCCCTGAAACAGCCGTTTGGTGGCTCCAATCTACTTTTACTGAAGTGGCTGTGTATTTCCCTCTAGTGGCAATACAACACAGAGCACCCAGAGTTACCATCCACTTGGTCCATCAGTTTAAAGAGGAGTTCAGACTTAGAGAAACATGAATTGGTTGAATTTTCTGGGTAACAAATCATCGTCTGAGTGAGACTCCCTCCTTGCACGTACTCTGCTCAAGTCTGAACCTCCTACCATGCTGTAGCTAGACCAAAAAGCCCAGATCAACTGATTCCCCTGAATTTTACCCACTGAGGCTAACAAAGTGTATCAGTTGCATGTACTGGTATCCCAGAAACATTAAAAAGAGTTAGCAAGTGGTAGTCTTGGCAGTGAGATATGATTTGTATCATTTATCGTGGCGTTTCATAGCATGCAGTTTTAACACCCATGGGCTGTGGGCTCTTGATCTGTGCACTAAGATTGCCCTAAGGACTCACAAAATAAAAAGAATAAAAATCAGTGGATTTACATTCATTACATGGTGTCCACATAAAGAGATTTCAGGGATCTGGGAACTGAAAGCATTGAAAAACACTGTGCTGCACATGCAGGCCAGATCCTGAACAGGCTTAGAGTCAGCAGTGTGGAAACGAGGTGTCTCTCTTGAGGCTCTCTTGCTTGCAAGGCGATGGGAGCAGACCAGCAGGAATCAAAAGCAGAGCTCCCACAACCGAGGGAAAAGTGGCAGTAACTGCACGGCACTTGCCAAGAACGGTCTCACTCTGTGTTGTCAGTACACGTCCAGGTGAAAAGAAGGAACAACGGAAAAGCCAAGGGACAGATACTTACCCTGGCTCTAGCTTTACTGATGGTGATGGAATAACCCAACCTGACAAAAGGGAAGGGAGGAGAATAAAAGCCCACTGAAAGCAACTCTTCCTTGCCAGTGACCTCAGGCAGCCATTTACACCTGTACGTAGTGAAAATAAGATGCTGGTTTGCTGACCTGGGAATGCTTCACTCGGAACTGGTTGAATTCTAAGAGACTGCAAAAGATACAAGGCAGCCCCGTGTCTGGGGGATTTGGGCTCCTGCAGGTGTATGATCTATCTCTTCCCTTTAACAGCAACCTTTTTGTCTTACTGGTAAGAAACTCTGTAGCGCTACACAAACTGTCCCAGCATTTCAAGGCAGGACAGGCTCCAGCCCACCTTCACCATGACAGCTTCATCAATATTTTCGGTAAGACCTAATGACTGAATTCAGAGCACTTTTCCTAGGTTGAAATGGGACATGGTATCTCAGGATGGGGATCATTTTAGACAGATCCAAGACAGACTCTCACCACAGTCTATATATCCACCAGAAGTACTGATAGAGGTTAAAAAAAAAAAAAAAAAAAGAAAAAAGAAAAATCTAGTTTTCACTTTTTGCCCTTTGCAGCAGTTCATATTATATCCCAGATGGCCACTGATTGTTTGCAACAGCTGGGAAAAGAGAGAACCCCACACTCACACTTTAAGAACATCTGCAGGGTAAGAGGATGTTAAGTTTTTGTAAGATTTCAGGATAATTCATGTTGGTCTCTATCAATCTCCAGGTCAAAGCAGGGTAAGCTACCAGGTTGCTCAGGGTTTTACCCCACTCCGGTCTTAAAAACCCCAAAGGACAGACTCTGCACAGCCTGCCTCACTGCTTGGTTGTGAAAAGCCACACCTCACGGTGAAAAAGTTGTGACAAAAGTACGATCCCGAGCTCCACAACAGGACTTTGAGGACACATGCCCAATTCCTAGACTGGGTCATTGCCACACAGCCTCAAGAACCCCATGGGTGATCCCCATCATGTCACCTCTCCCTGCCAGAAGGGGACAAGATGTCAGCTGCTCCTCTGCAGGGCATTCCCACCTCAAGAAACAGAGGCAGAGAGAACAAAGCCAGTTGCCTGAAGGCATGGAAGCTGAGAATCTTCCCCAGCAGCTCTGTGTTTCACCACCAAGCCACATTCTCCCTCTCCCTGCAAACCTCTCAAGGCTAGCTTGGTGTGAACCAATCTCTGCAAAGGCTGCGCAGGCAAAGGAAAGATTAAGCCAATTT
This sequence comes from Fratercula arctica, assembly GCA_947846985.1. Taxonomy (NCBI): domain Eukaryota; kingdom Metazoa; phylum Chordata; class Aves; order Charadriiformes; family Alcidae; genus Fratercula; species Fratercula arctica. The sequence continues at coordinate 47,015,291 of CANTUZ010000004.1, forward strand.
CTCCTCTGCAATTTCTTATAAAAGCCAGTTGATGCATTTCAAGTTCCTCCTGAGCTTGCTATTATTGCTTGCAGCACGATTTTTACAGCTTAAGAGCTTGATACAGAATCAAAGGAGACTAAGTGTCTCCAACGAGTTTTGCATTATGAGTCTGGTTCACCACTGTCAACAGCATTTTTCCGTAAGTGGGATCCAGAGCAAGCCACACACCAACAGACATAACCAGCGTTACCGCACTGGTTCAAAACACACCTCCTAGCACTACGGCATCCCTGCAGCTCACGTCAGAGTAACACAGCACCATCACCAGCAGCTTCATGAGGTCCATCTGCAGGCTGCATCTCCGCTGCTCTCACCAGTGCTTTCAGCTAAATCACACGGCAGGGGGCCAGTCCAGAGAGCAGGGTGGTTGCCTCCCACAGCCAAAGGGAAGATCCCCTTCGTGAGCATTTGGACTAGCAGAAAGCAAAGGAGGAAAGCGCTTACCTGAAAAGATGTAGGAATGCAGACAATCGTTAGGTTCTCCTCTTTAACCCGCTCAGCTGTAGGAAAAAAAAAGCAGAAGCCTCGGTTTGTTCATTGCAGTAGGGAAAAAACACACCAACTTTCACTTTAAGAAATATCAGTTTGGAGCAGCCCCTTTGAATCACTGCAATTACTTGCTTGGCTTGCAAATAACTCAGTCACGCTCAAACACAAACAGGTGCCACCCTGCACAGGCTAAGGCTCAATTTCTAGTCAGAAAGGTTTAAACACCCACCCTGGCTCAGCCCAAGACACCACGAGCCATTAACCTTTGTGTCTCCAGCAGCAGAAGAGCCTCGTCAGCAAATAGTCACCTGGGAAATTAGCCCCACTTCCCTCTCTCACTCCATTAGACAGGTTTTGCTTGTAAACAGAAAGCCTCAGCAGCTGTCTGAAAGGTTTTCTGGCTTGTTGCCTTAGGGACATCACATTCATTTATTATAGAACATTTAAATATATGGCAGGGAAAGGACTAATAAAATACAGTATTCCATTAAATGGAAGGAAGTATTTCCTCCCCTAGGTTAACCTCAAATGACTAAAATCTATTACTAAGATATCATTATGGACAAAATGTTATTTTAGTAATTACAATACTTAAGTGTAAGCCAACAGCCTGAGAGTCAGCAACAGCTCTTGCACCAGAGCAAGCACACGGGCTACATGCTTCAAGGAAACCCACATCCCGGTGCAAATGTATTCAGTAGACATGAAAACTCAGACCTTGCAGCCTGGAACAGGCAATGCACTTTAAGACAGAATCAGTCTCTAAATAAATAGATATACTACTTAGAGTCAGGAGTAGCTGCAATGCTGAGCCAAGCCCAGAAAGCTGACCTGCAGCTCCCAAACCAGCTCCCAGACAATTAAGCGTATTGCACACAGCATGGGGCGAGGTGGGTGCCAACAGGCAGGCACAGCACCATCTCTGATGTTCCTCTGGGAAGCGAAGCACTGCGCCGTGCTCAGATCTCAGCCCCGCTGGCCCGTGGTGGGCTGGGGGACAGCTAGTCACAAGGGGACTTCCCAGCCACGCAGAGCCACCCAGGTGGGACACATTGAACTCTGCTTCCGAACAAGAGTCCCTCTCTGGGTCGAGCAAGACCCCCACGAATGACAGGGCTGACGCTGCACTCCTGACCCGTCACACATGGCTGCTCTGTTTTGCATCCCAGGACGAGGTACAGCACCTCCACAAGCAGATCTGCCCCAGGGCTCACTGCAAGCCAATCTCCGCACCCTCTGTAAGGAGGCATGATGATAATTACCCTCACATTCACTTTGCAAAAATGCCTTTGCCTCACTTGAATACTTTGCTGAAATTTTCTGAGTCGCACCTTGAGTAAACCTGCACCTGGGGCAAGCAGATAAACCTGGCTGTAGGGTACATTAAAAAATGCAGCAGGATTTCACATTCCTCGTTTTCATTACACCTCAGCAGGACCCTCAATGTGACCAACGTGGATGTGAGCAAGCAGTATCAGCCACATACAAATGGGTTAACGGAAGCAAAGCAGCTGCATGGCCCAAAGCCACAAAGCAAGTCAGGACTGGGCAGAGCTGGAACACAACGGAGGGGTTTAGATCCAGTTTGTGGTGGGGGCCACTAAAGCACTTTTCCTGGCTGTATGGGGAGAACAGGTGGCAAATCAGTACCTCCTCAGGACTCTATGCAATAAATTTGGAGCACAGGACCCAGTTTTAACCTTCAGCTTCAAGGAGGACACAGCAGTCAGTGATCAGACCCAATGCATTAGCTCTAAGTCAGCATCCAGAAGATTTAGCATGTTTTTCAAGTAGTTGGGGCAGCCGGACAAGGGTATTTTCTCCGGTGGGAGGAACACGAAGGGGAGCATCCTACCTAATCGATGCACTGCATGGACAATCGTAGAACCGCTTCCAATCCCAAGAACTTGATTGTTCTGCAAATCAAGAGAGACAGAGGAGATCTGTTACTGGGGCCTCAGCACAAGGGCTTGTCTGCTTTTCCTGGTAGATTCAACATTATAAACACATGCAAGAGGAACCTTGCCCAGAGATGCATCGCCAACACACAACGTCTTAGCACGCTGCAGGCAAGGAAGGAAACACACTGCGCCAGCGAGGGCACGACCACTGTCTGTGGCTAAGGGATTTTAAGCAACTGGCCCTCTCATTAAAGGACATGGGCTTGCTAAATACCACCACGGTCTGAATCTCGGGGTGTTCAATGCACACTCACTGCTAGCTGCTGGCACACCATGCACCCTCTCCTGCTGGAAAGCTGGGAGTTTCAGACAATACCACAGAGGAAGAAGCTGAAACAACCTCAAGATAACATCTCCCAAGGAAGCCGCACAGTAAAAGCATGGGTCCGCTGCCAACGGTATTGTTAGTAAACAGTACGGATGCACCAGCGGCCAAAGCAAAGAGCACAGCAGCAGTTCCTAGAGTATAACAAAAACCACCCTCCAAAACAGAGCATACAACTGCCTGTACTAGAGTCCAGCAACGCATCTGAAAGATGGATGAGCCTGGCAGCGTATGCTGAAGCGGATCACACTTTAACCACAGCTTAGCCCTGGACTTTCTCTGCTTCCGGTCTGGTTTAAGAAGGATCTCTACCATTTCATCCATAACACAGATATGCCTCCAACAGGTGCTGCAGGCTGAGGGTGGATGGGTGCAATTGTGTTACCTCCACAAGAGAATGCTCTGTGATGTAAGTCTCTGTTTATTATCAGAACAATCTCCCACCCACCCACTAGAGAGCTACCTGCAGCCTCTTGCCCACTTCCAATTTTCAATGTACTTCCCCTTCTTTGGACGGCATCCAAAGCCTAAATTGATTTAAGGAGGCCCAATATCACCACAGAGACTCCAGATGAGAAAGACTTCAAGCCAGCCAGAGATGCAGGCACAGAGCTGTTGTGCATTATCTCTTGGACATTAGACAGGTCTGGAGCTCTTTCTCCACGTGCAACAAATCCAGAGTTCAGCAGGTGTGGAAAAGCCACACCTGCAGCATTTCAACCAGCTAAAGTCTTACTGGCATGCAAGCTTGCATTGGAGAGGTGGAGCTCAAGGCAGGTCACATTCCCCTAGGATTAATGATTTCCCTTGCTTAAAAAAACCCAAAAGTTCTCCAAAACCCAGCACAAAACCAGAGACTCGGCTTATATCCCAACCCTCGCTAATCACCGTGACTCTGCAAAAGACAGGGAAAGCAACAAATCGCAGCTGCACACCTGCAACGTTGCCAGCGGAAACCCAATAGCTCCCGAGGTTTCTCAGTTTCTCCTGCCCGGCAGGCAGAGCCAAGCGCGGCCAGCCAAGGAAGGGGCAAGCAAAGCTGCACGGAGGCCGGCAGGACACAGGCAGTACCGGTGTTCCCAAGAGACTTGTTTTGACCTGGGAAGAGGCAGTTTCTTCTCTTTGCCCTCATTTCTATAGGGTGGGACAGCTTCTTGGAGCAGCTGGACGCCCTAAAGGGGTGGGGAAAGCCTCAGCATCAGCCACTCCACTGTAATGCGGTGGGAAGAGCTCACAAGGGTCCCAGCCCACCGCTGGCAAAAAACCTGAAGGAATTTATCAGTGAGGAGGGGAGAAGCACCCTCCCTTAGGTGGTGGCAAGACCTTGGGCTAAGTGGTTTTCCCAGAAAGACAGTTTAAGCCAGCCTAAACTGGTGCTGTCGCAACCCCTGCCTTACCGCAGCTCCCACCTCTCCCTCCTCGGCTCCCACCCCAGCCAGACCAGGGGCAAACCAGCCAAAAAATGGGCAGGGTGAACGTCAGCGAGAAGCAGAGCACAAGGGCAGTGTGCAAGGGGCAGGTCTTGCTCACAGCACCGAAGAGCAGCACCCCATGCAGAAAAATGACATTTCAGGTTGTTTACTAAAACCCCAGCAAACAAAACCAGAACACTGAGCTGCAGCACAGCTGAGGATCCATGTAGGGACTCCACAAGTGGAGTCGGCAGGGATCACAGCATTTTCTCAGGTAACCCAAGGGCCTGGAGACGCTGCCCAACAATACAGACGCTGACAAGGCAACGCACATCGAGTGGGTATCAGCAGCACCACACTGGCTGGCCGGTCCAACATAATTTTCTAAGACTAGGATTTATACAGCCAAAGATGAGGAGATAAATACATTGCAAAGCCCAAAGTTTCCCCTTAATAATGCTCAGCTCTCTGGGGCAGCAGCTCTCTGGGGCAGCAGGACCTACGGTTCTCAGCTATCCTTTCATTTCTAATGCAGACTCTATCAGGGCCAACAGAGACACTAACAGGGCCTGCCTTCAGAGGTGTTGTATAAACGCAAAGCCAGCTCTCCCCAAGCAGCTTACAGCTCTAAAGCCCCAGGCCCCATGCCAGCCCCACTCCTCCGAGCGGTCACAGCATCACAGCCCGCAGCTTCTGAGGTTGGTCATCTCTGTGTCTGCTCCAGTACTGGGGGGTTCTGCTCCTATAGCTGCCTGGGGACAAGCACTGTGGGTAAACACACCAATCTGGCTTTAATTAAAAAAAAAAAAAAGAGAGAGAGAGAGAAGAAAGTTGTTCTCTCCTAATCCCCCCACCCACAGGTTTTATATCTGCTGCAGGCAGCACGAGGAGCTGCTGTGCTGGCACAGATAGGGATGGGTGTGAAGCAGGATGCCAAGCGAGGGCCCTGATCTAGGACCGGTACCAAGCCCCCGGTGCCACGGATTTACGGCACAGTTAAGTGGGAGAAATTTGTCCAGCATAACTGAACCATGAAGTCAGTGGTGTCTCCCACACGTCCCTGCCGTGCAAGGAAGGAAGTCTGCAGCTTTGCTTTCAGAGATTACTTTGCTCCCTCCGTTAACAGCAATAGCTCTAACAGTCAAACACAAAGTTATCTGTTACAAACAGCAGCTGCACCCTGACAGTGCAAACTGAAGGGGAGACGGGTTTTATCTGACAGCTAAGATCATCTGACTCCTTGGTGGTGACTCTACCCTGCTTCTCCATCGTCGCTTCAAACCAGCTTGCACAGCAAGCATTGCAATATTACCCCGAACGCTGCCTATTTTACTTCATCAGCATCGCTAGCTGGGCACTGAACTTTAATCAGCTGGGACACAGCCAGAAACATCGTCCTAAGTTTGCTTGACCATAAAACAACACAAAGGCCAGCTATTTCACTAGGAAAAGTCAAAAATTAAGAGTCATGTTTTAGCCCAAATTAAAGGCAGACCCAGCTCGCAGTAACCCACAGCAGCAGTCATGCCTTGTCCCCACATATTGCGACACGAAGTCCTTCCTCCAGCAACCCCTCAGTGCGCAACTTTAGAGCTTGCTTTGGGTAAGAAGGGGGGTTTCTATGCAACTGCCAGTCTATCCCCCACCCCACGGACAGCTTTTGAGCACGTTGGCCTGGCAGGGGGTAGGTCTCAGATGGCATGCAGGTGTGCTCTCTGCAGGCAGGTACAGACTGCTCAGAGCAAGGAGAGGCTGTAAAACAAGTGAAACATTCACAGGACACCAGGGAAGCCACTGGCAAGTGAACCTCAAAATGCCAACCCACTGGCGAGGAGCAGGAAGGAAAAGGAAATTCCCCCCCCCCCCAACTTCTAACATCTACCTTTACCTCTTTGGCAGTGACTCTACGCCCGTTTCATCACTGCTGTTGCAAAAGGACTTGTAAAGCAAACATTGCGATAAACGACTATGCGACTTTAACCGTGGATCTCCAAGTGTTCACAATCAGCCTGTGCCAAACCCCAAGCAGCTCCAGTCCTATTTAACCTTCAAGGGGTCAATGAAAGCCCCTTGCTGCACTTCCCTCCTTGCAGCGGACAGGACATGACCCCCTGGCTAGGGGCTGTTGCTGCTTTCTCGGGTGCTCGGGCACAGGGTACAACAGCAGAGCACCCTGGACTCAGAGAAAGGAGCAGGACTTGGCGTTAGCCTGAACCCCCACCACAGCCCACCTTGCAGGCAGGTGCATGGTGAAAATTTGGAGGTGCAAGATGTTACCCCAAACTCGGGGTGTACCCTGTTGAGCCAAGCAAGGCACCGAGCTGCTGCCGGGAGGCGTGCGTTGGAGTGTAGAGACGGGAGGGGAAAAGTAGTTTTCTCCCTTCTCTAGGCTAAAGCAGCACAGCCCAAAGCAAAGGAGGAAGAGGAGCAGCGGGGCCCACCCGTGCACCCCAAGGTCCCTCCTTGCACCCCAGGACGATCCATGCTTTGTGCGGAGCGAGGGGTCCGTGCACCCTGGGCTCCTCCGTGCACTGGAGGGGTCCGTGCAACCCAGACCCCCTCCGTCCACTGGGAAGCTCCGTGCCCCCCAGGGCCACTCCGTGCATTAGGGGTCCCTGTGCTGCGGGGACACTCCGTGCACCCCGGGGTCCGTCCCTGCACCCCGGGGCCGCTCCGTGCGCTGGAGGGGTCCGTCCCTGCACCCCGGAGCGCCTCCATGCCCTGGGAGGCTCCGTGCACTTCATTGCCACTCTGTGCACTGGGGGCTCTCTGCACCCCGCGGCCACTCCGTGTACTGGGGGGGGGTCCCTGCACCCCGGAGCCTCTCCGTGCGCTGGGAGGCTCCGTGCAACCCGTGGCCACTCCGTGCGCTGGGAGGCTCCCTGCCCCCCGTGGCCGCTCCCCGCACCGGGGGGCTCCGTGCCCCCGGTACCCCGAACAAGGCAGGGCTCCGGGACGTCTCACCTGGACGTGCTTGTCCACCGCCGCGCAGGCGGCCAGCCTCTTGGCCTCCTCTGCCATGGTGCCGCCGAGCCGCCCGCGGGCGAAGGCGCGCCTCCCCGCCGCCGGCCCCGCTCTGACCCTCCCCGGCGGCCGGGCAGCCAGGGGCGTGCTGCGGAGCGGGCCGGGCCGGCCTAGGAGCCGCATGCCGCCGCGGCCCGCCCCCGGGGGGCTCTCCCGCACGGGCTGGAGGCCTGGGCCGAGCCGGTTCCCTTCCTCCTCCTCCTCCTCCTCCTTCTCCTCCTCCTGCTCCGGGAGGCTGGGACTTGTAGTGCTGCCAGCCGGGAACTACAGCTCCCACAATGCACGACAAGGCTCGGCACGGCTCGGGGCGTCCGCTCCGCCCGCCGGAGCCGCAAGCACGGAGCAACTTGTTTTACCGATGTATATACATGTATATATCGGGTTTTCCAGGCATAGAGGGACTGAGGCTTTCCCGTAAAGTGCAGAGGAATGGGAAGCGCTGGGGGAGGAGAGCGGGCGGCGGGGGGAGCCCCGCACGGCGCCAGGCAGCGCAACAAGCTCAGGGCGTTACTTAACTCTGCCCGGGCTTCCAGAGGTGCTAAGGCAGAGCCTTTCTTGGACTTTTACTCAAAGTTTGTAGCGTGATCTCGCTGGAAAGTTCTTCTGTGTGGCAGGGGGTGAAGGACTGGCGAGCCGTGGCCTGCCCCAGCTGGGAGCGTGTGGCAGGACTCACAGGAGGAACGTGGATGTGACAGAAAACGCTGGTCCTCTGACCGCGGCGTTACCACCCAGCACTCGCTCGTCCTCATCCCACCCTGCAGGAGGGTCAGGATAAAACTCGGTGGAGGTGTTTCTGTCAGGGAACACACAGAGCCTCTTTTTTGCCATATTTTTTTCCCCCTCTGTCCTGGGTTGGCATCTGCTGAAACCGTTCGTGAAGAATACCAAGAGAGGCAGATGAACCTCCAAGTACCTCTGCACCTGGGGGACACGTTAGGACCACGCAGAGGCATCTCAGCTTCTCTCCAGGTTACAGTCCCACCACAACGAATAAGCATTGCAAGTATTTACCACTCACTCCAAGGCCAGACCACAAAGCGTAGAGAATAATACATATTTTTTTTTATTATTATTTGCACAACAGAAGAGCTGCTGTTGGCTTTTTTTTTTTTAAATTCTGTGCATGACTGACTTGTTCTGTTGCCAACCTCTGCGATTCTGCTGTGATTTTTAAGGGCTAGAAACGTTTCCTTTTGTTTTCCCTGGGCCGGAACAGCAGTCTTTGAACAATGGGGTGGTATTTCAACAAAGACTCCATTATCGCTGCCCAGGCTTATCTCAGCGTGGTATGGCCTCACCTTTCTGTGCAGAGCAGGTGACTTGCTATTAAGAGCAGCGCGTGATTGCTGTACAGTCGTTCAGCGTTGTCTGATAGCTGGCAACAATCCTTCCTGCAAGTTACACATTTTCGAGTGTAAACACGCCCATCCAGTGGGATATATGCTTCAGAAAGAATCAGACCTAAGTACTGTGTTCTTGCACGATGCATTAATGGTAAAACTGAAGGAGCAGCTGACTGGGCTTGGGGTTTCTCCTTTCAGTATCCGGAATGTTTGACTGCTGCCTGAAATGAAAAACAGTCACAAGGGTTTTACACCAATTCAGGAAGCCCATCCTTACATGCGGGCATCTCTCAAATCCCACCAGCATGGGGAGTGTTAGCCCAGAAGTTAAGTGTGGGGCGATAAACCTGTTTGTACTCTCACAGCAATGGCTGATGGCTTTGGCTTGAAACGCATTGTGCAGTGCACGTGCCTGGAGGAACACACACATTTCCACTTACAGATAATGGGACTTTCTGTTAGCAATTTATCTGAATCTGATGGTGAGTTACAGTTTCAGCAAATGCAGGAAAATCTTTCACTTACGGTGTGCTGAGCCTTGCCTATGCACAAAAAGAAGGCATTGGACGTTTTTAGAAATGGATTTTCTTTCAAGTTTCAGCGACAACCAGCACTGTTTGCAAACAGCTCAAAGTCCTTTTGTACAAGCCTGTTTTGCCCCATGTCAAAGCCTCTCCAGGAGCCAACTCTCGTCCTCTCTGCTTCAGTACGGAGGGAGGTGTTTGAACCTGCTTTGTTTGAACAGACATTTTGCTTGTCGAACAGGGTAACTGCGAGGTGTTAACCCTAGCGAAATGCCACGCTGATGAAGGGAGTAGCTTGGACCATCAGGCTGGCAAAGGTTGGCTGCATGATTCTGGGTGCTGAATTCTGCGTCTGAGCCTGGAATTACATGTTAGGAAATTACACAGTAGCTGAGATAACAGCTTGCTGTTGACAAAATGGGAAGATCCCGCTCTTTACTCCCTTCATCCACCATCCACTCTCAACACGGGTGCAGAGTTTATGCTGGCTCTGGCATTCCTCCGACCCTGTGCTGACTCACCTTGCCATGCAGGCAAAAAGAGCGGTTTCTTCTTGCCAGGTGAGGGTGAACTGGGTCAGCCAAACTTAACATACATCTCTGAAGGGGAGTTTTGTAACTGCCTTAATCTGCGCTGCTCTGCCCTAAGACAGCTCTGTCCCCAAAAAGGAGCATTCCCACCCTACAGTCCATCACTTGCCAAGTTTTCCTGCTGCTTCCATGTGTTGGCAGAGAGCTGTTTTTTCTGAAAGGTAAAGCAACCAACAAAATTGGTTTTCCTTGACCTTTCTGGAGGAAGGCAGCGAGATCAACCAGTTGGGACCATCTTCTGTGGCAGACTTAGCCCAGCTTAAACCTGTTGCAAAAGTGCATGCTGACCTGGGTGAAATCCTAGTGGAGGCACAGCAGTCTCCGGGTGTCAGATATGTTTATTCAATTAATGGTATATCTCACTTCATAAGGCATGAAAGAGATAAAAAACAATCAGATCTACAAAGGTAAAACTTCACAAACACACTGGAGAAACCAAGTGGAAGATCAAGCATTTCTGACTCATCTTTCCAGATAAACTGCCTTTCTGGTTGGCAGTGGGTCTCCAAGCCTGTCATGTCCCAGCAATTGCATTCTTGCTACCTAATTTTTTATCCTGCAAACTGCAGTTCAGTGACATTTCCTCTGAATAACACCAACTTCGCTGCTTGTCTCTGGTTTGATCTGTTGGATGAAGAATTGCTTGGTTCTATTCTGCTTGTGAAAAGACATCAGCAGGGGCGCTGCTATACTAATTAAAATATATGCCGCTTTTTGACGGTCTGAATTTTCCTGAGGGAAAAGGCAGGCTACAAATTGTAATTTTGCAGGGGACTACGAATGGCCCTTGGTACAGGGCAGCCACGAGGTGGCATGCTGGGCTTTCGCTGCTGCACCTCGCTGCTCTGAGAGCAAGTTATTCAAGAAAAGCAGGCAGATCTTTGATGGCGTTATGTAAAACACCATTCCTATTAACATCTATCCCTCCTGCAAGAACAAGCTTTGATTTCCACATAAATGGCTGGTCAGATTTAAAGTTATTGTCATATGATTGAAATAGATCTCTTATGTCAGTCAGTCAAAACAGAATGGAGAATGTGAGTCATGCTTTGCAAAAAAGCAGGAAGTTTGGCTTTGTTGGCACAAATTTTTAATACAGAGAGAAAATTATATGGCTGTATTGCAGTGTTAGAATTTCTAAGGGATTTGTGAATAACACTGTCCATGCCTTAGATAAATGTTTCCAAAAGAGAAAAGCAAGGACTTGTAGATTACAATTGTTAATTCCTTATGCCTCAATGGTAAGGAATCTAGGAGGAGTCTAGAAGAAAACATGGACTCTCTTGAAAACTGTTAGAGCCCTCGTAAAATAAAAGGCTGCAATGGGAAGACTGCTGATCCGGGACAGGGCGGTGGGAGGAAGTACAAGAGAATGAGGTAATACTCATGGGTGTGATAGGGACACTTGCACAAGGCTGTTATTGTTTTGCCTTAAGCATAATAAACCTTCATGAACCAGCACAAAGGTAGAAGTGCAAGTCTATTTGTAAAGTATTCTGATATTCTGAAACTCGTTGGGGTCTGTGGTTACTGCGTATCTGTCTCTAAGCCCCTTGAATAACTAGTAGGAAAATAGATAAGTTACTGTAGAAGGCATGGCACAGAACTAGTTTTCCTGCACACTCTATAAATATAATGGAGTTTAAAATTTAAATATATTAGTTACCCTTCAATGTGACTGTTCAAAACACCGCTATGCAAGAAAGATTAATTTAAATGGGAGCAGGTGCAGGGGAGGGCTAGTGAGATGAACGGGGGAGCAGAGAGCCAAAAGTGTAAGGGAAGAATAAAAGCCTTTGGCTTGGTTTGCATAGCAAAACAGAAAGAATTTAATTACTCTTTATAAACGTATGAACAGGTAGACAGTCAAGAGAGAGGAGTTATCTAGATAAAGAAAATAATAGCACAAGACCATATGGGTAGAATAATAAAATGTCATTTAAGTTACTAAAAATGGCATGAGCAGTTTGGCATGCGGCACAAGGTAAACTCTTTCGGACTTCGTTATAATGAAGTAAGTAAAAAAAATAAAAATCTGGATTGCAGTTCAGTGGTTGTCTGGGGAGCAGTGTTCATGAGCTGATTTTGCGTACATCTGGTGCTTTAAAAGAGCTGTATTTCCAACTCAGCAGAAAGTAAGAGTGCAAGCAGAAAGAAAAATTTAGGTAGAAGGACAATTTAGGACAATTACAAGCTCTTCAAAAAGAGTTCACTGAGCGTTCAAAGAGACACAATTTCAAAATCAAGAGAGAAAATACATTGACAATTTGTGTTTTATTAGTGGACTGGAGAGAGTGATTAAAAATGAAAAATAAATAGCCAAAACGGGGAAAGCAGGAAATAAACACATGTTGGTATAAATGACCGTATAAGTTTTGAGAAGCAGATTAGTTATTGGAAGTGAAGCACAGAAAAGGAAATCCATAGCTGGCAAGGCTAAATCCCAGAAAACCGTAGTAATGGAACAGGGCCATTGCTACATGGACATGATTAAAATGTCAATAATGATGCAGATGTGTTCATTGAACATTATGATCTACGTTTGTAAAGAAGCAGAAAGATATGCGGGTGGATTACTTAACAGTGATGTGATAAATATCAGTCCATTAGTAAGTAACCATTGAAGCTCTTGTCTTCTAGGGATAACTGTGGTCCAGTAGCTCTGAAACAGCTGTCTGCGGAGACCCCTTGTCTGTTGATGTTCATCTTTGGTAAACCTTGATATGCTAGGGAAATTCTGGAAAGCTAAGAGCATACCAGGTTGGTATCTGTCTTCAGAAAGGACAGTTGTATGATCTGTAGTAAATGTAGATGTAAGAACAGTTCCTGGCTAAATACCAAAATAAGATGGTATGTGACTCAGATTGAAAAATTAGTAATGCCAGTCAAAGGTCTAATAGAAATCTCATTTCATGCTTCAAGAAGACAACAAAAAATTCAATTTTCTCTGGAAGGTGTAATAAACTCTTTAAAGAATTTTTACTTAGAACTGCACAATATTTTAATGAAAAATAAAGGGTAATAAAGCATCACATAAGCATATATTAAACACTGGCCACATAGAATTATTTTTTCTAGAACTGATTATAACTCAATAATCTAATGGTATCCCTCCAGGATCATGTATACTGTACTACACGTGTATGTGAGCAATATTTTCATTAGTCATTTGGAAGTTAATACAAAATCACTCCTAATACAATTTGCAGATGACAACCGCCATCAGCAGGGTGGTGCCGTCAGGATGACAGGGGCCATTGTTCAAAACACAGTCTAGATAAAGGGACTGCCTCACAAGACAATCAAATGCAAAGCCACACATCTCAGGTACGCACATGTACGCACCCACAGGGACCAGCTGGGTGAGACGTCGGGGTTAGAAGCATTGTGCTGCGTGCTCACATATGGCCTATAGTCAGTCTTTGCCCCTATGCAAAGGAGAGGCACCTAGGGATATACTAGAGCTTTTTCTACCCCTGGATACAGATAAAGACAGCACCCTCATCTCCATATTCTGAAATGCAATGCTGAAAAAACTGGAAAAGAGGAGGGACAGAAAACTGCAATAATGGCTAGAAGAAATGTCTCACGATGAGAATAGAGGAGTTTGTAACTAATTTGGTTTGTAACAAAGAAGATAAAGGTGTGGCTTAATAAACGACATACCTACCTCTACAGGGATGAATACTGACACAAAAAGACTCATGGTAGCAGCACTAGGCATGGCATGATCCATTGCAGGCCACAGGCATTCTGTTGGTGTGGGCAACAGCCAGCCTTGGTGATGGGAACTGCTCCCCAGGACCAGGAGATAAGGCAAAGGAGATAATGCTTCATTAACTGCTAGAAGGGTCAAAAAACAGTCCCTGAAGAATGCAGAGGTGTTACCTGCTTGATAAAGGAAACCAAAATCTCTGAATACATGGAGCAAAGATGAGTTGAATGTACCACAGATGGCTCCCAAGGCTGCCGTGATGCTTAGCTGAGACACTGAGGCAGCCATTCATGGGCCTACTGGTCATCGTGCTGTGCCACATTATGTAGGTACCCAGCTAACCTCGTCCGCTGGGGCGGCCGTTAACTGGGGAATGATCTCCTGAGGGAAGCAGTCTATGCCACCATGCCCCTTCCTGAAGATGAGGCGCTTGGCTGGAGAAGGTGCCCAAGGCAACATAAACCAGCGGCCTCGGGAGGGGAACGGCCGCTACGGGCACCTCAGCGGAGCCTGTACGTGTCGGTGTGGGGGTGAGTATAGATGAACCTACGCGCGCCCTCGCCCCGGACGGCCGTTGCCTCACACCGCCCGGGGGAACATGGCGGCCCCCGAGGCCGGTCTGTGGTGCCTTCCGCCGTTCCCGCCCGACGCGTCCATTCCGCTCCGAAGGGGCCCGTTACCCGTCCCCCACGCCGTGGTGCGCGCCGCTGTCCCCGCCCTGCCGGCACGGAGGAAGAGCCACGTCTCCAGCCCGGACGAGGGCCGGCCGGGAAGGGGCGGGGCCGCGCTGCGCGGCGCGCCAGTCAGCGGCACGTGTGGCGCGCCGGCTCCGCCAATCCCTGAGCGGGTCGGTGAATCATGCGCTTTCGATTGGTCGAGGCAGCGGCAGAGGGAGGGGAAGAGAGCGGCGTGACTCCAATTGGCCCGGCAGCTCTGTTGACAAACACCGCTTCTTCCCGCCCCCGCCGCCGGTCTCCCCCAATCAAGAGGCAGCAGCGGGCGGAGCGGCGTGGCGCCGGACCAATGGGCTGCCTCCCCGCCTCAAAGGGGCGGCCGGCGGTGCCGGGGGCGGTTGCGCGCGGAGTGCCGGTACGTGGCGGCGGGCGGGGCGGGGCAGCGCGGGGAGGGCTGCGGTGCGCGGCGGACGCCCATTCTGTGGCGGCGGCGTTGGCGGCAGCGTTCATGTCCTAACGGCCGGCGGCGGCGGGCGAGGCGGGGCCCCTCCATGCGGGGGTTGCGGTGCCGCAGCGCTGTGGCCGCCTTCACTTTGCTGCTGTTGCTGTTGGGGGTGGCGGCGGGCGGCCCGGAGCCGCCGCTGCCGTTGGCGGGCGATGCCGCGGCTGTGGAGGCCGCTTTCGGGTTGGGGGCGGCCGCCGCTCCCGCCGCGCTGCCGGCCGGTCCCGCTGATGTGACGGTGGAGGACGATGAGGCCGGTATGGCCCCCGCAGCGCCCGGCGAGCAGGAGCCTGAGGAGAGCGCAGAGGCCCGGACCGGTGGCAGGTGGGCGACGGGGTGGGGGGGGGGTTGTTGGTGACTGGGATGAGGGTCGGTGCCTAGGCCGTGGGAGGAGCCCGCCCCCGGGGGCTGGGGGGTCAATGCCTGGGGCTGCTGTGGGGTTGTCGGCCATCTGGGCGGGGGGTCAGTGCGTGGAGATGCTGGGGAGGGGTTTAGCGCCCAGTCTGGGGTGCTTGGCGGGGCTCAGTGCCTCAGGGAAGAGGGGGGGCAGCGTCCATGGTCGGTGTCTGGGTGTGCTGGGGAAGCGGGGGTCTGTCTCCAGGCTGGGAATCAGCAGCTGGGTGTGCTGGGGAGAGGGGCTGGGGGCGGGAAAGGAGCTGCAGGGTCCCGGGGATCGTGCGTGGGGAAGGGGGAGGGGGTACAGAGGCGGGCTCGGAGGGGTGCGCCGCGGGGAATAGCGCTGGGCAGGGTCAGTAGTTCGAGAAGAGTGGAGAAGGCAGGCGGGAGAGTTGGGCTGTGGGTTGTTTATAGAGGGAGTGGTGCGTTGGGAAGGGGGTGCGTGGAGAAACAAGGGTGCCGCAAGCTGGTGCGTGGGTTTGAGTTGTAGGGACAGTCAGGGAAGTATCCGAGGATGGGAGGTGAGGCGCAGGGCAAAGGGGTGGAAGAGATGGGTCCCGCCATGCAGCTGGAACGGGCCCTGCAGGCTGGAGCGAGGGGTGAGGGAGGGACTGGCAGTAAGGAGAGGGTACTTCAGGATCTCACCATCGCTAACGTACTTGCTCTTTTCTATGGTTGTTAGCAGGGACGATAGGTGCCTTAATTCTTAGACAAATACTTAGACAAATAGCTGCCGGATGTCATGCTAAGTGACATCTGGCCAGTCTGCTTACCCTGATAATACCAAGTCTCGATCCGTTCCTTGACTTGTTACCGCAAGGCAGTGGTGTGCCTGCGGGAAGGAGATCCACAAGCGCTGCATCTGTAGTCTAAACTCTTTCCAACACCTGCAACTCTCAGTTGTTCAGAGCATCGTATATGCCTTTCTGCCGTCTTTTTCTTTTAAGCAAAATACGGTTCTCCTGTTTACTTAATTGTCTGTTAAACAGAGACCCTGGTGTACGCTTGAAGGGAAGCCAAACATGCAAGACAAATTGCTGAACAAGTTTCAGAATGTAACAAGAGGAAATAAAATCCTTAATAACTGTATGTGGCAAGGAGCTCTGGCAAAAGAAAGATTTTAATGAATGACTCAAGTGCAGAAATGTTACTGAGCTGTTTGCAGTCTGCTTCTGAATTGGATGAGAAAGATGAGGTGATAAGCCACAGCCAGAGTTTAAAGGAAGAAGAGTATGACTAAATGCCTGCTATATTTGAGAACCTGTTCTAGAAATGAAAAGCTTTTTGTTAGTATAGCTGAGCATTCACTTACAGTAAAAACTGGCTGATAACTTGGGACCTTGTTTTCTTTGAGGAAAACCTATTGACTTTTTTGGTGATATCATTCTTTTGTGTATCAGCTCATCAAACCCCTACCTAGTTTATTACAATTCTACTATATTCGATTTTTAGTAAGACCTTCATTTTTTTAGCCCTGAAAATATTTAAAAATGGATTTTCTGTTTGACTAGTAGAGCTAAGTAAAATACACTAAAGATTGTTCAATTTAGTAATTTAAGACTGAGATTAAATGTCGCTGTTCTCTAATTGATCAGTGTATAGGAATAGATTTGCTGTCATCAAATAAAAATAGCATGGTTGCCTGGCCACAGTATTTGCCTGCATTTCTTTATTTTTTTCATCTGTGAGAACTCTACTCACCTCAGCTAATTATTCTTCAGGAATCAAATATCTATGTAATATAACAGGCCAGTATAATCTGAAAAAAAAAAAAAAAAAACCCAAGCAAACAACAATGACAGAACAAAAATCCAAAAAACAACCCCCAGCTGTGTTTGATGTAGGTGAATGAATATAATCATCTTGGGTTTGAGGATTTTTTAATTTCCTAGAAGAAAATGTATGGGTTAGTGAATTACCGTGCTCTTTACATACAAACGTGCAGGTTTTGAAATTGGAATAGCTGCTTAAGAGCTCAAGTTTGACAAACAGTCGTATTTGCAATGTCCCTACTGGCTTTTGAGGATGGGGTTTTTATTAGGGTTGTGGGGTGTTTTTTTAAACTGAAACAGGAATAGTGATAGATGTTGTACCAAAGCGATGACAAATTCTGCTTTGTTTTTCAAACAAAACCAGCTAATTTTAATAGATACATTTGGTTTTTTTGCACAGTGAAAGGGTGTAGATGAACTAAATAAGTGTTCCGCCTCTATCCTGTTTACATCTTCCCTTGCAATCTTAGCCCTTTTCTTCTGTTTGTAGATAAATAAGATACCTTCACTTCTGTAAAGTAGAACAGAGCTGTGTTCAGGCCACCTGATCTCAAAATATGTGCTGTGTTCATGACGGAATATAAACAATGGTTTTAAGGCCCAAGTCTGGCCTTTTGTCAGTGTATGTGGAAGTTTGTGGTAGATATTTTGCATAGTTTCAAGGAGAAACATTATAACTGCACTTCAATAACAAGCTCATGTCTGTGAGCGAAAAAGGATAGGAAATGGTAAGAAAACATTTTAATTTAACCATAGAGGCTGTTTGTAGATGGTCGACGTGGGGGAACTACGTCCAGATGTGTTTTCATGTTGACAAAGTAAAAATAAAATCTGACTATACAGAGTTAGCTTAGTCTCTGCCAGCTGCTGTGATTGCGGAAACCTTGGTATGCGCCATGCTGTACCGGCCCCATGGTTTAGTCTTTCTGCTAGCCATCTGTAAGGGCCCAGAAGGGATTTTCTTCACTTTCATCACTTGGTTCATAGTATGTTCTGGAGCAGCAGCTAGAGGCAGGGTGATGTATGTAAGCGTCTTCATCATTTTACTGATGTTTGTTTTTCAGGTTCCTGGTTGATGGGTCCTGGGATTTAAGTAACTGCCTAGTTTGGAGTGATTCCTTTCTGTATCTTTTTATTCTGCACCAGGCTTGCAGAGACTACTGCAATTCTGTTTTTTTCTCTTGGTGTTTGAGGTTTTTTTCCTTCTCTAGTATGTGTGTGATGTGATTCACTCACTAGTATAGTCTGTGACTGGGTTGTATTAAGTGTTTTGTGTGGCATGGTGTGCATAATTGAGGTCTAGTTTGATAGTGTTCGTAGAAAACTTGTATGTTGTTGGAAGCTGGCTCCTTTGGTCAAGGTAGTCCGTAAGCTTTACCCCAGTTAGGAGGTGGTGTTGATACAGCCAGTGATAAGGTATCGTTTTGCAGAGAATAACAGAGTTTATCAGGCTTAACCAAAATAGAAGCTAACATGGGAATTCCTTTTCCTTGCAACTTGTTGTTTACGTGTCCCAAAGATGCATCCAGAGTATCACTATTTCAGTTCAGTGTAATGGAATTGCAGGTACAGTCCTAACCTCTTCAGCCAACAAAGGCTTGCAAAGAGAAGGCTAAAAGGACGGCTCTTTATTCTTGAATCATGGCCGTATTCTACTGGTGTTTGTAAGAATTTGCTGTAAGAATTTGGTATAATATGCTACAGTAAACTTATAACTGTGTGGTGACAAAAAGCAAGTTGCCTGCCTGTTTTTAAGCTCTGAAACAGTTTCTTGAAGTAGTTGCCTAAATTGCTTTTATCAGACTGTGTTAATCTAGTGCTTGATTAGATTACCTGAAAGATGGGAAGATCTCTTGGCACCACTTCATACTCTCAGTACGCAAAGCTGCAAGCAGTGGATTCTCACAGAGAAAGGGGGGAAGCTTGAAAAAAGGAGAATCTGATAGTGAGAACGTATAACACTAGCATGGGTCTAGGGCACATGTAGACAAATTGCAGATCTTATACCAATTAGAGTTCGAGTGACAGGATTTTAATTTACTGCAGTCAGTCAGAGATGGGGAGAACAGGTATTAAGATTTTAATTTATAGAAAAATAAAGTAACGAAGGATTTTATTACCAGAGTAAGGATTTTTAGCAGTTAGTTTCTGTCACATGGGATTATTGATGAGGAGCAAGATGAAAATGGGACCAGAAACATGACTATTAGTTCAAAACAAATCAATCGTTAAAAAAGCAGAGACAAATGAATGCTTTTCTTGCACCTAGTTCCAATTCCAAAGGTAGCCATATGGAAGATTTAGGTATAGCTGAGCCTGTCCTGTTCCCATGTCTTATTGAAGTGTTTGCTCAGTAGGTGGAATCTGTGAAGCAAAGTCCACTGTAGAGCTGGTGGCCAAGGGGACTAATAAAGAGTACCAGGAGAAGTTAGGTTTTTTCTGGTATGCAGAAGCGGTTGGATAAACCAGTTTTTCAAAGTGTGCTATTGGTACAAAGACTTCATCTGAAGGCATGATTATTCTCCCTCTCCCACCCCCTTTCCTTATCGGCTAAACTTAAAACTTGAGTGCGGTTACACCATGATTTGGGTGACTGGAGATCATGATGCAAGTACAGATTTCAAAACTGCTGTCTTGGGTGGTGGTGGCGAGGGTTAAATAATGAGATAACTCTCGGGGAAGGTTGAGGTTTGCATCTGGTGGGGAAAGATGGTAAGAAAAGGTAAGATAGAAAGGCATAAAACATTTGTTACTTGAAGGAGAAAGTCAAGCAGGAAGAAATACACAAAAGGAAAACAACAGAAGTAGATGGGAAGGATTTCACAGTCTTGACTTTAGGATTTTTCTTTACAGTGATAATGCCAAAATTCCCTCTGTTCTATCTACACTACCTTTTTTATAACCTAGTTGCCAGCTGGATCAACATAAAATTTAAATAGACCCACTTGGAATAATATTTTTATGCAATGCTAGAGGGCTTCAGGTAAATTGTTTTACCATAAAGTAAACAGATTCTGTTACAAGTGTGTCCAAGGCCTTTAGTGTGCACGCACTTGTTTATGGTGCTTGAGAATAGATAGTCTCCTGCAATCTGGTTTATCATTAACCCAGTTTAGGTTTCTGTACAGTTTGAATAATTGTATGTACTCAGCTTATAAAAACTCATGTGTTCTACTGTTCAAATATTTGCACAATTGGTGTTTTTCTAACAGTTTCTTAAACTAAGCTTTTAGAGGAATGGGATACTTGGCCGCCTGCAAAACTGTAGGAGCTGCTATGTTATTTTTGGTAAAGGTTAAAGATGTATTTAACTTTATATTTGTTAACAATATAGTGCTATAGTACCGTATAAGGTCCTATAAAATGTGTGGCTTACTTTTACATATAAAGCTACGATGTTTTGCATGACCTTTGTTATAGGTGAGGTAATAAGCTGCTATCCCTGAACGTGTTTTTAAGATCATGACTTTCGTTTTTCCCTCTTTAAAGAAAAATGATAGCCTCCATTATTTCTTCTCAAACTTCAGCTTACTGCTCTGGTAACTTCAGACAAGTAAATATATTTGGCTTCAGTTTTACACAGTAATTTAGTGTCCCTTATTGTTTAAAGTAATGATTCATATGTATGTCTGTGTGTGCATTGCCTCCCCCCCCGCCCTTTCACCCCACCCAAAAATAGTTAATCTACCCATCAGGTTTATTTGCACAGTTCCTTATTGTCATTGAAATCAGTGTCTGTAAAGGTCTTTCTGGGTCACTAGATCCAGCCCCCCTCAGTGCAAGCAGTCTGTAAAGTGATCACGCTCTACTCCTACAGCCTTTGAAGATTGGTGAGCCTGCTGCAAGCCAAAACTGGCAACACATCCCAGCTTTTTCAGGTCAGAGTGAAACAATCTTCAAGGGGAAAAAAGGCCCTTCAAAAACGCCCTGTCAGTGTGTTGTCTCTGATGCGTTGTTTAGTGGGTTTGGTTTGTTTTTATTTGGTTGTGTTTTTTTTTTTTATTTTAATGCTTGAATTCTATCCCAATCAAAAGTGCTGATTCTAATTGTACTGCTGTGTAAGCAACAAGATTTACTAAAATGGATGAGCTTCAGGCGCTAGCCTGCCATTGCCATGTATCCCCAGACAGACAGGCTACTTAAAGCCTAAGCTGCATGAGGTGGTTTGCTTGCTTTGCTATCTGCAGATGTTAGAGGTTGTTTGTGGTGTCCTGTGTAAACCTTAGGCAAGACTTATTTTATTCTAAGACCTGTCAAATCTCCGGGATTACAGTGTTTCATCCAGAGGTATTGAAAGTTTAGTTGCGTCTTAGTATTTCTTACATACTGATGTGTTGGGTTAATAGTTTCAGCCTAGGCTGTTTTGAAAGGACCAATTGAAGATCAGTGTGGAAGGGACTGGGGAAAAAATAGGGTCTATACTGTTTGTATAAATATCTCAAAACACGATGATCTCATTCAGTTGTGGTAACGCCTGCACATGGGAGCAAAAAGTCAACTATCTTCCCCTGAAACTGAACTCTGCATGTCTTAATAGCATGTAAATTTATGACATCCAGCAAGTGTCTTCAACTTTTCTACTCTCCCTTGTTGGTCTAGGTAGGGCTACCAAGTTAAATTGCTGTTTTGCAGAATATATAGACTCAACTTTAACGTTGGAGTTGCACTGTGTTAAGTATAGAAAACAGCTAATAGATAAACTCCATACTGCTATAGTTTTGACTGAATGCTTCCAACTTGCAGATCTCTGGTAATTATCAGCACTTTGGATGGACGAATTGCTGCACTGGATCCAGAAAACAATGGGAGAAAACAGTGGGATCTGGATGTGGGATCAGGTTCTCTTGTGTCATCCAGCCTCAGTAAACCAGAGGTAAGGCTCAATCTCTTTCCTGACTAAATCTTTAAAAATAGTTTTCTATAATAAAACAAATACAACTTCCTCTGTAGTTGATAGATGTTAAATAATGCAGCAAACTTAGTACGGATAAAGTTTGATAGCTGTTCTCAAACTTTTTTTGGAGTGCTTACATCATGTTGTTATTTCAAACTAGAGTGTGTCAGCATTTTAGTCTTGCAATTGACATATGTGATAACTTTCAAACCAGATGATGTAACTGAGTTTATGAATTGTATGCAATTGCTGATTGAAAACGAGTTTCTTGTAATTTGAAGCAAATGAAAGGATCATCTATCTGCTTTGTATTACTACAGTATTTTTGGCAAGTACTGGCTTTTTTTTCCCCTTAAGAAAAGCAAAAGTCCTTGTGACTTAATAAATGAACAAAGGGTTGCTGTTTATTTTTTTATGTCTACACTAGATAAACAGACTGCCTATGAAGTAGAATGTGTTCGCAATGAAATAAAGCGGCAAAGGTCACCATGAACTACTGAGTGGTAAAGGGTTGCATCACTTTTGCTGGTAACTGTAAGATGGAAATCTAAGGGGTTGAATTTCTTGTTTGGTACTATTTCCACCATCAGTTTGAATAAACTTAGGCTAGAAATTAGAACAAATTTTTTTGCTGATTTCTACCCACCCCCTCTCCCCCCTGCACTGGAGAAGTAAGATCTGTGAGTTGCTCTCTCCTAGAATGAGGAAGAATAAATATACCAAGTAAGACGTAGTTTGTGGTGATGACAAAGTGCACAGTCCTTCACTGTCGTGGATGGTTGGATTTGATGACCAGTCCCATATTGCGCTTTTGCATGATAAACATCAGAGAATGAAAGTTGAATTCAGGGGTATTCAGACTGTATGAGGTTTTTGCATGTGTTTCTTTGTTGCTGTTTAGTTTGCGTGACCTCTGTTTCAGTATAAAGAAGTCTAAGGCAAGATTTGGTCTGTTGCTGTGGTAGTGTGAGTATGAGAGCTAGTAATAAGTATCTTGGATTGCAAAGTAATGTGCATGTTAACTTGTGTTCCTTTGTTTCTGAGAGAGAATTTTATTTACGGATACAACTTTTTGAGTCTTGTTCTTGTTCAGACGTATTTTTGTGTTTAAGAAAAAGCACTTCCTTAAAAATGTTCTAGAGCAGAATTTAAAAGAATCGAAAACTGTAAAAAGAACTGTAAAGAGCTCTGTTAAGAGGAAGGTACCAGTTGTAAACTGCGGTCCTTTACAAATGTTTTTAATACTAGATACTTAAAATATTGTTCTGCTATCTGTTGTTGCTGTGAATAGTTTCTGATGACCACTGTGAATATAGAACAACCGGTTATAAAACATGCCTTTGAAATATGTGCAAATATGAACTTCATTTTTCAGTACAAAAGACACAAGCCCAGGTTTTTAAAGACTTCAAGAATGCAAGCATTTAATACTGTAGGGGTGTTTTTGCAAATCTAGATTTTGTCGCTCAACTGATCTGTCCAGAGTTTTGATCTTTTCCAGTGTGGTATGACTGTAGAAACTAAAGGTTGATGCTTAGACACCAAAAATTGTAGTTTGTCCATGCCATATTTAATTCTCTTTTGTGGCTACAAGTTAATAAGTTGTGGGAATCATAAAAATACAATTGTAAAGAGCGTTTGTTATGCATATAGGAAATTTCAGAGGGGCTTTCGAGTTGTTGCATTTCTACAACTGCAGCCAAAAACACTGATGAATTTTGGCAGTTAAGATGCAGGGCCTAGAAGAGAACTAATTTTGGAAGTAAAACTTCATTCTGGCCTTTTAGAAGCCGTTAAGTGTTATGAATATAGGCCTTTCTAGACTTACTGTCATGTAAACAGATGCTGTTAAGATAAGACAGAATTTAACAAGAAACAGAAGTGATGAATACCCCAAATAAGCTATTTAAATGTTTTATCTTCTGTCAGTATCAGCTGAAAGACTTCATGCAGTGAATCTCACTACTTGAGTGAGTAATTGGCCTTATTAAAGTTGTTGGGACAATTCTTTTCTGCGTCAAAATACTAAATTCACTGAAGCCTCAGTGTCTGTCATCTCCCCACTCTATAAAATATTTCCTTTTTGATTTGGGCATGTGGCATGTTTAAGATTTACTCTCTCAAACTAACTGTTAAGGCTTTTTCTTCCTCTTCCAACATTTTTGAGGTAAAAAAGGCCTCTGTGTCTGCAACCACAATATTCTCATCTTAATCATAAACCTGTATGATTATGTAAGCTGTTAACCTACATCTTCTTGCAAGAAATGGAAGATGAGAAACTCTTTTTGCGTTATGCTTGCAGTACTAAAGATTTGTGTTCTTTCAGAACGTGGAAAGTGTGTGCTGCTGTGTCTTAATTGTTTTGATGAGGTTTTTTTTTTTTTTAACTGTCTTGGGTGAGAGTGCAATGAGCTGTAGTTTCAGGTCCTGGTGTGAAAGCATCAATTTAATTTCCAAGTGGATTTTAAGAAAAGACATTAGATCTTCAAACTTACAGTGTTTAATAGAATAGCAGTTACTTCCTTTGCCTAACTGTAAAATGTCAACTTGGCTGTCTGGAGCTCATGTGTTAATTAGGAAAGTGAGGTAGTAAAATTTCAAATGTTCCAGCAGCTCTGTCAAACACTTCAGATCTTGAAACTGCTGCTTATGACACTGACAAGTGAGGTGTTCATCATTTGTCATGTGAACAGATCAATTAGACAGGAAAGACTGCTGAATTGTGTGTCTGGGTAACTAAAACAGTAAAATTCATTCCTTGGCTCTAAGCTCCAACATAAACAGTTGCGGTCAGGGTGCCAAAGCTGAAAAGGTATTTCAGGTATCTGTGGGTATCTGTGTTTCAGTCTTGTGCAAAAAAATTTAAAAACTTTGTTTCCCTATCCATTGTGTTAAAATGAAAGAGCCCTTTTCTATAAAAGCTGTATGTTTACAAGTCCAAGATTTCTTATTACTTGCACATAAATATTGCTTGTTGAAGTTCAGGGTAAAGTCATTGACTCTCAACTTTTCTGAAAGGGAGCTTACTTTTAAGGAAAACACTTTAATTTACTCTTTAAAATTTAGCTTTGTAATGGATACATGATCTGTACTTAGACAGAAGAGAATACTTTTGGGAGAATCAGCCTGTTAAAATAATGATGCTTGATCATAGTGAAAATAGAGAAGTGCCTCCCCAGAAGTGGAAATAATTCATAGCACATCATTGTGAGACTGTTGTTGTTTACTAATGAGGGTGATACGTTCTCTTACCTGCATAGCTTTATACTAAATTACTTAATGGGCTTCCGTCTCTTTCTTTCATGAGGAGAAATTAGTGTGATCATGCCTGTACATTAAAATGACTGGCCAATAGTGGGTAGCGTGACTGATGGGACGGGGGAGGCTGGAGAAGAGATGGAGACATAAAGAAAGCCGCCTCTGGGCTGGATAAATGGTAGAGATACTCCTGTGAAAAAGCTGGTATCTGATGTTTGATGTGAAAAGGGGAAAATAAGTGGGATGCTTGATGGTGATGATGTGAGAGTAACAGCTTAAAAATACATTCACGACTGTGACATGATTTTTCTTTGCACTGTCAGGAGCACTGCAGGGAGTCCAGCCTGACAAGGCAGCTCCAGTCATAGTAGTTTCAGTGCTCTGGACAGAAGCTGCACTGGGATGTACTCAATGTAGCTGCATTGGCTCATGATTTGGCTGTTACAGACTAATCCCTAAGTAAGCATCTTATTTCCTTATTTGAGAGATTGGAGATCATGAGACAAAACGAGTTTCAGTCCACAAGGCCGACATTTATGGCAGCCATAGTAAATATACCACCATATCCTGAAAAAATGAAATAGTTGGGTTATGTCATGTCGCAAGATCTGTCAACATCCTTATCCCTCTAAAGGCTCTCAGTATCTCTGAGTTGCATTGTATATATATATTAAATTATTGACATTTTTTATTGTGATACAATAAATTGAACTTTTCTACAAACTTAGACATCTGCGTAGTCTTTTTTGGACATAAAAGTGGCATGTTTTGTGGAATAGCCCAGTATCCGCCTCCGCCCCCCCCGAGAAATGTGGAGATGCAAGGAAGTTTTATACTGAAGTCAGCTGAAAACTAATTGCTTTGTAGGCAAAGTGAAACCATAGATATCTTTAGCAGATTGCTCCTTTTTTGTCCTTCGGAGAGGACAGACTGATGCTTACAGCAGTGAGTTGGGAAAGGATTTTGAAATCTCCACAGCTCCACTAGTGACATGACTTAATGTATGGTATGAATGTATCTATGTATCTTTTTTACTTTTTTTTATGATGCCTTTATCAAGGCATCATAAACAATTTCAAATTTTCAATGCTTTGATTTCCCAAAAGTTCTGCTGTGAAGTGTCCAAGCATCTGGGAATCACTAAGGTACTGACTGCACTTCTTGCACATTAGATAAGGCAATCTCTGGACCCAGTCAAGCCAGAGAAGAGCCAAAAGCTGTCCTAGGTCACTTTGGGAATGTGGGGAGAAATTCAGCAACTGTCATCCTTTGGCCTCTTACACTTTGGTGCAGAAGAAGTTGCAAAACCTACACTGAATCACATCAGGGCAAGACAAGAGGTCAAAATGCCTCTGAGGGGCTTGAATTGTGATGTCTGGATTCTTTTATGTGCCCTCCCAGAGGTTAGGGGAGGGTAAATAATTTAACTGTCTCTTTGAAAGAGAAGTCTTGTGACATCAATTTTAGGAAGGTGACACCCACCACTTAGGGCACCCCTGGATCAGCATTTTATTAGCCTGAATAAAAATTAGGAGTTTGTTTGGTCCATAGCTTTCTACTTTAGTTATTTTCAGTTCAGTCACTGCCTGTAAATATCATCCTACTAAATGCTAAGATATGTTTGTTTTGGGCATGGGTGAGGAATACTTAAGACTGTCAGAGCTGATTGAGTATTTTCACTTAAAAGGTTATTATATAGCAGCTGTTGAATACAGTGCTGAGTATTATGAAATTCTATTATCCTGTATAAATCTGTTCTGACACTGCTAACTGGACAAAACAAAAGATTAGTTTCAAACTACACAAACATTCTGAGACAATGGCTTTCTCTCTGGATTTTGCTTAAAAATGAATGGGTCTGTCTAGGTCACTGGTGTTAATCTTAGCCTTTAATGTATTTGTGCATGTTAAAACATCTGGCATGGGACACATCAGCAATAGAAGCAATCTTTCCTGCTTAGCAGTTGTAAGAGTCTTTGTGCACCATACAGGCTGCTTGCAGGAGCAAATGCTGTGCAATGGGGTCAGACTTCCTTATACAGAGAACAACAAGTTGATTCTCTTAAGCCTTTGAGCGTGTGCAAAACTTTCTAAAGCAAAGTTTTACTCAAGGAAGTGAAAAATAAAATTTAAAACATTTCTATTAGTGCTGTAAAATAACTTTCCAGCTGCAATGTATGTTGTGATCAGATGTAAAGCCCCCAATTGCCACTCTGTTCAGGCAGGCCAAGTGTAAATCAATGGGTTTGGTTTTGAGGTGACTAATCTGGGGAAAATCTGTTTCCTTGCAGGTAAGGTGGTATTATCTCAGTTGTCTGGAAAAGTATGCTAGTACAGTTCTTTGTCCTGTAGCTGATCCTTACTTTTGTGTGCTACTGAGACAGATGTAGGACCACCAGATGCTCTGATAGCTGAGGTATCATTCCTATGGAGGAAGGCTGGGGCGTCATTGAGTTCTCTATTGTATAGGTTTTCTATATCAGAAATGAAATTAAACTGTACTAAATGAAATACAAGATGTGGGAATTGATAACAACAAGTTTGTTGAAGGTTGGAGGCGATCAGTTTAAAATTGAGAATACTGTGTACTAAGAGATCCTGTGACAGGTTATCATCTCAGTTCCTCTGCAGGGGAAGGAAATGTGATCCTGTGCTGCCTGCGGGTAGAGAGAGAGATACGAGTGTCGTAAATGGTCCTGGAAAAGCTCATAATGAATAAGAAGTGAGTGTCCAGAATTGTACTTCAAAGGAAGATAAATTCTAATTGTGATTGAGGCAGAGAAGGTTTATTAGGGCTATCAAAGGGAGTGGAGCCTGTGTTTGCAAGAAGAGAATAGATGTGACTGCTTTTTAACTACATAGATGTATTATGATTCCTGATGGCACAAGTGGTTCTTTTCATTTCTCTTGCTGGAAACACGCACAGTATGTGTGGCCATAAAGAGGTGACAGGCTTGGGAAAATTGCTGGAGAAATCCACAGATTTCTGAGTACAAATCTTTGCTGCTTTCTTGGTGAAACAAAACCCTATAATTTAGAATTAGGAATTATTGACTTCGGTAAGGCCTTTGACACAGTCTCTCACAACATCCTCCTCTAAATTGGAGAGATATGGATTTGAAGGTTGGACTGTTTGGTGGGTGAAGAATTGGTTGCAGGGCCCCATCCAGAGTGTAGCAGTCAACAGCTCAGTGTCCAGATGGAGGTTGGTGACAGGTGGTGTCCCACGGGGGTCCGTGTTGGGACCAGTACCGTTTAACATCTTCATCAGTGACACAGATGGTGGGATCAAGCGTGCCCTCAGCAAGTTTGTGGATGACACCAAACTGAGTGGTCCAGTTGACACACCTGAGGGACAGGATGCTATCCAGAGGGACCTGGATGGGCTTGAGAACGGGGCCAGTGTGAACCTCATGACATTCAACAAGGCCAAGTGTAAGGTCCTGCACCTGGGTCAGGGCAACCCCCGGTATCAATCCAGGCTGGGGGATGAAGGGATTGAGAGCAGCCCTGCTGAGAAGGACTTGGGGGGTGCTAGTGGATGAAAAGCTGGATATGAACTGTCAATGTGTGCTCACAGCCCAGAAGGCCAACTGTATTCTGGGCTGCATCAAAAGAAGAGTGGCCAGCAGGTCGAGAAAGGTGATTCTGCCCCTCTACTCATCTCTGGTGAGACCCCACCTGGAGTACTGCATCCAGCTCTGGAGTCCGCAGCATAGGAAAGACATGGACCTCTTGGAGTGAGTCCAGAGGAGGGCCACAAAGATGGTCAGAGGGCTGGAGCGCTTCTATGAGGACAGTCTGGGAGAGTTGAGGTTGTGCATCCTGGAGAAGGGAAGGCTCCAGGGAGATCTTATTGCCACCTTTCAGTACCTGAAGGGACCTTATAAGAAAGATGGGGACAAACTTTTTAGCAGGGCTGTAGTAACAGGACACGGGGTAATGGTTTTAAACTGAAAGAGGGAAGATTTAAACTAGATATAAGGAAGAAATATTTTACAATGAAGGTGGTGAAACCCTGGCACAGGTTGCCCAGAGAGGTGGTAGATACCACATCCCTGGAAACATTCAAGGTCAGGTTGGATGGGACTCTGAGCAACCTGATGTAGCCAAAGATGGCCCTGCTCACTGCAGGGGAGTTTGGACTAGATGACCTTTAAAGGTCCCTTTCAACCCAAACTATTCTATGATTCTCCTGAAAATAAA
Organism: Fratercula arctica; assembly: GCA_947846985.1. Classification (NCBI taxonomy): domain Eukaryota; kingdom Metazoa; phylum Chordata; class Aves; order Charadriiformes; family Alcidae; genus Fratercula; species Fratercula arctica. Next base: position 47,044,418 of record CANTUZ010000004.1, read on the forward strand.
CTTCTAATGATGTTCAGTCAACAAAAAAATCATTGGTAAAAAACTAATTGTTTTAAAATATTTGGACAGCTAGAAGTTGTGCTAGGAAATGCAATCAAACTTCTTAATGTCAACTGGTAAACCTGTCGAGATGGGGAATTGCTGACAGACACCTCAGCTCAGTTAGTGGTTAGTATGATGCGACGTCATGATTTTTGTTGGGGTGACAAGTAGGGCTATTGCTTAGACAAGTGGTCTTATGTATCGAAACTACACATCTTCAAAGACAGTCATCTTAGTTCAATGTCTTGTTCAATTAAAAAACCAAAGACTTCCTATAACTGCAGCGTGGTGACTTTCTTGCTGACACTTGATGTAGTTAGCACTGATGAAGCTCTGATAAAGTGTTGACATGTGTCCTCTAACTCGTACTGTAAGGATGTTTGAGGGGATGACAACATCCGTTATGAGACACGTGGGAGGCTACAGAACAAAATCTTGTGGCTTGTATGATACTGGCACTCTCAACCCCAATCCTCACAAGTGATGCTGTGCCTTGAACAAAGCCAGGAAAGTTTCTCAGAGTTACTCTGGGCTAATGTTTATCACCAACTTCATCTGTCACACTTAAAGACGTGGTCAAAATGCATTGCTGCAAATCTTGGAAAGGGAGTTTACCATCAGCTTGCTGTCTCTGTTGTTTAGTTATCTTTATAGTGGCTTGTAATTTAATTACATATGGTACACTGCACGTTTTGTATTGGCTGTTAAGCAGTTCTGGTGTTTACAGATAGTAAAATGGACCAACTCTAGTAATGCCTAGACAAATACCTGTTTCAGCACAGGGAATGGAAAACTTAAATATTTGGAGCTCAGCTGCCTAAAACACAACAAAGTGATTTATTCTACCCTAAAGCCTTTTTGAACTTTCGGCCTGTATCTTTATCTGTAAAAGAAAGTGGCTGTTCAAGTGCTAAGCATTTTAGACAGTTTAGCAAATCATTCCTCTTGCAGCACAGTCACTGACATCTCATTTCCGAATTTCTTCTGGACTTTGTCCTCCATACGCAGGTAACTATTAATCTTCCTGTCACAGTCACTGCATGTTTCGTGCTCTCTGCTTTCTTCACATCCTTGAAAGAGACGACTGTGCATTTGCTGTGTTCTGATCTTCTCCTGTATTGGGCTCTCCTTTCCCATAGGAGTTGCTCTGTGACTTAATTTAAGACACACGGAGTCTGTGTCCTTACCTTAAAAAACACCTTGTCAAGGCAGGTCCAAGAGAAGAGCATACAAGATCTGGCAGAGATCAGCTTAAATCCTGGATCCCTGAAGTGACATGGGCTTCTGCTATTGCTCATTCTTTTTGTCTCTGAAGAGAAGCGTCTTGCTTCTCTTAGCTCCCAGGTGGTGCTACAGTAGCCCAGGTAGTCTGCAAGAAAGCTTTGGGGGGGATGGAGTTACAACATTATCTTAAAACACCCCAATACTGGAACAGTACCAACTTTGACACCGTGGTTAATGAGCTTTTCTGTAGGGCCTGTTTCTGTAGAGGCAAGGTTTTGGGTAACTTTCATTTTCTTCACTAATGTTCTCCCATATGTACTATTAGTTTTAAGGACCTCAGTGATGGACTCAGTAGCAGGAGCTACTATTTGTCTCAGAAAAGACTGCTTTTAAGTTCCAGAAGACTGTTGCAGTCTTTTCTTATTAATAAAACTTGCCATGTTAAAGAGGGGGATGGAATAATGTCAAAATAAAGTCTTTCTTAAAGCACCATGTGTGGTTTTTTTTATTATTAAGGAGAACAGTTCTTAAAAGTCTGTTACCATGGCAGCAAAGCAGGCTGGCATGTCTATAGTCGAAACCCCAAGTCTTGTTTGACTATGATTAAAGTAACGGTGTTATTTTAGTTTGCTAGTCTTCAGAAGACGGGTCTGTTTGATTGCACAGCAAACAGTACTGGGGACCTGATCTCTTTTGAAGCCGGGGCAGCGTAGTTAACACATTGTGGTTCCTCCATTTCCCTGCATGGCTTCTCAAGGGAGGGCAGAGGATGGAGTAGGACTAATTCTTTTAATGGCAAACTCAAGATGAACGAGATGCTGTGCCCCTGGCGCTGGAAAGGAGAGTATAATTCTCAAGCTGCTGTGCTGCTGTCATCTGTTGCTTTTTGCACTGTTTGTGTAAAAGACAGTTTTATCAGGCCCCTGTTAGCTTAAACCTGATCAGATTTTAAGATTTGAAGTGTAGAATCACAGCAGGAGATACCAAACGTAGCCATTTAATAAAGTTGTTGGAAGGACATTGTAGGTGTTGCTTTGAGGAGAGAGAAAAGTTTTCAAACGAGTTCTCTAGTATTTATCCAGGCACAGCATTACAGCATCACTTTATGCGCTCAGAATACAGGGCTGTGAAAGTTATGCTTATGACTTGTCTTCTCTAGCCAGTGAAAAATGAAATAGAAACTAGCAGCTTGTGGATTATGAGGGATGGTGGAAGGAGAGGAAAGACCATAATAAAGGTAAACTTCTGTCATGAGGATCTTAACATGGGTGGGAGCAGGGGACTAGGTTCTGTTTCTTGGCAGATCCCATGAACTGTTACTGGGTGAGCTGCGCAACCTGATGGCAAAAATCATCCTGAGGTTTGAGAAACATCTACACTCACTGTTGCTGTGCAGAGCTGGTGCGCCCTTCCGGTGTGTCACACCCCAGCTGAGATTAAACCTATTTCCATGGCTTTTCTGACCTGCTGCTCTGGCACGGGCTGGCTCTTACCTCTTCAGAGCAGGAAGGTCACATAATCCTGACTCCATAAACTGCTCCATAACATACTGTGTTTCATCAGATGTCCATGTGCAGCCTTTCTCACGGTCCTGGTCTTGAAGATGGTCTGGGCACATATGCTGGTTAACAGAAGCAGGAGGTAGTCAAGAATGGGTATGCACTTTGTAAACGAGTGTAATGCTGAGATCAGAACTAATGGCATTCACAAGAAGGAAAGTGTTTCTAGACAAAACAACCACCTGTCTGTTGGTGTTTCCTGCTTCAGCTTCCTCATTGCCCTTGAACCCATTTCAGAAGGTCGTTTTGCTGATGTAAATCATGGACTTCCCTTTGCAGTCAATTTTCTTCTTCCTTGGCTGAGTAAACAGCCCTGTATGCTCTGAAGAATACTTTGCTCTCTTACCAGTGCTTTAGGCAGTGGAATAGCTTAACTTGACAGCTTTTCTTTTTCAAAAGATTGTACTAGTGCCTAGATCTTTGTTCTCTCCTTAAGGAAGCAGTGATGTTGTGGGCCTTGCAGAAAGTTTGAAGAAAAATACTTCCTTAGACTTTAGCTGGCCCCTTCATCCCAGTGTGCTCCTGTTTGATTAGGATCTGCCTGTTAGTAATAGGATGCTGTCATCCTTGTTAGTATCCTATGCTTCGGGATTTCTGCAGGTAGATGAAGGGAAAACAGATGAGTCAAGATCCTGAAATCCAAGGTGAAGAGGAGAAATAACCTCTTACATTAGAAAGAAATCATAAACCAGTGTATCTGTGCAGATACCTCCCTGCGTGTGTATCAAAAAAGGGCAGATGATAAATCAGTTCCAGACCAACCTGAACTAGGGGCATCTCAAGACCATGCCCAGTGTGTGTACATATATAATCTCATCTGAAAAAAAAAAAAATCTGTAAACATTTATACTAGGGATACCTGTATTACTGTATGCATATACATTTCTTCAAGAAATGTGAAACATACGATTGCTTTCTCTTTCCCAGATTTGTTGCGCAGACTTCTGTTTCTACCCTTTAGAATGAAGCTGCCATAGGTGGCTTTTAATGTGTTGTCTAGATTAATTCTAAAGGAACTTAAAAGACAGTTCTCACTGAGAAGTAGCTTTCTTAAGAACATGCCTGATGTTGGCTTTGATCCTGTTTGTTAAAGTGATGCTATTGTAGAGATAATCACGGGGGGGGGGAGGGGGAAATTGGTACCCGTATCATTTAAGATCATATAGGTTAGTCTTGGTTAATTAGTAACTGGAAAGAAGCTCTCTTAGTTTATCGTAAGAGTAAGGTTTGAAAACCACAAGCTGAAGCGTTAGAAAAACATAAAGACTTAACACTTCCTATTCTAAGGAAAATATTTAACTTGTGCTTAGTTATTTCCTTGGAGTCACTGGAAGGTACAGCCCATCTGAAAACGATAATATTGACTGTTTTGGCACCAGACTTGTCTCAGATGTGCCTGCACGTGAGCAGACTTGATTTTTGCTTCATATGGTAAAGAGTGTTAGGCATGGGAAATGAATGTCACACTTACTGTTAAACAGCTTGTGTAAGCTTTAGTACTTCAGTTTGTTTTGATCTCTGTTTACACTTTTTCTTTTTTCTTTCTTTTTTTTTTCTTTTTTTCCTGCTGTAAATCAGCAGCTTTCTTCCTGCACCAATCAACCTACTGTGGAACCTCGCGTGCGGTGCCCTCCTTTCCAGCAAAGAGTCTAGACAGCAAATTCCCTGGTACCGTATGCCATTTCAGATCGTTATGCCTTTTTGCTTTTTTGTGAAGGCTTTTTAGAAACTGCATTACCTCACCCGTCGGCCTGGAGATTGAGCAGCCAGCGCCGCTGATAGGGCTGCGGCACCCCGCGCCGAGCCAATGGAGAACTTCAGCTTCAAACTCTTAATGAGCAAAAGAGCAGCGTCTCATTTAGAGCTCTAGTTAATGTGGGGGGGGGGGTTTAAGTGTTACTTCTGAAAGACAAGCCACTTAACAATTATGTGCCATATTGCTGACCGGTGAAGCTGAACAAATAGCTATTTACATTGACAGATCAGAGGAATGTGTAAGTGCATCGTGGTAACCTACATTTTCTGTGCCAAGAGATTTGCAGCTGACTGCCTGGGTGACTCACTCCTTGGATTAGGAGATGAGGTAATGCTTCAGAGATACAGGGTGATGTCATTCCTTTACCTGAGCTGCATGCCGATGCTAGTTGCTAGTACTTTCAAGGAAAGTCCCTTTGCTGCTTCTGATGTACTAGAGAATGAGCTGCATAACTCGGATAGGAGTTGTTGTTATTAATGTCCTCTGGCTAAGCTGCTCTTTTAAAAGATGTCAGCACAAGTGGCCCTAAATGCCTTTTGTTATGCATGTATGTGGGCACCTGCCAGTATGCGTATTTGCATACATGCCCCATTCTTCAAATAAAGCTATTTTAGTAAAAGAAGATCTTGGTGGTAATCGGGTGCAGTCCCTTGTCAGCACCATGTCACGTAATCCCATTTATAGATACTTTCATCTTAAAAGAAGGTGATTTTTTTTTTCCCTCTGTTCCATTTCTGTTTTGAAATGCCACGTTTGTGATGGTTAGTAACTGAAATGTGTAGTTTGCGCTTACTCACGGTCAGTTTAACCCCATCTGCTCATACTCCAGCATTATCCTTCAGTGCAATAAGCTCTTTCGGCTGCCTGCACTCCCTTTCCTGATGTCTTCACTGACAGCAGTTGTGTCGTTCCGCAGCCTTTCTCTCCCAATGTCAGTCAGGACGTGCTGTTCACTTAGGTGGCCTCACGGCTGGGAGCACTGACAGGTGATCAGCAGAGATGACCGAAACGGTCTTGTCTATCCTCCCCAGCTTATGGGGACCGAGGTTTTAACAGATGAGCAGGCAGTGCCTCACTGTCAGGGAATTTTGGAAGGCATACAAGCCACGACCTGATTTGACCCATATCTTGGGAGCATACAAGTGCATGTTGCTGAGTGAGCTTCGTGAGCGTTGGGATTTTGGGTGTGTGGTTCGCAGAAATGGCCAGCGTTTTGCCTGTTGTTTGCTGGTGGAAAATATCCTACTCAGGCCCTGGAGCAAGAGCTTCAGGACAAGGGAAACACTTAAGGTGAGGTGTGTCATGTTGTCCCCAGAGCTCGCTGAGTTACCCACCAAGAGCATCCCTTGCTCAGCAGCAACTTCTGGGCCATTCCTGGGCAGTTTGCACCGCTGCCTCCCCTCTTCGCCAACTGATTGGATGGTCTGCAGCCCTTTGAGCATCTGAAAGGCTGAACTTGGAAGTGGCTGTCTTGCTGCCACTGGCTCACATCTAGTTTAACCACGCTATATGAATTTAGCTGACTTATGGCCAGTAGAATTTCTTCAGGATCTGACTTTAAGGTCAGTTGATGGCTGGGTTTGCCAGGCTTGGGCTCTGTGTGCTGAAACACTGGTACAGGAGCTGGTTTGGCTTTTGTATATTTGGAAAGCTGCTTATAAAAAGAGCCTTTGCTGTTCATTCTTATTTATATATGGAATATCTCGTATTGCATGGGTCTCCGAACTACTTGCAGGTATCTGGACCATCTGCAGGAAGAAACCTTACAGAGGATTTACTACTGCAAAGTAAGAGCTGCACAGGCTAAAAGTTGTCATGAAAATTATTACGCATTTCTGAAAGAATACATTACAAAAATATTTTATGATATTAGTCTTCTGTGTTGAATATTTTAACAAGATACTCCAACATCGTTACAGATGCAACTTTGGCACTGTCATCTTTTGTTTTTAAAAAGGTGTTTTCCAAAATCTGCATGCTTTTGTTTCTCAAGATCACAAGGCTGCTCTTGAATATGTTATGTAAACCTTATTTGTTTGCTTTATTTTTCCACTGATCAGATGATTTCTACAAATGACCCCTCCCCGCACAAATTTTTCCTTTTTTGATGGTTTATTTCTGTAAGTGTATCTATAGAGCCGCGTGCGTGTATTTTTCCTCCCCAATGGTAGGCCATAATAAACACTTCTTGTGCATCACAGATCTCATGCACTGTCTCTTCCAGGATGTTTGGCCTTTATTGCCATAAGGTAAATATCTGGGAGGGGAAGAACATACTTTATTTTGGTTTGTAAAGAACTTTGCAACTGCTCTCAGGGGTTTACTGTTGTCATCTCTTTAATTACAAATTGTGCTCCTGAGAGGAGTTTTTATTTTAATGTCAGTTATCATGAGGTTTTTCAAAGTCAGAAAGCATCGGTGTTGGATCCTTTAGGGATCTTAAATACAGTCACCAGCATTGTTGGGTAGCTCACCTAAGTTTTCTCTTTGAATGATGTGTGTCAAACAGTGTAAGAAGAGGTATTAGTCATGACATGCACTCATTTACAAGATCTGTCTGTCTTTCCCTGTTTAGGTGATTCCCAACTTTGCTTAATGCTGTTTGCTTGTCTGTGACCTAGTTAGAGGAATAGAAAGTCTCATGTTAGAGAGAATTTTAATCATGCAGAAGATGTGGTTTCAGATCCTCACAGTGGTTCCAGAAATAATAACCAGAAACCTTCTGGATCTTTTGTATGGCTTCATAATACACATCTGTGCCTTGGAGTCTGATCAGGAATGTTTTGTTTGAAGTGACTAATATATATATGCCACAAGTAGTCTTTAAATCCTAACATGTAAGGTATCTGAATTTCTTGTAATTATGTTGTAGGATACTGCCCAAATGGACAGAGGTTCTGAAAAAGCATTAAAATCTTCCATGTTAATCCATATCCTCAAAAGCTAAGATTATGTGGATTACAGTTTCTCACTGTTTGTGATGGGCACAGCCACTGTGGCTCCACAGTATTAGTTATGGTCTATCATGCTGATAATGAGTTTCTTAATAAGTCCCTTAGTACTCATTGACAATGACTCATACTTCCGAACTAGGATCTCCTTGAAAATCTCAGTGTAATGGATGAAATGCCATATCCTAGTGAAGGTTGGTTTTTTCTTTTTTTTTTTTTTTGACGTGTGTTTAAGAAAGTCAGGCAAATTTTAAAGGAACAATATACTTCAGCATAAGAAATTCGGGGGAGGAGAAGTTAGGTTTAACTGTCTGGAAAGGCAAAGGTGAAATGTGAGCTCTGACCTCAATGGTAATTGCTCTCTCTGCTTTACAGAGTAGTCATTAATCGTAAGTGAGCTCACATACAGCCTTAGCTTTCTTTTAGAACTGAATTCAGTCGTCTGATCTGCAGAGGATGATACCGTGTTTAGCAGTAAACTAGCTGTGGGAAAAAAACCAACAGTGAAGTAGAACTTCACCTACAACGCCACTGTCTTGAAACTATCACAAATAATCTTGCACTTTACCCAGTGACTGTCTCTTCAGGAATGCTTCTCCCCATATCATATTTTCTACAGTTTGGATGAATATTAATCTATCAACTGATTGAGCTTTAAATTGTTTTGCTTAAAGTGGAAGAAGTGTCACAAGCTGAACTGTTTTTTAACTAAGAATAGTGAAACACAGATTTGATTTGAATGCCTGAAAGTTTTCTGTCTTCAGTATGACTTTGAAAAATAAGACTCTGGGATATGAAACCATAAAATAGGACACCAGACTATTATGCACTGTACTTGCTTATACAGCGTTTTTGTTTCCGTTTGATCTGTGTGTTTTGATAAAATTGTGGTTAAATGGTTGCTAACCTTCAATTCAATTATTTTAGGTATTTGGAAATAAGATGATAATCCCTTCCTTGGATGGGGACCTTTTCCAGTGGGATCAGGATCGAGAGAGCATGGAAGCAGTTCCTTTCACTGTTGAATCTCTTCTCGAGTCATCTTACAAATTTGGCGAGGATGTTGTCCTCGTTGGGGGAAAATCTTTAACAACCTATGGGCTGAGCTCATACTCAGGGAAGGTAAGATCCTGAAAAGTTGCCTTGTATACGTGTGTTCCTAGCACTGTCTTGAAAATAGGTTGCTCCTGAATTTTAAAATGCAGTACAGCTCAAGTATACAACACACAAAAGAGGAGAATCTGAGCTTCTTGGGCAACAAATGCAGGGGGCTGGAGTGAGGCTAATGGCTAGTGCAGTTAGATGGTATGGCTGAGCCCCTCACTGCAGTCTCCTCCTGCCTGTGAGCTCTTGCTGTATCGCCTGTGAGACAAGTGTGAAAGCCAGCACCCTTTGCTAAGCTGATTCAACTTGCTAACCCAACAGAAAACTGTTCATTTTTTATTGGATTATTTTCGTGCTGGGTGAGCTGTAGCCAGCTCAGCAAGGGGTGGGGGAGTGTCAGAGCCAACACAAGGGAAGGGACAGGGGGTTTGTGACCAAAGGTGAGGGAGGGGGAAAAAGAGGGATGACCTCTTTCTTCCGAGTTGTGAGAGGAGTTCAGCTTTATCATAGAGCTCTGCTTGAAGTAGACTGCTGTTCAGCTTACTGCAAATGAAAGAAGGCTTTAGGTGACACACTTTTTTCACAACTAATTTCAGATTTTCCACAACTAATGAGGGATAGCTTGTTGAAAACGAGGAAAGCATTCAACATACACAAAAGTTTAAGACTTGCAGTTGTTGTCAGTGACTTTACTATCTCTTAGAAGTTCTCTGTATGTTCTAAAGTCTTATGCAAAAGTTAAGTTGAAAACTGCTAGCTATCTGACTAATTCAGAAGGTATTTTTCTTCTGAAATCCATTGGTTAGAAGTTGTATATTTTGAAAAAGCACAGAAGGCAAACGGCTAGAAAAAGCGCAGGAATTAATTGCATTATTCAGAATCCTAGAATTGATGTCCCCCTCGCCCTCTTTAATGTCAGATGTCATTAAATGCTCATAGATACTTTCTGTAGCGAAGAACAGATATTTGCTAAATCAGAAACGGTGCATTTTAAAACAAGTTAAAAAAAATACATTCAGTTTAAAAATTTAAAATTCCAATGTTTGTTTTCCACAAAATCTATTTTTTCATTTTGACCATACATTTTGATGTAGAACGCTTCTATGGCATGGTGTAGAGTGATAACCAGTGATAAAGAGCATAGACCCAAAGCAAGAGTTCATGAAATCATTTTGATTTCCTCATTGATAGGAGAGGGCACTGTGCACCAACAGACTGCTCCTCCCCCAGTGTTCAGGAAGTGGAAATTTCAGTTTCTGCTTTGATTTATGACTTATGCTCACAGTAGCAAAGATGCCTTATACAGGAAATAGCGCCTGGCTCTTCATCATTATGAGTTTAAGCAGTCTGTTGTCTTTGGCAGTATGATGTCAATTCAGACTTCCTGAAATTGTGTTTAGCTCCCTTTTCAAAATATGGTTGCCCATATAATCCAAATTCTGATTGAGACTGGGACTGTTGCAAAGTCTGTGTGACTGTGAGAGTTAAATAAGGTCTCCTTTCCCCTTTAATAGATGACAAGGCAAAGGGGGAAGGCTCTGAGCTATTTTATGTAAGTCAATAATACTTAATTTGAATCTAATAGACTTATGCTGAGACAAATATGTCACGAAAGCACAATTACACTGTGGGTCTTGTAGGAATGTTCTTTTGATGCCCATAGAAATAGTGGGAAAAGACAGAGCTCAGATTTTTTTCTCTTAGAAGTAGAAATATGTGCAAAATACAGTCAAAAGGTAGTCAAAACAGCCCAAACTATAGACTTACTACAGTCTTTTGAAAATTCTATTTCTGAGAAGCCCTTATCTCTTAAACCAGGCTTTTCAGCATCCCTCAAGTTGAGCATCTAAAATCAAGGAGCTCCAAACCGTCTGCAATCCAAAAATGTGTTGCAGAGATTGTTAGCTTTGAATATTGCTGTTGATTATATTTGAAGTTTTTCAGAACTTCGAAGCATGTGTGACTCTCTTGCCTTGTCCCGTAGGTGAAGTACATCTGCTCAGCTATGGGCTGTCGTCGGTGGGATGACGATGAAACAGAACAGGAAGAGACACTCCTATTACACCGAACCCAAAAAACAGTTCGTGCTGTTGGACCACGCAGTGGCAATGAAAAGTAAGTGTAAAGATTAAGTTCTTAATATGTAATGTTTTAAGGATCTGACCTTTTTACGCTCGTTAGACTAAGAATTGCAGGAGGGAGTTTAGATTGTTAACCAAAGGAATGCACCAGACTGTTGGCTAGGATCTAACCCCTTTGCTCTTCACTGCTTTTAAAAAATGTCTTGAACTTCAATCTTATAGATGATTAGACAGAAAATATGTGGACATATCTAATCCCTCTAAATCAAATGAAAATTACTCTTCTTGTCCTTGCATACCTCAAAAGAGTTTGTCACTGCTCTACCGCACAAGGGAAGTGTCATTAATGTTTGTTCCAGCTGTTGATTTTTGTACAAAAGGAGACAGTTTGAGAGTCTTGTGACCTACTGATGCACTTTTAAGTTCTTTACCTACTCATGGTAACTGTCACTGTTCAGTTTTTTTAACCTTGATGTCTTAGCTTTCATTTTAAGTTGATTTTAAAGTGTTTTCAGTCTTATTTTTTAAAAGTCCCATTCTTAAATCTACTTGCTTTGTTTCATAATGAGGCAGTCTGGTTTTTACTGGTTCAGTGTCTGACTTTCCTAATGCTGTCATGTTGAAGTTTTAATACATCAAGATTTCTATAAAAATACTGATACGCATTCCACAAACAAAAAAAAAAAAAAAAAAAAACCCCAAACCAAAACCCACTTCATAAAGTGTAGGTTTAAAAGGCTGGTTGCCATACACAGATACAGTAACTGCCCAACATTTTAGTGGAGAACTAGTCATTCCCTGTTCCCCTGCTCCCTCTTCTGTTTGAAGCAGGATTTGACGGGTTGTGCATCTGTAGCGTATAAGAGATAACTAGGACTCAAATAGATTAGCAGATCAGAAGTCTTAAAAGAGAAATCTTGGATTCCGTGGTTCTTGGAGACTGATATTGACAGGGAAAAGTACGTCATAAGAACACTTTTTTTTCCTTTGTATATCTCTTTCAAAAACGTAGCATGACATCTCATGCACCTAAATCCTCCTGTCTTTGTAGTCAGAGGTGCTTTCCTGGTGGCACAGTATATTGTTGCTATGGTAGCTCTGTGTTTTTAATCCAGAGAAAGAAAACCTTTTGATAAATAAACTGAATGTATAAAATACCCATATGGTAAAAGTTTGGTGTGTAAATCCTTTAAGGAGACAGTTTTAGCTCCTGGTTGATGCCAGACTGGTCATAGGAAACTTTGGGTACCCAAACATACTGTTCAAGAAATATCTCCCTCTTCCTTGCTCTTCAGGATACAAACTTGCCATCTTTCCCCTCTGTATCTTTTCTACAGCATTGGACTGTATCCCTGAAATAAGAAAAGAACTATTATTTTTCTTTCTGAAAATAACTTTCAGTTTCTCCCTAATTTGTTGGTTTACAAAAATTAAAAAGCTTTTGGCTGTGCAAGACAGGTCTGTGTTCCTTATACAGTCGTCGTCTTCAGTGTTAACCTATGGGACGTGAACAGTCCTGTTTTCATGAAACACCTGTCAAAGAGATCCTTTGAAAGGTTGTGGGGGGGATTAAAACAAAAAAAAATAGCATTGTTTTTCCCCCAGCTTGAAAAGCCTTATGTTTCAAATTAAATCCTCTTTATTAATGAAGAGAAATACATCTTGTGTAGAATGCTACTTCCTGAATGCTTTGTGCTAGTTGCTTTCATCAGCTATGGAACGTTTTCATACCTAAAGAGACTGAGCTGTACTACCTGGTGGTTGTAATTGTCCTCTCCATATACTAAACCTTTAATGCCATTGGCCCTACTTCACCAGCTGTTTTCTTAACTCACCCGTCATGTTGGACAAGATTTCTCACCTTGTTTGGTTTGTATTCTGGATTAGCACTCCCCCTCCTGGTACAGTTGTGTTCATCTGACAATCTGAGAGTTTACTGTGAAAATATGGGCCAAATATAGATAATTCAGTTTAAGAATCGTCTGGATGGAGGATTTGGGACTTCCTTGGAATATATATGCTGTTTCTACAAAGTTTTGCTCTTTTTCTTTAAGGTGGAATTTCAGCGTTGGTCACTTTGAGCTGCGCTATGTCCCAGATATCGAAACTAGAGCGGGATATATTGAGAGCAATTTTAAATCAAATATGAACAAAGAGGAAACAAAAATTATTTCAGATGTGGATGAGCAGGAAGCTATGATGAAAGATACAGTGATAAAGGTCTCTGTAGCTGACTGGAAGGTGATGGCTTTTAACAAACGAGGAGGACATCTGGAATGGGAATACCAGGTAGGGGAAAAGACAGAATATTAAATGTTACAAAAGTTGAAGTTTTGCAACCTCACAGATGATGTCTTTCATCTTGGATTTCAGGTGCTGTCTTTGTAAAGAAGCACACATCTGCTTGTAACTATTTTAACTGAAGTTCTGACTTCGAGCTGCTACATCTGTTACAAAAACTAAAACAAGGAGTTTAAGCGCATTGTTTAGCATTATTCTTACATAATATCGAGTTAATACGATGCTAATTTTCCAGTTACCTCTCTCTTCTTTAGTTTTGCACTCCAATTGCTTCTGCATGGCTGGTTAAGGATGGCAAAGTAATTCCAATCAGTCTGTTTGATGACACAAGTTACACTGCGAACAATGAAGTATTGGAAGATGAAGAAGATCTTGTGGAAGCTGCCAGAGGGGCCACAGAATCCAGCGTCTATTTGGGTGAGAGCAACTGCAGCATTTTCTGTAGTAAACACTATTCTTTTCTCAGTTGAGGTTGTAGTAAAGCAGATCTTTATGTACTGGTAGATTACAATTAAGAGGAGCTATAACATGTCCAGTCTGATATTCTGCATAATGAAGGCTGTTAAATTTAACCCACATTGCTTAAAAAGCCCCCAAATTAAAGCTTCACTAACATATTTCTGCCAGAAAGGCACCTGACTTGATTTAAAGACTTTCAAAAGGTAGAGATGTGTTCTGATCTCTTCCTAGCCTGCTCTGGTCATATTTGCTATTACCATTCAAAGTCAGAGTTCTGTGTACCCATCTTAGAAATTCTGATAATTAGAGAAGGTACAGTATACCTTTGGCTATGGTAGAATTAATATCTGTGACTGTTTAGCCTAGACAGTGATAGTTAAAAGGTTGGTTTTTTCTTTTTTCTTTTTTCTTTTTTTCCTTTTTCAAAACCAAAACACTTCAAAACCATAAATCTTTTCCATTTCGATTCCCAAATGTTCACTGCTTTGTAGTTTCAGTACATTGGAGATGATTGAAAGTCTTGAAACTTTTAAAGATAGGTTTATAGCTAACAAGGCAGTCTTATTGCTCGGTCAGCAATAAGCACTATCTCCCTCCAGCCCTCTAATTTGTCACTTTCATTTTTTCCTGTACACTGATTACAGTACCTTACCATGAAGAAATTTCAGTTAAGATTTCATGTGACAAAGTTTTCATCCAGCTGTCAGAATTCATTTGATTTGGTTTGTGTCAATTTGAAATGGAGTGGCCCCGTGTCCTTCTTCCTCTCAGCTATCTGTCTGTCTCTGGGAGGTAAACATGCTTTGGTTTTCCAAGACTTTGTTTGTCTTAGCCTTTTCCTATAAGTCTTTACACCTTGTAGCTTTCCTGTTAGTGGTTACACAGATAAAGAATAACACTGGGAAGAAGCCGGATTGTTCCAGCTTTCCTGGTAATGGCTGTTGAGGAGTAATCTGTACCAGCATTAACAAGGGTAGGATGTCTAAAAGGAGTCTTACCTATGCAAAGCCCAAGCTGCTTTATAGCTCTTAAAAATTGCTGGCATTTTTCTGTAGCACCAGCTCTGCAACAGTGAAGATGACATGTCCTGATCTCTTGCTTTCTAGAACAGAGGAAACATACTACGTGAATTCATCCAGCCTAGCAATCAGAGTCAGTATCCCAGATTCTCAGAACATAAAGAAATATTTTCAAAAATGTTTTTAACCATATATTTTGACTGGGCAATTTTATTCTGGGGGTGAAGAGAACTCAAGACTAAGAAGCTCTCTGGTTTATTACTTAGGTATGTACAGGGGCCAGTTGTATCTTCAGTCATCAGTTAGAATTTCTGAGAAATTCCCAACCAACCCAAAGGCTTTGGAATCCAGGAATGATAAGGCAATTATTCCTCTTCCCAAAATCAAATGGAAACCTTTAATCCGTAAGTAACAACTTAGAGTTTCATTTACTATCTTAGCTCTGAAAAGACAGGACATCTTTCTGATTTCCCATGTGTTTCAAACTAATGTTTCTAGCTGAAAACCAGTTCAGGAACTGTCTCTGTGCTTTATTAATTATTTTGGGTTTTTTCTAATTCGATGTTTAATGTCTGCTTTCTTTTACTATGGATTTGACAGGGTCTTTTTTAGTAATGAAATGTTTGGTCTTCTAAATCAAGTTTTTTCAACAGAAAGACGAAGTTTTTTGCAATGATGTGATTATGAGTGAATTGACTTGTCTCAAACTAGTATTTTGGCAAGGGGGAGAGGTGCTAAGTAAATGTTACCTTAAAATACCCTTCTTAATGTTTCCTTGCATTAATTTGGGTTCTCGTGGTGTGGTCCAAGAGACATTCTCTAAAAGTATGCAATTGGGGTTCTCATTAAATTAATACAAGAACAGAATTTTTGTAGCAGTTTAGCTCAGAAAATTGTCTTTTCTATGCTTAGATTCTCCTTCCAGGACTCCAGTGTTGGTGGGGTCTGATGAGTTCGATAAGTGTCTCAGCAATGACAAGTATTCTCATGAAGAGTACAGTAATGGAGCACTTTCGGTTCTGCAGTATCCATATGGTTGGTGGAAGTTCCAAATTTTGAAATGTTTCAAATAGCCGGGTTTATCCATTTATTATCTGTGAAATTCAATAAATGGCCATTTGATCTTAAATATGGGTATTTTTTTAACATGTAATGAACTAGGAAATTATTGCCCAAACTAGGATTTCCAAATTGTGGTGTATGTACAATTAGTGCCACACAAAGCACTTTGGAGTGACAGAAATTCCTACTGCAGAGATATTGTATGTACTGCCACTGCTACTGATAGTTGGTCTGAGTGGAAAAAGCTTCTGAATTATTTTTTTCAGAATTTGCTAATGATGCTAGAGACTCAGCCTGGCAGTATAAAGTTTTCCATATGGAAAATATTCTGGTTTAAAGCTACCAGTGGTCAGGCCTTCTGAAGTGGTAAACTTTGGGAGACCTAGTTGCCATGGAGTCTGTATCCTTGATTAACTGAATTTACTATATGCCATTTAAAATCATGGGGCATGCAAACAAAAATACCTTGTGTCTATTGAGGAAAAGTATTAATGAGAAGACAAAATTGTTTTGTAGTTACCCATATGCCCTCTTTATGTCTTTCACATGCAGATAATGGTTATTACTTACCCTACTACAAGAGAGAAAGAAATAAACGTAGCACTCAGATTACTGTTAGATTTTTTGATGAGATGAATTATAAGAACGTTCGCAAAAAAGATCCTGTTCTTCTTCTTCACTGGTGGAAAGAGATTGTTGGCACCATTATATTTTGCATTGTGGCCACAACTTTTATCGTTCGCAAACTTTTCCATCCCCATCCTTACAGCAGAGTAAGTATTTTTTCTGAATCGTAAAAGCAGAAAGTACTATTCTAGCCTTTTCTTTTGGTTTTGAGTCTGCAGTGAGTGGTTATAAGAAGTTAATAACTAATGGGATAACGAAATCAAAAGCCTAAATTTATTGTTTAATCTATCTGTGAAGGCTGTCAGCTGCCATGTACAATTTGCTTAACTGCTTTAGCAAACAGATTAGAATGCTTCGGCCATATCTGACATCTTTGAAGATATTTACATTGAAATTATTTAATGGCATATCTAGGGGTACAAACTGGTCTCAAGTATTCAAAGAGTTGAATTTGTGTGTTTTTTGTTCCTGTTTTGGTAACCCTGGTTAGCTGCGTAAGGAATCTGAAACACAGTGTCAGACTGATAGTAAATATGAGCCCACTTGTGGAGATGTTAAAGACAGCAGCTGGAGTGACGCCAAGAACTCTGGATACGTGTCAAGGTGAGCTCAGTTCAACACAACATGTACAAGGTTTTTAGTCAGTGTGACAACTAACACTATCTGGAGGAAAGAGTAGGTGTTCGCTTGTTCTTACCTACCCCAATCCCAGTCCTCCAACTTCACAGGATAATGGGCAACTGACACAAAGAACACTGTCACCCCATTACCAATGCAAGATTGCAGTTTTGATTAGTCTAAGCAATCCCAGAGAGTCTACAGGATACCTGTGATCAGGAATGTTGCTCTCGTATTTGCTGCTGATACATGAAATGGAAGATTGATTCTTGAAGGTCTGAATTAGTGTTTATTCCCTCTGTTCCTGTGTTTATGGATTAAAGCAGAAAAAGGCAATTGCAGATGGAAGTAGGTGATGTTTTATATACTCTGCAGAATAAGTAGACTATTTGGAATGAACTCTTGTTGCTGTTACGAAGGATTGGTTCAGACAGAAGGGTGTATAGGGGTATGTCATGATACTCTGGAGAAAATGTGACTATTTCCTTTACGCTTGTAACTCACTGAAAGCAAGAACTGGAGTATTTAAAATGAGGAGGAATAAGAAAGATAGTGAGATTTAAGAACAGTGATGTTTCAGAAGGGATGCTTACAAGGACTAGTTGCAGAAATGGTTATTTGGGGTTAGGTTAAAGGCAAATTATGATTTAGAAAATACTTAGCTGTCACAACCTAGTTTGGGTATAGAAACTTAAGCTACATACTCATGATGATCCAGTAAGCACGCAACCTGATATTCTGGAAAACTTTAGTTTGTCATGTGCATGCATAATGGATCTTGCTGGTTTGTGATAGGCACTGAATAAATGCATAATCAGCAACTGTCCATTTCATAAATAGGTAACCATCTGATTGTCTCTGTGGGTGAGCAGGGAAAAAAAGGTCAGAAATGCTTCAAGTCGTTCAGCACGTTTTATCTGTACAGAAATATTTCACTCTTAGTCATAAATTATTTTGTTTTTCTGTCTGTACTAATGCATTTTTCTCCTCTGTCCTCCCTCCATTCTTCTGTCCCTTCCTCACACTTTTCTTCTCCCAGGTATCTGACAGATTTTGAACCAATTCAGTGTCTGGGGCGTGGAGGTTTTGGAGTAGTTTTTGAAGCCAGAAATAAAGTGGATGACTGCAACTATGCTATCAAAAGGATCCGTTTACCCAACAGGTAATGAATGAGTTTGTTGAGATACAGAAGTAGTAATGAATGAATGGTGGGATCCCATCCTACACTGAACCATCTGTTCCTGAACTGATTTCCCAGATATTGCATTAGGATGAATGACATACTTTTAAATGGGGTGGGATGACTTAGTTTTGGCATCAAGAATTGGCATGTGTAATCACAGCAGAAGGGTGACCTGCTTGGCTAAAATACTTGCATAGCAGAACCCTTGTGAGGATGCTGCGGCTACATGGGAACGCCTTTGATTTCCTTGATGAATAGAGCCTTTGATAACAGGACCAGTTATTTGTAGTGCTGATAATTTGCTTCTCTCCTTCCTCTCCTTACCTTCCCTACTCCACCTTCTCTTTCTTTTCTCTCTTGCTCACCAGCTTTTCTGACTCCATTTGTCCATTTGTTTCATTTTCTGGTCCCACAACCCCTACCTTTTCTTTCAGTCATAGGTGGTCAAGCCATGCTGCTGAATTACCCTACACAGAGCTTGCAGCAGTTCCTTTTAGTGGGAGATGGGAGACACTGCTTCTGGAAATCTCAAGTTAGAACAGCAACAGGCAGGCCAGTAGAGGGAGGGGGTAAAGCTATGAAATCTAGAATTACTATTTTTTTTAATGTGTTAAATAAGTGTGACTATTTAAGATTAAAGGTTTTGTTCAGAAGGTAGCCTAAATTCTTTTCCGAGCATATTTGAACCCATTAAATAAAACCATCTGACTTCATTTGACCTAGTTACGGTCGTATGAAGAGAGATTATTTACTTCAGTAAGATAGCAGTCTACCTGCATTCCTGTCCATAGAACTGGGATAATCTTTATGCAGTCTCTTTATGTAATGCCAATTAAAAAATAAATACTAAGGTATTACTGTCTGTCTGCTTTTGTGTCAGTGTCTTCTACATCCCCATAGAATATTGCTGTTTAGTGGTCTTTTTTCTATCCTTGTAAATAGTTCAGAACAAGATAAATCTTTTCTTCTCAGTTTTGGTGCCTGTAATTATTTAAAAAGGGATGCCTATATACTTAGCCATCATGAGCACATACTGCTCCTCCACACTTCTAACCTAAGGAGTTACTCTGAGGAATTTTAGACATATCTGTCTTTTGGTGTGCAGAACAATACTACTGGCCTCGTTTATACTGGGCTAGCTCTGATTAAATTCCTTTGCAGAAATTTCTGTACTGTGCTGTTCCTTTATGTGACCATGTCTCTGTTGTTCTCACCCCAAATCGTAGGGAGCTGGCTCGTGAAAAGGTGATGCGAGAAGTCAAGGCGTTAGCTAAACTTGAACATCCAGGTATTGTTCGCTATTTCAACGCGTGGCTGGAAGCTCCACCTGAGAGATGGCAGGAAAAGATGGATGAACAGTGGTTAAAAGATGAAAGGTAACTCATGGGGTTGTTGTAACAATTGAATTTGAGATTGTACGTTGACAGAACTGGAGAACTGGTAGATAACCCAGGAAGATGGAGAGACTGTAGGAAAGAGATGGTTATTAATTTAGCCTGTCAACTTTTCAATTGAACAAGGTACCAATACATCACACTTGTGCATAGTATCTCTCAATTTTGGGGTCCTCTGTTGTGTTAAGGTCCTTTCAGCTTAGGAAGCATCTTGTAGTTCTTAAATTAACTTCTGTAATTGAATCTTTGGGTGGTTGGAAGGTTGGAGCATTGCTACTGTGATTCGATTTTAAACTTGGGCATCTCTGTCCTCTTTTGTTCCTTTCCATTGCTTTCCTCGTCTTTGTTGTCTTGGTTTAGGTGGATCTGATTCAGTACTCCAATGCTTCAGTGAATTTATTTCAGCAGAAATATATGAGGGATAATCAGAGCGACAATTTATAAAGCTTGGTAGAAGTAGGTTAAAAATGGAAAATTAGATAAAGGAGTAAGAAGATGTTAAGAGAAAGGAAGAAGTGGGTGTATGTTAGCATTTAAAGAATGAAGCCTAATGCAAGACTATTTAGTGGTCTCATAATAACATCTTAACATGCCTAACAATTTTTAGAATATAGCGACCTTTGTATTTCAGGCATCAAATTAACGTTTCACAGCTGTAATTCTTCCAAGGCACTTTAAATAGTCATTGCAATGCATTTTCTAAAGGACTGATTTTTTTCAAGCTGAAGATGAGCCTGATTGCACATTGGGAATTCAGGAAGTAAAGCTTGCTAAATTTTCCTTTATCAAAACCCTTGTTGTCTCAATGAGAAAACATTATCCTCCCTGAGAAAAACAAATGCTAAATCCTGGTTATTAGTGATTCCCACGCTTGGGTAGTCATTAACTATTATGGTATGACACTGTTCTCAGAGGTAGCAGTTGTTAAAACCTGGGCTTCTGAAAATGCATTTCTAGTGGAATGAAGTTCTGTAGTATTGATATCCCAATTTTGTTCTTCTAGCACTGATTGGCCTCTCAGTTCTCCCAGTCCAATGGACATCCCATCATTTAAGATCAGAACAGAGCCATTTTCTACAAAGGAGCACATTGAAGTTATTGCCACTTCATCAGAGAGGGTGATGTCTGTGGGAATACCCTGTGGTCAGTCCGATTCATCCGGAAGCCAGTTTTCTCCTCTGGAATTTTCTGCCACGGACAACAGGGACTTACACCAGTCAGAAGATCCACTATTAAACCTCCAGGACAGTGTCCTTACAGGCTGTGATGTAGAAGACAGTACTATCAACAATAACGAGCTAGGGCACTCCTTGGAAATTTGTTCTTCAGCTGTTCCTGTTGTACACCTGAGGGAAGGGACCTCCTCTTCTATTGTGTTTGAGGATTCTGGTTGTGGAAATGCTTCTAGTAAGGAAGATAAAGTTGATGTTTCCCACGATGAGAGTCTTTCTGAGGATAAGGCAAAAAGTCCAAAGGAATCTGATAACAAGAAATCTGCTTCAGGAAGTCCCCTCTCTGTTTCTCCACCAAGACCAACAAGTTTAAGCCTGGACCTTTCTAAAAATATTGCAGAAAAAGTCAAGCCCACCTCTCCGAAGGTGTATCTTTACATCCAGATGCAGCTCTGCCGGAAAGAGAACCTTAAAGACTGGATGAACAGAAGATGCATGATAGAGGAGAGGGAAAGGACAGAGTGTCTGCAGATATTTCTGCAGATAGCTGAAGCGGTTGACTTTCTGCATAGCAAAGGGTTAATGCACAGGGATCTCAAGGTTTGTATTCGTAGGTTCCTGTAGGAACTGTTTTGGCGTTGTTTTTTTTTTTATTTGTTTATTGGCATGATCATCACTGAGTGCCTGAACTTTCCAAATTCTGGTTGTAACTGGGTATCTCACTGGGTGTGTCCTATAGGCAAACATTTTCTGGTTTGGTACTGTGAGATTATCTTTGGAACTATCATAACTTGAATTATCTGTGCCCAAAGTATCATACAGAAGTCTCTCTCTGTGAAATTCTGTGCTGTGAAATTCCTGAAACACATGGACTGACTCAAATGGCATCACAGTGTAACTGCCCCTCCACTTCATTACAAACTTGAGCATCAGCAATTCCAAATTTGGCTGCTCCTAATACAGCAGTGCCATGCTGTTTAGCTCAGTGTCAAGTTCTGGTTTAAACAGGTCATGAGTGTGTGGATACAGGTAAAATTTTTTTTGTGTGTGGGAGTAATACTGCATTGGAGGCAAATCCTGCTAAAATAGTTGACTCTTATCAGTGACCTCAGCATATGTGTTACAAAAGCTGAGTTAGTGTCTCTACAATAATCTAGAGCTGCAGATCTCCAGGAAATAAACATAATTCATTCATTATTGCAATTAAAGTCTTTCTTACAGCAAGACTTCTTGTATACCTGGCATGGATCACCTGCATTTGTTTTATGGCATTTTTAATTCAGATTCTTTATACAGGGTTGTTCATTGTTGTGCCGTGTGACAAAAAAAGCTATTTTGGATCCTGTTCTACTGTTTCAAGTGAAGCAGGTAATTGGCAGTGTTAGGTTTACAGCTGGACTTCGTGACCTTTTTTTTGTCTTTTCCAACCTAAATGGTTCTATGATTCTACTTCTGTTATTTTCGTTCTTCCTTCTATAGCAATACTGCCTAAGAGCAGCAGTGTCACTCCTGGTTAGAGAAAGTGAAAATTAAGTATTGCTGCTCTAGGATCGAAATGTAAACTGCCCTGGATTTAAATTCAGAGTCAGTGCTGACTATCATAATGCAGCTTTCTGAAGGATTCAAAATCTCTTTTATGTCTGATAACATCCAGCCAGTTAATACCAGGAAAGGTGTTTTTTACCTCTGGCATTTAATGTAACTGAAGTCAGGAGTAACTTTTTTGTACCTCTTCTTTCATTTTGCTTCTGAACTTGCCTTAGTGCCTAATCTTCCTGGAACTTTTAGCACTGGACATGTCAGTATGTGTTACCAAATACCAGAATATAATTAAAGAGCCCAGCTGAAGTTAGTCTTACTGTTATAAGCTCTGAGAAATGGATTGCTTTTGCCAAATGGTGGAGAGGCAGTTCCTGTTTTTCTTTGCTTATTTGAGGAGGCATTAGTACCTACCTCAGTGGAGTAAATACTGAAATGATTATAACTACTGTTGTAGCTTCTCAGATGGTAATCATTTGGTATCAGTAGGAACAAAAGAAAAAAATACCATCTCAGGTGTGACAGCAAAAGGGGATTCAAATAAGGATATGTCACAGAGGAAAAACTCCATCCAAGTATTTTCTTTCCCCATCAGCATTAAGCAATTACCTTGACTCAGTTATCTGAAAAATCTTTAGTGCTTGAGAAACTGACCAGAAAAGTAATTAAATCCCTATATTAATGTGTTG
Organism: Fratercula arctica; assembly: GCA_947846985.1. Taxonomy (NCBI): domain Eukaryota; kingdom Metazoa; phylum Chordata; class Aves; order Charadriiformes; family Alcidae; genus Fratercula; species Fratercula arctica. The sequence goes on from CANTUZ010000004.1 coordinate 47,067,198, forward strand.
CTAGACTTGTTAATTAATAACATTTCTTAACAATACTGTCAGTTGTGACTCCCTGAAGTCTTTACTGAAATCACTGTTCACTAAAGCTTATGTAGAGCTTCACTTAAAGCTGTATTGTTGTGCAGTGTTTTGTTGGAACATCTTAAAAGTTCAATATTCGCAGCAATTTGAAGAAGAGATTTTATTTTGTTTACTTGGTATAAGCCTTGGAAAAGCTCTCCCTGAACGAACAACTTCCCGCTTCAGAAAACTTCCCATGTGTGTATAGGTGTTATTCTTGGATCCTGGAAGTTTATTTCTGTTATGCATTAATTTGGTCAAAACAACAGCCAGTGTATTTTTTTTTTTTCTATAGTTTTCAGAAGCTCCAAGGAACATCTCACATAATTTTGTAATTTGTCCAAGAGATTGGTCACGCAACCCTGAGTTTGTGCCAGCACTAATAAGCAAATAACCTGCAAAGCTGTTTTGTCTTCGCTAGAGGCAGAGCTAGCTGATAGCAGAGGCCAGTGCTTACTCCCATTGGCACCAACAAAAACTCATTGACCTATGTGAAAGTAGATTCGTATGCATGCATATTAAAAGATTCAAGAAGATATTTTAAATATTTAAATTAACAGTGCACATTGAGATACATTAATTAGGCTCCAATTAATCGGAGATACTGTAATGACAAGATGGCAGGAGTTCAGGTAGGCAAGCAGATAGGTCACAGTCCAAATTCTTTTGAAGAAAAGGAGGCACAGAAACAGAAGTCTGTCAAGTGAATTTACTGTTATTCCCAGGATAAGCCGTCTGTCATGCTTGACAGCTCAAAAGAAATTGAGTTTTATAGAACTGCAAGAACAGTCTTAGATACATTTTGCAGAATTAATTGAATTAAACAGTAGTCTTCCAGATGTGTGAGTAGCTTATTCATATCTGTGGAAAAAAAAAAAAAAAATTGGAATTCTTACTCTGAAGAACCTGGAGAAAAATTTCTTTGTGCAACTGGCAAGATAACCAAACTGGAGGGTGGTTGTATTCTTCTGATTTAAATCAAAATTGTGTGCATCTGTCTTAGACTTCCTCTTTCCAAATATGGTTTTGATGGCTTATTTTTGTTGGCAGTTTTGCAATAGCAGAGACTCACCTCTCCTTAATTTGTAGAAATTATATGCCAGGCCATTCACTGACAGTCTGTTTTCATCCAGAGAAGTACAAGAAACAAAGCTTTCTGTTAAGAAGAGTTTTGCTCCATGAAGCAAGACAGATCTTGTTGACTTCTCATGTGTTTGTAGGAGGAGGAGAATGGAGATGAAGGCAATTGGATACAAATACCTAATGGAGGTGTTTGTGCCTTGAGCATTAAAAAATCTGATACAAAGATGTTTGACAAACATGGGTGTGCTGTATAAATGCTCCAGAGAGCCTGGAGACGCTATGGCTTTACAGGCTAGTAGCTTTTGTGCACTAAATGCGCTGTGACTCTGAAGGACATAACATTCATTACAGGAAAATATAGCAGGAGATAAGACCTGGCTCAGAAGGTAGTTTTAGAGGCAGGATGTGGGCACAGTGGAACTAAGAAGTTGGATGTAACTGTTTCTGTAGTGCTTATCTCAGAGCTGTCTGTTGCTTTAAAAAAAAAAAAAAATCCAAGAAGCCTTTTTTCTGTTTTGTTTCTCTTGCACAGAGTGGGTTTGTCTTTAACTGAGGAAGTCATATGGACTTTGAAATAGATCAGCTTTGTAGTCCTTTAATCTTGTGGAAGAATATTGCTCTGTATCTGTCTGCTGCCTCCTGTTCCAGGGTTTATGTCAACAAAGCACGGACCGTGTTCTCCCAGCCTTGAAGGTCCAGGAGCTCTGAGAGGAGCTTGCCCAGCACCACCTGCCTCTTTACCACACCTTGGCCCTTTCCCTGTACATAATCCTGATGCTTCTTCCCCCCAAAATACGTGTGTCTGTATTTGTAACCAAGGTGGAGCAGTCATGTTTCAAAGAAATAATAATTCATTTAGTATATGCTATTCTATCAGCCACAACGCAAGTCTCTTGAGAAACCATCTGAGATAATGTACCATTAGCAAGGGGGCATCTCAGTTCCAGTCTCCTTTATCAGTTGTTTAAGCCACAGGTGGTGGGACCTGGCAAACAAGCTGAAGGAGAGTGAAGCCAGATCATCACTGTTGCTGCTTTGTGAATGGCAAAGTTCTTGAGCTTCTGTCAAAAATAATTTTTTTTTATTCTGTTTTGTAAACAGCTGTTCCTACAGTTAAACTGCACAGTACCAACTGAAAAGCAGACCTTGTTCACAGACTTCCAGTGTATCTGTAATTTAACATTAAGATGACGTGCTACGTGCTGGTTAATAATATTGTGAACAAGTTTAACACTTGGAGATTAGATTAAAAAAGACTAAGAGTCAGAACTCCAGCATCTGGTGTGAATTTGCCATGTGATGGAGAGCTGGATAACTCATCTGTGCTGTTCCCCACAGCTGTTGACTTTTGTGTATGTCACTCAGCAGACCTATGTAGTGTTAATAAACCTCTACTGGAAGACAAGAAATGAGCAGTCTGAGTTTCATGAAGGGAGACTAATGTAGGAGTAATTCCTTTTTCCTGAACAGCTAAGATTCGTAGTTGGTTTTGCTAATGTGATGTTTAATGAGCATTTTTGGCATTGACAGTGTGCCTTATCTGAATTAAAGTGTTGTACCTACTGAAGCATAGAGACTCGTTTATTACTTACATACTTTTTTCTTTTTACCTTCCTGTTTTCTTAGCCTTCCAATATATTTTTCACAATGGATGACATAGTAAAGGTTGGGGATTTTGGACTGGTAACTGCTATGGACCAAGATGAGGAGGAGGAATCAGTACTTACCCCAATGCCAGCTTATGCCAGGCACACAGGACAAGTAGGGACCAAACTCTACATGAGCCCAGAACAGGTTAGTGCTCTCTGCTCTAAATCTGTTATCTGTCAGTGCCTGGAAGACACCTGAATTCAAAGATCAGGCACTCTTTCTAGTAAATCCTTGCAATCAAGTTACTTAAATTCTTTCTCATTGAAATAGAGTTTTAAGCTAAATTGAATTCCAAAATTGGTATTTTATTATCCCTATATTTATTACAGCAAAAAAGTGGCTAATGATTCATACTTAGATGCATTCGTTTATCTTGCTTTTAATGTAGTAGAAAGATAATTGCATAATATTCAAGTTAATTGAGCAAGGACACACTATTGTGTCTGAGTTTTAAGTAAGTTGAAATGTTTTACGTTACAGTTGGGCCTGCAAAGAGGAGCTGATGATCAGGACCTTGCTCACCCATGCTTATTTGATGAAGTCTGCCAATGTGCCTGTCCTATAGTTTTCAGCTCTGCACAGGGCTAATCATTTCCATATATTGACTTGAAAGGGGGTTGTTTACGTTACACAAAATTACATACAGTGAGTAGCTTGAATGACCTAACCCTAATTTTGAATTTTCAGATCTGTGGAAACACCTATTCACACAAAGTGGATATCTTTTCTTTGGGACTGATTCTCTTTGAGCTGCTTTACCCTTTCAGCACACAGATGGAGAGGGTCAGGGTATGTATGGTATTGGATTATCCTCAGTTTGATCATTTGTTTAAAATAGCTATTCGCTTGGTGAAACACTTGCAAGAGGTTCTTCTCAGTTTTGAAAAAGCCTTGCAATTAGGAGCACAACTTCTTTATCAGCGTTGTACAGACCCCTGAATCACTGAAAATAAATTGCAGTCTTCCTAATGTGTGCAGTTCAGTTGAGGCCTTAATTTCTTTACAAAGCTCCTCTGTTGTCAAGCCAAGTAAGAGAAACTATTGAATTAGGATATCCAAGAACTCGAGCAACAAATATAGCTTGTGACTTTAAGCCTGCCAGCTTCTTTTTCATTCAAGAATTGGAACCATGGTGTGCATTTTTGTTATTTCTTCCTTCGTTTGCATCTGCAGTGCTTTTTCACCCAAAGCACTTGTAAAAAATTGCTGTTCCTTTTCCTATAGTAAGTCTTAGCTGTGAGTCTCACTCAGCTTCAAGTACAATCTTCCCAGTAATTGATGACTTTCATTGCATCAGCTGTGAATTTAGGGGGTTTGACAGCATATAATAACTCTTCCTTGCTGTTAAAATGCATGTGAGATCCATCTGGCTCAGGAACAAGTTCATAGAGAACAGGCTACAGCCAGAAAGGTTTTTCCTCTTGTATATGGTAACCAGTGACCTATGCAGGAAAGAAAGAGTCATTATAACCTGTATTTATCATTTATATGTGTTTGGGCTGTTTAAATTCTCATGTGAAAATGGATTGGTTTTAGCAGAGATGTAAGAAGCAACTTGAACCACACCGTGAATGCAGCCTGACCGAATGCTTCACCTGTGGTGGTGTTGCATTCTCTTGCTTAAAATGCTCTGGCTTTTCATGGTACACAAGAGCACAGTCTAGAGGAGGAATGATAGTGCTTAACTTGAACCCCTTGTGCTGGAACCGGGTTCATTTGCTCTAGGTAAAATTAGTTTTACTGAGACACATACCCGATAAAGAGCCATCCTGGATTCTCAAGATCTCCTGTACGAATGACTGCAAGCTTTGCCCTTCCAGTTTCTGTCCTGAGTATAGAAGCAAAGCAAGTAATCAGAGTGAATCCTAAATTGCATCTAACTGACATTTTACTTTGTAAGAGGGTAAAAAGAGTGCCCTAACTTCCCATGATTTTCAGTTGTTATTCCACTCTGATAAAATCAAAAAGAACCCCCCACCCCTTTATTGTCAAGTTCTCGAGTTTAGCTACTTCAGTAGTTTTTCCCGAGTTGTTACACTAAAGTTTTCACTGGCATCAGCCAAGCATTAGCGCTCCTTGTTGAAGCAAAATGGGCTCTGCCTGACCAGGTAGCCCAGCAAATTCTAGGAATCTGTGACAAAGGGCTGGAAAAATCCCCAGAGGAGGAGCGTGAGACCTGCCTCTGTCTCAAGCTGTTAGCAGTTAGTCTATGGCAGTGCAATTTATTTACAAACGAGATGTTTGAAGATAGATCACTAAATGCAGATTGAATTGGTAAAGAAAGAGAACAATTATTTGAAGCATTTTATTGTCATAAAACTCAGTTCTCTTGAACAGGAGTTTGACTCTTGCCCATCACTATTAACTGGTCAGTTTATACTTTCAGTGAAGTAATAACGAATTTAATTTTGTTTTAACTTCTGAATTCTTATATTTTGTGCTCAAACTTATGCAAAAGGAAGTCCATCCTAAAAGAAATTAAGTGCTAAATATTGCCCTTCTGTGCTAAAAACATGCTAAAGTGAGTCCTGGGTTGCTGGAAATTACAGAACTTAAATTTGTAAGGCAGCCTGCTGCAAATAATTGTGTGCCTGAACATGGGAAAATTACTGTCACTAGATGGAGCCAACGTGTTTGTTATGGAAGAAGCACTGAGGGAGACCAACTACCTTGAAAGGACACAGAAATACACAACATGAATTGCTTTCAAAACTGCTGATAAATCTGCTCATTAGTCCATAAACATTAAATAAAGGCTAGGGCTTGTGTTGTTGAGACAGACCCTGTCATTTCATGTGTCTTAATACTGGTGTAGGTGATCTTGGGGATTATGGGTGGTGCACAGATTTTTTGAGCCAGAGTGAGAAAGTAAAAGTTTGTGTGTCTGGCTAATTTAAAACTGCAAAGATCAGAATTCTTGTAACATGATTCTTAGTGCAGGCTGTATACCTAGGGAAGCAGCAACTTGCCTGTTTAAGTATCTTGTGATTCTTAACCACTAATGCAAGACTTACACCAAGCGTTTTTCCATCAGACTTCTTTGTTTGCATAGTTTTGGAGAATAACAGAGCAATACTATCGAAGAATGGTATTTTGGAAAAGTTACATTTTTTTAATTAACATTTTTGCAGACTTTAAGTGATGTTAGAAATTTGAAGTTTCCACCATTGTTCACTCAGAAATATGCACAAGAGGTAAGTATGTAATTATAGCTTTTTCTTTAATAATTGTAGCTTTTTTTCTTTCCAATTGCCTTGCAAGTGAAAATGAAAAAAAAAAAACTTTCATGTTAAGACACATTTCTCTATCCGTGTACTTTTTCAGTACATTTCAAAGCTATAACATTACAGTAACATGGATGCTGATGGTTTTGTCACGCAGTTTACCTCTAGTAACTATACAATATAATCTGTCTTCCCTTTGTCACTTGATATCATTCATTTCACATGAATCCTGACATCGTTTCTTGCAACAAATCCATATTCACAAAGAGAAGGTGCAGAGTTCTAGACAGCTAAAGTGAGGACTGTAGGTAGTACCATGGCTGTATGGGATCGCGCTGCAGGAGCTGGGTCTCTCAAGTGGGAAGCCATATGAGAAAATTGTTCTGTGTCCTTATTAGTCAGATCTTTAAAGTGATTCGATTGCAGATAAAGAGGAGGTGATGTACAAAACCTTTCCAATAAAAAGTTGAGATGCTTTCATGTTTTCATGGTAGCTTCAGACCAGCAGCTAATGAGACTAGGCTTTCTTGCTTTACAGCTGCAGGCAGCCTGGGGGAATGTGATGTGCTGTGGTTAGCTGGAGAAGGAAGCTGTAATTCTGATTAAATTTGAGACAAATATTTAAACTACCTGTATATCTAAAGGAAAACCTCTAATTTTCCTCTAAACCTAATATTGCGTGGCCTAAACATGAAGCTAAAAATTACTCATAAATTATATGTCATATGTTTTTAAATTCTTTTGATTGCAAATTAATATAAAGATTTTATAGCTCTATTGAGTCTTGGGTCAGATTTGATTTGCCCAATTGATTGTAGTCCTTGACAGTAAAGACAGTTTAATGAATGCAGAGTGATACATTTTGAAATGTTTAATGCACTTCTAACTACTGTACCAAAGCACTAATACCCAAATTACTCAGAAAGCAACTGGGAACACTTTCTGCTTGCTCATGCAGCCACAATTGAACTCAGAGCATTAAAAAAGAAAGAATTTATGAATTGGTTCATGTAGCATATGTCATGTTTTCTTGTAGTACACCATGGTGAAGGACATGCTCTCTCCAAGTCCCACTGAAAGACCAGAGGCTGCAGCAATCATAGAAAATCCTGTATTTGAAGACTTGGAACTCCCACCAAAGCCAGTGCTTAGGCAGAGGTCACGGACAATGAGTTTATCAGGAAATAAGCATTCAAGACAACCAAGCAAATAATTATCCTCAGGATCACTTCTTCCACTCGGCAGGTTTTACAGGGATTGTTCAGCAGAAGGATCCTATGATGCAGAATGTCTCTCTTGGAAATAGTTTACTTAAACTTTTTTTGCCATGTTTAATGTATAAGACGTGTTGGACAGATTTTCGTTTACTTTGACAGCCAACGAAAGCCAGTAACCACGTTTTTCACATTCCATTTTTCTTACCTTAACTCTCCTAGGCGGGTGGGTCCAGCTACTGTGCTTACCGATGTTGTGCTCCATTATGGGTTTTTTGGGTTTGTTGGGGTTTTTTTTGAAGCTTGTAAATGTCAGCTTGCTGGGTAAGTGAGAGATCTGTAACATGTAAATAGAATTAAAATACTGTATTTTTATAGAGCAAATTACAGTCTCTAAGCCTAGTGAGTATCTATCTGGATCGCTTGCTCTTTGGTGAAATGAAGATGATTTTGAAATGAACTCTGACTCCGTTTTTGTCCCTGGTGTGTAAACAGGGAATATGCACTATTTTTAAAGCAAAAAAGTACCACAGTTGTACATACTGTCACTCTCCATAGCCAGTCATTAGAGGAAATCGTTTCATACTTCTGCACTATAGTAGATCTTAGAGAATGCATTTTATACAGATAAACCTGTAGAGAAGGAAAAGGAGCTTTTTGCCATTAAAAAAGGGCGTTTTATAGGCAGTGGTTGGAAGAGCCATAGTAAAAATTATGTACGAAAATATTGTGATTCTGCAAACTTAAACCTAATGAAGTCATACGTGTCGTATGTAATCTTGTAGATTTGTACTTTTTAAAAAATCAACTGGTAGGCATTTGTGTAATCTGCTAATTTAACTGCCTAATGCCATGCTTTTATTTCTTATTGTAAATATGTTAATTTTTATTTATAAAATACAAATCAATCCGTTTGGGTTGGTGGTGTACAGAATGCACTTGCTATAATTGTTGAGTGCGTTAATTATTGTGACTTCTTTCAAGTCTAAATGATTTAATAAACTTTTTTTTTATTTATAAAAGAAAAATAGTAGTTGCTTCTGTTCAGAACCTGCATCAGCGTGTGCTGCAGATGGCAGCCGTGCGCAGCTGGAACAGGAGGACAGGCAACTGCGTTTCTGTAACTTGCTTTGCTTTCCTGCCTCCTGCTTGCCACAGTGCACCTGATGATGCAAAGATGCATGTGCTGCTTGGAAGGAAGATGCTCTCTGAAGAAAGAAGGGAAGTCTTCTAAACTGAGCGGATCATGAAGGCAATCTCTCAACTGTTACGAGAGAGGGAAGCCTTGAAGGGATAATTCTTACACTGTTAGAACTGGTTTTGCATAAATGCATTTTCCTCTTTTACAGGCTTATATTTTTGAAGTTGTAGGCTCTGAAATCAGTTTCTTAAAAAGATGCTGGATTCAGATCCTTCTGGGGATCACTGTACTGTGATGTGATACTACAACTAGCAATTAAGTCAGGTGACACTCCAAAGACTTATGATAAAGCGAAAGTGGATTACAAAGATTGTCTTCCTTGTGCTCTTGGATAACTCTCCGAGATACTGGCCTGTCCAGTTGAAGCCAGGACGCTGCAGTGAATATTTGGTCAGAAACAGAACTATCGAGTTTAGCTGGATTAAAACAGAAGACAGTTAAGCGTGTCCTCTTCCCTGTTAGCATCAGTTAAATGGCTGCGTTTGAAGCCTCTGTAGCTTCCCTGCCAGTTCAGTGATTGCAGATGGAGCACAGGAAATGAAGAATAAGGTATTTTTAACTTGCTGTATATCTGTGTTGGGTGTAAGTAGCTGCCTATTCCAAGAGCCCTGCAGCATTTCAGTACCAAAAATGGCATACATGCTCACAGTATGTGTCTGTGTGTTCTGGGATGCTACACTTATCCTCAAAGGCATGTACACAAGCCTACCTGGAGTGGTGCAAGCCCAGCCTCAAAAGCAGCTGGCTGTGCTCAGCTTTTAACTGCCTGTGTCAGTGAGTCTTTGCTTCTCTTAGCACTGGATGCTGGAGTGTGTTGTCCCTGTCTTTGCTGCTTTTTTGCTCCATGGTTTGACTAAGAAAGTCTTTTCCCTAGCCAGAGAAGTTTTCCTCTGAACTCGGGTCTTGCCTGCAAGCACTCTTTTCCCTGCTTTTGGCAGCTTCACTTGCTCTGCCTCACGCATGGGGGAAGGAGACACTTCTGTCTGCTATGAAATATCCACCTGAGCTTCAACACCCCCATCAGCTACAGGACTACTTTACCAGCTCTTCAGAACCGGGCTACCCAGAGGGATGCACCTCCCGTGCTTTCCTTCTTTAAGCCAGGTTTTAGTTGTACTACACTTCCGTGTTCCATCCCTGTCCTTCTGCTGGATGATGTTCTTCAGTCAACACAGACCAAATGGTCAACCATGACTGAAAGACCAAAAGCCTTTGGTTTAATGTGCATTTGCTCTATCCCTGCATCCTGGAAGGGAAAGCAACAAAGGCAGGTTTTTCTCAGCTCTGTACAGATGACGGCAGCAGCTTTCCACCTTGTCTGTGAGATCCCGGTCTTTACGTGACAGCCCTGGTGGCAGGAGTATCTATGGGCTCATAAACAAGTTTATTTGCCTTCTTGCAGTTTGTGAACATCTAGAAAGCAGCTGTTAGACTGTTTCAGGTCTTCCTGTGGCCATGGAAATTAGTGTGTACCTTCCTGCGACGGTTTTTTGTAAAGGAACACCTGAACATGGAGGCGAGGACAGCTGCCAGCTTACAGCCCTGCAAAAGGCGGCTTTGGTCTTGGGCTCTGCTGCACTGTGGGGCTCTGTGGTCCTAGCCTCTTCTTGCAGAGGATGTTGCCTACCCCTCGGCTCCCTCCCCCATATAGCTGTTGGGGCTGAAATACAGTTCCTTGTCCTGCTCTGTCAAAATGAGCTGGGTGGCAGAAGCAAGAATCCTGCCCTGTTCACCTTTGTGCCCTCTGGACCTAGATGTTTCCCTCAGAATAAGGGCAGGATTGTGTAGTTATTCTCCTTACCACTTCCACGTTGTTATTGGAGTCGCAGGAGCTGGGAGACCCAACCTACTCCATGAAGAGTCATTTGACAGGAGTACCAGCATTGCAACCCCTGGTCAGGGCTGTTTCTTCTACCAGGAATTTAAAGAGAGGGAACTTCTGACCCTTGTACCAGTGTCTTCAGTAGCTGAGCTGCTCCAGGCGGTAGCTGCTTGCTTTTTGCTACATCTCTGAGGACAATCCTCCTCTGCCCCTATGAGCTGGAAGAGCAGGATTCAGGACTTTTACTAACCCCTCTGAATGCCTCAGTCCAGTAGTTTTAGCATTAAATGTTAGCCTGGCTATCTTTCTCCTGTGTTTGCTCTGCTTCTCAGCCGCCAGAAGGAGGTGGTTGAGCACTCAGAAAAAGCTATTCTAGAAACCATACTTGACATGTTTCATTTCCATAGAAGATCAGTCTAAGAGTAGGCTCCGAGTGCAGTGGTTCTCCCATGCAAACCCCTGTGAGACCCCACCAGAACCGTGCTGGGGGAAGCGATGGCTGTTGTCCGAGTAGTCACCAGCCCTCCCGTGACCCTGCTACAGAAAAGCTGTGATCCTGGGGACTCAGCTCCTGCTTTTACTCACTGTTAAGATGCTGCAGAGTCGTTCAGGAGCAGTCCTGCCTTTTCCGGGTAATCCTTCAGTGAGGATGGATTGTCCCTCCTGCAGGGAGCTGGTGCTATTTGATGCTGTTTGAAGTCCAGACAAGCACTTGGGAGTAGTAAAAGTAACCATTCCCATTTATCATCTTTTTTTTATGGCTGCGTGGTCCAGCAGTACTCTATAGCTACGCTCATGGCATTAAGGCACAGACATCACAGTGCAAAACACACAAGTAAGTAGTAATTCCTCTTCACATCCCCTCTTTGGCTGGTCTTGGTCACCTGTAGTCCCCTTTGAACCCCCTGGGCACTCGGTGTGCTGTTACAGCAAGTCTTTCTCATCTCCTGGGGTCTGCCACATAGGATATTCCTTTCCAGAATTAATAGGAAATTCACAGGTAATTCACAGAAAGCTACTGAAAGCTTTGAACCTCTTGATATTTCAGAAGCGAGTGAGTTGAACCCTGAGCAACAGCCCAGACTGCAGAGTGGTGCCTCTGTAAAGAACTGACCTCTGCTCTTTGACCACGTGCCTCCTAACTCACACACACAGACTGACACCTGGAGTTACTAAAACTGCTCAAATTTGTAATGTAAGCTGCAAGATGGGAGCTACATTGGCTTGCTAAGAAAGAAACACCGTCCCACCTTATGTTGTAGATCACCAGGATGTACACAAAGACAAGTTCACATTATCATACTGATTTTTTTCCCCAGCATGAAGATTGAATTTGTCTTAGGAAATGCTCATTAAAAAAATAATTACCCAGGAAGGAATCAGCTCCATTAGTTGTAACAAATTACCCCTAAAATATCAAAGTTCCTTGTTAATAAAACTGTAGAAGATGAAGAAAAGGATCTTTGTCATATGCTCCCAGCTGTAATATTCCAGGCCCTGATTGCCCTGTTTACCTATGCATTATTTTTCCATGAGGATGTGCTCTGGCACTTTCCGTACCACCACCTCCAGCAACTGATTCTGAGTCCCTATTACTTGGGTTTGCCCTTCGGGGCACCATTGGGCACTGGCACTGGAATGCTGTATTCTAGGTCTGGAGCAGTCTTGGAAAATGTGGCTATGGAAACCATGTCTTCTCCGATGTCCACCTGAGACCTGTGCCTGCAAATGAGCAGCTTCTTCAGGGCCCGTTGGAAGTCCCGGTTCAGGAAAGCATAGAGCATTGGGTTGATGGTGGAGTTGCAATACCCTAACCAGGTGATGATCTTGAAGGTGTCAACCAAGACCGTGCTGGTGGAGTCAGTGCCTCTGGCGGCGAGCCAGACATTCAGGACAAAGTACGGCAGCCAGCACAGCACAAAGACGGAAATGATAATGCTAATGGTCCGCGTGGCCTTGTTCTCCAGCTGCAGATGGTTCTGCCGCTTGCTGTTGGGGTGGTAGTGAATCTCCAGAGTCTGAGACATGATACGAGTGGCCTTGAGCCGTGAAGCTCGGTAGATGAAGAAATACATGCTGCACATGACCATGAAGGGGACGAAAAATGCCAGAGCAGAAGCCACGATGGCAAAAATCCAGTTGGTGACAAAGATGCATTCTCTGCCTGCATCAAAGTCCACCCCAGGGATCTCGTTCCAGCCTTGCATGACAGGAAGGAAGGAAATGAGGGAGGAGTATACCCAGACCATGCAGGTCATCGCGATGCATCTGTGAAAGGAAAGAGACAGGGAGGGACGAGAGGGTCCGAGTTATTTCCAGTTGAGAACACCCAGTACGATTCAATCCCCATGGTAACCCGTGTGGGATATCACTGCTCAGCAGTCCCACAGGGCTTGGAGAAGTGACCGAGCAGGGAAAAAGCTGGGGTACAAGAAGTCCATACGTGAATACCTCTAACGACTGGGTAATTGGGTCTGTGGCTTATACAGAATTGGTGTGAGTGTGAGGAGTGCTCAGAGCTGACTGAAAAAAGAGGAGGAAAGGTTTTACGGGGAATTTTTACTAGTATTTATACCAACAACATCTAGATTTTTCTATTTGGTTTCAGCTTTAAATACCTGGCCGTTATCCTCTGAGGAGCAATAGAAGAGCAGCTGATGGACACTAGATCTGCAGTACCACTGCGACAGCCCCCTCCTCATTTTGGCAGCTGCCCGCACTCCACAAATGGTACGCAGCAAGAGTTGCAGTGGGGAAAACATCCCCAAAAGAGCCTGAACCCCGCCTTGTAAAGCACCCCGCAGCTGCAACCTCCTCTCTGCCCATCCTCAGACAGCTTTCCCCACCCTGCAGTCCTCATTTCAATGTTTCCCATGAAACCTTGACAGGAGCTTAGAACCTTCACCTGCTTTCTCTCCATTTCCCCCATGAAAATCATGAGTTTAAGAAGGGGAAGACTACAGCTACATGCATTCTCCTGGGTGTCATTTCCCCTGGTCCTTGGGGAAATTCCCATGAAATGCCTGCAAAGGGCAGAAGTTGTAGGTACGAGCCAGCCCACACCACTGGTTTCTACCCCCTTTTTTAGCCCATCCTTAGCTCCAAAAGTGCTTTCCCAGGAGCACCATCAAACCAGCTCAGCTGCATTCTCCTTTTCTCCTGCTCCACATTAAAATTTTTCTGCAAAGTTTTAAATGGTGCAAAGATCCCTTTGCCGCATTGCTCTGCTTTGGGGCAGCAGCTGTCAATAGCTCATTTGGTCCTTAGTCAATAGAGGCCATGGGCAAGTAAAAATTTGGAGGGACCCAAAGTGAGGAGCAACTCCACTCACCTGCCACGGGACATCCTTCTTGAATAGTGGTACGGGGTCACCACAGAGCAGTATCTGTCCAGGCTAATGAAGCACAACGTGACGATGGACGCAGTGCAGAACATGACGTCAAAGGAGATCCAGACTTTGCAGAACAGCTTCCCGAACAACCACATCCCTGTCACCTCATAAATGATACTGAGGGAGACAACGTGTGGAAACCAAAGTGAGAAGGACTGATTTCAGGCATGCATTCCAGCCTCCACTGAGGTAATTCTGCATCTTAACATGGAGGTACTAAAGGTGGGCGTGCAGCCTAGGGAGGCTCAGTTAGACAGCAGAGATTCATCCTCAAAGTTCCACCCAAGGCAGTAACCCACAGGTGGAGTGTGGCTGAAGAAGACCAAACCTACGCTCCTTGCCTGCACTCTGTTGTATGTGGGTGCCTTGAGAGAGGTGTTTTGTGTCCCCCCCAGAGCTCCACAAATTTACATCTGCACAGCCTCATTTATCACAGCTTTTTCCAGTGCCCTGTTGCAGCACAGACTTTTATGAATTCTCTCCAGTTCCTGGGGCATGGAAGACTCTCCCTCCTCCAAGAAACTCGCTTTTCATCTGGTCTCATGCTACAAAACTAGAGGATTTCAAGTCTTGGTTTAGAAAAGAAAAATCCTAGGAGGAAGCCTATGCGGTTTGTACGTTATGTAGCTCACAAATGCCTAGCGAGGTAAACACACCCGCAAAAAGCGGACATTATGCCAAAATTATTTCTAACAGAGTCAAGAGGGACCTGTAAGAAGTGAGCAGCGAAGGAAGGAACATATGGCAGCTGTAGGAAGGCTGATGCATGTTTCTATAGCATTCAATTAGATGCCATTCCCTTCCCCTTCCTTTCACCGGCTTTCTGCCGCTCCTGGGGTGCTGCTGAAATAGCCATTGTGTGTGAGTTTGATGTGAGAGGCTGAGTAACTGCCTAGTCCTGCAAAGCTTTAATTACCCTGTAACTTCACAGCTTGCTCATCAAACACAGTGAAAGTAGGGCTGCTGCTGCGCTGCAGTGCACTCAGGTGGGCGATGCTGTCCGGCAAGGGCAGAAAGAGTCAACTCGATGTCAGAAGAGTTAGAAACCAACCCCTGCTCTGCACCTAATTAGCAACAACTCATTAAAATGACTTTTGGAAGGTTCTTTTAGAGAATAACTAATGTAGTTGGGTACAGCGCTGGCTGAAGGGGCCCCCGCCCTCAGCAGCTTTGTGTTATGCAGGATGCTACGGAAAAGTTCAAGCAAACATTGATCTACAGCAGAACCCATCCCTACACCGCGGTGGCCTCCACATGGGCAGCGTGGAGGCTCCCACTGCGCACACATGGAAAGGTTTCGTGGCTCTTTTCTGCATGGGGAAATGAGACATATGGAAGTTGAAGCATGGGTCCAGTAACAGGCTTGGGAGTCTTGACGCCACTCCTCAGAAGTCCTCCTCATCTCCAGAGATGATGCAAAGCCTTTGGTGTTCACACCACGGCCTTCCAGAAGTAGACCATGCTGCTGTCAAGAACATCCCTGCACACAGATCCCAACTAAGCAGGTTCCTAGCTCTCATGCAAACGCATCTAGTGAGATGTGCCTGATCTGGCAGATGTTCTCACAGCAGAGGGTAGTGGGTACCTGCTCCCTCTTCTCTGAGGTAAAAAGTCCCTGCAGCCCAGAAATGGTGCTGCTTAAAAAGGAACAATAAAAGCCCAAAGAAACGCACAGTTTGAGCAGAAGTGAAGTCACCTCCGTGTTTCGCTTGTACTTGCAAAAGAAAAGAGTAGCTGGAAATATTCAGCCTGGAAATGGCTGAGCTGGCTGGAGTACCCAGATGACAAGCTAAGCAAAGCTGAATCACTCCTGCAAACAAGCCAAACCAGGAACAAAACAGAAGTCTTACGAAATTAAGGCACCAGGTGACAACCTTGTTTTTCCTTCCTGTCACAAAACCTCTTTTTCCTGAGCCAAAGTGGCTCCTAAGGTAGTTTCTTTTCCTTCTCATTGGCATATGGTAACATGCCCACCAAGGAGCAAAGTGCAATTCGAAAGAGCAATATAGATACGAAGCTGAGACAGTGGGAAAGAGGTGGACCAACAGCACCCCATCAGCAGGGCCGGACAATGCCTGATGGAGCCAGCAGGGTCCATTCCTCACCACGTGGGCCACCGAGAGATGGCAAGACTTCACACCAGGCAGCACCAGGGCATTCAGGAGGGGCACAAAGCATCAATCGTGCTCTGCTCTTTGCTCCCCTTCATAATGTTTTTTCTTTTTGTTAAATAAGACATCGCTCTCCTAGGTGGGCTATTTTCTCTCTGGCTGCAGAGCGAAGCCATTGGTGTCGTCCCCCCCCCCGTAATGCCCTCTACCATCCTTTGATATGACAAGGGGTAATGGTTTTAAACTGAAAGAGAGTAGATTCAGACTAGATAGAAGGAAGAAGGAGGCTGGTGAAACACCGGCACAGGTTGCCCAGAGAGGTGGTAGATGCTCCATCCCTGGAAACTTTCAAAGTCAGGCGGGATGGGGCTCTGAGAAACCTGATCTAGTTGCGGATGTCCCTGCTCATTGCAGTGGGATTGGATTAGATGACCTTTAAAGGTAGCTTCCAACACAAACTCTTCTATGATTCTCTCATCTTTCCCCTCCCTTCATATTCTTCACAGCTGTGGTCCCCTCCCCATCCCTGTTGTGCCCTTCTTCTCCTTTCTTGTCAGGTGTGAGAAACCACAGACAGATTTCCCAATGAAACATATTTTCAGCTGCTGCTTCTCATTCCTTCCGTGCTTTCCTGGGAGCCTAGAAGTAGGAATTGTCCGATTTCCTTCCTCTTTGCATTCCTGAGTAAAACCTAGTGCCAAATTCCCTCCTTCTCCTTGACAAGGAAGAGGTCTTACTCCAGTTATGGGGGTGCTATCAGTCTTACAGGAGGAAATTACAGCTGCTGAGACACCTACCTGCCTTTGCTCTTCGCTACCTCTCCCATCACCCAGATTGCAAATACCACATCAGTAGGTGGTAGGCAGAAGAAATGAGGGTGATGGGTAACTGGAAATGCCCAAACTCCCTTGAGAAGAAAAAGAAATCAAGGATAGAGACTTCCAAGCATGAGCTAAACATGGAAATACCAGAGGAGTCATCAGGTGAACAACAGGCAAATTCGGAGAGGAAGCAGTTCCAGCAATTATCAGCTGGAACTCGCTCCAGAGCAGGAGTTGTTCAGCTTTTGTCTTCTTTGAGCAAAGACGGTGCTGCCATTCCTGGGAAAGATGGGGGTAATGGAGAAGGTAATCTCCTGTAGGGATGGTTGGAGTGGGTGGAAGAGCAGGGGATGCCGTGCAGTCCCAGAGAGGAGCCCTTCAGACACCTGGGCTGGACTGGGATGAAAAGCCCTCATTTCTGGTCTTAACAAGAACATGGAAAAAGAGAGGAAAAATAGCCCAAGGAAACACCAGGCAGCAGAAAAATTGTTGCTTTAGCTAATCTTTGGTGTCTGACACACTGTTTTTCTCTTTCTAGGATGCTGAAATGGTCTGCTGCATTTTATTGCGGTGACCTCATCCATGTAGTGGGAAACATCACATCTTCTCTTGGGAAAAAAATAGCGTGTGCTACTGTCAACGGGAGCACGCGGGTCGTTTCTGCATCCCCTCTGGGCAGGGCAGGGGGAACCATGCTGTTTTGCAAGCCCTGCAGACTCCACTGTTCCCAGTTGCAGCCCAGCTCCAGCCCAGTTTAGCCTGGTAGCTGGAAATGGGGAAGGAAGCAGACAGCCAGACTGCTGCAGCCACGTCCGCCAGGTCCTCACCCACACACACACTGGGAGCTGCTGGTGATCCTCAAGGAACAAGATCAGCCAACTTGGAGACCCCTGTCTGGCAAAAAGCCACTTCTACAATCCCATCTTTCTCCAGCGTAGAGCAAAACCCCCACTACCAGCAATACAAATCTCCTGGTTAAGTCACTACCCTCATTCCCACCGACTTTAATAGGGCAGGAGAGGTTAGATCATCATCAACTAAGCTGCAATCCAAGTCCCTTGGGCAGATATTTGTAGCACCAGGTGGAGGGGAAAGAGACAGGTGACTACAGATGGATGATTTCAGAACCTGAACTTAAAACTTCACCAAGTTTAGAACTGAAATTTGCAGTAATAGTTTTTAAAGGGCATCATTAACTGCCTTTTTTTTTTTTTTTTTTTTTCACCTGACACTATAAAATTACCACTCAGTTTGGAATTGCTTGTTGGGAAAATACCACTCAGTGCCAAATTTGAAAGCGTAGGCAGCCCTGTGAGAACTAAGGCACAAAATGTGAAAAGAGTTCAGCTTCTTCACATTGCTCCAAGAACACTAAAAAAGGTTCAGGCCCCGGCTTTACACAAACCTACGGCCATTTTCCAGCACAAGACAGCCAGATTCTACAAGTAAACTGATTTATGGATTTGTTTTACCATGTTTTAGCCAGGTAGTGAAGTCCTATAAATATAAACCTCGAGTAGGGAGAACTGCCCTCTGAAGTGCCTCTTTGTCAATTAAATATAGGGGGAGCCTATTTAAAAAACAAAACAAAACAAAACAAAACAAACAAACAAACAAACCAAAACAAAACACAAAAAAACCCAGGAATTAATTTTCTTACATTAGTAAGGAACTTCATCACTTTTCCCTCCCACTACGAGAAAATAAAAGATAAGGTTAAAGAAATGTAAAATCAAAAGCACAGAATTTAACTCCACTGATTTCAATAGTCATTCTTGACTAAGAAAAAATGAGCTAAAAATATACTCCGTGATTTGCTCTACCTAGGATCAACACAGTCGTTACAGTTAATGCTGACAGTCCCCATCTCACATTCCCCAAACACTCAGAGCACGAAAAATCATTTATCATCGATGCTGACCCCACATGCAGGGCAGAGCTAGTCTTGGAAGAGGGGACTCATCATGCTGGAGCTGTCATAAAAGTTCAGACCAGCAGCCGGAGTCCCTCTATAGCCAACAGGAATAATATACCCTTGGGGAGTCTCTCTCCATCCATTATAATGGGACCCATTATAAAGGGTAGGGAAACTGAGGCACAGAGGCACATACAATCAGTGGCTCACAGTTACGCTCTTTGGAGAGCCCAGCCCCAAGCACAGCACGTGAACTTCTAGCCAGCCCTGCTGGAACAGCGGCCGCTCAGCTGGGAGAAATGAGGTTGCACGCACACACCACCCTCTGATCTTACCTTTACAAGCACTTCTTACCTAAAGGGCATGACCAGGCAAGCTACGAGGAAATCTGCCATGGCTAAGGACATGATAAACATATAGGTGACGGTGCGCAGCCTCTTTTCCACCACCGGGCAGATGAAGACTACCGTATTTCCCAGGAGTGTGATCAGATCAATGAGGGTCAGTATCAGCCCGATGACCACCTCCTGGAGGCCGATCTCTCCCCAGTTGCCACCTCCTTTCACAAAGGAGGAGGCAGCAGAGGAGAAATTAGAGAGCCAAGATTCATTTTTGCCCATCAGCATCTTCCCACTGTTAAAATCTGAAAGAGAGGAAAGGGGGGAAAAAAAATAAACGAGGACTTTAATGCACATGACTTGTAGGTCTATGAAAGGAAGTACAGGAACAATGTTTATACTTCATTTACTTCAAGAAAAAGCCACACACCCTGCTGTGTCTGTGCCATCACTGTCCCATGGCTATCAGTCCCTTAGAAGTGTCTGAAATCCTGACGGTGGTGATAAATATGCAGCACTGGCTGAAGTCCTTCATGGCAATTAAAAGCCCTCCTGCGAACAAAAATGCATCATCAGGTGAAGCGTGATACAACAACAAAGCAAAATAATAATAATTTAAAAAAAAAAAAAAAAAGCAAAGCACTGAGAGCAGAGGGAGGACAAACAAGCAACCGAAATTCAAAATCAAAGCAGCTCTGCTAAATCCCATGGAACAGCATGCCATGTCCACAAAATATGGGCTTGGAACTAGATGATCTTTAAGGTCCCTTCCAACCCAAACCATTCTATGATTCTATATTCCGATTATCATCTTTGCCACCCACAGACCAGGCGAGGCTGCTTGCCCAGGCTGGCTGCTTTCATAACCCCACTATTCAGTACATGCTCTGCCCTGGCTCGTCCTGGTACTTTTTTAGGCTCTGAAGTTAAGAGCTTTACTACCACGGAGGGCAGCTCCATCCTACAGTCTGAGTGGCCGTGCAGAGCTGCCAGCGTCCACACAGGGAGCTTCAGGCAAGTAACTGAGGCATCTCAGGTGCAGCAGTGACCTCACACTCGTGTCCCCTTCTGTGCTGGGAGAGGATGCTCCCAACTCCGTAATGAGGGACGTTTAAGTCGAGGAAATTCACATGCTTGTGTCCACAGCTCCATTCCCAGACTTTGACCAAGTGGTGTCACAGGTACCTGGGAAGGGGGGACCCGTGCGCTGCAAAAATTCCGGCAGTTCAAAATTCACTGGTGTGGCTAATGGGAACACAAAGGCAAAACTTGCAGCGAAAAGAGAATTATACAAATATTTCCAGACATCAAAGTGTTAACATTTAAACACCACCACTTCTCCTGCAACTGGGCTCTGCTTCCACAGTACCCTCATGTCAATCCGACATCCCCAGGGCATCACTACTAAATGCAACATGAGAATGGGTCAGGATTAATGTCCGTGTAGTCCAACATGCCTTATCTCACAGTGGCCAGGCTTTGTCTTAGGAGAATTATAAGAACAAGGCAACGTGTATCAAAATTTACCCAATGCCTGGTTCTCTTCCAGCAGCTTATGATCCAGAATTACCTCTAAATATGGTTTCAAGGACTTGTAAGTCATGAAGGTGTTAGGTTTTCCCTTTGGCTCACGCAAACTTTTAACATCCATGACCTCCTATAGCAACAACTTCCACAGCTCAGCTATACACCGTGCAAAGAAACACCTCTTTCTGTTTGTTTTGAGCCTGTCACCAGATAGTTTCACTTGGTGCCCTTCCTTGTATTGGAAGAGACATCCTGCAAGCAATCCCCATCCACTCTCTCAATGCCACTGGTGGGCTCTTTAATCTCTGTCGCATCCCCCAGCCACCTCATCATCTCTTGGTCAGGCTGAGGAGCCTTCTCCAGCTTGCTCATTCCTCATACAGAAGCGATTGCCGTCCCCTGGCCATCCCTCCTGCTCTTCTGAGCCTCTGAGATGGACCAAAACGGCAAACAATCTCCAAGAGGTAAATGCACTGTGGATTTGTATCAGGCCGTAATGATGTTCTGCGTTTTGTCCTGCTTCCCTTTCATAACAAACCCTAACGTGGTTTGCTGCTTTTGATTGTCACTTAGCACCGAGCTGACCTTCCCACAGAACTGCCTATCGCTATCCAAAGATCTCGTCCCCGAGCAGTAACGGTCAGCTCAGAGCCCGCTGCTTTACATAGGAAAACGGGGTGAAATGAGGAAATTAGGTTCTCTCCATCTTCCTCAAACTCCATCACTTCACAGCTCAATTTCTTCTTCCATTTTAATGCTCGCTGAGCCTCATAAAAGCTTATCTGCAGTTCTTTAAGTCAGGCCTTGATTAAACTTTGTTTCACCTGCAGATATCATCCCTTCACGATTCACAATTTTTCCAGTCAGATATTTATTGAAGCCCACGTATCCCAGCCCCTCTCCCTGTAAAGAGCATTGCTGACCTCTCTTCCGCACAGTAATTCACCACCCACTCCCCCCCTGCATTTTACCTTTTGGACAAGTATTTATTCACACAAGGAACTTCCTTCTTGACTCAGGACTATGGAGTTTCCTTAAAGGCCCCCGCCATGAGGGACCATATTAAAAACCTTTCAGAAATCCAAGCAGTCTACACCAACTAGATGCTTCCCATCCACACGCTTGCTGACTTCTTCCAAGAGCTCCCACATGATTGTGAGGCTGGCTGCCTTTTGTGAAATACCGACTTTTTCCTTGGAGGTAATCATGTATTACACGCACCCACTCATCGTTTAGAACTCTCAGCTCCCTCCTCTGACTTCTATTTACTTGCTGGATTTAGTGGTTTCCTTTCTTTCAAGTCAAAAAAATAAAAATAAAAAAAAAAACCCAAAATCAAGAAATAACTAAAACTGTCTAGAAAAAAATTAAGAAGGAAAGCTCCTCCTCTGCCCCTCCTCAGCAGGGCTGGGACTTGCTGACTGAGCCCTGAAGCTCTCCTGCTCCAGCGCTGAGAACAAGCGGGTTTGTTGAACATCAAGTTCCGTGGCAGACGCCTGAGCAGGCGCTGCTAAGGTCTACAGGGTGTCTTAAGTACAGCAGCCTTATCGAAAATGTTCCTTGGACAACATTTCACATCCTGATAACACCCCATAAAAAAACCCACCAAAATAAAAAGTCCTGCCTCCAGCTCTTACGTCATTGACAGCAAAGAGGAGAATCTGCACCATTCTTTCTAACAGCCCCACTGAGGATGTCATCAAACTGGATGAGCTTCTGCGGAACAGTTTGATTTCAATGCAACCACACTTCCCGGCAGAAAAATTGTCCATCCCATTCTCCTCCCTACGTGGTCCGCACAGACGGCACAGTGACTGCTCTGCTGGCAAAACCAGGAGGTGGCAACACATGGCCGCACAGCTGGCCAGGTTACAGAACCTGCCACCTCTGTTATGTGTCCCACCCCCATCTTCCAGGTCATCTCGTCATCCGCCATCTCCCACACCTGCTGGGAGACGCTGGTGTCCTCACACCTCCAGGGACTCTGTGGGTCTAGAGACAGTCCTCTGATTGCCACCTCAAGTTAACCCCTAACCAATTTAAGCACATCGACACCACCCAGGCAGCCCTACGTTCTCCCAGAAGAGGGTGCATGGTTAACATAGACTCCCAAAACATAAATAGCAAAAATCAGGTTTAATGAAAAATCGATGGTTTAGAAAATCAATGTAAAATTTTAAGGTTTAAAAAAATCAGGTCTTAAGGTTTAAAAAAAAAAATCAATGTCATTTTTTTTGGTCTACGGCCTTGAATAATCATAGATTAGAATGCTGTTTTCATTGCCTGGGGTTTTTAGATGTAACACTGAAATGAGGAGGCTCAGAAGTCGCATCTTCCTTCTCCGGCAAACAATGACTGTGCTCACAGGGTTGTTAAGTATGTATCAGTGTTAGCACAACTCTAATTAAAGCAGATCATTACTTACACAGTGTTGCTCTGGTACTGATCTGTGAACACACACTGCACTCAAACTTTAAGCAGAAGTAGGAGACAGCTATTAGAGCTCATCTTTGCAAGCTCTTCGTGCTACTTGAGTACCACCTTAGCCACCAGCCTGGGTTAAAAGGTCTTTTCAAGTGAAAAACTAACAGCACGTTGCTTAATGGCAGGATCCATCGAGGAGCATGACACAGCGAGGCACAGAGGAGACAAATGTGTCCACAGCCATGAAACATTAGAGAAACTCTCTTGCATCGTACTATTTTTTGGTCGACACAAGGACAGACTGTGGGGCTGGCGGTGAGACTCTCCTCATTTGAGCTCCACAATTTCTCCAACAATAAATATTCAGCAAAAAGAAGGGATGATGGATGTTTGAAACTTCAGGTTTGGATTCTGGGTGCAGACAACAGGGTCCTGCTGCTTCTGGCTCCTTTTCAAGGATCCCCAGGCAGAGGGTCCCTGGAAGCTTATCCACAGCCTCTGTCACAGCCAAGCGCCCAAGCTTGGAGTCTCTCATCCTTTTTGCCTCTGACTGGGCAGCCAGCAAATTACCTCTTGCTAGGAAGTGCTACTCCTCAAGAAAGCAGGGGATGATACGATCTTAACACCTCTGCGGAAATCTCTGGGATGAAGCAGGGTGGGCCATCCTTCCCAGGGATGCACTTCCACAACTTAAATATTGGAGCTTTTAAATTCTCCCATGAGCTGCAGCAGCTCATGTGGTTACGCTGCTGACACAGCACAGCGTCTGTCTTTAACATCAGTCTCTCAGCCTTTCCTGTAAGGAACCCTCTTAAATCAGTGGGGTAAATGCCCAGTTGTACCATGATGTGGGATCATCCCAGGTTTCCTGGGGATTTCAGATGCCTTAGGGTTTACATTGTTCTCATTCGGACCTTACATTTTTTCTTCCCTTCAAAAACTGATGGGCTAGATTCTGCTCTCAGTCTGCCTGAGGGAAGCATCTCCATCATTCAAACAGTTTTCCTTTAATATACTGAAAGTTTGACCTAATTTATTCAGCAGACAAATCCCAAGTAAACGGTTAATTTCATCACTAAATGGTATCTTTTTGTGGCAGGGGAGGGAAAAAAAAAAAAAAGCTCTGCAATCTCAAGGCTGACTGCACTTTAAAATCTTAGAAGGATAATGAAAATTGGAAATATATTTGCTTCCAGACTCTGCTCCTCTGCCAAACCAAGTACAAATCAGCGTATGACAGCATGCAACTCTACCTGCCCCAGGACCTCAAAACATATTTCCCTCCTCCCCTTTGCCGTGAGATGAGGCTGCAGTAATTTGTGGAAGAGTGCACTGCTCTGCAAGGCTGGCGTGTGGTGGTGAAGGAGGAACATCCCTGGGGATGCTTCCACTTGTAAAACACACATTCAAGGAGGCCATGCAGCAAGCGAGCCTTCGCACTGACTGTCCTTTTCTCTCCCTCTTCCTCCATCCAACTCTCCCATTTGAGGGGCCGTATTTCTCAGGGCGTGAATGGTTTCTTTCCACCCCTACATCAGTGCAGAACAACTCCTACAACCTCTCCGACAGCTAACCAGCCCCGGGTCCGAAAACCAAGTAAAACACAGGATCTTTACCTTCAAAACTGGTGGTGGAATGCAGCCAGCTGGCTCGAAGCAGCTCAGCAGTACAGCTGAGCCGGGTGTGCGGTGCTTTTCCCAGCAGCAGGGTACGAGGGATTCACGCCAGCTCGCCAGATCCCATCCCACGGAGCTGCTCCCAGCCTGGCTGGGCACAGCTGGTGGTTTCTGCCCCAACGCAGGATGTCGAGCCGGCACCTGTGAGACAGTACAGGGGTTTGCCCTTTGAGATGTCCCCCCCAGCAGAAGCGCACGCTTTTCCACAGCAAAAGCAAGTCTATTGCAACCACCTCTCTGAGGAGCGAGGAGAGACTGGAGCACTATCGCAGCAGTAAAACTCAAAACAAAGTTAAACCCGAGCCGCCAACGCAGGGGTGCCCACCAGCATTAGGGGAATGACTGAGCCAGGGTGCCAAACCCCAGTCCTTGGCCGGGGGGGGAGGTGGGGGGGACGGCAAAACCCCCAGACCCTGGGCTGCAAAAACTCCAACCCCTAGGGTGCCAAAATCCCACCCACCGGGGGTCAAAAACCCCAACGCTCGGGGTGGGGTGGGGGAGCAAAACCCCAACGATGCTGGAGGGCGTATCCCTCCCTGAACCAGCCCGGAGCAGGGGGAGACTGTCCGGGGAGGGGCTGGGGGTGTCCTGCCCGGGAAGGGGGTCTGTCTTGGAGGGGGGGCGGGGGGGGGGGGTGTCTCTGCCCGGGGAGGAGGCAGTGTTTGGGGGGTGTCCTTCGGGAGAGGGGGTTACAGGACCTACCTGAGGGGAGCCTGCTGGAGGAGGGGGGTCCAACCGGGAGGGAGGAGCGGGGGCAGCCCTGCCCGGGGATGGGGATGCCGGCGGCGGCACTTGCCGGCAGCGAGGCGCCGCTGCAGCCCGCCTCCCGCGGGGGCCGACAGCCGGGGGAGCCTCCGCGCTCCTCCGCGCTCCTCCGCCCTCCTCCGCCCCGCTCCTCCGCCCCTCTCCGCGCCGGGAGGCTTTTCACCCCTCCGGGCTCCGTGGCTCCCCGTGGAAACGGTGCATTTTGCTGCGTTTAAACCTACCCCACAGCAGCTGCACGGGCACGGCAACGGCACAAACGGATAATTTTTTTTTTTTTTTTTTTTTTGAAAAAAAGAGGCGTGCAATCGGAGTGGCTTCCCTGTTGCTAAAAGCAAAGGGGCGCTTTGTTCATAAACTAAACCAAACTGCTAAAAAATCCCAGACTTAAAGAGGAATCTGTTAGCACTAGCGCTGCTGAGATGTTCCCTGCCCAGTCCCTCTTTGCCTTTTCGGGAAGGCTGCGAGGGGCTCGGTGCCATGGAATGGTGGGCGCTGGGTTTTGGAGCAGAGCTGGCCAGGTGGGAAACTGGGCACTGGGTTGTTCGGGCATGTCCCTTGGGGAAACCCGGCTAACTTGCCTCCTTGGAAAGGAGAGGTCCTCCTCCCAGCTGCAGGTCTGGGCTCGAAGGACTGACTGTCACCTCTTGGACTCCTCGGGGAGCTGACTCAGCTCAATGGTCTGGCAGAAAATTAACTCGGCAAGAAAAGGTACAAAAATTGGGTTCTTTGGGTGCTTGGGTGAGTGTCATACATGAAGCTGGGAATGTGTTAACCTCATCCATAGCTCCTGTTCTAAAATAACCACTCAAATCACACCCAAACACATCAACTTTTCACCCTTGCTTGCTGTCACCAGAAACTCCCTTTCCTTTCTCACTTGTTTTCCAAAGACAATCACTAAGTTTTTGGACTGTGGTGTCACCCATCACCAAAAATGCCCTGGTAGAATTTTGTCAATGAGTCTGGAGGGGAGACCTCTTGAGTAGGCTTGGTGGAAAATAAGATTTACTGTCCTCTCCCTGGAATAGCTCAGCTCTTGGCTGGCCATTGGACTTTCAGGTTTCAAATTTGTGTTTGACATTAACAATCAAACTGTGACAGATGAGCATGTTTGGAACATTTTATGTCATATTTATTGGTTCACAAATAGCAGATTACCCTTTGAAAGTAATAAAATCTACTTTAATTGATGCTTTTCCACTCCAGGAATGCAAAGGAAGGAAGGAAGGAAGGAAGGAAGGAAGGAAGGAAGGAAGGAAGGAAGGAAGGAAGGAAGGAAGGACACAATCATCTCTGTGTTTTTCACACAATCTCATCTCTGTATTTTTCTTTATAAGTATAAAATATTTTTTATAAAGGTGGAGAAATAAGTAATGCATGGATTAGAGTATTTTGTGAATCTAGATTAATTTTATTACTTTAGTCAACATAAACTGTGTGTTTCTGAGGAAGTCAGTTTTGACAACTTGGGTGTAACGTACTTTAACATTGCTGTGTTTAAACTTATAATTTACATTTCATTTTTTAAAAAAAGGCTTTTATAAAACTTGAAATTTGAGCAAAATATTTTATTTCTGATCAAAAATGACAAATTTCAAACACAAAGAGAACTTTTTTGTACTGTTCACCAGTTCTCTTTGCAAACTGAGCTCTTGCAGCCACTTTCTGACCTCTTCCTTCACACTATTAGTGCCACTGAGCCAAACGAGAGCACCTGACCAGGGAAGATAAGCAAAGGGGAATATGTTATGATAAAAATAATTTACAGATTGAGGGGTTTATTAAAAATCTTGTACCAAACTCTGTTGTTTCTCCAGTTCTGACAAGCAAACATCAACAAATAGAATTAAATTATATATATATAAAATACATATCAATTATATATTATTTTTATATATAATATATATATAAAAATACAGAAACAAGAAAAAACTTGTAATTTTAAATAATGGCTAATTTATCTTTTTCTCTTTTTTTTGACAGAACATTCCTAAATCATGCTTTTTCATAGAATCACAGAATCATAGAATAGTTTGGGTTAGAAGGGACCTTTAAAGGTCATCTAGCCCAAACCCCCTGCAATGAGCAGGGACATCCTCAACTAGATCGGGTTGCTCAGAGTCCTGTCCAACCTAACCTTGAATGTTTCCAGGGATGGGGCATCTACCAGCTCTCTGGGAAACCTGTGCCAGGGTTTTACCACCCTCACTGTAAAAAATTTCTTCCTTATATCTAGTCTAAATCTTCCCTCTTTTAGTTTAAAACCATTACCCCTTATCCTACTGCTACAGGCCCTGCTAAAACGTCTGTCCCCATCTTCTTTATACGCCCCCTTAAAAAGTATTGACGGCCCATGACAAGATCTCCCTGGAGCCTTCTCTTCTCCAGGCTGAACAACCCCAGCTCTCTCAGCCTGTCCTCATAGAAGAGGTGCTCCAGCCCTCTGATCATTTTTGTGACCCTCCTCTGGACTTGCTCCAACAGGTCCATGTCTTTCCTGTGCTGAGGACTCCAAAGCTGGACACAGTATTCAAGGTAGGTTCTCACCAGAGCGGAGTAGAGGGGCAGAATCACCTTTCTCGACCTGCTGGCCACTCTTCTTTTGATGCAGCCTGGAATACAGTTGACCTTCTGGGCACATTGACAGCTCATGTCCAGCTTTTCATCCACCAGCACCCCCAAGTCCTTCTCAGCAGGGCTGCTCTCAATCCCTTCATCCCCCAGCCTGGATTGATACAGGGGGTTGCACCAACCCATGCGCAGGTCCTTGCACTTGGACTTGTCGAACCCTCCTTTTTCTCCACCTCTATTTCCCTTGAATTCATAGTTCAAAAACCCCGAAAGAACTCGCTTCTGTGCCTAAATTAGAGTTAATTGGTCATTACCATTACCACGGGCCGGAGGTGGCCGTGTGGCAGCAGCTGCCGCTGTCCATGGTACCGGCGGGGCGCGCTGCCCTTCCCGGCGCGCAGGGACTCTGCCTCGCTCAGCCAACAGGACCTTCCTCTCGCTGTGGCTTTCTTTGTCTCTGTGTAATCTAGGAAGGCTGTCAGACTCGAATAATAGAGTTTTTACAGAGTAGAGAGTAATAATAAAAGCCGGTAGTTCTTCAAGTGTAATGGCACCGATCCCAAAAAACTGACAAAAAAGATAGATAACACCTCAAGACGATGCAGCAAGTGTTTTGGAAAAAGTGCTGCAAATGCTGTGTCAACCACTCATATTAATGTCACCTGTCATCGATATGACCTGTCAGCATGTCACAAACCGTCAAAAAACATGGTAATATTTAATACTTATTGTAATTTCTAGGATATTGTCAAGCACGAATTTCCAGGATTTTATCTCATGGGTTGCTGGGGTTTTGTTTTTACATTATACGCAATGCTACCTGGAAAGGGAGGAGTGAAAAAAAAAATGAATTTAATTGACTTTCTGATCTTGGCAACAAGAAGTGTAATAGGAAATGTGCATTCCAGCATCTTTTGCACATCAAAAGCAGCTTGATCTCCAAAAATCTGAACAGTAGGAGAGCTGTATTCATGCAGACACCAAGGTACAGCCAAAGGTAGAATGCAACAAATTTCCTTAAATTGGCAAATAAGAGGGTATGGGGTGTGGAATACTCAGGAATGCTTTGAGGCTTCATTTACCTTTGGTACCCACTTGGAAAACATTGTTTAAATCCCTGGGAGGGGGGGAAGGATCTTGGATGAATGTGTTATGTTGCCAAGTGGAAAGATACAGGGAAACACTTTCCTCAGTGGGTTTTAGACATCAGGTCTTCGGCAGTGGGGATACTGCAATGGCATATGATAACCCCATCACGCAAATATATCTGCCAAATGCACAGAGAACAGCAAATAAAAAAAGGCCTGTAAATCACACAGATTGGGTAAATAGGCACATAGGAGTGGCAGTTTTGTTTTTGTGTCTTCTCTTTCTTTGACTTTTTAAGGGGAGCCTGTCACGATGGTACTGCCCCTTGTTCAGCACCTTTCTCAGGGCAGCTGCATGAAAGGTAGAAGGAAGAAATGAACATTTGTTTTCCTGTCTGTCTTGATTTAGCCAGGTGTGAAACTGCTCAAACAGTTGTCTCTACCGTTAAATAACTCTTTAATAACTCTGCTGAGTGACAGGGTTTCTGAACAGAAGCCACCAAAGTCACTTGCTAACCACTGCTTTTCTAGCAGCACTATGGATCAGAGGCAGCTGCCTCCAAGGTGTGATTTCTGTCAGGTTGCATTAGCCTGCTATGCTTGATTTCTGTATAAATGGTGTTAGTCATCAGCTCAAGCAATGAAGTTCCTTTGACACATGATACCTGCTGAGCTCCCTGATTGTGCTTTTTTAATATCTTATGTGCTGTTGTGTCTGAGACGTTTCTTGTACTTGATGAATTCTATCTGACAATTTCCCTTTCAATTTTCCCTCATCAGACCCCATATCTTTATATTTTCTCTTTCAGGTGGGTTTTGTAATCCTTCTACCTTGATATATTCACTCCTAAAATGAACATCAAGGGGTTACTCCTATTGCCTGCTGCAGGCATTCAGCTCAGCTGTTCTATGCTGCTTCCACTTGCCCCTCTGACCCCAAAAGTGGTCCCACTTTTCTCCAATGGCTGTGTAGGGGATATACACTCCCAATATTTCCTGTCTCAATTGTATCTAATTTATATTCTGGAAGTAAATAATACAGATACTCCCGCTGGCCTTCCGCGTTTGGCTTCTAGTAATGTCTCTGATAATACACTTCTAACCCTGCAAACACCTCCATGTGTTTGTGCATGCCCTAGCTGAAGTGTAGCCTGTGTCATTCTGTTGGAAAATCAGGGTCCTCCTGCTTTTCAAAGAAACTAGAAATCCCCAAAACATTCATAGTGCAATCCATGGGAATTACTGGAGCCTGGGGTAGAGTTTCTCAGGCACTTATTTTCATAGCACTCATTAATTCAAGGCAGGAAGATGGATATATAGTTATTGAATTATAGAAAGAATAAAAGAAAAACAATCCTTAAAATTTAAACTATCTCAAGGCAGTAAGTGTTTTTAAGCATCAGGAGGTTTTTATGGAAGTGCTCACTGGTTTTGGTCTTATGGGCAATTTTGGGTCATTGGATCAATCCCCCTTGGAGAGGAAGAAGAGCAACTGTAATTTAAAAACTCCAAAACTCAAACTCTAAAATGCAGAAGTCTCCCATCCAAGTGCTAATCCAACCCAGTCCTTCTTGGTGTTGAGGATGCAAATGTAATCTCTGACAAAGAGCAGGATTTGACAGCTGCAACAGAGATCAGGGCAAGGAGGAGGGCTATTTTGCAGGGGAACTCCTGAGGGTCTGTGTGACCCATGTTGAGAGGACAGTGTATCCTTGGTAGCTGCTTGTTCATGAAAATGAGTTTTGAAATCCTTATTCTGTTGTTCTACATGAGCGTCTCATTGGTACAAACAAGCAAAGTGCAGTTGCCAGAAGGACCTGTGGTCACTCTCCCCATACCTCTGCTTACAACCCCTCAACTGCAGGGCTGTAGGTACTGAAACAAGTTAATTAATATACGGAATTATGCATCCAAATTCTGTTCTATTATGGATTCTCCCTTGAGCCAGAGAATAGTTTGAGGCTTGTAAGCTGTAAAAACGTGTTCAGAAACAGAAATGACATAGCACTGCCCATGACTTGTAATGGAGACTGTTCCTGAACGCTCTTTAATGTTTGAATTGCTCCTTGTGGCTTTATTTCAGCCACACTCAGGTGTTACTCCACACAGCAGCGAGCAGCTCCAGCTGAATCTTCATCACACCTTGGGGAGACCTTGGTGTTTTATCCCATAGAGTAATAATAGATCTGATGCTGCCAGATCACAATCCTTTCACACTGACTGATAATCCAACAGCCATAGTTATGCCTGAGAGATCCTATAATTCAAATAGAGGTATCTAAGGCTGGCAGGAAAATATCTCTGAGTTTACATGAAAGCAATCATGATTTTTACAGTAGGACCAGCTGTTACATATCAGGAGACTTTCTGGGAACTTTGGTTAGCTTGCATTGAAGTGTGCATGTATCTGCTACATATTCTAACGAAATTGCTTGCTCACATCTCTGAAGTGGCTTGTTTATCTCTTTGCAGCTGCTGGGCAGACGCCTTCTATTTGTGTGGGAGATTTCTCCAGAAATTTGATGGTACTTCTAAGCAAAATGTTTTTGCCTGTAAAAGGGCATGTCCTAGTTATCAGATGGTCAGGTTTTCAACATGGGCACACTGCTTTCCCTTGTTTATACCACTGCACTTTCACCTGAGGATCACGGTGTTTTGCAAACAAAAGCCCATTGTCAAGAAGGAGCATTGGTATTTTTACCCTTATGTTAATGAGGAATAAACCGAAACCCAGTGAGTAAGACCGACATTCCCCAAAGCACTCTCTAATTATGGGCACCTCCACTCCTAAGCGTCCAGATTGGGATACCTTGGTTGGGTTTGCAGTGGGGTTGTGTAATTAAGTCTTGCGTGTGCTTTGGGTTCTCAAAGACCTTCAGAAAATTCAAGCCCAAGAGGTATGAAGCTGTTCAAACTGAGTCATCAGAAATGAGTGGACATTTTTGTAAACCGCCGTTGCTTGCCAAAAACTGCATAATGACCCAACGTCATGGTCTGAAACAAAAACTGTGAGTTCTGTGTGTTAACTATTAGGCGTTTCTGATGTGTGAGAGGGAGAAAAATATAAATTTAGTCAGAAATTACACTGAGTAAGCACTAGGGATCTGTTGCAGAGACCATGTAGGGGAGTTGCAAAGGCATTTGTTGACCTTGGAAGAAAAGGCCCCCAGTGGACACAGTGATATGCAAAACAGTGTCCTGAGAGGGAGGAGAGCACTGAGGGCTCACAGGCAAAACAACTGGTGGAAAAAAGACAGTATATCCTACACACCGTATCAGGATGCAGTATCTATTTGAATAGCTTTGGTATTTTCACTTCTTTCCAACAATTCTGTTTCATGTGTCTATTGTTTTTCTAGTAACAGCGCTGAAATTATTTTATAACTCATTGGGAAAAAAAAAAAAAAAGCCATCTGAGAAACTTATCATTGAAACCACTTGTCAGGCTGGAAAAAGTTGCCAAAGAAAATTTTCTTTTCCATTTTTATTGTTTTTCTGACAAGCTGGACAGGGGCTGTTTTCTCTTGTGCTGCAAAATCTAATTATATACATACATAAAAAAATAGACGGCACTAACCATTTGTCTCGCGTGACTCACCACTGTCTTTCCAAATGTCATAAATGCTGGCAAGAAACCTACAACCACGAAGCACATTAGTGTCTCACAAGGCTGCTTGGCTTGATTACAGGCTGGCAAGGATTAGGCTGAGTAATTGGGAGAAGATGGGAGGAAGATTTCACTGGGCATCTGGGATTATTGTGTGCTGGAAACATTGCAGAAGAAAAACCACCGAGAGACAACCTAGTGCCTTCAACGGCAAGCCCCATCACAGGGTGTTAAGGTTTGTACAACCCAGACATAAAGAAACAGATCATTGTCCAGGTGGAAGAGGAGACACCCACATTTGGCAACACCTAAAGACAACAATGTCTTGGACACAACCATTCCCTGGGAATGGCTTTCTTCTCATGCACTCTGTTACTGAAGCAGCCACAGAAACCAAAGCCCAGACCTACTCCTACTGAGTCTCTGCTATCATAACTTTAACTTCTTGCCCCGGATAGACCTTGGGAAGCGTGCTGAATGGGACAAGCTACACTTGTATCGCAAACACAATCTGAGTGCTTCTCTGGGGTTGCCGTGCCTTAATCAGGCTGTCCGGTTCTAACCCAGGAGGTCAAATTTAGCCTTGCACCTAAAATAAAGGACTGTGAAACTGTAACTTGGGCCTTCTGTTTTAAAACAAAAAGTGGACCCCTCTCTGGATTACATCGTCATGGCCATCTCCTGTGCAGGGGTGAGGCTGATGCCTGAAAGCTCTGCTCCGGACTAGGCGGTGGGGAAGAGGGTTTCCAGTACACCATGGTGGGACCCCAGACATCCTCACCAGCATACACCTTCTCACATGGCTGCAGACAGTGCTGCACAGTAAGTGCATTTTGCTTCCTCACAGACCTCACTGGAAGATCGGGGTCCCACTGGGTGGTACAGCACAGCTGCTTCTCTGCCCTGGGACCACATGTCGGGGCAGACCAGAGCCAAAGAGAAGTGCATTGGGCTGAATAGAAGATGGGGCTAAAACAGTAAGTCTCAGTCTCAGAGCATCAGACACAATGAATCTGCTATAGACAGCCTTAACAAATAAATACATAAATAAAACGTCAAAGTTACTTCTGAAACGCTGGAGAACTTTGAAGAAACTCATCCCTTCGGAGCAAGGTGGGCAGCGTATTTCTGGAACACAGTGTTTCTTAAATGCTCTTCCCCAACATTCATGGCACTGATTTGCTGGCACAGATACTGGTGCCAGGATCCTATCTGTTCCAACAAGAGCCATTCTCATTTCAATTTTGCAACCCCATTTGAAAATGCATCCCCTTGCTGTTTAATTTCCCATCCCCAGAGCGCAGCGCTCGGTCTCATTCACATGCACAGCATTTCCCTGTGCGGTTCGAGCCAGGGCTGGCTGCTGAGCTGTGAAATGTGTGTGCTTCCACACCGCCGGCTCCTTCCGATGTGCCTGGAGCAAAGACTTTATCTCACTGGGTGACGTCAGGATGGTGATGCCTGATTTTCGGAGAAGATTCAGAATAGAAAATTACAAATCAGGAAGAAATATTCAGGTAGACAGGGAAAATGTGGAAAGTAAAAGAACTAGGCATGATGGTTTTTTGGCACGCGACTGTTTAAATTTCAGGCCATCCTATGCTGCGTTGAGATATTGTGCTGTCTTCTACAAACTGATACATGATGTTTTTGCCATTGGGCAAATACAGTTGTGGTTTATTTTTAGCTTTAATTGTGTATCTCCTTTCAAATCTTATCACTGCCCACCCAGATCAAGTGGAATGGACATAAATACAAACGTAATGTAGACTACCTTATGCTGAAGAGCACAGCAACAGCAAAGTAATATTTTTTTTTTTTTTCCCAGGCATTTAATCTCAAATCCAGGAAAGACTTGTTTACCGGTGTGATTCATAGCTGAAGAATAAAATGTTGTCTGGCAATGCTGATACTTCACAATTTAATATGGATTTTTACCTTAGGATCTCAAAATATTTACAAACCTTAAAGCCTGATCTAAACAGCAAATAATCTTTTTTTTTTTTCAATAAGAACACGATTTTCCCCCCACAGTACCTCTCAATATAATCACAATTACAGTTACAAAATACTTTAGAGCTGTATAACTTAATTCCCTTGCCAGTATAGAAAAAACTTTTACTAACTTCAGTCCATTGGTGATGGTAAATCCATAGAGCGTTCACATATAAAAAACGTACCACCACTTGT
This sequence comes from Fratercula arctica, assembly GCA_947846985.1. Classification (NCBI taxonomy): domain Eukaryota; kingdom Metazoa; phylum Chordata; class Aves; order Charadriiformes; family Alcidae; genus Fratercula; species Fratercula arctica. The sequence continues at coordinate 47,101,876 of CANTUZ010000004.1, forward strand.
CTTTTTAAGCTTAATTAATGCTGTAATATGCCTTGCAGCTCCATGGGTGGAAAGTTGAACAGAGCAGTCAAAGCCTTGCTGTTCCACCGGAAAGTGTAGGATAATTGCCCACGGTTGTGCTGAGAATACACGCCTGATATGAATATCTAGGGAAGTGTTTGTAGAAGTGAGGATGTGTTTAAACTAGCAGGATGAGAAACATGATGCTTTGCTGTGATGGGAAATCAAACTCTGGCAGTGGCATTTTGCTCCAAAGGTAAGAAAGCCCTGGGGAGATTAAAGGAGCATGTGTTGGAAATTAGGTGTCGTACTCCAGGGAGCTTTTTTTTGTATAAAATGTGTGAATTTTACTTGGTCATAAAGTCCGGATGGCAAGAGAAGGGCTAGGATATAAATGCAAGGCCAGTGAAGGAAGATAAAAAAGGAAACTGTTTGGGAGCCAGTAAGAATCGTTGCACATGTCGGTAGGTTGTTAAGGGCGTGCGTGCAGTGTGGCAGCAGCTCCTGGCACCTCTGCTGGGGTTGCCCAGCTGTGCCCTCTGCCGCTAAGCGACTGACTCTGCTGGGTCTCAGAAGGTAGCAGGAGAGAGGGAAATGTCATTTGATAGGCTATGATATAAAATCATAGAATCATAGAATAATTTAGGTTGGAAAAGACCCTTAAGATCGTCAAGTCCAACTGTTAACCTAACACTGCAAAATCCACCAGTAAACCATGTCCCTAAGCACGATGTCCACACGTCTTTTAAATATCTCTGGAGAGGGTTATTCAACCACTTCCCTGGGCAGCCTGTTCCAATGTTTGACAACACTTTCAGTAAAGAAATTTTTTTTAATATCCAATCTAAACCTCCCCTGGTGCAACTTGAGGCCATTTCCTCTCATCCTGTCTCTTGTTACTTGGGAGAAGAGACCGACCCCCACCTCGCTACAACCTCCTTTCAGGTAGTTTTAGACTAAGAGGCTGAATAGACATCAGACATCTCATCTGCTAAGACGATGAACTACTATGAGCTGGAAAAGGTGGGCTCTTTAGGAACAGGACAAAAATCCATCTTGTCAAAACCCTGTCCTTTCCAGGAACAAACATAAAGAAAGCGAGGAAGGGAATGAAAAACTTGCAGCATCATTCATTGGTGGGGACAACAGAAATTGTGGTGGGATATTGCCCTGCCAGGGGACCAGCAGATCTCTATATCGGCTCCTTGCTTTCTTGTATTTGCTTTCTTTTCTCTTTCCCCCTTTTCTGCCAGCTGAGTAATTCTCTCCTAGGAGTTCACATAAAGGAGTGCACCAGGTGCTGTCTCTGTGCAGATCTATAACACACATTACTTTATCTAGCCAGTAACTAACCCAATAACAAAGCCCAAAAAAGTATTTCTGTTGACACTGTGTCAGACTGAGTCATAATGACTCTCAAAGACCTCCTTTCACAATAATAATCTGTCTGCTTTCCGCTGCCTGATCTGGAATACTAAAACATAGATTTACCTACTTTTTGGTTATTTCTTTTTTCATGGCTGGCTTCAGCTTTGGCAATCTGATCTTAATAGAGTTTGGAAATCCTTAATTCTGATGAACACCTTTGTTGTCTCAATGAGAGAACATCCACTTTTCTTCCATTTCCATTTTATGTGCTTTTGGTGTTTGAGCTTCTATCGCTGACGTATTGTAGACCAAGTATATGAATATATGATATATATATATGCGTGTGTGTGTCTGCTGAGAAAACTCTGTTTGCACTTAATAACATAGGTGGGCTGTGTTATATTTTTCAATCAAAGGCTTGCTTTCAGGGGAAATTTGGAGATATTGGGATTATAGAGCCAAAGTTACAATTTCTATAATAAATGGAGAAATATTCCTGTTCTGCTTTCTTCCAGTAATTTTATTCTTATCCTTTGGAGAGCAGAGTGCTGGAGTAAAAGCCTGTATGATTTAGTGTCTGTATTGACTCTGTGGTTGCGCTACACTCAAATCCCATTTTCTGCACACAACGGAAAGTTTCCCATCTTCTTGTCTGCAAAGGCACATTGCTGGCTCATGTTCAACTTGATGGCCAGCAAGACCTCCGGATCCTTTTCTGCTGAGCTGCTTTCCAGCATGATGGGGAATTTGCTTAGTCTTCTCTCAAAATCAAAAGAAAAACAATCACTTTATGGAGAAATAAAGGCTGACAACACCAACAATGCATGCTGTCCTCTGATTTCCTGTCCACACGGTCCTCTCAGGTGGGACATATGTGTAGATAGGCAGGGATGTGCGGTAGTACTGAGACATGGATTCAAATCAGAGGAGATCTGTGGTGCCTCTGTCACTGGTGGGATGTGGGTTCATGTGGAGTGGAATTTTATTTCTTCTTATTTTTCCAGATGTTCTTCCAAATCACCTTTTGAGATCAGTGGCTAACTCAGGAGCCCAAGTACATGGCAAAATGTCTGAGGAGCAAGAGAAGCTTTCCTGGTCCCTCTGTTCAGCCAGGAGGGCTGGCTGGCTGGGAAGGTGCAGGAGGACAACCGCGCGCAAGGGCTGAGGAAACCTTCCCATCCCTCCATCCAGCAGGAGAGCAGTTTGCCCAACACTGCTGGCAGAGCATCACCAGGAGCCTTTGGGCACTCTGACATGAACGAGCTGGAATTGGCTGCATTTTGCAGAAACTTATGGTCAATAACTAGTGCTCATCCATTAAAACCACAGCTGAAGCAGAGTCCTTTGGCTCTGAAGGCTGAATCACACACTATACCAGGAATAAAATAAAGAAAATAAACTGAGTTGAAGCCATCACCACAGACAGTGAAGACTTCACAAGCCGAATAACCAGTGGTAGGATGCTGCCAGCTTCAGTTCTGATGCTCTAAGTGATCAACAGGTCACCATAGCATCACAAGGAGGATCTGAACACTTCTCATGTCAGAGGTTGAATTTAAATCATTTTAAATTCACTGTTACATTAATGCTGAGTGATAAGTACCTCCCCGCATCTTGGGGATGAGTCTACAGTGGAAGAGTTGGCAACGGGTGACTTGTGTTTCTGATGTGCTAAAATCAGACCCAACACGAGGCAGAGATCCGGCTTTTTAGCTCTAAGTGACTGTGGGGCAGGGTGTCTGCCTGTCCTCTCTGGGGCACCTTCCCAAAGGTGGCCATCCCTGTGGTCTGATCTCTGCTGGGTGGTCACCAAATGTCTGAGGTTTCTGCGGAAAGCCCAGCAAAGTCAAGTCCCCAAATACAGAATCCTGCATTTCCCAAAGCTTCATCCCAGGGAACAGGTCCCTTTGATGTCCATCAGATCTTAGGCTGTCAGGCATTTTTTCTAGATTATTGCAGACTATTAAGAGGGATATGATTTTTCTGATAACTGGATTTTTTTTTCTTCTTTTTTTTACAGCTCCTGTTGCACAGAGCATTAACGGAGAGTACAGTATGCTGTTCCTTTTTTAATGAAAACACAAGATGTCCTCAAAGGCTGCTCTAATTAGAACAATTCAAGCACTTCCCAGTGAGGTGACTACTCCATTAAAAAGAAGAAAAATATTACAGAAATATAGACACCACTCCTCCCCCACCCCACCCACCCCCCCACCCCCACCCCCCCAAAAAAATAGCATATAGAAAAAAATGTTGGGGAACAGAGAACAAAACAGAGTTTCTAGCAAAATGAAAAACGACTGCAATAGGCCAGGGATCCCCCCACTGCCCAGCTGAGACCCAGCTGTCCTGCCCGCTGCCCTTCTGCCTCTTTGACAGGTCTTGGTTTTACATCGTGTTGTGTTAAAGTCTTTATTTTTGGCAAAACAAAGTCCTTTTTTTCTGTCTAGTGCTTGTTATAATGGCCTCAAGGGACCTCTAAATGTTCATTTACTTTACCAGAGTTCAGAAATACTTAGCTCAAAGCCAATTAAGTTTTTAATTAAACAAGCATTAGGAGGAGAATCTTGCATATGAAATTTCTGCCCCCCCCCCCCCTTTTATTTTTTAAGAGACCCAGCAATCAGTAAAGTTTGGCAGCCCCTGCATTACAACAAGTTAAAGCCCAAGAACATTTTTAACCTTTGCTTGTGAATTGCATGACTCACAAAATTGAAGATCTCGGAGCAGAACACTGCAACTCTATTTCTTTTTTCCCAATGTGTTGATTTATGTATTGACCATATTCCCCAGGTTCCTCTGATAGAAAGGCTGTCATTTAAAAAATAAGCAGCATTTCATCTGTGGGCACCGTGCCTCTGTGGATTGCAAAGCCAATATATGCAATTCTGCAGCCAGGCTGTTAAAGCAAGAGCGTGTTCGGTAATTGATCTGCGTCAGCATCCCTCGCCACTTGAATGATAATACATCTTTTAAACAGATTGGTCTTAAAAACTAGAGTGAGCCTGGCAAAAAATAACTGGAGAGATCAAAAAAAAAGAAGGATATGGTAAAAGAAAGTGTTACAGAGTCTCCTCTGTGCAATGTCTTGAGAGAGTATTTAGGCATTTGGTGCCCAGAAGAGGTGGCGGATGATGTTGATTTAAAAAAAGACTTCGGCCTACTTATTGCTTTGTGCTTACCCCAAACCCACAAAATCACATACCAATGGGACAGCGGGTTACAGAAAACATTTCTGTTAGAGGGATGAGTTTGAAACCCAGTCTTTTGTGCTTGATAGCGGGGAAAGGGAAACACTTCTGAATTTTCTGGTTGTACGTAGGCTGCTGATGCGTTTAGTTAGAAAATGAAAAATCCCACTAAAATGTAAAAATCTTTTGAGTTTGGTTGAAAAATAAGTCATGTACAGTGAAAAACAACCAGCTCTAAAGTGAAGTCAGGAGTATTTTATAAGGATAAATTAATCTCAGGTGAGAGTGCTTTTCCGTAAGACCAAATCTATACGAAAGCAATACAGGGAAAGTCCAGTGCTCATATCTTTTCAAAGAAAAAAATATCCATCTTTGAAGATTTTCTAAACTTCTTAGGTGGAGGTACCTAGCAGCACCTCTTCACTAGCTTGTGGTGTAACATAAAATAATGAAAATATGTTACTGCAGCGATGTCAAAGTTCATTGCAGAGGCAGATGTGGGTCATCAGACGTAGAGAATTAGCAGCAGAGGCAATGTTCACCCAAAATATACTGCCAAGGTCCCCAGGAGTGCCTGTGAACTTCCATCTGTGCAAACTAGAAAACGTATTGATTGGCTGTGAGTATAAGATTGAACAAGCAGCAATTCTCCGTGTATAATTCATAGGTTACTGGAGACAACACCCCACTTGGCTGTTCCTTCTGAAGTGGCATCCTTCTCCTGTGGTCCACTCTCATCCCTATCAAGGATAAATGTGGTGTAAAAAACTGTGGCTGGACCCAATCTGTACTTTTCATTTCAAACTTTGACACATGAAAAATAGCCTGTTTTGTCTTACTGCTTGGATTTTAAAATTACCCTTCCAGTTCTGTGTTTCAGAAAAAAAAACGCCTGTTTGCTTTTTAAAGATATAGTTATTGTTATTCATCATTCTTTATCCCTTTAATTGGGGCCCGTTGGTACCTTTTTCAAGTTGGCAAAACCACCAGAAAATGGGAAACCCAACGAATTTTTGTTTCTAAGCTGAGAAACAAATCACAGAATCACAGAACGAGAGGAGTTGGAAGGAACGTTCAGGGATCATCTAGTCCAACCCCCCCCTGCCAAAGCAAGTTCACCTAGCACAGGTTGGACAGGCATGTGCCCGGGCAGGTTTTGAATATCTCCAGAGAAGGAGAAAATTTGGATAATACCCTAAATGCGAATTATAGATGGACTTAGAACATCCCTGAAGAGGAATCAGACAGACAACACCCTAAAGAATCTTCCCACAAAAAACACAGGGACACATGGACTTCCAGTACTGGCTGGATGCAACTGAAGCCGTAATTTGGACTTGTGTACTAAATCCCTTTATGGCCTAGCCATCGGCCTCTAAGTCACTGGGACACTCTGGGAAGCAACCCACATTTAGAAAACACATTTTCACACTGAAATAAATAAATAAATAAAAGTTTTATTTTCCTTTTTTGCCTGCAGGAATCCTTTAAGCAAATGCATCAGACAGTGCCTGCCAAGCGTGGTCAGCTGGGGATGAACAAATACGTGGGAGGAATCTGCCGGAGTCCACAGGGCTCCTGTAGGCACGCGGATATCTGTGCACAAAACCAACACATATCTCCACAGCAGGACTGACCTGCAGCTTTCTAAGCCCCCACAGAGGAGTACCCACTCCTCCACGGCACGTATAGTCTGCCCATGGCATACATGGCAGAGCCATATCTAGCATGTCCTATTGTCAGCCTCACAAGCAATGGCCAAGGCACTTACTGCATCTTCGAAATACCTGGATGAAAACGAGCCATGAGTCTGAGCAGGGATGCATGAAGGATTTAAACCTACTTGCAGCATTCTTGCCTGTCCTAAAGATGTTCTTCAGATACCTGCCATAAGCCAAATGCCCCAGTGAAATCTTTGGCCGCACTGCTTTTCAAACTGTGCCCCATGAGACTCCAACAGGTGATCTGCTGCTGCCTTGCCAAATTGTATCACCGCTACGGTATGATCATTTGAATTCAAAATCCCACAGCAGTGAAACGCACCTGTGTTGGTAGTCATCAGTGGTCCACACTTGGGAGGAAGTTTTTCTGCAGTAAAAAAAAGAACCGGAAGGTCAGAAAAAGACTGAGGATAATATTGTCAGAGCTGCTCTGAAGTTCCCTGCTCAGTGTTAGACCAAACCAATTCTCTTGTTATCCATTGCCACATGGCATCCTCATGAAACAACCCAAAACCCCAGGATTTTAATATTTTATTCGCAACATGAAAAGTTGAGGCTTCATCTTGCCCTTGGCACAATAAATAGACTGACTGAAGCAAGCGTCTACTCTCCTTTATAATTGCAAAATGCCTGCTGACCTGTAATAGGCTGCAGCAGCATGTGTGCTGCATTTCTGGCCATGGAATGGGAGGGAAAATGCAGATTTCATGAAGTGCCAGTGGAGATTTATATTCAGCTGGTTAATATCTCTGAGCTTTCTTCATAAGAAAATGTGATTTTAGTTGTCACTGCTTGTTGCGCTGTGTGGCCAAGTCTGGCAATGCAATTAGTGCTAACCTGGAGGTGACAGGCGTGCAGGGACCACCGCGATGCTTCTGGCATTAATGGATATCACCACTTACCATTTGTGATCTGGCAGTAAAATACGCTTCCTTCCCATGCTGTGTCAGATATCTAACCATCCGTTTTCAGATCTCTGTAATCTTTGCTGCCAGAAAAACTGAATTATGATGGCACAAGACGCAGGCCAGAAGAGATGAATGTTTATCATTGTTGCATATCACACTACATGTCTATAGAGTATCACAAGATGAGCGAAGGTTGGTCAACAGCAAGTGGTACTGTTATGGAGAAAGGTGTGCAGCCAGAAAATACCCAGGTATGGCATTAAAAGCTTGAATTGAACTCCTGAAGCTGATAATTACTGGAGCTTGCCTGGGTGCTTAGCAGGACTTGTATTATTGATAAAAAGACTTGTATTAATGAACGGTTCGTGACAGATAAATGGCAGATGGTAACCGGGTGCAGGAAGTACGGTATGATGCACAAGAGACTGATTAAGAGGAGCTGTAACTTGGACACTTTGTATGCAGGGCACCTGGAGTGTGGGGTGCACATGCTATTTTTCCTGTAAATACGGTATTGTGCCTATAATTGGTTTGAGACACACACATACATATACACACACATACACCCAAATGTATATACATAGTGCTGAATAAAAAACGGTTGAGACCAAATCCTGGGCACAAGGCTGAGCAGCCAGAACTGGCTTTCATCCGCACTAATTAAGGCTAATCCTCTGCAGCAGGTTTGCCTTGGAGAGCCATGCAGTAAGCTACCAATTCAGTTACGTGGACCACAGTGCTTCAGCTGATTTCCCTGGCCCTCTCGTTTAGGAGCGTAGATGTGCCTTCAGGATTCCTTTTAAACCCATTCTCCGTGGTTTATTTAAATATGGAAACAATAAAAAAAAACCCAACAGTTTTCAATACCATCCCCCAGATATGATTATTAATTATTCATACTGATCAAGGTTTTGAGTGATCAAGGGACAGATAAGTGGGTTCTTGCCATCTCTAAGGGGAAAAAAACAGACAGTGCTTGAACAGAAAAAAATCCATTACAGGATGTGCAGTAACTGTGGAAAACCTGAATCCAGGAGCAGCTTTATGAGGGGATGACTCAGACATTGGTCATCCCCAGAAGAGTGGTCAAAACAGTCGGGAATACAGTGACGGGAAGGCACCTGCATTGCAGAGCTGAGATGACTCACAGGGAGAGCTTGATCTCCAGCCTCTGAGATTTCTGTCCTGTCGTGCAAGCCCCAGGAGCATCCCCAATCCATGCAGTTCTTCCTTCCCCAGCAGCTGCAGGCCTGGCAGTCTTGGGCTCACACTCAAGAACCTTCCCCCTCCTTCCCAGAGATGAAATGTGGGGGGAAGAGAGGGTCCCCTTCAATTCATTCAGAATGAAAAACTGGGTTTGGCCACAAAGCCATTTAAAAATTCAGATTGGTTTCACTGAACACCATGTGCCAGCATAGCTAGCACGTAGGGACAGCTGACTCTACCCTGGGAAAGGTGGCTGATTGGATTAGGTCAAAAACAAATGGAAAATGACCATTATAATTTTCCAGAAGACAGACTATTGTCTTCTCTCAAGTTCTTCTGCTTTCCTGCCCTATTCTTTAAAAGCTAGAAATGTGTCAGTGAACAGAGAAGGCCTGATTCCAGCTCAAAGACTATTCCCAAACTTCTTTTAACCTATAGCAATTTGCTCCCCAAACCACAAAACACCCCATCCTCAGACTCACCTGACACCCCGTGCCCCGATCCCAACCAGGATGGGCTGATCTCCATGACCCACAGGCACTCCCGGCTGCCTGGGAATCTCCAAGTTGTTCTCCATCCCAAAGATGTACACCACCACCCTCTTCTAAGCCTTCCAGCCCTTTCTTAGTCAACAGAGGAACCCCATATGGTCTTCCTATAGTCTCTTGCTTCTTCACGTCTCGCCTCCAGAGAGGATTGGAGTTAAATAACTTCCAAGGATTGTGTAAATGCTGCTTTGATGTTTTTCCTGCAAACACAATATTGGGTTGAGAAAGAACTGTATGCAAAGCCAAAGCATCAGAGCTGGCATTTCTCAGGCTGGCTGTGCAGCTCCATTTGGAATAAAAACCATTTACTTTGTATTAGACAAACAGGAAACTGATGCAAGCAACACAACTGCTGAATATCTATCATTCCTTGTATGTGCACTGGCTGGGTTTCAAGGCAGCACTGTACAGGCATAAATATGCTGATGTAACTGAGTTTCATCACCAACATCTGACTCAGGCACACGTACCACCATACCAAGTCCTCCATCATCCTCCCTCACATCAAAAGGTCCTTGAAACGTCAGGGTCCCTGGGGCAGGCAGCACGCTCGCTGCTCCAGTGACCCCACGAGGACCTTCATCCCCTGCGATGAGCCCCTCAGCCTCCTGCAAGCTCAAAGTCTCGCCCTTGTATAAGATGTCCAAGCCTCTATGCAGCCCTCGGCCATCGACATCTGCCCCAGCCCCTATGCGCTGCACAGACTCAGAGGGCATCTTATTCCCCAGGCACATCAGCCGCTGCTCAACTGTTTTTCCTTTGTTTCACCAATTCCTCATTTCTTTGCTAGACTTGAAGCAGTTTCTTCCACTCCTCAAACCTGTACTTCTCCAACAGCCTCACGGGGTTGTTTGTAGTTTTGAGGGCTCTGTTTTGAGCCAGTGCCCCTATTTTTAAGGGCTCTGCTATTAACCTGTCTTTTATGCCCCATCACACCTGGTACCCAGCACCCGTCTGTGCAGCGTGATCATGTAAACAAGCCTAACTCAGCAGTGGCGTCTTGCAAAGCTCGTGTAAGGCACCATTAGCATAAAACCTGCAGCATACGTTAGTAGCAGTACTATTGGTTTTACTGGTTTTATCGCAGGGAGCTACAACTGCTGCAGGCACCAGGGCAGGGAAAAACAAGAGCTTTCAGCCATGGGACTGCAAGCAAAGAGCCACAGCAGGGGAGGTCCTCTCACTAATTTTTTTCAAGTGCTATAAAGTCAGAGCCTCTTGAAATAAGTGGAAATCTTCCCAGGGAATTCAATAGCCTTTAGATGCAGCTTTCAGGATATGTGAGCCCACCTGTCCCCGCAAGAAGGCACAAGGGTGATCATGCCGTAATGAGAAATGCAATCTGATTTTGGGAGACTCTCTGTCACGCGTGGTGCAACGCAGCTGATCTGGCCCTCCAGGTAGATTAGTTTTTCGCTAGAAGGTGTCACAGATGAATTGAAGAGGGTGTAGGTAATTATACACAGTAGGAAATCTCAGCCCGTATCTTTTCTCCTACATGACACGCAAGACAGCTTGACTGAAATAAAATACTTAAGTGCGTGTTTTCACTTTTCGTATTTATTTATGTCTTTTATATGCACATTCCTTGGGTAAATACAGTGAAATCTCATACTGTGAACTGAGACTGAAAGCACGAGCAGTTGGCATAACCAGGCTGGAAGACTCTCATGTGTTGATTGGAGCAGGAGCTTTCTGATGTGACCGCTTGCCTTGTTGACCTATTTAATTAATTGGCTTGTTATCAGCAACTCAGCCAGGAGCCATGTATCATCTGTGGGAATATTTTCCTCAGATATGTGGCCTATAGAGAAACAAAATCTATTTCTTCTTCCTATAGCTTTGGCATCTCATTTTACTGTTGAGTAACACATACAGCTGTAAGTCTCCAGCTGGGCATGGAAGGATGAGAACTGAATTTGCAAATATTAAAGCACGTTTCAATTTGACAACGTTAAAAAAAAAAAAGGAAATGTTTCATAAAGGCTTAGTTCAGTGTAAGATTGGCTCCTCCTCAGGAGGATAGGCCTCACTGGATGGCACCACCGTTCACTGGGAGCGTGACAATGCTTAGGTCTTACAAAGGCCATATGATCCCAGCGTATCTGAGCATTAGGCATGATGTGCAAGGTAAAGAGAAGGCTCAGGCCCCCCAAAAGACAATTTTCTCAAGGCCCAATGACTGAGCAGCTAAAGAGGGAAGTAAAACATTGGGGTCAGCCCAGCCCTTGGTTGAAACATTTTGTTTTGGTCTCACCAAAGGAGAACTGAAAAACACGGACAAAATTAAAACGTTAGTATTACAGAATATGTCATTTCCAATTTAAAAAAAAAAAAAAAGCAACAGTGGAAAATTCCAACAGCTTTACTAGCATGGCTTATATCTGATGGAAGCAAATCCACCAAGCAACGTCCAAGCTGACCACGAAGCATGCAGAGGTGCCAATGTCAAGCCCAACAGCAGGGATGAGTGTTTTCTTCCAAAAGAGGGAGAACCGAGGTAAAGCATTTGGTACCTGCTTGAGCTGAGCACGGGCCAAGCAGTTTCAGGTAGAGGACTTGCCATCATCATGTAGTCATTTATAAATGTAGACTCATTTTTATCTTGCGACAACCTTGGACAGACCTGTACACCATAAATGCAATCATTACGTCTCAGTAATACGTTCTCTTTCATTTTCTGCTGGATGATTCATGTAGTTTTTAATCAAACAAAAGAACCTCTCTTCATTTAAGCAAACTCAAATAAAGGAAGTGAAGACTACTGAAGTGCTTATGAGTTTCTATGAAGGTAGTGTCCCACATTCAAGCCCAGCAGATGTGGTCCTAAACACTAACAGAACCTGAGCTGCCACAAAAAACAACATGGAAACAGGCATGAGGCCAATTTAGGCTGGTTGGCAAGCAAAAGATTTGATTTTAGGAAAATTGGGAGGCGTGGCAGACAGTTGCTTTTGTTCTCCACTGCCAAGCCATCAGTTACTTCACAATAAGCCTTTCTCGCTTCTCCTCTCTCTTTTTCTCCATCTCTTTTGAACTCCATCATTAGCCCAAGAAAGTTTCATTAAAAATATACAACTCCCAAGGCTTTGTTTAATCATCATCCCTTGACAAAAATCATAGTTTGGTGAAATATGTCAATTGACAAGTTCTTTCCCTTTGCTCATAATTTCTGCTCAGGTTGGTGGCTGAGCCATGGATGGGACCTACCAGAGGAGAGCTGGCTGCAGCCCACGGTGGTTTTGCATCTTTAACTCTTGCTACTTCAGCCCCCTCTGAAGAAGGGCATTTCCCACCCTCTCCATGACCGCTACATTATAAAACATTACAAGAAGAACCTGTTCCAACAAAACTCTTAAACACACACTAGCTTTAAGCACGTGGTTAGTTATCTTGTGATTAAGAGATCAGAGATGCCGCACTGGTGAAGACTTCTTCAGGGAAGCACTTCTCCGTGGTGATCCATGGGTACTCTGCTTTTCCGCCCATTGAAGCCGTGTCACTATAGATGTCCCTAAAGTTGTTTTGCTCTAACTATTAATTGCCAAACATGGTAACGGGACTATTTATGAGTTTTAATGTTAAACACATGCTGAATGATTTATTGCATAATTGTGGGTTGGGTGGTGGCCACGGGAAGAATTTTCATCAAAACAGGAGGAAAAGTTGATTTCTCAGTGACGGGGCTGAGGATCAGTCTTTGAATGTTCTCGCAGCCTTCCAGGAAACAGCAGCTTTCAGTGAGCAATGCTGTTTGCAAAGCAAACAGTGTAAGTGTCACAGCACTGTTACTGCAGGTGCTTTTCTTTTACAAGTTTCACATTATACCAACGAGATCCCAAATACCAATGTTTTGACTCTGGTGAGCTAAATTCAGCTTCTGTTTGTACAAACACTTCTGAAATTTTATACCTGTTCTGTCACAAACCACTAGTTATTCCTAACCATGTTCTTCCAAGGAAGCTGTCGCAGTGGGATTTCTGCCTGTTCCCACGCAAGCTGCAGAGAGCATCAAACACCTTTGAGGGCTCAGTCACTCCATGGTGAAGTAGATATTCTGTAGGGGAGGACCAGCATGGCCACAGACGTTGTAGGCTGTCTTTCAGCACTGTGTAATTCATTAAGCTATTCAACGCGGAGATTTTACACCTCTAATGTCCAATGAGATAATTTTGTGGCGAGCTCTAGAAAGCCTCAAAGTAGAGAAACAGTCATTACTGGATTAACCTCCGATCATTTTGAAAGAATTCTCCCATAAAGGATGCACCAAGTTCAGTGTTCAGTCTGTTCTTACGTGCTGAGAAACATAAAAAACAAAATTAAAGATGGAAAAAGCTACTTGAAAATTCATGGTGATGATAAGGGATGAATCCAGAGCATCCTTTTCCCTGAACAGATATGCCACCCCCACCCCACCCCTTTAGGAACATATCCTAAGGAAGGCATTTATTTAGCAATATAGTGGGATGAGGCAGAGTGTGGGGTCCTGATGTCACACCCGCACACACAGTTGCTAAATGACTGAACCTGCACAGCTAAGGGTGCTCGGACTACATGTGGCACCTCCAAAATGAGAATTTCCCCTTCCACCCAGGAGATGGCACTAAGGCATTCACACAAAAGGCATCACTTCAGCCTTACCAGAAACCTATTTTCCCTGAAGTTGTGTGTTGGGGAGAAAAATCTGCAAAATTTGCCTTCATTTGGTTGTGCATCTTTTGATGGGACCAACTGAGCGTCCTAAGGGGGAACATGTTTCTGACTGCTCTGTGAATGCTATCACTTGGATTTCAAATGGATTGTCCTTCTTGTGGCTCCAGTGCATTTCCCACCAGACAACTGGTGAATCAGAGCAGCCTCCATCCATGGATGTTCCTCCGTTTCAGACACAGGGCACCACCAAATGCTTTGGAGAAATATGCCTAGGATCAACTATAGCAATAACGAGGCAATGTGGTCCTGAAAACACCACCTAATCTCCACCAGCCACAGTCTGATTCATGTCCAGCTTGTTTCTCTGTGATGTTTTTTTTTTTTTTCCCTTGGACTTCATGGCTAATGTAAAACCTGGTGTTCTCCATACAAATGTTGCAACCCTTTTTGAATCCTGTTGAGCTCATGGCTGGTGTTATCTGGTGCCGTGACCCCAGGCTGTGCAGAAAAAAGTATGAAAATGGATGGTGTTGAGGTAATGCCAGTATTAGCTAGAGCTTCTCACCTCTTTTTGACCCCAAGTGCTCTTCGATTTTATGCCTGTGTCACTCACATGAAGAGCCTCCATCCGCCAGGTAATGAGAGCATCACTGGGGGCACCGGGGAGGCAGGGAAGTTGCCTTTGTGGCTGCTCCCTTCTGTCATCTGGATATATTTGCATGCATCCCGAACATCCCCCAGCAACACAGTCGTGACTCCCCGGGGCGGTGTGAGAGCTTGCTGAAGCCACACTTTGCACTGTGCTGACTGCTGCCTACCATTTTGTGTGCTTGAACTGGCTTGGGACCATTTCTGTTTCCACAGCAGGGAGTTGGAGGGGAAAAAATATCATTAACAGAAATCGCTGCCAACATCAGACAGACCAATACTGGGAAGGGGCGATGAGGGCTGGAAAAATAAAGGTATGAAAAAAAAATAAATGTAATTCTGGGAAAAGAAATGGCAGGAGGTGGGGATGCAACAGGCTGGATCCTGGGTGCGGGGGCTGAAACGTGCGAGCAGAGGTTTTGAAAGCCCCATCTCTGAGCCTGGTCTCCAAAGCTGGAAAGTGGCTAAATAAGCGTACTGCCAGAATATCCAGGAAGAACATTTATCTTCAGTATCAGCAGCTTCCTTCCTTCTCCCTGGCACACAGTTAAGGTCCATGTTAGCAAAACCAGCATCTGTCTGCCTGATTGAATATCTTCATTAGTGCACCTGACAGGGTGTATCACAACCATATATATTTTGATTTAGCCATTTGTTTCCCCCATGGTTGCCTGTTTCAGTTAACATTTAGCAACATACTTTTTCCTAGTGAAGATGACTTGAAATTACCTTGTACATGTGCCCTAAGCATTTGTCTGGACACAAGCCCTGTCAGCGTAACTAACTGCTGTGGCAGAGCAATGCTGAAATCGGCTTGAGGCATCCGTCTGCTTCCAGCCGAGGGAGGCAGGATAATGACGTTTTTTTCATAAGAGAAACCTATCAGTGAGGCCATGGGATTTATTTTAAATTGTGCAAAAGCACATGTCCCATTAAGAACATCTCTATTCTCGTGGTCTCCTTTCCCAAGGAAACCAAATGTCTGGGTTTCCTCAGCAGCCTCTGATGTGAGTATTATTTTTCCCTATTTATTTTAAGTTAAAGGCAGTTTCATTGTTTCTGCCCTCCAAATTCTGCAGCCACTAGTCCACTATACTTAGCTACAGTGGAAACACCCTCTGCCACCCAAACGCTGCGAGGACTGTGACCAGCAATGTTCCATGCCAGAGCAGGCAGAGGGGGAAGCTGTGCAGATACGCCAGATCCCTGTACCTCCCTGTATCACCTGCTTAGAGCTTGGCCCTGCCAGACAACATTTTGCTAGATCCCCCAATGCTTCTCTTCCTGCAGGGAAACAAAGCCATGCACGTGGCTGTCCTAAGGTCCTGCAGCAAGTTAATGGTAAAATTTGCCATGGGTAAGTGGTGACGGGTTGAAACGCCTGCGGAGTTTAAGGTGCTAGACAGGTGATTCCCTTTGCTGATAAACTCCTTGAGACAGGGAACAGTGTGCTGCTGTGTATATATAGCCCCTGTCACCACCAGGTCTAGATACGCTTGACTGCTGTAAAAGAAACTACTTGTCGTTATTATTATCTTTTGATATTTTGGCAGTATCCATTACGAATCTCTTGCTTAATTGCTAAATACCACGATGATATCTCATTAAAAGCAATACCTTTTAGGCACTAGGGAAGGAGGTCTCTACACCATCTACTCCAGGCTAACTTTGGCGTCAGTTCAGAAGACCCAGAGTCCCATCACTAAAGCCACAGGGCTCAGCAGAAAGGCTGTGATGGGGGCATCAGTCCTTCCCAGGTCTCGGATCGGCGGCCCTGCATTGCCATCTTCAGGCTGGGAGCAGCCTTGCTCCTGCCAGAAATGCTAGAAATCTCCCCCCACGCAGCAAACGGAATTCTGGTTTACCCAGCGTTAGCTGAACTTGGTGGCCAAACCCTGGAAAAAGGTGTTAAATACAAAGGAGGGGAAGGAGCTCCGCAAGGCTGGTACTCAGCTGCCCTGGATAACACGGATATTTCCCTCCCTGTGAGTGCACAAGTCTTTAAAAAGAGTAAATTAACGCAAGCAATGTTGTTTAACACATACTACTTGTCGTTAGACAAAGTTCATTGGCAAGTTTTCTTTAAAGTACATAAACTGAAACTGCCCAAGTGATTTTAGCTGCACTGTCCCCCCCAAAAAAGCCTTTTTCTGACAATGACAAAAGCTCAGGTTCTTGAGAAATTTTAATGATAATATGTGTTTAAAAAGGTCTATGCCAAACACTTCACAGGTATTTGATAAATGTGGTGGTGGGTTTGGAAGGGAGGAGGTTTCCAGGCTTCCAGGGTGATGGAACACACATTGTGATGGACAATATCACATAGACAGCTTGGAGGGCCAAGGAGCTGCAATCACAGAACAACATAGGTAACACAGCCTAAAATAAATCAGACAATCATGGAATAATGTAGGTGTCCTGGCCCAGCAGGGCCAGCTTAGATGAGGTTGCTCAGATCTTGTCTCATCACCTTGTGAATACCTCCCTGCAATTCCCCCACCTCTCTGGTCTCCAGAGAGTTTTTGACCACCCTCATGGTAAAAAATATTCTCCTAATAAGATCTAGTTGGAAAATCTCTTTCTAGGAGCCTACAAAATTATAGAATTATAGAATGGTTTGTGTTGGAAGGGACCTTTGAAGGTCATCTAGTCCAACACCCCTGCAATGAGCAGGGACAAATGCTGCTACTCAGGAGAATAGTCCAGCAGTAAAGCTCTTACCATTTTATCTCAGGTCTCAAGATAGTTTGTACAAAGTCTCACAACTGTTTATCCTTTCTCCCACTGGCTCAGTCCCTGAAATCCCACCATTACTCTCAGCTCCCAGTGCAAAAATGGATAATCCTGGTACTTACCATGGCCACCAGTAGCACCACTCACGGGGCTGTGTCCATCGCAACCCCTTTCCCAAAGGACATTCCAGAGCACAGCCCCTCAGCAGGGATTTGAGATAACCGGTTCAGCCTCCGCAAGAAAATGCTGTAGTTGTCCTTGTACTCGGATACCCAGTGGTTCCTGAAGAGAACGTGGAGAAGGGAATAAGAAGAGGACCTCCATCCTCTGCTTTGCACATCAGGACAGGGGACCTGCCTCCCCTTCCACAGCAGTTGACCACCCAGCCAAGAAATAACATAGACCAAACGGAAGCACATGCCAATGGCATGGGGGAGACAGGGAACAGCCTGTCTCCATCGGGAGCAGCACAGATGCTGCGACACACATGGCTGTCATTGGGACCAATCTCCCACCTAGATCAACCATTACACAGGCTCTGTCTCCAGCCTACACATAACTCCAGGATCGTAGATCAAAATCAAGACTTCAACGCAGAGCTGAAATACATGTGTGTGTTAGCAGGAGGTGGGGGGGATGAGGCAGCGGGGAGGAATTGCCTTTCCGGTGAGAAATGAGAGCTCAGGAGACGTTTATGCCTGTTTGTTCATAGTGTGCGGGTGAGTCACGTTGCAAACAGCTCCTGCCCTGTCTGATTTGAGGGAGCGCTTTCCCAGGGGAAGCTTGGGCATGGAAATGTTGAGACGTGCCTCCCGTTCACAGCCCCACAGAGACCTCAGCATCCTCTTTCTACAGGGACAACGCTGTCCCAGGAGAAGTTTCCCCACTCCTATTAAGCCCACTGCAAAACTCTTCAAGAAAAGGCTGAGCAGGCCTGGAGAAAGGATTTGGCCCTGAGGGATTTCATTTGAGCTCATTGCATAACACGGACACAGAGAAATACGCTTGAGAAACACCTTCCAATCCCAACCAGCTCCAAAACCTTCCTGCCTTACTCTTACCCTGTCCCCACTCCCACCAGCCGCCCTCTCCCCCCAGCCCACCTCTCCCTTACAGGTTTAAGTGCTCGTCTCCAGAGAAAATGTGAGAAAGGCTCTCATTTGGTCTACAGTATCCACCATGGGCTCCTGGCCAGTGCTGGAAATCTGTGTCATAGGTACTTCTCCAGTCAAGGTCAAAGCACTCTAGTGAAAGAGAGTCCAAATAGTTAAAAGACTTTTTTGGGTCTCTATCTCCTCTATCCCACAGTCTGAGTATTCCCTCTTCTCCTGAGCTCCATCGGCTGTTCAGTGCTCCTCTTGGAGCTACCATGATCAAAGGTTTAGCCAAGGGAAAATGCAAGAAGAGCTTCCCTGGTGTAGATAAGGTTTTTTAGATGAAATTATTCAGTCCGTATTTTCTATAGCCTTTTATGTATGATGGAAGTCACACAAGGCAGATCTGGAAATGATATCTTGTGCTCTTCCCTCTAGACTTTGACTTCGTCAGCTGGTATATATTTTCCCCTACTGTCTAGATTTTCCTTTCATCATGCCAGAGCAATACGTCTCTGCTTTATTTAATCAGGGACTAAACCAGTGAAGAGATCCAGGGTCCACTTAACCCCCAAGTGAGGACCGTCACATCTGTTGGGCTATCTTCCCAAAAAATGCCTGTAGGAGCTGGTTTGAAGGGGTGCCATCTCCTATCCTGCTCTCCAGAGATGCCCCATCTGTATGTTAATAGCCTGCGTGTGTGTTCTTCCGACTGAGCAGATCTGCCTGTGGAGAAATGTGCCGCCACCTCTCACAGCAAAGTAGGGAGGACGTGCGAAGAGTCAGCGATTGTAGACATTTCAGATTTTCTAGGTATTTTTTAAAATGACACATTCCTGTAATGAGTCATCAGTAAAGTATTTTTGTTGTTTTCACTGAGGCTGAGGTTACAGATATTTCACACGTGCATGACTGCGTCAGGCCATTAATGCAACCCGAGCGGTCCCAGCAGCAGCAGCAGTTCCCATGCTGCGATGTTATTTCCAGGCAGGCCACATCGAGCCGGGTTGTGCTACATGGGGTGGCCCATATGGAAACTGGGATGAAAGAAACGTTATTTACAACGCTCCAACCTCTTCTGGAAGATAGCTGTTTTTCCCTGCCCTGCTTCTCCCCACTGATAGACAGATGGTTACGGGGACTGTGCAGACCTTTCCCATGTTGTTCACCTTCCTTTCACCTTCCTTAGTCTCTTCCTGAATCACATTAAAAAACCCAAAGCCAGGCCACAAGTCACCCGTGTGGGGCAGCTGCCACAGCCTCCATCCACTGACCTTCCAACAAAGCAGATGAGCTCAGGATCGTGTTCCTGTTTTGCTGAGCATCATGCTGCCTTGCCCGCGATATCTCCCGGATGAATTGCTGGTAGGTGGCCCAGACCGGGGCCAGCTTCTGCCTGTGCAGAAACATCCCTGAGAGATGAGAGAAGAGCACATTAGTTGGGAAGCACCATCCATTACTCACCCAAATCCTACCCTTGGGTGGGAGCAAGCAAACAACGGCAGGTTGGAGCCTCAGCTGGCATAAATCAGGGCAGACACATTCACTTCAGCAGAGCTTTGCTGAGGTGCATCAATTTTGCATTGATTTAGTTCATAGGGGAAAGGATTTATGGTTATGCGAAGCAAGTGGAAGGAGCCGTGCTGTCTCCACGCTGCCCTGGAGCGCTAAAAGGAGCTGAGAGCCTCTGCAGGAGGTTCAGGTATGAAAGAGAAAGACTTTGCAGGAAAGACTGCACATCTGGGTTACACAGGGGCAGAGCAGGAAGGGAAAAGCCCACAGTAGTTTTGTTATCAGCACAAGACAGCTTCAGATGGGCTTGGTAAGGAGATGCTTGAAGCCCTCAGATGTTAAGTGCACTCTAAACGGACTGTCCAACAGACATCTGTCCAAATGGAGACATGTCTGTCTGAGCTGCTTGTCCAGACTCTCCTTCTAGCGAGTGGAGAGAGAGAAAACCTGCCAGGGCTTACTCCACCTCATCCTCAAGGTGGCATTTAAGCTACAAGAGATGGCTGTGTCTTTTCTCCCACTGATCATGAAGGATTCAGACGCAGATGTCCCATGCTGGGAAAGGTGAGCTCAGGGAACAGGGAGACATCTCTGCTCATGTGCTCCTGTTTGATCCGGGAGCATTGCTGAGCAATGCTGCACTCTTCTCCCTCACACAGGAGCTCAGAGGAAGATCTTGGCTACTTTGGGAAGGTTGGCCATGGTTGGGTGATGGCGACTACTAATTTTGTTTTCCTGACTTCCATCAGCATTTTCATCTATGCAAGCAAACTGTGAAATGGTGTGGCTGAGAGGCAGCTACCAGCCCCCTTGTTGCATTTGCTGCCAGCTTCTGCGAGCAGAAGGGCACTAAGGGTTGATTGTTTGAAC
This sequence comes from Fratercula arctica, assembly GCA_947846985.1. NCBI lineage: Eukaryota > Metazoa > Chordata > Aves > Charadriiformes > Alcidae > Fratercula > Fratercula arctica. Next base: position 47,122,328 of record CANTUZ010000004.1, read on the forward strand.
CTCTCAAGTCCCTTGTGCTCAACCACAGAGTCCTTTTGCCTCTCCGTGCTTCTGTTTGCCACCTGCAACATGGGGTTAACTGCATGTCCCTCTATCCTGAAGAAGCTGCGAAGATAAAGCCCCTACAGACACTGCAGTGCCAATACCTTGTTATCAGGGGCTCTTCATGCATCAAACATGGTTCTGCAGACGTTTCTAAGACTACAGCTCACTACGTCTGCACTTTGAGCTGGCCTGGGAGCTGCGTATTCACGGTAATGGTGTGCTGTGCCCTCGCTGCCAGTCCTCCCTGGGCTCAGCCCAGCACTGATGCTTTGTTGGGATGCTGCCATCCACGCATGTCCAGCCAGCGTGGACCATGGGCAGGGGGAGCTCAGCTGGCAAAGGCCCAGGCAGACAGCCCCTCGGGTAGCTGGATATGGCCAGTCAGCTGTTCGCCGGCGCCAGCGCAGAGGGTTACCTGCTGTTCCAGCTGTCTGAGCAGCAGCTGGAAGACACTGGCAATAAGACAGCTCATTCTCCAGTCCAACAAGAGCCTGCGGCCTCTCCAATGTCTCTGCCTGGATAGCTGCCAGTTCGGTGGCAGGGTAGTACTTTGGCAGGTAGCTTTCTGCAACGGGAAAGACTGAAGTAAAGCGCTTTCTCTGCTGCAAGGTTTTGGGGCTGGAGGTGCTACCTTCTGCTTTTCTCCCTCCTGCATCATCAGCACAACTGCTGGTTTTGATGCTCGGTGCTGGGATGACTTCTCGCCCCTGCCAGATAACGCTGTCGCTGTAAGTCATCGCCTGCTTCTCCTGGGGTACAGCAAACTCCTTGGCTTTTAACTGGGCGTCTGCAATCTGCAGCTTCTGCAGAAAGAAGTCCCATGTGAATGGAGATGCAATGATGGGGAAGGACAGTTGCTAAAGCATCAACAAGCTTGGGTAGACTCAATCTTACAGTTGGACTCGATGATCTTACAGTTGGATTCCATGATCTTAAAGGTCTTTTCCAACCTAGATGATTCGATGATTCTATAAGCAATGCTACCTGCCCATTGGAAAACCCAGGCTTTGGTGGGGTCAGCACCCCTGGGGAATCAATGGACAGAAAGCAGCTCCATAACTGTCATTAAAAATGCACAGACCATCATGGCTTTCTCTTTCTGCCTGTCTTATGGCTTGGGAGCCTGCTGGGCCCCAGGTGGACAGCAGGAGGAAGGAGTGAGCCCTGGCACAAGCAGTGGTTTGCTGGTGGGAGTGGGAATGGCTCCAGGGTTTGTGTCGGGGAAAAGCTAATGTGGCTGCTGGCAGAGCTGGTCTGGGGGTCTTCTGTCTCCAGCTTCTTTAGCTGGCTGCACGCTAACAGCAGCAGCATGAGCCATTTGCTCCTTTCTAGGGATTCAGTAAGAGACTCTTCTGCTGTCACCTCTGCCAGGCTGCTGGGGCCAGCAAAGACCATCCTCAAGGTGTTTGTCCATCACTGTTTTCTATCTCCATGGGTTTCTGTTTGTCCCTCAACTTCCAAGCTCCCCAGGGCTCTCCCCAAGGTGGCTTCTCCTTCACCATGCTGACAGTAGGGCTGGATGGAGGCTGCAGAGCTACGGGAACTACCTGTATCTGGGGGCTTCTTCCACTGAGAATGGACAGAGCTCCTCATGAGGCATCTCCAGAGGGATAATAGCCTCCAGGAGCCCACGGTGCATATGGCTCCCCAGCCAGACCTGTCTGCCATAACCCACAGAGCTCCCCACCTTCCCCTTGGGAGCAGGCTACTGTCCCAAATTTCACAGAGAGAAACACCACAGTGGTTTTATCCTTGTAAAAAACCCCCCAACCCTAGCAGTGCTAAGAGGGAAATTTGGGCCCCCCAAGTACCTGATCAACACACTGCCCAGGGGGACAGCTTTCCTCTGCAGGCCTTGGGAGTCAATAAAGAGTAAAAGGGAGCTGCAACCCGAGGAAAGCAGACATATCCCAGGTGCTCCCTCCCTTCTTAACTCCCAGACTACATCAGGACCTCCACGGGAAGTGACCAGACTTCAAAAAAAAAAAAAAAAAAAAAAAAGTAAAACAAAAAAAGGAAAAACGGAAAAGAAAAACAAATTGAGATGCATGGCTTGGAAACTGTGCTCCAGCAGGCAGGGGTTAAACCCTGCCCTCCCAGCCAGGATCTCAGCTCCTGGAAGCGGAGCAGCCACCTAAGGCTGGGGCTGCCCGGGAAGGGCTCGCCAGCCCCGGAGAACAGCGGGACCGTTAATGAAGGCTGCTGGCAGCGGGAGCGCTCCCCCGGGGCAGGAGGAGGGGAGAGGGGAGGAGAAGAGTGGGCTCCCCAGGCTGCTGCCCAGGCAAGGATGGCAGCAGTGGCCGCAGACAGCCCCTCTGCCCCAGCGGGCACCTTCACACAATGATTTCTCTGTTGTCCCCCCCTTTTTCCTCCCCAGCCTGAACCCTTTTTTTTTTTTTTTTCCTCTCTTGTGAACGTATGAGCCCAAAGCACTTTAGCAACCGAACATGCCCCCCGCCACTTCTCCGCAGTGGCCCAGTGCAAACTGCAGCTGTCCCCACCGGGCTGCCACAAGCAATTAAGCCAGGGCAGGCGGAGCGAGGCAAATCAGATTAAATAGCTCAGGGGGTTGCTCGCACTGCAAGGAGATTAGGAAAAAAAACAACCTCGGCTTCCCCACAGAAGTCTTCTCAGGCCCATGTCAAGGCAAGGAGATATCTCCATCCCAAATGCAATCCCGTTCCTCGAGGCGCTACCGGGATGGGTCTAATCCTGACGCACTCCATCAGCCCCACAGGGAGCAATAGGAGTCCAAGGCTTAGGCGTAGGTTCAGCAAGCAGTCGTTAGTGCCCTGATTTAATGAGTGTAATTAGCATCGCCCGCCCCAAACAGCTTTACCGGAGGGCTCAAGGGGGATTTCCTGCAAAAGGGATGGGGACACAAGCCAAGGGCATTTGGGCATGATGTGACCTGCTGGTGGTGACAGTGGTGGGGACCAAAGCAGACCCTGCCAGTGCAGATGGCACTCATGTCTCCAGCCCCTTGGCACCGACCCCATCCCCAGCTGTTCTGTAGCCATGAGAGGGGAGCTGGCACCATGGGCTAAAGAGCAAAGCAAAGCAAAGCCCACAGTACCTGCATGTCCTCCTCGTTGGGTGGCTGGTACTCCTCGCACCACTGGTAGTCTCTCTTGTATGAACTCCTGTACATGCCCGGTGACACAGGCAGCTGAAATGAGAGGAGGCAAATACAAGGAGCTGCTAGGACTTGAGGGAAGCCTTCAAAAGTGGTGATACAAATCCAAAATGCTCCCTCATAGCTCAGGAGAGGATGAGCTGCTCTTCTGAGCACAGCTTCTGTCCCAGCTTCTGTCCCAGCCCCACCTGGGGCCAGTCCAACAGGGGCAACCCCTTGATCAGTTGAGCCCTGAGCAGGGTGTCCAGGGAAGTCCTACCCTCTTTTGGCAATGGTCTCTGGGGCTCTTCGTATCCCAGGGTGTCCCTTGTAACAAACACGTTCCTCCTGCCTTTCTCAAGCCTCCTCTGACTGCTCAGATGCCCCCAGGCAGAGCAGTAATATAAAGCTGTCGAAATACTTTGATCAGCTGCTGAGGTCCAGTGTCACTCAGGTTAAATTGGCATGTGCTTCCAACTCCTATTTCAGTATTATTTCCATGTGCTTATCACATATTTGAAGTTAAGTGCTGGCTAATATCAATTCCTATTCTGCAAAGTGACTGGAGAAATTATAGAGGAAAACTCTTCCGAGGGATATTAAGCCAGTGACACCTGCCCTAACACCAAAAATCATCACAGTGCAAACTGATGGAGATAGGGAGAGGATTTGAGGGAAGAAAAACTATGTGCGTGTCTTGCTTCCTGTGCTCCTGTCTCAGCTTCCACCATGGGCAATGCTGGAGCCAGGAAATCGGGTGAGACGAGCCTTCAGGCTGACCCAAGAAAGCTGTTTTTATGCAAAAGCAATAAATGTGTTAACTTGTCAATGCATGGTAGAGGGCTAGGAGAGATGAGATCTCATGCGGTAATTGAAGGTGTTACTGTGATCTCCACTGCTGCACGAACACCTCCACCACACAGAGGTGGCTTGGCCAGACAAGGCACAGGTCTGCACTCCCGTGCCTCACGTGATAAAAAGGAACCAGTAACTGCACTAGCACACAGCCCCTTAGGGAGGGCTCCTCGTGCCTTGACAACAATGTCATCCATTATGGGCAAGAATATATTTTATAGTCACATTCATTTTTTCTAACAGTTCACTCTCTTCACCCTCTGGGCTTCCCAGACCAGTGACAGCCTTTGGCCAGAAGCTCATTGTCACCAGTTCCTATTATCTTCCCAGCCTGGCAAACCCTGCAAAGCTGTAACTCAAACACCGGTGAAGATGAGAGTCCCATGTGTACTTCACCTTCGAGTGTACTGTTTTCCTCATTTTGTCTACCATGGTGAGCCAGGAATCTGGACCAGGAAATTCAGTCAGTTAACAACCAGCAAACCAGATCCTCTCCTCCACACTGCCCCAGGGAAGAGATGGCAGCACCGTACCACCAGCAGACCCAGAGCCAGACAGGGGGCGAACATGAGAGTCCCCTCCTGGGATAGGCTACGTGTGCAATGGGATCCACCAGCATCTGCGTGGCCACAGTGTTTCCAGGGACAAGGGAAACTTCTGTCCCTTTGTGAGATGCCCACACTCCAGAACCCTGGAGGCCTTGGTGGGAGGGGGTGTCTCATGAAGTTGTGGGGAGAGGGCTTCTTGGAGGAGAAGCCACCCCACAGTTATAGCTGGGGAGCTGCTACTTGCTCTTTCAGCTGCAGCCAGGCATGCTGGGGACATATGGCCAGGAGAGGGACAAAGCCTGCCCTTTGTGAACTCTCTATACGCTAAAGATAGGAGCAAAAGATGGGGAAATGGGAGGAAAGGCCCTTCTTTGTGGGTGCGCTGTGAGGAGTGGAAGAAAACAGCATCCTCACCCGGTTGTACTGAGGGGTGGGAAAAATTGCATAAGTAAGGCAGGCAGGGATCTCTGCTTGGCCTTGGAGGGCAGCTGAGTACACTTGAACTGTCCCATCCAGATGCTGTAGCCCCTTTCCTCTGAAGGCCTGCAACATAAGACAGCTCAGATTTAATCTTCTGCCCCACAAACGGACAGGAACAGCAAACCAGTAAAGAATATTTACTCTTTAAAAAATGTCAAGCGTTAACCAGGTTTGGATCCACCTCGTCCAAGACTAATCTCACCTAATTTTAGATATTCACAAAGAGGATGCCTCCCTCTGAGCAAACCCGTCTTGGCTCGTTTAGCCCAATTCATGTGACCAACGTGGGGATAAAATAAACTGCTTGCTCAGAAAGCCTGGGTTTGGTCAGCTGAATCTCATCCAAGAGTCCAATTTCTGTAGCTACACATGAGCCTGGATGTCTGTTCAGAAATGACATTCTCTGGCGCTACAGTAATGCTAACAGTAGTAAATGCCCGTGATGATGCACAAGTCAGAAAGATGACATCTTGGCTCCGGGATCCTCTACAGAGGAGAGCCAGTCACAAATCTGGGTTCACAGGCACTGTCGGAATGACGTGAATTTGGAAAGTTAGTTCTCTTTGCACCCTGTTACACACTAGCCTATAATTGGTGCCCAAGGATGCTAACGCTCTGGCAAGGGCCATGTGCTGCAAACACCTCAGCACTGGAGTCAGGTAGATGGAGAAGCCCTTCGTCCCCACGGTATTTTATGCAAATTAAAATTAGAATAAATGATGCAACAAGAAAATAAATTATTTCCAGAAATGTGAAACTCTCGTGTTCTCCTGTGCTTATATTAAAGGGATTACACTCCATTTCCTTCTTAATACAGCTAATGCTCTATGGGAAGCCCTCAGGCCAGGGATTAAAGCACTTATTCAATTAATTAGGAACAAACTTCTGCCTTAAAGTCAAACACACAAATATCAGTAAGTCCTTGAGAGTATCTTCCTTCCAGGGCAGGGAAAATGGATCCTATTTCTGATGTAAATGAAACCAAGCCTGCACTCTAAAATTATTAGGAATAGCACAAATTAAGAAGATGCATTTTTAAAATACCAGTGTTCTGTAAAGCAGCACAGTAAAGGAGGGACAGTGCCATCATCTTGAAATCAGCATCTGAACTCACATCAGTTACAGGGGGAGCGGAATCAGGTCGTACAAGACTAATATAAGTGAGATACAATTTTAAGTTGTAACATTGGTAACTAGCTCCAAGCTGCAGGCACAGCAGTGTCTCGATACATCTGAAGTTAGAGGTGAAATCCTGGCCCTGCTAAACTCAAATAACAAAATGCTTATTCAGTAGGATCTGAATTTCACCTAAGGTGTCTGATTCATTACTGAGATAGAAGAAAATTCCCAAAACCTGGCTCCAAATCCTAATCTTCCTTGATGATGGCTTGATCCTTCCGTCTTCTCGCAGGCACAGCTCACATGAAATTAAAAGGCATTTTGCCAGGATAGTTCATGCAGGAGCAGCCCATTATTGCTGTTCAGCTTCCCATTTCTTCTTCCCAAATACCAAATGATAGGGCTGATAATTACCAACATAATCCCAATTAGAAGTGGGTAAGAACCAATCTTCTAGCTCTCATCTTCCTCTACCTCCAAGAGAGTTTATCAGCCTCCTCATTGCTAATTCAGATATGGAGAAAAAGTAAACCAGCCACATGCCTTTGTTTTAAAGCGGTTTTATACATAAGGACTTTTTTAAAAATTCCTTCACAGGCACTTGTGGACTGCAGTGCCATTACCTCTCTTGCAATACCAATTCCCTGCAATGGTCCCAGATTTCTCTGGGAGCACCCTCGGTACAAGAAAACTCGGCAGAAGGATGTCAGATCCCTCCCCTGGCATCCCTGTGCGCAGTGCACAGGAGAAGCACCAGGAGGGAGACATCCAACTGGAGTGAATGGAAATATTGTGTTGACTTCAAATAAGCTGGAATCACCCCTTCCCTATGGCATTAACCACCGTGAGATCATTCAAACTCTGCTGGGCTACACAAAGCAGCACCAAGCACTTCAATGTTACCTGTGAATCACAGCCACGGGGTTGCTTTGTCATTTTTTTGACCAGGCAAAACACTGTGCCTTTTCCTCCCCACCTAAATACTTTCTGTATGTTTTTCTAAAGCTTCCCTGCCCTAAGAGTTCATTGAAGAGAGCTCACTGTACCCTGCATGGGTCCTTGTCTGTGCAGCTGACTGCACGCCTCAAAGAGAAAAGCTAATGCTGAAGACCAGCATTATATGTGTTATAAATATCTGCAGGAGAAAATTGCTCTTAAATAACTGGTTTATTTTCACAATTCTCCAGAAATGTGATGCCTGAGATTTCCAGGGTCAGGAGCCTAAACCAGGTACCTGAATGCAAGTGCCTGCGTTTCTCAAGGCAATGATCACCCCCAAATACCCAGGGAGGTTTTCAGAGGGTGCTGGTGCTTTTGACCCCTCCACATCATGCTATGTGCGTCGATAGAGAATTACAACAAGCCAGCCAGGACCAGACTGTCAAAGGCAGGCAATTATGTGTTTTAACAGAATTTTCTAATGGGCCCAAATGTCTGATAGCTGAGTTCAGGTCCTTTAAAATCAGATGGGAAGAGTTTAATTTAAAGTCAAGGACCTTATTTACAACGTAAAACAATGAAATTTGTGTACCTGATCTGTGCAGCTCCTTTCTGACCTCCTGCTGGACATTTCCCTGTGCTTAGAGGTACCTATGTGCCTCTGGAAAGTCAGTATCACAGCCTCAGTAAGACTGCAGTAGCATATGGGATGTGACACAGAGATGGATTTCACCTCAATTTGGCCCTAACTTCCCCTATTTGCTGTTTTTTTCTACTTGTGAAATGGCAATGGTGCTACCTAAGCCTGTATTGCTCTTGTGCAAGGTACTGCGCACTGGGTACCATCTCAGCTATTAACAATTCAATGCAAGAAAACATGGCCAAGGAGGACATACCTCCCTGTCAACCCGGCTCTTGACAAGTGCTCTTTGGGCTAGGAATAAGATTCATTGCCCCCATGAGGATGTTGAAAGAGGGAAGCGATTGGTAAGCAGAACCCCCATCATGTGAAAGAGGCAGGGCGTAATCTGTGAATCTCCATTCACGTTATCACCACGAGGAGACAAAGCGCAAAGGGGAGACTCTTCTTCAAGGGACGAGTGTTGACAGCCCGTTCTGTCAGCATGAGGTCAGTCATCCATTTGGGTCTAAAAACATGAACTTTCGTGGCAGTGCAGCAGTCCAGCATAGGAAGGTTTCCCATGGAGTTATTTCATGCTTCTCTCCAGTTTTCTTGATAAATTGATGGGGGCGTTTATGGCACCTTGTGGTCAGAAAAAAGCAGTATCCCTCAGTCTAAATCTGAGGCACCTGTAGCAATCTTTCAGACACCTAAATCAGTTACAGGACTGAGCCTTCAAAGTCCAACTCCTTGTTGCACAGATGCTCCTCTCAGCAGAAGACAAAAGCAGCTGGTGAACTCAATGGTGGTGTCCCAAATCCTCAGGTACTTCTGCTGTGGCATCCTAAAACAATCAGCTGTTTACTCACGGTTCCCCCAAAAAAAAGCATCCATCAGCAGAGGATGGCTGAAATCTCATCACTGTCTACATGATGTGTTCTGTGATACAAATCAATGCATATTTATGCACCTGTGCAAGGCAAATACATGTATGTACTGTTGGAGAACCTAAATCTGCTCACTAATGCCGTTGTTTAAATAGCCCTTTAACCACATCACTTTTCTCCTCGTTAGGTTAAGTTGCTAGAGGTGAAAAAGTCCTTCCAAAATGGTTTTCACTCACTCACTCAGTCCAAAGTAAACATGCCTCTGGGACCATTATGTGTATCAGATATCCGAGGCTTTGTTAAGAGCTTGCCTGTTAGGTAAATTCTGCTTCTTTTTCTCCTTGGAAGTAGAAGGTTAAAATTAGAGATAGGCTCACGCGAGTACGTCAGAACAGCACCATGCATTACAGACATGTTGGAATAACAGGCGAAATTCAGAGCAGCGCACACAAGTGACCCAACTCTCTGGGAGGCTCTTGATCTAACATAACTCTGGTTATAATATGACATTGGCTTGACTTACGCCTGTCACTTGCAATCACATTTGTCACAGATCTCACAGTAGCCGAGAGCCTGACGTTTTCACCAGCAGTCAGTGCAGTCACCATACAAAGCCCACAATAACAAGTATGAGTCCTCGCTAGCAATATAGGGGGATTGTGCATTTATAGCACATCATGGAAAATCCTCACACATCTGGAGGAGCTCATGGGTTTCAGCCAGCTGGACTTTCCTTGGGTCTCACTTCGCAATACAATCACATCTACGTTTTAAAGGCAAGTTTTGCAGGATAACGACCACTCCAAATCAGCTCATCTAGACATCTCATCCACTACTGACTACAGTGAAGAGGAGCCTTTCCATTGACTGCACCAAGGTTTGGACTAGGTCTGCAACCAGGACATTTTCCCACTGCAGCCATTAGCTGTTCAGCTGATCTAAACTTGTCAAGGAGGATAAAGCAACCACCTGCATCCAGTGACAGGAAAAGTAAAATGAGATCAAACGCTAGCAGGAGGAGAGAATTTAAGCAATGCAAGAGGTGGTTGCCTGTCATTTCAGAAGTCACCTTTTGTCTTTGATCTGTGCTTAGGAAGTGGGCACCTCCTGGATCAGATGGTCATTAGAGAAGTGTGCCACCGAAGTCATCCCACCTTGAAGTCTCAAGTGTTTGCTTTCCCCAGGGATCCTCCTCCTACTTCCGCCACTGTGTAAATCATCTGCCATGAGATTTCCTTTAGAAAAGCCAATTAATACAGGTTAGGGAGCAACGACCAGGACTTGTGTCCTCTAATGCCAGGATCATTCACTGTGATGAAGCCGAGACTGCTCTTTTATAACTGTATTATACACGCACAGGTAGGTCCTCTAAAGATCAGAGGAGAGTTATTATAAAAGCTGTTATGCCAACAAAAAAAGCCCTGGCCCTGAAGAGCTTACAGTCTAAACACACAAGAGAGATAAAGGACTTTGACTTGAAGGATTTTAAAGAGGAAGCATCCTGAGACAAAGCAAGCTGCAGATCCCTCAGAAAATCTGTAGCAAAACTGGGGATAAATCCTGCTTTGCTGAACCCTCTCTGCTGCTCTTAACAGCTCCTTGGAGCGCTGCCTGGTTATTGCTAAAAAAGCATTTGTTTTAGCAGCACACTTTGGGGAAATGAAATACCGTGCCATTTTAATGTGGCAAGCACATGCAGCTACCCTCTAAATGAAGATTTAGAGCAGGTGTGCAGGCAGATATTTGCCAACCCTGGACATGCAATAAAATAAACCCTTTGCATTTAGTTTGTTGATACTTTTGGTGACTGTTAACAAGAGGCAAAATCATGGGGAAACGGGAGCCTGGTCTCAGGTTACTCCATAAATTGGTTAAGGCTGCAGAGAGGATTACAGTCCCAGAGCCATCCTAAGTACTGAGATGTCATTACGGCAAAATCAAAGGTAACCACGGGGCTTGGCAGGTAACTGTCAACAGCTACGGGAAAGAGCCAGCCCGGGAAGGAGCTCCACGTCAGGATGAAATTCAGTCACCTTTATTTTCATTTCAGGTGAGGGGTCAAGCAGAAAAGCTATCCCCAGCGGCCTTTATTTACAGTTTTCAAGGGAGCGGCCGATGAAGCATTTAGAGGAAGAAGGATGAACTCGCTCGTCCCTCACTCACAGAGACCAGCCCGATGACAGACAGAGGATGCTGTAATGGCACGAGAGCTGGGAAGATGCCTTTTATGAATGAAATGCAGGAGGTGGCAGTGGCCCTAATGAAGTCATTAACAAAACTCCCAGTGACTTGAACAGGGACAGGACTTAACCTATAATATTTGCAGGGAGACCAAGGAAAAGATCTTCCCATCAGGACACTTGCTTTCTGCAGCATAGGAGCTCACTCCCAGCAGTGATAGCAGCAGCAATGCCCCATAAGCAGATTTCAATTAATTTCTTCAACCTGAGTTTTCTTTTACGTTTCTTCTCTCTGTCCTACCTAGGCAACCAATCTTAATTTCTAGAAAACCACAATATGTTCTTTTTTTTTCTCCTAAACATGTAGACAATTTGCTATAAAAACTTTGTGAGGTTTTTGTATTTCTCTGGATCTCCTCTTGATGAATGAATATGAAAGCTATAAATGGTTTTGTGCTGTCGAGTCAGAGCAGATACATTCATGCTGGAAAAAATACCAGGGATTTTTCTTTGGCCCTGAGCTCACATCCACACAGCCCAGCCAGCACTCCCCATAGCAGACCAGTCCCATGGAAACTGCCCACTGAGAAGTTTATAGCCTCTGAGCCATGCCTGGGCATGGAAGAGTACTGTTAACCCCAAAACATGCCTGGCCCACGCTAATAATTTAACTTTATGGACTACAGCAGGTCACAGGCTGGGCCCATTACCTGGTCCTGTTGAATGCAGCAGCAGAAATATAGCCAGTGTGTACGTACCGGGCATCCAGCATTGTTGTATGTTGCTATCAAATAAATGGGAGATGACCTGCAAGGAAGTTTTAAGACCTCGCAGCTTCAAGCTGACCATCACAGGGAGGCAGAGGGTGATGGCACCCCGCAAGGACACTGCAAGGCACAGCCCCGGCTCCTCCACAGATGGCGGGCTGCAGCAATGCAAGGAGCTGAGTGCCTCTTGCAGTGCCCAGAAATCTCCACCCAGGACAAGAAACAGAAAACAAAAGGCAAAATTTCTGCTTTTCCACTCAGACGTGGGAAAACTTCCTTCACCCTCCCTCCTCTTTAAAGACCTAAACCCTACCAGCAGCCAGTTTTGCAAGGGTTAACCAGCATGAAATGAATGTGGAGAGACACTCCGGGAGCGTAATCACTTATTATTTTCAGGTAATATGCTTTATCTCTGACTAATCTCCTCATCTGGAGAAACACTCAGTGCAGACAAGAGTCACCGAGGTTATCTCTGATGATGGGTCTCTACGGACTACTGGCTGCGAGGGACTGAGGAGAGGCCAAGCAGAGGACTTCAATTATGGCCTGAACTATGCTCTGGTAGCTGAAAGGCCATTGTTTAATCTACTAGAAATCATCTATTTTAGCAGATAAAAGGATTACTTGGGTTTTCTTTTCCCAAGAACAGCGTGTTATTCCAACTACTAATGGAACATTTGGTATTTAATTAAAGAAAAAGCACAGGGAGAAGCAACACAGGCATCAACATCACTTCTGGGGAAATTCAAATTGATTGTCACCCTTTGATGCTGCTCAATCACCTCTATCTCACTCACCCTTCCTACAGCCTAGATTAAATCATCTGGTTCTCTCCATCCTGCACATTTGATTTTTTTTTTTTTTTTTTTTTAGGGATCCCATGCAAAACTTTGGGACTACACAATGTGAATTCACTGCTCCGCAGAAGCCTCCTGAATGTGTAAAGAGCCACGTTACCCATCAAGAGGAGAGTCTGGAAACTCGAGTTGGATGATTTTGCCTCTTCTTCTGCACACTTGGTGCTGATTCCTGCCTGGCAGGGCTCTGTCTGCCTGGCCCGTTAGAGTGATTTGGTGTCATAGGTCCAGTGTTTGGAAACTCAAAGTGGCTCCATTGCTCAAGGATGAACTTGAAACTGCTTCATGCATAAATCTTCTGTTTGCCCCTTTTCCCTCTCAGTTCTCTTGTCTTTGCCATCTCCATTTTCAGTGAGGTTTGCCCTTTATTTTTTTGTCCCACAGACTATAGACCATAGAGGACAGTTATAAGTCATTCTCAAGTGCTCCACTGTGTTCAGCAAATACAGACTCGTTTTCTCACGTCATCCACCTCTTCAGTTCCACAGACTGCAGATTCAAAGCGTCTATGAAGGAAGATTAGGAAGTAGCAACTTATAGAGGTAGGTGTAAATTCAGTATATAGGGGTACACACCTCTGTTGAGAAAATTGCAAAGCAAAAAAAAAAAAAATCAAAATGAAAAGCAATAATCTAGTTTCTCCTACCATCAGCATCTTAATCCTCTTCACTTTACCAAAACAAAGAACAGGCTACCTTGAAAGTGATTATCCAGCCAGCCAGCAGCCAGAGTTTCCTTAGTTGACTGTCCCTTTTGTAAATCATACTGCTGACTGTCCCGTTTCTGACGTGTCTCACAGTCTGTAACATTCTGTTAAAAATACCAGCTACCGTTTTTTTGTTTTGCCTTCCTGACCATCCACTTCTTTGCACATAGAGCAAGGACAGGGACCTACTGAGTAGCCTGATTTTTGTCCATGCCTTCTCATGACTGTTTCAGATGACCTATGCCCACGTGTGCCAGCTACATCCTCCTTCAGATCTCTGTAGAGGGATACGTTGCTGTCCTGTGTGGTGAAATTTCTCAGATAAATGGGGCAGTCCATCTTGTCCACCCTGCTGCTACCTGACTGTGTAGTTCTCATCCCTTCTCCCTTTCCTCCTGGTCTTCATCTGGCCCACGCCAATGTTTGATCTGCATCATTCATCATCAGACACAGCAACCTGACTTGGCACATCTGATGAACTGCCACCACTACTGAAGATGTGATCATCCTCAGGCTCTTGATCTCCTTGTCTGACTTTTGCCCAAAGTCTTTGGTGACTGTAACTCCATCCTTCATTTTCTACAGGCAGCTCCAGAAGTTGCTGTGAATTATCAAGTCACCCCGTCTGCTCCCAGTCATTGTGTTGAACCAGTTGTTCAGCTTGCTCTTGACCAGGACTGCTGACCTCACCTCTTCATAATGCTTTTCAGCAGCTTCTTACACATATCATATAGCCCTAGGACACTCCGCACACCTATTGCAACACACCGGGTCAAATGACTTTTAGACATTGTGCAACTGAAGTTCTTGATATCTCTGAACTTACCAGTGACCAGTCTCTTGCATTGCTTTTGCTGTACTGTCTGTCTTGCTTTATGGAAACCGAATCCACCTTCTGAGTCCTCCAGCAAGGAACACAGTGAGGAATTTACTTAGGTATCAGGAAAAGCACAGAATTTGGAAGGTCACCATTGTGGGAATTTGCTTACTAGGATCCATTTTAACTTGTTCAGGGGATCTTTTCTTTCCTGATAACACACAGTTGCCTGGCTGGGTTGATGACCCATGCTACCGCCCCATCGATCCATTCTCAGCCCCTCAGATTTCTTCAGTCTCCTGACCCTTCCTTGCAACCTCTGCCAGCAAGATCCTTCTTCTCTTCCTGCTCCTGAAGCATTATAATCTCCCAAACACTGAGAATCTCTTCATCTCTTGATCAGTCATCTGTAAAGACTCTAGTAATATTTCACCCATCTCTTCAGCTTGTCCTTTTCTGAAAGCAGGAGGCTCTCCTCAAATTTAATGTTGTGGAGAGTACACTTGTTCTTCTTCCTTAGCGTCTATTATAAAAGGCCACCTTGATTTGGACTTTCACAGGAATGTTTTAATGCTGCCTTGCTTTTTAAACCAATTCTCCTTGACTGCCCTTGCTATTTGACTTTTGCCCAGCTCTGGGTACGCCTGCTGAGGGTATGTCTTTTCACCTCTGCATTCTGCTTATCCCTGGCCAGGTGGAGAATGTCTTCCAAGACCCAGGCTCAGTGGCTGCCCGCTTTCTTTCTCACCAAGCCATTTATTTAAAATGTTGTTGAGACAGATGATGCGGTTATGACTGCAGAAGACCACTGCTCCAGGGGATACCCAGTGCTTGCTCTTCCTCTAATTGCTAATTTTGGTCTTCCTAAATGCCAATCATAGCTTTTCAGCTCCGTTGCCTGTTTAGTTTGCACTTGCATTTGTTTTTGCATATGTAGAGTCTGTAGAGCCTCGTGAAAGCCTGCAGGCACTTGCCATATTTGCTCCTGGTTAGTATTGTCTTTGCCAATCTTTGGCATGTGCCAATCAGTCATGAACATCAGTCACTGGGCACATGAATGGTTCACTCCCAAGGTACGGCTTAGGCATGCTTCGACTGGTAGCTAAATTGCCTGAAATTCTTCAAAGAAATCAAGGAAGTTCTTCCTCAGTATCTATCATAGGAGCCCATATGTCTATAAGCACTACAGAACCTGTTCCACAGACCTAAACTGAAGGGCTGACTTCTGAATGGTGACAAATCCTGAGCTGACCAGGGTTTTCTTTTTACTGCTGTGATTCCTGCTGATGCCTCTCGTGTTTTGCATCATTGCCTTAAAACAAGGTTTTCCCACATGGCATTGCTACCTTGTCTATCCACCTGATTATCAAAAGGTGCACAGTATTATGCTGGTACATCTCTAACTTGCTCATTAGGAGTGAAATTTTACCCAAACTGATCTCAGATTCCTGCTTCTGCTGGCCAAAGCTTCCATTAACAGCAATCCTTTCACTGGACCACTTCCCCTCATCAGGCACTGACCTAGTTACAGATATCAGATAGCATCTACACAGCCAAGAAGACTGAGTAGAGCTCAAAACGCTTCTTGACAGTAGACTTCATGGCAGACATGGCCCTGGTGGGTCTTAGCACATGTTGCTCTGCATCATATGAGTGCGTTTTTGGCTTAGATGACAACACGGTGCTTAGCTCTTCTCATAAGAGCCATACTTTCAAGAGAGGGCAATTCTTATTTAAGCATCACAGCAGTATCTAAATTACACAAATCATCTCCCTGGCTGGGCGCTAAAACCTGGACAGAAATATCACTGTATCGGGCAAAATTAACCACAGTGTAAAGACAGCAAACCAACCAAGGGAAGCTCTGATTCTGGAGCCGGAGTATAGCGCCATGTTCAAGGTAGGGCTGATGGCGGGAAAATGGGAACATGGGAGATCACTGTGGGCAGCCCACATGCATGCAGAAGGATCCAGGCTAAAGTTTCTTTTAGTAGCTGTCTTCTTTCAAGTATGCATCAGAAAAAAATCACCCACCTTGATTTTAAAATTGATGGAGAATTCACAATAAGTCCTGGTAAATTGTTCTAACAATTATGCATGATACTAAAAATTGATACTTTGTACTTAATTCAGTTGCACACAAAGGTGTTTAGAGCTGTCTGAGGTTCCCTATGGTATCTGAGACATCCACAATGCCTCACATATTTGAAACAGTGCCAGTGGGAGACCACTGGAGACTGCAAAGCACCTCAAATAGCCCCAGCTACCCCTGTGTGAGCAGCTGAATTGAGCCCCTTCTATCTGTCCTGCTTCAGTTCTGGCCACTGGTTCGTTACAGCTTTGTCTTTCGTTCTCATGCTTCTGCTCCTGTATAGGTATTTATAGACTGCAAACAAGTCACCCATAGTATTCCCTTCCTGTGTGTAATTAAAGTGACTTCCTTGAAAAGCTTAGCTGCACGTTGTGTGCAAGGGTATCTTCTAAGGAACACAGTTCCTACCAGTTTTATTTGACGTCCCCTAGCTCTTGTATTTGACTACATAGCAAACAGCTTCATCCCTGTTACTTTACCCCACTACTCAAGATTTTATAAGTGCTATCATAATTTGATGCACTACCAATATGAAATAATCATAATTCATAGAATCATTTAGGTTGGAAAAGACCCTTAAGATCATTCTTTATTCCTATGCCTCATTCACCCCAAGATCACAACAAGGACAGATGACTCTTCACAAGAACCCCAACATCTTTAAAAAAAACCCAAACAACTAATTTCCGGGATGGACTCCATCACTCAGGAATCTCAGATTTTGCTCCTAAATGTATCCTTTTGCTTCTCTGTATCAAAATACACTTCTGCCTATTTGCTCCCAGTTGTCATGCAGAGATCGAGGTAGCTCTGTGTCAGTGAGCTGTCCTCTTCGCTATTTAACACTCCATAGCCCCAGCTTTTGACTCCTACACCTTTGGTCTACAATGATTCTTTATCTTCCCCCCAGATCAATGACAGAAACAGAAAAATAAATCAGTTGCCCCAGGGTTTCCCTGCAAAGAGGCTCAAGGATTCATTTTTCGCAGTGACATTCAGAAATCTGTTTAACCAGTTAGAGCCACTTAATTTGTATCACGTTGATTTTATACCCTTTTTTTAAAAATCCACCTCCAACATGGTATTAACAAAGCACTTTTAGAAATCAGTTACATCAAGAGTTGCTCACTCTTACTGGAGAACAACAGCAAATTGATTTGACAAGGCCTATTTTCTATATACGCACACCCATTTGCATCAATTTAATTTCCTTCCTTTAAAAATTCATTAATCAAGAGATGTGCCCACTATTTCTTGCCTTTAACAGTGACAGGCTGACAGTCTTAGCATTACCCAAATAATTTGGCCAGTCCTTTCAAATAATGAGCCAATATCAGCTTTTGTAGTCCTCTAAAATCTTTCTAGTGTCCCAAAAGGAAAAGTCAGCACTAATGGCCCACATGATACGTTCGTGGTTCCAAGAGTTCTGAAACTCTTGGCTGTGAATTACCAGGACTGGCTGATCAGAAAATATTTTATTTACGTGGTTGCTTTTTAACATAATCCCTAGTTATTAATGAAGCCCAAAATGCTCTTTTACCAGCACCTGATACACTATCTGATTTTCCTCTTCAGACAAACAGGGAAAAGAAATATTAATTTAATACTCCTCCGTTTCTTTGTAGTGGTGGTGATGGCTGCAACTGCCTTTATCTACTAACAGTTTCAATTATTTTTACCTTAGCTGACCATAAATTTATCTTTATGTTTTTCTATTTCCATTAGTCATTCCAGGCAGAGGTGGCCTATTCAGATGAATTAAGACCAAAAGATATTGGCCTTTACCTTACTCTACAGGAGTGATTACTACAGGGCAACCAGCCCAGAGCACTAAGCTCCATTTCAAATATCCCACTACACATCAAAAACACTTAAAAAGCACAAAGACGTTGCTTTATTTCAGCCCAGGTCAGCTTCTAGCTTTAAGCAGGAGGGATGAGGCTCCCTGCTTAACACTCCTCCCAGAACAGACACTGTCCAATACTACCAAGTTAGTCACACCTCATTGTCAGGTGGATTTTTTTATTGTTGCAAAAATAAAATGAGGAAGGATTAAATTCATGGGATCAGAGTGGGCATTTTAAAATGCTTTTTATGAATCTTAAGCCCAAGGAGAAGCAGGAGAAACACAGGGCACTCGGAGCTTCTGCAAACACGCTTCCAAACACCTGGAGCGTGTGCTTAATCCACCTGCAAATAGTTGACTTCCTACTGTCTCCCACCAGGCTCCTCTTCCCCCCAAAACCCCAAAGTCAGGCTTCTTTCCCAGTTTTGGTGAAATCACTTCTGACACGCAGAGCTACTGAAGCCTGGTCATATCCCTTTGTCCCCCAACACTCTGAAATTCCCAATTGCAACTGTCTCACTCCCAAGGTGTCTATTTAATCCCACTTTTATTAGGAGCACAGCACCGGGTAGGTTACAGGGGTTACAAACAATGAAGCTTTTATCAAAACTTTGGCTAATCAGTTGCTAACAAGCTCTCATTCAGGAAGGGGCTAGGCAGGCCCAGGCTAAAACTAACCTGAGGGGGTAAAAAAAGGGAAGGGAAAAAAAAAAAAAAGAGGACTGGGGAGAGGGTTTTCCTTTACAGCTGCATCAGTGCCCCAGTCCACAGCCACAGAAACACTCATGCGAGCACAGCAGACAGAAAAAGCATCCAGGAGCGGAGAGAGAGCAAAACTGCTTCTTTCAGCGATGGTGTTCGCTCACAACAGCCTCAAGTGCTGGACTAACTATGGCGTGCGATGAACTATGATTTATTCCTCGCTTTGTGGCGGAGTCCAGGGGCTGCATCATGCTCAGCACCGTATAAATGCACTGGGAAAATATTTGCTATTCCAAAATGCTAACCCTTGGTCTGCAGCCTGCAGTGCTTTTACGGAGACCATGAACTAGAAACAAAACCAAACCAAGCCCGTTGCCAGTAGCCTGAAAAATTGTGGAATGAGGACACTTCCCCAGGAAATGTTGTAGGGTCTGAAAAATCAAGAAAGATTTGAAAACCACTGATCTTATCATAAGGTAAGTTGGCAAAATTTGATCGCCAGAACTTCAGTCCAATAGATGACTAGATACAGGGAGGGAGGAATATACATTATTGTCCTTAGGTAAGGGATAAAAATTACTTCAACCTGTATACACGTACACAGAACACCCTTCCCAAATTCATGGTAGTGAAACATCTATTGCACACCATCAGGCATTCTCTCTCAGTTACCCATTTACAAGACAAATCAGAGGGTGAGTGAAAAAAAGAGAATTTCTTAGAGCAGATTAATAGGTGTAAAGCACCCAGTCTAGCGAGTAATAGGCTTAGCTGTAAATAAGGGAGTGGTACTACAGCTTAAATTTAATTTGAGCGCTTCTTAATCAATTCCTTGATATACTTGAGAGTGGAGCCATGGTCCTCAACCACTGAGAGAAAAAAGATTTATTCTCCTGTCTTGTCCCAGAGGATGAAGAACTCATTCCCAATTTCGTTGATGACTCTGGAGAAAGATAAAATCTGGACATGAAGAATTCTCTTATATGTGGGCCATCAAGTTACTGCCTTGCCTCTTGCCAGCCTTAGGGAGAAAGTGAGACTTATATTGCAAATGCAGCCAAAACAAACCAAACCTGTGCTTCCTGCTTCACTGCAGCAATTTGGAGCCATTGAAGGGATCCTGGTCTCTCACTTACTGGTAAAGTCAATAGCGGCCAACATGGGTTATTATGTCCCGATCCTCCAACATGTTCCCTGTACCTCAGCGTCCTCGAGAAACGGAGAGAGATGCAGGTGGGTGCAGGTATGGGTTCCTGCTGTGAGGCTGGGTGAGCAGGTCTGAAGCCTTTTCAGGTTTCCGTGTTCAGCTGTACACACCTGAGATTCACAACAGGAAAGTTAAGCCTGTACCTACATGTTCAGAGGAGCAGGGCCTTAGAGGCAAAGACAGTGCCTTCCTAGCAGGGGGAAAAGTGCTTGCCGCTCGCACGACAAGGACAAGCACACCGCCAAAGCAAATGGTGTGGCTGGCACATGGCAAGGTTGGGGAGGACTTTGCTCTCCTGCAGCGCTTTTCCTTGGGAAGTCTTGAAACGCTTTCCCAGGCAGCTGGCTGGAGAGGTTCTCAGGGAATCACAGCTGGCTGGGGATATGGTTCAGCCCCAACTCCCAGGTGCCATGAGCTCCTCTACTCAGCAGACCTCACTGCCATGCTCGTAATGCCAGCGCTAACGAATGTCCCAGCAACTCAGTAATAACACAGTACTTTCACAGCGTTGCTCAAGCCCAACCCCGAATCTGCTCACAGTGGTGGACAGTAGCCTCAGACTCTTACCTTGAAACTGATTTCAGTTTTGCATTTCGGCACCTCGCTTGCCAGCTTCTCGGTGTGTTTCGAAAAGGCAAACGTCTCCCAGACCTCTCTGGAAAAAAGCAGCATTTGGAAAGCAGAGAGGCAGAGTGCTGGATCTCTTCATGCTGCTCTCCTCGTGCCTTGGCAGAAGGGAAAAGCAACAGGTTTGTACTGAGAGCTGACGATGTTTTGAGGCAACACGGCACGCTACTTGCAGGATAAACGCATTAAAGAAAATTAAACATTTTTACAGCCGTCACACCATCAAAGCTTTATTCTCTCCACTCTTTAAATTAAGTGTTGGTTTGCATATCCGTGCCATCCCAGTTGTGTAGTAACCTCTCTAAAGCTATTTTTGTTTCACATTCCTTACTATTTGGTAAAGCAAGTTGGAGTTTTCTGAGGACGTGCATTTTTATTACAGCTAATTCAGCATTATTTTCTCACCCGTTTCCTTTGTTGGAAGCAGAGAAATAAACTAAACTCGAAGGCAGCATACCATGCCTCTGAGGGAAACTGCCTTCCCCACCTCGTCATAGCCGGGCTGCTCCTCTAGATGGCTCTGCCTTTGCCCCAATACATCAAATCCCTGAAGCAAAAATCGCAATTCCGAGTGATACCACGAAACCAAGGACTGCTCCTCTCCCTCCTGCAACGGGCATGGAGTTTTTGAGCAAACGGATAAACACAGATTTGTTGTAATGTTAGAGCACAACATTTTCGGTTTAGCTCTTCAAACACTGAGGGAAGTTGCTTTTTAAAAATCTACCTGCTTCTTGCCCTTTAGATGCCCTTTCTAGCCGTGATTTCACCATAAACTTGTTTTAGATGTCTGTTGTCCGGTCAGACTTCAAATCAGCATTTTCCATTGCGACCCTTCTCCACAGAGATGTGGAGCTGTTATAAATAATAAAGGCAAGGAAGCTGAGAAGGGAAAATACACCTTGCAGAACATAATGTAAAATTTTCTCCTGATGCTCTGGCCATTCAAATTCAAATACACACAGTAAACTCTTTCCCCAAAATCAGCAACAGTGACAGAAAGAAACAAAGTAACAACAGGAAAAAAAAACCAACCAACCCCAAACCCCCCCAAAACAAAAAACCAAACACCTCCCCTTATGAGTAAAGGAAGAAACTAAAAATCATAATTCTTCACCACACTTACTTTTAAGCGATTCTCTGTCCCCAAAGTCTCTGTCCACTTGTTCTAAAACGAAATATAATGGTGAAAATCCTCCAATTATTACATCCCTGCTTAGATCACACGAGGGATGAAAATTTGGAATTGGAGCTAGCCCGGGAAAGCTGCTCCGACCCAGCTTCACTGATCTACGTGTCCGTTTATAACTATTTTACCGAAGACATAAAACACAAAGACTTTTCCCAAACGCTCCTCTCTCCTCAAAATCCTGATGTCAAATCAAGACACCCGGCGTTCGCAACCCTGGGGAGAGCGCTTCGCATCTGTGCCTGGAAAGGGGATTTTTACGCATTTTTACCAGAAGAGAACGGAGTAACAACCCCGTTTAAGACCCGGGGATTTACAACTTCTAAGCGACTGACAAAGACTAAATTCTCCCGCACCATTGGTCGTAATTTTCTTGTTATACGTGCGGGTCCGGTCCTGTGTTTTGCCCCGGACGAGAAGGATTTGCTGGAGCTGGTCCCCGTATTGAACCCCGTAGTGTCGGGATGGGTATGAACACCCAGGGCTTTTCCTCTGCAAAAGGATGCGCTTTCCCTACAGTTCCCCCGAAGCACGGAGGCGAAAATCAACTTTTATTCATTAAATCGCGCCCCGCGACCGCCAGCCCTTCCCTCCCGCAGTACGAGCGACCACGCCGATGTCGTTTGTTTGTTTAATTTCGGGCAATTCCTTATCCAAAGCTAATTAACTGCCATCTCAGTCCCGGCTGTTACGAGACGGGCGGCAAAATTACACATAAATAGCAGAGTTTAGGCGAATTTCAGCCTTCGTGTTCCCGTCGGGGCAACCGCAACGATGCTAATCTCCCCCCAGACCTCAATTTCGGGGCCGGTTTCGGGGCCGAAGGGATCGGGGACGATCATGTCCGTGGGAAAAGCGGGGGGGGGGGGGGGGGGGGTGGGGAGAAGGATGGGGGATAATCGTCCCTGAGCACCGCGGCAGCGCGGAGAGACCCGAGGCGGGGGAGGACGGGACGGGGGGACGGGACGGGACAGCGGTGAAGGGGGACAAGGCTGAGGGATGCCGCCCCCGCGCTGCCGCATCCCGCCGGCTGCCAAATCCCTGGCGCCTCCCGCCAGGTCCCACCCCCATGGCCGCTTTTGGGGCTCGGCCTTGCCCCCCTCCGCCTCCCTCCCCGCCGCCGAGCCGCGCTACTGGCTGCTCCCGGCCCGCCGCCGCCGCCCGCCCAGCCCCGACCGCGGGCGGGGAGGCCGGGCGCACGACAGCGCCTATAAGGGCGCCGAGCCGCAGCCCCCCCGGGATTTTTTGGTCTGGGGCCACCGGGCCCGCCGTGGTGGGGGGGGGTGGCTGTTGTCGGCGGGAGAGGACGGGAGCGGCGGGGGGGGGAGCGCCGGCCGCCCTGCATGGCCAGGGATTATGAGCGCCGGTGAGTTGCAGCAGGCGCAGCCCAGACCCTCGGCGCCGGCGGCCGCCCCCGCGCCCCCGCAGCCCCGCAGCGCCCAGGAAGCCCCCGACATGGCGGTGTACTGCAGTGAGAACTTCAGCGTCTACCCTCAGCCCAGCCTCCACCCGCCCGGCGCCGCCGCCGCCGCCGCCGCGGCCGCCGCCGCCGCTGCCGCTGCCGCCGCCTCCTCGGGGCAGCGGGCGGGCGGGTACGCGCTGGGGGACTACGGGGCGCCCGCCAACGCCGGCTACCTGTGGGGCATGAACAGCCCCGCGCCCTACCTGCAGGGCCCGCCCGGCTCCGCCGCCGCCGCCGCCGCCCCCTTCCTGCCGCCGGCCTCGTACGGCTGCTCGCGGGGCGGGCAGCTGGTGGGGTCGCCCCCGGCCCCCGGCTCGCCCTCGGCGGGCGGCGCGGAGCTGAGCTGGCTGAGCCTGGCCAGCCAGGAGGAGCTGCTGAAGCTTGTGCGGCCGCCCTACTCTTACTCGGCGCTGATCGCCATGGCCATCCAGAGCGCCCCCGAGAGGAAGCTCACCCTCAGCCACATCTATCAGTACGTGGCCGAGAACTTCCCCTTCTACAAGCGCAGCAAGGCGGGATGGCAGAACAGCATCCGCCACAACCTCAGCCTCAACGACTGCTTCCGCAAGGTGCCCCGCGACGAGGACGACCCCGGTGAGGCCGCCGCGCCAGGCGGGAGGGCGGGCTGGGGCGGGGGGATGCGGCGGGGGCACACCCCGCGGGGCCGCCGGAACCCCCGTGAGGAGAGCGGGCGGCGGCGGGTCCCTTGTCCGGCGGGCCCGGTGTCCCCTCGGTGCCGGTGACATAAGGAGACCGGGTTCCCTTGTCCCCTCGGGGCCGGCGCTGTCAGGGAACAGGGCTCCCTTGTACCCTCAAGTCGGGCGTTGTGAGGGGACCGGGCTCCCTTGTCCCCTCAAGCAAGTCGCAATGAGGAGTCCGGGCTCCTTTGATCCCTCGGGGTCGGTGACATGAGGGGACCGAGCTCCCTTGTGCCCTCGGGGCCGGCGCTGTGAGGAGATCAGGCT
This sequence comes from Fratercula arctica, assembly GCA_947846985.1. NCBI lineage: Eukaryota > Metazoa > Chordata > Aves > Charadriiformes > Alcidae > Fratercula > Fratercula arctica. Next base: position 47,146,355 of record CANTUZ010000004.1, read on the forward strand.
CCTGTGTCCCCTCAAGCGAGTCGCAGTGAGGACACCGGGCTCCTTTGGCCCTTCAGGGCCGGCGATGGGAGAGGACCGGGCTGCCGTGTTCCCTCGGGGCCGGTGACAGGAGACCGGGCTCCCATGTCCCCTCAAGCCAGGCGCTGTGAGGAGACCGTCCCCCTTGGCCCCGCCTCGGGCCCGGCGCTGGCCCCCGCAAGAGGTTCGCCGGCTCCATCCCTCACGCCGTCCCCGAGCGGGCCGGGTGGGCTGGGGCCGGCAGTGCCGGTTGTGCAAGGCCCGGCTCCTTCGGCCGTGATTCACGGCTCCCCTCCCCTCCCTGCCCGCCGCTCGCCGGCCCGGCCCCGGGGCACAGCCGGTGCCCGGCAGTGGGCGGCGGGCGGGGGCGCGCCGGGACGGTGCCGGGGCGGCCCGGCAAGGAGGGGACGTGCTGGTTTGGGCCTTTGGGGGGACGTTGTGGGATCACTGCTCCCGTCAGGCCCGAGCATGGGCAAGAGGTGTGGGGGGGACACTAGTGCCACCACAGCCCCCTCACACTAAGTGCCCTGGGTTGCTGTGGGGCAGCCAGAGCAGGGGGAGCCCCACTTTGCATTCCCTTCAGAGAGGCCTGAGGTAGAGATGCAGATCTTCCAGGAGATTTACGCTCTGTGGTGGGGAGGTTCTCCTTCATGTGGCCTTAAGGTTCGCTTGGGCACTGGAGGAGTGGGTGTGATGATGTCCTGGAGCCAGGATTTGGATCCTTCTACTGGACGACAGACAGAGGAGGAACAGGTGTAGGAGAGGCATGGGTGCTGTCCCCGTCGGACAAAACATGGATATTGCTTATCTGTCTGCAGCGGGGCTCGCTGTCACACAATTTGACTTTCTGTCTTGTTTCTCCTGTTTTCCACCAGGGAAGGGAAACTACTGGACCTTAGATCCCAACTGTGAGAAGATGTTTGACAATGGGAACTTCCGTCGCAAACGCAAGCGGCGCTCTGAGCCCAACGCCCCTGCAACTGCGTCTGCGGCCTCCTCTCTGGGGGGCCTGAAGGCTGAGGAAGAGCGACCCATCCCAGCCACAGGCAAACCGTGTGGAAACAGCCCACCCCCGGAGCTGGACCCCTCGCCTTCTTCCAGGGACCATCCAAAAAGCTCCTCACCCTCCGGTATCATTTCATCCACCCCCAGCTGCCTCAGCACCTTCTTCAGCGGCATGAGCTCCCTGAGCAGCGGAGGCAGCCGGCTGACAGGGAGTCTTGGCAGTGACCTGCATCACAGGAACTTCTCTGCTGGACAGCTGAGCAGTGGCACTTTCACCCCTTCCAGCAGCTCTTCTCAGGAGGTGCCTTCTCCAGACCAGCTGCAGCGGGTTGCGGGACCTTCCCCCGCCTACTACAGCTCCTTCCATCCCAGCAGCAGCAGCCAGGGAGCCCAGTACAACCATTACTACAACTTTACGGTTAACAGCCTCATCTACACGCGGGATGGAACGGAGGTGTAGGATGCTGGGGCAGTCGGCCGGCAAGCGCTGCAAAGGGAATGGGAGTTGCAGGTGTATTTGGCAGCACGGAGGACCATATGCTTTTGCAAACAGCATTTCAATGTGGACACTTCCCAGGAGTTCTTCCAGGAAGACAGATCTTCTCACCTTTCAAAATAAGGACACCCCTTAAACACCAGCAGAAGGCAGATGCAAAGTTTTTTCCCCTGTCCTGGAAAATGTTAAGTGGTTTAGATGGCTTGCCATCTAAATTCTGCAGGCGAAAGTGAACTGAATTAATGTTTTCAGAGGTTTCTAATCCTGAATGTAGAATAAGAAGTTTAAAAACTATAACCGTGAAGTGATATCAGCAAGAGCCAAGTGTAGACATCCAGTGAGTCTTAGAAGAGAACAGGAAAAAAAAATGAAGAGATTTCTTATGAAGTGCCTTGTACAATGTATTAAAAAAACTCTTCTACCAGCAATTGCCTCTGTAAGCCCTTGCTTTCTGCCCTGATCTTGCAATATGCAATGCACAGGGGGGGATTCTCTGGGTAAAAACCCACCCAAAACCTCCTCAAAATCCACGGAAGTTCACTCTGGTCTTCCTGTGTATGGCATATTGTACAGCCAGGGCCATGTGTTGTTGTAAAACAATCTTTTTCCCTGAGCTTAGTACCAAAGATAACGCTAGCCATGCAGCTTTAGCACGAGAATAAACACTGGGGTATTTTTATACATATTTGTACGTAATGTAACTCTTCTGTACATATGTTTCTATGTGGTTTTATATTTGTAAATTATGCTCTGGAGCTGTACTTATTTATAACGTGTTTTAAACTTTGTTAAAGTTTGTTTTACTTTGTTTCCCCTTCTTTTTTGTTGTTTTATTTGTTTTGATTTTTTTTGTTGGTTTTGTTTTTGTTCGTTAGTGTATTAATGAAACTTTTCAGGCTGAACAGCTGTTGGGAATAAAATGTTAACAATTGTTAGATTTTTTTTTGCCTGGTTGTTCCTCAGTATGTTTGAGGTATTTTAAAACTCTGTGGGAGACAGGTTTTGCTTTCACGTGGTTTGGGATAAAAGGTGCAAAGATTTATGAACAATTTAATCTGCGCATTAAGTTGGAAAAAACCTGCTGTGGGCCCAAAGGAGACACATCTGAGCTGATTTGCAGCCTCGCATAGTCTCACTGGGCAGAGTGGGCTCTCTGGGCTTTTTTTGTTTGTTTGTTTTGTTTTTGTCAACAGTCGGAATTACAACTGTCCTTTTTCAGCCTGGTTTAGTAAAAAGAAATAAAATAAAAGCTTGCAAAACTGAAAGAAGCAGGGCTGGTTCCAGCGTGGTGCTAGCTAGCGGGAGGTCGGAAGCCTGAGTTTGACTCTTGGCTCCATTGTTTTGCAAGTCCATTTTTCAAATGGGATTGCATCCGCTGAAAGCGTCAGGCTGGTGGAGAAGTGCGACCTGTCAGCTAACGGGGCAGGCGGAGCGGCTGCTGTGGACGGGCACTCCCGAGAACCTGTTTTCCGCTGCTGGGAAAGGAGGCTTCATCCTCCAGCAGCAACCATTATGCAAAACCATTGACTCCCAATTCTTGCCGTTTGCATAAGCTGCTTGTTGGGCGCTCTGGGCGGGTGGAGCGTAAATATAAATGTCTTCATGAGGAGTGTAGTATCAATAATGAAGTGAAGCATGAAATTGCAGCTATTTAACATATATGCATCTGCCGTGATGTAAGGCCGTGCCTGCAGGCTATTCATAAAACAAAATTTGTTTTACAATGCGATGCAGCGCCTCTCCACTGGCTACCTGCAACACACACAGGGTAGTGATGCAAGGCAAACCGCTGTCCCGATCCAAAATATAATGAAGCCATGACGAAATGTCAGATGACTTCCATGTGCTTGGGATTGGGACCAAGTACTTTCCCCAGCACTGGCCAACCGCCGTTTGTGCAATAGCAGAGACCAGTGGGCGGGTGGCAACTCCTGCCTCATCCCCCTCTCGCTCACCCCTTCCCAGCACAGATACCATCTTCCTGGCTTTAGGGGTAATTCCTCCGTGTTTTGATTTTTAATTGCATCTCAGGTGATGCAGTGGTAGTGATAATGGGAGGGAATGGGCAGACTGCCACCAGCAAAAAGACAAGGTGGTCAGTCTCGTCCTGCTCGGGTTCAATCGCACCAGGAGAGGAATAGCTTTATTTGGGTTTTGGACTGCTGAGTTTCACCTAGGAGCAGTGGAGGGATTCCCAACACCTTCAAAAGATTTAGAGCCAGCCCTCAAGTAAGCCAGGAACTGCTTACTCACATATCTAAGTGACCATTGCACCCCTTTTCTGCTCCTTAAGTAAGCCAGGAACTGCTTACTCACGTATCTAAGTGACCATTGCACCCCTTTTCTGCTCCTTAAGTAAGCCAGGAACTGCTTACTCACGTATCTAAGTGACCACTGTACCCCTTCTCTGCTCCACCAGCCTGTTGTGAGACCTTAGCAAGCAGTGGGCCAATGTGGGACACTTGCATGTGTCCAGCTCATGTTCTTCCACTCAGAAGATGTATTTCAGGACTTACCCTCTGCCACTTCCATCAGCTGCATGTTTCTGCATACAGTAGCCATAAACATTTGCTCCTGAGGATCCCGAATCGGTGGCAAATTTGTGTTGCTGCATGGTCTGCCTCTGGCAGTATGTCCTCAACAAATATCCCATGGCTCAACAGATCTTCTTGTGCCACATCGGTTGGGTGATGGCATAGCCAGAGCCTGCCAGAGCAGAGCCAGGGAAGGATTTACCCACCACAGTGCTCCAGCCCCGCTCCTGAGGGATGGTGGTGGGCTCTAGGGAGGTCCTGGCAGATCTGACTGTCCCCAGTGCACCTTTCCTGTCTTTAACACCAAATCTTGCTCCCTCCAGGGAAAGTGAGCCCTTAGCTGGAACCAGGGGCTGTGGCCCCTCCTGTGGACACACCGCCCCAAAGGCTGGCATGCTCATGATAAAGCAACCTGCCCAAGGGACACTTGAGAGTAGATTTCAGCAAATAGACACCTAGTCTGCAGAGAGGAGCCAAATGAATGCGGTAATGGCAGCCTTTTAGGTTTCCTTTTGTCATTAAAAGAGACTCTTCTTTTAGCAAATCTTGGGAGAGGGAGGGCAAGAGGATTGAGTTTAATGAAAGGCACTTAAAAGCAGCAGGGCTATTGTCATGGGCTTTGGGGATTTACTGATTCCCCCATTGAAGGAGGGAGAAGAAAAAGGCAGTTAGCCTGCTGGTCCCACCCTGAGAGTCCCCACTCCCCTCTAAATGCCAAGGCCATGCTTGGGATGGGCAGTTCTCCATGACAATGAGCGTCTTCCCAGCTTGGGTCAGGTGACAGCCCAGCAGCCCAGGGCACAGCCTGCTCACAGGGAAGTCAGCGGAAAAATGTCCTTCCCTTGGGGAGAGGCTCAGACGTACGGCCTCTGCCCTCTCTGCTCTGGCAGCTGTAGGAATTACCCTGTAAAATGACTTCTGGCTTTGAGGGAGCAGTGATCTCATGGCGGGTATTTGGGAGCCCACAGATCCCAACTGCTGGATGCTAAAGCTAAGCATCACAGGAAGTCTCATCTTTGCTCGGTTTCTCCATAATTTCTAAGCATCTAGAAAGATGCCACTTCAACAAACCGTACTCGACGTGAAACCATGGTCGTGCTGATGACTGGAAGCACAACTGCCTGGTACCTCTGCCTGTACCCTCCGACTCTTCTGGCCAGGACCGTGGCTCTTCCAGTTGAGGTTTGGACACACAACTACCAAAAAAGGCAGTCCCTGCTTGAAAAGAGGTACAGTCCAAAGGCGTTTCAAGAGACACGCTGGATCAGTAACACAGATGCTTGCTGGCTCCTACGTGTGGCGCTTCTCCAGCACGGGGTCGTTTAACTTTGCTCAGCGCTGGCCTTATCGACATGCCAGCAAAGGTTCAGGCAGGCACCCACTGCAGGTCTGCACTTGAGCTGCTCCACAGTACAAAGGCTTTGCCAGTACAGCTGGATCAGCTCAGTCCCCTAGAGGAGACCCAGCTCCCATCAACAAAGGAAACTCTTGTGCCAGTAAAGTTAAACCCCCCACCCCCAGCAACACCGAGTATATTGCGGGGTGGTGGGAGGGGATTCAAGAGGCAGAACACAGCCATCCGCACTGGGTTTCATCGCCCGCCAACTCTTTTGGAAATAGGGCTTCAATTACTGCCACTGGCCATGGACTGTGGTTTGCATCTCCTCTGAAGAAGGAGGCTTTTGATTTGTGCTGTCGCTTAAAAAGTCCATGAAAGTTGGCCATGGTACATTGTGCCTGCGCAGAAGGTTTTATTGCCTTTTTTAGGCTGATTGAAGGTGATTTTTGCCCTGAAGTCTTTAAGAATAGTTCAAAAGATGTAGTAGCGTTCAAGGAAACTACAGATACCTTGCCCTTGCCCTCACTGTATTTCTAGCAACGGAAAATCTTCATCAGACTTCTTGAGGTAGAGCCACAAGCCGTGCAGATCTCACCTGACTTCAAACCTGATGTACCTGAATCCTGTCCTACTCTTCACGGGAGGCAGCCCTGTTGGTCTCGTTCTGAGCACATGAGATAAGAGGACCCAAGTCTCATTTTGCAGCTTGACCCAAGAAAGGCAAGATGAGAATTAGACCTGGCTGATGATACATGGATGGCTGATGCCTCAGCTAGAAATAGCCGTGCCAGCTGGAGACTGCAATTGTTAGGAAATTGTTGTTTCTCCTTAGGCTTTGGCAAAAAAAAAAAAAAAAAAAAAAAAGACTAGTTTTATTGTCCTGTTAGAAAATCCCTCCAAAACTGATTTTTGTTCCCAATTATTTTTTCTCTGATTGTTGAAAGAAGAAAAACACGGATTTACCTTTTCTCTTTCCTTCTTTTTGTCAGAAATCTCCATCAAGCTGAACTCCTCCCCTCCCCCCCCTTTTTCCTTTTTTTTTCTATTAAAAAGAAGGTTGATGGAATGTTTTTGACCAAATTACCAAGCGCAATATTCACCTGGGTAAGGTGACGAGAATTTGCCCCTCAAGGAATAACTGAAGTGTAATGTAAAACATCAAAGGTGTTATTTTTTTTTTTACCTTATACCTGAGCTATCTCTGAATCATATCAAATAATCTTCTCATTTCATAACACCATACAATGCAGGCTAAAAGTGTATGTGATCTGCTTTGTGTACTGCTGAATGGATGATTAAACTGTCTAACCTGAGGGATATTCATCCAGGGCCTGCCCCAAACACAGTGAAGTCAGGGGAAAGACTCCCACTGACTTCAGAGGGCTTTGGAGCAGACCCATAATCAGCCAGGCTCTAATATACTTCAGGTGGTGTCTATGAGACTGCCCGGGGACACATAAAAGGAGCTAAAGATTGCACATTTGTGAATTAAACGTTGTAGGGCTGATCCAGGCAATTGGCTGCCGTAGGAGAGCAGAAGCCGTCTCCTCCATCTGCCCGGGTTCCTCAGATCATTTTCCCTTTCCTGCAGTCCATGGTGTCTGGGATCTATTGACAAAGCAAAGCTCTCGCCGTGCGGCCAGTCCACGTTTGCAATAAACAGTGACAAATCAGGTCAGGACCGATGGTTAATCTGCCCTTGGACCCTTCAAGTGGTGCTGATTTTATACCTGATTAAAGTAAATAGCGGAGCTGAGCTGTGCCATTTCCCTCCCAGGCTGGTTTGGAGGTTGGCAGAACCCACACCTCACCCTGCCACTTCAGGGCCACCAGGAACAGTGATCCTGAAACACGTGGTGTTAGTGCCTTAACTCCAAGAAAGCAGAGGGAGTCACAGCTAACACATAGAAGAAGCAAGCTTGGACTTCCTTCAGCAAACTGAATGATACTCAAATGGGGCCAAATTATATTGTGTGTGTGTGTAAATCATGTTTACGCTCATGCAAGTGTTCTTCTAGTCTAGGCAATGGCCATCAAGTGAAGCTGACAGGCAGCAGGTCCAAAGTAGACCAGAGGAAGTGGAGGTGCCTTTCTGGTGGTGGAGGTGCCCTGGGGATCTCCTTGCTTCAGGAGGATGGAAGCTTGTAGGGAGGCAGGTCAGGTTCATAGAAAGGAAACCCAGCATGGGTTAGAAATTGCAAAGACACTCATCTTTAGGTAGAAAGTTCCTGAAATGCAAAATGTTGGAGCATGGGAATGTATTTTGGGGAAGTACCACTGTACAAGACAGCCTTCCCTAGGCAACCACCTTTCGTCACTGTGAGGCAGGACAGTGAGTTCGGCAGTCTGATCCAACAGAGCCTGTTTATGGTCCTATATTTGTAGCAGTGTGGTTGAAAGCATCATTTCAAGTTTCCATCTTAGAACAATCCCATTGGTTTGCACGAGCACTGAAGGCACTCGGTTTGCTGCAGCAGTTCTCACCCTAAAAAAGGCTGGCTAAGTTAGGGCAGAGAATTTGCTCTCTGCAGGTGCCTGTTTCTCTCCATCCAATGTAGAGGAAGCCTGGAGAGCTATTTTAGGCCAAGCCTTTAGACCTCCTCCCGGGCAGGAATGCATGGATATCTCCAGATATGGGGCAACAGTCATGTGTGATCTTATATCTGGTTAAAAATAGTACCATGGCCACCAGACATAGAGGAGTCCAAGGAGGTTTCAAAGCAAGACACAAGCCTAATCCATAGGTGAGCCTCCTTAATCATGTGAGAGGTACAGGAGAAGAAATCTCTTGCATAGTGTTTCCTTCTCGCACCCAGCAGCATCTCAGCCTTGCTTTGGTTCATTTGGTCCTGGGGAGAGCCAGGGAATTTCTTTGAGGTGGGACAAGAAGATTTAATGAGTTTTTTTGCTCATTGTATTCTTGTTCACGTACTGTCCTAATCAGTGTAGGCACCTTCCAGCAGTGCAACGTGATCAATATGTCATGTGTATTGTCTCTTTCCTGCTGCAGGAACTGCTCATGAAGCGTAAAGCTTTTGCTTTTGCAGGGAAATATTGTTTCCTACATGTCCAGGCTTCTCTGCATTTCTTGTAGAAAAAGCAGTTTGCGAAGGGCATCCTGGCTGAAGACAGCAGGTGAGATCTGTGGTGCACTGAGATTTGCAGCTCCACTGCACCCTAAGCTGTCCCCAGCACCCGGGGCAAAAGTTTTGAAATCATTAGCCCAAATCATTATTCGATCAGTAGCACCAAAATCATTGTATGTCTCAGTGGCAGAAGGTTGGACAACCTTTGCTGGGCAACAGGAGAGCAACACTCATAAGACAACTATGGCAAGACGCCCTGGCCTTGCACTGATGAAGTTTCATTAGGGCTCTTCATTAGACTAGAGCTCATCTTCAAGTTCAAGGAAATGGATTTACATCCTAGTGAAGACAACATGAGTCTGTGGCTTTCCCACAAGTTTTCAAGTGAAAATAAACCATAGTCTCTTCAGATAGAGCTCTCAGCTCAGAGGAAGGGTAGGATCCACTTAATCCCTGCTTGCATGTAAAGCCATGTGAGCTAATGGAGAGCAGCTGGGTTCAGTAGCCAAGGCAGTGTATGCCTAAATGTGGATATATGTTGTCAAAAGATAATAAGGGCTGTCATACTTTGGTGGAGAAAAAATTACTGTCCTCTTCCTCTCCAACATTTGCAGCTTGTCCTTGGCAGCACGGCAGGGAAGCAGACCTGACAAGAAACCAAGGAGACCCTTCAAAGAATCAGGGAATGCCTTTATTATAATTGAACAAGGGGCTGTATTTATTTTCACTGTCCCTGGCAGGGAATATGTAAGCAGTGGGAAGACTAGAGCAACGAGCATGTCATGAATGTTAAGGTCATTTATCATAACTCTGAATGCTGTTTCTTTCTAGACAGCAGCTGCTCGTCACAGTGTGAAACCTCATTCCTTACCCTGGAAAGGTGACAATCCAAAGAGACAAGTATGGCTGAGGAAGTGTTACTGGCCCCATTTTACTGCAAGGGGTCAAGGAACATCATGGGAAAGTGATTTGCTAAAGGTCACACAGTGCTATAGCAAAGTTAGGTGTCAAATCCATACTTCCCGATGTCTCCATCACAAAACTGTCCCTGCTGAGTCAGCCTGAAACACTCTGGCATGGCTCCAAACTCATCCTTCCTTGGTGCTGTTACAGGAAAGCACAACAGATCACAACATTTCTTGCCCATAGGTGCTTTACATGTATGCATGCTACTGGATGAACTTTGGTCTTGCATAGGGAATCCAGTAGCATTTAATCTTCCTCCCTTCAAAGCCCACAAGTCACCTGCACAGTCAGGGACTTCTCTCCCAAGGGATTTTTGTAGTGTGTAAGAACTGTTCTTAACCGCGGGACAACTGGAAATGTGCTAAACCCACCAGAAATAATACCAGCATCTGGGAGATGCAGTGACCAGAAACTTGCGACCCATTTCTATACATTACAAATCTGCTCAGGTTTTATAGTAGCAACATTTAGTTTGCACGGCACAATCTTAGAATAAAGGGTTAAAATGTGTTATGAGCTGAATCCTGCTTTGGAGATCTGATAATCTAATTACAGCAGTTCAGGTCCCTTCTCTACCCCCAGTGCAATCACGTTTGCATCCAGGAGTGATACCGATCTGATTCCACCCAGTTTGAGCTCTCTCCAAGCAGCAGCCTCGCTCCCCGCATCACACGTGCTGCTTGCGCTTGTGCACCCCCTTGTAGCTGCTGCAATGCACTGAGAGCATCCGCTCTCCCTCTTCCCAGGGCGGGGGGAGTTTTTCCCCCAGTTTTGGTGGACAGATGTGATGCTGACCTCTGGTTTGATGAAATGCTTTGAATGCAGAAATGCTGCTTTTCCCTTTGCCACTGGCAATTTGTTTCCACCAGGAGAATGTGATGCTCAGTGCCTCTGCAGGGAGGGTGCTGGAAGCAGGAGGAGGGATGACTTCTGAACTGACCTCAGAAGTGGCCTTTGCCTGGCCAGGCCACCGCGACTAGATCCTCAGCTATTAGGAGGTGTTGGTTCAATAAGTCTAAGAAAACATGTCAATTTGCAGCAGAGGAATTGCCCCAGTTCACATCACGTCAGACATTTCATTGTGTGACTCATTCCCTAGACTCCTCTGACTGTACAGAGCATATTTCCCCTGATTCTTGCAGGGCTTGGACACCTTTCTTACTTATAGACACCCACCTGCAGACACGTACGATTCAGTGTCTTACCTGCAAGCTGCATCCTGCCCTCCCTGCCCACCTACATGTCTGGCTGTCAGATCCTCACCAAAACTCCTCAACTCTCTAAGACTGGGATTGGTTTCACCATCTTCAGGTGTTTCCAGCACAGATGTTTACAACTGAGCTAATCACCCTTGTCTCCCTTTTGAGCTGAAGTAGAGAAATTGGGGCGATGCACCTGCTTTTTTTTTTTTTTTTTTTTTTTGGTTTGTTTGTTTTGAGGTCTTCAGGAATGGATGAATCAATCCCTAGATCTCTACCGCAAATGGAGAGAGGCAGATCTGCTTTAGTCGGATCAATTCCTTCCCCATAGTACTACAAATATGATGAAAGCCATCATGGGCATGGAGGGCAGAGACCTAAATTAGTGCCTCCCCCAGGGAAACAGTTATAATTCATCAGCCCTGTCCTTCAGACCATGCTGCTGCAAGGTGGGAAAAACTCATCAGGAACCATTCATTCGTTTCACTGCCCATGGAAGAGGTCTTTTTTCTTTTGCTCTAACACCTAAAGAAACCACCGTGTTTCTCTAATTGTTGAACGAATGAGGCCAAGTCCCTCTTCTGATGTAAATCCCCCTGGATGCATCCCGCTATTCACAGTACAGACAACTTCATTTGCTCTGAAAGCAGCACTGGGAGCCACGCTGGGCCCAGGTTGACTGACTGACACCAAGAAATGGAACTCAATAACTCTGATTGTTAAATGCCGCTCAAGCAGTGAGGAGAAACAGCCCGCATGGGCTCTCCTAACCACTGAGTCGCTCCAGTTGTGTTGCACTGGAAGGACGCAGGCAGCTTTATCTTCTGACCCATGCAGGCTTTCCAGCAGAGTTGCTGCTTGGAGTCCACCACCAGCAGTCCTAGGAGGTAAAGGAAAAATCTCCCTTCACCCTTTCCAGGGGCCAGTGGGGGCCTCTGTGTTTTCCTTCCTTCTATTCAAGGTTTTCAATGGAGGGGAGGAAGAGCCTCCAAACCATCCTTTCACACTGTGTTTACAATACCTGCCTGATCTAGAAAAATCAGGACTGGGCACAGCAAATAGCATTCAGACTTAAATCCCTTCTAGGTTCATAAAGATTTTCCAAAGCTTAACCACATTTCTAATTGTCTTGCCACCTGTATTAAGAGGTACTGTATGTGTTAATCTCAAATTCTTTTCTTTTTCCATAATCTTTTCAAGTTTTTCTGCACTCAGGCAGTAAATCCAATTAAGTCCATGGGTGTTAGTAGAGAGCCAAATTTACGTTTCAGCTCCAGACATTATTGTTCTTTTTCTTTTTCTTTTTTTCTTTTTCTTTTTCTTTTTTTTTCTTTTTCTTTTTTCTTTTTTCTTTTTCTTTTTCTTTTTTCTTTTTTCTTTTTCTTTTTCTTTTTCTTTTTCTTTTTCTTTCTTTTTCTTTTTCTTTTTCTTTTCCTTCCTTTTCCTTTTCCTTTTCATTTTCCTTTTCCATTTCCTTTTCCTTTTCCTTTTTCTTTTCCTTTCCTTTTCTTTTTTTCTCTTCCCTTTCCTTTCCTTTCCTTTCCTTTCCTTTCCTTTCCTTTCCTTTCCTTTCCTTTCCTTTCCTTTCCTTTCCTTTCCTTTCCTTTCCTTTCCTTTCCTTTCCTTTCCTTTCCTTTCCTTTCCTTTCCTTTCCTTTCCTTTCCTTTCCTTTCCTTTCCTTTCCTTTCTCATTCCCTCCTCTTCTCTTTCCTCTCTAAACCTTTCCAGAAGTTGCACCAGAACAAGCACTCTGCTCCTCTGCACGTTCCCCTTTCTTGTGTAGGCTGAAACTGCTGGAGGTAGAGGTGTGGCAGTGATGTTTGATCTTATTTCACATTAAAACTCTTCTACCAAGGGCTGATCCCCCCACGCACACCTTCATCTTGAAGGGCATCCTACTCTATCAGTGCTCTGCGGGAATGAACAGGCAGAGTAAGGTAATACCCGTTGTAAATAGGGCTGGCAGGATCAGTCCTCGAGCAAGCTGCCATCCCTGCAGGGTATAAAATCCGTAGCCTCCTCCAAAATAAAGGTGAACGAGATGGCACTGCTTTTAGACAGTTGGTGCAGTTCATGCCTCAAAGTGTACTCTGGTTCCAGCTGAGGATAAAACCTCACCAGGGCCAGCATTTTACCTGTGTCTCCCTCCAATTAATGTCCCAGAGCTGCCCGTGTTGTCCCTACTTTATTCCTATGGGGGCAGAATTAGGCACTTAAAAGCATCCTAGTTCGTAGCCTTTTGACTTCCCAAATACAAGTGAATAGGAATTATGCAGTGACTGATTATACAAAATAAAGAGAGAGGTACCTGGAGAAGTTGTGTACGTTAGGGACTAATAAAGACGAATCAGGTGTGAGGAGCATGCACTCCCTGAGCTGGCAGGTAGGCTGCAGGATTGTCTCTGACACACTTACTGGGATTTAAACAAGCCCCACCTTTGTGTCACTGTAAAGCTTTCATGCCACAAACACTGAATAGTTACCTTCAAAAATATTTTGGACATCACTGCATGGAAGCAGCACTTCAGACCTGTTTTCTGCTGCCCACCTCCATGCCCTGGGAAACACATAGTCATTTTAATACCCTCAGTTCTCAGCTTCAGCAGCTCGCGTGGGCCTGCCAGCCCACCCAGGCAAGCTGCCCCATCGCAGGCATCTCCAGGGAAAGCACAACTCTTTTGCAGGTGGGTCACCCACAGGACTTCTGTGCAACAGCCCTATGATGAGGGAAGAGCACAGCTCAGAGGAGGGCAGGCTTGGGAGCATTAAGCAGCAAAGCTTGGAATACTCTCTACATGGCATGCCTGTGCTGGGGACAGATTTAAAGTTGAAGAGCAGAGAAGTAAAAGTCTGTGCCTGTGCAGGCTCACTTTAGAGACAGTATGCATAGCAGGGAAGGTGGGAAAGGTCATGCCTATCCCCATGGTATGGAGAGGTCACCCAGCCCCATCTGAGCACGGACGTGGGAGCTGGAGCAACTGGTCCTAGCTCTGGTTCCTGTAGTGCCATCAAGCTTTTCCTTGAGAAGATGCACAGTGTAGGCCTCCTCCGTGGTGTTTCAGGGGTTGCGCACTGGCCAGTGGAGGAACCATACCTTGGTTCCTGTGGCCACAAGTACTATCACCATCATTGGTGAACACTCAGAGATCAGTGCTGCTTCTTCAGACCCTCCTTCCCCAGCAGGTTGGACTGGGATATTTGAATGTGTAAAAGACATGGACAGCTGTGAAAAAATTCGGAGAAGACCGACAAAGCAGCTATGGGCAAGGACAATATTTTCCCCTCCTACATTACAAGGGGAAATTGTGTAAGTAAGAAGGGCTTGCATCAAAATTACTGGCAGACAACCATGTAAGATGATGCATTCAACAGTTAGCTGTGAAGGTGGCATTATTCTGAGAATTTTTTCCTCTTGCTGGCTCAAATGGGATGACATTCTTTCTGCCTGCCCAACGCTGGATGTCAACGGGAAGGCACCTTCCTCCTGAAATATGGTATGGAACCTGGAAGTCATCCCACCTGAAGGCACACAGATATTTGGCCAGCTGCAGCAAGAGGTGGGTGCTTTGTCACTCACCTGGACATTTCCTGGAGGCTTTCCAGACAGCCCCAGGGTTGCATGCTGATTGCATGCTACAGGGTGAATACCCTCTTGGAAGTGGATATAGGAAAGGCAATTTTCTCAGCACACCTTCAAAGCACCAGTGATGCCAGGAGGAGCTCACTCCATCTTGGCCAATGATGGCTTGCAAGTGCCAGAAATTTGAACATGGGCCCGGCTTAGGTAGCGTAGGTTGTACAGATGCCAAATAGCCAGAGTAAGGACTCTGAGCATCCAGAGATCCCGACAGGTAGGATGGGTTAGGAACATAGTCATTGCCTTGCTGGGGTCAGACCAAGGTCCAGCTCCTGTTTATTATCTGCTTCTTTATGAGTAGGAGGACTTCAGTCCTCCCCCCTGTCCCCAGTCTATTTTAATTTGGTTGTAAGCATAGAAATAGCCAATACCCTTTTAAAATTCTCTAAGCTATGGACAGGATTGACGTCTAATAGAGCACGGTCTGATAGCCTAGCTGCAACTCTGTGGAAAGGCTTTTCCTTCCCTTGGGTTCAAACGTCTTCCCCTTGAATTTGTGGTAACAGTCCTCTGCCTCTGCATTATAAGAGTTGGTGAGATACCAACCTACCCGGATTTACCCACTTGCATGGCTGTTTTTATGAAAGCCCTTCTATTTAACAGCACAAGAGCATAAGCTCTATGCCTATGGTTGGCCTGAGAAGAGGAACCAGAGCCATTTCAAGATGTTTTGTTTGTTCCTATAGCATGATGTGGTAAGGAAGGGATGCCCAGTGGTCTGCAGAGCCTCCTTTCCCAGGGCAACATGAGTGGCTCCACCAGCACTGTCTTTGAGTGAGCCAGTGATGAGCTTGTGTTGATCTGCTCCTGGGGGGACACTGCCCCACCAGTGCATGACACCTCCACACTGTGCTCCTGATCACTCATGGTGGTTAGTAATAGAGGCTCCTGGTTTCATTCACTTTCTACTGAAATGGCTGCCTTTCTGCAATCACAAGAAGAGATGGTTCACTAGAGGAGCCACTGCTGACTCAAAACCACATCTGAATTTAACTGAGACTCATCTTGGACACTTCTTTTTGGTGGGTTACCTCATGGGTGATTCTGTCCTATTCATATTAGGCGTAGCCCTAACTGTGGCATATACCAGTTAGCTTTGGCTCTGAGGTCATGGCAAGGTGGCAGTGTTAGTGCCATCAGCATCCAAAATGTCCTATGGTTGGATAATGTCTGGCCACTGTCAATTCCCACAAGGACATGTGACATAACCTGGACATAACCTGAGCATGCGCCATCATTGCTGGGTACCCACATGTTCCCCTGCTCCCATGTCCTGCCACCATAAACACAGATAATCCTCAGCTCATGCTCAATCGATCCTTCTAAAACCACTTCATGGTCTTGAATTTAAGCTCTGCTTTATGACCAAGGGAGCACAATCCTTGCAAAGCCCCAGTAATCATAATACGTGGAGGCAGAATTGATACGTGGGCTTTTTCTATCACTCAATTAAATGGTTAGTTTATGCAACATGCCGTCTTTTTGAATCAAAGCTGGGTCACTGTTAGGCTGAGGTAACATTAATTATTTTTCCGCTTGTCGGATCCCATGAAAAGGATGTGAAAATGGCCTGTTTATGAAAGAGTGCGGGCAAAGGCTGTGAGCTGATTATGTCAAACATATTCAAAGCTTCCTCTGCAAAAGGGATTGTGATCAACAAAGCATAGCCCACACCTGCACCCATTTCACAATGAAAGCTGTTAGGGCCATGAAGCTATTGCAGGAAAAGAGAGGTTGCATTAACCCTTTTGGGGAAAAGTGTCCTCCACTGTAAAATTTACACATACACAATGTTGCTTTTCTCATTCCCTCAAGTGGATCCCAAGAACATTACCCTAGGAGTAAAAACAGTCTTTTCCATCTAACTTTTTTTCATGCATAGGCTTTTCTAAGTTGGATGGAAACATCAGACTGACACATTTCCCCCTGCTTTTTGCTAATCTCCAAGGGAAGTCGCAGAGAGGAGCTCTCTGTGCTGGAAGAGCAGGAAAGCAGTGCAAGTTCAGACCTCAGTCCCAAAAGTTCTGTTCAGGGTGATCCTGGCACATTCAGGGTAAGTGCCTATCATGCGGAGCATGCTGCTGGAGCCAGGCCATCTCCTTAGTAAAAAATATAGCTGCTTAGAAAGCAAATAGAAGTAGAGATGTGCTCTCAGAGAAAGTTGAACTGGATCCTAACTGAAGGGTACCTATCCTGTTTTCTTGCAGCCCTGTTGGTTATACTACAACTGGGTAAGATGGTCTGAATTCAGTATTGAGCCTGGTTGGAGCAGGAGGTCGCACCAGAGATGTTCTGTAGTCCCTTCTAACCCAGGTGATGCTGTGATACACAGAGCTGTGTCCTCATAGAATCTTCATCAGATTCATGAGGCTGAGAGCGATCTTGCATCTACTGCTCTACAAGGGAATATGGGACAGAGCAATGCACCATCATGCCTCCCTGCAGTCTTACTATTTGTTCTTCTTTCTCTGATTTAGATGTCAACATTAAGGGAAATGGAGTGTGTACAGCAAGTGTGACCTCCTTTGGCAGTCTGTGGTGAACCCTGGCCAGGTCACAGTGCAAGCTCAAAAGGCAAAGCAGGAGTATTCACCTGGCCCTTTCCTGCAGCACCCCAGGAATTGTGCCAAGGGAGAGCTGAATGCTCAACTTCTGCACAGAGAACCCAAATATCTGCCCAGAAATCTTTCTCTTTGGAGCTTCTAGAAGGTCACAATCCCACCTTTGTGGAATTTTTCAGTTCACACTGTTAGCTAATACGGATGAGCTCTCCATGAGCAGATGAGCCCTATGACAAACTCCCTTGAAGTCAACTGAAGTCAACCATTGCACGAGGGAGGTAAAAGATCTGTCACAGGACAAAGATGATGCTAAACTTCAAGTTTCTGTTCATGCTTCCTGCGGTTCAACAAATTTTTCTGGCTCTGTCCTCTAAATCCTTTCTGGCTCCTGTGCCAAGTCAGTATTGTTTTATGGAAAGATCTGGGACAATCCTTTAATTCAGCAAAAATCGTACTGATTAATTTAAGAATTCTGCCTTCATAAGGATGCTATAGACTAATTGCATTTGTTCTAATTAATGCTCCTGAGGGGAGATCTAGAAATGTCCTGCTAAGCATTGCATATTTTTAAAACCAGATTAAGGAAAATCTCCTGGCTCTTTTCAAGGTTGAAGTTTTCCCTGATTCATTGCATATCATGATGGCAAAAACCTGCTCCTCTTGTAAGTATTAAGACAATTCCAGAATGATTTTCCCATGTGTGCTCATTTAAAATAATGTTGGTATAGTTCTACCCTGAGTATGGAGCAAAAGTAATTACAGATGACAATAAAGCTCTAAAACACTGATATTTTAATATCTTCAGGTCAGAGTTCAGAGTCTTTAAAGATAAAATACCATAAAAAGCATTGGCTAAATGCTTTGACTGGGTTGTAGTCATTGATTAGGTTGTAATCTAATCTCTGGACCATGTTAATTGGAAATGGGTAAGAAAGTAGGGCATGTTACAAAGAGGTGTCAGTGACGCCAGGTAAGGCAGCAAGTAGGTAATTTTCCATTATAAAATGTTCTAAATGATACTTTAACCTTGTTTGTAAACAAGCAATCAAACAAAACCAAAAAATACCTGATCTAGAAATCCTCATAATTAGCATGGAGCAAGGAAAAGTGAGCTTGGTAAAAAACTCAACTAAGAAACTGTTCTTGATTAATATGAACAGCAGTCGTTGTAGTAATTGTTTTCTTTCAATAGTCGTTCTTGTTCCTGTCTATAATTTAAATCCCTTCCCTTGGGAGTTTAATATAAGTTCAAGTATTTAAAAGGAGCTAAGAGTGAGAACAACTTATTTTAACGAATGCTACTAGCTCTTTTGACAGCATAATGAAAGCCATGTTATAAATGACGGAGAAGAGTCACTATTTGATTATAATTATGTATATATACAGTAGATCTCTCAATAGTATTTGCGAGGGTCATTACACAAATCAGACTATGGCTTTCTGCACAATAGTTGATTCAGTCGTGAATACACCTTTTCAGAAATACACCTCTTCTTGCAAGCAGGAAATTCTCTTATTTCAGGTATTTATTTCTAAAACTGGAGTTAAAAGCTAAAATACCATCATTTTCCTGGAAATAACACCCTGCAAAATGTTCATAAATTGAAAGTGTCAACATGTGGACGTATTTTCAACATATTTTTCCAAAATCTCAGTGTTTTAATGCTCTGAATAGTAATTCAAGCCAAAATGTTTTATTTTGATTTTGATTTTTTTTTTCTTAGGAAAAAAATAAATAATGCTTTTTAAACTGATAATTACTCACGGCAATTTTGAGAAGAGAAAACAGCAAGATAGGATCAAACCAGCTTCAAAAAGGGCTTAGAAATGATTGTGAAAAAAATGTAAAAATGAACCCTGTCTGAAGAAAAGTTTCTGCTTTCAGGATCTGTTACTTAAAAGCAAATCCCTTCTCTGGCTCACAGCAGATGCTAATGCCAATGGCCCTCTTGGTTCCTGGCAGTTGCTGCAGCTTCTTTCCCTCCAGTCTCTCCTGCAGGTTGGACTTCACCAGTTTCAGGCACTGTGAGATTGCACCGATGCTGCGTGGGCTGGTTTGGAGACTATTGCAACATTGCTAGCAAGACTTCTCCAGCAGTCCCCTGCTACACCTGGAGACTCATTTTTTTCTGAAGAGTATTTCTGCTGCTGGAGTATCTACTGAGGTGCAGCATGCTTAGGGGCCAAATAGGTGAGGCTCATCGTGAGGATCAGAGGTAGGTGTCTGCCCAGCCAGCTCCTCCATCTGAGCCAGCCCCCGGGCTTCTCTTCTCTTCAGAAGAGAGAAACTGGATTTCTCAGAGCCTGACTCCATCACTCTTTAATTCAACATCTGCATCTGACTGATAAACATGCCCTACTTTTTCTTTGTTGAGTATGGAGGTATACAGGTGGCGTGGACAGCTTAGAAGCAGACATCTACAATACAGACATCTGCGATTAGGCAAGATGAATCCTGACTATCTATCCACAACTGATTTGGCTATTCCTATTCCTTTGTCTTGGAAAACCACTGAAATGCCAGTCAACCAGGCCAGGAACAGGAAAGCTTCTCAAGCACTGCCCATCACATTTACCCCCTTCAACATCTGTGACATCAGCACTGCGATCTGCCTTTCCTCAAGCTTTTTGCCAGTGTGGAACTGAAGTGGGGACTTAACCCCTCTAGTGGCAAAGATATAGGAACTCTGGTGTAGTTACAACTCAAGCTCAAACAGAGCAGCAATCCAGCGAAATTCCATAGAGGCCACTAACAGCATAGCTTTTTCTGGATTTGACATATATACCGTCCATTATCCATCCCCATGTGCTACCACACCCTTGAGGAACACCATGGACCCCTCACAGCCTGGCCCAAAAAGACCAGTGACCCTGTCCAGGTCATGTCCAGAAACCCTGTCCTCAGTCTAGGGGTGGAAAACTCCGACATCCCAGCACAACTGCAAATCAGGAATAGAGTCCCACGGTCATCTGCAGATTGCTTGGCTGATGAGATAGCACCAACATTGTAGACATTTATCTGTAACCTCTTCCCCCTGGGCACCCCCCCTGTCCTCCTGGTGGTGTTTTTTTTTGGAGTTGAGTCCCAAGCAGGTAGGGGATGGAGTCAAAAAGTAACTGCTGATCTTTAGATTTCAACCTGGAGGTGTAATTTCTTTGCTGTATTTGTATTTCTTCTTTTTCCACAACTTTCTCCAACATCTCAAGTGGCAAATGTTACTGTTCAGAGGAAATGTCAGCAGGACATTTAATGACTTTCCCTCTCCTCCAAGGGCTTGACTTTTAATTATACATGGAAAGATACACAAGAGATTATAACAAGAGGAATAGCAGGCAGCCAAAACTAAACTGATTTATGTATAGCGTGTGACATATGGCAACATAAGACAAGATCTCTGGCTTATGGGCATTTTGGCAAGACACGAGATGGATCCTCTGGCAACACCTTGTGTTTGCACAGCTCCCATTTCTGCTGATCTGTCCTGATCTTTCTTTCATGTCTCATCTTTAGGCCTTAAATAAGAGGGCCCCAATGTTCCTTGGACAGTCGTGACTTAGATATTGCTTAGACACATGTCCACAGATGAAAGCCGCACTGCTTCAAGTTGTTCAAGCGATAAAGAATCTCAGAACATTGTTGTCCCATTTTCGCAGACTGTAAATGAAGATAGAGAATCTTACCTCTTTTATCTACCTCAAAGGGTAGCGTGAGGGCCAGATAGTGTTTTAAAGCACCATCTAGTTGTTGGGTATTTTTCTTATCATCAGGAAAAGGAAGAACCCTCTGCCCAGACCAGTCATCCGTCTCCAACAGGCCAAGAGCAGGAGCTCAGGGAGGGGGTATCAGGATAAAGCGAGACCCTTGACTTTACGTTTATGCAGCCTTCACTTGTTTCCCGCTAAGCTGAAACAATAATAAAGGACTGATTATGCCCTTAACTGCCATTCCCTTCCTTTCTTCATCCCCAGCTCCCTGGAAATGAGTCACTGTGCAAGATGGGAAGGCAGGAGGCGTTTGCTATCAATGGGAAGAGCAGCTCTCAGTCAAAGGCAGTGGGGCAAACCTGCTTCCTACAACCAGGAAGGGAGTGGAAATTTCCATGGGGTTGGTGCTCATGAGTCCCACCAGTCTTGTCTGCAAACCCTCTACCTTTGATTGCAGGGTCTCCACACAATGAACTTTTTATGCATCGTTCGGTCTTTGATGACTACTGCCAGGTTATTTTTCTTATCTGACTTAGGAAAGATCTAACAGGATCAGTTAGCTAGCTCCAGGGTAGGTTCTTTGAAAAGCAATGCTTTAACAGGGCTGTCTTTTACCTGCTCTTGGGTTTCACCAAACTTTCTGGTTTATCCAGCTCTCTGAGACACAGCACTGCCCTCAGCGGTGCCCGGATGGGCTTGGGTGAGGTGCTGGCACAGCCTGACCCATGGATGTAATTCCTCCCTCAGCAGGGCCACACGGCTGCTGATCCTCGCTGTGGAGAGCATCTCCAAACTCAGCCTGAAGACAAGGGGAAGTCTCTTTGGGGAGCATGGAGGTCCAAGGTACTTGGAGGTAGCAAGGGGGAAAGTACTGAGTTAATTTGCACTAAAAGTGGCTGCCAGGAAGCTCTGGCTGTACATGCATCACTCCTTTTGGCCTCTTCACAGCCCTCTGTGATGGTGGAGGGAGAAATGATCTCGGCTCAGCCAGAGCTGAATGCCGATAAACACTCAAATGCTCATCTGGCTTAAGTTGGTCCTGAAGTTGCACAGTTTACTGGAATGGAGAGATCCATCTGAGGGTGATTATGAATCAGGCCCCCACATAGAGAAGGATGACTGGGACCTTCCTAGGAGAGCCAGAGGGACACAAGCCCACAAGGTCTCAGCAAACATCAGGCACATGGGTCTTCTCCATGGGAAACACAGCCGCGTGGGGCACACCAGCCAGCAAGAGGTCCAGCTGGAGAAGCTGTGATGTGAAAGCGGTGGTTTGTGGCACCGTCAAAAACAGAGTGGCTCACGAAGGGGTTGCATGCTTGAGCAGACCCGAGCAATTCACAGTCAGAGCTATCAAAGCAATGACCCAGCTCCTTTAACACGCTGTCTAAAATCATGTTCAGAAACTTTAACACAAAATTTCAGTGCTCCATTGTATCGTTACAGACAGGCCAACAATGATGTTTTACGTTTACACGTCACCTTCCACACCAGAGACTCCCATTGGGAAGGTCTGGAGTGAGTTCAGTAGACTTTGGGGACTTACGGCGTTATGTAAAATGTACATACAGGCACAGAGCAGCTCAATTAAATAAAATCCTGGTCTCCTTCAAAAGCTGGGAAAGTTTTAATGGGGAACCATATGATTTCACCCACTGTGGACACGCAGAGGGGCTTGGATTCACCAAATTTGTTGTCTGTGCCTAAGCTAGTGCTCTCCCTGTAGCTCCATTGAGTAAGGAGGAGGCAGAGGTATCCCATCCACCCCAACAAGACCTCACATCTTCCTCAGGCTCCTGCTCTTCCCCTTGGCCCTCGGAGGAGACCTGAGAAACTAGTCCATTTCAGATCCTCAACCTCCAGATGGATGAAGGTGGGCAAGGTAAATCTTGCTCATGTGTGCCTGTACGCAGACAATGCCACTGAAATGCACCTTCGTGCGTTCATAGGAACTTCTAGCCAGGGTATTCAAGATCTCCACAGGTTTTTTATTTTTTGCCATCCATTGAGAGGTGGAGAGTCAGTATTAACATCTTTGAAGATATGTCAATGCCTCAATTCTATTCAAACACCTAATTCCCTTTAAAATCAATTTCTATTGGGATTTAAGTGCCTATTCCTGACATGCTCAAGGTGAGGCAAGAGGCCCATGACAGATCAGAAGAAGGGTTCACAAGGATATCCTTCCCCTCAGCTCTGACCTGTCTGATGTGAGATTGGACAAGATAAGACAAGAGGTGGAAGACCTGTGAAGTTCAACACAAGTCGAGTCCCTCATGCCCCATGCTCTGGTTTCATTGCTATGAGGAGAAAGGACAAGGGTTTTTTAAGTTTTCCAGTGTTAGCTGGTGTGGCGAGCTGTCTGGCATAGAGGTCCTTATAGATGTCACTGTTAGATGGAAAATGGAAATTCAGGGAAACAAGTGGATTTTAGGGCATGGACTGGGAAACCAACAGGGAGCCAGTGGTGTAAGAAGAACTGCTCATTGGAAAACCACTTACCCTGACAGTCGTAGATGTAAGTTTCAAGACAGACACATAACTGGTGTAAGTTTTTATAACTGCCCTGGGCCATGGCGAGTAGCTGAGGATCCCTGTGGTGCTGGAGGCAAGGGAGCAACCTCTCCTGTTCAAGAAGATACAGCGGTGGTGGGTCTTTGCGAAACAGACAGGTGGCTTATTGTGTCCTCAGGCTGCTTCCAGACCTTGTCCCAACCTGGCCCATCCATCTTCCTGAAGGACTCCTGCTTAGTGATTACTTCTCCTCGCTCTCACAGTGCCCTGCATTGCTCATAGCTCCAAAGGGCTGGAAACCCATTGCCTCTAGATCTCCGCTCAGGAAATCCTTACACTGGCTTAACTCAACATCAGAGACCTGCCTACAGTCTTGCTGAATGACAGCTGGGGAGCCTTGAACATGCCCAGAGAGGTCACCATCCAAACCAGGGGAAGGCGATGGACAAGACCATTGTTCAGCTGCTAGAAGGTGGAGAGGATCTCCAGTGCCAGGACAGCTGGAAAGCCCTTCATGGCAGGAAGGGAGTCCAGGCAGAAGAGAGGAAAGGAAGGTGTGGGGGGAGAGAGGGGTCTGTGGGAACAGCACAGGGCTTGCAGCGATGGGGCTGCCTGTCTGCTGCTCACTGGGATGCCTGCCATTTGTCCAGATTAGAGCTGGTGATACAGCAAAGCTCTTTCTCTCTTTATTTTTTTTTGTTGTTCAGACAGATAGAGTGTTTCTTTGGTTGCCATATATGATTCATTTCAGATCTGATGCCAAAGGATATTCGATATGAGATCTAAACAATGCTGTGTGTAAATTCATAATGCTGTCTGTGCCGGAACATGTTGCATGACTTTGAATCTGACTGTGTGTTAGTGCCATCAGATATACCTTAATACAATCAAACGTAACACGTCCAGCTAAAGAAAAGATGTGACAACTTTGCTGTAAAGCTAACAGAAAACCAGCCAAAAGGGAACAAAACCCGATTTGGCAAAGCTTCAATCAGCTCAGAGGAAAATCAGCATTTGTAGTGTGTACGTACTCACAGTACCCAATGCAGAGGGTAAGGAGAGACTTCTCTGAGCAGAAAGGGAAAGGAGGCTTTGGCAGCAAGGTACATTAGATAACACTGCTGCTGATCTTGCCTGAGATTCATACTCTGCTCCAAGGCTGGCAACATCTCTCCTGGATTCACCTGTCAGGATGAAGAGCCTCCTGCCTCCAGCTCTGCATTGCCTCCTTTCCTGCCCAGGGTGTTGCGTTGGAATTCCCACTCTTTAATACTTTTCCTTAACAGGATATATATGGGGAAGCTTGCAAATAACGTACTCATAGTTAGGGAGAACTGCTCGCTGTGAGACAGGAGAGTCAGCATGCCTCCGTGCAAGCATACCTTCAATATGGGTTGTGTGTGATCATGACAGCTGGTGTGCACATAGCTGAGCTGGACTCTGCATCTATGGCAATGAGAAAATTCTCTGCCGTTGCAGATGCTGGAACCCTAAGGCATTTCAAAATACCTGTAGTCATCTGAGTTTCTTCTCATAGAGATTTCTGCCTTTCCCGTGTGTTTTTGGCAGTTGGTGGAGGGGAAAGCTTCTGTAGGTTCCATGTGGAAAACTACTCATGCAGAAATTGGGGTATTCAAAATTCTCAACAGCTTCCAGACCACTTCAGTTTCCTTCCCCGCCTTTTCCAACAAGAGTTTAATTAGGCTGTCCATCCCAGAATGGGATCTGGCACATCCCCTGCAAAGACCTTGTGATGTGTGATGGAGCAGGGAGCCTTCAAGTGGATTCTTGATTAGACAGCAACATGGGGGTCACGTATAAAAGGTAATTGCTTTTGCATGGTTTCCTGTACATTTTAAGCATGCACTAAATGGACTAGAAGCACTTAATGTATTTCCCTGTTCATGTTCAGCATCTTCCTAATGATTAGTGCACAGCACATGAAAATATAGAGGCAAGATTCTGAAACATGTCCAGTGAATGTGAGCACACAGCCAACACTCTGCAGTAGTTTGGTATCTCCTTCATATAGGTCCAGCACTCCCTGTCATTCACTTACGTGGGGAAGCCCATAGTCATTTTTTATACCTGGCCCTATAAAATTAATTCAATTGGTTGTGGTCATGTCACACACGAATAACCTGCAACATGCAACATTTTTTTGAGATGAACTACAGAATTGTCTCATCTGTCATGGAGGGAGAATGGGATTTCTGGCATCCGGTTTCACATTTAGATGCTCAAGAAATCTGTCTTGCCATCAGTATGGATTTCTGCATTATGACTGAGCATCAGCCTTGTCACAGTATCCCTTAGCCTTTCTATGGGAGTGATCTTGCAAAATGACAGCTGTCACTGAAGCTGGTGTAGAGAGGGATGGTCATAGGAAGGATGAGCAGTGTGTGATGACAAATGTGTGTGTCGCTATAAGTGACCAGAGGGTTTGACTTTTTTTTACTGCAAAAGTAGCTCTTCAAGTCCCACAGTTCCCTTCCCAACTTGCAGGCATTTCTTTTTATCAGGCAAATGAGAGTTTGACTCTGTTTCTCTGCTGCTTCATCATTATGGGAACTTTCACACCCAGTGCAATTTTGTGGTCAGAGCACTGGGCTAGTAAGCAGAAAATTAAGTTAAGTTGTGGCTTTGGAATAGATACGTACAAGCCTGTGAGCCAGCTCCCCATCTAGAAAGTGAAGATATTGATCCTTTCTTCCTCCTGTTGATTGTCTTCCGTGCTTATCCCTGAAGATCTCTGTCAGGATGGTCTCTGATTGAAGAGTCATTGTGGGGAGGACTCTGACTTTGGTCGGCCCCGTGGCCACTGCTGTGCCCCTTCCCTCCCTCCACACCAGCCCTCACAGCCCAACAGGTGAGTTCCTCTGCAATGTGATGATAAAAATTGCGTGTTCACTAAGGCACGGTCCACAGACCCTGAGCCAGCATTTTGTTGTTGGGAGGTGACTGCCTACGACGGATGCTTCTGCTATGAGACAGAACTTCTGACCAGCCCAGAAATATACTTTGGTTTCATTTGTCAATCATTAAAATATGTTGGATTGCTAAAAATTGAAAGATTTGTTCAGTGCTGGGCACAAGGCAGGGACATGGGGCCAACCATGGTGATGACCAGATGTCTGGAGTGTGAAAGCCCCAACGCATAGAAAGGGAGAGTATTTTTCTGTAGAAGACAGGATCTCATGTGTGTTCAATACACACAAGAGACAGTCAATAGCTCACCTTGAGAAACAAATAGCTTCCCTTCCCCAAAACTTCTCTGAGACAATACGATGACTCTGCCGACAATTTTAATAAACTCCATAGATATTATTTTACATGCAACTTGACATATGTTGAAAGAGTTACTGTACCCATCCTGTTCCTCACAATTTTGTTGATGATTCAGTACAAAATGTACATGCAGGGTACAATGAAAACCAACAGGGAGAGCAAAGTAAAATCCAAATGCAGGTAACAATTAACTGTTGATAAAGAGCCATTATGGTCACCATCTAATGACTTGCAGAGACCACACTTTATTAAACAATTGTTTATTTCCCTCTTAAATTGATCCCACTTCAGGTCCCCTGCTACTTTTTGCAGCTTTTACAAGTGACAGAGTAGTAAATGTCAACTCTAAGAGATGGAATTTGAAGAGACTTGCCACCGTGTCTTTCCTGTCTTTTTTTATCTGCTGGAGGAAGTTTGAGTTCAGGCACAGAGGAATGAATGGATGCATTTCAAAACTCAGCCCTGGATTTTGGAAGTTGGAAGATCTTCGAGAAAAGTCAGCACTTCCTTCAAAAATAAACAGGCTTGGATACTCTTGGGGGAGAGGTTGGATGGCTCCAATCAAGCAGCAGAGACATGCTAGGAAGGATTCAGTACTGCAGACCACTCTCCAGGCAAAGCAGCTGGCTTCAGGGGTACCTTCCTGGATCGTAAGGACAGTAGGCTGCAGAAAAGACTGTCTGTGCATGGAGCAGAGAGTGCTTCTAGCTTACCAAAAGAGTGACTTCTAGTTCACTCCCAGGTTTTCAGAAGCATCTGCTCTCCTTTCAACACAGGCAATGATGTGTCAAGCAATGGTCATGGAGACTTACCATTGAGGATCAGGTGTAAGGGACCATCAGCACATTGAAAGAAAGGGATTCAGAATGAGCTTGCCAAATCACAGATTCAGGCTGGAGAACACAAAATGTCATTACTTCAATTGCACAGATATATGATGCCTGGTTGGGTAGTAGTCTTCATGACAGGACCTGGGGATTAGGCTGGTTGAAGAGTTGAGTGGAAGTCAGAACATTGTGAAAGCAGCAAACACCATCCTGGATGTGTAAACACCAGCCTCTTGAAGCAATCTCTCAGTCCCTTCAACGCCAGTAGGGGTTTGATGGAATAGGATTTCAGTTTCTCAGCATAACTATCCAAAAAAGATGCGGGCCACTGGAGAGACGCTAGAAGTTGTTAACACAAAAAAAAAAAGTCTATATCAATCATAACCTACACAGAAAGACTGGACAAACTGGGATTGCTTAGCCTAAGGAGGGAGCAGACGGAGTGGGAATAGGCTGGTGGCACTTGAATATGTAAAAGGCCACTGTGGAGAAGAAGGGAATGGTCTGTTCTCCATGTCCATAGAGCAGCACAAGCAGTAATGGCCTCTGAATTCATTTTAGCCATAGGAAACCTTTCCAGCAGTAAGGTCAGGAAGCAGTGGGCTAGTTTTGCTGAGCAGGCTGGGATGTCTGCACCACTGGACACCTTCAGAAACTGTACCCAACTTGTGCAACAGCCTTTGGGTTTGGAGATCAGATTTTTCAGGTCCCTTCCAGTCCAATGATGGTGCCAAAAACTGAGACATTAGTTAGAGAATTGCATTTCTAATATCTCTGCTTTTTGGTTTTTTTTTTTTTTTTTGCTATAATTTTTAAATGGGAGATGGGAAGATTCATGACCCTGCATTGAAAATTTTAATCAGAGGAGAAGAAAAACAGCAGCATTAGGATCACCTGTGCACCACAGTTTGCCAAACTGAGATATAAAAGGTGTAATTTGTAAAATCACAATACAAAACCAAAAGTTCCTGAATCTGAAGAGGAGCTGAAGCCCTCCATTAAATCCTTGTCTTATCAAAATGGTGAACAAGAATGTCATCCTGCAGTTCAGTAAGCATTCAGCATGTGTGTGTACCTAGTCCTCCACTATGGATATACATGTGTTTGTATACTCTCTCAATTTCAGACTCTTTTTTTGCTGGTGGTAATGGTGTAGTACTGAGTGTATAACAGAATCCCTGTTTTCCGACAGATATTTGATCTCATTCAAAAGCGAAATTTATTTAACCATCCTCAGGATGATGCAGGCCCCATTCAAAACAGATATGTAAACACATTTTAGTAGCATCACTCATCACTGAACTTTTAACTATATACATTTTTAATTGTGACTGTGTTAAGATTAGAGACAAATTGTATGCTATCTCTTCTGGTTTTTGAGACACTGACAAATTTAATGATCATTTACATATCTACATTCACTACATTTCTGCTTACACAAAGTTAAAACTGCATGACCTAGGCAGGTGTGATGTAGCATATGTGGTGAACTGCGTATTTTTAAAACCTTCCATAGGCAGGGAGAATGGAGATCAATGATTCCTAGCTACAAAAATTTGCTGGTCTTTCGAAGTTGTAAACATTAAAATTTCGCAGGCTGTTGAGTGATAGTACATGAACATTACAACCACAACAAGGACAGCTTGATGACAAATAACAATTCTTATTAAAATATCATAGTTTGCTATTGCTCTCTGCGAATTACTTATTTTTCATTTGCTCAGGTGGATTTGAGAAGTCAGAATATTATTATGTCATTAGAAAGATGACATTACTGTGCTGATACATAGTTAACTACTTATATTACCACTAAGGCTACTTAAGGACATGTGGGCCAACCAAGAATGGGTTTCTATGGTCCTTAACAAAGGACATTTACTGAGCAATAGGCAGAATCTGCTCCACATCAAATATTGTTATATATTAGAAGACAGTGGTGGCAGTAACCGCTTGTGATCACATCCACTGAGTAGGTAGCACTAAACTGTGTTTTGTACAGTTGACTTCGAAACATCCCTGGGGAGGGCGATTCCTCTTGCGAGTTGATTTTGTAACGGAGAAGATTGCTAACCTTCTCTCTGTTGGGAGTTTATACCATTCCATTTCACTCTTTCTGCAGTTCCCATGGTAAAGTACAGGTGTTCTCTGCTGAAATAATTCAATCCACGATTTGCATTCGCTTGTACATACACAAGAAATTCCTCAGCATCCTTCAGATACCAGCTGACAGCATTCCTACCTTCCACTCATGGACTTGGTCAGCACCTGGCAAGCTGGACACATTCACCTCTTTCCATCTTTCCTCCTAACACAGCCTTTGCAAGGACTTTAAACACACAAACTCTCCTCAGTGCTGGGTGTCTGATGTCCCAAATCCACTGAAGTTTCCTGGTCCCGGGGACTTAAATTGATTTCGGCATGCCTAAAAATCATCCTTGTGGTTTAAGAGCTTAAACACTGATTCTAGACTTCTAAGCCTGAAAATTGTGCCTTGAATGGTCCTCTCTTCTTTTCTACGAGGTGTCGGCCAGATGAAACTCTGCCAACACAGTAGACTTCCACCGGCGCCTATTTGCAGAGCAAGGAGTAAGCACCACAACGCATTAAAGCACCTGGATGTGACTTTTGCACGACGATGCCGTACCGTGTGCCTCGGCTGTTCTGTTATCCTGAGAAGCAGAGTTTGGATGCCAGATGTTGGCCCAAGTTCAGGTGCACACAGGCCCGCAGAGCCCTGGTGGCTACCAGCGCTGCAACCACAACCCTGAGAGCCGCGGGGGTGGCTATCGGAGGTCTGTGCTATACGGGGAGCAGAGCTTGAAGGGAGCAGGGCTCACCAGAAACCTGAAAGGAAAGACAAGTGTAAGGACTGTCTGAATCCTGCGATTACTATTCTTTTGCTAATGTGCTCCGCACTGTTCTCTTTATAAATTACTGAATTATCCTTAGGAACAAAAGGTATTAGGGTCCTGCAAGCTTCTCTCAGTTTGTGGTAGGACTAATTCATTAATGTGGCTCCAACAGGAATGTGTGCAATGTTCTTTCTAATTGGACATGACTGGTCAAGAATGACTCGGCCTCCATCCAGATCACACTGTCACTTATGCTGTATAATAAGCTACTACTACTGGCCCATGAATCAATTTTTAAACAATCTCCAGTAATGAACTTGGACGGCCCATTGTTGTTGACAAAGAAATGCACAGTCCTGCTATTGTCAAGGGGCTCAATTATGGGTTCTTGCTGCTAAAATAGAGGAGGGGGGATAAGGCCGGGGGTGGGGGGCGGGGTGGGAGGGGGCGGTCTACGGACAGCAGTGACAGACTGAAAGAAGTGTTTCATCTCTGGGGTCCTTACAGAGACTGACAAGCCAAAAGGTCAGTTTCATAGAGGTTTGACTCGAAATGTCTGAGGACAAAAAAGGCATCTGGAATCATTAGGAAATGTGAAGTTTGACTTGCACCATTGGAAATCCTTAATATATTATTTTAACTGTAGATCTGACAAACTCTTTGCCCACTGGGTGGGAAAGAGAGGTTAAGGGAAGTAAAAGCTTTATATTTCTCCAGTGTGGGGGAAGAAAAAGGTTAATTTTAGTAACTCTGGGAAGAGTCTGTGGGGAAACAGTCAATGTTTCAGCCCATTTGCCATTGTCCTGAGCCAGTGGAATCAACACGGGTAGCTGCTGCTGGCACTGGCTGCTGGACGCTGGGCTCCCAATGCTTTCCCCTCAAATAACCTCACCAGTCACCAAAATGTCAGGGCTCTGCCCAGTTCCTCTTGCCTGAACCAGCCTCGTCAGCACAGCAATGCTGTCTCCGTGCTTCATACTTTTTTCAGGATTACTCGCATGTTACCGGGATTCCCTGAGCCCGCCGGCATAAAGGAAATAAATATATCTGAAGTGGTTATAGCAAGCTGGGTCTGGCATGGAAGAGCATGTGTTTGCAGCACTCTTCCCAGTTGACCAACGCCTCACAAAGTGAGCTTTTTGTCATGCTCATGTGGGGCCATAGTTGCCAACTCCTATTTTAAAGCTTTAAAAATACCATGCAAAGTCAGGGAGTTGGTTCCAGGTTTCGTCCAGCAGTAGAGTACACTTCTGTGAACCCATGGGAGAATGTACACCCAAATTAAAACAAACAGGCCGGCTGTAAATTTGCAAATGAACATTTCCTCTGGGCCCATAGGCAAAAACCTTCTCCCTTGCCCGGCAATTTCACCACAGAGCTGGAGGAGAAGGGCAGAGGGCAGCCTGCACTGGGCGACTCCTCCGCATGTTTCCCAGGAGGATGAGTCACCTCTCCGTCTGGATAAGACACCTCATCTCCATTCCCCAGCCACAAAGCAGGACAACCTCAGTGCATTTGGAAGGCCAGCCTTGAGGAAAAGCAGGGGGTGGGATATAATAAGGAGTGGGTCCAGCAGGGAAGTGGGGAATCAAGCGCACGTTGAGACTTTGCTGGACCAGGCGTGAATCTGGACGTGCATGGCTAAATCCTGTTCGAAGGTGGAGTCTGAGCCACACCTGCTGCTGTGAAGGCTGCTGGGGCTTGTCTAGCAGATTGGCTCATCTCACAAGGTAGTCCTTCCAAATGCCTTTCAGAAGAAATGGGAGGGAAGGTACTAGGACACCATGCTCAGCACACCCCAATGCCAGCTTGAGTCGGGGTAGACGACCACATGTGGCAGCACACAGGGACATTGTGCAAGTACTTCATGAGACAACAGAGAGAAAGCTCACATGGAGGCATGTAGCTTGGCATTGTTGGCTTTCTATTATTGCCCAGACCCACAGCATACGGGAAAAAGCTTCCTGGGGAGCACTGGGACAAGTCTGGGGAGACTCTTGGCAGAAGAAAGTGCTGGGTGGTGGGTTGTAAGGTCCTTGCAAACACAAGCTGTCACTGTTGGGATATGTCTTTAGGACAAGGTTGAGTCTGGTGGCATGCCCTCTATGAACTCCCAAAATAGCCAGCTTGCAGGTGACTCCAAAATTTCTCAAGGAAAGAAAGGAAAGCTTCCCCTCCCCATTCTCCCAACTGGCAAGGAACCCTTTTTTTCCTCCCTAGAATGTGCCCTCCTGTGAATATACCTGGACCTGTGGTGCTAATGGTTTGTGATTCACAGGGCAGGAATTCATCTGTCCGTCCAAGCACTGGGCTCTGTTTTTTCCATTGCTCCCTGGGATGGAGGAACAAGAAAAAGGAAGGGATTTGAGCCCAACCAGAGAGAGAAGGGCTGTGGGGTGAAGAGCAGCAAGCATGGGGAGTGAGGGTTGGCTTTCCAGCCAGCACACCAACCCACTGCTCATTTTGGTCATCAGAGAGCTGAAGACAACCCTTGTGCCTAACAGGACCATTTTGAGACCCCTCATGCCCTGGGCGAGTCATACTGCAGCAACCCTGGACCATGGGACAGAGCCAGATGTCCCAGTGGAGATGATTCCCACATCAGCCAAGGCCTCCGTAGGGGCTGAGTGGAGAAGAAGGGTCTCGGGAGCTGGAGCTATTTGGGCACTGGCTGAAAACCCTCTACTTACACAGCCAGAGACTGCAAGGGCCGCGTTTGGTGCCTGTCTCAAGTCTGGGTGACCCCGTCTGTTCCCATTAGGAGGCCCAGGCAGTAAATTGGGCCCTGAATATATAATTAAGCAAAGGGCACCATCCTGAAGCCAAGGTTCACACTGATTTGTTGTGGCTAGGGTGGGAACAGCCCTTTGCAAATCAGTCGCAGGATGTTGCTCCTAGTCAGCTGGAAACTTGGTAGCTCAACTCCATAAAAGCTGGATCTAACGCTTCAGCTCCCCAGCTGGTTTCGGCATCCTGACCAGCACGCAATCCTGTGGCTTGCTTTTCTGCATGACAGTCTGGAAACCTTCCTTGAGAGCCTCTTGTTTGCTGGCTGCCAGGATTTGCCATGCAGATTCTTGCCAAAGGGATAATATAAACAAAGCATAATGTCAAGTTTCCCACACAAGTAAGATGATCTATTAGCACTGCACTTTGTACTAATTATTGCACAGTGGGTGGGGGCTTGTGAAAGGAGATTTATGCATTCAGCTAGCCTCAATTTTATTATTTGTAAGTACTTTTTGGCAAGGAATGAGCGAGATATGTATTTTATTGTTACGCTGTTGCAAACATCCTAATCTTCCGCACTCATTAAAACCTCATAACAAATAGTAAGAATGATATATTGCAGCCACAGTGAGCATCTCATTCATCCCCAGGTGGGGGGAGGGGGGTGAGATGCAGGGGAGAGGGAGGACAGGAGAAATGGGAATGTGGTTTTTTGGGCCATAGTCGTATTTGCAGCACGTGGAGGGCCCAGGTACCGAAAGGATGAAAATAAGGTGATGGATGGGGAAAGGCTGCTGGGGTGCCAGGGTGGATAGGGAGCTCTGTGGTAAGGTTTTGGCATGGAAGGAGGATGCTGCTGCCCCAAACTGTGAGTCATTGCTCCCAGAAAGTGAGAGCCCATCTGTGTCTTTCCTGGCATGAAGCAGTTAATCTGTGCATCTGCTCTGGGGCATCACGTTCACATCACTACCCTCGGAGCAGCCCAGCTTGCAAGGCTCGTGTCCGTGTGTCAGGCCCTGGTGTAAGGAAGACCCCAGGGCACCCTGGCAAGGTGTCTCAGAATATTTCTGCACTGCTTGGACAAGGAGAAAAGGCCCCAGAAGTTACCCAATGGGTCAGTTTTTCCTTGGGTAATACAGTTCTGGGTGACGAAGGCTGTATGTCGCACCGATGCAGTCGGGTCAGAGTGGTCTGATTGTTGTGATCATTGCTTTGATAATCCCTGGTCATGACTTAATTTTCCCAGTGCAGCGCTTGGCTGGAGACCCAGGAAGGAACAGAGTGAGCCCAGAGTCCAGTCCAGGAGAGATGCAGGTGATCACCAAAGTGGGGATGGTTCTGCTGCCACAGCTCCCTTTGTAATGCTCTGCCTTCACTGCCGCACCAACAGCCTCCAAACTGCCTTAGTAACACACAGGGCTGAGGTGGACATGCCCCAAATGTCTGTTCTGCATGAGCAGCTCAGGGCAAGGGCAAGAGCAGGTGTAGCAGGCTCACTGGGGTGATACTCAAAGCCTCATTTTCCAAACCAAAGTTCATGAAACCCTGCTCCCCACTTTCCTCCTGGTGACAGCAAAGTGAGCTCAAAGTGCAGCCTTTGGGTGTTGTACCTGTCAGGGAGATGCTGGGTAAAAGCCAAAACATGCCAACTTTGGCTGTCTGTTGTTTTGGGGAACAAAGTTCAGTGGAAAACCTTGTCACAGGTTGAAGGGCTGTGATGGTGCTTCCAGGGCACCACAACAGTTGTAGGGCATTTTTTTACTGGGAATTCCCAGGTAAAGTTCAGAAGACAACCTGGACTCATGCATACACTCTTGGAAAAGACTGCAGGAGGGGTTGGATGGAGAGGTGGCAGGAATCCCAATGAGACACAATCCCAATGTCCCACATGCTCACACCCTGGCCTGCACACCACAGCTCTTGGAGCTGTCCCCATCCCTGGCTCATGCTTACTTGAGATGGCATGAGAGCTGGGGTGCTCTTCTTCAGAACTGGTGGGGTTTCTCGGCATTTCCCACCTAATCAGAGCCCTTCTTGCTCCATCATTGTTTCATCTGGAGGGGTTGGGGTGAGAGAAGGACTTTCATCCTTTTCATTCTTTATTCCTCCCACCCTGATCATAGCATTTCAACTGTTATAGGCAGGTTTTGCCCTAAGTCCCAGGCTGCTGTCAGCCCAGGATGTTTCCCCTGGTCAGACCCTGTTCGGGTGTTCTTTTTTCTCTTCACCTGCTTCTTCAAAATACTACTTTTATTCTCTCTCTTTCTAGCCTCCAATAAGTTACATTGCTGAACTGACCTCTGGATGCAAAGGAGGAGAGTGCGACCCGGAGACTACTTCTGACTCTCAGCACTAGCCTGGGACAGGGTCATTGTAAAGCAGAGCTAGGCAGAAAGCCTCTGACACCCGTTCCCAGCACAGCTTTGGAGTGTCCACATGTCAGGCAGACAACTTGATCCTTCACTAGGTACCTCCAGGAGGGGACTGAAAAATGGTACTGACTTTTCATTCCTCCAAGCTCAAAAGTCTTGGCATCATCTTTCTTCTTCAGTTTCAGGCAAATAATGTTTTGGGACTGATTAAAAATGACAACCCAAAAGTTTTGAAATATTTGGGAAACACCTCCTGCATTGCTTTCTTCCCCAGGTCTTCATGGGTTTTCCAGCTGGTGTTGGGTTAGCCCTGGGATGTTGCTAGGAAAAAAAAAAAAGGACAGGTGAGATGGAAAAGGTTGAATTTAGGAAATTATAGCTATTAGAGTCATAGACTTGTTCGGGTTGGAGGGACTTTCAGCCCATGGCAAATGTAGAAGGAAAGAACATTTCACAGAAATCCTTTTTGGGTTTTTGGTTTGGGTTTTTTTTTCTTTCTGAGATGCCACTTCTAATTCTAAATGTTTCATCCTCCCTTCCTCTTGCTGAGCCCTGTTACTGCAAAGCCACTGTGGTCCCGAAAGATCAAGGAGGGCATGTCCCCATGTGGGAACGGAATAACCACATGCCCTTCACCCTGTGCCCTCACCCAATTATAGGAGGTGGAGGGGGGTCCTACCCTGTTCCACCATCTGGAGCATCCTAATCTGCTCCAGCATCTGGGAGGGACAGGTCGTTCATTACCCTAAAGTCACAGTGTGGCTAATGTAAATGCAGAGGTTTAGGTCAGGTCCCCTGCCTGTATTGGATGCTCAGCTGGAAGAGCAGCACCAGATGGAGAGAATGGTTCCCAGTCCTACTGTCAACATGTCCAGCATGGAACATTAAGAAGATGGTTCCTGGAGAAAGCCTGGCTCCTCTTTGGGGTTAGAAAGCAGAGGTGTAAGGGGGAGAAACCTGGCATCTGAGATGGGAAAAATGAGGATTAGGAAGGTTGCTGGCATGAGGTAACTTGTCTCTCAGGCTTAAGAAAGTGTCAAGTTGCCAAAACAGAGATCACAGAAATACACCCAGCAAGGAAGGGTTTGATACTGTCTTGGGAACCACTGGTGTGAACTCAAAATTGCTCTATTAAGGTCCCAAATTGCAGGCCCACGCTATGGGAGGAGGGATTGTGAGGCTGCTATTGCTGCCGATGGCAGTGGGCCGTCATCAAGCCTGCTTCACCACCCCACCACAGTGTGAAACCCCAGCTGAACAACCTCACTTCACTCCTTCCCATCATCAATGGCCCCTCCTGCAGCTAAACCCTGCCACACGCCTGTCCAGCCATTTGCCCGTCCTTATTTGATTTTTTCATCCTTTCAGACCCGGTCATAAACTTCAGCCAGAACTGGGAAAGTTCCCTCCTTCAGCTGATGTCTTCTGTAGTCTGGTATTTTTGTTCCCACTTTCTTCCCCAGTCATCTCCATTGCAATGCAGACTGTCGTTCCACCCCTCCTCCCGTCTCCCCCCGCCTGCCGCACTCATGCTCCCTTTGCACAGGATCACCCTGAACAAACCTCTTTTGTCGGGCCACCCCACACAACACGAAAATTAGCATCATTTGGGCATGTTGAGGCCACCACAGCAGCTACAAGCCATGATTATGGTGCATGTGGTTAGCACAGCCTGCAACATCAAACAGCGTGTTTACAACAGATGTAATCCGTAATGATATAACAGGTGTATAACAGTCAATACGAGCATTGTAGCGATCAAATAACTTTGTGGCACGTTCACATTGATCCGGTATTAATCCAACTCCCTCGGGGTTTTGGTCTATGATTTACATGACTCACTGGGAGGTTTCGGCACCTACTTGGCACAGCACCAAACTGCAGGCAG
The DNA here is from genome assembly GCA_947846985.1 of Fratercula arctica. NCBI lineage: Eukaryota > Metazoa > Chordata > Aves > Charadriiformes > Alcidae > Fratercula > Fratercula arctica. The sequence continues at coordinate 47,183,372 of CANTUZ010000004.1, forward strand.
GGATCAGTATATAATTTACCTTTGCAACGAGAGCTTTTAAAATCCACGCTCTTAGCAAGCCAGGTTTGTCAATAGCACTTTGAAAAGAAGGGCTTGTCGGAGCACGCACAGACACGTTTCTTTCAAAGGGTGATTCATGCGCTGCAGCTTTGGCGACTGTCCTGGTTTTACATGCTCGAATGCTGATGAATTAAAGCAGCAACAGGAGCGCAGCCCGCGTCAGCTCTCACAGGCTCCTGCCCACAATATGAATTTCCTCTGCATCCCTTTATACGTTAGACCAAATCGTTTACCTTAGAGAGAAGGCACACAGGAGAGGATGGGATAAAAGCATACCGAGGGAAGGAGGATGGGGAGCTTCTGAACGGGAATCAAAGCAAAATCCCAAGGTGGCACATCCAAAACCAACGGGGGAAATACTTTTCCACCCAGGCTCTGGTTAAATTGTTTAATTGTTTAATTGTTTGAGACCAAAAAATGGGTGAGATTCAAGAAGATGACAACCGTCCAGAGGGATAACAAGACTGTCTGCAGCCATCTAAGACACAGGATGCTCACCCAGGGCAGGCATCAGAGCCTGGCTCGAGGGTCTGCTCCCTCCTAGCAGGAATCAACCTGCCTTTGACTAGTCAAGGGTCCTCATTTAGAAACTCATCACACACCTAATTTTAGTTCGCACCTCTACAGGCAATTTGCAGGCAAAACACCAGCGATCAAACATGCATGGCAAATTAGGAGCCGCCTTTTAATAACGAGGGTGAAATGCATTGCTGAAGGAGCATGGAAAGGAAGCTGGTGTTGTGCGTGCTGCAATCCAACAAATGAGCTTCGCTTGCAGTGGTGGCAAGTTGGTAACTTTCATGAGTATTAAATGCAATTAAAGAAACAAACACTCTCCATCATTCCCCAGAGTGAGAGATATTATCAGTTGCGGCTTTGTATTTTTACATAATCACAGTTTAAAGGAACATTTTTCCATATGTGGAAATTCCCCGTTTTCTCCTCCAAATGCTAACAAAATCCTTGCCGCTGGCTGGCTCCACTCTCTTCACGGCTCCCTGTTGTGGCACTCCTGCTTGCCCCAAGGCCCCGGGGAGAAGAGATGAGCCCAAAACAAATGCCAGAGGTGAACGTGCTGGAGATCCAGTCCTACACCCAAAAAAGCACACGTTCCCCCTGCTCGGGGTGTTTTTTTGAAAATTCCCCTCTCCCACTGTTGAAAAGGCTTTTGTGATCTCAGAGCCCTCCTCTTTCAGGCTTCCCGCCCTCGCGACGTGATCAAGAGGCACGTCGCACCCATTGCTGTGTGCCCCTCACCCCGAAACTGGGCTTCCTACAGGGTTAAGAAGTACGAAGGGCACGACAACCCCGGTGGAGCTCCAAGGGGTTTAGCCCAACTGAGTCACACCCTCCTGTACCACTGGGTGGACACCTTGGGATCCAGCTGATGATAACGACTTCCTTCTCTGATGCAATTAAGGCCATTGAGCACAGCCTTGCTCCAAGACGAAACAGGTCACACGCAGGGCTTTGACTCGGAGCTCAGATGCTCTGCAGTAGCTTCATGCTCTTCGCTCTTCAACCCAATGGACAAATTATTTGCCCCCTTGATGGGGAGTGGGGCCAGATACAGCAGGCTTGGAGGGAGGCTTGTGCCAAGGACGCACTGCTCAGGATGCCTGTAGCTTGCACAAACATGTTTGCACGCCCAAGCTATCTCACACACCCATCTGGAAGTGTCCACACGCCCATCTAGAAGTGTCCACACGTGGTTGTCCATACATACGTCTACACCCTGTTTCAGTCCAGCTGCATTCGCGAAAGGGCGATGTGCTTCTCCCACGTCTTCACACCATTGGTCCAAGCATCCTTTGCACCGAGCGGTGATTTCTGGCTTGCTTGCACGGCCTTTGCTCAGCTTGTTTGTTTGTTTGCCGTGCACGCTGTTTGTGTGCAGCTTGCCTGCTGAGCTTTTCTCTGCCTGCATTCAGTACGTGGGCTGGCCTGCTCCGCTCTTGGATATCATCTCACTTGGTTGCAAGCCTGCAGAAGCTGCCTAACTCTCCTGCCTCCACCATTCAGCCCATGAGTAAGCCCCTCACAATCAGGACTACTGCGACGGGATAAGGTGAGCGCCTTGGAGCATCCTGAACTCTCACACCACCTCAACACAGCTTCCAGAGAGCTACGAGCTGTAAACCTGATTACCAAACCTTGAAAAAACAAAGGTATGCTTTTCTGGTGGCAGTAGGAGAAGATCTAATGGCATGAGCACACAGTGAGAGGGAGATACTTCATTACGCTTAATTTCTTACGGATGTTGCCTAAGGAGACCTAAATCCACATGGAAATCATCCAGGGAAGTCTATTCACACTAAATCCATCTCAGGAGACACTTAACTCGGGACTAAACTTTGAAACCTACATCCATTGGATGATCCAGATAGATCATCTCAAGACCTGGGATACCAGCCATGTGTCCAGGATCACTTAATAAAACAGGGAAAGCATGAGGAACCATCTCTCTGCCAAGCCACAGTGCAAGCTATTCATGAAATTCCTCAGCAAGGGACTAACCTCCATGGTATACTGACCCATATGGTGTTTTCACACTGTCCTGCATGCACATTCCCAATTTGACACGAGACAAACAAGAAGACACCAAGGCTTTGAAGTTTTTCTCAGACCAAGGCAGTTACTGCTGTTATTTTCCATCTGGAAAGACTTTGAGGACCTATGGCTGTTTCCAAATATGTTTTCTGGGAATGTTACCATATTAGAAGATATTTAGATATAAAACGTCATGCTTATGGGAAAATCTTGTTAACACAGAGCCACTGACGGGAGCTCTCATTAAAAATTCCTTTGTGCTTGATAAGGACTTTCCTTATCTAAACAGTGGTTTGGTGGCCTCCCCCCGGTAGGCTGGTGTTGTGTAGTGGAGTCTGGGAAGGCTTTCCTCGTAGGCAGAAGAGGAAAGTCTAGACGAGCCGCCTTTTTTTGCCGTTGTTTAGTTCACTGCAGCCCATAGTGTTCCCATTTGTTATCACTGCCAGGGGAACGGCCTGGACCTCACCACTCATTGCGGTGCTGCAGGCGGCAAGAACCGGTCACCTTCACAAAAATAAGGACAGACACACATCACAGGCAGATCGCAGGTTCGATTTGCAGTTGGTGTTGTCTGTCACATTACAGAGTGAAGGAAAGCCAGGTCTACTGGGGAGACCAGACCTTGGGACAGCATGAATCCCTCCAGGGACACATGCAGGCAGAAGCTCTGCCTAATGCAAGGCTCTGCTCTGGTCCTGGACCCACTGGCCACGCACCTACTCAGGTCCTGGAAGCAGAATCAGCCCTTCCATGGACAACTTGATAACCAAACTTGGCAACACCTCTTCCCCTGTCTCCTTCCTGTTTCCCTCCTCTTCTTCCTCTGCCAAAACCAAACCATCCTGGATACTGATCATCTCTGATTCTTACAGTCATTTAGCCACGCAGGGCTACACATAGCTGCTGTTATTTCTGATTTTATTTCTAATCTGTTGTCTTTTTTTTTTTTACCAAATCCCTTTAAGCCCCTTTTAAATAGCTTTGGGACCATCAAGGGCTATTTCCCAGCTTTGCTTCCCCTTGTGCTCAGTCTCTTCCAAGCACCTTTAAATCCTTGGCCATTTTTACCCTTTCTGTTCCTGTCAATTAACCAGCATATTGTCTACAGCGAAAACTCTGCTCCTTCAGCTCTGATGGGCACCTCTGCAGACCAAGGACTTCCCTAGTGACTACTACATGAACTTGATGCTCCACCACCTTTAGCTGCTGGAGCTTTAGCAAGGATGACCATTTTCTTGAGCAGCTCCCAGCTTTCCGTGTGGACTGGAGATTTCAGGGCTTGTAGGCTGTTAGGTGAGCTGTTTCCCTCTTAGGGGAGCCAAGGAGATGCCGCAAGCCCAGGAAGAGCTGCAAGACCCAGGTGTATAAGGTTGCCTAAACCCACGTCAGGTTATGCAGGATCCTAAGAGCCCATCATGGGATGTCTGGCTCTTGGACTTAAGCCTGGAGCTGGTGGCCTGGTAGCTTCCCAGGGAAGTAACTTTGTGGGGTGGGAGAGGGGGGTCCCAGGGCTTTTTGGCTCTTGGCTTGCAACAGGGAGGCTGAAAGTCTACAGGTAGGTTTATCTCTCCACCCTTAACCTACATGACGAGGCCTCTGCTTCTGGTCCATAAAAGCTTGCTGAAGCCCAGGTCTTCCTCGCAGAGGGGATACCTGAGCATGAACAATTTGGTATGTTTCTACAGTGCTCCACTTGCAGTGTCCTGTGGCTATGGCCATAGTGATCCTGAGCTGGAGGCTGGAGGAGCCAAATTAACCTGTCCGCCCTGGCAGGGACCTCTAGGAGATGAGTCCAAGACCCTCACTCAACCCACCCCATATGAACCATTGCTGTTTGGGAACCCCAGTGCATGGGCACAGCATCTCCCACTGAATCCAGCTTGCCAGCAGTTTGGGAATATCTGCAACCCACACTCTGGTCTTCACCACTGCTGTATTTTCTAAGCCCTTCTTGCTCCTCTTCCTCCTCTTCCTCAGTCTCGATGAGTTGCAAGGTGAGTCCTCAGCGATAGCTGAAGGATTCACTGCAGAGCATTGCTTGCATTTTTGATTATGCAGTTCAGAGCCCTCGAAAGAGCCCTGCAGCCACTTAGCTCATGATGACGACTGATACCAAACACCGTTTCCTCTTATTGCAAGCAAGTAAAAATAAACAACATCCTACTGTACCTGCCTCTATCCAGGAAAGCACAGTAACCAGTATTTATAGATAAACAGAGATACATTGCCTGCTGGGGTCTGCTGCAATGAATTCAGACCTGAAGATTGAAAATCCAATTGTGTTTATAAATCAGCTGTGACATGCCAGTGTCATGTCATCAGCGGAAGGCAAAGGGCATGTTTACTACAAGCAAAGGCACACGCTACAGTCATATGCATAAGCAAGTCTCTGCGCAGACAGGTTATTTTTTGCATAGTTGTTTTTTGATTTTTACATGACTTAAGGATAATGCTCTAGGAGCCTTCTTTTTTTCTTTGTGCAATTTCTTTTTTTATAGTAACGTTGTTTTTTCCCCTTTTGTGATTGACTGGAGGTTTTGTTAGGTTTTGGTTTTTTTAATGTTCTGAAGAGTGTTTGTGCTTTTTTTGGCATCTTATTGCATACCTCAAAAAACCTGACTAAAGCCCTGGCTGCTTCTAAAGCTCCTGCCAAAAGGAATTAATGCACCTCTAAATTTGCTGTTCGCATTTCTCATTCCAACTGATATTTTTAATAATAAATACGGTTACTAAGAATAGCTTTTTACCACCTCTGTTAGCTCCGGTCTTTTATTTGGACTCAGATCTCCTCCTTGGGTTAGCTGTTTGTCTTGAACAAAAATCAGCACCATGTAAATACTGTGTGGGGACCCTTCCAGCAAGACGTTTGGTGTCCTTAGGATGTGCTGCAAGGGGCCAGCCCTGGTGCTGGCATGCTGCAGCCTCCGACATGCCTCGCATCTCGGAGGTGCCCTGATTTCCATGGCTAAGCCCAGGCTTTCCCAGTCCCCAGTCCCTCTCCATGAATCACTTTGTTTTCCCCGATGCCACCTGTCGCCAACTCCGCAGCCAGGTTTTCACATCCGTCTCCTTCCACTACGCTAACCAGGATTTTTTAGCCGGTCTTTTTTTCTTTCTTTTTTCTTTTTTTTTTTTTGCCTTTTTTTTTTTTATCCTCTAGACCAGGCCCTCTTATTAGATATGCCCTTTTCACTGACCCTGAATTATTGCTACCCATGGTCTTAGAAGAACAGTGCTGTTTGTTAGTCTAAGAGCACATGTGACAACCCTCTTCCTGGCCAACACCAGAGGTTGCACCAGAGATTTCCAGGCCAAAACCCAAGCATTTCAGCAAAAGCTACGGGCTCTGAATGTGATCTGTGGGGTCAGAAGAGGACAAGGGAATCATCGTCTATTTGGGGACCTGATGGAAGACACTAATCAGAAAGACGTGCACAAATTTAGTCCAGAGCACGCAAGAGTTTCCCTGGGCTGAATCTAATTTCTGTCGGTGGCAAATATCCCATTCCCACTGCAGTGGGGTTGCCGGCAGGAGCCGGTATTTTAATGCCCAGGAGTTTTACTACAGCCCGTCTGGAGCAAGCGGTGCCAGACCGAGCCTGCCCAGTGGCGGTGGAGAGCAGGACATTAATGGGGAAGGGCACCCTGGTCCATAGGGGTCTGGGCTGGAGGAAGGTTCCCAGCTCCGCGTCTCTTTAGGGTTTGCAACAATTTGCAGATTAGTGTTGGCACTTCCAAGGCTGGGCTGGCAGCGAGACCTTTAACCAAGACAGACAGATTCCCTGCTGCGGCACTGTTCAATGGGTTTAAATGAAATAACGATGTCTCTCCAGCTCGGGTGATACTGGGTCAATCTTTTTCTGTTTCGCTGTGTTTCCACCCCCACACCGTCCCTGTTCTCCCCCCATTGCAGGTCACCGCTGCAGCCTGGGCTGTCAGGAGGGCTGCGCGCTGACGGTCTTCTGCCTTTGTGCTTTGGGAGGTGGTGGGGTGGGGGGTGGGGGCGGGGGATCATTTTTATAACTCTTTGTACCAACGCAAGCAGAGCTAATGGTAAAAGGCAATCAAATCTTCTGCTCCAAGGCATAAGCTGGTTGCCTGCAGGGTCAGGGAGGAATTTCGCCCTCCCTTTCCTCCTGGGCTCAGAGGCTGCTCAGCATCAGCACAGTTTGAGCTTCATACCAAAAAACTCTCTTGTTCTTAAAAGTCTTACTTTTTTGCCGTGTTGCATAGCTGTGAAAAATTACAAAGGGAATGATAGCTGCTCATGGGGTCCCCAAGGAAGGTCCCTGTTAGCACCCACAGCAAGCAGGGCTGTGGGAGCTGCTCGTGGCTCTGCTGGACCTCGGGGGCAAAGCCCTGTGCCGGCATCGGGCTGCCTTTTCTCTTGGGGTTTTTGACTGCCTCCCTCAGATCTCCTGTTCTCCCTCCGTGGCACGGCGGGAGTTTTCCACCTTTAGGTCCTGCCTTTTCAACTTCAAATCCCTATGGGTGCTGGATTCACCCAGACTAAACCTTTAAGTGTGTCTGAAGGGTGGAAGCCTTGGGGTGGGAGATGTTCCCACCACCACCCTGATGTCCTGACCCGAGCCCCTTCCCCGGGGAACAGCTCGCCTTAGCTTGGTCAAGGCGTACCAGCAAGACACACGGCAAAAATGCAAGCAGGCACAAGTAGAGAAACAACCGTTGGGAAGGCAGGAGTTCAGAGGTAAGCCGGCTGTCCTCGGGTAACAAACTCCGGGCCACCCACATCAGAGCACCAACCTCAGCTCCCTCCCAGCAGAAATGACCAGGGGCAAATCTCAAAGGCAGAGCCAATGCGCGAGACACACACACACACACACACACACACACACACACACCTATCGGCACAGTCTCGAGGGGGAAGAGCAAGCATCAAAGGCATCACGGCCTCTTCTCCCAAATCCGGCTATGCCGCAGCCCCGGGACACCATGCTGGGGAGGATGGAGGTGCAGGGCGCCTTCGCACGGGTTCCCTCCCAGCTCTCGGCACCAGCTTCTCCAGCCGGACCCTCAGAGGGGTGAACCCGTTGTGGCTGCCTCCCACGAGAAAGAAAACAGACACAGGCGAAAAGAATGGCTGGAATTTTTTTTTTTTTTTTTCTGTTGCATTCTGAAACCAATAATTAAATTTAAAAAATAACCCAACAACAATTACAGCAAATTAAGTATGAGGTCTAAGCTACCGGCAGAAGTTTGATTTGAAAACAGCAAAGCAAGCACTTCTGGTTGGGAATCCTGATAGTTTGTCTCATACAGATGGCCAGAGAGCCAGAGGGAGGGAGGGAAGGAGGGAAAGCAGGTGAGAAACCATGGCTAACGTGGGGTGTGACCCGCAGATGGCATGGGACCATCTGGAGTTGGCATGTGGGTTACCGGCCACGCTTTCCCCCTCTTGGTTTGCACTAAAGGAGCATCTGTGTGGCTGTGCCTGAACAGCACGGGCTCCATTCCACCATCTCCAGCACTCATGGGCTGCTCAAAACCTTGCCCAAAATAATGCAATCTTGCCCCAGAATCAGAGAGCTCTGAGACCTAGACAATCAGGGAGAAATGCATAGGAGATGCTGTGTTCATTGGTGCAATTGCACCATCCATCCCCGCTAAGCATCTTTTGGGAGCATCCTCTTCTCCAGGGAGAAAATCCTACTGTCCCTTCCCATTCCTGCATGTCTCCCCTCCTCACCTCTTGGGGAAAGTTTGGTGACTTTTTGGTCCCAGCCACTAAGTCAGCCCAAATCAAGGGTCCCACCAACATACAGCTGTGTCTTTCTGTGCTTTCCCTTTGGCATGGGTGAATGCCCATGTCACACAAGGCATGTCTATGTCCCTCCTGAAGGGGTAGACAGAGGGGCTTGCTCTGCCAGTCCCCAAAATGCATCACTGGGCTCCAGACTTTCTTCCAGGGGATGAAACCCCACAGCCTGTCCCTGAGGCTAGCCTTGCTCACTCACCATGACCATCACCTGACGGTGTGCAAGCTGGGCTGCTCAACCTTGTAAAAAAATCCCTAAATTGTTCTTAAATTGTTCTTTTCTTTTCTTTTTTTTTTTTTTTTAAGTGGGTCTCTCTGTCCATCCCAAAGCCTGGCCTGTCTGGGGAGATGGAAGAGTGGAATGTGTCCTTTTCCCTCCTGGCTGACCCCCTTGGGCATTTCTCACCAGACACTCACAGGACCACGGTGTCCAGCAGCCCAGTCTCTTGAGGTTTCAGCTCCTGGTGTTGACCTTAAAGAGGGGACCAGGTATTTTGGACCACCCCGAGGGACAGGGGTGGCAAACCCATGGGCTGAGGGGAACAGCTTCTGGCTGCTTCCCCCCACCTCCCCCCTGCCCTCCGCAGCCCCCTCCCCACGTCCCCCACCCACGGCCCTTCGCCGGGGGAGCCGCCGCGCAGCACAGCCTGCCCAGGGCTGGCAGGTCTGCGCCTTGCGAGAGACATCAAAGTCTCGCCTGGAATGTGTGTGGCTCTGCCGGGCTGCGAGAGATACGGAGCCAGGGATCATGAAAGAGATACTGCGATGGTTATCACCCCATCAAATCAAGGGGAAGCTGAGCGTCAGGCTTGCCAACAATACCTGTTATTGTTCCTCCCCTGCGCGGTGCTTTATTAAGTGCTATAATCATTTTAATATTCATGCATCTCCGCAGCCATTCCACCCCCCTCCCTTTCTCCTCCTCTTTGCTTTTCAACATATTCCACATTGGAAAGTGCCTTTCTTGCATTTCCTGGGAACTCGCTTTCCCTCCGGGCAGCAGGTGTTTTGGTCCACAGCACCCAGGCAACGTCCCTCTCTGCAGCAAGAAAAGGGGATTTTCTCTTGGTCTTTTGCTTTGCTCCCCCCCACACCTCCTTCCATCCGCCCCCACCCCCTCTACCTTCAAGTAAAACCTAATTAACCACCACCGTTCTCAAACGATGGCATTGTTTCACTATCAATGCAAGGGAGAAGCTGGAAGCCCTTAGCCACATAGTGCTCCCAGTCTGGTGGGATATGTGTTCCCAGGATATCCCCTTCATCCCCAGGTAGCTCAAGAGTGGTCCGTGGGGTGTCCTCACACCGATGCTGTAAGGCAGATGCTTTCCAGTGGCTCTTCATGGGGTTGGGGTTTGCACCAGCTAGCCTTGGAACCAGCAATCGAGGTGGTGCAAGGATGGGGAAGTCCCTTTGCCCACCCTCACCTCTCCTATGAGGTGAGGACAGGCTGAGAGAGTTGAGGCTGTTCAGCCTGGAGAAGAGAAGGCTCCAGGGAGACCTTATAGCCCCTTCCAGTACCTAAAGGGGGCCTACAGGAAAGATGGGGAGGAACTCTTTATCAGGGAGTGTAGGGATAGGGCAAGGGGTAACGGTTTCAAATTGAAAGAGGGGAGATTTAGATTAGCTATTAGGAAGAAATTCCTTACTGTGAGGGTGGTGAGGCACTGGAACAGGTTGCCCAGAGACGTTGTGGATGCCCCATCCCTGGAAGCGTTCAAGGCCAGGCTGGATGGGGCTTTGAGCAGCCTGGTCCAGTGGAAGGTGTCCCTGCCCATGGCAGGGGCGTTGGAACTAGATGATCTTTAAGGTCCCTTCCAACTCGAACCATTCTATGATTCTATCATCCTTTGCAGACTCTCCAGACTTCGTTCCTCAATTCAAAGAATAAAACTGTTTGCAGGGTGGGTCTCAGTGTGGGTTGCCCAGAAATCATGTCACCACTTCCCGAACCTCCGTAACCTGATGGCATCACTCCTCAGCATTAGGACAGGCTCAGCCCCAGCCAACCTTCGGCCCTGAAAAGCCAAAAAGCCCTGCTCATCACCTCCATCCTCCTTCCCCATCCCTGCACCAGTGGCAGCTTATCATGGCATCTTTGCTGGGGACAGTGACCATCATGCAGTGTGCAAGAGGTTCAAGTGGCAGGGTGTTTATTCGGGGATTACAGCCCTAAGAAATACCTACGACATGGAGATTTATTTTGCAGTGTCTCATCCGCTCTGGGCTGGGCAGTGTTTTCCCTGGGATGGAGGTGTGCCTGTCACCAGATCTCTGGGAACAGCAGTGTGATCCGGTGGCTGTAAGTCATTGAGAAAACAGCAAATGTGGGAGTTGTTTCATGGGCAAATACCTCAAAAATCTCCTTTAAATGGCTGTTTATGGGATTAGCTGCAGATAAGGGAGGAGAAGCATTGCAGCTGGCAGACCCTTGCAGCAAAGGCTGCTGCTGAGGATATTGGGGGTAATTTGGAGAAGAGTCTCCAAGCCTGATGCTGTGCTGCTTCGCACCTCGCCCGGATGCTCCCAGCATTACTTTCCTCCTGCTTGGCCCAGCTGTGATCCACCCCAAAAAATGAGGCCACAGTTTCATGCTCTTTCCCCAGATATCCAACCAGGCTTGATGACAGGGTGAAGGATGCTTTAGCCAAAAGCAAATCCCAGCAGCAGCACCTCCACCTGGCTTCCAGCTCCACCCAGAGCTCATCCTAAAGTTTACTTTCATTTTGAGGCAACTAAATCCATGTTTAAACTCCTTCCTCAGTCCAGTAACTGAACATTTCACTTGGAAATGAGGTGGGGAAAAGGTACTTCTGAAATCATTAGTGTAAAATTAGAATTTTTAAAAAGGTACGGTGGGATAATTGCCCAGATTCCCCCAAGTAGCTTGGGATCCCTTCCAAACCCCGGCTTTCTGGCTACCATATTTGAGTAAAACCTTCCCCTGTTTGGCATATTCAGAGCACCTGTGGCAAAGGGAACTGGGTGCATTCAGAGTCTGGTGGCAACGCAGGAGGTGCAGAGCAGGGACTGTGAGCTGCCAGGGGACAGGCGAGGGGACAGCAGACCCCCACCCAGGCCGGGGAAAGGTGTTGGCCACACACCATGCTCTGGGGCCAGGCTCCATCCCCACCAGCAGCAGCTGACCCCAAAACAAGATGGGACTTCAGGGACAGGTGTGGTTTTGGCTGAGGGAACGAGCCCTTCTCCTGCCTGTCCGGCGAAAACACCTTTTCCAGCAGCAGGTCTGCAGCCTGGTGCGGAGCTCGGCCCGGCGCAGTGCAGGGGGGCAGGATGCGGCCCCTGGCGCCTTCAGCTGCGGCTGAGGTATGCACAGCTGGGGCTCGCTGGCAGGGCTCTGCGCCGCCGTGGAGTTCCCCCGAGTTCAAAGCTCTGCTGCTGACTTTGTACCCCGCTGGAAGACACTTCCCCTCGCCGCCTTCCGGGTGAGATTTCATAGCTGCAGGAGAGAGGGCTTTTCATCATTTGGCCTCAGCCTTTTTCTTCTTTTCTTCTTTTTTTTTTTTTTTTCTCCTCCCCTTCTTTTCTTTTTTTGGTAACAATATCCTATACAGAAAGAAAACAAACAAATTAACCGCTGGGTCTCCAGGCTGAGGCAGCCTCACCCACACCCAGCAGCCGTCGCCCTTGATCCCAAAAGCACTACATCCCCAGCACCATCCCACGGGCATGGCAGCAGCGGAGTTGATGGGGGCAGCGGGGGCTTTGCAGCTGCGTGGAGCCTCTCTCACCCCACGGCAGAGCTCAAGGTCGGGAGGGGGGCTGCTTTGCTGGGGCAGCTGGGGTTCAACCCGGGACTTGGTGTCAAGGGTCAGGGATCTGCAAGGCTGGTGTGCAAACGTGGCTCCGCTTCAGTCTCCTTCTCCTGCAGGGTTTCTCCTGTCAGCACAGAAACTATTGGTTCTTTTTCCCCTGGAAGGGAACACAAGTGATGCTGGGGTACATCAGCGTAACTGTTTCTGAAACATTCACACCTCACACCTGGTTGCAAAGCAGCATGAAGCCTTCAGGGAGACCAATGGGTGCTTGGTGCCCTGTGTCCTTCTGCCAACCCCATGCACCAGCTTAATGGCAACCTGCAAGGCACAACCTCCACCACTGCCACCTGCATCACTGTGTCTCCCTAAGTCTCTTGTCACTGTCACCAAAGCCAGGCACAGCCATGAGGGCGAGGAGACACGCCAGGGAGCCCTTGGACCTCCTGTGGAGGTCAGGCGTGGGGCTGCAGGATCAGCAGGGATGTTCCTAAAGTCACTGCAAAGGGCTTGAGTCAGGGTGTAACTGCGACATTGACCGGCAAAGATGAGACCTTGGGGCAGGCAAGGCTACAGGAGACGGATGATTTGCCCTGGAAACTTGCCCCTCCCCTGTGAAAAACACGATGATGCCCTGTCACTCCATGGTCCTCCTGTCACTCCATGCCCAGCACCCCATGGGATGAATGGGCTTGGCTTGGCTTGGCTTGGCTTGGCTTGGCTTGGTTGGGGTCCTGATCGGGATGCTTAGCTGTGCCAGGAGGCTGCAGCTGCCCCAGACACAGCAAAACCCCTACAAGTGATAGCGGAGGCATGAGGGAGAGAAGAAGATCCATGCAAACTCACAAATGGACAAGGAATTTGAGAATATACCCATTTTTCTTCTTCACCAGCTGGTAAACAGCCACTGTCTTGTCTTGAAGCTTTTAGTATGGCAGAAAAAGCAACTCAACCCTTGAGAAGGTGAGTAGAGAGATGTTTGAGCCTGTATGAAGCAATGGAGGACCCTGGACCATGACGCCTGGACCATTTTAAGGGGAAAAATGAAGCAGTGACAGTGGTGTTCTGAGCACATAGCAAGGTGAAAAACATTTGGGCACTAAGTCTCCTTGGAGCACAGTTGTGTTACCACCAAATATTTCCAGACACAAGACCAAATTTTGGTAGTTGGGTACTGGATGACTTAAATCCCATTCCTAATTTTGAAGCAATGTAAACCTAATATTTAACCAAGAGAATGAAGTAGCCTAAGTTTATTATGGGGCGCACGGTCATACCCGGAGCTTACAGTAAATAGGTAAGTCTGGCAGCTTAGCGGATAACAATCACATTCAGGGGTTAGGGTATTGTTAAGAGCTGTTTTGCTAAGATAAGATTTCTGACATCCATCATTGCTTCTGTCAAACCCGAGAGGTTGTGAGTGTGATAAGAAGTTGTCGTGGTTTCACTTTGTTAAAAGGCTTTCTAGAGTTTAGCAAAGAGATTTTAGCAAAGATTGTGGCGATAATTCCCTGCAAATGGGTAGCATTCCATATAGCATCTTAAATAACTGTTGCACGAATACTGTGGGAGACAATTCTGGGAGATATTTAACCATTTTTGTCTATTGTATATCAGTTTATCTTTTTGTCTGTTTGTCTGTCTGTCTATCTATCAATCTATCTTTCTTTCTTTCTTTCTATCTATCTATCTATCTATCTATCTATCTATCTATCTATCTATCTATCTATCTATCTATCTATTTTCATTTGTTTTGACCAAAACCAGTGCTAGGTCCTGGCAGGTGGCTATTTCTGCTGCTGTCATTCAGCTGAGTTTGGTGGGAGCCACGATTTCCCAAGAGACACTTTAGGACTTGTGGTCAACAGCCTAATGGGGATTTATCAAATTACCACTCGTTAGCAGAGCTGCATCAGGTTACCATAAACAGGGTAATTCAGCCCAAACCTCCCTCACTGAAGGCTTTATCCCTCACTGTGGCTCCGCATCGCTCTGGGCCTCCCCATCCTCTCTGGGATAGAGGCGAAGGAGCAAACCTCCCTCTCCGAAGAGTTCAGATCACGTGGGAAAACCGCACAGAGCGTGGAGGGATCTCGGCATACAAATGTGCGGCGCCTCTTCAAAGCTCCAGCACAGAAGCTGTTTACACTGTAAATAAACAGACACAAGTAGCGGGTGCAATCCTTTTCCTCACCCTCCGCTCCTTTGGGGAAGAAAGGCAGCTCCAGAAGTGCCATGCCCGAGTGCAACAGCACCAAAATCCTCCTTTTTTTTGTTTCTGAGGAGGTGGTGGAAGGAGTCCTCTGAAATAAACTGAGCAAAAACAGGCTGAGGAGGCTGGAAATAGTGGAATAGCAGGAGCTCATTTTAAACAGCAGGTTTTCAGAGGAGGCATGCACAGGTGATGGTGGATTTGCTCTGTCCGTCCTGTGCCTGGGCATGTCCAGCTCCTCCGCCGGCACGGTCAGTGCTGAGGAGCGCTGGGAAACGGGGGCAATTCGGGGCCGGCTGGCACCGTCCGTGCCTCCCGAAGCGCTGGTTTTCAGGAGGGGAAAAGCAAACTTCAGATGAGCAACAAGTGAATCATTTACTCCTGTCTGATTATTAAAAGAATATCCGGACTGGGATGACAGGTTTAGTGAGTATGAGAGTTACTGCTGCAGGTACCAGGCTGCAGCTCCCTCACACGGGTACAGTTTTTACCCAGGCTGCTGTGGTGTCCTGCATGCAGAACCCCAAAAAGCAGCCCTGAGTGAGCTGTGGTGGGGAGGGAGAAAAGTTTTTCCCCAGGTTGGGTAGGGAGAGGAAAAAGGAAGGGAAGAAAAAGGCCATGTCTGATTGATGGGGAACGTGGAGCAGGGCAGAACAGCATCCATCCCTGGAGAGGGCAAAAGGATGCCCACCCAGTGCCATGAGCACCCAGCCGGTGAGAAAGCAAGGACAGGAGCACCACAAGCTGCTGTCTGAGCAGCTGCTCAGCAGAAGTGCTTAGACAATCTTCCATGGGTGACCCTTTCAGCCCCGGAACAGGTCTGTGACATTTCTCGTGGCTTTCAGACCTACTAGTCCCATTGACTTGGCCACACAGCATCCTGGTGTTGGGCCTTGGAGGAGGGAAGCAGAGCATACCTGGCCATGAAAGCAGCATGAGACCTTTACATGATCAGGAATAAATGGCAGCTATCAGAGCTGTGTGCCCGGAGCAGGGAGCAGAGCGTCTCTGTGGGGTCCTGCAGCACCTAGTGGGTTGGGTGGCACTGGCTGGACCAGCAGCTTTACAGCACTGCTTGGCTTTCAGCCACTGAATGCACTTTCTCCTCTTGTCCAGCCCTGTGGGATTAAACTTTCCTCCGCCAGGTGCTCTGTTGTTGGGGCAGGGCTTGGAGAGACTGGGTGGTGGTGGGCGAGAGAGCTTTAAAATAACCCAGGGTGTGGACACCTCTCTGGTAGTCATGTTAAAAAAGGGCCTGGCTTGCCCAAACAGGTATGTGCCATGTGTCTTTGGCCCTTGATGGTGGGTACCTCTGCAGCAGTGGAGTCAGCTGCAAGTGCCTTAATGGTGGCCAAGACTCAGAGGCTCGTGAAGGACCAACGCTCTCCCGTGGTGCACGGCAAAGCCATCCTTTACACGTCTACAAAGAGCAAGGCTTTGGGTCAGGTTGCCCCAGGGCTTGCTGCCAAGCCTTGGAGAGCTGAGGATGGACTAGATGACCTCCAGAGGTCCCTTTTTATTTGAATTATCCCATGATCTGAGGAATTTCCCTATGACTGCAAGAGCAGCAAGATGCACATCACTTGCTGCTCTGTAATGAAGCTGTATCCAAAACACCTCCAGACAGGGCTTGGGTCATACTGTCTCTTGATATAATGACACTACCATCCCGACCAGTGCAACAGGATCCTGTCATAAAACAAATGTTACATGATAGAAGTATGGGAGAGTTAATACCCAGCTCCATGGACAGGCTTTCACCAGGAGTCAGGCACCGTTGTGTCTCCAGGTGTAAGAACCTGGCCCCACTACATCCTGAGGGTGTACAGCCAAGTCAGGAGGACACAATGCAGGTCCCCCTGCAGCCTGCCCACACACTACCTGTCCTCCAAACCAGGCTCCAGCCTCAGCCATCCCCACCTTTGGGCGTTTATTTACATCTTGTCTAGTATCACCTAATTCTCTTGCTCTTGCCCCAAACCATTTCTATCATGGGGCTGGTTCACAGTGTCTCAGCTGGGAAACCAAAACTGGCCGGAGGATGAAGTAGGTTGAGGCTGTGTGTTCCTGATATGGGAAGAAGGGAGACAGGGCAGGACAGTGGCAGTGCAGCTGGGAGCGTGGAGGTGGCTACGCCTGCTGCTTCTGGATGGATGAGAAGCGTAAGGACAGGCAGAGAGAGCTGCCAACAGAGCGGGTCCCCAGCCCACAGCTCCCACCTGCCATCGGCACAGCACCACGGACCCCACAGCTGCGGGCTGGGGGCTTTTCACCAACTGACCACCCAACTGCTCACATCGCTGGGGCCTCTGCGTCCCCCAGTGCCATCCTCAGCGCTGCCTTCCCCACTGACAAGGGAACACTAGTGACGAGATTCCATGTGTTTTTGTTTGTGCTAGCTTTGCCGAGATAATTGCCAGCAAACACTGTAGCTTGATAAGCAAAACATTGGCAAGCTGCAATTTCTAAAGCATCTTTAGCTAAATTTGTAGCGGTTGTCTCCAATTTGCCGTCCTGTTTGTGTCTGTGAAGAAGACACACACTTTCTCAGCTCCCTTCTCATGTTCTCACTTGCCTTGCACAGCCATGGAGGTAGAAGGAGGATTCCCCTTGCTTTATGCAGCTTGGCTTTGACTGAATAGCTTCCAGTTACCTTGAAACCTAATCTTCTTTTGAACTCTTTTTAAGTCAGTTGCATTCTTGGAAGGAGATGAGCCTGCGAACTTGTATCATCTGATGAGAGAGATAACAGCTCTGCAGAACCTACGCCCGGTGGCAGGCACAAGCCAGAAAACATCTGCACCTGCTCACATGGAAAAAGCACCCAGGTATTAGAAGAGGCGATTTGCCTTTCATGAGTTTTGGGATTTTATTCCACTGGGGAGCTTCTCAGAGATGTCCTGGCTGCCTGCTTTGGGACAACTGCCCGTGGGTCCCATGTGAGCTCTGGGACGTGCTGCAAGACAAACCAGTACCTGAACTTCTCCAGATGAAGATGAGCTTCATAATTTGCTTTTGGGGCTGGTTTTATGCCAATTCATAGCTGGTAAAATGGGCTTATGGAGACAAGCTGAGAGCCCTTCCCCTCCTTAGGTCTAGGATTCCCAAACTTTGCTATTCCTCCTGCCCTAAAATAGGGACTGAGCAATAAGATGTGTTCAGAACTAAGCTCTGTCTGCCTTGCCAGTCTAGTTCCCAGAAGCAGCAGCTGCCCATGGCCACCAGTGACCATGGAGGGAGACCAAGGATCACATAATTTCTAAAAATCATATGCTGGTGACCGTTCTTGTAAGGGAGTCTACAGACCTGTTCGCAATTGTTGACCCCATACCCTAATAATTGGTATGAGTTTTGGGTAGTCTGTCTGGCTTCCTGCACAGATGTACACCCCTATAGGATCCAAGTTTCTCTGATGAGTGTTGGAGCTTCCACCTGCAGGAGCCAAGGTTTTGATGTTTAGCTCTTCTCCTCCATGTGGAGCTAGCCTGGGGTGGCCTCTCTCTGCTGTTGGATTTGCATTAGTAAAGTTATTACTGTTAAGAAATGAACCCGAGGGAGCAAGCAAGGAGAGGCAGGGACTGAGAGAAGGAACTAAATCTGTTTGTTCTCACCCATACCTCCACCCAAACTGGCCGTGAGACAACATGGTGGCCACTGCCTTTGGTCTCCATCGTGGAGCAGAGGACCATCAAAAGAGAGGAGGTCTGGAGAGAGGGAAAAAAGCCGTTGCATGTAGCGTCAGGAGGCAGGGCTGGATGCTGAGCATGAAGCAACCAATCTACCCAAGGGCGAAGATCTGGGCCCTCGGGTCTCCCACGGGAAGCTGGGATGACGCCACTTTTTTCATGTGCCTTCTGTGCTCCTCCATGGCTCCTTGGATCCTCAGCTTCAAACACAGCTGCTTATCTTCCTACATTACTCAGTGTTTCCCTACGTGTGCTCTAATGCATCTTCAAAGCACAGCACTCACCACAGTGAACAGACTGGTTGATTAAATTAGAGTGACTTCTTCTAATCATCAATGGTAGCAACTATGAGGGCTGGGGAGAGACATTTTGGGGTAGCTGGGAATAAAATTGCCCTAAAATGGCTCATTGTCAGAGCCATTCAAAGCGAGACCTGTAACAACTCAGGAACCTTCTGTAAGGTCTCACCCTTACAAGAGCAGAGGAGCCGCTGCAAGAGCAGACGTGTACTAATGGGTTTTCCTTTTTTAGTAGTGTTATTCCCACTGGGATATTAAAGAGCTACCCCAGAGCATCTGGGCAAGCAGCTAATTCCTCCGAAACCCAGGGTGGTTCATCAGCCCAATCCATTTACTCCGAGTTGTGCTCAACACTTTGAATGCCAGATGTGGGTTTCAAATCGTTACAGCGAAGGCGAGCGAGAGGAAACAATCAACCTTTTTTCCCCTCAGTATTCCTTTGTGAAAAAAATGCCCAAAAAGTAGTGAAAGTCTAAATTCTGGTTCCAGAGGGTGTGTCCAAGCTCTCAGCTGGAGCAAAACTGGGCCCTTGACAAAAGCAGACTCTTGGTCCCAGGCACCTCCTGGCTACTGGTGCTGGTCAGGGAGGAGGATTTTTTTTCCGTATATCCATTCTTCAAGCCATGGCATTGCCATTTATCTTCGCCTTCCTCCAAGACAGTGGTGCCTGCCCTCTTGGACACAGTGGTATGGCATTGGGGCCCCCCTGATGACTGGAGAGGGGCCTCTTTGTCAAGTAACCCAACTGGAGTCCTCCCAGTATGTGATGGTCACATGATGGTTGTGGGGCTATGGGAAAGGAGGTGAGTGGGAGTGGGACTGCCGGCTGCCAGAACAGTTCGTACAGCCCACAGCGTGCTCCTGCCCACATCTGAGGAGCTGTCGGGAAGGCGAGCGAGAAGGAGGGAGCTGCGGACCAGATGCATTGCTCTGGTGGGCCGTCTCCAGCCTGCAGGCCATCGGGAAGGCACGCCTGCACCAACGCTCCCGGCGGCTGCTCTTTGATAGGTGCCGTGGAGCGAGATTGTGCATCGGAGAGAGAGCGGTGGGGTGATCCAGTCCGGGAAGTCGTGTCTATCTTTGTTCTCCTCCTACCTGATTGTGGGATGACTCATCCCCTTCAAACCGGTGAGGCTATTTCTGACACGAGGTGCTACTTGGCGTGAGTAAAGATGGAAAAGCCTGCCCCATAACTTGGATGATAAAAAGGATAATAATTATGCTTTATATAGCAGACTTACAAATAATGGCTTGCTTCTTTGGCTGTTCAAGACCACACACGCTTTTTTTTTTTCAGGGGGAGAGGTGTGGGGGGTTAATTTGGGACTTTTTTAGCTGGAACAGGAGATCTGTGTGGTCCCGTAGGCTCCTGTATAATAATTCTTTCAGCTTAATATCTTTTGATCTCCTCTAAGTTATTCATCAGCCCTGAATAACACACTGCTTGACAGTCAGAACTTTTTATTGGTGAAACGGTGCTTCATTTCGCCTTCAAACAAAAGCAGGCTCAATGCTGCGCCTCCCCCGTTACTGCAGGAACCTATGGGCAGGTGTCAGATTAGGAGAAATGGGATACCAAGTGGAGACAGGAAGGAAGGGGAGGAAGAAAAAGGAGAGAGGTCAGCAAAGAAAAGTACAAATTAAAGGAACAGAAAGAAAAAAAACAGCCCCAAAAAATGAAGGGTGCTAGAAAGGTAACAACCAGTAACAGTTTTGGGGTTTTTTTTACCTATTTAAATAAAAATAAAAGGGGAAAGAAAGGCTGAAGTGAGGGGCAGGTAAAGAGGCATTAACTCAAGTCATCCTGAGGCATCCAGTGACTCTGTTACAAGTCCCCAACAGGGAGCGGATGCTGGGCACGGGGAAAAAGGGAGTCTGTAGGAGACAGTGGGCATGGCTGAGGAAGTGGGTTGAGGTGCTCAGGTCCAGGGAATCAGGTTGTTTCATCCTGCAAAAGCTGTCAAGGCGAGGAAGGCACAAGTGAAGACCACCTCCAACTGAAGAACAGACCAGGCTTCCTTTATTTGAGGAGAGAGAAAAGCGGTCTGTCCAGCTAAGATCTCTGGCCTGGGATCAACAGTGTGGCAAGTCCCAGACACCAGGAGGGATGGTACATTTTTACAGCGTAAATGTTTTGGAGGCTTAAAAAGATGCTGTAAGTCTTTGGAGTGGAGTGGCACACGGAGCATGACAAGTTCCTCTGGAGGAGACGGGTGCTGCCATGAGCTGGAGGGGAGCAGGGACCCACCTGAGGGCAAGCGAACAGTGACCTGTGCAGGAAAAGATCAGCTGAAGGGAAGGGAGATCATTAACAGGGCTCCCTAAGGATCAGCACTGGAAATCATCTCACATCCTCCCTGGTGACTTCAGCACAAGGAGCAGCAGCATGGTGATAAATCAGCTGATGTCAAAAAATGGGGGAAGAAGGAAAGGCATAACCAGTCTGGAAAAGGGCATTAATAGGAGTCCAGAAAAATTGTCTGACTCCAATGACAGGGATACCAGAAGTGGTGTGGCACTGAAGAGCACAGAAGACAAGCTGATACATTTAAGGTGGCATTCACCTCATTCACCTGACCTTGCATCAGCTGTCTGAAAGTAGTCCAAACCCACTCTATTCCCAGTGCAGAGAGAAAGGAAGGTCCAGAAGGTAGTTTTCTCCACCTGCCATGGGTGTCTGACTTTTCTATGACTGAAATTCATGGTAGAAATGAAGCTCTTCAGTAGGAAGCAGCAATGATAACTGTTGCCGTCCATACACCATGTATGAGAACATCAAGCAAGCCAGTGTAGAAGGAAAAAACTGATGCTTGCTCTACTACATGGTTTTCCTTATGGAGAGGCACAGGTGATGCAGGACAGGGCAAGCTGCAATCACAAAGACATGGAGTCCCGAGGACATCACCAGCATCTCTGCAACATCTGCTTTAGGAAGAGATGGTCACACAACAGTGCTTGCCAGCACCAGGACGTGGAAGTGCGGGAGACCACAGCAATACAGTGAGGAGCCGGCTACCCAAGGTGGTGGCAGAAGATGGCTAACCAGCTTGGGGTTAGCTGTTGGCACACCACCGGCTCATGGCAGTAGGGATTTTGAGTTTCATCATCAAGTCTAGTTGGAACAGAGTGGTGACAATCCATCCTCGGGCCTCCTACCAGTGCTGCTGTAATGTCTGAGGAGCATTTATTCCCTGGCAAATCTGGAAGGGGGAATGACTCTTCCAAGGCCTCTGCAGCTCATGTAATACTGTAGCCCCTACTTCATTCATTCCGGACAGGAAGGATTTCAACTCCATTAACAGCTGAAGGACGACCTGAAGGGATGAAGCTGAAGGACTTCCCCTTGGGTGCCCAAGTTTATCCTGTGGGGTACAAAGAGACCAAAAGAAAGTGAAATGAAGGCCATCTCAAGGCATCTGTAACAGCGTCACCTTGGTTCTGACCTGAATGACCTGCCGCTCCCAGGCTGGAGATGTCCTCTTGTGAGAGCAGAGGTGTTGGGAGAGACCTCTACAGTTTTGTATCCACTACATGTGTCTGTCCATCCTGAGACCTATCTCCAACAAGAGTCTTGGGCTAACAGCAAAAAGCAGCGAGCAATTTCTTATGTCTGGGAAGCAAGGGAATAGATACAGAGGTCAGAAATACAGCCCCAGTGAACTGTGGCTGCTGTTGGCGAGCTACTCAAATCAGAGTTTCTCTCTCCAGGTTTTAACTCCATCCTTGCAGCACAGTAGACAGGTCAAAGCCTGCTTTGAAGTGAAATCCAGGCTGTAACCTATATGCCCAGGCAGGCACACATCCAGGTTCGCACCATGAATTAACCCTGGCTCTCAGGGCTGGTGTGTGGACAGTCTGGGTGAAAGCTTTGGTGGAAAAGTCAAAGCTGCGTGGGAAGCGTGCTCCTCAGGAAAGGGACCAGTGGTGCAAAGGCTGTGGTGTAGCCAGGTGGCAAATGCTGGCGAGCAAACTGATGAGAGTAAAAGCAGTCCAGCATCAGCGAGCAGGGCTGGCGGGCAGGAACCAGGACCGAGATCCCACACAGGGATGGCTGTGAGGAGACCCGCTCTGGCCAAGCCCCTGTGTTGCACCCCCTGGGATGCGGTGCTTTGTCAACGCCAATCCATGGCATCGAGACAAACCAAACAGCGGGCAAGACAGTCACAGCACCCAGACGCCAGCGAGAGTGGGGTCATGCTCTGTCTGCTGCCCCCGTGGGGGCTTTGCAAACCGACCTCACCCCTCACACGCTGCCCTGTCCCAGGGCTACCCAGGAGCAAAGTCTTTATGAAAGTGCTGGGAGGGGGAAGGCAGAAAGGCAGAGCTGCTAATGCACAGTCTGGATCTGGGAAATCTGCAGGGTTATTGGCATTGGTATTTTGGTTTGGGCTGGAAAATTAAAGACAAAGAGCAAAGCATGGTATTTAGGCATGGATTAGAAAGGAAC
Source organism: Fratercula arctica (assembly GCA_947846985.1). Lineage (NCBI taxonomy): Eukaryota > Metazoa > Chordata > Aves > Charadriiformes > Alcidae > Fratercula > Fratercula arctica. Next base: position 47,206,178 of record CANTUZ010000004.1, read on the forward strand.
AGTAAATAATGGGCATGAATGTAGCCCAAAACTGGATGATTTATTATGACAAAGGCAAAGGTGGCTGAAGGCAGGAGAAAGCCATGGGTCTGGGTCTGAGTGGCAGAAGGAGGAATAGAAAATAAAGGCAGGGCTGAGCTAGCATGCTTGCAAATGTATTTGTGCCCTTCAAATGCAATAAGCCACAGCTGTGACCCTGGTGCTTGTTTTCTATGGGGATCTTGAGGGTGGTGTTGAGGTGGGGGGCGTTAAACTGGGGCTTTCTGTGCCTGTAAGGACTGAGGATAAACCGAGTAATGGGCTCAGTGTTGGGGACAGTCCTGGCTCAGCATCCCTGAGACTCTGCTCTGAAAGTGGTAGAAACGTACACAGGGGAAGCTGAAGCTATGGCTAAAATCTGCCCCTCTTGTCATCATCAGGGACAACAGGAAAGTCATTTTAGCCTCAGCTGAGAAGCGGACTCTTTGGCAAAAATTCTGTTGCCTTAAGAGAGATGTTGAGATGCACTCGAGTATCCCCCAGCCAGCTCCCAGGCTGCTGCTCCAGAAGAGTCTCCAGTGGACAAATAAGCCAGCCCTTGAGGATGTCTCAGACACCCCAGTGCCTCTCAAATGGCCTCAGGTGCCCACATGTGGTTGACAAAATTTGGTCCTCGGAGTCAGTAGAGATGCTGGAGAGCACTCACATGGCCCAGACAACTCTTATAGGAACATCCCCAAATTTAGGGTTTTATGCCTCAATTCTGAATCTAAATAGGTTGAGAGTAACTCCGCACTCCTAGTGGGGAATCTTTTTCCTGCTCATTACAAAGCTGCAAGCTTTGTCGGCGATAACGGTGGCTGCTATCAACTGGTTCTTGCACAAGCAAGACACAAGTCTCTTTAAGCAAAGTAAAATTCATACATGCAACACTGATAAGTCCTCATGAGACAACAACAGAGTCGATGGGTCAGACAGGTCACATTTCCATATGGCGTAAATCAGTTTCACTACATTCAAATGAAGGCAGTCACATCAATTTACACCTGCTAGAGAAGTGGACCCGAGAAACTTGATAGGAAAGCTATTTCATCTGTCATGGCTTCACTTTGCGAAGCAGGTCGTAAGGCAGTTTATTGAGTGCAATGTCCAGATGCAATATGATAAGGCACTTCCATGCCTGGAAGAAACACCTGTCTAGAGAGATTTTAATAATGACTGCCTTGCAAAAGGGTCGTGCTGTTGGGCAGCGAATGTCCTCATTCAGTCTGTGAAGAAGATCTGCATTGAATCCTGGTGCACCAGTTTTCCTGTTAAACCAGACTCCTACGAAAGACTAATGCGGAAGACGATGCAATCAAGGCAAGCCGGTGGAAAGATAACCCATCAATTACCCAGCGGCTTGGGATATTCCTTCAAAGGCCCATTCAATTAGACATCTGATTTGCATGTCTTTCCCATTTGATGTAGGTACTCATTAGGAGCATTTAAATACAACCCTGACTGCAGCCCCACAAAGCCTTGGGTGGATGCTTTCGAGAACCTCATTTTAGTTTATCAGAGTTGTCAGAAGTTGCAATTACTGTAGAGCAAGAAACAAAGTCCTTTATCGCCCCTTTGAATCTGCTGGGATTAACATCCCCCCCTTGCAAAAATAAGTGTCTTTTCAGTCTTTAAAGATCCCAAAGATCAAGATCTCTTAAGTCCCAACAGAAAGACAAGTACAGTGACCTCCAAACACCGCACTGATGTGTGGCTCAGCTCAATGGCACCCTTTCCCCCCTCTTTTTAATAGGTTTGTGCCCAAGTAATTGGTTGCCATCCTGGTCCGTGTCGACTCATACCATGGTTCAGACTAAGCCGGGGACAGCTGATTTCCCTTCAGCAAGAGACCAGGGCTGGGTCCTGCCTGTCCTCGGCTGTAATATCTCGGTTTTTCAGCAGTGGAGACAGGACCGCCCTGCAGTCCCCACCCAACAGGTCTGTCCTGTCCTCCTGTCCTCCCAGCCTGACCTTTGCTGGTTTGTCCGAGCCTTGTGCTCTCCTTCCAAGCTTTTTAGGCTGAGCTGCTATTTCAACACCACCTAGGCTGAATTAGGACCAGAGTGACATGTGGACCCCCATCCAGCTGTGGTCAGGTATTCAGCTGAGAGTTTGGATTCTCGGATAGGCAGCACAACCCCACCAAGCTTGGCCCACGGTTGGGGAATTGATGCTGTCTCTCTCCCATGTGGGTGCTGCTCTCTACCAAGGTCAAATCTACCTGGAAACTGCCCAGGAGTCTATTTTCATATAAGATGTAGGAACTGAATGTCCTCAAGTCTGCCTACACTCCTGAAAATTTGTCTAAAGTTTGCCCAAAGCTTCAGATTGCTGTGGAAGGACAGGGTTGAGAGCTGATAAATCCCTGAGGAAAACAGCTTAAAAAATCACCCCTCCCTTTCTCCTTACCCCTTTTGGCAGAGCAACACAAGCAGACGCGGTGTAGACACAGCTGTACCCGCACACAAGGGCTTTGGTCAGCGTAGCATGTGTTATCGTGGGAGGCAGTGCAGCGAAACACGCTCCGGCAGGAGAAATCCTTGCAGCATTGGCCCAGCCTCGGTCAATATTTGTCCTGAGTTTTCACAGAGACAGCTCTGAAGTCAGCGAGGATGACTTCACGTCCCCATACGTGCCAGGCCGGGAGACCTGGGCAGACACAAGGGCTGTGCGTCTCCTCCAAACGCAGCGGTACCCCATTCCCGGCAGCACTGGATGGGTGCTGCAGGAGGCCTGAGGGAGAAACCAGGGGTGGCCCCAAAACCCCATCCAGCCTGGCCCCACCAAACCCTTTGTGCCCTGCTTATGCACCAGTACCCCAAACAGAAGCAAGAAAGCAGATGCTGTTTTAAAAGAAGAAAACCATGTTAGCCTTATCCCAGCCTTTGATTTCTGCTTGGATGTTCTTGTACAAGGTATAAAGGTAGTGTCTCTAATGAGATTACATATTATAGTGAGTCGGGAGCTGTTAAAGGGCTGTTTCTAATGGGATTAAAATGTATAGCACCCAGTTATAGCCGTAATTGCATTACACCCCTAAGGAGAGCCTGTAGTGTAAACTGAAGGCAGGTCAGGGATTCGGCGCACACTGCTTCGCTTCAGTATCTCCTGAGCTGCTTCCCTGTTTTTCCTTTTTTCCCCTGTCTTGGATGAAGAACAAAGAGGGAGAAGATTTAGCAGAGTGTCAGGAAGTGACTGGAGGCTAATCCCTCTGCTGACACTCCCCAGCACCAGGGGGAAGTAACTGAGATCAGCCAAATTGGCATATCAAAAGCCTTCTAATTATGTCACTGGTGGTTTGAGCCAATTCCTAACATTCTTATTCATGGAGTTTCCAGCACAAGAAAACCTTTCTTAATCTGAGCTGCTGTTGTGCAGAACTGAATGTCATGGATGGGTTTCTCTTTGTTAGTGCTGGGGACACAGGGACGGCTCCTGGCTCGTGGGCTGCAGCCCCGTGTGACAGCAGGACATAGCAGGACAACTCCCAGTTGCTTTTGTGTGGCAGGGTTTTGTCAGCGTAGATGTGTCATCCAAAAAATAAAATCAAATCCCTCCTCCCTGTGCACTTGCACTTCGGTCATGGAGAGCTGTGGTAAGCTTGGCCCAGCTTTTTCCAAAAAATGATGGCGTGACAGGTGGGATCCTGCCTCCCTGCATGTCCCCCTGGCGTTGTGCTGCTCAACATCAACCACCATGCCACCAAACTCCACTTGCGCACTGTGCAGTGACCTGCTGGTGTTAAACCCACCAGGGCCAGCGGTGAAGTAACTTGCTTGGCTCCAGCTTGTGTTCTAGCTCTTAAAAAGATGCTCGTCAGCAGCTCCCCATCCCAGGTTTTCATTCCCTGCTGCCACCCCAGTGCTAGCAATGGCAAGGGTTTGTGCTGGATAGCACGCAGGATGTGCCCATGGCCATGGAGCAGTCAGTGGTGAGGATGAGCCGAGGACCCAGGGCATCCTGGCAGCCAGCGTCAGTCCTACCTGTTTGGCCACACGCCTCTCTATAAACAAGGACAGCCAGCTGGCTCAAAGGGTGTGAGTTTAAAGCATTAATAATACTCGGTCCGTAGGTAGCACTTTTCATCTGCAGCCTTAAATCTCTTGACAAATATTGCTCGCAGTAGCAGAGATCTGAAAAGAACAAAGGAATTGGGTTTGTGCCCATCTTGCTCCTTTGTAATATGCAAAGAGGGCCAGAAATCACTTTGTTCATGTTAGATTTTATTTATTTTTTTTTACTAAGGTATTAGAAATGCAGATCTTCATTGCTCAAGAGAAAACAGTACATCTGTATCATGGATCAGATACTGAGCAGGTGACACTCGAGCAAACAGGGAAGTGATTTGTTCTCAAGCTACTTAAATCACCGCCTTTTGTACCTTTCTGTCGTTATTGTTGTTACAACTCAAGAGCCTGCAAAACACTTGGGAGCAAAGAGATTTATTGTAAGACCTCAGCATGGCACTGTCAATGCTCAGGGGAGCCGAGGTGCTCCGGCCCCATCTGAGATGTTGGAGCTTCTGTGCCCAGCGGTGCCCAAGCTGTGCGTGGGCTATGCAGGGTATCCGGTCAGGGCTTGGGGTTCTGAAAAGCTTTCAGTGCCCTTTACCTTTGGCACCTCTGTGAGGCAGGGATTTGAGTCTGTATTTGAAAGTAGCACACAGAGGCTTCGAGTTTATTGTTCTGGAAAGCACCTTTTTTAACTCTAGTTTAACAATGCAGCAAAGCATCAGCCCATAAAAGACCAGCACCCAGCCATTCCAGCTCTTCAAATAGTATCTGCCCTCAGCAGCAGGCAAAGCTGCCTCCAAAGCCACCCTCCTTTAACTCTCTTGAGACACATCCCTGGGAAACACCTCTCCCTGGCTCCGGCATTCCCAGCACCACACAAGATCACCAGCGCAGCCAGGGAAGGGGTGATGATTCACGAGCTGAGAGTGTGTTGGACCCGCAGCCGGACGGCTGGCATGCCCAGCAGTCCCAGAGATGCAGGCAGTGTCTCCACGCTCCTTCTGCCCTCCCTGGGCCCCAAGCGGGAAGGCAAAGCTCTCCCAACCTACGCAAGGCAGGGCAAAAATCTGGCACCCAATTACTGCCCCGCAGCGCTCGATCAAAGGGGCTCGGTCCAGGGAAACGTGCAGAGTGGAGCGTAGTCCTGAGGTGGCTCTTAGGGATTGAAATGGGGGGTGCCAACCATCAGCGGGGTATTTGGGCTGAGAGGGTCCCTGCTAATATTGGGCAGGGATGAGCTCTGTCTTCCTTGGCAGTGGGAAGGGATTGATTGCAATGGTCCTGGGTAGACAGCAGTGGGGACAGAGGTCTCCTGAAGCCGCTAGGGAGTGGCCAGACCAGGGACCTGGCACAGGTTTTTAGAAGAAGACAGCATGGACCACAGCACAGCCATGTCCCAATTTTTTTGCAATTAATTTTGGCTGTTTTTCTAGCTCAGGTGCTTGGGGTGAATACAGGGTAAATGAATAACATATCCCCTCTTGCATTGCACAGCTGGCAAAAGGAGAGGATATAAGCTCCTGCCTGCCTCAAATCCCATCAGTGCTTCACTGCAGGGACGTTACAACTAGGAGCAGAGCTGGTGACACTGAGGACATGTGGAGCTCTTTCCTCAACCACCTCCTGGCTAATAGGGCAAGACAGGGATGGAAGAGGAAAACAAGCTTCAGAAGCAGGAGGCAAAGACACCTGGATGATGAGCACGGAGCTGCACTGTCGGACCCATCCATCCATCTGTCTGCCTGACCTCCCAACAGCAGTTACGTTCTTGGGGTGAGCTGGCAGGGGGGACATCCCCTTCCGAGCCCAGAGTCCCAGCACAAGCCCTCCCTCCTCAACCAGAGCCCTGCACCAGAGCTCAACCTGGAGATGCTCAGGGCGGGGGGAACCATTTCCACCCCTTCCCCCTGTGTAAGCTGGAGCAGAAAGCAGCCACCCTGACTCCTGAGAGCTGGATCCCTCGAGATGCTGATGGGCAGAGCCAGGAGCCTGGCCAGGGGCTGCGTGCGCCAGATGCACGCTCCATCCCCTACCCCAGGCTCCGCGTCCGACTCACCTCCCCCAGCTACGGCATCACCTGCCTGTTTATACGGGAGATTTGAAAGCTGTTACCTCCAACTCTTTTTATACCTTGGTCTAATCTAGATACTGTTAATGATATTTACTTTCAAGACGCTCACCTTAGATTGGCTTTTCAACATCTAAATTAAGCGTTCCATCCCAGTCTTTGATATCATGACGGCACTTCAGCTACCTTTGATCATATCTACTAAGTATTCTCATTAGTAATCAACATTACTTACTTAAAATAAACACATGTTTTCTTGAAGCTTTGTGGTTACACTTAATCAGCCGCAAAAATTCCCCTTAAGACGGTTTGTATCATTCAAGGGCATTTGCGTCCATAACCCTGTAAATAGTTGTTGTTTTCCGTGTGATCTCCAAAATGCCGTCTGCCGAGATCTGACTTTACATTAACAGGATTTGATATCTGTAACATCCACCCCCCCCCCTCCCCCCCAACTCCTCCGACTACACTGCTGTTCGATACTGCCATGTAAACTGAATCATGGGGAGAATTGCTCTCGGCAAACTCCGTCTTTCTCATCCCGGACCGTGGGCTTCGGCAGAGGGCAGAAAACGGCTCCTGTGGTGCTGAGCCTGACCCCTGACTTCCCAGCAGCGGCAAAACCACCCGAGTCATCACAGCACTCATAAGAGAGATAACTGGTGGTGCTTTGAATGGGAGGCAGGTGCCGCCGGGTTTGTGCAGCGCCTGTGCCCTCAGACAGCGCCGTAGGATTTAGGCAATCCAGGTTCTTACAACAAAGGACCCTCTGACACGCCGAAAATGGTGAGAAACGTTTACGTTCTGGGTAAGCTGTGTGTGAATCAGCTGCTATTTCTGCACCCTGGGCAAATAAGCCCTACCTGGCTCAGGGTCCTGCATCCGACAGACTTCACATTGCTAATGAGCAGCTTTGTGCATGAGCAGCCCTGACTCACCTCTACCTCCATCCGAGGAAGCCCTCAGGGGAGGCAAATAGCTGCCTCCCTTCTTCTCCCAGCTCTGAATGTGTCCCCATGTCCCCTTTCAGCTCCTCCCTCTGCTACTGCTCTTGCTCCCCGCCCCCCCAACCCCCACCCCCATTCCTCACCTCCACCCTCAGGAGACCCATCCTGGTGTCCATGTCTTGGGGTGCCCCGAAATCCCCCAAATCCATCAGCAGCCACTCATGGTGGGGGATCGCAGAGGAGATGGGCCCCCAGGGAACAGTGATGGTGATGCTGGGGTCCCCCCAGGGCTCCTCCATTCCACCTGTCTCCAGTGGGAAAGGACCACGCCGCCTCCCTGCCCGAGGGGCACAGAGGGATTAGGGACACAAAACCCCCTCCCAGAGGGGGATTTCACAGGGTCTAAATCTTTCCTGCTGCTGATAACATTTCCTCCGGCTTCACCCCATCCCCTCTGCCCTTTGATGTCAACTGGAGGCACCAGGTCTAAAACAGCCACTGCTGTTGATTAGACCTAATTAGTCCCTAATGCCCTCTTAAATCCCGTTTTAAAAGGGAGCCATTCAGCACATCCAGGGCTGAGACAGCCCTGGCTGAAGGCAACGTTAAGGGGTCTGCCATCAAAAGGAGGGAGAGTGCTCACCAGGTAATTCAAGAAGGCCAGGGTGCTAGGCAGGTACCGGCTCTCACAGCATCTTCTCACACAGGCTGGGCAGGAGGGTGGACAGCATCCCCCCGCAGCTGGGGACAGCCCAAACCCATGGCTTCTTCCCTGCAGAGGAATCACTGGTGCTGGGGACTGCTCGTTTGGTGCAAGGGAGAACTTTGTAGAGTGGAGTTGATGGTTGGACTCGATGATCCCAAGGGTCTCTTCCAACCTAAATGATTCTATGATTCTATGACTTGTTTCTCCACTGAGAGGAGACTCTGATTTCTGATGAGGACAGGAGCCATCAGCAAGGTGAGGAGGAGGAAAGGGGATGAAGTCTCTGGCAATCCAGGAATAGTGCATCTGGTTTGACTATCAATAGCAATATTTTTCTAACCAGATTTATTTTTAAACATCTGTTAAATCAATATCCTTTGGGGGCCATCCCTTGTTTGGGGAGAGGAGAGCATCACCCCCTTTACCTACTCATCTCTCACCAGCGCAAGAGGTATGAACACAGCCAGGCCTGAGCAGTTAGGGCTTTGGTTTAGGAAGACAAAACAGGGATGAAGTCCCGTTTATCACATGCTCCAGTGCCACCATCCTCCACATCTCCATGCCGCTCCATCCCCATCCTGTCTCCTTCATGAGGCTCAAGAGCTGGGAATGAGATATTCTCCAGCCTGGGCCTTTGCCTCAGCCACACGACCAACCTCCCGCCTTTAGGTCCAACTTTCTCTAGAAACCAGGCCCGCGTCCAAATTAATTTTCTGTATGTGTTGTTGGAGCGATTAGATCTGCAAATCAACATAGCCACAAACTGAATAATGCACCAGCGCCTAGTGTTGTCGGGGCAAAGCCCCAAGTTCCTCGTCAAGTTCAGTCCTGCAGAGCCTGTAACTAATGATTTTTCTCACTTGGCCAGGAGTCAACACACTGTCTCTCACATGCACACACAAACATTGTACGTGTGCCTCGTTAGCATAGCGCGATCTGCAGATAAAGGAAGGGAGAGCTGTGCACTGGCACTGGAACACTTGTGTGACACCTCACCCTCACTGCCTGTTGCTGAGACCAGGAACAGAGGCGGAATGTTGGGAGAGGCATCCCACCACCCCTCTCCAGTCGTATTGTGCCGCTTGCCCTTCTCCCTTGCTGGGACATTCTGCAGGTCTCTTTTTTGTCCTGTTATTAAGGGCTGGCTCAAAGCCCACAGATGTCAATGAAAACCAAGGATGAGTTTAGTGGTCTGCCAGGTCCCAGGCCTGGACACCACCACCCTGGCCACACAGGCATGGAAGTAGAGGGTGATGGTAACTCCCAGAAACTCCCCAAGTGTCACCTGGTTGGACCTAGGGAGAATAAACATGAGGGAGAAACAGATATGAGATGCCTTCTTCTACAAGCATGCGCTGGTCCCCAGGGTTTCTTTATTGGAGATGTTGGACCCTGATAGGGTCACCTCCCAACAAGTTAGTGTTTCAATCTCTGTTCACACCCTTCTCCAAGCCACAGGCTTCATCTCTGCAGGTGGATCTCCCACGGCCCACAGCCTTTCAGGCCAGTGACATAGCCCCGTTTGGGACACACCAGGCATGCTGGTGGGGCACAGGAATGCCCTGAAGTGGTGAAGGCAGCACACAGCTGTGGACTGCTCTGCCCTGCAGTCATCCTTTTTTAGCCATAGTGGTGGGCCCACACTCATGAGCTCTCCAGTAGCCTGATGGGAGGCAGAGAGCTTAGACTAAAGGAAGAGATGATGCTCATCTCCTAACTTACCTCCTAGAAGCTACCTGTGGCACATCTACAGCCCACAGCAAGAGACAGGATGCCCCAGAGCGTCACCCTGCTCCATCTTCTGAGATGTGTCTAGGGCAAGTAGGCTGAGTTGCCCTATGGACATGGGTATTTTGCTCTACTCTCTACTGGAGGTGCAATTCATCCAGCCTGCTTGCAACTGCTCTAAGACAAGATGAGCTGCCCCCTAAATTCCCCTGACTGTACAGATTAGAGCTCCATCAACTACGAAGAGAGCACAGTGAGACCTCTAGGCCTTTTACCTGTCTACATTCAGTCATATAGTTCCCACCCTTGGTAACTGAAGCTGGGTGAGATAAGGATTTGCATTAATGGAGGAGAAACCAGGGTAGGTAAGGCCCCCATGGCTGGAACATGGAGAAAGATCAGAAAAAATGGCTTGGGGCTGAAAAAATTGATCTGCTCCACAGGGATGTCCCTGTGTGGATGGGATCTGTGCAGATGATTGCTCAGGGCAGAGAAGATGGTGGGTGCCAGCTTCCATGTCAGAGCTCCTCACCCCACCTAAAGCCAGTCTATGGGTTGAGCAGCATCTCCCTGGACTCTCACCACTGCCATGCAGTGACACGGTGAGACAGATCAGCTCATGGCTTTAGCTTGACGTAGCTAACCTACCATTGCACTAGCCCAATCCACTACACTGGTGCCAGCTCAAGGGAGATGTCATTTTTCAGGAGTACCATGACATTTGCTGGAGAAGTGTCTTTGTCAGTGCCTTGATCTCCCAGCCTGACATCTCTGTGTTGCAGATACATGACGTTCAATGCAAAGCAGAGCAGCAGACCTTCCCTTCCCGTGCTGAACAGGATGCTCTTTTGCTCAGCTGTAGCTTTAGCTGTGATCGACAGTTGTGTTACCCCCTCCGTTATCCTGTTCATTCAATTTCCTTGTGATAAAATTATCATTTATGTTTGGTCGTGAGTCAGGTGTGATAACTGTAGAGGAGGTTATTCTTTACACCACACCTCCTAAACAGACTGAGGCCTCCTCATATGACACCAGCAGGAGCAGATCTACCTCCATCAGTCCCATTTTCCCCATCCCATGAGCTGGCTGCCACTGAAAAGGAGTCCCTCAGTGCTACTGTTTCTACTGTAGCACTTCTAAACACACTCCTTTAAGGTCCTTTCAAATGATATCACCTTAATGTGAGCCTTGAGAAGGAGGTAGCGTGCTCAGTCCATGTCATTCTGCCCCCTGCCCTGTCCATATATCCCTTGTCCCTTTCCTTGTGACCATGCAGTGGCTCACCTAGCTGAACACTAACCTAACAGGGCTTGATCCCAGCTGCGCTGAAAAAGGTTGTTTCTACAAGGTTGGGATCTTGTACATGCCACACATATATACATGTACATGCAACATGCCACCTGTGCCAGATGAAGGGAGAGGAGCAGCACTACCCTGGTGTCCCTCCATCGCCCCATTAGTGCCAGCACTGATCTCCTGAGGTAGACCTAGCTCGTACCAGCAGAAAGGGAAGTCCTGCAGGTGTAGCTTGTACCAGCTTGCCAGGCAAAAGATCAGTGCAAAAGAATGTACCTACAAGTATAACTTTACGGATTTACCTTGGGGCTTCTGTCATTGCAGAACTATCACCCCGGCTCACGCCCCAGCCAGATCTTGCCACACAGCAAACATTTAGGGTGAAGTCACCCTTGGGAGAGGAGAAGACAAGAGAACTTCTGCTCTGGCCTGGCTGTACATGGTGCACACAGCCACAGAAGGGATAGCCCAGGCTCCCCAGCTAACCACTCAGCAGACGTTGTCCACCCTTCCCCAGGGCATCCATCAGCCACCGTTCTGCTGCGGGAACCTGCTAGGGACCTTTTCCTCTTTCAGTGGTTTTTCTCTGAGAAGTAAAGCTATAGAGCTGGCCAGAGAGAAGCAGGACATCCAGGAGCCTGGGAAGGACATGGCTTGCTCCCACTGCTCGGTTTGGGTGCCTTCAGGGAGGATAGGTCCAAATCATTGTCCTGCCAGGAGCAAGTCTTGCACAGATGTTCCCTTTCTGCAGGAGACAGAGAGTGAGAGTCATCCCTGGTGGTCCCCATCTCCTCTTGTGTGGCTTCTAAGCAGCATCAGGGACATGCCCATGAGGCCCCAGTGTGCATCAGCACATGGCATGAGGGTGGTGGTCCCTGGCCAGATCCTGACACAAGGGGCTCAATGTGTGAGAGACAGCCCCAGGCCGATCTCAACCGCCCACTCGCACAGCATCTCCCCGTACCCCACCACGCGGCTTCTCCTCCCAACGCCTTTGCTCCGCTGCGAGATCAAAAGGCATCCAACCCACTGATCACTCGGTTTTGTGTCGAAAGGCTCCCTGATTACCTCACCATGAGCTGCACCCATTAAACAAAATCCTAAAGGTTTTAGACGAAGCTGAGGTTTCAGATGAGAGGGCGAAGGAATGACTCAGTGCCTTTAAACGCCAAAGTCTTCTCCTCCGTCCTGTTTGTACAGCACCTAGCACGAGGGGTCCAGGTGCATGCCTAGGGCTCTGAAACACCACCACAATTAAATAATAAGTGTAATAGCAGCTGTACTCCCACCAGCAGGGTTTCGTTTTATTATTTAAATATTCAGTTACTCTCAGTAGCACCTCTCAGAGATGCAGTTTACTTCAGCGAGGTGGAGAATGACCCCCTGGCAGCCACCACTGCAGGACGGGTACGGCTGGGAGCCCATTGGTGCTGCCCACAGGAGCAGCCCTGGTGCTGGTGAAAGCAAGGATGTGGCAGGAGGCAGTGGCTCCAGGGTCCTGCAGTTCCCCAAGAGCTGGGGCAGGGCTGGGCAAGGGGGGTTTCAGCTGATATTAGAAGCTCATAGGACCTATAAGGGTGGTGAGCCTCATCCTGGGACTTGTCCAAATGAGACCCAGGCTCAGGTATCTCACCAGCTGAAAGCATCCAGGGACAGCAGTGTCACCTGGGGCTGGGTGCAGGTGAAGGGGAGTAGGGAGGGGCACAGCAGTTGTCTTCTCCTCCCTTTCCACCTGGAGAATCAGCAACAAACACCAAATTTCAACCCTAAAAAAAGAGCCAATACAAAACAAGCAGTGCCGTGGTTTGGCAGCACTCTCTGAGGTTTGGGCTGATGATCATTGACTTGCCATTGGGCAATGAACCCAATGGGAAGGCAACCTCCAGAAGGACAGGTCTCTGCAGGGACCTTGGAGACTCTCTACCCAGCTCCCAGCGTTGGCCGGCTGCAGCCCCTTGTGGAGTCCACCGCTGGCTCCCAGGGCTCCTGGGAAGCAGCTTGCCCTCAGCCTGGTGCTTCTCCTGCCAGGTCCAGCTCATGGTTTAGAGTAGTGGTGGGAACCACCGGCATTTATCGCAGAAGAAATAGTGCCATCTACTGACATTAGTAACTCTATTCCTAGAAAGTGAGGGGCGGATGCTTATCTCCCTTATGCTGATGGGCGTTCAGGGTAATGCCAGCTGGAGAAACATTCACACAGGGCCATGCTGGTGGGGCAACCCCACGAGTGACCCATTCACAGGGTTGGGGCATGCAGACAGCCCAAGACCCCCACGGACATCCAGGGTGGTCCCATGGTCCGGACAACTTTGGAACAGTGATGCAGACCCTGAGCACCCCCGGGAGAAGACCTAGAGGGGAAGGTGCCGATCACTGACACCCAACAGGGTTTAATTAGCCTCTTATCCCATTCACCGTAATTAATGAACAAAGCTAAACCCTCCAACAGGCTGCTCTTCAAGGGTCATCCCCCACCCCATACAATTCCTTAGTATAGCTTTTTCCTCCCTGATCTGCGGGCCTACCTCCTCTGATCTGGTGGGGTGCTGGAGTTACTGGGCCTCCTGGAGGAGTTAGTGGTAAGTCCCGTGGTTGGTATGGTAAGGGCTGTGATTTTTTTTAATGGTCCTTCCCAGACTCAGGAAAGTCTCAGCTCCCATAGAAGTCCCTGGGAGGTAACTGCATAATAGTGTATGCATTGTGCATAATAGCACAATGGTCCCTACTCGTAAGGAGGAATTTTTTTACGATGAGGGTGGTGAAACACTGGCACAGGTTGCCCAGAGAGGTTGTAGGTGCCCCATCCCTGGAAACATTCAAGGTCAGGTTGGACGGGGCTCTGAGCAACCTGATCTAGTTGAAGATGTCCCTGCTCATTGCCGGGGGGTTGAACTAGGTGACCTTTAAATGTCCCTTCCAACTCTAACCATTCTGTGATACATATATATATACACACACATACACACTGTATAGATTGTATATATGTTATGCAGGGACCATGACAGGTGATGCCACTGGTGTCAGACATTAGCAAGGCAAAAGTCACTGCTCATGTCCAAAAATCCTGGGAGAAAAACTCTTCCCTGGGAGCATACTTTCCCATGCAAGGAAGCACCAGGACCCTAGATGGGGAGAACCCCATGACAGGGAGATGATCCCACCCCACCACCTTCCCAGGGACACATGGGTCAAAATGAGACAGCATGAACTGCAGCAAGTTGCCAAAACCTGATGGAGCTCGGCCTGGGAACTGCCCATGGAAAGCGAAGATGCTGATTTTCTGAGCTGACCTACCAATAGTGAAACCATCAAAGCAGGAGGTGCATTCCTGAGGTCTGACCCAGCACGGCAAAGTCAAGGAAAGGTTCCCACTGAACTCAACGGACACTGGACCGCAGCCACACCACTTACATATAGCCAAGATTTATTTATTATTTTTCCCCACAGTTTTATCGAAGACTTCATCCTGCCAGGGCTCTGTCTCATCCTGCAACAAGGAAGTCAAATTTATCCTTCAGAGTCATTTTAACACAATAGATAACCAAATATATACAGTCAGAAATATTACCGTGTATATATACATATAAAAAACACATATACATAATACATGCATACAAATAACTTCTTAAATGAGAGGCCAGCATAAAAAACAAAGTAAACACTGTAATAATTCTAATTATGTAACATATTCTGCCTAACATATTTATTTTTAATGATAGTCATTTTAATAGCTCTAAGGCCCTGAATTACTCCAATATGTTCTTAAGTACGTTCACTTTAAATACAAATGTTAATGACTTTTCCAGAGGGTCCAGCACCCTGGATGAGCTTGCTGCACACCAGTATATTCTCCTTAACATGTTTACTTTTAATAACAGGTTTAATGATGCACTCGGGGCCTAATAACCACGTTTAGTCACAAAGAGAAAAACCAGCTACAAAATACTTTCTCTAAAAACTAGGCTACAGGGGATTGCTGCGCCGTTTCAAAAGCCACACCGGCCATCCTTTAATGTGCCTCTTTGTATTTCGGCTATGGACCCCAGCCATGGGTGAGCAGCCCTGATGGATTTTTGCAGCCAGTTTCAGGGTGACCTGGAGACCCTACGCAGTGGCTGAGCTGTTGAGGATGAAGGACCGCTGCTGAATGTGGCCTCACCTCCTCCCACCGCCGATGCTTAGCGGTTGGATTTGGGGAGACGCATGGGGTGGGTTTCAAAGGAAGGTTTTTCTGGGCTCTGGCGGAGGCATCGCAGGGCTCTCACTGACGTCGTCGGCAGAGACGTGCCAAAGGAGAGCGCGTTTGAAAAATCACACCCACCATCCATTAAAAAAAACCAACAAAAAGAAACCCCAAAAAACCACACCACCAAAAAAAACCAACATCAAGAACAAGAAAACCCCAACTCCTACCTTTAGCTTTAAGCATCTCACCAAGAGCTAGAAATACACCAAATTAAGAGACAGGCGGCAGCTACTCTCTGCTTTCATGCCCAGATCAACCCATTCCCACAAGCCCGCAGCCTGGCCAGCCCCACTCATGTCTCAGCTCCCCAGCTGGGGCTGGTGGCAAGCAGGACCCCTGGGCACATCCCCTCCGGACAGAGAGGTGCTTTTAGCTCCCCCAAAAGAGAGGTTCGCTCGGCAGTGCAGCTGGCAGGGTTTTGCTCTCCCTGGCTGTGTCCAGACCTGTCCATGCCCTGACCGGTGTCCGGACCTGTGAAATCTCACGCGCCAGGGAGATGCTCAGAGCCGCCCCCGTGACCTGCAGGCATAGGACCAGCCCAACCCATCCATTTTCATCCACACTTTGAAAGGTCACCCCGTGGGGTGTCACAGATGTCCCTGATGCATGGCAGGTCCCCGTCAGTGTGTGCTACCCCAGGGGCAACACACTTCTCCCCCTGCGTGGGACATCCCAGGGCATGCATCTTGCACCAAAAAACCTTACGGATGGTCCTAAATATAACCGTGGCAGACCTCACCAGACTTCAGCTCCACTTGCATGAAGAACACTTGCAAGGCTAGAACCAGCTCTAATTTGTATACCTTCTGCCCCAGGGCCCGAGCGAAAAGGGAGGGTGGAATCCAATAGCGTGTTGTGCATAAAAAGATTATGCCAAAGATAACCTTATTGCTAATAATAACCCTGGAATCCGACCCTGTGAATAGGCCCTATTGAATGTTTGAACACAGGCATTCCTCGGTTAGGTTTTTCTGCCTACAAATATTTCACTTGAGTCTTTAAATACTAATCACAGAATTCAGACGAAGGCTTTTTATCTTCAAAGTGCTGCAGAAAAAAAAAAAAATTAATTCATTAATCAAAGATAATTAAAGGGCACAAAATATGCCTTTTTCAAGCATGGGGAGCCAACCAACGCAGCGTGAAGCCATCACGGGGACTCCGAGCATCTCTCCCGCCGCGAACGTGATTTTCCCGGAGCGGTGCCCGGGCAGTAGCCTTGCTTGTTCCCAGCAGCTCCGCTCAAGCTGTCTTCCTGACATGTGTTAGGCTGTGTGTCTGCCACGCAGGAAATAGGGTTTGAAGCTCACAGCCAGGAGCAAAAGCTGAGATTGAGGCTTTAATGAAGCTGGGATTGAGTGGCTAGGGTGGTTCAGTGAAGCAGTAAATGCAAACACATTATCACCTGAGAACTTGCTCCAATTTCACACCAATTAACTAGGAATGAGAGAGGAGGGCTGGGGCTGGCTGCAGAGATGGCTGATAATCCCGTGAATGGGCAGAAATGGCTCGTATGCAGAGGCGCTTGTGCCAAAACGAGTTTGTTAGATAACGCCAGTCCCGGCAATTTTGTCTTGGGGAGCGAGCATGTCATTACTGGAGCTGCTTTTATTAGCAAATATTAAAAACATTTGCAGAAATACAGATGCCCGTGAGGGAAGTACGGGTGGAAAGTAATAAAGCAATAGCTGATTATTTTATTTCTCTGCCGGTGCGTCACGTCACAGGGGGAGGGGAGAGGGAGAAGAGGGCTGGGATGCAAAGGGCTGCTGGTGCAAAGCCGGCAGATCATAGAGGGGAATATCCCATCCTCGAGGAGCCCCTCGGAATGCTCAGCTCTGGATTTGGGTTTGACATCTAACCCGCTGCCTGCGAATGTAGGTCTGAACCCCACGAGGAGGGCAGAGTGGGTCCCCAAAACTCGCCTTGGCAGCAGCGATGGCACCCATGGCCACCCCCTCCACCTGCACCCAGGAGCCATCCCACCTCCACCACATTTTAATATTTGAGCTATTTCCCTTTTTTCCTGCTGGGATTATTTCCAGGTTAGGAGTTAGGGTGAAAAAGGGGCAGCAATTTAGGGGAAGTGCTATTAAATGGATTTCTATGGATTAAATACTAAAAGAAAGTGCTATTAAATGGATTTCTATGGATTAAATACTAAAAGAAATTGCACCCTCAGTGTGCTGGGCCCCACATTACCCCTTCATTAACTGCTGGTTTTGATGTCTGCGAGCAACCAGCCTGATCCCCCAAACCACACCAGCCAAGAGACATCCTGCAATCAGCAGGTTGAACTAGAGCAATTTCTTATATTTAGATGAAATCTCGTCTTTATTTTAACACGCATCAGTGATAAAGAGGCTAGTACAGATGCAAGGGCAAGAACCCCTTGCTGGGTTTCACGCTGACACACCGGGCTGCAGAAGATCTCAGAAAAACTGGGTTTGGGTTGTTTTTCTCATTTGGACAGGAAATATTTAAGAGGTGGGGAGTTTCCCATCTCCTGCTGGTGAAGGTGCCAGGACAAGGCAGGGAGAGCTCCTCATCCTCTTCAGCACAAAGTCAGATGGATGAGAGCGAAGCCCTCCATGCTCAGCACCTCTGCTGCTCCGCCGCCAGGCTGGTCCCATCCATCAGAGGGATCTCAATGATCCAATCCTGAGCAGCAGCGCTTTAAACCATGGTAAAGCAGCCACCTGGCTAGCAAAACACACTGGTGCTCTTGGGCGTGCGAGTCTATATGGATTAACTTGGATGCTCTAATGTTGGGTGCTGGAGATGCACTTCACGGGGGGACTGAAAGAGGCTGCTGTATTTTTAGAAGAGAAACCCCTGTGTGCAGAGTTATCCCTGGGGAAGGTCTGTGCCCCGAGAGGGGTCCTCAGTGCTGCCCTGGCTCCTCTGTGGCAAGGCAGGACCCAGGAAGTCCTGTTATCCCTGAGAGCCAGCCTGTCCTGCTCCCCGGCGGGGAGCTCCAACAAAATAATTCCAAGAAAGGTGCTAACAGGGGAAAAGCAGTTGCGGCGCTCCTCACACTCAATGTTGAGTTCCTCCAGGCTATGGGAGAGACTGAGATATCTCCCTTTAACATCAGGGAGATGTTTTCTCTGGCTGTGGAGGATGGCTAGCGAGCGAGGGACCAGGACAAACCTTAATATCCTAAAAAAACCCAAGTATGGGCCACCTCACTAAGAGCCAAGGAGAGTGCTGGGGCTGGGTGAAGATGATGCCTCATGTCTGGGCACGGAGGGCCCTGGGTGCTCCCGTCCCTGCTCTGAGTCTGGTTTTCAGCATCCTGTTGACTTCAGGTGTGCGTTCCCTTCTGAACGGGCTTGGGAAGGAGAAAAAAGCTGTGGCTTAAATGCTGTGGCAAGAGCCAGCACTCGCTGAGGCCGGTGCTGGGAGATGCTCTGCCCTGGGGTGGGTGGAGGGAGGTGCTGGGGGGACCTCTTGCTCCAGCCGTTCCAGCCATGAGGAGCAGGGACCTGCAGCCCTTCCCTCCTTGTGGAGTGCAAACGGCTCTCCCAAGCAGGAAAAACACTGCTAAGTGGCAAATCTCCTGTACCATACACAATGGTGTGCCCAAGCTCCGGTGCAAATCCACAGGGCTCTTCCCCTTCCCTCTCTCCAGCCTGTAATTATCTTAAAGGCAACAATTAAAACTATTGAAACGCATGTGATGGGTTTAGGGAGCATAGCCCGGCTAATCCCCACAAGCATCCCAGAGGAGCAGAGGCGAGGAGCTCCCAGGGGTTGGACACCGGTGCTTTGCTGGGCAGGTAGGGACCGAATGGGGCTGCAGAGGACCAAGCTCAGGGAGAGGAGGTGGCAGCAGCCCTGTCCCCAGCCATCGCAGGACCCTGGGAGTCATTCACGTGTCTGGTGCCAAGGGCTGGGTGGGCTGCGGGAGGGCCTCCCTGGTCCCCATCCCTGGCTTGAAGCTCCCCAGCATCATGCAGATAGTCAGCAGCAGCAAAGACCCCATCCCCAAAAGCTACTCTTTTGCTTAAAGCTCTGATTGTAAACTTTAATGGCAAAAATGTCATCTTTCTTTTTCTGTGTTGGTCCAGGATCTAGCACAGCTAGCACAGTCAGGTACCAAAATAATGCTGTGCTCCTACACAGCCCCTTCTGCCTCCCCCATCTTTTACCGCAGCATCCCACTGCTCTTTCATATTCACGTGCAAAGGGCTGTGCAGACATCCACGATGCTCTCTGCTCAAGGTGTCCCAAAGCAAGAGCAAGGAGATGGATACTGAAGACTTGCATAAAATATCACTGTCCTCCTGTGCTCACCGCTTCTTGATTATTTTTTTTTTATGGGAATGATTATTTTTGCTATTTTTCTGAAATCGTCACCCACCTGGAGCCAAGTTATATGTGATTCTCGCTGCTTTCTTTAAGAAGCAGTTTCTAACCTGCCCCAAAAACATTGAACAGCTTTGGGAGCCCCAAAAAGCAGGGAACTAGAGAGCAAAAAAGAGAACACAAACTCTTTGTTCTCAGTGTCTCGTGGTCTTAAAGCGCTCAGGGTGATCTCAGGGGTGGCAGGGCAAGGACAGAGCCACGCAGGGCATCCACTAGCTCCTCCCTTTTCAGGCCCTCTTGCTCCAGCAAGGCAACACTTTTCCTCCCCCCCCCACCACATCACCTTTTTTTGGTGATATGGTATTTTAAAGATTTCTGAAATTTCTAAATTTCTAAATTTGTTTCCTTTCCTGCAACTGAAAGACAATTTTAACCAGTTGGACTAAAAGTGAGTCATTTTGGCTTCAAAATATCTTTTTTTAGCTCAGAATATGTTTTAAAGTGTCTGCTTGAAATAAGCTCATTTTTACTGGTACAGTTTTTTGTTACAATCCAAAAAAATCCCAATTCTTTTTCAGAAATTTAATTTCTGAATGCAAGCTAGATTTTCTTTCTACTTTTTTTTTTCTTTTCTCTTCTAATTTCTCTCTCTTTCTCATTTCTAAAATGCAAATAATTGGAGAAAAATCCTCTTCTGAGACAATTCTGCTGACACTAACACCAAAAGCCCCAAGGGTGCTCCCAGCCTTGTGCTCCCCTCGCTGGGGAAGGAGCCTGCAGAGGGTCCCAGACCCCCTCCCACACTCTCCAGGGGTTCCCATTTGGTTGCATCAAAACCACAGGACGGACCCAGCTGCAGGGTTGGGGGGACAGAAAAGCCCTCAGAAAATCCAGTCTTGGGTTGATAGGACCCCAAAATGACTGTGGCTCTTTTCTGGAAAGGGTGGGGAGCCATCAAGGTGGAGGAGCATCATTTGGGGTGCCCAAAGGGCTGTGTTGCCCCAAACAGGGGACCCCTACCCAGGCAGGCAATGTGGCTGTCTTACATTCTCTGTATATTTATCATACCTACTCTACAGATCTCAAATTACAAATTACACAAATGCATCCTTAAATTTTTCCATTCAAAAAAATATGTATGTACAGCTGTTGAACATACTCCTGACTGTCTTCACCGCGGTGAATCTCTTCACTGTTACTGTCTGTCTAGGAGCAGGCTCCAGCTGACGTGTGGATTTGGGGTGACCGGCAGGAGGTGGGTCCACTCCCCCCATGCCTCCTCTCCTCCCTCCCACAGTCCCCACAGTGTCTTGGGGGTAGAAACGTGTCTCTCATGGCCCAGCTCTGACCAGGGCATCCTCCAAGTGAGCTGCATCTTCCTCCACCGTTCTTATAAGTGATACAGCAGATGGCCAGTGTCACTTCATGTATTTATTGATTAACAGCAGCATTTTAGATAAGTGAAACCCGGTTGCCTTTGATGACAGGAATAACATTGGGTGTAGGAGCTGTTCGGCATATGGAAAATTTTATTTGGGAGTTGCCTTCCATCACGTGAGCATCTGACTCTTTCGTTTGCATTTCTAGAGGGCTTTAGTGCTGAGTTTCTATTTGAAGCCAGGGAAGGAAGAGGGCAGTAGGATGGTGGGAGCTCAGGTTTTCCCAGAAAGTGCACCCTGTGTCAGAAGATTAATATTGACCATGGGAGCAGCACAGGGACAGAGATTTACAGCAGTGCTCAGGTTTTCACAGTAAGGGTGAAAAAACCTGGGAAAACTGAGAGGGATAGACTCCTATCTCTAGATCTTCAGATCAAGATGTTCATAAGCCAACAAGTTGCTGGGCTTGATGAATGCGGCAGAGTGATTTTCAACAGCCTGCCTTGCGCCGGAGATCAAATAAAGTGATCTCCTCTGCCTTTAAAATGTATGAAGCTGCAAAATTTTAAGGGCGTATGAACTTACTTTGATTGCAGGGCTTGGATCTTGGAAGTCGCATTCCTTTAATTTCCTTGAGCTGGTTGCTTTCCCCGTGAAGGACATGCACAGGGCGGTGAGTTTTCAATGGAAACTGGTTTTGCCTCATTTTCCACTTCTCTCCTGCTACAAGGAAAGAAGTGCAGAGCTCCGGAGGCCTGCCTACCTCTTTCTATGCAGACAGAAAGGGCTGGGTGTCTGTGTTTAATTACAGCCTGAAAGAACTGCATTTAAAAGACAACAGCAAGCTATTTAATTAATACTTATCATTAGCACGCATAGGAATGCCTAGCAGCAAATTGCAACAACAAAGCAACTCCTGTTTTTTTTTTTTCCCTTGCACTTGGGATAAATTAATTTAAAAAAAGAGTAAACAAACCATTTGCACCAGATTTGAGATGACTTTATATGGAGTGGGAGTACTGGGATAGTAGGTATTACCCTAGGACCGCGGAAATCTATAAGGGCAGGCTTTTCAATCTCCAGCTCTCCTGGCCAAGCAGCATATCTTCATCTATCCATCTATCTATCTTTCTATCTTGGCATTTACACTGGGCTCATCCCCATGTCTGAGCGCCTACTTGTCTTCATACCTGTCCATAAATTACATGGCACCCCCAGGGCATTATAAATAATAATTCAACTCCCAAACCTTCAGAACACTGTTTTAAAGAATTGGCTCATAATTCACCGCGCTGCGGACTCCTCCTCCCAGCCCATAAAGGTAATGCTGGAGCAGAAGGATGTGACGCCCTGGTCAGTGAGGAAATGCCACAAAATCAGTTCCTTGGGCAGGAGGGATGGGGTGGTCAGCCATGAGCTGGAAGATGGGAATGGACATAGTGGCAAAGCACGAGGGAAGGCTGGACTGCTCTTCTTGTGGGAAATAGCATCCTCATCCTCAGCCCATTGAGGATTTGTATATTTGTATGTTCCCCCTAATTTTTGCTTGGCTAGCACTGCAGACAGCCAGTCATCCCATGTCCCCCTTTATTAATAGCACTCTTAATGGCACTGTCAGTAGTTGGAGCGATGAACCACAGCGTGGCTCTGCTGCTGGTGTCTCCACAGGGTGCAACGCCAGGCAATGATCGCTAGCTCAGAGGCAGACGTCTTAAAAGGTAGGCCCCACATGTAGCCATACAGATCCCAACCCACGCTGGGACAAGTGCCCCAATCCCATGTTGGACACACCAACAAATGGCGGCAAGAGAGAGGATACTTTGGTACATGTAGGCTATTGGGTAGAAACCTCCAGCTGAACCACTGGGGACCCTATTTCTCCATCCCAATACATTGCATTTCCATCCCAACACATTGCATCTCCATCCCAATGCGATACTTCCTACTTGAAGTACTTATGAGTTCGTCCCAGTCATGTCTCTCAGTGTGAAGGGTGTCCCAACCTCCAGGGGAATATCCCTGGCAGGACATGGGGTTCATGCGGAGGATGGCCACTGGCTCGTGGGCAATGCTGTCTCCTATGATGTGTGGGTTGGATCTGCTCAGGGTGAAGAGCCTGAAACTGGAATTTTTGCTGGGGAAAAGCGTGAGCAGTTGATGTATGAGATGAATTATTTCACATGTCTGGCCTGAACAGCTCTGGAAGGTGCAGAAGTAATATATCATTAACCCCAGGAAAATGTCAAGCTGCCAGAGCTTGCAGCTGCCCATTAAGTGTTGATGGGCAAGGAGGTACTGCCTTCCTGCATGACTTTCCTCCCTGTGTTTTCCATTTTTCCACCAAACAAAGCTGACCCACCCTCTCAGATGGAGACCTGAGGAGCAGCAAGGAGAGCTCTGAGCACCCGTTTTGGGGCTAAAGTGGGAGCAAAAGCTGGGGATACCACGGTCCCAAAGCAGGTGGTGGGACACAGCATCCCCACAAGGCCACGTTCATCCCCGCATCCCAGGCTGCCACAGGTGGCCATGCATTGCCCTCTGCGGGACCGTGGCCGCCCTGCAAGCCGAGCGTGTCTGTGCACCCTCCGCCTCAGCTCCAGGCATGAAACAGGCTTTTCCTGCTGTGCTTCTGCCCCGGAAATCCCAGAGAGAGGTTTCATAGTGTCCTGCCCGAAAAAACATCTGGTTTGGACTAGGGGAGAAGCAACCCCCTCACCCCATAGGGGTATCTTCAGGGATGTTTGAGAATCAAACACCTTTTCACCCTGCACGGACATCACCTGCTGCCTTCCTGCAGTGAGGCTGGACCCTTTACCCATCCGACTGCTTCGGGGCACTGGGATGGGAGCGTGGGGATGTATTCACCACACTTTCTGCTTGCGAAACACACCAGGGCTTTGGCGGACTGCAAGCCCAGCACCCCTTGCCCCGTCATTCCCAGTGCTCCCCGGCCGGGCGTCTGGGTCCAGCCCCTTGCCCTCCCACCTCCACCTTCTGCTCTGGTCCTGGCCAGCAAGCCAGATTTGCAACCTCTCGCTTGGATGAGGAGCTGGATGCAATTTCAGGCCTCTCCCCTCTCGCAGCATGTCTTAAGCTATGATTAAGACCTAAATTACAACTGGGCAGCTGTCCCTGGCCGAGAACCGCAAGATTTGGGGAGGCACCTATTAAAGGCAGTGGAGTCCAACAAGTATAATGTGTGCATCAGTGAAAGGGCCAGCCCATCGCAGGCGTCAAATGGGATCAGAGGGGTTTCTCATCGACACCACTAGTGACTCGCTACGCTGCTCCCCAGTGCAAAGTCATCCTTTGGGGCAAAGTTATTCCTGAGGATGAGGCTGCTTTATTCCTTAAATAAGACATATTTTCCTGGCCGGTTTGGCTCTTACAGAAGGGTGAATGATCGCCTGGTTGAAGCATCAGACCTTCCCTGGACCCCATCACCATTCTCCTCCCAAATGCTTGATCCACGCATCTAGTAGAGCCATCAGTATTAAAAACAACCAGCATCCAAGCACTGTGGGTTTTTGCATCATTTTCAACTAAGCTGTCTCCCTCACCCCGTTAACTGGGATGGGGCGGCCTCAGCCCCTGCCTCGGAGGAGGCGTGAGTCCCTCCTCTCCTGCAGGGTTTTGGTGGGATGGCAGGAGGTGGCACGGGGCCATCTGTGCTGGGGGGAGCAAAGGAAAAGGCTGCCCAGGTGCCAGCAAGTCGGCTTGCAGCCCAGGCAAAGCTTCCCACTCATCCCGCACATTCGGCAACATCCCATGCTGATTCACTTCACAGAATTTACTTTTACCCTGCTAAATGCCACTAAACCTTCAAATTAATCCTCCCATTACGGGACTTCCTTTGATGTCAAAGGGGAATTTTTTTTGATGGCAAAGGGGGATTTTTCCCCCCGGTGTAATTATTCCTTCTTTTTTTTCCCCCCCTTTTTTAGGCACAAGAGATTCCTGCCAGATGCACAACTTGTGGAGGCAGCTCCCACACGAGGTATTTATATATTTATATGTATATGATGAGAACGCAGAATTGAAAGACCTGAAGTTTCAGGCTGAAGATAAGGGGAATTTCCCATTTCCTATTTGCTTCAGGAAGTTGCCTGAGAAGAGTTTGCAGCAGTACTGGGACCAAAAAGCTGCAAAATATGGCACTGGAAAGTAGCTCTTTAAAATAAATGGGAAAATATCTGCTATTCAACACTATCACTGAGCAAGTTTCAACGCCTGGGAATTATCTCTGTCACTGCTAAAATTATGGGGATGGGTAAAGCAGATCCACTCCAGCCCTGCATGCATTTCCCATTCAGCATCTCAGATGCTGCTGGGACTGCTGGGCTGAACATCCCAGCACGGGGACAGAATCACTGGATAATGCTCAGGAAGCTGGCAACTGTGGGCAGTCCTAAGGGAGCTTTCTGTAATAGCATGTAATGATGGAACAGGCAGGTTTATTCAGAGTTCCAATCAGTTTTCATGAATTTCTAGGAAAAAGGGGATACAATCGCAGAACTCTTTACTGAAAATGTTGTGAAATAGCCTATATCATTCAACGGCAAAGTCTGTTCCTGCTAATAATTCATTGCACGGAGACTGTAGGGTCCTGCCCCAGCATAACACGGGGGCTCTTTTGGGAATGGAAAATGAGCCCTGGGAGGTGTCAGCCAGCCGTGCCCCGGTAGCTCAGGTCTGCGTGACTCCTTGCCTGGTGATCCCCCACTGTCCTGGGGGGGCTGACTGACCCCCTGGTGCCTCCCGCTGTTGTGCCACGGCTTCAATCCTCTCCCGGAGCACCTGTGCCCAGTCCTGCCCCCTCTCCAGGGGAGTGGACCTGGTCTCCATCGTCGTTAAGGCAGTGATTTCAGGGGGGAGCTGGGGAACCAGGCCAGCTCGGAGGAGGGCATCCTGAAATTTAGCTGCGGAGGCTGGAGCTAAGCAACACCGGGGCGTGCTGAAATGGAAAGAAAAGCAAGAAAACTTTTGACGTAAGCAAGCCCTGAGCTGGACATGCTGCAGGAGCACGGGGTAAGTGATGCTGTGGCCCCCAACGCTCCTGACCACGGCTGTCCTTACCTGTCTGGCTGCGAGTAGTGGTAGTGAGCAGCCACGGCGGAGTGGGGGCACAGCAGGTAGCGGTTTTCCTCCCAGCAGCGCCGCATGGCTTGTACGATGTCCTCATCGGAGGCCGAGCAGGAGCGCAGGGTCTCGGAGAGCTGCAGCCCCAAGGGAAATGGGGAGGTTTGCACAGGGTGTTTCCACCCCACGCATTCCCAGACAGGCTTGTGCTACTGGTGCTCAGCAAAGCACTTGGAAACAGGGAGGCTGGAGGATGGAGTTCCCCAGGGACTGCAGGAAGAAGGGTTGCTGCTGCGGCTGGGGGACACTGTTGGAAAGGCCACAGGGCCCGGGTGGGTGTGAGCAAGGGGTTTCAATCCCCAGGTGTTGGAAGTGTGGGTGGAGAAGAGCCTGGACTCAGCTCTGCACTGCTATTTGCACGCTCTGAGGGAGTTTCTGAGGGCTTGTGAAACCCACCTCAGTGTAATAACTCTTCTTTCCTTTAATAATGCAATTTTTTAGTATTTATTTTGCTACTGCGCAAGCAGGAGCAAGTGCCAGACAAAGGATGCTCTGTGGGGGACAGCGTGTGTTGGATGGGAAGAGGCAGGGCTTTCCATCTGGCCCAAAGAGCCTCGCAACTCAAACGTTTGGTTTTCTTTTGGATTTCTCTCTGCTTTGTGTTTGTGCTCCCATTTGCCACAACACCAAGGCTGAGTTGCAGCCCCAAACCCAGCAGACACACTCCCAAGAGCCACGCTCAGCTTGTGCCGGCACCCGCTGCACGATGCCTCACTGCAAGGCCATTGCCAGCACTGGAGTGGCCAAGGAAGGGGTGGCTGTGTATTCTACTTAAGTAACTGTAGGTAGTTTTTAATCAGTTTTGCAAAGAAGAAAGAGGCTTCTTTAAAAAAAAGCCCTATAACTAAAAAGGGGGTTTTGCCATCTCCATGCACGCACACTGATATAAAACTCCTCTGGCCTCACGCCTAAATTTTTGGTTGGAAACTTTCCATTGTGATTTTTTTTATTCTGAAAATTAGTTGAAAACAAGGGGTAGTGGCAAATCTCCTTACACGTACACACAGAGACATGGTGACGCATGTGTGAAGAACTGACCTTTCTGTGCAAATCCTCCGGCAGCTTAAGGCTTTTCGACACACTGAATCGCTCCATCAGCGCTTTCATCAGGCTGCTGTCGGAGCCTGAGAGCAGCCAGAGGATCCTCTCCATGTTGTAAGGCTCCTGAGATAACAAGACAATAGGTGAGCAGCGGAAATTCGAGCATCTGTCTTTGGGGGGAGAGGACCTGTGTGGATTCTCTGATGTCTAATTAGGGTTGAGGTCCTACTGCTGCGTTCGGCTTGGTGGAAGCCAGGGTGGGCTTTGTGTCTTCCCCATGCATACCTACATGCCAAGACAAGTCTTTGGGAACACGATGTCCTTCAGACCTCTGACCTGTCAGAGCAGTCTGGCAGTGACCATCAGATTAAAAAAAACTTAATGAAGGGATGACTGATAAATCGACGGTGCGACCACAACTGTACAATCACCTTGAGGAACCCAGGCTAATAACATGCTATGTGTTTGAGAACCAGAAATATCCAGCTGTTTACTCAGTGTTGCAGATGCTGCTGTGAGTCACCCAGTTCCCGCGTGAGTTAATGAGACACCCAGCTCCCTGCAGGGCTGACCGATAATCTTTATGAACATATAAGGCACATATAAGGCCTGACTGGCCTGTATGGCTATGTGGCAATCGATGTTGCAACACTGCAGCAAAACTCGGTGCAAGACCGTACAGGAGGGTCCCAAACCAATTTCACTACTCACTGTCTCATTCCTGCATGCTCACAATCACCAAGAAACATTCATCCAGGTGGTTTGGCTAAGATACCTTGTAGGGACAGACAGCACAAGGGGCACCAACTACCGAGTCCTCTTCACATCTCCTGGTTCACGTGCTGGTTTTGGATGGCCTCTGTATACCTTTTAGCAGCTGACACTGCCTGTGACCTTTTGTCTCCCCATCCTGTCCTACCTTGACGAGTCATCAGGACTTACTCAGCCTTTCGTGTCTTTATCTGGGTGGCTTATGGCCCCAGTCCTGTTCTTCATCTTCCCACCATCATCTCTCAGAGCTTCCAGCCTGTAATCTTCAGTCTAGTCTGGGTGTAGCCTGGCCTTTGCTTTAGGCTGTCCGCTGTTTAGGCTGTCCTCTGCTTCCCAACCCGGCTGTCCTGAGAAGCTTCATGTCAGCATGCCTGGACTTCGATGACAAGCTACTGGAGGTGCCTCCAGGACCATACCCCTGACACCCCTTCTCCTGTCCTTCCTTCTGCTGCTCCCATGTCCAGAGCTTCCCCTTCACCCTCCACTTGTACCAGCCTTACATTTTCCACTACAGATCACTACATTGACACCAGTAAGTCAAACTAGGCCAGGACACTGGTGCAAGCACTGGCCTTGCCATTTAAGTTATTAGCCAGCTCTCTGGTCTGGTTTTGTCCCATGCCACTAAAGTTGTCCAGGAGAACATTTGGGCCCAGTTTGGAGGACAGGTCATGCTGGTGACTGTTCCCAAGGAAAGTTTTGGCATGTGGGCATGAGCTGCATGGTGCTTCCTAACCTAGACTTTCTGCTTCACCTTCAACTCTTCAGTTAGTGTCTAACTGGAAAGTTTTCTCTGCTTCAGCATAGTCTGCAGAAGAGGCAATCTAGAGAGGTTGTGCACTCTCTTTCCAACACCTGACTGGACAAAGCCCTGAGCAACCCCGTCTGACCTCAGGACTGACCCTGCTTTGAGCAGGTCCTAACTAGAGACCTCCTGAATTCCCCTCCAGCATGAATGATCTGTTAAGCTATGGAAATATTTACATGGATGCTTCAGATATGAGCTGAACAATGATGCCCCATGCAGCTGTGGAGAGGGATATGCAGAGGGATACACCCATCCAGGACCTTGGGAATCTCTGGACATGACCTCGCCTGGCTGCCTTCCCTCATGATCCCAAAGTCTGGCACACGCTTAGGTGCCTTAGCAGACCAGTGCTACTAAAGGGACATGGGCCAAGAGAGGAGCCCAGCTACCCTTTGAGCTCTGAGGAGCCCCAGAAATTCATGCCTTGGGAGGATAGTCAAGCTGCAAACCACAGCAACCTGGTGATAAGGGCATAATGTCCTCCCAATGTGTTTGAACAGCTTTTGGAAAATCCATGTAGCTTAAGGCCACAATGGTACAACACCAAGTGTTTCATACTTTGGTCTCTTGTTTGGAAGCAGATCCAATCCCTGTGGATCACAGGGTAGGTATGAAATGGGAGGTATTTTTTTCCAGGTGTTTGGTTTGTGAACGTCCATGACTTTTCATTTCTGAGGCCTTTACCTGCCTGCTGAGACTTGTTTTGCTCTGAGCAAACTGCAGATGGCCATTAGATGAGGCATTTCTTCTGGGCTTCCCTACCTTCTTCCTGGTCTCTTCTTCTGCTCTTGGTGAGCCTTTCAGAAGCACCAACAAAGCCCTTGACACATGATGAGATTTATCATTTTCTAAGTGTCACATTTTGAGAAAATGTCCCTCTTGCACATAATGAAACCCCAGAAACCCAGCATTTAACAACAAAGACTACAAAATCAAGCCCTAAAAAGTGAGGAAGAAGGTGTTTGATCTATCTCAGCTCAACAGTCTGCAGCATAAATGCTCAATATGAGTCACAGCTCTTAATGTATTGCTGAGA
Source organism: Fratercula arctica (assembly GCA_947846985.1). Taxonomy (NCBI): domain Eukaryota; kingdom Metazoa; phylum Chordata; class Aves; order Charadriiformes; family Alcidae; genus Fratercula; species Fratercula arctica. The sequence goes on from CANTUZ010000004.1 coordinate 47,235,688, forward strand.
GGCGTTGCCAGTGGCAGAATTATGCTCTCATAAACCAGGTAGAACAGAGTACAAGGAAGAAAAAGAAAAAAGTATATAATGTTTGGTATTTTCCCATTTTGGCCAATTCATTACGTACCTGAATATCCATGGCTGATGCTAATGTAGCCTTCATGCTCTCTGACAGTGAGAAATCTCCATGTTGAACAGTCCTATGAATGATGTCATTGCTGTTAACCACGGCAACAAGTCGAATCGGGAGACCCATTTTCTGGGCAATACAGCCAGCTAAAAAAAGTGACAAAATACATGCATGCTTGATGAAGAAACGTTCAAAGGATATTTAGCAAAGAAGTCAATTGATTAAGCATGTAGTTCAGAAGCGGACACAAATGACATTGCCTAACGGACTCTAAGATATCTGTCTTGAATGTTTTGGTAGAGCACCAGATTACAAAATCCAGGCATGCAATGCTCCACTTGCCATCCACACTGACCCTTGGACATTTCCACATTTAAAGATGGATGGGCAGGGGACTGAGAGGTCAGATAGCTGCTGCTCAAGCAAAAGAGATGAAGCTTTTGGGCTCTTGCAGCTTGTTAATGCTGCCTGAGATGGGCAGCCTGAAAATACAGTGAATGCAGTTGAGTGTGTTGAATCCTTTATTGCTTTCATAAGATGGTTGTATGCCTATTTTTGGATGGAGGCAATCAAGGACTCATATTTAGAAGGCCAGATTACGCAACTAACAGTGGTTCTCTTGACTGCACACTACCATGCAAACCAGAATAGGACCAGGCAGGACTCCACACCTCTGTTATTGTCTCACTTAGGAAATCAGAGCCATGGTATTTTCCCTCTTTTCTGGATCAAACACATTCTGTCCTCTTCTAATGTGCCCATCCTCAAGATAGCTACAGTCATCATCAAGGGGTGGTTTGGGATTTTCTGCACCTTGCATCAGTGACACCTAAATGAGTAATAACCACACATGAGTAATAAAATATAAGTGGTTCTGAAGAAATTCTGCCAGAGAGTGGGTGTTTTAATAAATAGCAATACCCAGCATCTGCAAAATGCTTTTAGTCCATAGGTCACAACACTCTCTCTCTTTCATATCTAACCTATCTTTTTTCCCTTCACCTGTGATATTTCCTCCTCCTCCTGTTGGCACAACAATTTCCACCACTGGCAGCGGGGTGGCATCCAGGGATGGGGCACACTGAAAGTAAGCGTAGAAGTGGTGAGCAATCTGCACCATAATCCTAGACCAATTGACCGAATTCAAGCTCATCAGATTGTGTTTTCTGGCAAAATCGACATCAGCAAACAGTTCCTTGATGGGGTCATCGATTTCATCACTGTTCCCATGAGCTGTCAAAAGGAGAAAGGGAAGATTAGATCTGTCAACATCAGCGCATCAGGCACAAGGTATTTCTGCTCAGAAATAGGGTCAGTCTCAAGCCCTGGGGTTTGCTGTGGCCAGGGGTGTCCTGAGCTGCCTGTCTGCTGTACGGGGGCTGTACAGGGGCTGTACGGGCCAGGGGTGAGTAGCGCTGCGTGGGTGCCAGGTGGTTTCTGCAGACATGGCACCCTGCTCCCTTGCTTGCACCAAGGATATATTTGCCAGGAAGACAAATGCCTGCACCCCCTGTGAGATGCCAAGGTGAGACCTGGCTGAGCAGAGGAGTCCATGGGACAGCTCAAGCATCCTGTGGTGATCCCCACCATGGGGACGGCACAGAGGTAGGGAATGGACCACCCATGAAGGTGAAGGGACAGAGGGAAGGGGTCACTCTGGATGCTTTCAGTGCCAAGAAATGGTGCTGAATTCAAGTGCAGCTAAACACCAGCCACCTGCATGGAGGCAGCTCTGATCTGTGACCAGGTGAAAAGGAGGCCTTGAACCATGTTTCACCGAAGTGGGGACATCTGCTATAGGCTTCTGTTAGCCAGACATCTGGGCATGGTGACTATGATAGCAATAACCCAGATGGCTACAGCTGCTAAAGCAGCAGAACCCTGAGACTTTTAGGGTTATGGCTTTGACACAGCAGGGCCATAGAGTGGACAGTCCAACAGTAATGCCAACCAGCAAAGACGTGGACGTTGTCTTCAATGATGGTGGTCATCTGAAGTTCCTGTATCTGGGTGCAGAACCCCTTGGGCAGGAGAACAAAGATGTCCATGTTCTTCTGCCCCCTCACACTCTCGATGGCTGAGCTCCCTGTGTCTCCTGAAGTCCCTGTTTCAAAGTGAGGGAGAACCAAGAAAAGGAAAAAATTGATGTGTCAGTCAAACCTGCACCACTGCACTTTAAGAAAAAGATGCAGAAATGTTCCATGAGATGTTTTTGGCTGGAGCAGCCACACTGTCATTGCCCGGAGATCACTCACCAGCCACCCATGAGGCAATACCACCCCAGGACATCTATGGGGAGGGCCATGGGATGATGGCTATAAAGGTAAAAACCTGCCCAGAAGTTTTACCTCCCACAAAGAGGCATACTCACCCACCAGAATAGTGACATGCTTCTGCTTTTTCTCCAAGAAGTACTGTAAAAACTGCCCCGTGCAGGACAAGGACAGATCCTTAAAAGCATAAGTAACCCCGTGCCACAGCTCCAAAACATTCAGCCCGTCTTTCAGCTTGGACAGATGGACGACATCCTTGTGTCTGAACCTGCTGAAGGCCCTGTCAATCAGGTCTAGAGGGAAAATGGTTAAAGGAGTTGTTAGACTGGGTAAAGGAGTATTTTTCTGACCCATGGCTTCCTGCATCTGTGCTCTTCATGGTCCTGGAAAGCTTTCTGCATAACCAAAGACTCTCAGTTGCTGGAGAGGTGACAGATATCTAACAAGTTATTCTTAGTTATTAGGAGTAAACCAGCTTGCTTTATTGTCTTCGATAGCTCTACGGTGAGAGACCCCAGGGGACACCAGACACTATCAGAGCAAAGTGTCTTAAAACACAAAATAGAGGAAATTCAAATTTTATCATAACACACTGTTGAGATAGAGGTTGTAGCTGCCCTCTGGTGGAGGCAATAGCTGCTAAATGTTAAAAACATTAAAAATTGGATCTCAATGAGAGTGTGGAACAGCAGAAAGCCCTGGTGGGAGGGCAGGTCTGGAGCAGTGAGCAGGACCACAGTATCAGCCAGTGCTGTTGCAGTCACCAGAATCCCTATTTGCATGCAGGGGACATCTTTTCCAGAAGGTAACAAGCCCCAGCAAAGTGACAGAGTAGGAGAGGGTACAGAAAGGAGCGGGAAATGGTGCAACAGGCTCTGTCCTCTGGGGCCTGAGAAGAGGATGGGATGAAGGCAGGCAGGTGCATCTGAACACCCCAAAATCCTCATGCATATCCCTGCAAGCAGCTCCCTGCACGGCTGAGGCTCACCATTGAGTGTGCTCCGCGGCACCAGCTCGGCCGTGATGAAGAGGGAGCACAGCTCCTTCACCAGCTCCGGGTAGGAGAGGCAGCTCCACCTCCTCAGGGTGTCCCCGTCCAGCGAGGGGATGCGCCGGGGCATGAAGAGGCCCCCATCGGGTGCGTAGCCGGAGAAGAGGGCTCCCTCGAAGTCGACGGCCCCTGCGCTGCCCCGTGTACTGATGTACTCCATTGGGTCCTGGGGAGGCACCGCAGTCATTGCCAGGGTCCCAGAGCATGCCCCGCACCAGGAACAGTCCTGCATCCCAAGCTGACTCCCCCCAAGAATTCCCATGTGGACAAAGAGAGCCCCTCAGGGAAGAAAATGCCTCTTCCCCTGAAAAATATGTCACACCATGGTGAGCTAGAGCGGACAGAGATGACGGAAGGCACGCAGTGTTTCGCAGGCGGTGGAAACACTGCCTGAGATTTGCACGGAGGTGGCTGGAGCCTCCTTGTCCCGCTTTCCCTGTGCCTTTGCCACCCTGCCCCAGAGACACTTCCCAGCCTCAGCAAAAGCCCTGACAGCGCAGTAGTCACTGCGCGAGCACCTCGTGTCCCCTGCAGGCTGTTTGCAAAAGCTGGAGTTCTAAAATTTAAAAAAAAAAAAAAAAAAAAAAAAGAAGGAAATCACTATGTTTTTAGAGCAGGTTGATTTTGTTCAAAGGGGTTAAACTAAGGACGGGATTTAACTCAGCGTAGGAAGGAAGGGCTGAGCTAAACCCGCCGGATTCATGCAAATCCCACCCAGCAGCCGTGGGCGCTGCCGGGAGAGGCCCCCTCTCGCCCAGATCCTGTGAACCCCTGCAGCCATTCCCACCTGGAGCACTCTGGCCAGCGGTGCAGCCCCTCGGTACGGCACGGCACGGCACGGCACGGCACGGCACGGCTGCAGGCCGCTTGACCCCACGCAGAGGCAGGAAAGCGGCCGAAGCGACTCGTCGTCGCCACTGCTTGCAACCCAGCCACCCTTTGCACTTGTGCTCACGGAAAACTTCTCCCCGTTGCAACTCGCCAAGGTTCCCCTCGTCGTGGCGCAGCCGGCGGACGTGGCTGCCCTGCACCCAGCCTGGGAATGGGAATATGTGGGAAAGATGGAGTCGAGCTGCTCGTGGTGGCGCCGGGCAACAGGGCAAGGGGCAGTAGGAACAAGCTGCAGCTGGGGAGAAATCTAGTTAAATATTAGGAAATAGCTTTTAACCGTGAGAGTGATCAAGCATGGGGCATGGAGAGCTTGTTGTCACCAGTAAAACCCCAGAGAAACTCTAAATTCAACTGGGGGATCACTGAGCCACCTGATTTAACTGTGATGTTGGATTAAAACTTGAGATTGAACCTGCTTAAAGGAGGATTTGGTTCAGAAACCTCCGGAGATCCCTTCCAACCAAAATCAGTGTGTAATTCAGCTGTGCAAAGCCAAGTGTTCAGCCTGGGAGGCTGGGTCGTCATAACAGCCCCATCCCACCGGTGGGGAAACTGAGGCAGAGGAGGGAGAGGGGACATGTGCGGGGCTGTGCAAAAAAAATTCAGTTCTCCTTTGCAGGGAAGGGCTGTGCATCTCTTTTCTTACTTTTTAGTTTAACAAATTTTTTGAAGGGCGAGGTCAGCACAGGACTGATGGCTGCGTGGACCCCGGATGCAGCTGGACCAGTGTGCTGCTGGAGCGTGCCTGGGGACTTCAGCCCAGGAAGGCAAGGTGCAGAGGTACAAAGGATGGCTGATAAGAGCCAGACGTGAGTCAGAAGCCCACGTCTGTGGTAAGGGACACATCGCCTTGCCAAAGCATCGGAGCCCGACCCAACATACGTTGCCTCTCTAACTCTCTGATGAGCCATGAGAAAAGTCTCCAGCAGAAAGTGGTCCAGCCCTTGCCCTGAGCACCGATGTGGAAATAGGCTTTTCTACACCCAGCACCCAAAAAGGACTGTTTCTGCAAGTTCCTCAGAGGGAGGTAGAAGGTAAAGTTCAGGCTCTGGGCAAAGTTACCAGTGATGGCGTTGCTCAAGGTCAAACAGGGCAGCTGTAGCAGAGCAGGAAGCAAATAGCAGCTTTTTAATAATATACCTGAGCTTACCCAGTGGGCCAGACCAACGTTAAGAGTCTCCATTTTCTCACTATGTCTAGGAAATCAGCTAGATAGGGAGCTATTTACTTATAATTATTAAAATTTTATCACCCAACCAGCCTGCATCTTCCCGCCGTAGGGAGATCTCTGCGCCCAACACTTCTCATCACGTTGCAAAGATGAAGCCTGAGCCACCCAAACCTTCCGTGGCCCCAGGGTCTTCCCCTGTACCTCGTGGCACATTGATGTGCTGACCCCGTAATTGGGGGGGGGTCTGTCCCCATCCCAAATGTGCACCCAGGTCCTTTCACAAGGCGCTGGAAAAAAGACAGGCAGTGGGGTAGGACCATTCTCTTCGGGGATGACTTGCGCTTAAATTGGTGGTGAAACCTCCCCGGGGCCATCCCTGGAGTCACCAAAAGCCTCCAGGGCCACCTGGGCAGCTGAGGGGAGCGGCCGATGTCCCCGAAACGGAGCCTTGGCTCCGTTTCGGGGACATCGGCCGCTCGCCTCAGCTGGCCCCAACGTGGAGGGCAAATCCTACCTTGGCAAAGCGGTGTATAGAGGTGATGTTCTCAGTGCCATATGTTTTTAATGCCCTGTGTATTTTTGGAAGGTAAAGGATCCTTTAATACCCTGTCAGGTTAGTTATTAGTCCCTTCCTCATTTACCACCTCTGAAAGGGTTTCTTCCCCCGTTGTGCTGCCGCAAAAACCTTCAAGTAGCATCTCTGCAGAAAACAGTGAAGTGATAGAAATAAAGAAAACACTAGAAGCTGCAGGATACATGATTCACCGCCTCTATCCTAACCTCTCCCATGACAACATGCTGAGGTGAATTTGGGATTTTCTTTCCTTGCAGCGGCCTCTGCACATGCAGAGGCCCGGCACACTTTCAGCTTAGCTCAAATTTAGGCTAGAATGAGGAAAGGATCACATTCCTAGGAAAAGCTGCATGAGCTGAGAGTTTTTATTACCAATGTAATAATTTAATAACACCAACGTGCATCTGAGCATCTCCACAAGGGTCACCTGGCACACTCCAATGGGACCTCACCTACTCCCACCACCGTGGGACTTTAGACCTCTGGGCATTTACTCGCTGTACATCTAATACTTTTAATGCGCGCATTAGCTGTGTGAGATAACTTCACTGACTCATCTAAACTTTTTGGTTTTTTTCAGGTGAAGAGCTTACAGTGAGATGGACGATCCTTTCAGCATTACATCCCTCCGGAGCGCATGCAGGAACACCGCCAAAAAAAAAAAGAAAAAAAAGGTTATACCAAGATACTCACTGTTCTGCACTCAGAGACAGAAATAGCAGCAAGGCTGTTGCCACAGCTTTATCTGTGCCCTGGGCCTGTCAGGGCTGATAGCCCTCGCTAATGAGATCATGGGTTAATGCTGTGATGGCAGGGGTTGCTCGCGTGGCAGCCACAGGTGAGCAGAGAGCACAAGGGAAGCACCTGGGACACGCACCGGGACAACAGTGTCATTTATTGGGCGGGCTTTTTTGATGCTTGGCCCTGCAAGCTCCATGCATTCATACTTAAAGCGCCATTTCTTTAATAGTATTTTGAATTTTAAAAGAAAGGAGGGGAAAAGTGTGCCTGTGCTGCAGCACATCTGCCCACCGGGGCTCATCCACTGCAGCAACAAACCAAGAGCTGGAAAATGTAACAGCTTTTGATGAACCTGGTCTTTCCCAGTGCCTCCATATTCCTGCTGGGATTTGCATTTCTACTTTGGACCTTGTCTGTTCTGAGCAGTTCATGCTCTTTACTGTGAGGGTGGTGAGGCACTGGAACAGGTTGCCCAGGGAAGTTGTGGCCACCCCATCCCTGGAAGTGTTCAAGGCCAGGCTGGATGGGGCTTTGAGCAGCCTGGCCTAGTGGGAGGTGTCCCTGCCCATGGCAGGGGGGTTGGAACTAGATGGTCTTTAAGGTCTCTTCCAACCTGCACCATTCTGTGATTCTGTGCGACTCACCTGTCAGAAAACAGCTAAGGCTGCTATCAGACTTTCACAACTTTTTTTCATACTGCATCGGTTTTCATCCCTCCAGCCAGAATTTCCTCAGCCTCTCCACCCACCAGTGGCATCCCAAAGCGTGGTGAAGAAGGGCATATACAGTGGCAAGAAGCCAATGCTTTTCCTGCACCAGCCCCCCAAAATTTCAGGTCTTACCCCAGAGTGTTGCCACACCTGAAGGAAAGCACTGCAGCCCTCTCAGCTTCCTGTTTGCTGAGCAGCTTTCTATCTCCCCCACCAATGGGCGCCTCTATATGTCCCAAGCACAAGCAAGGCATTGGGTTTGGGTCCCCTTTCCATACCCCCAGCAGAACATCCCCAGGCCCAGGAGTGCTGGGGACCACAGGCTGTGCCAGAGCCACCAGTGAATGTCACTAGATGGCGGCAATGCCTTGCATCCAGGGAGGAGATGCGCGAACGCAGCCTCGGGGGAGCCTTGCTCTGCTTGCACCCAGCTTTTCCCACCCTCACACAGGTCCCTCCACTTTTTGGGTCACGGACACCCATCCATCCCACTAGCATTTCAAGCAACAGTCTCCAAAAAGCTCCATTTTGGAGCTGAGGAAGGGGAGGCAGGGGCAATGTCCTGCAGCAGGATGCCAGGCTATGGAAGTTGGGTGGCCTGAGCCAACACAAGGGCTCATTGAGGTAGGAAAAAGGTTGTTCATGTTCACCCCATCTTCTCCCTGGATCCATCCTAGGGTTACATCTCCCTTCTTCCAGCCTGGCCCCTCCTTCCCTGTGGGTCTCTGGAGCCTACACCCACGGAGAGACTGGGAAAGGGGCATGTGGAAAGACTCCAACTCACAACCGGACCAGAATGTGCCAAATTTATTTTAAAAAAAAAAAAAAATCACATAAGCCTGAAAAGCACAAAAATCTCCCCCTTGTCTCCCAGTCCTGTCTCTGCCCATGAGCGGGCTGGTGTCTGTAAACAGTACACAAACAAGTTTTCAGACCTATAAGCGACACAGGCAGGTCCAGTAAGTGAGTGATAAGGGTGTTTGGGGCCTTGCAATGCCACTTACTATCCTGTACAGAGTACGTCCCAGCGGGAAGCATGTTATGTTGTCTGAGAAAAAATACATAAGCTTGTCGCTGGGGGTGGATGAAGGAGTTATGTGTCCCCCTCCCCTCTGATGCACAGAAGCATAAACTTTCACAGGAAAAGAGGAAAATTCCAGGTAAAAACTGTAAGGTTTTGGCCAGAAATCAAACTATTTTAGTTCTGCCTTCCTTTAGTCTGCATGAGGTGGACCCACACGTCAATGGGGTTCAGGGACCCATGGCTGGAAGGGGGCTAGGAAGTTTGCAGAGAGTGTCTGCAGCTGCACAGGCAGATGCGCACCCATAATAATTTGTTTGAGGTTCATGCCAAGGATTTATAAGGCAGAAATGTACAATTGCAAATGAATTAAAGTGCATGAAGCTGCCCCTTTTTTACTGTGAATGTGGCTCTTTTTGCCTCTTTCTAAATCTGATACAAATTGCGGGTATCTCAGCTGACATGAGGTAGGACTTCCACGTGGGTCAACATCTCTTCTCACCTACCAATGTGCACACACATACTTTTCCATCTCTACCTCTGGTGATTTTGCAGAGCAAGGAGCTGCCAGATCATCGGCCCTTTCCCCACGGCTGGGTGCGACGCTCTTTCCTCGGCACAAGGTGTTTCACAACAGGCTCAAGGACATCTGTGTTGTGGTTTGGGTCTTGTAGACCAAAGTGTAAGATGCAGTCATAAAGGCAGAACACAAAGGGACCGCGAGGATGGGATTGTGCAATGCTGGCTCCCGTGGTGGGACGTTGAAGATGCTATTACCTGAAGAGGCTTGTGCTGGTCCTACTGGTCCTACTACACCAAAGATTATATTAAACACCAGGGCCAATTTTTATCTCAAAATCAGCAGTCCCATAGGATACGGGCTCTATGGCCACCCACCGGGGACTTGACAAGGAAGATGCTGCGGAGGCTGAGCAGTTACAGCATGTTTGCGTTATCAGCTTTTCCATGTGACTTTGGGAAAATCACTCAGTCTCCATGCACTGCATCATGTATAAAATGGGGATACCTGTGCTCAGGGAAGTGCTTTGACTACAGCAAACATGGCAGCAGCACCAAGCTGTACATGAACAGAGGCAATCCTGGACTTTGTCCATGGCTTTGGCCTCGCTGGCACCGTGGTCATTTTCCAGGGAGCATCTCCCTGGCCGTGAGCCTGGTGAAAACTGAGATGCTCTCAGACCTTACGCAACCTCTCACTCTGCCCTCCTCGCGGCAGGGTCATGCCTCAGCACCAAGCACCCGGTTTTGCATTGCTCTTGTGTCATTGCTTTCCCTGGCCAAGGAGCACCATCTGCTAAGGAAGGTCATCTTAGGGGCTGTTGTTTGGACTTTCATTTGTTTTAAATATAAACTGTGGTTTTACATTTGTCTCAGAGGGAGAGACAGGAACACTGGTCTTTGGCACAGCACATCTGCACATTCACTCTGGAGAAGCAAAGATACCAGGGTGATGGTCACCCCAGAACATGAGGCTCCATTAGATATTATGGGTGTGGGACACCAAATCTATTGTTTTGACAGTGCTATTACATTTATGAAAAGCCATTTCAGGGAATGGGACATTCAAATAGTGCATGTGTATGGTAAGATGGGTTGTACATTAGGACTCATGTGGGGCACACAGACACACAGGCTCCTCCTCATGCCTGTATGAGCCCGAGTACCTCTCCTTGACTGCAACCCACTGTGAGCAGTCATTAAGTGAGCCACCATGCTTGATAAATCAGGATCAAGGAGAGCATGGGCCAGCTGGCGAGGTGAGCACAGGCCCAGAGCGACAGCTGGGTGTCCCTCCAGGACTGCAGTTCATCTGACCACCTGTAGGCACTTGGAGGCTGCTGCTCTTTGCATCCCAACGTACAGTTCTCCACTTGGTCCAATGAAGGTTTGCAAAGGCCAGCTCTTCTGTAAGCTCTGCTCCCCAGGTGATCATTGGCAAGCAAAGCTAAGGTCTCATGCTGTCAGGGAAAATGCCATCTTGCCCTTGGAGAAGCAGTACTGAGCCTTTGCTCCCTTTGGGACCTTTGTAATTAGATGACAAGGGCTGAGGGCTACCCTTCGCTCAGTTTTGACATTAATGTAAATCTTTATCAAGTGGCAGTGCTCTATACAAGCTGCCGCTTTGGGCAGTCTTATCAAGGCTCTGATAATGGCATATCTAATCTAAACCAATATGAAGTGGTGCTTGCATGTCTACATCTTGGAAATTACAGCTTGGAGGCAGCCAGCCTCCAGGATACTGCCACAGCTGTTTTAAAAATAGAAAAAGCTAGGAAAGGTGCCATATTTCATCTCAGTGCTGTCTTGGTAATGCAGCACAATGAAAACTTGTTGAAAACCAAGAAGGACAAAGAGTTCATGGTGGCAGCAGCATCTTTTCCCATCCCATCCAAGCTTTCAAATCAATGCAGCCATGTGGCCTGCTGCAGAAACCTTTGTTCCTCAAGTTTGAAAATAATCAGGTCAAAGATGTGAAAACTGGGCAGCAGACCAAGTTCCCAGGTACAAGCACAGCAGAAATAGGGATGACTCAAGCACAAATATGGGTTGAGACAGAAGGAAGCCCACCTGGGGATCTGTGATTGGCAAGCTTGTGATCAAGCTCCTTAAAAAATGTCTAGGGGCTTTTGGGTTGTCCAACTAGACCTGCATTGGAGAAATCCATGACGGAATCAACAAAAGTCCTGGCTTGTAGCCTTTCACATTTTGAGTAAGAAAATCCTAGCGTGGAGCCCAGTCCCAGCTTCCCAAAAGCTTCACAAAGTCTGGGGAGTCACTGGTGGGATAGATAAGAAGAGCAAGAGAAGACAGAGGTGAGGTGTATGAAGGCATTCCTAGACCTCTACAAGGCTGCCAGGTACCTTGCCCTGGGCTACAGCAAAGTGCCTCTCCCCGCACAGTGCTGTAAAGTCCTTTTCAGAGTTCAAAGTTTAAATGAAAATTTTGGTTCAGACAGGAGGAGGCAGAGAAGGATTTTTGCTGCAGGACCCCTTGGTCTCAAAACCTTGTTCCCCACTATAAGGCCCAAATCTTAAAGAAGCAGTGCGCATAGTTTTCCCAGTGCCCTGGCAGGCACTGAGTGAAAGTGGGAGCTGGGACCAGGAATTCCAGGGAAGGGTTGAGGGAAAGCGATAACAGCCTGCAACTGCTCCACGGGCAGTTACAGAGATGATGGGACCAAACTCTTCTTGGTTATGCCAGATGTTACAGCATGAAGCACCAGCCACAAACTGCACTTTGGGAGGTTTGGGCTGAGCACCTCTTCTTCGAGAGGTGGGTGGTGCAGACCCAGGATAGATACCCAGAAGGGCAGAGGGGGTGGTTTTTGAGATATGGCCAAAGCCATGGCTGAGCTGATCTGGTGCTGGTGATGTTATTCCTTTGAGCAGGAGGTTGAACCAGAGACCTTCAGAGGTCCCTCCCAGCTGGCTTTTCTCCAGTTCATCACCCTGGGACACAGAACATTTGGTTACCTCCATGGCTAGGCAGAAGCTGAGAAGTTTTTCATGTCCATATCTTTGATTCAGGTGCAAAAAGCAGAAAAGAGATACTTGTGTCCTTTTTCTGACAAGCATCTAAGGTCCTATGCTTTATTTTCAAAGCAACTTAAACATGGAAGTACCTGCTGGCTTCCCACAAGAAGTAGCCTCCTCGATAATTTTTGAAAATGATCCATGCTTCTTCTCTTTCTACAAACCATGTCTATGTTTTAGGGTATGGGTTTAGTTTTAACCAAATGGTCAACTGACTCGCCCTTGTGTTAATGCAAATCGGGTGCATTTTCTTGGCCATGGAAAGTTAAAGTGATGTCGTGTTTTAAAAGATCGTGTATTCTGGTGCGGAGATGTAAAAGTATTCTGAACTTTGCTATTGAGATTAAGTTTATCTCACCTGCCGTTTGCTCAGCAAGCCTGGCTAGATAATAATTACCCTGGCCAAATTTCATTCAGGAAGGGTTTATTCTTTTTTTTATAAGAACTTCTGCATTTCTTTACTAGGGGAAATAAAAGAACATGAGTCCAGCAGAATACTCGCAGACAAAACAAAGAGGTTTTATTTTTTATCATTGATCAAAAATCAGTTGGCTGCATTTCCAAACCTCCCAGCAGTGATCCATAGTTCACATTTATCCAATGCACTGAAGCTGGGAGCATAAGTATATTATATCTATCCACAGCAAGCAAGAAGAGGAGAGGATACCTGCAGAAAACAACTTAGGTCCCAAGTGGGGTGAATTCTCTCATGAGTTGCCAATTTCTGCCAATTGCCAAGAGAGTCCTGAACAATTGTATTCTCCTTTTAACATTTGGTGGGCAACATCCAGACCTTAGGAGCCTGGCCTGCCCAGGGGGAGTTCTTACCCAATTTCTGATGGTTTTCTAAGTGGTCCAGTTACTCACATTACACATAATAACCATTTAATAATTTGTGGGACAAAACCTGGTGGGCTGTTCTGAATCCTATCTTAGGCTCAGGTCTCATTACCTTGGTGGTTTTACCTCCTTTCAAGCTGTCATGGGTCTCCCAGGGAGATTGTGGGCCTGGGAAGTCTGCGGTGGCTGAGATGGGGGGCTTCAAGCACCTAATATTGGATTCATCTCGGCTAATATGAAACACTTATAAATGCCCTAGTCATGTAGGCTTCTTTTGGAGAGGCTGGAGGGGAATAGGCAGCCCTAGGACACTACTGATGATGTGTTTCCCCTATTTGTCTCCTTCAGCTCATTTAGACGTCAGCTCAGAGGTAGTCATGGCACTGCACATGGCTGGGGTTACTGAGAAAGGTCTCTCCCTACTGACTTAGGGGCCACCACTTCTCCCTAGCCTGCATATGGAAATGGATAACAAGCTGGACATCCACCCCAGCAGTGGGATGTGGTCAGATGTGGCGAGTCTGGGAGTGCATCTCACTGAAAAATGAATGAAAAACACAACTCCAGGCTGCTCCAATTGACGATGGTGGGGGGAAAATGAGCCATACAGAGCTGGAGCTTTCCCATGATGACCACCCCAAAGTGCACTGGGAGTGCTGGGCTCCGAAATGAGTGAGATGATAGAAAAATATTCAGGTGTGTTTTCAAGTCTGAATCTCTCTCCCCATCATGCAAAGAGAATGGATACGAATTGCCTGGAGGAGCAGACAGGGGTCCAGGGCATGAATGTGTGGGAGGCACTCGTGTGCTTCCAGGTGGCCCACGGCTGGAGGACATTACCCGACAGGACACAGGGATCTGCCAGCTGCAGCTGCTGACATAACCTGGCCAGAGAGGTCAGACACCGCTGTCCCCGTGAAGAAGATACTGAAAAGGGACATGTGGCAGTGCAGCCCCACGTTACACTGGGGTATTCACTTGGGACGTTCACCCAGGGCAGGGGGAAAAATGAAATGCAATTCATAAGGTGATGTCATTCCTGTTAGGAACCAGGGGATAAAAGGGAAAAAAGGCTGAAAAGCTGTTTGGAGAAATTGTTGAATCAACCACCCCATGAGCATTCTCTGAACCCACCTGGCACCAACGCAGCACCACCCCCCTCCAGTCAACTTCACCCAGCGCCCACCCCACCGGCAGACACTGCCTGTACTAATTAACCAGAAACAGGCTGAATCTAGCCCAGGCAGCGTCGTTGTTCCCCACTGTAGCACAGAGAGTGGAGGTGGGCAGCTGCGGAGGGCTCTGGCAGCACCTCTGAATGGGAAGGAGACAGATTTTTTTCATGCTTATCCATGATTTCACTTTTAAAAAGACCAAAGATGCTATGAGAAGGCAGAATGGAAGAACTGCGAAGAGGAGAAGGCATGTGAGTAAAAAGGGGGAAAATCCCTCAGCTGGTGACTTTGGGAGGGAAGAGGAATTCACTGGGACAGAGGATGAGATGTGAGCCAGAAGCTGAACCCGGGAGTCCAGACCCAGAGGACGGATGCTCACGCACCGTGCAGCAATCCAGGACGCTCAGCCAAGGGGATCACACTGGGAGAGGAGACCAGCCACGAGTCCTGCCTTGGAGGAAGGAATCGGGCTCAGCTTGGAGGCTGCTGATGTGGCATTTGGGAGAACTGCAGCTCCGAGGGCTGAGATGCTTCTCAAGTACGAGTGACTGTGGCTCCTCTGGGGAAAGGAGAGGAAAGGTTTTAGCAGTGGCTCCTGGCAATAGCCTTGGGCGATCACTAATGGCACCAGTCCCTCTGTCCACGCAAAATCCCTTTCTGGAGGTAAGGCCATAGTGATGGAGTCTGAATTAAACTGCAGTCTTCAGGGTGGGCCACTTCAATCCCAGGATTTGATTGAGAGTTGTGTTTTTGCCTTAAGGGACAATGATGATTTTGCGACTCCAGAGGACATCATTATCTTTCACCATTTTCTTCTCTTCCAGATGTGTGCTTCCAGACTGCAAGCTCATCAGATAACTTGGCTCATTCCTCTGATAATTAATCTCTTTGCACAATTATCTGTTTTATCATTTGTTTATGGATGCCACGTTGCTACCTCCATAAAAAGGGTTTACGGGATTTTCCCTGCCCCCACATTGTAAATCGAGGTCTGCAAAATGTAGAGTAATTTATCACTGAACATTGCCCAGTTTAATGTTCATGTTTGAACATGGCCATAAAAGAATTACATCATCTTACCTCTGACCAACTTTTAGGGCAAAAGGACCTTATAAAACCAAGCTCTGCTTACCAGCAAGGCACCTTCTCTTGTGTTGGGAGCACAGAGAGCCTTTTCATCATGAGCTTCACTGGAAAGTACGAACTCCAGTCCCAGGAAAATTTCGAGCCTTTTATGAAAGCCCTTGGTAAGTGCCTGCATGCGCTGTGTGCTGCTTTGCCTCCGCAGACCCCACTGATATTTGGGACTCCAACTGTGCTGATGTGCTGATGACATAGATCGAAAACATCTCTCAGATTTCCTGGTTTTGTCATCTTGCAGTTGTATTTGTGTGTGTCTTTTAAATGCATGTGCATGGAGGTGTGATCTCAAAATAGAAGAGAAAGCATCTCTCTGGCTGGTGGCTGGAGGTCAAGAGATGCTGGGTGAAATTTTATGGCTTGCAGGAAAATGATCCCAGCAGTCCCTGCAGCCATGGGCCAGCGCAGCAGTGACGCACACACGTGCTAAGCCAGCGGGACCTAAGTGGCTTAGGGCAACTGCAGATCTGCCCTGGCAAGCTATGAAATTTAAGGGTGAGCAAGACATCACTCAGTCCACCGTGCTGCTGCTCAGTGATGCTGCAAAGCCCCACATTACACTATTCATCAGAAAAATAGTAGTTGGGTCATTTAAATGACTAGCTATATTTCCACCAGTGTCCGTGCCAGGGAATGTGCTGCTGCAGGGATTCAGGGGGCTTTGCACTGCTTCTGCTCAGTTATGTGCCAGAGGGGCTTGACCTGTCAGATCAGCTTCAGGCTTTGGAAGAAGATTGTAGTGAGCTAGTTCTGAGGGACCCTGAATCTCATAAAAAAAAAAAAAAAAACAAACCACTTGGTTCCCTCCTTCTGCCTCAATTTATTCTATTTGCTCTGCTTGTCTCTCAGTGAAAGAAGGAAAACAGGGTTCCTTCTTTCCCTCTGATGCTTGGTCACAGAGGTAGCTGTTCTGCTCCGAGCCAAGTCAGTGGGACAAGGGAGAAGTCTAGTTCCCACACAAACCCAGGATGATAGCATTTGTTATTCTTCCTTGCAGCCTTTGAGAAACCATCATCCTTGTGAGGCTTTTCCACACTAGAATGGAAATTCTCCCAGCCGTGGGTCCCCAAATCCCACCGCATTCATTTGGCAGCAGCAATCTACCCACTGATGGCTCCAAGGTCCATCTAACGTCTCTTGTTTCTGGGCAGGGCTTCCTGATGAACAGATCCAGAAGGGCAAGGACATCAAGAGCATCTCGGAAATCGTACAGGATGGGAAAAAGTTCAAGATTACCGTGACCACTGGCACTAAAGTGATGCACAATGAGTTCACCATCGGGGAGGAGTGTGAGATTGAGATGCTGACAGGAGAGAAAGTCAAGGTGAGTGATCAGCTCCTCTTCTGCCAGGGCTGTGGGGGCTCAGGGACATTAAATTTCCTTTGTAGCCATCCCCCCTGCACTTGAGCCAAAGGGGACCAGACCACAGATGTTAAAGCTGACAAGGACAAAGACCTGGGTAATTCCCCAGCCTGGTTCTGTTTCTCACGGTTTGCATGCATGATTTAATATAATGGGAAGGGGCTAATTGCTGAAATCAAGTCTGTAGATGTGACACTCACTGCCCTGCTCCCTGCAGGTTCTCAGCAAGTCTCTTAGGGACACATTTCCAAAAATTACAGTCCATTTCTGAGCCACATTCCTGAGAAACTCAGAGCCCGAGACTCTGAAGTTCCCACCTTCCCTCTTTGCTTTTACAAAACAAGCCCTCCAACCAGCACTTCTGCAGACGAAACCTTGCATTTCTAAAGCTATTTTAATAGCCATTTTGGAAAACACTGAAAGCCAGTGTTTTAATAGCCCATTTGGAAAAGGAGGATAGAGATGCTGTGGTAAATTTTTCTGACAGCAGAAGATCTGAAAGATGTGAGGTGGAAAAAGGTTGACTTTCTGTCATGTTGCAACACAAAACATACCCCCACCTTTGTTTTGTCGACTTAAAGGTAGTGCAGGAAAGTCAGCCAATGAATCATAAACCAATAAATCTCTCCTTTTAAGTCCTAGCAGCTGTTAGCTTCTCTGCTAGCCTTTTCCACTGCTTCTGTTTACACTGGGTGAGATGATTTGGCAAGGTGAGGATTTATCACCCTTGAAACTGGGTCAGCTCCCGTTCCTGGATGTTAGTTTCCAATGGTTCATAAAATGTCAGGACAGTGCCACCAGCAAATGTTGTCTCTCATCTCTACCTCAGGAGAAGATGATACTGCAGGGACTTTTGAAAGCAGGAGGGATAATCACCAGTGAATCGAGCTCTGAGAGCTGTACTGGCTGTATCAGGATTTCCAGCATCATTGAAGTCCCTTGCGCATAAACTAGGGGGAAACTGCTATTAGAAGAGTTTTACCCTCTGTAGATCAGCAGCTCAAGGGCAGATGAACATGTCTTATAGCTGGACAGACAGACGAACAGAAACATTTTTTGCTGGGTTATTTATTTGAGTAGTTTCAATCATCAGGGATAGCTGCCCTGGGGGTGCTGGTGCTGTCTGTAGCCTTTTTAGATGTGCGGCTCCTGGGGGGCTCAGCAGACGTGCCTGTCCCTCTGAGAGCTTTGCAGCCGTGACTGAGTTTCTGAAAGCTCCTTAAATAGTTTCTTACCTTGATCGAGATTCCCCCCAGCCCCGTGTTGTTGCCCAGCTCCCCATCACCCCCTCCCCCAAAGAAGATTGCTGCAGCAATGCGCAATAGGAGGGTGGTGGAGAGGAGACAACATGGCACACCCTGGCTAAGCTCAGGTGGCTCTGCAGTCCTCTCCCTGGAGGCATGCAGCTCCTCTTGGTCTGAGTGCTGCATGAGGAACTGCCCCAAGGAGCATCAGGGCTGCATGGAGGCACCAGCATTGGCAGGATGAAGAACCTTCCTTCTTCTCCCCCAAAACTGCCTATCTTCTCCCGCAAGACTCCCCATTCCTGCCCCATCCCTGTAAGTGTTCAAGGCCCGGTTGAATGGGATCTTAAGCAACCTGGTCTAGTGGAAGGTGTCCCTGCTCATGGCAGGGGGGTTGGAACTAGATGATCTTTAAGGTCCCTTCCAACTCTAACCATTCTGTGATTCTACGAAAAATCATGTATTCGTATGATGCCAAGGGATGTCCAGGATCCCTGCTTTGGCATGTAACACGGGGGGGTGGTGGCAACTCAGTACAGAAGGGGAAGGACAAAATGCAGGGGTTGAGATGGCCTCCAGCAATAACATGAATGCCTCTGTCTCCTCCTACCAGGCTGTTTTTCAGATGGAGGGTAACAACAAACTGATCGCAAACCTGAAAGGACTGAAATCCGTCACCGAACTCAATGGAGACATCATCACCAACGTAAGTGTAGAAGAGAGGGGCAATAGCTAGAGTTATGGTGCCTACAGCTGCCTTCAGGGTCCTGGCCCTACAAAGCCCATAGAGACGCTGGGGACGTTAGAGAGGTTCTAGAGATGAACAAATGCTTGCACTCAGGCTCTGTAACCAGAGCTGGTCAGTTAGCCAGGCACTGAAGGCAGTTTTTCAGTATTGTCTGATCCAAAAAGTATTCTTTGACACTCTAATAGGCATTTTTGATCAAAGTTTCATGCAATGAAGGCATGTTCTCACCCACTCAGATGTATATGTTTGTGGCTGGGCCTGGCAGTTTTATACAAGAGAGGTGCAGCAGACTGATACCAGTTGAGGGATGCCAGGTCATCCCTACCTGCTTTGGCATATTCATGAAGACGTACAAAGCTTTAATAATTCAGCTTATAGGAGACAGGCTGGGGCACCAGTCCTGTTTTGCTGTGCAAGATCAAATCCTTTCCAAGCAGAGTTCGTAGTCAAGTACCATGAAAAGCTAATGCTTTCCATTTGTATTTCAGACAATGACCATGGGAGACCTCACCTACAAGAGAATCAGCAAGAGAATCTAGAAACCCTGCACACGCCAATCATTTTACTGTGTAAAATGTGTCCATTAAAGTAAAATTTGTATTAAAGGCCTCTTCATTATCATCAGCCTCTTCACTGTTTCTATAAATAGATGCAAGCCTCCAAAACTCATGCAAGCCCTGGTAGAAATTGGGCAACAGGCTGAGTCAAGGCTGTGCTGATGTCAGCGAATGGAGCCAGGCTAGGGCACAGGCTCAGAGCCATTGAGTGACCCTCTGAGATGTGCTCCATGCTGACGAGTTCTCTTCCAGTCCCTTCCTGGGGACAGGTGCGAGCATCCTGCTGGGAATGATCCGGTGGGTCATGCATCCGTGGCTGCCCTGGCTGGGTGGATGAAGGAGCACTGAGCAGGGAAAGGTCTCTATTCCCTTTGCTTACAAATATGGCCAAAGTGGCCACAAAGTGACTGGCAGAACCAAAGGATGGGGAGGTTTAGTGGGCTCAAGGAAACATCAGTGACCCTGAGTAGGAAGCTGCCTTGGGGAAGCAACCGGAAGGGGGGCAGTTCGAATGCCGCAACCACCATCCCCATCCTCACACCTATGCAACAAGATCCAGCCCTACAGGCTCTGCCCACCCCATCTTCATCTCCCCCCCATCCCTTCCTACCAGCAGGAGGGTCCTGGACAGCCTGCAGGTGTCTAGTGTGTGTTTTACTTCAAACCGCGCCTGATAAATTAGGTTGAATTGGAAATTAACTCTCCTCCCGGGGTGAAATACAGGTTTCCTCTCCTGGCAGGAGATGGGCACGGGTTGTTCACAGTGTAGACACAGAAGGAGCACCAAAGTCATCTCCCATGCTCTCGCTTGGCACTGTAGGCTGGATGGAAATGTGTTTTTCTGACGCACACAGGAGAGGAAACTCTTTCTTCTGAGCTGCCTTTCCCAAGCTCTGTGCTTGGATGATGATTGGGAATCAACACCGGGAAATGAGTATATGGTTGGTGTGATATACCTAGCTGGGATGATGTTCTTACAACTGCTCAAAGCTGATCAGGATGTTAGGAAAACAACACAATGCTTCCCTACCTCCTCCTGCAACACCAACACGTGCCACTAAAGGACCAATTTGTCCTCACGTGCATCTTTTCCATGATTCCTCTCTCCTCAGGGAAGGTTTTCATGTTACAGGTCAACA
This sequence comes from Fratercula arctica, assembly GCA_947846985.1. Lineage (NCBI taxonomy): Eukaryota > Metazoa > Chordata > Aves > Charadriiformes > Alcidae > Fratercula > Fratercula arctica. Next base: position 47,256,001 of record CANTUZ010000004.1, read on the forward strand.
TTGATCCTCATGCTGAGAACTGAACCAATATGGATTGTCACACAGGACATCAGATGGGCACCTCATGGACAAATGGAAGGGCTTATCTCAACGGCGCCTAAAGAGCAAATGTTGGCCTCCAGTGAACTCATATCTGGAAAAACATCAGCAAAAACACTGAGAAATGTCAAAAAGGAAAAGCCATGGTTTTGTTTTCTTGCTATTCTGCTGAGAAGCAGATAAGGGATTCTTAAACAAACCATTCCTCTTCATCTCTTGGCTGCCACTGAAGGTCTGTAGCAAACCAGTTGCATTTTGAGATAGGTGGGTAGACAGCAAAGACCATTTTTTATCTAGAAATCCAAGCATTGCCTTTAGACTTTTCCTTAGCTCCATTGGCTGCCCGCTGGCAGCTGATCCATGGACTATCCCTTTTTTCGCTCAGTGCAAAATTGATTAAGCATCTGTCTAAGCTGAAAGGCAGGTGCTGAAAGGCATCAGAGCCCCGAGCTCACCCTGAAGGTGAGGAAAGGTGGATTTCCGTCCCTGGAAACCACTTGTTCAGTTAGAGCAATCCACACAGCCAGTGCGCTACACCAGTGCAACTGGCTTCTGGCACGGACTCATCTCATGTCCATCTGCTGCCATCACTGCAGACATTTTCTGATTTTTAACCAAGGAGACTGATTTACCCTAATTAATTTATCCTGATGTAGGAATTCCACTTAATTCCACTTGCAAAGTGCCCAAAGTTTGATGTTGCATGCGTGTCAGCCACAGAATCAGTTTTCAGCAGTTTTTCATCAGAAAAACACCACTTTACACAAAACACCATCTGTGGGTCTTATTCAGTTTGCACTTAATACCCATAGGCATACATAACACTTTCTGGAACCAGCTTCCTACTTCTGCCATCCCTTGGTCAACCACCCATGGACATCACTGGAAAGAAATGATGTCATCATAAGGAAGTAATGGGGAAAAAAACACTTAGGAAATAATCAATTAAAATTTAACCAAGGACTTCAGGATCAGGACTTGTGTAGAGAGAAACAGGCTTCCAACAAGAATGTAAATAATTTTATAACAGGGTTTTTTTGCTTTGATTTTTAATGATAGTGGTAGAAAAAGGATGTTGTTTCTGCCAAGATCTCTTCTGCTTTGAATCCTCAGAACATTTTTCAGGACTCCCTCCTAGCAGGTCCATGCTCTCAGACTGGTGCCATTGGGTACAATCCTTATGGGTATATCACATTCCTGTATCACATCCCCCATGTTTGGAGGTGCCACAAGTGATGTTATCCAACAGGCATGCATTTGTGTCAAGCTCAGGCTTTATTCCTTCTTGTGGAAGAGGCTTGGTGAGGTCTCATTGCTGGGTTCAGGCATGACTTGAATCTTTTGGTTTTTGAGGGCAGCTTCCCTCATCTTGTAATACATAAACTCATTCTGCTGGAACATGCGCAGCTCCATCTCCGTCTGGACACGCATGACCTGAGGGACACAACAGCTTATAAAACCTGTGACACAGGGGATCTCGAAGCAAGTGAATAAAGCACTGCCTAAAAATAGGGACTGTCCTTCAGGGATGTGTAATGACTGATGCAACTTAATCTAGGTGTCCCAGCAGAAGGACCAAAGCTGACTGGACACAGATATCCAGTTACTTTCTCAAACCTGGTTGCCTGTGTACTGTGAAGGTGAAGAAGGCACCAGCCCTTCCTGCACCAAGCTCTTCCACAGGCTGTTGGGAAGCCTCACACTCCTAAACCTGATGCAGGACCTAGAGAGATGCTGTGCAGAACCAGGGAGTGAATGTTCTTCCCATCCACACCCTGGGCCTGACCCTTGGTGTGACCCATCGCCGGGGTAGGTGCCACCTCATGTGGAAGGTGGCAGAGGAGGAGAGGGATGCTCTACCCCTCTTCGCCCATGTCACAGTTGCACCCCAGGATTCATCATGAGCAGAGTTATTCCCAGCGCTGCATTATGGCAGAAGCTCAGAAGGGATTTTAGGAAATCTTTTTACAGCTGTCTGTGAGTTTATTCAACCCTTGGTTTAGGAGTACAGAGATACGCATGTGCCACATATCCACTGTTTTCCTCCTAAAGTAAGTGGGAAAGGAAATGGAGGTGCTGGAGTCTTGCCCTCTGCTATATATAGGGAAAGAGTCAACAGACAGGTTGGCTTTAGGTACTAGATACTCAGTTTTCTGATTATATAAAATTGCACTAATAAAGGTTATAGCTCTGCTATAACGGGGCTAAGACATCAATAAAGGATTTCATTTGGTATCATGTAATTTCTTTGGCTAATAAAGGAGAATGCTGAAAGCCAACAGGTGACATCAGGTGAGTTAAAGGCTAAAGAAACGATAGATCCCCAGCTGCAATTGTAAATAGTTCATCATATCTAAGCAGGTGTAATTCCCTGGGATCTGCAGCTCTTAACCTTAAGCTAGGAAATACACCTATCAGTCATTTGAGGAAAAAACACATTGCAGCTTAGAAGGACTGGGGAGTGGTAAATAAAGAAGAATGGACACCGATATAGAAAATCAGTCGGTAAACTGGGAACATCCACCATACATAGTTTGATATAGTCAAATTATAATGCCATCCACCCGAGAGCAGCAAAATCAGGCTGTTTGAAGAATGGGATGCTCTGCCCTTGGTCACAGCAATTTCAAAGAAGATTCGGAGGCTCAGTGGCCATTTTTAACATATGTCCCGGTGCAGGATAAAAGCTATTTTTCAGGGATGAAAATTTCCCACAGGAAGGGAAATGCATTTTCCAGCAGACTATAACATAATCTAGAGAAAACCACAGCACTAGTAAGAAGCAGTCAGTACTTGATACAACTCTCAGCTCTTACAGATGGGTTGCTTCTACAAATTTTGCCCAGACAGACAGCAGAGACAACATGGGAGATGACACCTACCTCCAGGTCTTTGGTAATTGGGTGGGAAGGTCCATGGGTTATCAGGAGAATAGCATAGGCTTTACAGATCAAGCCATGCCCAGCTTCAATGAGACCAGCATGCCAGTGTGTCACTCCTGCCCGCATCACGGCCATCCCTAGCTGTGCATTGTTGGGATGGTATATTTTCCTGGAAAAACATTGAGTCATTTTAGTTCAGGAAAGACCTGGGTTCCCAAATGTTTGTCAGTGACACGATGTGTTTGCCAAAGAGCAGACTATTTACTCAAGTGGAGACCCTGTTGCATTTGGTGCCACTGGAATGTGCAACCCTGCTTAGAAAAGGGCGGGCACGAGTTACACAAGGCACGAGTTACACAAGGACGTGAGTTGTTGTGAAAGAAGATGAACAACCTGCAAACGGGGAAAGTTGGACACCTGGGCTGGAGAATGCCAAGCTCTGTCATTCCACATTATTTTGGCACAAACAAAATCTAGATCTGACGCTGCAGCCCAAACAGCGCAAACTTAACTTCAGATGCTGAATGCAGTGCCTGAATTGAGAATGCAACAACCACCAGCTTCTCATTCAAAGCGGGGAGAGAAACAGGTGGTTCCAGAAACTCCAGAAATGTTCATCTCACACCCTGGAGATGCATCCCTGCTTCTGGGGACTGTCAGATCACTCCCCTACAGTCGGTACCCGAGGTGGGCAAGATGAATCCTGGCCTCTGCATCCAACTTTAGATGCATAGGCAGAGTTAGAAGCTGCTTGGATTTACCTAAAAGCCTGCCCTCAAGAGCTTATTTGGCACAGTGAATTGGTAGGTCTTAGAACAGGGAAGGAAATTACTGCAGTCCCCAGTCTGGACTGAGAAGCTGAGAAACAGGGAGCGGAAGCAATATCCCCTGTGTCATTCAATTAGTTCCGTGACAGGGCTGGGACATGAAGTGCCTTGTCAGGCTTGCAAGCCAGGGACGTTCATTCTAGACTCTGTCACCCTTTTGAAAAAGAACAAAATATCACAGGCCTTTTGGGACAAAACTGACCAAAAAGGCAAGTAATAGAAATGAGATGCTCTCAGCAGGAGGGTGAACGAGATGACAAAATGGGCGCTTCTCTCTTCTGTTCTCTATGGTTTACGTTACTTTTTAATTTATTTTTTTTTCTAATTAATACTCATCAGTCCTGTAGTAAAACCTCAGTAATAATAAAGCACATCTTAGTCTGAGGTTTGCCCTGGATCTATGTGAACTAAGCCTGAATTTCTTTATTCTCACTGAGCCTTTACCACAGGACTTGTGCATACTAATTAGCCAAGACAAAAATCCATGTATTATTCAAGAGTGAAGGGAACAGACCATCTCTTGCAGTGACAGCCTCTCTGCCCTGCACCCAGGCTCTGTGTCTTGCTACCAGGGCAGCCGTGTGATGCTGCTGAGACAAAACAAAGAGGCTAATGAAAGATGTACCCAAACCATTTGCCTGTTACAGTTTAGTAAATCGAGGTGTTTGGGAGGTCTTGCGCATTTAGGAAGGGTCTGGTGATATAATCAACCTGATTCATCAGCTCTCCTGAAGGAAGGAGGCTAAGTTAGTTATTCCTATAACACACTGCCTAGCATCACATAACCAGAGAGCTCTGCCAAAAATAGGGCACAGACATACATGTAGCCATCCACCATCCTCTTGGCGTAGTCAGCTGCTTCCTCAAACATCTGGAGGTAAGAGAGCACCTCGGAGGCAATGCTGAGGATTCTCAGGAGGTAGATGTTCGTGTCCCCCAGCACAGGCTCCTGTTTCTTCAGGCATTCGCGGCACAGCTTCACAACCTGCACTCGGGGGAAGCAGGGAGAGGAAGGGAAAGTCAGAGCACCTTTGGCCCCAAAGCTGACACACCAAAGCCTTCTGGGTTGCATGGTCAATACCAGTCCTCAAGGTCAAGTTAGCCTCCATGAAAGTTGGGGAAGATAGGCTATGCTTTGATTTATTGAGAAGCATGAGGCTACCAAAATGATTGGTGCCCAAAGCTTTCTCTCCCAAGGTTACATTCATAAAAGTGGTGAGGAAAAAGTGATGTCTACTCTTCAGGAGAAGAAAGATCCCAGGAGTATGGATTTTGTCAGAGACCAAGTGCCTACAGGACTCATATTCCAACACCATCCACCCAACCTCCTACGAACACTTGATGCAATGAATGCTCTTAATGACCCCATGGGGCTGGAGACACAAAGCTGCACTGTCCCATGCCTGTCTGCTCTGCTGCGTCTTGGCTGCATCTATCCCTGACACAATGTCCAGATCTCTGCTTGGGGGGGGCTTCAGCCTTTTCCCAAAGTAAGTTCAAACACAGAGGCTGTTGCTCAACCTGGAGTGTCTCCTGAAGCTCTTATGCTTTGAAGAGAACAATAAAATATTTCCTGGGTCAGCAAAAGAGAGAAAAAGAAGGAAGTGACTTTAGGTTTCTCACCTTTTTGATCTGTGCTCCAGGTAGGACATGTGTCTCACACACCACACACTCATCCTCAGCACCCAACAAATGAGCAACACACAGGAGTCAGGAAGTGAAGAGGAGATCAACACAAGCAAACATAGCCCATAAGCCCATAGCTTGACGCTTGTGGCAAGTCTCCTGACTGTCCTGTCCTTCTCTCAGACCCACTGTCCTCCTTTTAATGAGGCTACCTGGCAGAGATGACTCATTACACTTGCCCTTTAATTCATATTTTTTGCCCAGGGGCCCTTGGTTCAACACCTGTGTCAATGGGAGGTGCTGGAAGCCACTTAAATCTCATTGTATCATCACTACAAAAGAGACAAGGCTGGGAAGTCATCTCAAACATGGTTGTACTTTACAGAGGGCAGAAACAAGTGTCAGCTTTTGCAATTTGAGCTGTCAAGAGGGCAGGAAGCACATGGGTATATTCAGGTTACAGCAATGGGGGTTTGTTTGATCCTTAAATCATTGATGTAGAGAGGGACAAGACCTGCTTTTCCTGGCAGTGCATATACAGCAAGAGAGCAAAAGTAGCAGGACTCACTTCATGGTAAAGTCCCTCCATGCGGGCCTTGTTGATCTTCTCCAGCGTGTCCTTGGAGAACTGGATGGCCTCCTTCACCATCTCTGCAGAGGGCTGGGGACAACATCAGGAAAACCAGTGAGGAAAATGCACTGCCTGATGCATGCCAAAATACCCTGATTGAAGGGATGCTTGTTCCACAGTTTAGGAACACAAATCAGCTTAGCAAGATGCTTCCCATATCACTCACTACCTTCCTACCACTGGCTTCCTACCACTTCTCTCCTCTGGAAATGGGACAGAACTGACCCTGCAATTGGAAGGTCTCACGAGACAGCAAAGAGTCAGCATGTATCAGGTGCTCCTAGCATAGCTGCTTGAGAGAAATGAGGCTCTTGAATGAGAGATGGGTGGAATAGGGATAGGAAAGATCACTAAACTTTACCCAACCTGAGAAATACTGTCATTAGGTCCAATCACCACAAGACTGTTGACCTCAGATTTCAGTTGCATCCAGAGAGTGTATTTTCCCACATACCACAAAGAAGTTTGGATTTCACCATGTATTTGAAGGCATGATGCACATCTAGGCATACCTGACAAAACACTAACCAGCTCCTAATTAGCTGCCTCCTTTCCCTTCATTTAATGCTGAAATATAACATTATGCTATCCAGCGCCATCGTTCATCTTCTGCTTTTCTGAGCCTTTCAAATTTGCATTTACAAACTATTCTAGCTAACATGTCCGTCCTTTGCATAAATGGGACACCTGAAATTAGCCCATAAATCGCCTGACTCCAGGAGCTTGCAGGAAGAGCCTGGTCTGGAGACACACGATAGAGGCAGAGCACAGGGATGTGTCCAGCAGCCAGGAAGGACCTCTGAGTGTGAATCAAAAGCAGAGACCCAACGTTGCAACAAAGGATGCAAAGATTTGGAGTCAGGACCATGGGGCTGTCCTGTTGTCTTTTTCCCACACCTGGTCAATCAGATTTTTGAGGAATCTGTGAAATTCAGCTAGTTGGGAAAACGCCTTGAAAGTTTTGTATGGAAGGAAAACCAGTAGCTTTTTAGAGCCATATACCCCCCATCTATTTATGGATACATCTGTATGTGTTATGATTTATTACTCTATATTATTAGACTGAAGCTATCATAGCTAATCAGATCTTGGCAGGTGTTTGAGCAGCATGCAGGGTGTCCTAATGCACAGAGTACATTCAAAGGCAACGTTAATGTCAGTGCAAATCACCTCACTATGCTGTCTGAGTAAAGGCTCCCAGAATAGGTACTTTAACCAGCACTTCCACAGCAGCTTTGTCTAATAAAAATCCTCTCTTGCATTTACTAGACCCCTAAGCCTGTTGCCCTTATGAACAATGGGAACTTTGCTACTATTTGGAAGGGGTGAAGGACTGGAGGTCAGAGCGGCTGTTGAGGATGTAAGCTGTCAATCTTACATATATTCATAGCACTTTTTCCACGCAGCTGTGAGTGTTTCCACTCTCAGGCAAGTGAGCTTGAATTCAGAAAATGCGATACAGCCAGTGGCCAGCAGACGTGTTCTGCAGCGGGGGTCAGTCTGGATACCTATTGTTTATGGATGGAGTGTATTTTTAATAGCTGAAATCATGCACCCTGCATAGTTACAGACTTTTTCTATACAAGCACTTCAGATTATGGAGGACATTTACCCAAAAGTGCATGCCTTCCCGCTGCATGCTGCAGAGCACCTCTAATGCTCATGAAAAGGGGATAGTACATTTCACTGCTCGGTCAAGGCTTGATAGCAGGTGTTAAATGAGAGCTGAGATTTTTTTTTATGCCATCCAGTGCAGGAGATGTTTGAAAATACTTCTACAGGAAGTCAGATGAAAATGCGTCTGCATCAGAGGACTGAGCTCTGTGACAGCTTTACATTAGAAGTGGGGAGTTGCAGTAGTCAGAATTAGCTTTAAGATGAAGCTTGATAATTTAGTAATAGGATTATATAGCAGGGTCTTTTGTGCTAGTGGGGAACCCAACAAGCAAAGAGTTTCTTATAGTCCCGTGTCCTTCTTCCCATAGGAGCTCCCTGGTATCAGTTTGATGTCATTTCTCCAAACCTTGCTCAAGGAGACACTTTTGCTCTGCAATATCCAGCCTTTCCTCACCACCACCTATATGAAAGAGTCACGGGACTGAGCTTGGCTTTCTGGTAACTGTACTGAGCTGGAGGCTGAGGCTTTTGTACTCATTCCCAGGAAGGTGCAGCTCCATGGGCCTCTCCTGGTGGTAGTGCTCATCTAATAGGACATGGTTCCTCATCCCACCTTTGCTGTTTGGTCCTGCCCCACATCAGCCCCTGAGTGGTACTGTCTGGTTTGTTAAGTGACTGTTTGATAACACATTAAGTGACTTGATAATACATTAAAATGTTCTTGTGCTGCTTTGTCTTCTCTTCCCTTCTATGCTTTGTAAAGCTTGCAGGAGTAGAAACCCCTTAAGCTAACACTGCCACAGAGGACAAAAAATATGAGCAATTATATCCTTAGGCAGAGCAACCCAAAATACACTCTTAGAGCTACAAGTATGCTCATAAACTGGAGCTGCTGGCCAAGTAACACATCTCGCTGCCGATAGCAAGACACAGCCTTACACCCTCCCACTCAATGACTTGTGAGACCTCCAAGGAAAACACAGATTACTTAAAAATGAGCAAACATGTTAATTCTTCACAGTCAGTCTGCCCAAAACAACCATGCACGTATGTCCAGCGATGGTAAAAACTCCCTGTGACAGGCCTTTGCAAGGAAGAACTGGAAGTTAAGGCTTCCCACCTTCCTTGAGCCAATGTGATGGTACGTGCTTTACAAACCATACAGTTTCATCAGTGCTTGTTAGTCCTCTCACCATGAATCACCTGCAATGCATTTTCCTTTCTGCTGTTCAAAACTTTGATTCCCTTTCAGTTCCTCAAAAAAAAATACAATCTAAATGCTAGCATTTTTCTCAGCTCTGGACCTAATTTTCCAATATTTTAGCATTCTGTTTGTTGATGGACTTTCCGGTCAAAGTTAAAGGCAACTTTTGTGGACTTTTGTAAATAAAAAACTGCACTTATGTTGTATAATAGGGATTAAACTGGCCTTGCAGGGTGGGCTTGAATCGGTGTTGTGCTCAATCAAGGTTCAGTTCTGTTCTCATTTTTTACATTGACACTAGCCAGGCTTCTGCCAAAATCTGACTCTGTTCCTATTTAGAGTGTTCCTGGGCTGAGGAACCATGGTCACAGAGACACACAGATGCCTTGGTGGAGGAGATGCAGCCACCTCTGGGTTTGGACACATCAGGACAAACCATACCTTGCTTTCCCCCTCCTTCACTGCCAGCATCAGGTCATCTTTAATCTGTTTCTTGCAGTGCTCGCAGGCACAGTCAAAGTAATATTGCTTCTTCAGCTGCTTCCGCCGCTCCTCGCTCACATTGAGGAAATCCACATAGGAAACTGTCAGCTCATCGCCAGGAGAAATCTTGCTCAGTGCCCGCAGCTCAATCCTGGGTGCAAAGGAGATGACATGTGGACTTGGAGAAGCAGCAGAAGCAAAAGCACAGACGTAGAGCCAACAGGGACAAATCCTGCAACATGCCCCTGCCTTGCACGGGTGAGACCTTGCCCTAAGGTACTGTGTTAGCTCTTCAGGGAGGCAACGCAGAGATGGACACCAGTCTGGTTAACTGAATACAGAGTAAAAAGATGGTCACACCAGTTCCTCCTGCCCCTCTGCCCATCCCTGGCAGGGGTACGTAAGGGTCTGAGCTATAAACAGATTAAAGTCCCATTACTCTATGTGGGAGGGGACTGAACCTAGACATAAACTTTTATTGTGTTGCAGGAGATCTGGACAGAAGAAAACACTGAGATCAGAAATACACAACGAGCCTTGCAAAATGCTGAGTTTGGACTTTAGGTCTTTTTTTAAGTACTGCTTTGCATGCTCCCAGTACATCCCTGGCTAGACTCCCAGATCCTGATCCATGTTGCTTTCGGTATCATTTTCACTCTGAAAAGTTAAGACACGTTCCCTCTGGGTGCTGGGAAAGAGACGCCCTCACCCTGTTCATGCATATCTACATAAAGGCTTAGAAACAATTCTCTGGACACAGTCTATTTTTTATATATCCCATTTGATCTGATATTGCTAATATTAAACACAAGGAAATTGCCAGTCTCTGTTACTAAACCAAAATCCACAGCAAATCCTTAATGACAGGCTTTTGGAAAGCCAGATCTCTGCACCTGCCTTGCTCTCATGTCTTTCCCTGCAAAAGGTCTTAAATAACATGGACACTCAAAACTATTCCCTTGCTGTTTCACTCTACAGACTTAATCTCCCAGTTACTCTGGGTCATCTCTCAGTCATGCAGTCTGGAGAGGCACAACTGGCTGAAGAATTTGGCCAGACTGAGAAAAACCTCCATCAAATACCAATTGCGAGATGGTGCTTCTGTACCATCTACTCCCCCATCTACTAGTGACATTACCCACAGTTAGAAATAATTCACTTGAGACCAGTGACCTTGGGCTCTCTGCTCAGATCAGTTAGTTGTTTAAACATATATTTGCAGCTAGGCATGCTAACAGGTTACCAAAATGAAACCAGTCTGATGGTCTGAGCTCCCACCCTACTGTCACCCTACAGTGTGGTTCATCAGTCCTGGGACTGCATCACCGCAGGCAGCATGTGCCTTGGTCATCCTCCTGCTGAGCTCAACAGCGTGTTTGATGTACACACCTGCTACAAGAGGGACCTGGGGGGGACCTGCTGCCTCCCCCCTGAACATGAGGGCCTTTAGATGGGATCCAATGAAGGTCTCACCAAGGGCACAGGTGGCCTAGAACCCAAAGGTCTCACCAGGTGCATTAAAAGTAAGTCTTCTGGGGAGGACATGACTTTTTCTGACATTACCTTTTCTGTGTGATCATATTTCTGCAAAGGGACGGTAATTCCCTTGTAATTCCCCTTACAAGCTCTCAGCACCAAGGGTGTAGCTCTGAGCCTTTCAGCTGTGCTAAAGCTGCTGTGAAAACTACTCCCCGAAGCTGGTCTTGACCTTCTCTGGCTGTTAGATCATATCAACAGCATATTTCATACAAAATTTATCACTAAATGTGCCATCATCACAAAGGGCAGCTATTAGTTATGTCATAACCATGGGAAAATGCCAGCCAGAGAAAGGTGCAATCTGCTGCTGCAGGAGAAAGTGCATGAAAGAGAGCAATTCCCATCAGAAAGGTTCACAAATTCACACATTCCTGTTCACACTTAATGGGATCCTCGTTAAAGGGAGTCATGCAACCAGAGAAGCAAAATCAAGCCTCTGACTTTTATGATGCCCCTGATAGCCTAAGCACCGTAGGTATATTTTAAGCAGCCGTCCCTTGTGTGGAGGGGATTGATAGTGTTTGGGATAAGCCTGGAAACACATGGCATATTTTAAATGCTACAGTTAAAGAGACACTGTCAGACGAGAGCACCCCACAGAGCTTGTCCTGTGCTCTTTCCCCAGCGTCTGCCCCAAGCACCGAGGACCTTGAAAGATGCAGGCGCAGGCACAGCGAGTGCCCGATAGCTCACAACTCAAAATGCACCAAAATAGCAACTCTACTTGGAAGTGAAACTCATTTGACTGCTTTTATCGTCCTGTCTATAATGCACTGAGTCAATGGTGAAGAAATACTTCAAAAGGATTTCTTATCTTATTTGAGGAAATTGCTTGCTTGCTTGAAATTGAAGTTTAAAGACAAAACAACACTGTCCCTTTAACAGGACAGGACTGACTGTAATATACCAAGTGCAGTGAGCTAAGCAGACAACTTCTTTTTTTGCATATATTTTCGTGATTTCTTTAGTTTGGATCAGGTAACAGTGGCATCATTAAAAGGTAAAACATTAATCAGGTATTATGATAAAAAAGGATGAAACCTACATCTCATGGTATTGCTACTGTAGTCAACACATTCCGCAGGCACTGTTTGTTGCAGAAGAAACGTGGACTATTTAGTATGTCAGTAATGCAATCATTTCTCATCTCCTAATACGCAAGGTTTTATTTTGGGCTGTACAAGATTAGCGAGACCTTGTTCTGACTTTCATGCTCTTGCCGTAGTCAGGGGAGGAGAAATGAGAACTGGGAGAGGGGAAATACTGACTGGGAGGAAGCCAAGGGAGAAAGTGGGAAGGCAGAGAGGGAATTTGCAGTGAGGAAGACAGTCACAGTATTACTATTATCATTTTAATTTACTACAAAATGCAGAGTTAAGTGAGGTTTGGGTTTAGTGGGGCTTTACACAGGGAGGAGTAGAAGTTCGGAAAACAGGGAAACCGAAATTTTCTGCAAACAGAGGGGGCCCCTCAGGCTGTTTGTAGTTTTGCCATTAAATATGGGGCATGAGGGATACAGGGTAAGGGGGGAGGACGATGCTTTCAAGACTGACCCACCTCATCTGTGTGTGGAACATTGATCTTACAGCCTCATGACTGAAAGACAAAACAAACATCTGCAGTTTACACAGATACAAGTACAACAAAAAAAATATGGGTACAGAGCATAGAGCATCAGGACATCGTCCTGCCAGAGACAAGGCAGTTCCCTGTGCTGGGCTCATGTTTCACTGCATGAGAACTTCGCTTTTGCTATGCAGCTGCCGTAACTGAATTGCCCATCACTGGGCCGTGGAGGCTGAGGCAGAGAACTGTCCTGGCACTGTGATTTTAGGAGTGGTCTCAACCACGGGGTGTATAAAACCCGCTCCTGATGTTTGTCAGGCAAAAGGGAACTGGTTCTCCTGCACAGAAATGTCTCCACTGCCATCAGTAGTCGTGCTTTCTAAAACACAGCTTGAAATGGACATCAGACAGGGATATCAGCAACAATGACTGGGCTCTGTGTGATGAGTTTAATGGGTCCTCAAGTCCGGTATTGTGCCTTGAGCGTTGACAGACAGCTCAATTCCCACAACAGTGGCTTATCATCAGGTTACCCCAGAAAGACAAGAAACCTTCATAATTTACCTGGCCAATAACCAGATGGTCATGTTTAAAGTCAGTTACAGGATACATGTGGGAGCTTCGACAAGCTGCCAGGCAAACAAAATGCCATTCCTCTACTTACCGCCCAGAAACTCAAGCTTCGAGGTTGCTATCACTGCTAGTTACCTCCTCCACTTCCCAGGCTGGTTGGAGAGGCTCTCCTCATCCCACTATGGATCTGATCCAGGGCAATTGGATATCAGAGCACAGACTCCAATCTGACTTTGGATCAGACTCTATTTCCCACCAAGGTAATCATCCTAATGCAGTTTTGTTTTCCATTGCTTGTTTACCAGCTGTTTGATAAATGCTGATACAGTTTTATCAGGTAAAACCAGCAGCGAGACTGGAGCGCGCAAGAAATGTGTTAGTTAAAGAAGGGGAGGCTGGGATGTTAACTTATATCACTAAAGTTTGGTGAATATAGGAATTTGTAAAATCTTAAGACCTACTGGAAATTTTGGATGAAATACTGTGGCTGTGCAGTTTTTGGCAAGCAGTTTCCCACAGTTAATGTCTTGCACACAATGCAACTTGCTGGATCAGCAGCAGTTTTACCTGTTCTGGCCTGGGAGGAGACTGGGAAGGGCAGAGCATCCCTCCTGCGGGCTGCCCCAAGCACCAAGAGCAGCAGCCTCCACTCCCAGCTCTGCTGAAACATCCCTGCATTTCCCACTTAACCTCCTTCCATCTCACATATCCCGCAGAAGTTTTCTTACAGGATTGGGTGAGAATGGGGAATGCCCAGCTGCTTAGGGCATCCTGCACTTGCATGTGACTCGCTTTGCAGATAACAGTCATTAAGATCCCATTGCTAAAGAGTTAATCAGTGATTATTAGAGATGGTACACTCTCACAAAGATGAGGGTTTGTGTTAGGGATGGTTATAAACACATCAGCAGATAGTGGTACACAGCTGATTGCAAGCTTTGGTTATAAGCAACTCTTGGACTGTGGACTCAGTCTCAGGCCTCAATAATAATTTATTAATCATATTTGTTCCTCAGCTATTTATAAATAAAGCATGAATATAATGGGTGATCTAGGCAGCTACTTAGTACTGTATCTGCCTATTTTGAATCTGGTTTCAAAACTCACAGAAACCAGGGAAAAATTCTTCACTGGTTCACTGGATTTGGGGTCAAAGCTTGTGTATTTGTTTAGTGCATCAGACAATTTTTAAAATTTATTATTGTTATTTTTAAAATAACAAAAATGAGAGAGAAAACAGTTCCCATTCAGAAAGAAAATCCTGATATTTTTTTTTTTCTGAGCTAGAGAAGGAAACAAGAATGAATAGATTTTCTGGGGTAGGGATCTGACACTGTGGGACTAGCAGAGATGCTGAGTTGCCTGTTAGGATGCATCTCTGCTGTGCCCAAAGAAAGAAATCCACTCACTTGCCGTTGTTGAAGATGACGGTACAGTTGGGCCAGCAGTCATGGTTCGCCTGGCAGAGGTTGGGGAATATTCCCACACCAACAGCCTGCAGTCCTCTTTGGTCACTGAGGGTAAAGCCGTTGCAGCTGATCTAGTCCCAAAAAATAGGCAAGAAGAAGCATTAAACAGCTGAACTCAGCTACATTCAGGATTTCTCAATTCCCACTGATGCTTTAGAAGACATATATCTCCAGCATCCCATGTCCAAACTCTAAGGAGAAAGGAGTGCCTATGAGATCACTGCAGAAAGTAGTTGTAGAAACAACATCTTTAGTTGAGATAAAACATCAGAAGAGAAGTAATGCAGGACTCATGCAGATGGACCAACCCAGAGAAGAGCTGAGTAAATGTTGCAGAATATTTGCTGTTAATATTCATTTGGGATGTCTAAGATAAATTTGATTCGACCATGCACTGGTTTCCTTATATTCGCTTCCTGCAAATAATTCAGAAAAAGGTCACAGGAAAATGAATTTGAGGCAATTCAAGCAGAGCATCGGCAGAAAGCAAAGTTCACGCTTATTAAAACAGGTATCAGTTAGAAATGAACCTTAGGAGCTGCATTCAACCTGGTCACGTTTGCTGGGTGGCCCACATAGCTTATAAAAACCAATTACTACTGTTTGTTATGAGTCCCAAACGATTTTCAGAATGACTACTTTTGCATGACATATATGCCAACAATGAATTATTATACTTTTCTATGTGGTACGTTATTATCACATATGAATGGAACAGTTTTTAGTCTCTCTGCACCCAGCGGACTCGATTTTCTTTTTGGGGTGGGTGCCAAAGGATGCTGCGTGTCCTCCCTATGCTAGGGCTAGCAAAGCCGACTTCTCCGCCACACCAGTCATCAGCAGAGGTGTGAGCAGAGCTCACCCTGGCCCCTTTGGCAGTGTTGCTAGGTGAGGGGTTAGTGCAGTCCGGGATACATCGACTCCTACCAGGGCTGAGGGCAAAGCAGCTCAGCCTGAACTGGCTTCTGGGAATTTCCCTCTCTGCTACACTGAGAACAAAAATTTGTAGTTAACAAGTTAGTAATAGATATTATTAAATATATTTAGTATTATTAACATTATTAATAATTAATTATTAATTTTTTGTATTAATAATATATTTAACCTATTTTTATTTTTTATATATACAAAATATATATTTATAATATACATGTAAAAATCTACTGCACACAATATATAATAGACATAAATGTATATACTAAAACAGATCTGCTACATTCAAATATATTCTAAGTATATTTACTGAAAATGTATTTAAATAGATTTTCTCAGCTCTCCCAGTTGCAGAGAGATGCCCAGTGGGACTTGTGATGACAATGCAGCCCCTACGGTTGAGTGAGCCACTTGCCTGCATGGTTAAACAGATAAAAGGTTTCAGACCTCGCCCTTTCCATGCCTCAGTTTCCCAGTGTCAGTGCAGAAGTGATGCAGATGGGGAACAAGCAGTATTCAAACCACCTGCAGCAAATATCGATCTCAGCTCTCCCAACTGCTATGGCCTCTGAAGGGCAAGAGAGGGATGTACTTGGGCATCCTCAACTCGGGCTGGTTGGAGACTTTCTCCATGAAGCTGGTATTAAAAGTAGCCCCCCATTTGCTCTCCCATCCCTCTGACATACCACTCCGAATATGTGGGAGATGAACTGCACGCCGAACTGCTGGCTCTGGGGCGGCCAAAACTCAAGAAAGCTCTCCACGTCAGTGCGGAGCTCCTTCTTCTCCTCCTCACCGAAGCTGTCCACGTGGTTCTGCAGGTCATCAATAGAGACCAGGCAGCCCTCTGCCAGCCCGCTGCCTTCCCTCTCTATCTTCCACAGGATGCGGGCAGCCAGCCTGGCCAGAAGAGAGCCCCAGGCATTAGCAACACCACCATCAAGGGCAAAGAGTACCATAGAAATTCATTTCATGGGTGGGAAATTGTGCGCAGACAGACTGAGATAGGCTCAGAATTGAATGGCTGATGGCTGGTCACCACCCACGGGCTTTTGAAGGCAAGAGAAACAGATGCAGGGTTTTGCCTGGTTATCTGGAGAAGTGGGTCCCCAGCCCTCTACAACAGCTCTCATTTGCTTGGGGATTACTCTTATTTTCTTATAATGGAGCCAGGATGTGAATCCAAATCAATGTATCCTGTAGACAAATTGGGGAAGAGCCCATCTCCTCTTCCACTTTTCCACCTACTCCCCACTTTCCCACACATCCTAAACCACCCGCGGCAGGTTTGCCTCATCACGTTCCGCTGCAGTAGAGTTTTTGGGGCCCAGCACCAAAAAAAAAGCAGGAGCACAACCCCCTCACACCCTGGATGCTCCTCCAAGTCCCCATCCCAGAAGCTCAGGGATGTTCCTCGCCTTTCCCAAACCGTCTCCCACCTCCATTCCATCCAAATCAGGCCACTTGGCTCTTCCTCACCACCCTCCAGAGGGGTGCCCTGTCCTCTCCCACCATCCCCAGGCTGCTGGCTCAGCCCCTGGGGACCAGCTCTCACCTGATGTTTTCGGTGGGTGCCTTGCCGTGCCTCTTGATGGCGGAGCACTCATTTTTGTGGTTCAGCCAAGCTGCTCTCTGGCAGGTCCGGTCACAGTAGTAGGCAAACTTACACTGGCCACAGCGGTGGAGCCTCTCCTGTCGTTTGAAGCAGGTGTGACAGATGACGTGTGTCAGGCTGGAAGGACAGAAGGACACATTGGCTTGTACCTCAGTGAAGGGCCAGCTCCACCCAGTGAGGGTCCTGTCTGCTTTGCATCCCTGGGTTCTCCACATCCACTAAGGATGGACCTCTGAGATTTTTTGGGAGGATGGAGAAACCTCCCACTCAGCACAATGCTTGCTGTTGCTTTTCTCTTTGGCTACACCAGAGACAAATATTTTGTTTAGAGGAGGATGGCAATAAAGCATTCCCCAGCTCTCAGCTCTCTTGTCTGCAGCTCATCTGCTCCTCCTCAGCACGTCTGCTTCTCCTCAGCACTGCCTCTACTAATAAGATTTTCAGTCTGTTTTCGTTTTCTGTCTGGCCCGTGCTGAAGCACCAGCCACCCATTTGCTGAGCAGAAAGCAGATGCCTAATGAGTCTGTGGCTCCAGTGAGCATAAAGAAGAACGTGAAGGCAAAGAGTCAGTCTGAGAGCTTCACCTGCCTGCAACGCCTCTGAATTTGGCTGAAGTGAACCCCTGCTGAGCACTAAGGCTTTCCTGGGTCTCACTTGGACCAGGTCACAAAATGGAGCAGCAGCCACCACCATGCCTGAGACTTAGGAAAACATTGGGTGAGAGGGACCATGTCTCTGAGCCGTCCTCACTGCTCTCCTAAGCTTTCCTCAGGCACAGGCATGCTGTGGAGATAAAAATATACATCAGAAATGCTCTGCTAGTGATCAGATCAGAGGTGTATCACAATGAAGAAGAGTGACAGACAGAAGTGGTTGCATAAGGAAACCCTGTGTTTGTGATGCTTGAAACCAAAATACATTTCCATGGACTAAAAGCAGCTTTGCTTACCATTTCTTTTTGTCTCCGGGCCAAAGGTGTAGCCATACTGGAGGCATTGCACTTGGCAATTGTGGCATTGTATTGGAAATGACAAGAGGAAACCAAAAGAACAGCCTTCTTCAAGGGAGATCTTCTCATAAACCATAGAGTGGTTTATGTCTTCTTCTCCTTCCTTCAGTTGTGGTATGCGGCTGTCCACCATCAGGAGATAGCAGTACAGAGCCCCAGACTGGATGGGTTTGGGGCTTTCCTGATCTCAGTGACTCCAGATAGATGCTTAGCATGGATTAGTGAAGGTCTGAGGGACCAGGGCAGGCTCCCAGACATTCAGCAGCCCCCAAGCACAAAAGCTGGGGAACAAATGGATTTTCAGCTGCCCGGGGTTTGCCAAGGAACACCAAATAGCTGAAGACAGAGGAAAGATGAACTCTCAAGAGCTCCCAGGAGCACTGGCTTGGTTAGGACCTGGGGTGGCCTAACTGTACTGCCAAGCTTAGGGAGCTGTACTTGCATTTATGTCCACCATAAGATTTTATTAATAAATTCAGAGGATCTTTCACCTTCACAAGGCTGGTACGTGGCTGAGCTGAGAGCATCAGTGATTTAGTGCTGGTCAGTGACCCAGAATATGCCACCCATGGGGGTGTTGTTAAACATTAAAGATAATGATCACAGTGCCCAATGTGAGGCTGTGCTCTGCTCTCAGGGCATGAAGTCCTTCCTGTTTAGTCCTGCATCAGCTTTAGCACTGTGCTCTTTTGGCCACTTAAAGCCTTCCTGCAGACGGGCTAGCAACGCAGATTTCTCCTCCAAATTGAAAAGCCTGACATGTCTTTCTCTGGTGCCAGCAGCAATAGGTGCTGCTCACCAGCTATTCCTGCCCCTGGCTCTGCAGTTTAACTAGTTGAGAGGTTACTGTGAGTTGGACGGTCATGGATAACTGAGAAACACCTTTCAAAAGGAGCAGGTTTCTTCTTTGCGGAGTTCAAAACAGTATTCCAAGAAGCATCCTACAATTGCATGTATGTTACTATAACAAGGGGCTTGGGGGGGGTGGACTATATCAGAGGACACTGATGAAGAAGTCTCACCTGATATCCTCCCTCTGAGAATGTTCAGGGTCCTGGACCAAGAGGAAACCTCCCCCATGTCCCCCTTTCACATGTCCAGCTGCTTGCTCCTTCATTGGGAAGGAGGGGGAGACACTTTGATCTCCTGCCCAAACAACTATGGGACTTTTGCCATGCTGCTAAAGAAGGCTTTTCACTGCCTGATTTGGTGCCCCCAGCTGCCTGCTTCTCCAGGCAACTGCCCACTTTACCTCTGCCTCCAGCCAGGCTCGACAGTGCAGGAGAATTGAAATTCCCATCACTCAGACACCATCGGCTCCAGGAGGGATGTTCTCATGGCAAAAAGCTCACTGACCACAGAGGCTTCATTACCAAGGGAACATTATCATCATCCACAGCCCATAGTGGGGAAACTGAGGCTCAAGGAAATAAAAAATGTATTGATGATGACACAAGGAGGCTGTGCCACAGGCAGGAATCAGACTCACGGCCCCAAGACTGTCCTGCCTCTCCACTATAGAGACAGATATATAAACACATGTAGGCATATTTATATCTGTCACAGTACACTTAAAATCCACTCTCATTCCTCTGGCACTATTGCATGAGCTGCTGATACAATCCACCCTGTGCCTTGGCTCTTGTGGGATGAAGATGGCCATTGATTTAAAGCAGAGGGCCATTGATTTAAAGCAGGACAACCTGCAGCAGACAAAACCACATGGAAAAATGAGGTTTGGAAAATGACAGTGAGCAGTGCGGGCGCACGGGAGGGAGCCCAATGCAAGGTAAGCAGCCGGGATGGGACAGGAGGGAGCATGCGTCCTGGAAGGGGGATGCAGCCAACTCCATTAAGTCAAATGGAAGAGCTGGGAGATGGTGAGAAATGCGAGGCTGTGCTCTGTCAGCTGTCAGGTCAGAGGGGCAGAGAGGTGCAAGAGAGATTACACTCCTTGTAAGGCAAAGGAGAGCCAGACAGCTGATAAAACCTGCATGGTTACGTCGTGCCGGGAAGCATGGGGAGATATATCACTCAGGGAATGGGGGTCCCTCCTGCCGCCTGTATGCTTTGAGGGCAGTCAGAAAGTGAAAAGGCAGTTAAAGAAGTTTCCCTGTAAAGAGGAGTGACAGGTTGGAGGGGAATATGGTGCAGCAAAACCCAAGTCCTCAAACAGAGGCTTGTCTTCCCCCAGCTCTCTGTCTGAAAACAGAAAAATATTAAAATGTTGGCTTTGTGTTTTGCTGCTTATTGCATAAAGTGTCCAGAGTTTCCAAAGCAAACACAACTGGTGGAACTTACCACCAGCCCTGGAAAGCCCTCGTTTCTAAGGAGATGCAGAAATGCACCAAAAAAAAAAAGTTATATACAACTTCATGGGGAGGAGAAGGAACAGATCACGTGGTATTGAAACTGTAGACACAATTGCTTATAGGTAGTCTGACTGGCAGGTATAAGAAATACCACATCTCTCATAAAACCTTTGCAGGATCCTCCGTGCTCAGAAATGGTTTAAAAGAAGACTGGATTTATTGATAATGTGCGTTACCAGGACTCCAGAGGCCTGGGCTCAACTCTTGGCACAGTAAAAAAAATCAGGAGACACAGGTATTTGATATCTATTGCCTAAATTTTCGACAAGCATTGCTCAAGCTGACCCTGCAAGCACCTAAATCCCCCAGGTGTCCCTAGGCAGTCGTGCAAACTCCTGCTGCCTCAGAGAAGCTCAGTGCCGGATGCCCTGAATGGGGATGGTAAAGCGGGGCTCTTCCTTGGCCCCAGGACTGGACCTTATGTCAGACTCTGATACCATCTGTCCTGGAAGTAGACAACAACAAGGACACCAAAGGTTTGCAGTGGTTCAGTCTCCCTTGTCATCCCCTCTGCAATGGTTAAGTTTCCCCAAGGACAGGGGAAGCAGCAGGTTACACCCAAGTCTCTCAGCCTGTGGAAACCACTGATCTATAGAGCCTTCTCTGTCTGGCCTAGAAAGTGTTTAACACAACACAAAATGGCTCCAGGTGGCCTAGATCGAGTTTCTTCTCCCTGTAAAGAGAGCAGCCCATGCCCAAGTGGTCAGGATACTGCATGGCCAGGCAGCACTGAAGGTTTCTCGAGAGATATGTGGTACCTACACAGGAGCCCTGGAGGTTTGAACCCTTAGAGACCCAGTGCTCAGTTTCCCTTGCTTTAACACAGGGACAATACAACTGCTTTCTGTTGCGTCTATGTACACCATGGCCTCTGGGGTGATCTCTGGCCATTCATTCACTGCCATCTTCCACACATAGTGAGAACTTCTTTTTTTCACCCTGCCCAAAAGCAGGATCTTCATTAACACAGTGATTTCTCCAGCCCATCCAAGTGTTGCCAGGTCAGGGATTTAGGACTGACTTGGAGGGCAGGTGCCACTGACTGACTCACTAAATTACTTTCTGGAGAGCCTCAGGTTTCCTTGGCCTCTCATCCAAGTACCAGCTGAGCTCAGCTCTCAGGGGCTCGTGAGCTCTGATGTTACGTAGATGAGATGCACAACTACTACTAATCCTGGACATAGCTACAGTCACAAAAGCAATGATTCAATGTGCCAGCCAACAAACGCAAGAGGCAACAGAGCACTGTCAGCTAAACCATGGCTCCTGCAAGCATGGCTCTCGGTGAAAGCAGCAGAAACAAACAGCTCTTGTGACTGCTTGGACTGGATTCACATGGATTAAGATCTGTTGGACCTGCCAGGACAGAGGGCTGAACACTGCCACAGGAATATATTAACCTCATCTCTGAGACATGTGCAACCCAAACATCTGTCAATGATTTCCCATCCAGCACCCACAGCATCTCATTCACTGATCTGGAAAAGTAAAGTGAGATGGCTAACGGACAATAGTGAGAAGCTCACAAACTATTTAATGAGTTTATACTTTTCTGTATATGAGAGATGACATACACAAACAACCTAACTTACACCTAAGTCCACGTTACTTGTAGAGATAGGGAGTAGCATAGGGGATCTGTTTGACCCTGGTGAGACAAAGCTGTATCCTTGAGAGACGCCTTGAGAGAAAAGATAAGCAAGCATCAGGAGATATCAGCAAGAACAGGAATGTGAAAGCAAAGCTGCTACTCCACGTGAACAGACAGAGATGACCAATTGGAAGACACCGAGAAGCGCATGGCAATCGACCTTCAACCTATCAGTAGGATGCTACCTGCACGTGGAGAGTGCTTATACCTATAAAGCTTGGAAAATTGTTGTAATAAAGGTCTTTGGTCCATACCCTGCCAGAGTCCGTGAATCGATGCTCCACAGTTACTCATATTTATTATTGGCTGGCTAGGCAACTCTCTCCTCAATGTTCTACAGAGGACAGCAAAAGTATAACCTCAGATGTAGACAAAGTCCACTTGGCTTTCAAAGAAGACACTGTAACACTTCATTAAACACAACAACCTAAGGAAATGCACCTACTCTTTCAGCAGTGAAAGGAAAAGGGAGGTATTCAGTTGCTGGTTTCTACTGAGGATACCTATAATGGTGAATTATTAGCACAAGAATTGTTTTGCTCCTTTAAAAAAGGGGGTTGGAACTTAGTACTTTTACCTCTAAAACGTCAAGGATGACACATCCTAGTTTGTCTGATCTGAGTGGAGGATTTATTTTAGACTATTTTACTTTTAGTCTTTCATTACAAGCTTTCTCAGCCTCTTTTTAAAGAGGTATGGGTGTGGTTTCCTTTAAAAAAGCTAAGTTTTCTCCCAGGTTTTATTTAAGCTATTGAACAAATGAGATAATAATAAAAAATCAAACAACAGAAAATTTTAGGCATTTGGAATATGATCACACTAACTCTCAGTTTTTATTGATATCAACTCAAAGAATTTGCTTCCACAATCTTTTCAGTGTCATACTCTTACGGAAAATTTTGCATTTCTTATATCCCTAGGTCATCCCAGCTACAATAACGGAGCTCCCCACATTTCCCTTGGAAAATGTTTTGGGCCTGCTTCATACATCAAAAAGGAGTACAAAAATTACATGATCTCAAGTTCATAGCAATTTGCAGATCACTCATCAAGCAGCTCTTCAGGTGATCTTGGCCTTCTACCACATGACACTGTTTGCCTTGACTACTGTCTCTCAAACCCCACCGGTTAAAGAGCAAACCTTCTCCTGATGAAGGCAGAGATATATCAGGCCCATAGGAAATGTAAACTCTTAGAGGCTTGAGAGCCAACTGACATGCCAAAAGAGAAGGTCACATACTGTACATTGATCCCAGGCAATGGGAACGCCATCATCCTGAAGGTGGCAGTGAGGAAAGGAAACCCGGGATCTTAAAAGAGAAAGTAAAGAGGGAGGAGGGAAGGATTAAATCCCAGCATGTAAACAGAGCACTAGAGAAAGCTTCAGTGAAAGGTAATGTCAATGGGGAATGCCTGGGGGCTTCGGAAATCGAAAAATGACCCCAGCAAAGGCAAAGAATTCCTGGAGAATATATACTTCCAACATTCTGCATCTATTTTAGGGCAAAGAAGGCCTGACACCAGTGTTTCCTAAGTGCTATTTCAGCTGATAACAGCAAGGCTGGTTCAAACACAGATCAGAGAGTGTGTCTGCACTTTATCCAGACAGCAAAACACTGGAGATCACACTGAGTTCTCCACCACCTTTCAATCAGTATTCACCATCTCTCTAAACAGCCTGCTCTGGTTCAGGTAGAAGTAACAGGCTTGATGCAGGAGTCCATGCCAGGTAAACACTATGTTAAGCAAAAGGTTATAGAATCATTTAACCATAGGATTGTTTGGGTTGGAAGGGACCTTTAAAGGATATTTAGTCCAACCCCCATCCAATGTGCAGGGTTAGCCTTGTGAGTCATACCCTGGCCTGAAAATCTAAGAAACTATGAGCTGGCTGATGTCTATAGCAACCTTTTTTAGCTTCACTTTGACTTTTATGTACTTCTGGACTAAAGGTCTCTGGCACCAGGTCAGAAACTGCTTCTCAGATGACCATCATTGAACCTAACAGTACAAGCCCTCACCAGACTCAGTGCCTTCAGGGACTTTCAGGGACATTCAGCGTCCCTGTGACCTTCAGGGGCTTCCAGGATGGGATGCAGTCTGCAGATTTAGACACCAAGATGTGCTCATCTGTACCCACAGTTTTTAAGTAGAGATCACATCAAAACACTCAGTGGGTTCTGGAAAGCCATTCAGCTCAAAGGAAGGTATCTGTGTTCGGTGCACATTATAGTGCTCCATTGATTATAAAGGGCACTTAGAGCTGGTTTCACTTGCCTGGATATATAAGCCTAGTGTTATTTTAGGCCCTGCAGGGACACCCATCTGGCCTGAGAGGAGGCCTGATTCTCATAAATCCTGTTTTGTACCTGTCACCCCTAAGAGGATGTCTCAGACACCCTGGGACATCTCAAATGACACTAAACACCTATAGCAACTGAATCCTGCCCTTAGCTCTACGTAGATACTTATAACAGACCTTAGTTTCGGGTGTCTTAATTTGCAAGCTGAGCCCCAAAGCACGTTGCTGGAAAAGCCATGACATCACCCTGTAGGTTGGTCCAGTTAAATTGATGGGTCTTACTCGCGCAGAGTATGATGGCTGATTATAGAGTTTTGTCAAAGAAAACATTTCTCCTTTTCCCGGCAAATTAAAATTCTCGACACCTTCTCAAACTTAGCCTCCTACTGTAAGACAGGCATTCCTACAGTGCAGTTGGGTGACAGGTCCAAATTACTTCCACAGTTCCTCGCATCAATATATAGAGAAGGACCTTCGCATCATTGAAGCCCAAAGTGTAGCATATCCCCTATCCACACTTTCCGCTGTAAGCACCTAACACCAGGTGCCAAGATCAGTCATTCAGGCTCCCTAGATCCCTGTGCAGTCAGGGCAAAGAGGTTAGTTCTTCTGGTAGTTTCTCACAGTATGAAAGGAAGGTTTCTGCTGTGCAACCGCCCTATGGAGGGGTTTCTCACACACTTGAAGTTACATGCCTACAGCAGATAATGCAAATTTTTCATTTCATAATTATGTTCTTCACCAGGTCAAATGACAATTAGCTTTTATGGGGCTCACCCATTTCTGAACAGTAACACCTCTCATCTCTTGAGAGTTTTGTGCCCGGACACAAACACAAGCTCCTTTCCATCCTGTAGTACAGCCACACCAAGAAAACTACATTGTATCTTTTAAAAGTTGCCGCTACTAATCTGAAAAAGAGACCTTTGCTTCACCTACTGTATTCCCACATCCCAGGTAATCACACAGAAGACTGCAGTGTGGCTACTGTAGTATGATGGACATCTATACAGAAGTTGATTTCAACAGCAAAATCAGGGGCAGCATTTCAGGGGCTCAGCATCTACACTGGGACCACACTTCCCAAAGAACTAAGCTCCTCAAAGGGCTGCAAAGTACAGAACAACTTTTCCAAGTACTCTGCACTCTTGTGCTTCCATGGTGGCCTTTATACACAAAGAAAGCAAATCTCTGTGGAAAATCTGATCACTGATTCGGTAGGACCTGAGCTGAAAAATTAAACCTACCCCTCATATTAGAATCCCCTTTCCATAGTACACATATACATTGCTCTTGGCAAGAGATGAAGATGCTGAGTGGAGTTAGGATGATTGGCTCTGGACTTTGGGTTTCCCAGTGCAGGGTGAGATCGTTTTTAATAGTGTAGGCTCAACACCAGTTTTAGGACCTATAAATGCTCCTTTGTGGGCATGGAAAAACACATGCCTCCTCATTAGACTCTTCATCCAAGCAGAGGCAACAGCAGTTCTTTCAGGGCAAAACCAGCCACTGTGGCCTAGTGTGGATTTACTCTTGAAGGTCCTTCAAGGATCCAGCCTACCCGTCTTTGGCAGCAATCAGTTCAATGGAGGTTATATGCAATTTAATACTCCGGATAGCAGTAGAGGGTACCTTCAAAACCAAAGACAAAGGGAAACGTTTACCTCACCCTCTTGCTGCTCAGTGTCTGGACCTGCCCTCTGGGAGCTAAACAAACACAGACTAGGGAAGGAGGGAGGGAAAGACAACTCTCATCCAAGAGCATCCAAGATTTTCCATTGGAAACCTAAGTCTACGACACAGTCTGCAGTCTAAGAGCCGATGGGGTGAGAGTTTCTTCCCTTATCTCACGTAACACAAGTGACATTTGAAAATGCAGTGAAGTTGTAGCTTTTCAACAAGGGCAGCTCTATGCATGATGCCTGCAACATTTCACTTAGAAGAAAAACAAATCTCAGCCAGCAATCAAAAGGCAAAGTGTTTTGAATGGTTTAAAAGATAATTAGTATTTTTAATAAGGCATATGGGAGAAATAATTGTCCATAGGCACTTCTGAAGCAAACATAGTATCACAGCAAGATTCCAGCTAGTGACGCAAGTGAAACAAGTACAACAGCTAAAAGGACACGTCAAGGAGAGATGGTTTTGTCACTAAGTACTGTAATTGAACTCGGGTAAGAATTCAAGAACTTAACATTTTAAAATAAGAAAAAAAATGACATTTTCAATGTGAGCTCTTGCAATGACATATTAAAATAAAAACTAAAAAGTGTCATTGCTGCTATTGTAAAGATTCATAAACATGCTCACCCACTGACAGCATAAGGGCAAGGAAAAAGTGAATGAAAGGCAGAAAAAACCTAATTTCCTGCTCTGTCCATTTAATCTCCAATTCTCTGCTATTGCCAGATCACACAGTAGCACAAACAAGCTTCAGCTACAAGATGACCGAGATTAAAACAGCAGCATGAGCTCTGCTTGCATCCCAGGCTTCATTAGCAGAGTTTATTCAATCAGGGAAAGCTCGGCTAGGCAGAATCACTCCCTGCCCTATTTAGTGTGCAGAACATTCACTAAAGTCACTGGCAGTTTGGAGCAAAACCAGTCTGTCTCGGGACTCATCATGATGCCTTTGAAGAATGCTCACAAATTTCCTAAGCCCAGAACAAAACCTTCAGCTGACATCTGGCTCCTCAGTTAAAAAGTTTGGGCCAAATTCTGCTCTCAGTTAGTATACTTATAAGGCTGAACAAACTCCATTCATGCCCGAGGCTTT
Organism: Fratercula arctica; assembly: GCA_947846985.1. Classification (NCBI taxonomy): domain Eukaryota; kingdom Metazoa; phylum Chordata; class Aves; order Charadriiformes; family Alcidae; genus Fratercula; species Fratercula arctica. The sequence goes on from CANTUZ010000004.1 coordinate 47,283,115, forward strand.
ATTCTAGATTTATTCCATGGGAGATTAACATAGAAATTGGTTTTGTGTCTTTTAGCTTTCAGGGTAGTTAAGTGAATCTTTTCCTGATTTGAAGGGCAGAAGTGGGCACCTACCAGCCACACTGGCAGCACAGGTTGATTGAATGTCATTCGTCCTTGAAACAAGCAGCAGAAAAGAAAAATGTGTTTGCACTAGAATTCAGTTCAGAATTCAGAAATCAGTGTAAACAAAAATTTAAAACCAGTCTCGTGCAAGAGTGAAAGCAGAAACTTGTCTCCCCTTAACTCAGCTAGCTACAAATATAAAATCGGTTTAACAGAAAGAATATCACTCGCAGATCCCCACTAGCTTCTAGTTTGAAGGCAGCGGGCAATGAAGCAGCATGTACAGCTGGGAGGTGGTACATGTGAGCAGAGCACAACATAACTCGCTTTTATCATGCATTATATATCAGAGGCTCCAGCAAAGTCAGCCTGAGATTGCTGTACCGGAATTACACTAAGTCATGGCAGTTCACCGAGCGTAACATGGATCTGGTTTTGTAAGGCACTGAATACACTCAACTTTCGCTGCATTTGGTAAAAGCTGACGGCACCGAGCACCTTGCAAGATCACATCCTAGAAACAGATTGCTCCATATTGAAAGTAAAAAAGCTGATTTGAACCCTGGGAAGCACATTCACTATAAGCTGAGAATGTGTCTTTACAGAAGTGCTTCTGACTTCCCTTTGCATCCTTCTTTGATGCTGTCCAGACGCTTTCAAACCTTTACCCGCCTGGCCAAATGAAATTTTGCATCGAGATGACTTTCAGTCTGTGTTTTACAAGTGCTTTTCTCTTACCTATCAAAAACCACGGCAGCGTAGGCTGGCTCTGCAAAGATGACATCCCCGGGCAAGAATTCCTTCTGTGCTTTCAAGCCCCTGCCTTTGCCTTCAGACGTGAACACTTCGACTGACTCCATTCCCCCTTTGGTCATCCCAGGGACCCCAAGGCTTGGGAGGTGGGTATCTCAGAGCGAGCCAAATCTCCTGTCACTGCTCTCAACTTCGACTTGCTGCAAGACCACGCTTATAAAAGGGCTGGCCTCTCCCCGCCACCCCCGGCCACACCATTTCCCATAGGAGGGTGAGGGGGTGGGAGCAGGAGAGGCAGGAGGCGATGATCCTCTGCGCAGTATCACCAACCTATGCAGGGAAGGCACAGGGCTGGGACTTCTGTTTCACTAGGAAACCCCCCTCTGAAAACCACGTTTGGAATTGTTTCTCCCAGCCACAAGCAGTTGTATATGTTACGACTCAGATTAATTTGTACTCTCCCATTGGAGGGAGAACGTATTCTCTTTGCAGGGTATTTTTAGCAACCACATGCTTCTGTCTCTCAGGAAGCAACAGCTGAGACAGTGGGGCAGGGAGGGCTGGTGTGCATATTTCTGACCCCTTCCACTGTCATCTGGCTTTTTCCAGAAATTAAACAATGCTGCTTTATTTTTACCCTCTAGGAGATGGATGGCGTGTTTAGAGGCAGGGGTAACAGTGAAATACACACTCTGAAATTCTCAGCATCCTCCATCAACACCAGAGCCTGGAAAAGGGGTGTCACTTCTCAAATGCCAGTGGCGGTAGGCACACGGAGCAGCGTGGAAGGAGCTGGAAGGACAGCAGTGGTTCAGCACAGGGTGTGGAAGCAAGCAGGACATCTTAGATACTTGCACAATTTTGGATGCATTAAACCTCTTTGAAATGGCACTGCATTTGAGAACTTTCCCTATCTATCTCCAATGCTCAGCCATGGAAGAGACGGGGGAATTAGAGCCACCTGACTGGAAAAGAAGGGTACTCCAGACAGACCAAACCCATGAGAAGCCAGGCCTTTGTTTTGCTCTCTGCCCCCAGCAGCCAGTACAAGTTCAGGGTGATGCAAAGAAAAGCCTCCATGTATAAGAGTGAACCTCACTGTGGAAATTGAACCCAGCCTAGACTGTTGTTCAGCAATTTTTTATCATTTAATAGCATTTCGTGGGGCTGGTTCCCACTAATCTCACCCTCCCACCCCTAGGAAACCTGATGCTATTTCCTCCTGGATCCCCAAGCACCGCACAGATACCAACGTCTGCAAACCTCTTCCCACACCTCCTTGCTGCACAGAAAAACCTGTCTGGTTTAACAGGGAAAGCGAGGTGTATAGAAGTGAAGAGAGTAATTCCTGTGCATCCCTATACTATAAAAGAAATGCTTTACTTTGCTAAGGCAGTGGGAAGTATCATTGTGCTCTTTAAGGCAGTCACAGAACTGCTCAGCATCTGCTAAAAGCTTCTGGCAATTTTCCTTGCCTGCAAATGAAGAATGGTAGCACGCTTCAGCACAAATATTCCGTGTTATAGTTTACCCGCGTGTGCCAAGCACAAATTATATCAATCCACAACTCCATAAATTCAGGGTGATCTGGGTGTTCATGTGATTATGAGCAATCTTCCCCAAACAACCAGACTTCTCCTCTCTTACTGAGGAGGGCCAGAGCCATCGCTGAGCTGGCAGCACAAACCTGTCAGCGTTTGCGCTGCGCAGCATAAAGAAGTCACTACAGACAACTAGCCACTACAAGCAATTACAATTTTAATTGCAGTGCTCTACTTGTGTGATATGTGATGTCGGGATGCTCTGATCTCATCTGTTACACATGTTCAATACCCCTGGGTGTAAGCGCCTTTTAGATACATATATCTACCTATATCTAGGTGCTGATTTATTTATTTTTCAAATAAACAACCCTGATGTGGAGCGTGGCTATATTGAACTCAGTCATTAATCACACTAAACACAGTTTCTGACTCCCAAAGAATAAGGAACAGAACGGAATAGAATAGAATAGAATAGAATAGAATAGAATAGAATAGAATAGAATAGAATAGAATAGAATAGAATAGAATAGAATAGAATAGAATAGAATAATGAAGAGTAAATTATAACAAAGAATATAATTATATCTTTTCAAAGCAGCCAACTAAAACCAGCAGATCAAAGTCCTTTTAGGACAGAGTTACAACAGAGCAGCTCTCTGCACAGTCAGACATCCATGGTGTACCCAGTACAATGCACCCCTCACCCCTTCAGATCACAAAGAAAAAAAAATACGTTTTGGCTAAGACAGAGCATAACAAAAGTCTCATTTCTCCCCTTCTAGCCTGGTGAATGTCATGGTGGTGCATGCTCAGCCGGGTTGTACAGGACAAGATCAGCCACCTGGCTGCGCATCACACCCTTGGTACCACTGGGCCACGGTTTCAGACCCAGCTGTGTGCAAAAATACAATGGTAAAACTGTCAGTCTGAAGAGAAAGCAGTGGGAAAGTTGGAAAGAGACAGGAGAAGCTGGGTAATAGGGATTCCCACTTAAATATCTATTTGGAGAAATGACCGTATTTCAAACCCCTTGGAAACTCATTGAATTTCAAAGCCAGCTGGAGAGGCACGTCAATTTTGGAGCGCTGAGCGAGGCTGACCCTTCAACAGCAGGTTGTTCTGCACTTTGGGTTTGTCTGGATATTGGGCTGGAGATGTGAGTGGCCCCGTCCTCCTAACAGGAGAACAAACAGCACCCTCTACTGCCCTCTAAAAAATTATCCAAAGCACAATGTTATCAAATTTAACCGCTGCAGCTTTGGACTGTGGAGAGCAGTACTCAGACAAAATGTGCATCAGCAAGAAAAAAGAAAAAAAGAGGGAAAAAAACCCCTGTTCTAGGCAAGTGCACGTCAGACTCATCCTGTCATTATAATTCAGCTTTAAATGTTAAATATAATCACAGTCCTGCAGGGCCAATGCATCCCAATGAAACCATTTTTTGGGGTGACAGCAGGGAAAATTTAGGGGAAATTAGACTGCTTGTTCTCCTGGGGTGAGTGCAACAGGGGCTGGGGGGAATTCGTCCCCGAAGAGGGATGGATGGATGGATGGATGGATGGATGGATGGATGGATGGATGGATGGGGTGACGGAGGGGAGGGAGGGACAGCTGGTGGATCTGCAGTGATTTGGGGGTGTTTTGGGTGCCGGGGGCAGAGAGGAGCCACCCAAGGTGAGGGGAGAAGCCTGCAGTTACTAGTCACTGCTGGGCAGACACTAAGCTGTTACTAGTAGTCACTAGTAGTTACCAGAGCCACCCCAAGTGAGAGGAGAGACCTGCAGTTACTAGCAGTTGCTGGGCAGATATTTGGCAGTAACTAGTAGTTACCAGGCAGTTACTAGCAGTTACTAGGCAGACACTAAGCCGTTACTAGTAGTTAATAGTGGTTACCAGGCAGTTATTACAATGTTACTGGACTCTTATGAGTAGTTACCGAGCAGTTATTAGGCAGTTACTAGTAGTTCCTGGGCAGCTGTTAGACAGGTACTAGTACTTCAAGGTACTAGTATTTTCAAGGCCAGGCTGGATGATTCAAGGCCAGGCTGGATGTGGCTTTGAGCAGCCTGGTCTAGTGGGAGGTATCCCTGCCCATGGCAGGGGGGTTGGAACTAGATGATCTTTAAGGTCCCTTCTGACCCGAACCATTCTATGATTCTATGATTTCTGAGGCAGTTACTAGTAGTTGCGAGGCAGACACTAGGCTGATACTGGTAGTTACTAGTAGCTATTGGGCAGTTGTGAGGCAGTTACTAGTCCCTAGTCAGGCCAGAAGGCTGCGGGCCGCTGAGGGGAGGGCTGGGCCGGGCCAGGCGCAGGGCAGCCAGCGAGGGTGGGCTGGGGACTGGCGGGACCAGCTGGGAGTGACAGTGGGCCCGAGGGGGCGGTGAGGTGAAGGCGGCCGCAGGAAGAGCTCCAAGAGTCTGCAGCCGGGGCCCGTAAAGGCGTCCCGGCCCTGAAGGCCCTGCCGCAGCCACGCTGCCCTTAAAGGGCTTCAGAGGCTGCAGCAGTCCCTCCTCGCCGGTAGCGCTGGGGCCATGGCGGCGGAGCGGGGCGGGGAACCGGCCCCTCCGCCTCCTCTCACCGCCTTCCGCCGTGAAGGTGACTGAGGCCCGGCCCGGCCCGGCCTCAGCGGGACTGTGAGGGGAAGGTGGTGACAGGTAGCTGTCAGACCACAGCAGAGACGTGGTAAAGCGGCTCCCTCTGTGAAATAAAGTATGTTCTCGTGGTGCCAGTACTGAAAAGTGATAGGCCTTTGATGGCAAAGGCAGAAATTAAGGAGGAGCAAAATGCAACGAGAGTCTTGTCTGTATTTTGCACGTGGAAGGAGCAGGGAGGGTATCTGCAATAGGTTCAAGCTGTTTGAATATGCAGCTTGTAAAAGGTAGTCTTATATTTAATTCTTCAGTGCAAAGAGGTCTTGCTGTAGCTTCATAAACTAATCTCATGTTTATGGGACAGTAAGATGACAAACAGGTTACTTTTATAGACCAAACCTGTGATGTGGAGCCCTGGAATTGAATCCTAAGGTTGTGGCTCAGAAGTGATGGGAGGTTTCTGTGCCCTCTCCTTCCTAGGTAATCTCTCCTGAAATCTAGCAAATAGCACCCCAAAAAAAAGTCTTGAGCTTCCAGAAACGCCAAGTTGTTCATAATGGGTGTAAAATACTTGCACGTTGAAAGGCTTTGGTCAGCAGTTTATAACCGTTGACTATTCAGTCGTATAATGAAAATCGAGTTTAAAAAAAAAATAACAAAAAAGCCACACACTTAGCAATTCATAAACATAGACTTCTGTTAAATATGGAAAACATCCTTTAACAGCAGATTTCCCCGTTGTCAGTTAAATTTAGTAGTATTCTTGAACAGAAGTAACTCTGGTGGAGTCAATCTGTTTAAAAAGCTTGACAGCTATTTTAAGGAAGAAAAAAGCAACACAAGTATGTATGTTCTTCAAAGGAATATACTTGGGGAAAGCTAGGAATGCGGTCTTGCTATGTTTAGGTTTAAATTCTATTTTTCACACATATTTCTTGAACTGAGTTGTCATGTTCCTGAACTCCAAAATGTGCTTTGGTGCAGTAAGGCCTTTAACTTTAAAAGTACTTTGACCTCCTGGGAATTTCAAGGGATTTTAAGAGTCTGAAGGTTGCGTTTCTTAAATTCTCACTGTTTAGAGGTAGCTCACACCCTTATTTTTAGTGCACAGCTGGTACAGGTTTTGTTGTGATCCAGACACAGCAAGGATTGCCAGTTATGCTTGTCAGTAAATACCTGTGCCAAACAGAGCTGTGGAACTGGATATTATGTGTAATTTCTGGTTTGATAGCCTGTTGAGGAGGGAGGGTATCCTTTTCTTAATATGAAATTAGTAGTAACTTTTGGCTTTGGAAACTTTCTGTGGCAGCCGTTCTTGCTAATTTCTTCACAGACACACACCAAGGTTGTGGGGGGGTTTTTTGTTTGTTTTAGCCTAAGGGTTTCTTTTGACTCAGTGTCAACAAGATAAAAACCCATGGTACCTGTAAGAGTGTAGTTAATCTGTAGTTACAACTATGCATCCTTTTTCAAGACTCAGTATATAGCTCTCTCATGTTATAAATGACTAATTTTCCCCTCTCCCTCCTTTTCTATTCTATACATCCTCACTTACTGGAGGGAGGGAGGGAGTGGGGAGTGGGGAGTGGGGAGTGGGGGGGGGAAGAGGTGCCAATTCACTGATTATATGCTTCTCACCCAGCATTCCACAAGCCCACCTTAAATAGCACTGAGAGTAGGCTGAGAAATAACGTTGCACAAACTACTATCATACAATCATATGGGAGCATTTATATGTCAGAAGAGAGCTGGGCAGAAGGGTAAGTAACTTGTCTTAACCTGCCTCAGAGAGTTTGCAAAGTGGGGACTGGGAGGTGTATTTCTTATGTGTTCTTAAGACCCAAGGAGAGTTAAACCACAACAGAGTGGAAAGGAAAAAGGGTCTGTTGCCCTAAGGAGATAACTTAATGCCTGGCAAGGAAACTAACAGCTTATCCTGCGGTGTTTAATACATTAGATTCTCCTTCAGAAAGAACCAGCCACCCTGCATAGACTTAACCGGTCTTCAGTTGCACCCTGTTCACATTTTGATGGTGTGTTTCAAGAAGTACAGCTGGATCAAACTATGCTGACAGAAATTTAAAAAAAAAAAAACAGAAACTTGTTTTCTGAAATCCTGAGCAATATATTGCAGTAAAAGTGATTTGACGCTTAGCAACTTTTTTTGCTGGTAAAAGCAGAATAGTTGATTCCAGTCTGCTTCAGCTGTGGCAGGCTCCTCCAGCTCTTGTGGGTGTGATAGGATCAGAGGTCAGTGTGATGTTCAGCAGAGACAGAGAAGTGGAAACAAGAGGACTTGAACCAACAGGGGGAAAAATGAAGAGAATCAAGGAACTCTATTGCCAGAAGGAGACACCTTAATTTTATTAGTAGTAATTGACATATTGTACTTCAGTCTTAATGCTTTAAAATATTTTCTGTGTCCTAGCTGAGGTCAGAGCACTAAGAGAGCAAAGTGTCTTGCTGCTTGCTCACCCTGGGCAAAAAGGGGAGCATTATGTTTCCACATGAATTGCAAGCTTCTTCTGTTGTGTGTCAAGGTAGATGACAGATCCAGCTGGCCATCAAGGCTTTTAGCACTCTTTCGGTTTAGTTTGTGCGTTTGAGAAGATTTGGGCAATGCTAGGTTTAACCCCTGTTCTGTTAGTGTAGTTGTACGCCTCAAAGGCCTGGTGGATGTGTACAGGCCTACCCCTGTGTCTTAGTCAAGTCTGCGATACATGTAGTATTCAAAGATGCATATAAATGCTTGTAAGTTAACTTGTTATGATATTCTGCGGGGAAAAATCTTACAGTTTGTGTGATGAAACTAGTTTACAGAAACACTCAGTGCCAATATTAACAGCATTTGTTTCCAAACAGGAGTGCAGTTTGGCTTTTTTTTTATAACCAGCTTAGCTTTCACAACAAAACAAAATAATTCAAAAGGATATTCAGGGACTAAACTCGATGAGAAAATCAAAATTTAGTGCTACTACAGTATTGTTTCCTTGGAGAAACATCTTTCACCTAACAGCAGAAATCAAAATCTGTCTGGTTCAGCCTCCCTTCCTCGTATAGGAATACAGTGCTGTAATACCACAGTTCAGTGTGTTTGGTAAGGGTTTTTAAGTTTGTTATCTTTGCCTGCCCTTTCTAAGTTGGATATCTGTGGATATCTGAGTTTATTCCTAAGATCGCTTTCTGACTGCTGCTGTACAGTGACAATGCTTTCCTGCTGTACCACCAAGAGTGGCTGGATTTCAGTGATCCTGTTTGCCTGCAGTTTCAGACAGCTGATACTCTTAAGCATTCAAGCTTTTGTTCATCTTTCATCCTGTTACAGAGTAGGAATATGATTGCCTGATTACAAGCAATAGAGTTTGCACATCATGTAAAGTTACAGCCAGTCAGCTGAGATGAGATAACTGACTGCGTGCAGGCTCCTGCCTTTCTAACTTGCAGAGTAAGGCAAATTACTGCAGTGCACGTGATGTAAATTAACCTGTTTTACTTTGCAGCTGGGACAGGCTTCAGCATGCACACTCAGTTACTAGGAGGCTGACAGGTGGTAGCCTGGTGAGATGCGCTAACCCCCACTGCTTGTGCAGATGTGCCTTGGAGAAAGCCATGTGAAAATAAGAAAACGTGGGTCAATATTTGCTCTTGACGACTTGCAGTTGCTGAACTCAATTCATGTATATCCATCTATTTCTCATTAAAATGCTGTGTTTGCCATTGGCATTTGAGGGCAGAATTTGGCTGTGTCGTTTTGTGGGTTTAGTACCTTGAACTTGAAACTTTATACCTTTGCCTTAAGGGATTTGTCTAGCCTAGACTTTTTCTTTACTACATTGTTCTGCTTTCTGTCTTCTCTACCCTCAAGAACGGGGAAAGAAAAATTAATAATAGACTAAAGCTGGGAGCATTTCCTTTTTAATCAAGTGGTAGAAAATCCTGGGCTGAACAGACTTTTTAAAATTACCTGGTCTCTGATATTTTAATTAATGTTAGTATTTTTGCTACCACATTTATACTGCCCCGAGGAAAGCCTTTTTTCCCCTGCCTTTCCTACGTGGCATGCCACAAAGATTCCTCTACAATTAACCTAATAAAAGTAAGAAAAGAGATAGCAAAGGTTTAAAGTCAAAAAGACATTCTCAAAATCTCAAGCAGTAAAATATACAAGTACAATAATGTTAAAATGTCCCTGAGCCTTCTCACTTCAGTGTTTCAATGCCTTAATTGAATTGCTGTTCCACTGAAGAAGATTAAAAAAAAAAAAAGTTAAAAAATGCTGGGTGTGCTTCTAGGATCGTAACTAAGAATCGAGAAACAGTAAGCAAATCATCATCTTTCAATGCAGACACTAAGAGTCTGATTTATTGTTATTAGACAACCTGTTTGGTTCCAGATTTCCAAAATCCACCTCTGTTATTTTGACTTTTTTTCAATTTCTTTAAATTGCTTCTGTTTTCTTGTTAAGAGATACGCTGAGCACCTGCACTTTCCACTGTCTTCTCAATGCCCATATTTCAGTGTTTGAACATTAAAACAATCAAGTTGATCTTGTTTTAAGAATGTGTTCCTCGTTGCCTATTGATTGCTCCTCGTTCTCTATTGATTTAGGCTGGGTTTATTCTCTACATTAAAAAAATAATTGTATAAAGCACATCTCTGGAGAAGTATTTTTATAAATGCTAAATGAATGAGCAAAAAGATAAGTATATTGGATATCACCTGGATATTCAGGTGATGCTTGATGTTCTCTGTCTTCACTCACCTATGTTATTCGCTATTATGTCAGACTGTTTTTAATTTTACTTCATATGAAGTATTTAGCTTCTGTGTCTTCTGAACGCTCTCAGAAGATGCTGGTCAGAAAATTATACCAATAAAAAGTATGCTGGGTTTTAAGCATACATTCATTGTTACGATCTACTTCTGCTTTCATAACAGATTTTTCTATTTACTTAGACATTTTTATAAGTCGTGTTAGAGATAAGAATGACAAGTCATTTTTATGAGAGTGAAGATGGATGTGTTTAGGAAACTTCTTGCACCAGTCTTTGTAAAGTTTGAGTGGTTTTCAGTAATTAGTAATCTTCAGTGATTCATGGCTTGCCTTAATGATGGAGGCTGGTAACAGTGAAACCAACTCATTAAAACATTAGACTTGAATCAAATTATTAGATTATATCTCAATCTCAAGCTTCGAAGGTGGCATCATAAAAAAGAAAAGAAAAAATTGAAAAAAAGAACAGAACTCCAAGTACAACTTAAATAGAACATTGACTTAGAAGGAACAGTAATGCAGCACATACACTGACTGTGTTTCTTCGAAGAAGAGTAGAAGATGTGATCAGTGTGCCCTGTGGTTTGCTTCTCCAATCTTTGAAAAAAAAAAAAAAAAATCTGAAAACGTACTCATTTTTTTCCTGTGGATCCATATTATTTTCTTTAACTACTGACTATGAATTAAGACTACACAGCATTTTATCCCTTCTGTATCAGGTATATGTTTGCCATCTGGAATGTGAAGATCATAACTCCTCCGAGTCTGGGTTGACCGCAGACCAGGACAACCTGTCTTTGCTGCGTGTGCTCAGGGCTGGCTATATGTACCTGTCTACAGCTGTAGCTCATCAGGCTCAATGTTCCAGTGTACTCTGATCCCTGCGAAGTTGAGCTGGTATTACTGACTTTGACTAGGACCTGGTGAGACTTGCAGTCTCTGGAGGCCACAGCCAAGAGGAACAATTCCCTCTGTTACAGAAGTGTGGAGCAACCACCATAAAATCACAGAATGGTTAAGAGTTGGAAGGAACCTTAAAGATCATCTAGTTCCAATCCCCCTGCTACAGTGAGAAGTTATAGCAGAGGTGTGTTGTATTGGCAGTAGCTCACTAAGTCCTTTTCAAAAGGTAACTTGTAAAATGCAGCTTAGGTGGGAAGGATACTTTCTCTGATACTTTCTACTTATTTCATACTTAAATAGCAAGATGTTGGCACCTGGAGTCACTTACAAAAGCACTTGGTTTGAAACGCTTGTTTTCTAAGAAAACCAAGGAACTTAGATCAAGATTGTTCATACCCTAACTGAAAACAGTAATTTAAAGTGATGCTGTTTATGCCAATTCTCTTGTTTAGGATAATACTGAAAGGACCCATCAAAGTGAGGAACAGTTAGGTTCATAAGAATTAGTTTTAATTCATCCCTTTGCAGTAGGTAACTAATTTCTCCCATGATACTGTTGCAGGAATCAGAGATGCACAGAAATGAAAATCAGAGTTTTCAAGCTCAAATGCCTAGATACAAATGTACCTACATTTAAGGGTATTGATAGAATTTAACAAGTAGGCAGCAGACCTGAGAGTAGACCCAGGGTCTCCCAATCATACCCTCTCACTGAACAGTTTGGGGTTTGTTTTGCTTTAAGTCACTTTTGGATGCAACTGAGTAACACCAACAGTTCAGTCCTCCTTTCCATAGATATCTGCATATTTGATGTTCACTTTCTTGATCTCATCCTTAGGTCTTGAGTGAACCGTTTTTATTGCAGTCCAGCAATGCGATTTTAACACAGGCATCCAGAATTATCAATGATTATATATGTTTATAAATCCGCACTACTAAAACAGTTATTTGGGTGGCTGGGGAATGAGTAGTGGGATAGCAAGATGTTTTAGCATTCATTTGAAACATGACCAGAGCTGGTGCATCCCTTTCTCTTGAGATACACATGAGATGAGTTATTTAACACCCAGATTATTTTGAATTTAGCATCAGTAAGGAGCACTCTCTGGCTCTATCGGTAAGGAGGGTGAGGACTAAATGGGCACGGAGAACCAAAGCATTGTTTAGGGCAAGGTTGCATGATATTGCAGTCAGTGTTCATTTATTAATTCTGCAGACTGTATAGGAAGGCAGCTTTCCAGTCTGTATCTGGTATTGGGAGCACTTGGCACAGCAGATACTTGGAAGCCCAGGAAGGGCATGGCTGTTCTGATATTTTGTGGAGGTACTATCTAAATAAAGTAACTACAAGGGTGTCTGGGAAACAATCTAGTACTGAATCAGACTGGAATTCCTGGTAAGCTTGAGTAATAAAGTGCAAGAAGGCAGCCAGCGTTTTTGCTGCATGAGAAGTTGCACGTGTATTTCATTAGAATACAGCGCCTGAAGACAGACAGCGATAGTGCTGTCTGGTTTCAGGTAGGTTTCTCAAACTTTTTCATAGTGTGGAAATATAACCAGCCTTTACCATCTCAAATCAACCCACCTTGTCCCATTTCTCTGTGCAGAGGGATAAGCTATCTTTCCAGCCTCGTCCTCTCTTACCTCCTCCCACCCTCATCTTCCTTCTCTGTTAGGGCTCCGTAGCCTCTGCAGCGTATCTGAAATTTGAATCTGATTGTAAAGCAGCCCTTTATTAAAATGCCCAAGTATCTCAGATGACTACTATAGATTAATAGTGTTACAAAACTGAGAAGGAATACAGATTGATGTTAGTGCTTGTGTGTTTTGGTTTTTTGCATTTTATAGGCATTTTGATTGGCACTGTAAGGGTGATAAGACACTGGAACAGGTTGCCCAGGGAAGCTGTGGATGCCCCATCCCTGGGAGTGTTCAAGGCCAGGCTGGATGGGGCTTTGAGCAGTCTGGTCTAGTCGGAGGTGTCCCTGCCCATGGCAGGGGGGTTGGAACTAGATGATCTTTAAGATCCCTTCCAACCCAAACCATTCTATGATTCTAACTAAAACACAATATTTTTGGCATCTATTCTGTGTCCCAGACTTTAAGCTCTTGAATCGTATTAAGAGCTGAAGTAATCGTAAGAAATACTATAGTGACTGCTGAGAACTAGTAGTCAAAAAAATCAAAAATATTTTATTCCTTTCTTTGAAAAGAAAAGTGAAAACTTCACCTGTTTTTCTGGTTTTCCCTTTAGGACTATGCTAATTCTAACAGGTTGTCACTAAGGGTAGCAGTTGTCTCCCGGGTATGCTTTCTTCGGCCTTGACAGTCCAACAACAACAATATTATCTGTATGTGTGAATATCTGCTTTTTTTTTAAGGACAGCTTATAAGTAGTACATTCATGGAAGTCTAGACTGTCACATTTTCTTTCTGGGCATACAACTGAAGCATGCTGAAGCAGGAAGATGTTACCTGACTTACCGGATGGATTTTTCCCTTTACGCCGGGGTGGTACTTGAATGCTCATTTCCCATTCTGTCTAATCAATCAGCTTTGACAGGTACGTTTCTCAGCCCAGTTTCTTCTGGAAAGAAATATTTCTTAAGAGCTTAGGAAGAGTAACACAAAAGCAAATGGTACAGGTGGGGCAGATGGTGTATTGGTGAGCTGATAATTATGTTTGCTTGAAATAAGTGTATAAATGCACATGGTTAATGCATGCAGCCTCGTGTTTCTGTAGTTGTCCATTGTCATCCTGGCTCCTTCCCATTTCTGTGCATCCTTTTGCTGTGGTCAGTGCAACCTTAAATGGGAGAAGCCAGAGGGAATTGTTACAGTGCTCCACTCCTCCCATGAACATTGAGTTAAATCTTTGAGGGATCTCTGCACTTCCTTTAATGGGACCTTTTGAGTATCTGGGGTTAACTGGCTGCACTAAAGTCACTTGGATAGCTCTTCTTAGCATTTCAGTAGGATCAGATTCATCCTTTGATTGCCAGAAACTCCTCATGTGTGCTGCTTCACTTTGTGCATCCTTTTAGATATATAAACTGCTGTTAGTATTTGCTATTGGTATAGTATATCTTTTCTTAGGACGTCAGTGGACTTCACAAACCATGAGGTCTCAGAGCATGTCTGTGGCAGTACCAGGCAGCATAGGTTTCATAATCTAGCTGAGAAAACTGTGGCAAGGGCAGACCAGAAGACCTACTAAGAATCACATGAGAAAATATTGCCATTGGGTCATTAGTAAATAGGAGGTGTCAGCTGGACTAATGTCTCCAGTCCAGATAGTCTAAAGACCTGGTTTTTCCTCCGAAGTATGGGCTGTTGACAAACATAAACAGTTTTTTGGGGAATAGCTTAAAAGTAAAGGAAAAGCTACACTGAAAATTACTGGTTGACTTCATCCTGTGACATAAATGTTTTTATCTTTTATTAAAAAAAAAAAAATTAGTCTCATGCCTTGTATTTCTAGAACATTTGTATCCATATCCTTTTATTAAGGAGCCAGTCCCGTTGTGACTACCAGTAGGCGGTCTGTTCTGCAGTGAACCATGTCTTAATGACAGAAAGTTGATCTGAACAGTTGTTCCAAAATTCAATATACCGGTAGCTTTATTTAAACATTTTGGAGGCATAAAAATTACAAGGTCAGTATGGCAGTTCAGCAAGGCTACTGCTTTTGATTCATTCTCTGAAAAGTTTACGATGACATGGTTGCAAACTGTAAGGTAAGCTATTTCTTTAAAACATTTTTCTTCATTGCCAGGCAAGATGTTTTGTGAATCTGAAAGCTGAAGTTCTCAGGTTCAGTTTAATATTTATAGAACTGGTTGCACACAGACAGTGGTAGCATAGATTTCCCTGTGCTCTATCATTTTTGTGTGTTGCAAGTGGTCTTGAGGCATAGTTAAAAGGAGAAAGGTCAGACTTGTTCGTGACCCTTCTCTGGAAGTAAGCAGAGATGTGTCATTTAGCAAAGAGGGCTGTTGATGTGCGTGGTTGCCATTGGGAAGGAGTCTGCAGTTGCCCAGGCTAGACTGAAGACCATTTACAACTTACTGCCCAGTTGGGATTTGAGTGAGAGACACATCAGTTTATTCCTGAATTTGATTTTACGCGGTTCACTGGAATACCATGTAGAAGTAAGTTATGCAAGGCATATATATTTGCCTTAAAATCCACTAACTTTACAGAAAATAAAAAGACTTATGTTTACATGTATGGGTTTTCATGTGGTTTGAGGCTGAAATTATCAGATGAGGGTTTTTCAAAGCAGCTACCCAGCATTTTCAGAAGCGCTAGGTAGCTGTGCTTCCGACTGACTTGGGTATCCTGTACTGCTGCTGTACCCTTTTTGTGGACCAGGATGTTCCGTCCGTGTTCAGTCAAAGGAAAGTAGACAGGGTTATGCTGTGCTTCGCTGCATCATACTGACAAAGCCGAAACTGCACTCCCAGGCTATTGCTTATATAATAGCAGGTGAATGCCAAGAGCTGCATTAAAACAGGTTATGTTACCATGCTCATGGTTTGTATTCCCCAGCCAAGTTATTGCTTGGGAACCCTCCCTATTTCATGTGATACGTGTTAATAGTCATCTTGTGGCCACGCAGAAAACCTGAGGAGAGCAGCTCTTCAGGTTCCAAAATCAAGGCAAATGTTGTGAACTCTGTGTCTTTTTTTAGATCTCTCTCTCTCAGGGGAAACCAGTTCTTGGGCTTACAGTGCTACCAGTGTTAGACCAAGGGAGGAAGCTTCACTGAGATTATTGTAGCCCTGCATTCATCACTGCTGACTCAGCTGTAGAAGCATAACCTTATCTTGAGAAAGATAGAGCCAAAACAGGGACAGCAGTGTTAGGTGAAAAACTGAAAGAGTTAATGAGAAATAGAAAACAATACTATAAAGAGAAAAGAGAACTAAGAAGATGTGATAAATTTACAAAGAAGAAAGAATCTGAGTAAGTCAAGTCCTGTCAACCTTTTTACAATATTGAAGAATGAAAACAACTCTTATAACAATGAAGAGCATTATTTAAAACTGTCGCTAGAATGTATATTAGTGCAATTCATCATTTACTGCAAAATGCTATTGAGGACAAGGACACAGCGGGGTTCAGGATGGCTCCAAGAGTCACAATGGGAGTTACTTGGACAACCAGGCTTCTGGTCTCTATAATCCAATCTTTTCATTGCAGTGGTCAGCCAAGAAGAAGGTGAATTAAAAACCCAATTTTAATTTCACGTTCCAATGTTTTTTAGGGTTTTTTGTAGCATGTACTTGATTGGGTTTTGTCTGACAAGAATGCTCTGCAGTTCACTGCTAAGTCAAGGAAAATAAGCATAGAATACTGTCCTTAACTAATATAAAGAAGTCTGTCTTTGAAACAAAGATCTGTTTTCCAGTGAAAGGTTATGCAAATTGAAATATAGCGAATACTGACCATGGTAGTAGTATTTCATAGATTTGTGTCTAGTTACATTGCAATTTGCTTTTTGTTGTTGTTTTTTAATAGAGAATATTGTTCCATTTATCTTTCTCTAGGTAGCTGTGTTTTTACTGTTCAATACACTTGAGCAAACTGGTGTAAATTTGCTCTGTAAGTGGCTTTTTCTGCTACAAACTTTAGCAATTCATGCATTTCAGGTGCAAGATGGGCTTTCAGCTAATGCCCAGAACCAAGTTACTGGATTTTCTTGTGTGGATTCAAGTTGTTCATTGTGGGGCAAAGCTATGTGAATCAGTTACTGTAGAATATTGAGGACTTCTGGATGACTTATACCACAGAATAGCTACAGAATAAAGTTTCAGAAGCTTTTCTCATCTGTTGAGCTGTTTCCAGACTTTCTTTAAACCTCTTCTTTAAGCAGTATTCCCTTATTTAACTAACTGTATGACCTAGTCCAGTAAAAATCCTTCTTTTTAGGCCATTAATCAAGTATTTCGGACACTGGCTTATTTGAAATGGACTGAAGACAAATGAAGAGTCTTTGTCTTCTTTGTTTTTAAAGTCTAGGTACTCTTATAGTAATACTTTATGAGTCCATGAGAGCAATACTGCTGTAAATAGGAAGATTTAGGTGGCTTTACAGCATTGTTTTGAAGCTACAAGGCATGGTGTGACTCAGTAGATGAACATTGGTTCCTTTGTCTTGTGCTATTTGTGAATATTCATGTGTTTGATATTTTGTTTAAGCAAAGACATGCAAATATATCTTGTCCTAACTACTGGCTGATTTTTGTCTTTTACTCTTTCTGTTTAGATGGCACTTTAGATGAGGCAACAAGGGAAGACCTTTTCACCGACACTTTCTGTAAGGTTTGCAGGGCAGTGCTGCAGTTTGAGTCTCAAAGGACGTCACACTATAAGGTAGGCTGGAAGGGAGGATTTCTCCTAGCAAGCACTGGGGCTTTGATTGGTTTGTTTTGGGTTTCTACGTAGTGTTATATAAGGCCACTTACAACTTTTTATAGTGTGTTTCCCCAAGGCCTATGCTAGGCTTAGACATTAACCAGACATGAATGTGAAAATTGTGGATTCAGTACAGTGAAGGGCAATCACCTGCATGTTGCAGCATGATTTTAGAAGGAACTGGGCAGGTTGAGGCCATGCTGTATGTGGGATTGAATCAGATCTGCATCATGTGAGCCAGAATATATGTATGTCACAGGGCAGTGCTAGCTATAGAGGATCAAGGTCATGCCTTCTGATGCGTCACCCAACGATACACACGGGCTGCTCTGTGCACCAGTGTCTGCTTGAGGCAGGTTGTATGAATCACGCTGAAGGCATTTATTGGAACAACTGTGTGCCTTGGGATATTGCTGTAGACATGGGAAAACATGCTTTATTTTGAAACTTGATCTTGAGGGTGTGCAAGTTTGCAGGCACAGACATTTCTGTCTTTTTCATTCTTCTTGAAAAAGCTAAAGTTTAAAATGTCAGTTGCTGTCAGGAGTCTTTCTTGCTATTCACATTATTAAGACTCAGGCCTCGCAAGCTGTTGTGTTTCCTAACTTTGATTTAACTTAGTTGTACTGTCAGAACTTCACAGAGTTCAGACCCTGAATTTGATTTTCTATTTCTTGGATCAAAATCCAGTTGAGGATAATAGATGCGATTGTTAAGCTACCTGACTTTGCCTGACTTTCTTCTCAGTTGTCCTTGTATTGTCTAGCCAGGTATGATAGGTCTTCTTTCTCTTTGATAATATTGTTATAATATCCTGCACTGCTCCTCAGAATCCTTAAAAGACATCTGAAAAGCATCAGGTAAGAGAAGAAAAGTTACTTGTTTTGCTTTGTAGGTTACCACTGTATCGCGTGGTACCCACGTGTATAGTGTGACGCGTGGGTAAGTACATGACAAGTGCGTGAGTTTGAAGGTTATGGGTTCAGAGGGAATCTAAGAATTAAAAAATAATTGCATCTGAGGGAAGTGTACATTAACACCCAGTTTTGGTTACCTGGACTATCGTATCATCAGTAGAAAGGTGTAGAAATCTTCATAGACTCTAAGCTGGAGATACTTTAACTCAGCTTCCAGGGAAACCTGTTTCTGTCCACTGACTGTGTGGGGAAACTAGACTTCTTTTTTAGGAAGCTAAGTTAAGTTGTGCTTCCTGTCATTCTTGTGTGTCACGGCATGGTGTGGCTGTCAAGTCCCCCAGGCACAGCAGACTTGCTCTGTGGCATGGCTGCGTTCCTTTCCTTGCCTATTTTAGCATTCCTGTTTATAAGGGAACATATCAGGATTTTTGATTCCCCAAAGAGTTGAGAGTAGATGACTCTGAGGGGTGTTTGAGGCAAAACTTTGAGTAATGCTAAGTACTATATTATTGATTAAAGTATAGCATTGTTACATGAGTTGGCATTTTTCCACTTGTGGCTCCATTTTATACAAATACAGCTTGGCAAGTGTTGAAAGCAGTTTTTGATGAATGAAGTCCCAGTCACTGGATATGTCACTGCTTGGATCATTATTACTGAAACAGGAATAATTCTAGTCTCTTACTAGGGCAAAAAACATACTCAGAAAGTTCGTCATTACATTGAAATGCACGGGGAGGAAAATGAGAGGCAGGAGCATGGCAAACAAAAGAGAATGCATTGTGGGAATTTTCAGGTGACTGTTCCTCTTCATTGCTAAATAAAATGTTTCTTTGTATACTACACTGAATGCTAGTAACTGAGATTGCCCTTGCCTGGTTTCAGGTGGATGGGAGTGGAGCAGTGGACAAAAACAACTACTGCAATCTCTGCAACATGATTTTTACTTCCCCAGTTGTTGCTTTGTCTCACTACTTGGGAAAGATCCATGCAAAAAAGCTGAAGCAGTTATCGGGGGACCAAGCCCATGTGCCAGCACAGGGCATGCGGCCTGTTTCTGGTAAGAACTAAATAGTTTGCTTTGCATGTGTTTCCTGTCACTCCCTGAAGCAAACATACAGAAGTATCTTCCTACACTTGCCATGTCTCTATGCCTTTCTATTCTACCAAAGTCACGGAGCTGTCATGTGGTGACTCCTTAGGTGAATAAACGAAAATATTACCCTGTGCAACTCTGAAGCCATGGAACCTTGCTTTCAAATTCCCTATCCTTCATTAACCAAAACTAAAGGCAAATATTTCTGATTTTTTATTAGTGAAAGGTGTTTATTGTTCTTCTGAGAATTCACTGCAGTCCCAATAAGACATCCCTCTGCTAAATTAATATGATAAGAAATTAAAAAACAATTAGTCCACAAGCAGCACTTAGCTGGTGTTAGTCCTGTACAAGTTGTTGAACTGTATTTAAAGATGGAGCGTAGCGTATGTGCTCTGAATCACCCTCTGCAGAGTAAATCTCTCTTCTTAGACTGCATAAGGACCTTAGAGTGACCAGCCATCAAACAGAGCTGTTTTGTAGGTATCTAATGGTGGGGTTTCTGAATGTTCCAGGACTGTCTTCCTTATCTGTACTTTCATATCCTTGCAAGGACTAAGATATTTTATAGTCTCTTGCAAGCAGTTCAGCACCCAGCAGCTCTGTAGTTCTGCAGTCACCTGTTTTGCTCCATGATTTGGCCTTTCATTTGCTGTGCTGTCAGGAGATTTATCCTCTACTTCCATGTCTCTAGCTTTACAGAAGCCATTGGGTGGGAAACACTTGCTGCCTTCAAAAGCTGAAGAGTCTTCATCAACCTCCAACATAAGGTTGAAGTTAAATGATGCAGATAAGTACTGTAAGCTCTGCTGTGCTCCCTTCAATAATCCACTTATGGCCCAGCAGCATTATGTTGGTAAGAAACACAGAAGAAATGAAGCACGGAAAAAGATACTGGAGGAGCTGGGAGACAAAGCCATCCCTGCAGAATCATGCACAAATGGTAAGCAGAACATGAGCAAGTGTTACAATCTCTGAGTATAGCTCACATGCTCGGTTCTGATTTGTTCAAGCAACTGCCTGAAATGATAGTCTTCTCCTGTGTTACAGAACAAGTTCATTTCTTCCTTTGTTTGGTCTATGAACTGCTAAAGTTCTGTCTCTGGCAGCTGTAGATTGGAAAATATTTCTTACTGACTTGGAGGCCCAAGTCCAGTCCTCACCGAGTTCTGCAATCAAATTCAAAGGATCACAGAAATAGCTCAGTCCCCTAAATCCAAGGCCAGGTTCAGTTGTATCTGCGTCATTCTTAAGATGTTCATCCACCTTGTTCTTAAAAACCTTCTGTGCTGGAAACTCCACAACCTTCATAAGGAACATCTCCCAGGACTTACCTTCGTGATGTTAAAACCTTCTACTGACATTGAACTCAGCTCTCTCTGACCACAGTGTATTTCTTCACTGTGCACAGAATGAGAAGCAGACACAAGAACTGAATCATTTGTTTCTTTTTTGTTTCATTCTTTAAATAATAGAAAACTAGTGTCATGAAACTGATTGTTGTAATTATTTCAGTCTTCCCACATACGGAAATTTGTTTCCTAAACAATCACTGTTCTCTAGCCTCCCATCAGGACTGCCTCCAGCTCAAGCAATATGTCCAAAACCAAGGCCCTGTTGCTGTGCAATTTTACTCATTTTGAGGGGGCATCATCTAGTCCTGTCCAAGAGAACTGTCAGTCCTTTCTTTAGTAAGAAATTCAAAATCCTACCTGGTAGTCAAAAGTCATTGTTAGTGTAAAACATGTCTCATTGAGTCATGCTATAATTTAAACAAAATAATACATTTTGATGCAAAGCAATAGCTCATTGGAATTAATGCTGTATTTTGCTGATGGATGAAGTGCTTGGGATTGCGTGGGGAAAAAGGTTACTCACTGGTTTAAGAATACTTGGGTCTATGGAGGATATAGCTTATAGGAGAGGAGAAAATGACAACCTAAAAAACACAAGGGCTTTCCTCACCTGACCTTACCTTATATTTGCCTGAGACTCCATGTACCATATTCATAATGTACTGTATTGACAATTCCCTCAGCATCTTCACAGGATTGAACCACCACTGCATTGAACATTTGTAGGTAATGTTTAAACTGATCTTACTTTAATTAAATCTGGGCTGACTGGATTGGTATATGTTGGTGCTTACTTTGGGTCAGGTATTTACAATAGTATTTAATTTTTCAGTACAGTTCATTCTCATCAGCACTTGACAACAGTTTACTGGAATTACTCTTTGTTAATATTTAAACCATGTTTACACTGCAACTGTACATCTCACCAGCTCCCTTCATAAGTATTATTCTAGTATAAAATTGCAGCAGAGACTTTATATCTGTCTATAAAAATTGTTCATGGGAACATTATGTTAGGACTATTGCACGGGATGGGATCGTGTTTGATCATGATGGGATTGCTTTGAGTTTTGTCTTTCATTTGTAGTCTCTTTAACCTACAGCTTCCTCCTTTTCAGCTATTGGAGTTGGTTATTACCTGTGCCCCGTATGTAACGTCATAGTTACATCTGTAGAAACGTACCAGTCCCACGTGCAAGGAAATAAGCACCGGCTTAAGTAAGTCAGTAAGTCTTTTGTTACTATTCCTCTCTAGTTTGTACTTGCACACTTTTTCATTTGCCCTGTTGTCTCCTGTTACATGACTGACTAGTTCATGGGGGTTTTGGTTTTGTTTGGGTTTTTTTTTGTTGTTTAGTTTACTGGATTAAAGGGGTACTGTCCATTTAAACATCATATTTTGTGACTGAAATCCAGTCTCAGAGTTCCCACAGTTGCATCTTCGATGATAACCCACAGGGAAATGTCCTGAAACCTATATGGTTTTCCCACTTATTTTGCTATCTGGGGGTGGCAGCACCTCTTTTGGTACAGCATCATCACTGCTCAGTCTAGAAGTAAATGGTCTGAACTTAAAGATTCCCACTGACAGGGCAAAAAAGACCTTAATCCTGAAAAGTGCCAAGTCTCCATCAACTGTGTTGCTTTCAGTTTCACCAACATGTATCCTAAATTTGGCATAAGATCATTTATGGAATAGATGATAGGTCTTGTACTTTCCCTTTTACCCAGAAGAGGGCTTGCAGACTGTATTAATTGCAGAAGGGATATTGTAGTGATTTATGATGTACTTCTTAGGGCTTGCTGTGCAAGTAGGCTATATACCAAAATTGCTCACATGTTAAGCATTTTGATAAGACATATTTTAAGTGAAGGCGCAATAATAATAGAACCACAAGAGACTGATGTAGAACTGATTTGATTTTAAATGTTTATTTAGTTGACAGAATTAGAGTCCCCCAAAACAGGAATGTAGGGAACTGCTACAGGCCTATCTATAGTTTAACGAAATGAATGTATAAAGCTTGTGAATTAAGGCGGAAAAAGATACACGTAAAGGATAAGTCTTCAGAGCTGCCCTTCCCATGAGGGATATCTTTGTCATCTAACCACTTTATCTTCCAGCCTGAGGAAAGGGAGAGTAGAATATAAACTAATAGATAGTTTAGCCTTGGGAGCACATTGGGGTTTTTACCAATCCGGGTTGGTTGTTTCTGTTCCGATTTGTTTCTGCTGTGGAGTCACAGTTTGACAGTAATTTTCAGTTTGCCTGAAATTACCGTAGTGCAACTGTTCAATAGAATGAATCTCATAAAGAAATTAGTAACTTTATTACTTGACAGTCAGTATATAATGTAGTTGCTTCTTATCTGCAGCTAATGGGAGATTAGTTGATACGAGAGAATCTTAAATTTTCATTTTATAAATGTATGCAGTCATTTTAAATGCATCTTATTCTTGCAGCATATGTGTCACAAGGAACTCATTTGGTCTTCATAAAGTTATTCTGGATTTTCAGTTTTCACAAAGAGTAGAATCTGTTCCCTGTAACTTCAGCTTTACAGATAATGATTGTGTGTAACAGAGTTCATGCAGTTATACAGAACAGCACACTTGGAATATGTTCTTTTTGTAACTCTGAAAATAAGACTTTTTTTTTTTTAACTCAACAGACGCTAAGCAAATTGGTCAGTATTAGTAACTAAGACTTTGTATCCAATTTATGCAGAGAAACAGCGCTTGTCAATCACACGAAGAAATCAAAGAAAACACATAGCTCCTTTCAAGATGAATTAACAGATTACGTTAAAGTTCAGAAAGCTAGAGGTCTAGAGCCAAGAAGGTGTTTAGAAAAAGCAGAAGACAAAGAGTTTCAAGATAAAAACATTGAAAGAGAAAGTGACCTCGGTGAGGTTATATCTTCAAACTTTAAGCGTGAACAAGGCCAGCATTCCAGCCTTTTCTCAGAAACCCAGTCACCTACAAACACTGGGGAAAACAAATCGCCAAGCTGGCCATCAGCTTATGAGAAAGCACTAGAAAAGACACACAATTATCGCTATAACAAGGGCTACTGTAAAGAAGACCAGGCATCTGAGGTAGAGGTAGCCACCATCAGAGATAAAAGCTTCAGCCTGTCGGTTGCAGAATCTAAGGATGGCTACAAACCTATGCTTGCTGAAACTTCTGCCAGCTCCTACGGAAAAGAACAGAAATTTCAGATAAAACATTTTGAGGTGGAAAAATACATCAGTGAAGAGACGAAGTGTGAGAAAGAAGCCACAAAGCAGAAAAGGAAGACAAATAGTGAAGGTGCAGATTTTGGAAAAGAAAATGAGAAGCAAAAGAGAATTAAATTTGAGATAGACTTTGTAAATGAAAAGAAATCAAGACCTTACAAAGGCAACAGACTGAAAGAAAACTCTACTGAGAAAGAGAGCAAACAGCACAAAAAGGATAAAAAGAAGCCGCAGATAGATGTCAAAAGAGAAGAGGAGCTACTTTGGGATGAATCTGTCTTGGGATATTGATAAAGGTTTTGCTTAGCTTTAAGAAGTTGATTCTGTTTCTAGACTCACTTAACCATTTTGTACTGTACTGTGACTGTTGGGTTGGGTTTTTTTAAGCAAAGTTTTTGTTGCAATCTGGAAGCAAGAAAAAGCCCGTCTTCTGAAATGTTTGGGCATTAGGAAGGCATCAATTTTTAATCATCTTGCATTTACAGCAGCCATTGCAGTGATGCAGGTTTGAAAGTCTGTAATCTCTTATGGAATATATCGCAAATAAGGGTCAGTAGCTCACAGAATACTGTTGGAATTTCACCAAAATGTATAGCTTCTTTCTAATGTTAATGGTGCCTACTACTGAGGTTTCTATAATTCTTCTAGGAAAGTACATAAACTTGTCAAATAAGGGCACTACAGTGTTCCTGGCCATATATGTAACCATTTCTCTCACAGATTTAAAACAAGAATGTGAAAGGCTTTTGATTCCAGATCTTATTTGCTATTGGGGGTTTTTGGGATTTGGTTTGGTTTTTTGGTCACACAGTTCTGAGTGGAAAATGAGTCTATTAAAGATGCAACTGGTTGTCAGATATGCATTGTCTAGTAGATTTTTCTCGTTGTAATCCTTATTTTTAGTTCAATTTAAGAAACATGGAAAAGGTGCAATATGCAAAATGAATTGCTACCATGAGGGTATTTTCTGTTTCATTACTCAAAGTAATGTACATAAGAGTGAAGCTAGATTTGTGATCCAAACAATACCCTGAAAAATCAGTATCAGCTTTGTATTTCCATTTTTAAATGCCATGTCACCAGACCTTCATTGGCAATATGAATTTACATTATTGTGGTGCTGAGTACAGATGTCCTACATATGTGGAATTAACCGAGAAACTCGGACGATGGTGTTCAAGCTCTTGTCTTTCTCCCAAGACTCTCAGTTGAGACCTTCAGTGAGCCATGAACGCTGGAAATGCTCCATCCTCTACAGGGCCTTGGGCAAGGGAGGCTGCCAGAGAGGAAGAGCGCACTGTCCGCCTGCACTGTGCAGCACTGGGGTTGTGTAGAGGATTTGGAGCCTGGGTGATGGCTTACTGAAAGCCGCTGGATTGAATAAATACAGTTAAGCTCTAAAAAGTGATCGTTTAAAAGCAAAGTCATAAGACAACACTTAGCATCTCTCTTAAGGCCTTTGGGTTGCAAGAAAGCTTTTTCTGAGCCTTGATGTGGGATTTGAAAGCCATCATGCTGTTGGTTGGCACCACTTAGACTGCGCTTTCCACTGGGTTAGTCTGTTTGTAGAGGCACCTGTGCTGAGCTGCTGCTCTCTCCGTAAATCTGCCCAACTGAAATTTTCTGTTGTGGGTTATTGTGGTGTGGGATAGAGTAGAGACCAGGGCCCGCAAGCCTTGAATTCTGT
This sequence comes from Fratercula arctica, assembly GCA_947846985.1. Classification (NCBI taxonomy): domain Eukaryota; kingdom Metazoa; phylum Chordata; class Aves; order Charadriiformes; family Alcidae; genus Fratercula; species Fratercula arctica. The sequence continues at coordinate 47,308,504 of CANTUZ010000004.1, forward strand.
CTGATTTGTCTTAGTTTTAGTTTTGTGGGTATAAGAAGTAGGTTGAAAAGTCATGAAGATTATGTATCCTGCTTTATTTTTTAAGGGTTTGTGTTTTGTGGTTGATTGCAATCTTGGATTTAGATGTTTCCTGCTGCTGATAAAGTTATAAATCTGAGTAGTTAGCATCTGAGCCGTCAGGTAACTTAGTCCGTCCTCTAAAAGGCAAGCTTGCGGGGAGTCTCAGGAATGAGAAGTCAGAGGTCCATGGGGATTCAGCTTGAAGTTCAAAGTGTACATAGGGTTCTTTTTCTGGTCCCCTTTTCTAATCTCCCCTGGTCTTTGTCTCAGGTTGGTAATGCCTCTGCTTTCTTCTGGCTCTGGCTCTTTTTCCTTGCTCAGGGGTTACATGCCTTTCTGTGTCTTTCCAAGGACTCTTTCACTGGCTTTCCTTAGCCCCTGCTCATCTAATGAGGGAGTCTCAAGTCGCATTTTCTCATTATCGCTGCTTTTCTCATTATTTACTTGGGAAGAGAGAGGATTCAATCATAACTTACTTATGCTTACTGTTGGTGACAGTGGTGATATAAGCTGCTAACTGCAGGCTGCTTGTACTGTCCTGCAGTGTAACTGGGGAGGTTTTCAAGTGCTCTTTCCTATATGTATACTCTTTGCTGTGAGAATAACAGCAACACTGCAGCTTGTCTCCCATGTAAGACAAATAACGACTTTCTCTTCTCACAGGACACCTAGTTTAGCATATCTTGGGGCATTGTAAGGTCTCTTTGATATTTCTGACACTCTGACAAATAGGGTTCTGCAAATATGGCTGGTGTCTCACAATTATTAGTAAGGAGCCCTTTCTCCAATATGGTCACGTACACCTCCTTTCCTTCAGAAGTCAGTCTAAGAAAACAGGTCTAATAGACCTCCACCAGACAGAAAGGCCACAGTGTAGTACTCCGCTTGTATGCAGGGAACAGACTAACTGAAGGGAAATAAGCACGAGTTTACTTGATTTTGAAATAAGAGTTGCACTTTTGGAAGTCAGGAGAAGGAGATTGACAGCTCTGAAAATATGGTAAAAGCATGACTTGGCAGAACAAGGAGATGTTTTTGTTTTTTTCAGTGATCATTTCCAAATCTGTACGTGAACTCCAGACTCTCCTCGCCCACCCACTGGAAAGTGGTTGCACAAACTATGTAGAAAAGCCAAGTTTCTTGGTATGAAACATGAAAGATAAGATTCCAAAAGCAGTGTTCTTGCCACATTTTGATTAAACAATGATAAATCTATGATGTAAATGCTGCAAATGAGACATAGCAGATTCTCATCTAGTAGAAGTGACTTATAGCTCTAATTCAGATAAGTGATATCCAATTTTCTGAGGTCATAAATAATTATTATTGTTCGTGTGTTTTAATTGCCTCGTTTCTACCCTTTCACTTTTGTACCAATAGTTACCTGCATGCTAGACATTTTAAAATCCTAGGCACAGAGATTGATGACTTTACCCTTCTGTACATACGTCTTTTTTCACTTCTTAGTAGCAATGGAATCCACACTGTCTGTGATGAAAGCTAATTCTGCTCATCTGTTCCTCCCATTAAAAGTACCAAAGCGTTACAATTCTGATTTGAGAACAAATTAAATCACAGATCTTTCTGCCACATCTGAGGAGATGGACTTGCAGATCTGACTGGAGACCCCTTGGAGTCAATGGTGTTTTATGCAGGTACAAGGGTTTCTCTGTGAAAGCCCAGTGGCACTAAATTTGATCTGTCTCCTCTTTCAGTAAACCTGTGTGCTGCTTGGCTTTGTGAAAGAGCTGCCCTATATGAAAAAGGCAAGTTAAAACCATGTACACATAGCTGAGCACAAAAACAAGGTTAAAACTGTTGTTTAAAGCTGGACTGAGGTGAAGACTCCTATATCTGGATCAAGTACTGAATTCTTCCGAGGCCTCTTTTTTCATCTGCAAATGGTGCGGAAGGGGGGACTCTGGCAGATTTGTCCTGCCCATGATGTATCCCTGAAGCAGGTTGCTGCTGCCAGTTTCCCCTCCTTTCTCCTGAAGGTTACCATACCTGGGGCATCCTTGTGTCCCTGCATCTGCTATTCTCATTGACAGGGAAAGAGATCAGCTTAAACTCTCTGTAAGGGTAGCTGACTTTAGAGGGAGGCAAGGCCACCCTTCTGCTGGTGCAGGAATAACAAGAAATGCCTGAAAGCATTGGAGTTGCTTGTTCAGTGAACACGTAATAGAGCCTAGATGCTCACCTCTGAATGCAGCTGTGATGTTCAGTGTTCTATGAAGAGTGGCACGAATGTGCTGTTCTGCAAAATACTGACAGTTTTTTATAGTTTGTTTTCCTTTGTATGACTTTTTATACTTTGGTGTCACAACTGGCTGCAGGACGTGAAAAAATTTGTACTGAGATCCTAGTGCGAGGTCTGTCTGAAAAAAGGCCACAACCGAAACAGGACATATCTATCTGCCTCCTGTGAAGTGAGCAAAAAGTTGTTTTTGCGGTGGAAGGTTCTCATTTGAAATCTTGCGACAAAAGGGAGAACCGCTGAAGTCACCTTGCATGCCCTGAACTCGGGCTGTGGTTTCAGCGAGGCGCACTGGGAACGCTAACACCTGGCAAGTTAACCCTGCAGTTGGCCTGTGAGACATACCCTCGTCATGTCTAACCTGCTAACTTGCCCGAGCATATTTCTATAAAGATTGAGAGGCGTTCAGCTGAAATCAGTGTAAATCACCTGAATGCAATGCCTTGAGCTGCATCTCAAATTTACCACGTATCTCTGGGATCATATTACAGTGTAAAGCTGCAGTTTGAGCTAGTTAGAGGACTATTACAGTTTAATTAAGGGTTTTTTTTCCGCATAGGGTTCTTGGCCAGCACTGCCATCCAGCAGCATGGAAGCTGAGTCTTAATGGCTGCGTTTATCAGCCAGAACACCAAGATGAAAGCGCCAGGGTGAGGACTGGGAGATTTGGATTCTCTTTCCAGCCTTTCCACAAGCTTCTCCTGTGATTTACAACCTGCCAGGAACATGGTACCAGATGAGTTTTTCCAGTTGCAGCGTTTTTAGCATTAACATGTTACAGTTTCTGGCTCTTCTTCACATCCACGGGTGGAAATGGCCCAAGGGAGGAGGTTACAGCTCTGTCAGATCTGCTGGTGTCATTCCGGCTGCTTGTATTTTCAGAGTGAGGTGGTGAGCAGGTAGGCACAGTATCGTTCGAACCCAGACCAGCTGAAACCGTTCTTGACTATACCCTCAAACTGGTGACAAATGCATGTATCACAAAAATGGGTCACAAAAAATGAATAAATAGGAAACCATGAATAGGTACAGTGCCGTAAATCTTTCTGTGGGAAAGCTTTGGAAAAAGAGCAGCGGTGTTCCTCATCTCCAAATAAGCTACTGTCGTTTGTTTCAAAGAGCTTGATTTACAGTTGAAAGCAACGAAGTGCTATTTCAGCCAGTTATTTCTGGCAGAGCAAAGGTTTAGGCATTTATTCCTGTTGAACTTCAAGAAAATTCTGGTTTGATTTCAGAGAGCTACAGCAAACTGCCTGCCCAGCTTTGCTCCTGGATGCATGTTGGCAATCACTCCTGCTCCAGGGTGTAAGACTGGGGCATGGCTATAAATCTCCATTTCTACAAATGACTGACATTTCCACAAGTCCTGAACACCCGCAGGAGCCCACCTTGCACAGTGGGCCGAGTACCACTTGTCTCACAGTTGGGCTTTGTTGTAGGAGCGATATTCACCACCACCAGGCAAAAACACAGACTCTTGGGTCACAGACCTTTTCTTCTTGCACTGACAGACTCAGGTCCTTGCTATTTCACAGAATCACAGAATGGTAGGGGTTGGAAGGGACCTCTGGAGATCATCTAGTCCAACCCCTGTGCCAGAGCAGGGTCACCTAGAGCAGGTTGCACAGGAATGCATCCAGGCGGGTTTTGAATGTCTCCAGAGACGGAGACTCCACCACCTCTGTGGGCAGCCTGTTCCAGTGCTCTGCCACCCTCAGGGTAAAGAAATTCCTCCTCATGTTTAGGTGGAACTTCCTATGCTCGAGTTTGTGCCTGTTACCTCTTGTCCTGTCGCTGGGCACCACTGAAAAGAGCCTGGCCCCGTCCTCCTGACACCCACCCTTTAAGTATTTATAAGTGTTGATAAGATCCCCCCTCAGCCATCTTTTTTCCAGGCTGAAGAGACCCAAATCCCTCCGCCTTTCTTCATAAGAGAGATGTTCCAATCCCCTAATCATCTTTGTAGCCCTTTGCCGCACCCTCTCCAGCAGTTAAGTCTTCTCTACTTAAGACATGAAAGTTTGCAATAAAACCAGAATCTTAGTGGGGGGAATGTGAAAGAAGTGGTACGCTGTTGGGTTTTTTTTCTCTGAGAGCTGTGGGGAAAACTGGAAATCTCTGTGTGTGGGAGGGAGGGGAGATTTGAAAGAAACCTTAAAAATGAAGTAGGATTTCTTAGAATTAACAATGAAACCGTTCACACCAATGTTCTGAGCACTAACCTAACAAACAGTTGAAATAAAGTTGTTTTTCCCAAAGCTAAGTGTTAGGCGTTTCCAATCCATCTGCAATATAAATTATAAATTCAAGCTCCGCGGGCTGAACCACAGCTATTGATAATATCGTGCTGTATGAGAAATATACTGACTATGATACCTCTTGCTCAGAGCTAAGCTTTTTCCCTCAAAATGTTTCTTTTGGAACTGCATTACATCGGTCTCTATTGATGCTATTTCTGAGCCAGAGTGGCGAAACCTTCCCTTTTGTAGTCAGCAGAAATTATGATTTCTAGTCCTCTTTACTCCTGCGTGTCAAGTACCGTGGTGTACATACAGGTTCTCCTCGGAGCGTTCATCAAAACTATGAAGTCTGTATCCTTACATGAACTTGACTTCGTGTGCAAATGAAGTCTGTGCCTCGAGAGCACGATGGGAGAAGCTGGAGGGGCTTTTTGCATCAGCTCAGTTCTTTCTTACCCTGCCTTCAGCCTTTCTCGAGTCCATCTCTTGTGCTTAAAAAAAAAAAAAAAAAACAAAAAAAAAACAAAAAAATCACTCTGCCTTGCTCAGCTTCACCCCAGTAATGCTCCCTCTCTTGCTCTGCACTCCCCATAGTGCCGCAACACCAGGACACCGGTTGCACCGCTGTGTGGTCAGATGAGTCACCCGGGCAAGGTAGTGTGTGACCACTGAAGCGCGAGACTTCTCAGCAGCTTGCAAGATTTGGCTCTTCTGCCCGCTTCTTAGGAGTCAATAGAAGTTTGGGCGCTGTAGGTTCATGCAAGTCCAGATCAAGACACCGTGCAGGGTGCGCTCAGCTCACACGGGTTTCTCTCAGACAGCACCTGGGCTTGCCTTCACCAGCAACGCCTGCGCCTGCCGCGAGGTTCCGGGGCTGAATAGCTCATGTCAGCGATGCCCGTAATGCGGAGGCCTAAGGGCACCTTGGTGAGGCACCTTCTGCACCTGTATGGCCGGCAGCCTGCGAATTTGAGTGTGCATCAGCAGTTCCTCCACCTGTGAGCTCCTTCCCTGCTCCACGCTGTCGTGCTCAAGGTGGAAGAGGATACCCGGGAAACCATCGTGAAATCAAGACCATGATCGCAGAGTTGCATCCTACAAAGCAACATCAGACATAAAGCTTACGCCTTTACGTTTGAATAAAGTGTGGGGTTTGGGATCCCTGTGTCAATGGTCAGCACTTAGCGTTGCTGGCATTTGTGTCTGTTGAAGCGCTTACAGATCTGTGGTATTTTTTTTCAAAGCTCTCAGGATGAGCGTCTCGTCCCTGCTAAGTTATTTCATGTCACTGTGGGGGCGGGGGGGTGTCTTGCTCTCACAGCCTAAAGCCAGCAGGTGCTGCGTACTCATTTCCTTAGAATTGCCCTCAAAATGAGAGGATTGCATGGAAGGGGCTTTGTTTTAAGAAAAGCCCCTCTCAAACCTGAGGGAGAAGGTGATGCCGGCTGCTTCGCTGCCTGCCTTCTGGTTTGTTGACATCTCTTTTTATTCTTCTTTTTTCTAGCTCAGCAAATGGAGAGGTCAGACCGCAGGCACCAGCCATGCTGGTTGGGGGGGTGCTGGGGTGCCGGCCCCGGCGCTGCGCCTGCGGTGAAGGTGTTGTGCCGCCCAGCCCCAGCGGAGCCTGCAGGCTGCTGCCGAGCAGCTGCAACCCAGGGCGGGGGGGGGGGGCTCACCGGGGGCGTACAGGGGTACGTGTGCCGGCGCACAGCTTGCCTTTCATCTTCCATGCTCAGAAGAGCAAGAATCGTAGAATCACAGAATGGTTTGGGTTGGAAGGGACCTTAAAGATCATCTAGTTCCAGTTCCAACCCCCCTGCCATGGGCAGGGACACCTCCCGCTAGACCAGGCTGCTCAAAGCCCCATCCAGCCTGGCCTTGAACACTTCCAGGGATGGGGCACCCACAACCTCCCTGGGCAACCTGTTCCAGTGTTTCACCGCCCTCACAATAAAGAACTTCTGCCTAATCGCTAATCTAAATCTCACCTTTTTCAGTTTAAAACCATTGCTCCTCGTCCTATCGCTCTGCTCCCTGATAAAGAGCCCCTCCCCATCTTTCCTGTAGGTACTGGAAGGCTGCTATGAGAAGCACCAGTTGGTGAAGAAAAGGAGGTTGAGACAACACCCACAAGCTGGCATCCGTCTCGATCTCCACCGCGCAGCCTGATCCGCTCTCCAGCGCTCGTCTCATAGCTACGTCACCTTTCGTTATGATTTTACTGCCCTGGCAACTAACTGGGTTAAGATTATTGGTCAGGTTTCTGAGCAAGTGTGAAGGAAGTGCGGACGGACATACCACCGCTGATGTGGCCGTACTTTCGTCTTCATTGGTGGATGTGCTGTTGAGGCAAATAAGTCTGGGTTTTTTTTTTTTCCTTTTATTAGCAATGTTTTATAGAGTGCTCTGATGCTGTTTGCTTAGGTGAACATAAGCAGTTTTTTGTAGCATTTAATTTGTAGCATTACTGCAACATTCACTCACAGAGCAAAGATAATGGAACAGGAGCCCCCCCTGCCGCCCGAAAGGTGGATTTGTTGTGTTTATGCTTCAGAACGTGCTCATGAGGCATTTGACAAATACGAGAGACTTCAGAGTGGAGGTCAGCAAATGGAAACCTAAGCCAGTGTTGTCCAAGCAGTCTTGAAATATGTTAACAAATAAGCACCTATATCCCCTTGTAGGCTCCTCAAAAAGTGGTTTGAGCACCAAAAAGTGGTTTATTTTTGAGAACAGCTGACTACCTGCTGCTTAGTAGGGCTAAAAATCAAAGATGGCCCAACAAACTATCCAAAAAGAGATTTGGGTGCCTTGCGTTAGCCCTCCAGGTTTGAGACTTCTGATGTTTAATCAATTTAAGGGTGGCTGTGGAAATGCTGCAGTCATTAAACTATCTGATGGCACTTAACTGTTTGTTTCCTTCCTCGGGGAATCTGCAAAGCCCTCTCTCCCTCGGGCGCACTTGCTGTGTAAGCTCTGGGGCCTCATCTCTCCCCCCACTGAATGACACTTGGCTCTCCCAGGGAGGGGACTCGCTCTTTGCTGCTTCCCTCTGTCCCCAGTAATGCCTCATCCTGCCTGGGTTTCTGAAAATATTTGTGTCAGTCCTGCATCCACGGCCAAAACACATTTGTCTTGCAGAAAATACACTAAGTGCAGAGAATATTGCCATGCAAGCCTGTCCGTGTCCTTTGAATGCGTTTGAGAGGATAATACTGGAGTAATTTGCTGGAACTGCATGAAAAAGCTAAACAAAGGGCTATATTAAAATACTAATTGCATGTTGCCCACAATAGGAAACTTTTACTGCTTATTTTCCTTTCATACTGTGCTGGTGTCAACCAGGTCCTTTGTCGCTAGACAAGCCTTTCTCTGTTTGGGGGATGGAAAGGGGGACACAGGTACGGTGCGGGTGGCTCCAGCCGTGACTGGTATCCCTGCGCTGTTGGTGACCGTGCGTGGACCACTGCAGCATCCACGGGCGTGCAGGGGACACAGCCCATCTGGGCAGACAAGTTGGGAGGGCCAGGCCTGTAAGTCTGCGTCCAGCTGCACAAACAAGTTATCAGGAGACAAAACAGGGCATGGGTTTGCTGCCCGAAGGTGCACTCTTGCGCCAGGACCAGTATGAGTAGCGTACCTCAGTTTGATTGAGGGAGAAGTCACTCTGCGCACCCCCTGCGGTACAAGCCTGCGGAGAGCGGTTTCCATGAGCCGCCGACGTGCTGTAAATTCACACCATCGCTCACCTCGTCGAGCTGTGCTCTACAGCTGCTTCCTGCTCTCAGACCGGGTCGAATGGCATATCCACCATCACACATGCAGCTGTCACCGACTTCCCATGCCTCTCCGTGGAGTGAAGCCTTGCATTACTTCTGGAGATGCTGGGAAGAAAGGGAAATGTAGTTTAAAGTTTAAGGGGGATGGTTTTTCCCCCATACCTTCTAGCCTGCACAATTCCAAGTAACCTGGTGTCTTTCTGTTCTCTTTCCAGGTGCCTGTGACTCTCGTCCACTGGTGAAACTGCTGCAAGCAGCTGGGGAAGAAGGGCGTTTGATTGCCCCACGCTGTAGAAGGCCTAATTCTTGATTACACTGAATTGTGTTAGTTTTGCCAAACTCAACAGTCATGCTAATGATAGATGTCTCTCAAAATTGGAAATTGTTTCTATTGTGTTTTATTTTCAAGAAAATGAGTGAATCCCATAAGAATTCCCTGCATTTCCCTCTGAGGGATATAACTTCAGTCATTTCACCACTCCTCCGAGTAAACTAACTCCCTACTGAGTTATTCATGACCCCTTCTCAGCCAGGCTGATGTACATCTGATCGCTTCCTGAGGCTGCTGGGAGGAATAAATCAAGCGTCTCCCTTCACGCTGAGTGCTGGCACATCACAGAATTTCTCTGGGACTCTACAAAGCAGAAAAAAATCAACACAAGCCAGAAACTGTCCCACATCCCAGATGAGCTACCCAGCTTTTTAGCTCTCCTAGTAGCTCTCTCCTCATTGTGCCTCTGAGCCCTGACGCTCTTCTTTATTCTGCCTCCTAAAACTCATTTCTTCCATCCTGCCCATAGGTAATAAATCGTGATGAGCCAGGACATAGCACGCTGTGCTACATCGTCCTCTGATTGTATTACTCTGTCCCTGAGGCTTTCTCGCTCTTCCCTTCTTACTGCTCTGCTATACTGGGTTGGGTCGACAGTACATTTACAGATTGTAAGTAGTTGGGGCTCGTATCCAGCTTCTCTGTGAATCGCCTGGTGTGCTCTGGGGTGGAGTAAAACACTTGGGAGGGAAAGGAACTGAGGAGGGGGGTAGCTTGCCCAGCCACTGAGCAGGGCTGGTGATAGGAATAAAAGGTTTGTCCTCAACCGTATAGGTGTCTTATGGAGGAGTCGCAACAGGAGCACTACAGCAGACAGTCCAGTGCTGCACCGAGACTGAACCCTCCAGGGTATCAATCCACCTGCCACTACTTTTGCTTTCATGGGATTCCTTTGATGCGCAGTGGCTTACAAAATGCACGAGGTTTGAAGGACATCAGCACCGAGAGGATCTAAGCCAGATGAATCCCCTCTCTGTGAATGCGCAGGCACCTTGTAGGTGCTGGGTGAAGGAAGAGAGCTTTGCAAGGTCCTGCTCAAAGCAGGGAGCCCTGAAGGACAATCCTGAGTGACATTCACGCTTAAGAAGCAGGAAAACTGGTGTTAAGGAAGGTGGAAAGCACCTGGTAGAGGAAGGGGATAAAAGTTAGAGGTGGGAAAGAGGGAAGAGAGAGGGAGAGAAAGAGTAGGAAAAGGGGAGCCATGGCCAAGCCTTGAGCCTCAAAGACAAAGGTCACGGAGGAGAGTCACATTGGTCAAAATGCTGATGATGGGTTTGGGGAGGCAGCTCCGACAGACAGCTCTGACAGACAGACGGAAATGTGCCAGCATCTGCCCGGCCCTGCCCGAGGAGGTGTGAAATGCAGTCTTCAGGGCTTCAGAGGGAGAACAAAACAAAACAAACAAACAAAAAATATTCCAAGCTCTTTTGAATGTTCTCATGAAAATACAATGGTGTCAACTTGTTTGGGGCTGGGAAATACAAGTCTGAGCTTTTTCTGAGCAACTCGATCAAGTACAAGCCCAGCCAGGGGAAAGCTCAGGCTCAAATTCCTTCTCAATTTGATTGGAGCCAGTGTGGGATGTTCAGGGATGTTCAGGGTAGGTGTTAGGTCACTAGCCCAGGACTGGCTCTGCAGGTGACCCCATGCAGCTGCGATCCAAATCTCTCCATGTAGCACCTTTATTTCAGAGGACATGGAGACTCTCCGTGCCCTCCTGGAGTGAGGACCTGTTGTGTCCCCTGCACATGGCTGCAGGACATGCCCCAAAACTGGCAGGATCCCTGACAGTGTCAGGCAAGGCCCAACTCAGAAGCAAGCCAGGTACCCTGGGGAAATAATAGAGTATCCCTGCAGTTCCATGAGACATATCCAGAGATAAGCAGGTGGTCTGCATGGAGAACAGGCTCCTTGGGTTAAATTATGTGTTTGATACCTTCCTGTCCCTTGGAGGCTCTTTTTAGACTCTCCAGAGGACCCCAGCATTTCTGCTGTCGCCACCAAGGCTTGTTTTTACATCACTTGTTCCACTTGAATCAAAATTCCACATCTTAGCCCCTCGTTTTTCAAAACTTAATGTGGATTACTGCCACCAGGACTAGACAAGTGGGGCCAGTGACCTGCCTGCGTGGATCTTCGCAGCCCAAAGCAGAGGCAGACGGGCTGGGCTAGCTCTGAAAACGGCCTCTTCCATCTTCCCTTTGGGAACGGAGGAAAGCTGGAGCATTGCGGATGGGTTGAGGGTCTCCACGGGCCACAGCTTGCATGCTCTGCACAGGCAGACTTCCCTCCGCTCCGGAGCGCAGAGGACAGGGGCAAAACCACCAGGGAATAAATACAATTGTTTTACCCTTTTGGCTGAAAAAAAGCAGGGAAGTTTGTGTAATATCTTTTATGGGATCTACCGAAATCATTGGAAAAGGAGAAAAAGCCTCTGGCTCAAGGTCCTGCCCTGAAGCTGCACCTGAAGTCTGACGATACTGCTGCCACCATGAAAGCAGCCCTCCCTGGTTTGCCCTAAAAGGTGGGGGGGGGGGGGGGGGACACGGGACTTCGTAGTTTTGCAAACCTTCCAGACCTACATGCAAGCCTGTGCTGGCTCCGCAAAGGGCAGCAGCTCATTCCAGCTCCGGAGATGCTGCCACCGCCGCATCCAGCAGCCACACAGGGCTCTGCATTCAGCTAAAACCTGCCTGGAGATGTAGGAACCCCTTTCCCTGTGGCTATTCCATCATCCCGGGGCTAACCCCTGCTGTGCCACGCTGTCCCAGTGCGAGTTTGGGACTGAAGAGGGGATAACGTGGATTTTCTGTGGTTCCCCTACAGGCTCCCAAAACAGGTTAGAGGGGTAAAGGCTTTGTATAAAGGGGTAATTATTCACAGGGAGATTAATTCTCATCAAACACGTAAGGTGTTGGGAAGTAAGAAAGGTTCTTTAACCAAAACAACCGGGTGTTTTCTGTGAGGCTCTGTTATGGGTAAAATGAAGGGAGCAGCAGAGCGCAGAGGGGACGAGGCACCGGCCCTTTCCGGGGCAGGTGGGAGGGCTGGGGGGAGAGTTCAGCCTCCCCTGCCAAGGGTGAAGGGGGTGTTTTTTGTGGTGCTTGGAGGGGGAAAATAGGATTTCTGTGTTTTTAGACAGCGGTTTATTTATTCACATTTTCACGAGCTCAGTTATAACGTGTGCTCCTCAAAGAGAAGTGCCTTTATCAAACCCATATATTGAAGTTTCACTTTTCTTTTAAAAAAGTATGCTGCGCACATAGGGTGGTTTTTCGTGCTTCCCAGCCCAGTGTTTGTGAAAAGCGGGGTTTTTGACTCATTTCTCAAGCTAGCCCAGCAGCTGCTTGTTAGGTCAAAGGCCAGTTCTTTAACCTTTTGATTTCAGCTTGGATTGCAAAAGGCTTTTGCTTTGCTTCCCCCCACCCGCCCCCCCCTCACCCCCATTCTCAGAGAGACCAGCACCTCCGAGATGAGACCAGACATGTGGACCGGAAATGAGGTGGTTAATCTAGTTTTTGAAATTGCCGACGTTTTTAAGTTGTTTGAGACCCCCTATGTATATTTTAAGGCTCCTTCTGGATTCAGAGGCGGAGGGGCGGTGCGGGTTGGGAGAGGCAGAATGGAAGATGGGGAGCAGGTTTGTGCACCAGCGCAGAGCCCCACTCCTCAGCCCATGGCAGAAATCTTTACGTTTCAGTGAATACGCTGCAGGTAAAAAGCAAGTTGAAGGATTTTGGCCTATAAAAGGCTGGGGGGGAGGGAGGGGGGAGCGGGAACGGGAAACACACATCTTTTCTTTTTACCAGAATTGCTTTTTACCAGAGTAGCCAGAGTTGCAAGGCTGGGTACTGAGCAGCTGAGCAGGCGGCGATTGACTAGACGGTCCGTACTCTAACAGGCAAATTTTATTGAGTGCATGCACAACTACGCAAAGCAAAGCAGTGACGGCCAGGCTCCAAAAACAAGATCTCACCAATCCGTTGGCCAGACGTCCTGGGAGCCTTGGGAACCTGGAGATAGTTGCTGCAAAGTTCTATGTGGATTCAGCTCCTTTAAGTCCAAGGTGATTACAGGGTCTTTCATCCTGCTCATCTTTTATCATCTTTCCAAGTCTTTGAGGCTGGTAACACCTCTGCCATTTTCAGTGGGTGCTTTTCCATGCTCAGGCATTACATTTCCTTCTCTTTCCTTCCAAAGATACTGTCCTTGGCATTCCTTATCACCTTCTCCTCTGCTTAAGGAGTTTTAAATCACATGAGAGCAGCTTCTGCTCATTAGCGTTTGGGGACGGGAGGTTAAAAGACAAGTTACTTATGCTAAGTCTTGATTTTTTACTGTGAGGGTGATCAGACACTGGAACAGGTTTGCCCAGAGAGGTTGTGGAGTCTCCATCTGTGGAGATAGTCAAAACCCACTGGACACAGTCCTGGGCAATCTGCTCTAGGTGACCCTGCTTGAACAGGGGGGGATGGACTGGACCATCTCAAGAGGTCCCTTCCAACCTCAACCATTCTGTGATTCATGCCAGCCGCAGGCTACTTGGCCTGCCCTCCCCTCCTGGATGGCCCTCCTGTGGCAGAGGAGGCCATCCCTCACATCAAGGTCTGGTATGGCGTGTGTCCCCACCGCTCAACGCCTACTGGGTTGCAGCCAACAGCGGAGCTAAAAGTTCTTCTTGGTGGCAAACACAGAGGCCAACCCAGTCTTGCCCTTGACTATGGTAGGAGGCTCTTGGCCAGCCCCAGTCCTTTCACCTGGTTGTCAATGCAGAGTTTCACCTGCCTCATCCAGTAACAAGTTGCTACCATGGCAAAGCACAAGCAGATTTGCATTAGCAGTATAACTACAACAGGGTGCAGGAGCGCGTTGAAGATGCCGGTGGCTGTGGGGGACCAGCCGAAGAAAAATTCCCACCAGCGGTGTTCTCCCACCCTCTTAATTCGTTCCATTACTTGTTTTATAACATTGCCATCGTGATGTACAGTTATTAGGATCTTTCTGGCTTCTGCCTTAGCATTTTCTAACAGCTGCTGCAAATTTGCATGCTCTAACATTTCTTTTACAAGCGACAAATCCATACCGATGGGAGTCGGGGTTATACTACGATACAAGGTATAGTTTCTGATTAGCAACTGGCTAGTAAACACAGGCGGTTTATACACAAAATCACAGCCTCTAATAATAGCTACATTGCAAGCACACATATTTGAGTCATTAAACACAGTCTGATTATAAACTTCATTAATTTGCACGTATTCACACATCGTTCTAAAGCACACGCACCCTTTCCCTACGTACACTAATACGGTTTTATTACTGCTCTGGGGATTGATCTCAAAATGACACACCCCTTCTCTGGTGTCAAAGCAAACATCACTCGCCTTAAGGGCATCATCTTCGCATATGAATCCCAGCCCCCTTTCCAAAATGCAGGCTTCCAAATCTACCGATTGCCATTTCCCATGAGACACCCTCGCCCACATGCGGTGGTCCAGGGGGTAGACCACAGACCCGTTTGTGTTAACCCCCAGGGCCATGATGGGGTAGACCTTTTCGATGTGGGCCTCCGCCACGGTCAGGACGTGGGCGATGACTGCGTTGAGAACCTGGTCGTGGGTGAAGTTGACGAGCCTCCACCAGGCTTGGAGCTGCCGCTCCTTCTCTGTGGCCGCGTCCCACACAATCTTTCGGATCTCAGTGGGGAGGACACCGTTGTCGCCGTCTCTCAGGATACCTGCAACAACACTCTGCACCCACATCTGGGCCTGGATGCAACTAAGAGCAAGGGAGATGTTATTTTGTTCAATGCCCAGTGCTCGCAACAGCATCTGGTGGTCTTTCTCGTTTATTTGTTCCCAGGTGGGTAACACCTCTGACACAAGCCACTGCCCCATCCCAAGGCTGGCCAGGGATGAATTCAGGGGGTTGAGGAGGCCCTGCATGCCCGAGGTGACAGCCTCCAACTTGTTAGCCAAGACCTCAACGTTCATGCTGTTGAGGACTCCCATCCCGGCGCCTCCTCCTCCCAGTGCTGTGGCCAGCAAGTCTCTCCTAGCCCGGGTCCCCTGGATGGAGCGGCTGTGGAGCCATGCCAGCCAGCCGGTGTGGAGGGTGGATAGGAAGGGGGTACAGTGCGGTCTGATGGATGAAATATTAACAGTGGACAGGGACAACACCACCTTCTTCAGTGACCTGACAGGCCCGGTCAACAGCTCTTGGATGTGATTTTTCTTAACTACATAAGGGCCTATTTTGGAAACAAAGGGGCGCAAGACAGCAATGATGGTAAACTCTTTTTTAAAGCCTTCAGGGCCTCCTATCCACCACTTTCCTCCAAGCTCAAGGGACATTTCTACGGTCAGGTTTCCTCGACACCATACCTGGAGGTTTATGACCAGGTGTGGGCAGCGTCCATAATCCTGATTATACCATGAAGCCTCCGTGCCTAATTCAGATCTGTTAAGTGTTTTGCTCTCACGGAGGCAGTTTACTGGCACGACCCACTTGCCTTTAGGGGCAGCGATAGTCACGGTGGTGCCATCAATTTGCATGGGGTCAGTTACACTTTCTTGAGAGTATTTAATTTCCAGTTTTACTTGGTTGCCAACTTCAGCGTATTGGGCTGTATGCCAGGCCAAAAAGTGGCACTTTGAGATCTTAACAGCAGCAAAGGAGTGTGTCACGGTGCTAATCTTGAATTTAAAGGACAGCCCCACGCTGTTGTGGGCCCAGAGGCAAACCACAAAGACTGGCTGGACCAAAGTAAAATTGCACCAACAGTCCAATTTTTCCATGGCACAATTTTTTTTAAGATTCTTCTTAGTTTTGACTTCAGTTACAGAGATTTGAGTTGCCCGCTGGTGAGTGGATCCATTAATTACCCTGCATCCTACCTTTATTTCTTGTCCCACCTTCCCCAGCAGCTGCGGGAGTCTGTTTGTGCTATCCCAGCTCCACTCGTTTTCCAAGTACACCTCCGTCCCATGCATAACCACCGTTGACAAATTTAAGCCTTTGTTAGAATTTAAACCCATGCTTCCCGTATATTTAACGTGAGCTTGAGACCAGGGCCAATCAGTCTCAATTTTTGTGTACCTCCTAAGCCTGTGCTGGGCTGTGGCCCTTGTTTCAGGGTGCCTTTCTAAGTGGGAACGACTGACTTTTTGTCTGAGATGCTGATGGGTTGGTTGGGCATGTTGGGTGCTCAGCGCTATGCACATACCAGAAAGCAAAGCAAATCCTGCAACCAGAAATTTGAAAGCATTTTCCCCGCAGCACAAACAGGGCTGGTGATGCCACGAAGTTCGCCCTTCCCGCCGGTCACAATCGCCTTCCATTTTCCTTTATCTGCAAAACATAAGCAAGATGGGCTCTCCAGCCCCGTTAATTTCCCTTCCATGCTTTTAATTGTGAAGAATGGAGCCACTTTTCCTGCCTTTTCGCCCCCTTTCTGATTTCTACCTGGTACACGAAGGGGCTGGCCTTGTTCACAACCCTAACGGGCCCCATCCATTGTGATTCCAGCACCTGGTTCCTCTCTCTAACCCCCCGATACATTACCAGGTCCCCCATGTTCCACTCCCCAGAGCGCAGCAGCATTCCCAGCTGCTTATCCATCTTGGGGATGTTGGTCTCCTGCACTGAGGCAAGCTGGTGGTACATAGCCAGCACTGCCCTCAGCACGTCCTGGACCCACCTGTCCATCAGGACACGGGGCTGCAGTTCATCTGGTGGCTCCCCCCTTTGCCACCAGTGTCCCAGCAGCTTCAGGTCTTTTCCAGGAGGCAGCTTTTTGGGAGAAGGCGCTTGAGATGCCATGGCCGCCCGTAATGCCAGCAGGACCAGTGGGAGCTTATGATCCCAGTCTTTCTTTTGCTGTTTCACAAGCTTCCTCAATGCTGTCTTCAGTTGTTCGTTGGGCCCCTCGGCTGAGTCGGGCTTCTGGAAATGCCCTGTGATGTGAAGCTTTTGCTTAATGTCCAGGGCTTGGCATACCCCTTTCGTGACTTCTCCGATGAAGCGTTGGCCATGGGCTGAGTTGATCTCCTTTGGGATGCCCCACTGTGAGAAGACATACTCTACCAGGATCTTTGCGGTTGCACTGGCCGTGTTGTTTCGAGCTGGAAACGCTTCCACCCACTTGGTGAAGTTATCGCTGATCACCAGGCAATACCTGTTCCCCTGGGCTGTTTGGGGCAAGGGGCCAATAAACTCCAAATGCAATTTGCTCCACGGCCCGGAAATCCTCTGATGGCCCAGGAGGGCTTTGGCTGTTTTGACATCAGGATTGTTGGCCGCGCATATCAGGCAGTTGCTGACATACCTCTCCACGTCGTCTCTCATTTCGGGCCACCACCCAGCACCCTGCAGCTTCACCATGGTCTTGTCTGCCCCCAGATGCCCTTGCTCGTGAGCCAGGGCCACCAGCTCCATCCGGAGGAGTTCAGGCACCACCCAGACCGGGAAGTCCACCCCCTCCTTTCGCGCCAGGACCAGCCCCGAGACGTCCTTCCACACCTTGCACCCTTTATACTCCCTACCCTTCACTAGCTCCCAGATGCTGGGGTCTTGCGCCTGCAAGCCCAGCAGGTCCACGCTCTCACAGTTTCTGGGGCGAGCCACCAGCACAGGCCCGTTCTCTGAGGATTTGCTGGCCTTCCACATCAGCCCTTC
This sequence comes from Fratercula arctica, assembly GCA_947846985.1. Classification (NCBI taxonomy): domain Eukaryota; kingdom Metazoa; phylum Chordata; class Aves; order Charadriiformes; family Alcidae; genus Fratercula; species Fratercula arctica. The sequence continues at coordinate 47,325,847 of CANTUZ010000004.1, forward strand.
CTTCGCACCTTGCTTGGCTTTGGTGTCCACCTCCTTGTTCCACTTGGCCTCCTCCGTTCCCTTCTTGTGGGCCTTGATCTTAACGATCTGGGCCGGGTGCACCCTCCGCTCCGCCAGCCTCACAAGGTGCAGCAGCTTTTTGGCGTAGGTGATGAGATTGCCATCGGCAGACTGCATGTCCCTCTCCCTCCAGAGCGGCAGCCACTCCAGCACCGCTCGCACCACCCAACCCGAGTCTGAAAATATGGCCAGCGGCTGGTCTGCTGGCGTGTTTTCTAGGGCGACCATCACGGCCACCAGCTCGGCAGCCTGGATGGAGTGCGGCAGGCACTTCCCCTTCACCACCTCCCCAGTGCCCTGGTTGATGGCGGCATAGCCCGTGTAGGTCATCGCTTTCTCGTGGTAGTTGGACCCGCCTACAAACCACACAACATAGCCGCCCTCCTTGGCCTCCGCCAAGCTGAGGCCGCTTTCAAACAGGGGCACCTGCCGCAGCTTGGGCTCGGCTGGGGAACCCCCCGGCTCCTCCCTGTCCCTCTCTCCGCTGATTACCACCTCATAAACACAGGGGGAGGGCCCCCCCACCTCCCTGGGGACCTTGTTGTCGGTCAATGCCAGCACCCAGTTGGCCATCCTGGGGCAGCACAGGGGACCCTCCTCCCCCTTCCCCGACAAGAGGTACCTCACCGGGGCACGGGAGGTCTTCAGCAGCACCGGGGCCGACCCCACCAAGTACTCCCAGTGCTGCAGGGCCCAGGTCAAGGCTAAAACCTCCCTCTCGTAGTCGGTGAACTGCTGCTCAGTCAGCGTCAGGAGGCGTGAGGCATGGGCGATGGGGAGGAGGTGGCCACCATGCTGCTGGCCCAGGGTGGCCCGCAGCCCCCTCCCCGTGCTGGCAAGCTGCAGGACGTAGGGTCTGTCCCCCCGGGGACGTGCCAGCACAGGGGCTTGCACCACACCCTCCTTTAAGGTTTTTACCGCCTCATCCTGCTCTGGGCCCCATTCCCAGGGGGCGTCCTTCTTCAGGAGGTGGCAGAGAGGGGCAGCTTTCTCTGCATAGCCCTCAATGAACTCCCGGGAGAACCTCAGGAGAGCCAGGAAGGACCTCAGGGTAGTAGTATCGGCTGGCGCCGACACCTTCTGTATTAGCTCAACCCTCTGCTTCTCCAGAGAGCACCCTTCCTCCCCTAGGGTCACCCCCATGTAAGAGACCTCCTTCCAGCACAGCTGGGCCTTCGTGGGGCTGACCCTGAAGCCCGTCTTCTGGACAACCTCCAATACCTCCGCCAGCACCTCAAGGTTCTCCTCTTTTGTCCGGGTGTGGATGAGGACATCACCAGCGCAGGACAGCACGCTCTCCCGGTGGCTGAGCTTCTCCCACATCCTCATCACATGCATGTGGCAGATGGTGGGGGCATTGTGGAAGCCCGGGGGGACTCTGGCGAAGGCAAATTGCCGTCCTCGAAGGGTGAAACCAAACTTCTGCCAGGACTCAGGGTGTAAGGGGATAGCGAAGGACGGGCTGGTCAGGCTGAGCACCGAGAACCACTGGGATCCCTGGCAGATGGCCCCCAGGATGTCAGGGTACTTGGCCACTGCAGAGGTCCGCAGTGGGATGACACGGTTCAAGGCACCAAAGTCGACCGTCAGCCTCCATGTTTTCCCATCGGCTTTCCGCAGGGGCCACACCGGGGCATTGCTGGTGCTCTGCTGCTCCACCAGCACCCCCTGCTCTAGCAAGGTTTTGACTGTGTCCCACAAGCCATCCTCAGCCTCAGCCGGGTACTGGGGCTGCAGCTGAGGAGGGGGATCTGGCCCTTTGACTGCCACGACAGCGTCAATCTGCCCACAGTCCAGCTTGGTCCTTGCCCAGACCTGGGGGAACTGGTCCGTGACCCGTTTCACTCGGGGCTCCCACTCAGGGTGGACCAGGAGCTCAGGGGCTTTCACAGACATCACCCTGTGACTTGCTGGGATGACAGGCGCATCGCTTTGGGGGCAGTGTAGCAGTGCTTGGTTTGCAAGATCCACCACCACCCCCATCTTTGTCAGTGCAGAGATGGCTAAAATTCCCGGCTTTCCCTTTGTTTCCATTTTCCCAAATTTTTCAGACCCTTTGGCAGTCCCAATTTCAAAGGGTATGTGCCTTGTGAACGGCACTGAGGATTTTTGGCCGTTCGGCCCTGTCAATTCTATAATTTCACAGGTTTGGAAGACCCCGGCTTCGCCAGGGGCCATATTCAGAATTGAATAAGAGGCACCAGTATCAATTAACATCACTTGTCCAAGCACCCCTCCTCCAATAGTTATATCAACTATCAGACGCCCCCACGAATCGGTCTTAATCGGTGCCACAAAAAGGGGCGATGCAGGTGCCTGGCAGCCCTATTGCTGAGCCTTAGACCCCGGGTCAATCGGGTTGGAGCTGCTGTGCTTTTTGGCCTCATGCAGCAGCAGTTTGTCTAAGAGCTCCCCATCCGGCAAGCTGTCAATATCCTCCTGCTTCTCATATTTTATCAAGCGCTTCCTCATCTCAGCTGGCCAAAAGTTGGACTTCTGAAACCTCAGCCCTTGCTTGTTCTCCTTCCCTGGACCACCCTTGCCATCAGGATCTTTACGGTTGTCTCCTTGCATTTTTCTCACCCCTGCATTTTGGAAGGACATGGCTGAGGTTTTCCCTTTCTTCCCCCCCAGCATGTATCCCGGGAACGCCTGCTTTTGCAGCTCAAAATTCTGAGTCAGGATCTGCTCCAGTTCCGACAGCGGCTTTCTGGCCGCATCCCCCCCAGCGATCACCCTCAGTGGCGGGGTCAGCCCCACTACCAGTGGCTCCTTGAATTCAGGCCTGTCAAAATCAAGGGGAGAGTCCTTCGAGCCAGGCAGCCCAGTCATCTGATAGAGCATCTTCTTACGGTTAACGTAGGCATCCGGACGCTCCTCGGGGTTTTGCTTCTCCTGGTGGAAGAGCACTAAGGGGTTGACCTCTGGGAAGAACACCTTCAGCACAGCTGACTGGATGTCCCTGATGTCCTGGACATTGCCCATCTGCACGTCCCCCGGCAGTGCCGCGAAATCATCTGATTTCATGCACTTTCTCACCACATCTATCAGGTCACTCACCGAGTTGCCGCTCTGGCACCTGGGCAGCCACTGGGCCCTGGACAGCCAGTTGACGGCTGTCTCCTTTGTCAATGGCCCTAGCGTCTTCCCCAATGTTTTAAGCTGCTCGGGGCTAAACCAGAGCACAGGCCTATTGGTGTCTATGGCCTGGAGTGGGCCATGGCCAGCCGGCTCATCAGGGGGGCTCTTTTTAATTTTGGAAGCCTCCACCTCCCCTCCTTGCAGCTGGCACATCTCCTCCCGCAGAGGAGCATAGGGGGATGGCCTGGTGGGGCCGTTGGCACCCCACACGTCATCCTCATAGTCATAGTGGGGCGGGTGCGGGTCCAGGGACTCCTCCCCTTCACCATTCCCAAACCGGCTCCTCTTGCCTTGGATGGCAGCCACTATGCCCCTTGACACCCCCAGCTCCGCCTGCAGCTCCTGGATCTTGGCATGGCATACCTTATGATCGGGGCCAGTGCTCCGGTCCCGCTGGACATCCTGCAGGACCGCCCGCACCGCACTCTGGGCATCGTGGGTCTCCCCAATCAACTTCCCGACCTCCTTCTGCAGCTCCTCCGATTTCAGCTTCTCGTAGCCCAGCTTGTTCTCCAGCCGGGTGATCTCCACTGCGCTCCGCAGAGAGTCCCCGCACAAACCCTGCACCTCTGCCTGCAAGTTGTCCACCTGCATTTTGAGCTCACCCTTAGCCTGCTCCAGCGTCTGCACGTTCTCAAGAGCCTCCTTCAGCAATTTGGACAACTCCCTGCTCACCATCAACAAACCCTGCAAAGCCGCTCGCTTCTTGCACTTGTTTGTGGGTTTGGGCTTTTTGGTCTCCTCTGACCAACTCTCCCACTGCTGGCACAGCTGCTGGTACGCCTCTGGGCCCTGGAAGGCCCCCGGGGACCAAATTGGGGGCAGACATTTCTGGAGCACAAACTGCTCCAGCTTCCAGTTGCTAACAATGTCGGTCATCATAGTGAAGGGAACGAGATCCGAGATGGCTCTGTCTCAGGGCAAAGCTACCATAACACCAGCACCACCGACCCACCCGCAGAGGAAGGCTGCAACCCTGCGACCTGCCCCTCCGAAAAGTCCCCCCGGGGGGATGCCGAACCTGGTGGCAAGGGAAGGGGAAGGTGGGGATTCGTGGCCGCCGCCCAGCGGGCAGCTGCCGCCACCCGATGGCTCCCGGGAAAGGGATGGGGAAGGGACACGGGAACAGGCAAAGCAAAGCAGAGGTGTAGTAGGACCCCAATAATAAGATCTCACCAATCCTTGGCTGGATGTCCTGGCAGTCCCGGGGATCTGGAAGCAGTCGCTGCAGAGCTCAGGTGGATTCGGCAGCTTTAAGGTCAAGCTGGCTGCAGGATCTCACCCCGGTGGCTTTTTATAGCCATGGCAGGTCGTTGTTTGGGGTTGATAACACCTCTGTTTACTTCCTTGGTGTCTTTTGCTCCTGCAGGTGCAGCATCCCTCCCCGCTTTCCCAAGGACACTTTCCTCGTCTTCCCTTATCCTCTTCGGCACTGATTAGGGAAGCTGAAATCACAGGGGAGCAACTGCTCTGCCCCTTATCTATTTTGGGGGGGCCAGGATTAGTCACCGCTCACTCATGCTAACTTCTGCTTGCAGCAAGTGCCCTAAAGAGGGCGAGCTGGAGCCTGTCCCTGCAGCATCCATCCCCTCAAATTCCCTCAATGGCCTCCTCACTTGCTGCACACCCCGTTAGCACCTGGGTTTTGGGGGGAGATCACACATGGACCTCACATCTGGCACCTATAACACACACGGCCTCCCAAAACCCCTGCCTCTGAGCAGAGATCAGCTCGCTGGGGGAGGCGAGATGGCAGGAAAATTCACACAATTTGTAGTTTAGGTCCATTTTGCCTTCTGCACTTCAAAAGCAGCATTTTTTTCCATGCCACAAACCAGCCTGACGCATACTGGCATGTTCCTTGGGGGTACCTCATGACATCTCAGGAGCCTCGACCATGTCGTTGCATCAGTTGAAGTACAGCTGTAAATCTGCACCTGCAAAGGTGGATGGACAACACACACACGCGCGCGCACACACACACACACACCCCGCAACCCCCCAGCCTTGCCCTACAAACCACATCTTAGCTTGGAGCAGTTTAGAAAAGAAAATGTGACCCACTTCACTTTTTCCTTCTGCTATTACACTAAGAAAAAGATAGCACTCATCTTAGTGAAAATGCTATTATTTTCATTGCTGCTTTGCCCCTAATGAAATACTCCAGAAGTTGCACATTCCCTGGAATAAAATAATTTTAAAAAATTAAAGGAGCAAAAAAGTTTACCCACAGCTGCTTGAGTTTCCATCCAGCAGACCTTTATTTCCAGGTACTGTGGTACTGGCCCTGTTGGACCAGGATTGAGGCTGAGCAGCCCTCCCTGATCCTAGAAGTCAGCCCTTGTATCCCAGAAAGGGAACGGATTTTTTCTTATTTTTTTGGCAACCATTCCTCCAGCCTGGCATTTACAGTCCAGCTGCAATTACCTGCAATGTGGGAGTTTAGGAGAGACGAAACCCCAGCCAGCTCCTGCTTCTTGTCTGCAGACCCCTTTCTTCTAACCCAATGCTTTGCTCCAACCCCCCAAGAGCAAACACTTTGCTGTAAGAAACCCATCCTAGGGAGAAAATTAAAACTTGAAAATGTAACGGAGCTGGTGAAAACACAGGGAATTAGTCTCAGTGTGGTGAGGTACATGGGATGTGGGCTGAGAAAAAGAGGGGGTATTTCCCCTTGGGATGGGCAAGGAGGAGACCCGCAGGGCAAGCACCAAGATGAGGCAGGGAGGTTGCTGGTCTGGGGACCGGGGTGATTGTTTTTCATTTCAGAAAAAGAATAAATTCCCCCTAGAAACTGTGCAGCCAAATAACACAAATGTACCAAAATTCAGTAATTCTCCCCCCATCTTGCCCCAGCCGTGAGCCAAACGCTCGTGATGAGGAGCCATTGTACCCCAGCAAGGTCATAAACAGCTCCTGTTTGTGTTAACAGATAAGTTCAACTTACATTCTTCTTTCCTCCCTTTTTTTTCTTCCCAGGACAGCAGCTCCAAACAACGTGGGGATGGTATAAACAGCAGCTGCGCTCCTGTGTGTTTCCACGGTGGTTTTATTTTTGTTGGCGATAGGCTGCCAGACAAAGGCATCCCACCTCCAACATGCTTTCTTGTAGGAGCAACACCCCGTCCTGAGAACAGCTTGTCAGCCAGTAAATAGATGGACCACATATAAACAACAGCTTCCAAAAAAATCAAAAATTAACCTCTGTTCTAGCACACACGCTATGCTTTTACATTGCAAATATTCCTTTTTCTTTCCATAAGAGACATCCTATAGGTAAAAGCACTGCAAGGAAGCGTCTCTAAAGCTGCAATAATGGCCTGGGGAATCCTCCCTAGCCAAAATATCTACTTAGACAACCCAATGCATCTGCTTAGACAACCCAGGGTCACCGGCCTTGCAGCAGCCCAGTGTAACATGCCCTCTGTCCAATGTTGTAATGGTGACAAAAGCCACCCCTGGGAGCATTTTGGTCTTGGGCAGAAGACCAGAAGATGCTCCAGGTGACAGCAGCAGTGAGAAAAGGGAGATGAAGCCATTGCAGCAGCAAGGGACATCGGGCTCAGCTCACTAACTTCACCATGGGGATAAAGGGAAAATTCACTTGCAGTGGCATTTCTCATATTAAGCACATCCCCCTCCCCCAAAAAAGAGGTGCCTACACCCAGTTCTGGAGAGGTCCCGATTTGGGAGTGAGGGGAAAGGCAAGCAGGAGCCAAGGAGGGGAGAAGCGAGGGTTGCTGCCCCCCACACTGGGGGCTCAGCTCCAGAAACCAGCCCTTAAAAGCACTGAAATGCGTTTGAAAGCACTGAAATTGCTTTCTCCTGCCAGGAAAGAGTTAAGGAGCGATTCAGCCCACCCTATACTTTAGCAGCCGAGCCCTTGGTGGCAAGGCTTTTGGTGGTTAGCAACCTGCCTCGAGCAGGAAATGATTTTAAACAGAAATAGGGAGGGGATGTGTTACAGCACCACGGAAAAATCTGGTGCAATGTGGACCCAAAAATTGCACTGCACAAGATGCGAAATAATTTTTCCTATTCATCCGCCAACTCAAACCCCGGAGGAGGCTTCTCTGTGTCCCCATGCGAGAACATCCCCCCCCAGGAAATCTCCCCTCACCCTGGGGAGATACTGAGGCTTTGTAAGGACCATGAGTATCTGCACAATTAGGGCATAAAAGAAAACCGAACCCCGCTTGGCAGCCAAGGGGGCAGTGAATAAATAAAATTAATAAGTAATTTATGGGGTTTTTTACCCAAACATGGAAATATTGAAGGCTGATGCCAGTTCACCCCTGTAATTTCACATCACTTGTTTCACTTTCCGAATCCTAAACCCCAAGTGCTTCAAATCTCACCCTCCCAAAGACATTTCAAAGCCACTCTGATATTTTATCTATCATTTAAATATTTCTATGTGTGAGCCACGCAGTGTCGCAGCTACCAAAGCAGCAAAGTGGGGAGCCCCAGCAGAATTTCCTTACTTTTGTGGTTTTTCAGCCACTAAATTTGTTTGAGGTTTCTTGCTCTTGGCTTCAAAGTTTTCTGTGATGCCTCACGCCTCTGCTTTATGGCAATCTAGTTTGGCGTTCGGCATTTTCCAGGCCTGGAGAAAAACACCTCCTGGTAAAGATTCTACCGAAGAAAACAACCCCACGGCTCAAATTGCACCTTCTCCTTATTTTGAATGCATTTTGATCTCAACGGAGGAAAAACCAGCCAAAATTCATCTTTTCCTGCTTTTATTTTTAATGCCAAGCTCCTACATTTATCATTTTTCAATTGCACGGACCTAGATTAAAAGAAGGAGGAAAAGCTAGGTGATGAAATATGAAGAAATCATAATTAAAAATCAGTGGGGTTTTGGGTTTTTTCTTCCTAAAGGGGACTTCAGGGGGTCCCGTGGGTGCAGTGCTGGAGAAGTGTGTGGGGGTGCCACGCACACCTGGTTTGGGGGCTCGGTGCAGAAGAAGCTGCCGGGCCAAGTCTCCAGATGCTGCCACAGCAGATGCTCTTTGGCAGCCGTCAGCAAGACATCTGCGCCGAGACAGGGAAGAACCTCCTGGAGTGAAACCAGCCCTACCGCCAAGAGGTGACTGCGCGTGGAAAGGGGGAACTGGCACAAAACCCCCCCGTCGTTGACTCCACCACCATGGCCCGGCCGTGGCTCCATCTCTGCATCTGCCTCCAGATCCCAGGTAAGAGGCACATGTCTCTTAAGGGTTGAGCGCGCCTAAAATCATGCTGGAGCCTCTCCCCTACCCTGCTCCAGCACGTGGGATGCGTTGCACAACATGTGGATGATGGAAGTTTAAATATACAGGCATAGCATAGATCTACGGGATATTATTACCTATCGCCGCATAATTTTGGACAATACTCTAGCTTTTGGTCAGCTCTACACTGGTCGGGCCGTTGGACTAGATGATCGTTGTAGGTTCCTTCCAGCTGATATAGTCTGTTCTGTTGTGTTGTGTTGTGTTCTGTTCTATTCTATTCTATTCTATTCTATTCTATTCTATTCTATTCTATTCTATTCTATTTATTGTGCAATCTATAATGGTATATACACCACGGAGTTTGTTTTTACTGCACTTTCTTAGTGCAGACAGACTGTGGGAAGCTGCTGGTGGAGAAGTTAAAGTAGGAGCTACCTCCGTTGCCTGTGTAACGCAAAGATGATAACATCCCATCAAATTTTCTTCTAAATCTATCGCAGGACTGAATATTTCCCAAGGGCCACAGCTGGAATCGGTGTGTTATAAAGCCATGCTGCTTATTGCAGACAGGTTGCAGGAGGTCTGGACCGAATACATACAGTCGATGTCATGGCAAAGTGGTAGAATTACCCTTTACAGGACAGATTGTGCCATCAGTTCTTACGTGGAAAGCGTTGAGAGCTTGAAACACCCATTAAATGTATATATTAGGGTGGTGGCTCAGGTTGGTCCCCCGAGACATTGCCCAGCCTGTGTCCACAGCTGCCCAGCACCCGCGCTAGAGGCTGTCAGGACTGCGAGGTGTTTTGTTCACATTGTGTGCTGGTCATCCAGCTGCGGCACAACACAGCTGATCTGGCAGCAAATAACCTGAGGCACTTTATCAACACCTGTATACAGGTAGTAGTATCCTACAGCTCTATACAGTGGGGTCCCCCCTGAGAAAACCCCAATAAATTAGAGTTTGCTCTGCATGTGCAAAAGAAACAAGGACTGTTTTTGAGGTGCTGCCAGCGGGTCTGGCCAAGCACATGGAAACAAACCTGTCCCACCCCGATTCCCTGTGGTCCCCTGCAAGAATATACACCAGGAAAGGGAACAGGGAGGTTCTGGGGGATGAAGGTGTGACACAGCTTTTCTGCTCTGGCTCCATAGCACCTCACCCCACCGGAGCTTGACCTCTGGCTCAGAGCAGGGATGAGCGTTTTCCAGAATCCCTTCTCATTGCCTCTGATCCATCTAATATCTCTCCAACAGCTCAGCAAAAGGTTTTCATGGGGGGTTAAGTTTCCCGTGCACAGCAGAGCCGGCTCTCTGGGCAGCCAAGGGGACCCTGAAGCCACCACACCCCACGGCCGCACTTATTTCATCCCCTAAAAAAAACACGCGGGTGTTTGCCAGAGCAAAGTTTGGGAGGATTGCACTCCAAAACCTGAAAATGCTGTATTTTAGTATTAAGGAGACATTTATATTGTCGCAGCACCAGAGGATGCAGTGAAATGCTGCAGCTGCTGTGCAATGCCCGAATTTCGGCATTACAATATTAGGGCTGAAGCATGTTCGTCTCTGCAGCATGCCAGCAGCAATGGGGTCATCGCTGTGGGGCGGAGGAGGACTCTGGACCTGTGTCAGCCAGCAGAGCCCTCTCCTCTGCTTGTCCCCGTCGGGGACATGGGGGACATCGGGACCATGGGCCACAGGGATGGCTTCAGGTGTTCTTGTGGTCATGCAAACCCATTCCCACACCATGAGGCTGTTTGCAACAACTACTGTAGCAGGTTTGGGATTTTAAAGGAATAGGGACATTTTAAGGTAAAAAAGCCAAAAAAAACCCATGTTTTTTTAAGATTTTTGCAGAGCTTTAAAACACGCCTGGGAAAGAGACAGGGGAAGCGAGAGCATCCTTATCTTCAGAGGGCTGTTTTTCACTCGGTCTCAGAGTATCTGCCGCTTTGAAGGATTGTTTGCTGAACAGAAAGGATCACAAGTCACCTGTTATCCTTTTCACAAGGACACATCCTTGCTCACACGGAGACACTGCTCACATCTGCCCGGGACAAACACCACTCAGATAACTTCCACAAAAGCAGCAAAGCCCAAACAGGGCAATGTGATACCAAACCAAAGCTTTCAGCCCCACCTCTGTGCCTCACTCCCTCTCCTTTCCCAGGTCTTGAAATTCATACAAAAATAATGTTGTCTGAAAACTAATATGAAATTGACTCATTTTAAGATGCTTTTATGCTTTTTTGGTCTTTTTCTGCACCTGAGATGAAGTTTATCGGTGTTACATCTGTTAGAACAAAAATCTGGCAAAGGAGTTAAGACACTCAAAAAAAATCTGTTGAAAGATGGGTGAAGGCCCACCAAAAAATAAGAGAGAAAAGGAGGGAAGGAGAGGGGCTTCCACAGGAGCAGGTGAAGATGCCCTTCCCTGCACATAGCCCCAAGGACACCCTCAAAATCGTTCCTCCATCCCTCTCCCTGCCACTGAGCCTCCTCCTTAGATGAGTGTTTAAGGGCAAACTTTACCTTTATAACTAGGCTTGACCAGAAAATAGCTGGGGAACCCAAAAAGGCCTCTGAGGGAACATGGGCTGAGGTTCCTGATAAAGTTGCTCCTGTTTCTCGCTTACGTGATCCCCTCTTCTGTGACTGCTTGATCTTATTAAGCCCACAAAGAAAATCTGTACTTAGCATGGAAGAAAAATAATGCAAAGAAGATAGTAACTGTGTATTCCTGTCTCTTTTTTCTTAGGTTTCTGTACAAATCTACTTTTATTGCAGACTCCAGAGAATATTTTAGCCCAAACTAACAGTAAAACAGAAATCCTCTGTGAGCTGAAGGAGGAGCATGCTGGGATCTACTGGTACCGCTGGAGCCAGGAGAGGCAAAATTTCAAGTTCTTGATATTTTCCAGTTCATTGGGCAAAGCCACGTATGGCACAAACATCAGCCAGGACAAGTTTAGTGTCCATAGGGGGAGTTCCCACACCTCCTACAGCCTGCACATCAGCCACCTCCATGCATCGGACAACGGCACCTATTACTGCTCCGTCTCCCAGTCCTCCCAGCTCCTCCTGGGCAGCGGGACACATCTTGGTGTGGGTAAGCGTCACCCCCAGGGTTCTAAAATGTGCCACTGGCAGGCTGTGATGAGATCCCCTGGGTAAGGGGTTAGTAGACCCTTCCCAGTTTTGAGATGCAAGGTTGGGACTCTGGGGTTTTTCTGAAGAGACCTATGAGACCAGATAAGGCAGAAAATACAGAAAATAGCTAAATTTTAGGTGAGCTGCGTGTGACAGTGCTTTTGCCACCAGCAGTTGCTCTGCTGTGATCATGCCTTGAGCACCGTGTTGATCCTAGCGTTTTAGGGTTTCCATGGGAAGATCCTCAGCCCCTGATGTTGCGATGCGATGTGCTTTTCTCATCCCCTGTGGTTCTTCACGTGAGAAGCTGGATATGTGCCCTGCTCTGCTCCTGAGTCCTTCCCTGCCCTGATTCTTCCTTACCCTTCCTCCAAGTGAGAAGAGCAGCATCGAGGCTAGAGAACATCACCCCTCGGATCTCTGGGGAGGGTCTGACTGCAGGTTTCAAGCCTGTCCTTCACGTAAAGGATTGAAATGGGATTTATTCCTCAAAGCTCACAGCCCACTGTCACTGGGGAGCTCCAGACAGAAACCAGAGCTGCCTGCAGGTGGCATTGGGGGAGTGATGCTTTACAGACCCTGGATCGTACAGCAGCTCTTTTCAGCCCATTTTTCCCCTTGACCACAGAGCAGAAGGTGATGTAGAAAAACTGATGTGCTTGAAGTAGGATTCAGCCCTTTCTTTGCAGGCTTTTAGGGAGACAAATAACTTCTTTAACCAAGATGCAGCTATGGATGCTGGCTCTACAGCAGCCCCAGTGTCCCAGCCTTTCTGTTTTGGTTTGGTTTTTTTGGCAAATAGGCCCTGAACCTTGAGCTGGCTGAGAAATCCCTTTTGGATTCTTGCCGGCTCAAAGAAAAGCTGGTTTAAGATAAAGGAGAACTGGTTTTTATCAACTGGGCACGTATCTATATGCAAAGCGAAGCATGAAAAACAGGATTGAAATTCAGCATGATCAAGGACACTCCAATTTAAAACAAAACACCGGCAGGTGCTAGTTATTTTCTTTTTTTCCTTTTAGTACTCATGATAAAACAAATTGTCTTTAAGTGCCTTTTCTTTAAGTCTATCATCATGTAAGGGAGAAGTTGTCCAGATAAATCACAGGCACCTGATATCTCACTTTTCCTTGTAAAAGAACGGTGCTTTCCGTAGGAATTTCAATCCTGGATAGAAATGGAAAAAAACAGTTTTGAATCACCCAAAATTTTGAATAAGTGGAGTTTGAGCAGTCAGATCTACAGTTATTAAGGACATATTACTGGGATATTTTCCTGACGAACTTTACAGTGAGACGAGTGTGCTCCATTATAATTCAGATACACCATAATAAATCCTGCCCTCCTTTTATCAGAAAAAAAAAAAATAAAAAATTCAATTTTGAGCAAAGATTAGGGCAACCTGAATATAGGAAAGATCTGGGGATCCCTTAAAACCTCCCAGTGCTACTGAAATATTCTGCTACCCGTGATTTCTTGCAATGCTGATGAGATGGTGCCTGGCAGTAAATGTAGCTTAAGGAAGATTCCCTTTTCTCTTCCTTAAGCTTCTGCTGTTGTTTGCCTGGTATGTTGTTTTATTAATGCTTTTACAAGCCCTTGGTAACTTCTGTGGCCACCGAGAGGTTCAGGTCAAGCTCCTGGCCCCTCAGATGACCCAGATAAGGGGTTTCCCAGATGGGGTTAGTTTTAAAAGCCAAAATTTCCAGCCCTTCCTGCCTGCTATTTGAGATTTTCACTGCACTCAGTGCCATATTAACCATCCTCTTCCCCTCCTTATTCACCAGTTGATGTTTTGCCTCTGCCTCAGAAGACCACTCAGGCACCGCTCTCCAAAAAACCCATGTGGTGTCTAACGAAAAGAAAAGCTTCCAGCAAGAAAGGTACGGCACCAGCTTGGCTCAGGCTGCTTTGCAAAAGGGGTTTGCTGAGGTCCTGGGGGTGCCCAGGGTTCAGCTGGAGTTTGTCCTGGGGTGGGGGCAACCACAATGTGACCCTGCAGGGATGGGCATCCAGGTCTACCTAGACCCACCGCTCTGGATGGAGCTGATCTCTGCCTTTAGGAGCGGTCTCCTGGGACGTACAAGGGTTGATGGGCCAGGATGTACTTCCATTTAGCACTGCCTAAGCTCTGGTGTCCCTTGTGTGTGCAGCCCCTGCAGGTGCAGCATCCGTCCTGGAGGCATGGTGAATTCCTGTGCCAAAGATAACATCACGAAAAAGGTCATTGTGGCTCATAGCTGAGTTCCCTGCAATGCCTTCCACATAACGCATCCCTCAAGGGATACTCCAGGGTGATGGCTATGTCTCCCACCCCTCTCGAGGACCTGCTTTGCTTTACTCCTCTCCCCACTGCACCCTTCATCCCCCAAAGCTGCCGGGGCAGGATGATGCCAACTGCTGAGCTGGGGGTGAGCAGCTCCACAGCATGTCCCTTCCTGCTCTCCAGGTGCCTGCAGCCCCCTGGTCTGGGTCCCGCTGGCTGCCAGTGTCCTGATCCTCCTGCTGAGCCTGGTCCCCACCGCCCACCGCTTCTACCGTAAGCATCCTGCCAGCCCCAGGGGACAATGAGGGGTGCTGGGCCCTGGGACAGCCCGGGAATGGGATGGGGAGCTGGGAGGAGGTCCTGGGACTGACAGACACCATCTCTCCCCAGGTCTGCGGCGGAGGCTCTGGCTTCGCATCCACAGGCAGTAAATCCTACCAGCTCCCCCCACCTTGGGCAGCTACGGAGAAGCTGCCAACCCTCCCCTGTAGGGTGCTGAGCCTGAACGGGACCCCCGAAGGATGTTACAGGGGACAGATGTGGGCTTGCACTGCAAGACAGATGTTTCCTTCCTGCGATGGACCATGACTTTAATATTTTTTCTTGATGCAATGGCTGGCAAAAGGACGGGGGCGCATCCTGCAGCGTGCTGAGCACTTCTCAAAGGGCGCTGAGCAGGGTGAACACTGCATCTGGCTCTGCTCCAGGGGCACTGGGGCTGCTGTACCAAAGGGATTCAGATGGGCTGTAAAGATGCTCTGAGAGCTTCTTATCTCTCCTCTCTGTTCGCCCAAGGGACAGCACATGGGTTCTTTTGGCTTGCTCCTGCTAATGCTGGTTGATAAAACTTTGGTAATGGACACTCTGAGGGCAACATGCAGACAGCAGGGGCAGGTCTCTGTGCAGCTTGTAAAGCACCTGTACAGGCATCGTTGTTAGAAATAGTGAATATATTGCTCAGCTGTTTTGCTCCGCAGGCTGGTGTCTTGTGGTTGTACTCGGTGCGGGACATGGCTGCATGGCGAGCAAGGAGCCACAGCCTCTGCCCAAGCAAGAGTTAAAACAGAAAAACAGCTCCTGGGGGGAGCAGGTCTGGGAGGGCGTCTTGTCCCACAGGAGACTGCAAACAGCCAAGAGTGGGAGAGGAAAGTCTGACAAAGCGATGTACCCAAGGCCAAACACCTGGCGCAGCCTGAAGGCCAACACCACCTCTGATAGCAGAGGCAGCCAGGGGCTGGCCTTGAGCCCAGCAGCACGGCATAGACAGCCAGAATTACCCTGAGCGATGCCCGTGTGTGCTGAGACTGGAGCAATACCAGGGTGTACTGAGGCCCAAGCGATGCCCATGTGTGCTGAACCTCAAGCAATGCCCCTGTGTGCTGAGCCCTGAGCAACACCCGTGCATGCTGAGCCCTGAGTTATACCTGTGTGTGCTGGGCCCAAGAGGTGCTGCATGTGCTGAGCCCTGAGCGATACCCACGTGTGCTGAGCCCCAAGAGATGCTGTGTGTGCTCAGCCCTGAGCAATACCCATGTGTGCTGAGCCCTGAATGATACCCATGTGTGCTGAGCCCCGAGAGATGCTGTGTGTGCTGAGCCCCGAGAGATGCTGTGTGTGCTGAGCCCTGAGTGATACCCACGTGTGCTGAGCCCCGAGAGATGCTGTGTGTGCTGAGCCCTGAGTGATACCTGTGTGTGCTGAGCCCCGAGAGATGCTGTGTGAGCTGAGCCCTGAGCAATACCCACATGTGTTGAGCTCTGTGATGTGTGTGCTGAGCCCTGAGTGATACCCACGTGTGCTGAGCCCCGAGAGATGCTGTGTGTGCTGAGCCCCGAGCGATAACCATGTGTGCTGAGCCCCGAGAGATGCTGTGTGTGCTGAGCCCTGAGCGATACCTGTGTGTGCTGAGCCCTGAGTGATGCCCATGGGTGCTGAGCCCTGAGAGATGCTGTGTGAGCTGAGCCCTGAGCAATACCCACATGTGTTGAGCTCTGTGATGTGTGTGCTGAGCCCTGAGTGATGTTTGTGCTGAGCCCTGAGCGATACCCATGTGTGCTGAGCCCCGAGAGATGCTGTGTGTGCTGAGCCCTGAGCGATACCCATGTGTGCTGAGCCCCGAGAGATGCTGTGTGTGCTGAGCCCTGAGTGATACCCACGTGTGCTGAGCCCCGAGAGATGCTGTGTGTGCTGAGCCCTGAGAGATGCTGTGTGTGCTGAGCCCTGAGCGATACCCATGTGTGCTGAGCCCCAAGAGATGCTGTGTGTGCTGAGCCCTGAGCGATACCTGTGTGTGCTGAGCCCTGAGTGATGCCCATGGGTGCTGAGCCCTGAGCGATGCCAGAGGCAGGCTGGGTCTCCCCAGGGACGTTAACATGGCTGAGCTGCTGCCCAGAGCTGCAAGGCTGATGTGGGGCTGGAAATTCGGCGTCCTGCTGAGTGCAGGCAGTGGGCGGCTCACTCTCGGGTGCATCCCCAGCCCCCCATCTGTGCTGAAACACTGGCACCAGTGCAAGGCCGATCACCTGCAGTGACTGCAAGGGGAAGGTGGTCCAGACACCTCCTGTCCCCAGCATGGATGGGAAGGTCAGCAGCTGTTTTTGCTGCTGGGGAAGCAGCAGGGATCTTCTGTGCTGCATGTTGCATGTATCCTTACAGCTGCCCACCAGCCAAGGACTCATGTGGCTCCAGAGTCCGCAGGGCCAGGGCATACACAGGCATGGGAAGGGCTTCTGCGGGTGTACAGCGTCACAGTCACACAGCAGCATCCCTCTGGCCTTACGCTCCCTTCCCTCCCAGCCGCAGGGAGCTGCCACTCTCCACTTAAATTTTTCCAGAGGGCTTGGTCTCAGACCTGGCTGTGGGTGCTCCGTGAGATGGATGTTTCCCCTGAATGACGCAGTGATAAAGCCGGCAGTGGTGCACGCTGAGCTGCCCTTCCTGGGCTGTGATGCTCACCCAGGCGCCCAGGCAACCCCAGACCCCATCCCACCAGGGATGCTGCCTGGAGGGATCACTGAGCGTCTCTGCTTCCCACACATCATACCAGCAGCATATTTTAGCCTCTGTGAAAGCTCAAATGAACTAAACCCGCTCTTTTTCTATCCTGCAAGCAGTTGCTGCGCCAAGGTTTGCCCCAGGAGCAGATGATTTTTATGATATGTATTTTTTACAGAACAGCTATAAGGAAACCCTTTTGAAACTTCCCACAGGCAAAGGTTTATTATTTCAAAACTAGGGGTTTTCCCTCTGTCTGCAGCTGCGTTTGAAATCCCAGCTCCATTTCCCACGCTTGAGGCATCCTGACCTTAATGTCCATCCCTGCCTCACCTCTCCCACCTCTCGGCAGGCAGATGGCCTCCCATGGCCAAGCAGCTGGGGCTGGGGCTGGGCAGCAAAAGGCAAGCTGTGACCACCCCATCCTCCTCTCCCACAGGAAGGTGAGGGGCCTCAGAGATAACCCTTCCCGGTCCGGTCCTCCATCCCCAAGCTCAGGCCATCCCCACGGTGTCCGACTCTCGCTGAAACCGCCCGGGACCTTGCCTTGATAGACATCAGCCACCTGATTATCCCCACTCCAATAATACCCCTTCAAAGGATGGGGATTTAACCCTTGGGTCTCTGCCTGCCAGCGAATAACTGTAAGAGGCAACACAGAATTTTCTCAACTCTGAATTCCCCAATTTAGCTTTGTTGTTCCTTTGTAAATTGGAAAAAAAAAAAAAAAAAACCCCAGACACACAAAAAAACCCCATCATCTGCGTGCAACAAAACCAGGAGAGTACAGCAACAGTCAAGGATGCCACAAGTCCTGGTGAAACAAAGGTTTGGGCAGCTTAGCAATGGAAACAATGAAAAAATTGTAGTAATTCCTATAATCATCAACAGGGCATTTTAAGACTGTAAATCCCAGGGAGATTTTAGCAGCAGGTTTCACAACTGCGAGAGCCGGTAGCAAAAAAATCACCTCCCATTTCACAGACATTTTTCACAGAGCACATATAAGAAAGAAACAGAAACACTGATGAAAAGATGGGTTTGTGTCTCAGAAAATTAGCCCGGTCCCCCGGTCCCCTGATAATCTGCAGCTTCTTTGGTTTTCTTTTCTACCTCGTCACTGTGCTGAGAGCAGGAGGTCAGGGAGGCTGTGTTATGGCACATGGGGGAAAATGGATGCTTCCATCACGAAAACTAACGGGAAGATATTTCTGTGCATCTCTGCTAATGGCATGGTGCCCGGATCCATAGGGAGAGACATGGGTAAGGACATTGCCCCTCACAATGTCACCCCTGCAGTGATGTCCTGGCAAATGATAGTCCCTAATTTATTCCTCATTTTTTTCCAGGGATGGACCAGCCTTTTGCTGTCTCCCACTGCCACCCTTCTCCCCGCAGCAGGGAACATCTGTACCCAGAAGGGAAAATAATGGGATTTTGTATATAACCCCAAATCCTCATGTGAATGGTTAATAAATGATGTCACCTTCAATAATAAAAGCAGACACCTCCACACCCCCCCAAAAAAAAAGTGGAACAAAGACAAAAGGCTTTTGAATAGGACAAGGAGGGTTTTACAGATCTATGGGTTTAAGTACAAAGCGTTACCTACGCTGCGCCCACCGCTGTGAATCACCGGGCAAGGAATTGTAAAAGAGGTCAAAAATTACGTGTTGCAATAATCCGTTATTTTCATAATTTTGTATTCTTTTATATTCTATATTTATATTTATATTCTATATCTGTTCTATATCTATTCTATATCTGTTATATAGAACAGATATAGAATATATAGAACATAGAATATATAGGAAAAAAAGGCTACAGTTACTCTTTCAATAAACAGCGCGTGCATATCTTGAAAGCATTAAAATATTCAAGGGACAGGGAGCAGAGCAGAAATACAGGTATTTCGGGCCTTGTTGTAAATAGTCTTCATCTTTTTGTAAAATTTCTGTAAATGGATTAAAAAAAAAATGCCAGTCTTTCCAGAACATCTCAGGTGCTGATCTAATACTGGCGGTGCCCAGTTTTTCTTTATCCTTTTAATGTACCCAGACATTTTTATGTGGAGGGCCTGTGACGTTATAATACAAACAAGTAATCATAAATCGGGCACAGCTGAAAACATTCAATTGAAAACAAGCTGGTGACAAAAGATCCAAAGTTATACCTGATTTTAAAGCTCCTAAATATATAAAAATTAATTTTGCGGCATCATAAACACAGCTGAGTTGGGCACACTAATGGAGAAAGGATGAGTAACATCTCTATTAAACGATTAGACTTGAAATCCATGCAAAGGGAAAGGAGATAAGTATGTCCACGGGTGCTGTTTAAATTCCTCCCGACCTGTCTTTGGCCAGAATGCCTCTGTGCACGGTAGCTGCTTATTAATTATCTCCTCCTGGCAGGAAAAATGGATTCACAGCAGGACTTCTAGGCATCCACACCAGACTTGTTAAGTGGGAATTTCTAGATGTCTTTTTCTGCCGCAGTATAAAACCAGATACATCCCAGAAGCTGCAAAATAAAAAAAAATTAAAAAAAAATCACAATTTTTACTTGCTGTTCCCGAACCCCATTAGTGCACAGACACAGACCCGCACACACACATCCGAGCAGGGACACGGGCAATTCTCTTCCCCATCTTTCGGAAGCGTCCAAGGCATAAAAGCCCTTCTCTGCCCACAGCCCGCGCCACCTCACCTGGCTGCTGGGCTATTTCATGTATCAAACAATTTACAGAAAACTAAAATGTAGAAATATTGTGTCATATATATCGACAGTTATTTATATTGACAATTTTGTAACTATATATTATTATATATATATTATTGAATATAATTATATTATGCCATATATTATATATATTACAGTTAAATATATATAACCATATAATAGATATTCTTTTTATATATTATGTGTTAGATTTTATATATAAAATATATATGTGTTATTATATATATTGACAGTTATATAGATTGACAGATAACTATAGAAAAAAAACACTATGGAACAAAAAACTACCTTCAGGCAGCATAAGTGCTTCTTGCCTGTATTCCCCTGGACTTCACTGAATTTCATTCAATAAACCAGGGTAGTAATATATTAAATTTCTGGTTTATATAAACCAGAAATGGTTTCTTTAATATTATTGTCATTTTTATTTAATATTATTTCTGGTTATTAACTTAAATATTATTTGCTGAAATAACAAATATTTGTGTATATCAATATATCTATATTTTGTGCACTCAGGGTGAGATCTGCAGCTTCTGTGGAATTATATACAAATATTTGTTATTCCAGCATTACCTGGAACATATGTCAGACCAAATTAACACATTTGTATAAGGTTCTCCACCACCTTGCTATGGGAAAGATTGCTTTGAGTTTATACACCAGTGGTCCTTTCACAGGAAACAAAACTCTCCCCGTGCTTAAAATATTTGCAACAGGACAGGAGGTTTAATATTCCTCCCCTAGGTGTTCGGGTTTTCTGCTAAAGTCTGACTTTTCATTTAGCCTTTAAGCGTATGGAGGGGAACTGCATCACGCTTTTAAGCAGAGGAATATCGTTATTACTATTTGCACTTTCTGATCGAGTTAATAAATTAAAACCAGAGGTGGAACACTCCAAAAAATCCCGATGATGGCACCAGCATAGAATTTTTTCTCTGCCAGATACAATATTCATGTGCTGTTGCAACAAGGATCTCACATAACCAAATTATTTAGTTCATTTAACATAAAAATCCAAGAACCCCTAAGACGAGCCACCCACGGAAAGCTGCTGGCAGTCAAAATGAAAATTAAAAAACCCCAAATGGCAAAGCCCTCTACATCCTCTCTGAAAAGCTCCTTGGAGGGGTTGGGAGTCTCCTTGGCTTTTTTGGGGGTTGTGCAATGAGTAAGCGCTAAATTTCATCTTGCCCAAGCCAGACTGAACCTCTGCCTCACGCGGCAGAAAACCCAATCTTGCAGAAATCGTGGGTGTCTGCAGGCGAAGTTTTGCAACGTTGAGTTTTTCAAGGGCTTGAGTTTCGCCAGGGAACACCAAAAAAATGCCTGATTTCCCCGTGTAGAGCATGGGGAGTGATGGATGCCTCCAAAACAAAGCGATGAGCTGGTGCCAACCACTGGCACCCTGCCTGCTGTGGTCAGCCCCGTGTCCCACCTCACCCCACATCTCCTCCACCCTGCAAGCACGATGGAGCAAGCCTTACCTTGCCCAAGGTGCAAGACGCGTTGTTTTTTTCTGCTCTTCTCCTCTGCTTGTGGTTAAAATGTCCAGCCGGGAGGCTGGGCACTAAAATATGGGGTGCAACCAACCTCCCTCCCTGCAAGGCTGGTCAGGGAGGAGGGCTGTGGCTTAGGAGACATCTCTGTCCCCAGAGCTACGCGTGTGATCTCGCCCACCACATTTCCTGTTGCTCCCTCCCAGCACAGAGAGGGCTGCAAGGCCGTGCAGGCAGCACAAAACCTGCGTACTGGGCAGCTGTCTGTGGGGACAGCCCGGGCATCCTCAGAGAAGCTGGGTGTGCGCCGCTCTTCCACGTTGCGGCATTGCAGAAACCACAGCTGAGCCCCACCATAGCTGACAGCGCTTCAGGTACCACCATGGGAGGAGATGTTGGGCTACTGGGGGCCCTGCAGCCGGCTTGCAGGCAGGGTCACAGGCCGTTTGAGGCCGTTCCTCAGCAAAGCTCAAGGTGCAATTGTTGTCCAGCATAAGCATGAGGTAAATTCAGTGGTTGATGGCTCAGGCAGAGGTTCTGGGCTCTACTGACACCCAGCTATAGGGCTTCAAAACGTTGTGCCTTAACATCAGCACCCAATGCAAAATTCAAGTTGGGATAGATCCTATCAGTCCCTCCAAAAATACTGAGATAAAGTATTCCTGGGGGCTGGGATTGTACACTCCTGCCCTGAGCAACAAGCTCCAAGTGACAGTGCTGTTATTAAAATATACATCTCAAGTGGTCTCGATGCAGGAGGAAACGAGTCAGAGCAGCAGTGCAGCAGCCATTACTAAAATAAATGCCTTTCCTCAGGTTGTTCCATTTTAATCTGACTCACCCATCACTACCATAGTCAGGATAATTTTGATATAACTTAGAAACGTGGGTCACATTCCACTGCTCAGAGCCCAAGCTGATATCCCCAAGAAGATGCCAGAGGAAGGCAGCTGATGCCCTGCAAACTCCCCTTGTCCCCATACCTGGGTCCCTCCTCACCTCGCCAAAGCTGGGACACAAACTGAGCCAGCTGGCCAGGGACAAAAGTCTTTCCTGGCCGTTATCCCTCTTCCAAGAGGCATCCAGGGTGCCCTGGACTGTAAAATAGGGAAAGAAAAAACTCACCTGCCTTCTCCGCCCTCTCCCAGCACCAAAGGTGTCTTGCTCAAGGTCCCAGGTAACCACAGAATTGCTCCAATGCTCCGTGCTGGAGGGATGAAGGGGTGCGATGCACTGAGTAAAGCCATAGTGTCCTCAGTGGCGTCATTTATGCGTGGGCATGCAATGGAGGAGGTGGTGGTATACCTCCTTCTCCCTTCCCTGTGCTGCTCTTGGCTGCGAAGCAAGCAAGGGAGGGTCCCAAAGGGCTGTGGAAAGAGTCCTGTCCCACCAGGAGTAGACAAGGATGTGGACACAGGGCATGCAGGACTGGATGCTGCTGCCCTGAAGGGCTGGAGCCACGTGAAGCTCAAACTGCCTCCAACCCATCATCTTCCAGCTCCCACAACTAGAGACACAGGTTGGAAAGCCATAAGCAGTTTGCGTGTATGTATATCCTATATCCTGAATGTATGTCTCCACACCCAGAAAACAGTTTCTTTCTTTATGCGGTGGTAACCACATGAAAGAGTTGGACCCTGCCCTTTTCTCTGTGGTGCAGAGGACAGAGATGTTGGGAGAGCTATGGAGAACCACAGGATCTGTTCTTGGGATAAATGTCCTTGTTCGGGCCCAATGGCTAAGGAAGATTTAAGTGTTCTGCATTAAAGAATGAGATAATTGGAAACTTAATAGTGTTTCAGAGGAAATGAATGTGGAGTTTTGTAGCAAATGGCTTCCTTAAAATGACACATTGTAATGAGATCTCATAGTTAAGAACATAAAAATGACTGGTTTGGTTCAGAGCAAAGGTCCATCCAGACAACTATTCTGTCTCCAACACTGGCTACAAGCGGATGGCTACGGAATAATAAGGATAAGACAATCATATATGACACTTTCCCTTAATATCCAGACTATTTTTAACTAAAAAGATTTCCTGAGTCCGTTGCTATCTATTGAGTAACCCACAATAGACGTCTCTTCCAAGCATTTGTCCAGGGTCTGCATCCCCAGTGTCCTTTGCCAGGGACATCCATGGATGAAGGACGACTTCATTTGCTCTCAGCCTCACCTGCATCAGCTTCATCTGCTGCCCCTTACTTTCTGTATTGGAAAAGGCAGTGAATAATCAATCCCTCTCCACTCCGTCCCAGCTACTCACGATTCTGGAGACCTTTAGTGTATATCCACTTAAATCATGTTTTCAGGTTAAGAGTCCCAGCCCGCCCACACAAAACCCATCTCAGACCTGTGAACCTCCATTTTGCCCTTTTCTGAAGCTTTTCTGGTCCCACTACTTCTTTTTTAAGTTCCCTCTTTGAGATGAGGGGGTGAGACCAACACACAGCATTCAAGGTTTTATACAATGCATTGGACCATGAATTGACCATGGATTGGACCGTTGGACATTATGATGACAGAGCTGTGTTCTCTGTTTTGTATCCCATTTCTTTTCTACCTGCAACCATCTGACTTGCTTTTCCTGCTGGGCGCTGAATTGGTGGTTTTATGGTAGTACCTGTTTTAACCCAAATTTTCACCCCTGAATGGTGGTATTTGGCTCCTTATTTTATAGCGAAGCCACGTCTAGTTCCTTGCATGCATCACCTCACATTCACCTACTCCAAATTTCACCTGTCCTTGTGTTGCTCAGTCTCTGAAAGATCCTTCTGCAGTTCTCTATTTACAATACAGAAATGAG
This sequence comes from Fratercula arctica, assembly GCA_947846985.1. Lineage (NCBI taxonomy): Eukaryota > Metazoa > Chordata > Aves > Charadriiformes > Alcidae > Fratercula > Fratercula arctica. Next base: position 47,349,721 of record CANTUZ010000004.1, read on the forward strand.
AGTAAATTAATGTGCATAAAAATAAAGTTTGCAGGATATGTTTTAAACATGAATTGGTTTATGGCTATTGAGTCCAACACTCACAACCAGGGTGGGAGGCGGTACCTCTAGGAGAACAGGTATGGAAAGAGCAATCACACTTCACTTCACGGTAATGGTGGGGATCAGGCTGTTAAAAGTGAAACTCTTAACACCGAATTTAGTTTGTTTTGTTGATGATGGGAGAGCATTAAACCAGATGCTGCTTTTTGATGCAGCCATCTCTCCTCCCCTCTGCCTCTTTTAAACAAGGCATCGTGGCTTAGGGTTGCATCTTACAGGTCAAATTCTGCAGTGAGGGTTGGCTTTTTTTCAAGTAAATGCAAAATTGAGAAGAAATAACAAGTTGTGCAGCCAGCTAATGCTATTAATAGGACCACAAAATGGATGAAGCAAGTAATCTCAAGCAAGCATTTCCATACGGCCAGCACTGTCAGCAAGAGGGGTGGACAACCAGAAATGGGAACAATTCCTGGATTCCCCTAGCTGTAATCAGCTATGAAAATTAAAGTTCTTTCTCAAAGATATTAAGAGTAAAGATGCACAGCAATACCCTACTCTGGGAAAGTCCTCCTGCACCACAAAGATGGGCCCAGAAACTCCCTGAGGTATCTCCACCAGGCTTTCCTGCCCAAGGTCTTCAGGGAAGAAGGTCAGTGTGCAGCAAGGAAGGAGACCAGACATGACAAGTCTCTGGATTGATGGAGACAGGAGAAGTCAGCTCCCAGGACTGTGGGGATAACATCAAGTCTATGGGACCATGGAAAGGGGCTGAACTAGGAGGCCAATCGCTAAACAGTACCTCAAACCCGACAGAAATTTGATTGTGGGAATTGGAAGTGAGATAATGAGCCTAGTTCAACAATTAAAGACTACTGGAACTGCTGTTCAGACAAAAAAAAAATTATACACTGGAGCTATACAGATAGTTTTCTTAAGGAAACTCTATATTCAGTGTTAGAAAATAGGAAGATTTTCTGTAGTTCTGGACTGAATGTCTGTGGTATTTCGGAGATTGGAGCTGCAGAAAACCAACCTGTCCACTGTTAACTCCAGCTGTAGCTCTGGTGGAGTAAATTGTCACCAGTCCCCAGAAGATGCCATCACGGATTGCTGATTTACCAAATGCCTGTACAAACGAGCTCTGCAGCATCAAGGTGCGGGAAGCCTCTGCAAGGAAAACTCGTAACACATTCACATCTTCTTTTATCAAACTCTCAGCTGAGGTACCAGCAAGCATGGAGATTACGGAGATTTTCAACCCAGTGATCAGGTTGAAGGTCTACACCACGGAGAGGTGAGAGCGCAGGAGTGTTTGTGGTTTGTATGCTGTATTTTAAGGCACGTGATGTTTACCCAGAAGAGAGGGCAGTATTGGCCACTGAATTGGAAACACGCAGCTACAGTGGAAAGATAGTGTGTGAGCATCTGGTGAGTGACAGTTGCACTTGACATTCTACAAACCCCTTTAGTGCTGCAGCTTTGCAAAGAAAAGAGGGGCAGCCAGTTGCTCATAAACCACAGCTTCATTTCACACCGGAAAAGTTGCATGCTAGAGTCTCAACATTTACTTTTTTCCTCTGTTTGAAACAAAAGTTTGTGATTTGTGACTAAAATTTGAAATCTTCGTTAAAACTTTCCATTCCTCCTTAGGAAAGAGATCCTTTAAAGGTTAACAACAGGAAGAATCAGCAACGCTGAAACCAAAACAATCTAGCGTCACTGCCCGAGTTACCATCACTGATCGCTTGCAGGGATCGAGCAGCACCTGCTCATCAGCAGCAATGCTGCATCATTGCCCTGCAATGGCAAGTCCTTCTGAAGCACCACAAGGAGACACCATGGGCAGCAGAACAAGGGACCTGATAGGGCACGGTCATCTTGATGCTCCTTTTGGTCTACCAACCATCACAGTGTAATTCCCATATCCTGAGACGGGCTCCTGCTGCCAGTCATGCAATACTCTGAGACATCCATGTGATGTCTTATGTTACTGATACGACGAAGCTGAAGAGTTTCTTACCACTATGAAAAAGTGACCAAGATCCTTCCACACAACGATTAAGAAATCAATCATATCTGCAACTCAGCATCTCCTCCAGCTCTGATGCCCCAAGCTCCCTCTCAGTTCCCATGTCTTCTTTGTTAAATGGATGTAAGCAAGCACAGAGAAAATTAATCCTAAACTCACCTCCTGCCAAACCCCATTCAAAAAAGATGGACCCTTGTGGGTCTGTCTCTTCCCTGTGTGATTGTGTCTCTTCTCTCCTTGCTCCTGTCTTCTTCTGTTTAATTGTTTGACATTAATTAAATACAGACCTAGGTTGGCCTTACCATATAACGATAAACCTCAGTCACAAGTAACTGAGGTTGGAGTTCACCAGCAATCAGAGCCCTGCAACCTTAGCTAGGAGTAAAATGAAACTTATTGGTAGGTTTGGGAGAAAAAAGAAATTACATTCTACGGTCTAACCAACACGTCTGGTCTCCTGACATCTCTTATGGGATGATCTGCAGAAGTAACTGGTTGTCTGAGTTTTTTCTTCCTTAGTCATATTGTAACTGTGGCACTACAACTAACAAAACATGTTATTAATGCTAGCGTTTCACTGATTTGACTCAGGTCCTCAGTCTAATAATGACAAGTTTATTGCAAAATATCATCTAGAGGACAAACTGCCAAACCAGAGCATGCTAAAATCAAAGAAATTCCTTAATCTGATTAACCACATACTCCTCCCAGTTTTGGAGTAGGTCATCAGTACAAAACTTACATATACTGATCCAAATTATTTACACAAGTGCTGATTTTAAATTAGAGCTTTTCCAGGAGGTCCTGTTTGAGCCTGGAGGCATTCGTAATCAAATAATTGCCACTGCAACTGTTTTAGTTGTTCTTATTTGTTACTATGTGAAATAGAAACAGCTTTGTGCTAAGCAATACCTAAACACAGAAGCCAGAAAAAAAATGATCCTTGTCCCAGCTAATTTATTATTTAGGAGACATGAGATGGGGGCACAGGAAAGGGGAGGTTTTATCTGATCACACAGAGACATCTCCATCGAAGCTACACTTCCCTGGTTCCCTCTCTCTGGCCAACAAAATGTGTCCATGCTGAAAAGAGATGCGCAAGAGCCGGCTTGTGGCTATAGCTCCCCGCTGACAATAAGCTTTTGTCTTGCCTTAAAAGGCTATATTCATTAGCAGTTTCTTGCAGGCAGCAGAAAGGAATAGCTCCCCCTGAAGCTGTCTCCTGTGACTCCCCAACGTCGCCCTTGCCCAGCACAACGGGCAAGCGTCAGAAGAGACAGGGGCTGGTGGGATCTTCCGTGTAGTGGTGAGTCACAAAGCGCTTCAGCAAACGAGAGCATGAGGAGAAAAGGGAGACCTCTGAATGGTGACGCAGGGTACGAACGCGACAAAGGACACGTCATGGAAACCAGCTCAATCCGTGAGCCACAAGGACCAAGATCAAAGACACCTCTACACCCAGGAGAGGAATCTCTGGGCTCCAGTTTGGTACCCCGGAGTGATTCATAATAAAATTTACCATTAATCAGAGATAAGAGAGAAGTAAGTTGTCCCTACTAAGAAAGGCAACAGCCCTTCCCGGATGATCCTTTAATTGTATAGGTCCTCCCAGCACATCCATGACCACATCCCTGAGGACGTGCAGCACATGCTGTAGCTAAGCATCCGTGTTCTACAGCAGAGTGAGAACCTAGTCCTGACAAACATTTGATCCATCCTCATTTGCCAGCGCGTTCACTTCCATTTGAACCGTACTGAAAAATGGGGATCGGGAATTTTCCAACTTCGGTCTCGGGAGGGTCGTGCTTTTGAAATTTCATTTTCTGTCACTGATTTGTAATAGTGATGGAAGTGGGGGGCACTCACACAACAATCCCAATGGATGGCAGGAACCGGCTCACTTCAGCCTCTCAGAAAACATGAGACTCAACTGTAGCCATCTACAAGGCAGGCCTGTAGTTTCAGTTCCTTGTCTACATTCCTTCACCAGGCCATGAAGACAGGAGCTTCCCAAGAGCAGCTTATCCCCTTATAAAGGGAGGATGAATTCTACTTAGGATAAGGAGAATAAACTGCCCACTGAAACCACAAGGAGCCTACGCAAGTAGCATCACTTGATGTCTCATCTGGAGATGTCTGGAGTGCTAAGAGGTGACATTTAGCTCAAGTTTGACATTCACATTTGCTTGACAGGATTTTGAGATCCAGATCCTTGTAATGTTATTTAACTGATGAAACCTAATTTCTCTTTATTTTGCCAAAACCTGCTCTATTTCAGATAGACATCACAAGTCTCACAGCCTCATGAAGGTATGAATTTCACATATCTCAGCAGGCCTATTTCAGGTAGACATCACAAGTTTTACAGCCTCATGAAAGTATGAATTTCACACATCTCAGTAGGCCTAACAGCAGCTTTCCTCACTCACCAATGTACTTTGACGCCCAATGAAATAAACCCAGTTCCCGAAGCATTTTCCATAACTCATCTCTAAGTAGCAGCCACAACAGCAGCGGCATCAAAGCCAGCAGCACCTGGTTTCTGACATGCCCAGGAAAAGGGGGCTTTCTTTGCAAAGGAGAAATAGAAAAACCTCTCGCACAGAAAAATAACCAGCGGGAAAGCCAGGAAGTGACAACCAAAGAAATAAACAATACAGTAGCCCAGCACCTCGCCGCCTCAGAAACTGTTGCTATTGTATGTGCAAAGCTGCAGGAAGCATCACCCATATCCGTGTGCAAGTGGTCACCTGGAGGCAGCAGCAAAGGCCCTCTCCGTTGAAGCTTGCAAGGGGTTTTTTGGCAGGGCGGAAGCCCCTGTGGTTGGAGAAGAAAACCACAAGGTGCTAAAAAAAAAAGAAAAAAAAAGCATATCCCTGGGGCATGGGGCTTTTTCAGTGGGTTTCAGATCACAGACCACCTGCCTTGCACAAAGCAGCTTTTGCAGAGCAATTGCAAAGAAGAATTGCAAAGAGAACAATCGAACACCTGAAGAACTCAGCTGCGTGTCAGCAATGCATGTGCTCGGAGATCAAACACACGCATGGATATATGCCATGGAACACCCCTGTCTTGCTTGCCGAGTAATAAAATACGGTGTGCTCTGCCATCCACACAAGACCACTCAAGCACGCACAAGTGAAGGCAGCAGAGTCCCTGCCAAGAAACGCAACCTGGGCTCTGCAGCCAAAGCATGGGGCTTGTCCATGGCTTCTGCAGAGCCGGAGCTGCTGCGAACCCCCAGACGGCTGGGAGACATCAGGCTGTGGTGGCTGATCCTACCTCAGGCACGAGCATCATCACTATGCATCTCTACAGAAGTCATCGAGGCAAAATCCTTGAGGCACCGTTAAGAACCAATAACAATAAATGAACCCAAATTCTGGATTAGAACTGCATTTCTTCAGAAATCTTGGGTTTTTTCCTTTCATTTTGCCGCCAACGCCGAACACCATCTCTTTACCCAAGAGGGTCCTGATGACATCACATCCTCTCCAAAGAGCGACGCAGCCTCCCAAGTCAAGCGAGAAAGACCATCTCGGCTCCGCTGCACCGTCCCCGCGGACAGACGCCCCTAGGAGAAGATGGCCATGTCTCCTGCACTGCTCCTCGTCCTCACTCTGGGGCTCTGTGAGTATGGACACAGGGCTGTGCATCACTTTCACCAGGAGGGGCAAGTAAACCCCTTCCACTGAATCCAAGAAATTGGGCTAAATAGTTAAAGGGAAAATAAAAAGCAAATCAAAAAGGCTGACTTTGAGGTTTGCTCAGTAATTGTGGAGTTAAAGGTGGTCTTGCCTCAGCCAGCGTAGGGCAGCCAGAGGGGTGGCTGCAGCATCGCGTGCACCAGGAAGGGAGCCCTGTCACAGAAGTTGTTCTGGAGGGGAGCGGGAAGGGGGAAAAAGGGGATTTAGCAGCCAGTGGTTTTAGGGAGTCACTTCAGACAAGCTGGGAAGTGGTACCATCCCCGAGAAGGCAGCTGAAAGACAGCACCTGCCTTTAAAGCCCAAGTGGCTGATTGCTGAGCACCCACCACGCACAATCCCAGCAAGGACTCCAGTAAAACCGTCAAGTCATCCAGACAGCCCGGTCATCCCTTTCCATTTGACCTCGCACCCGGTGGGCAGGGAACAAGGTTTGCCCGGAGGGGATATGGCTCTTCCCGAGTGTTTACCACAAGGATTTCTCTCCCCAGGCTGCCCTGGGGTCCGGGGCCAGAGGCACGAGATGACGGTCAGGTTTCCTGACAGAAGCATCACACACCCCCGGGTGGGACAGCGGCTGGAGCTGGAGTGTCTGACCACCAAGGAGGACAGTGGCGCATTCTGGATCCGCCAGGACAAGGGTGGGAGCCTTCACTTCATCGTCTTCACCTCTTCCTTGTCCCGGAGCACTTTTGATGGGAACGAGAAGCAATCCACACGCTTCGAGGCAAGGAAAACCGGCAGGTCCTACTGGTTGGTAGTGAAGTCTTTCACGCGGGAGGACGAGGGGAACTATTTCTGCCTCATGAACAGCAACCAAGTGCTGTACTTCAGCCGCGGCAAGCCTGCCTTCTTCCCAGGTCAGCAACACCTCCACCCAACCTCGCTCAGCTCTGCCAAAATGCCCACCTGCATGGACAGCAGCTCCTGTCCATGCCTTTTTTAATCGGTTGCCTCTCCCACAAACCCTATTTTCCCTGCTTGCTTGCCCAAGGTCTTGTGACCAACCCACCGGTCCTCCTGCCAGAAGCTCCCTGCTTGCCATCTCTTCTCATGGTATCGCTCCTGCCCGAAGGCAAAGATGATCGGGCAGACCCAGCATCACCTGCCCATCCCCACTTCTCCATCCCATTCATGGCTCTGAAGGGATAAGACTAAAGCAAAGTCCGCCACCACTCCCTCCTTCCTCATAGGTCCCAAAAGTCCGACCAACCTCAGGATACTCAGACTTTCTGAGGGTGGTAGCAGAAAGCAAGAAATAAGGAGCCTGCAGCTCCTTATTGGGTCTTGGGAGACCCTCCTTGGGGGTGTCACCATCCAAAATGGGCTCTATGAAAGGGGCTCTGGACCTGATCCCTACACTGGCCGTAGAAGGAGCCATGCCTTGGCAGGGGTGGGAGAGAAGAAAGGCAGGAGAGCGCTATTTTACTGTATTTCCCTGTATCCTGTATTCATCCGTTTTCACTTACAGTCCTCACCACAGCAGCACCCACTGCACCGGCACCCATCACCCAGCATGGCATCACCGAAAAGGATCCCTGCCCGACGACCCCGGATCCAGGTAGCCCAGCTGCAGGGAGGGAGAGGGGAAGAGCTGAGCTCTGGTCCACTGATACCAAGGGGGACCCTGCAGGAATTTTGGGATGGGGGGAGAGGAAAAATCCCTAGAGCTTTATCAGAGTTGGTCACATGGGTACATGCAGCTGGGAGGGTTAAACTCCAACGTTTCATCCCTTGTAGGAAAGGCTAAGGATGACCTAAAAAGCACAAGGATGCCTCATGACTGGGTACATTGGGAAGAGGTGGAGGGAGAGCAGAGCCTTGGGGGCTGGTGCTGGTTTTAGCCTTGGCAGGGGAGACAAGAAAACTTTTGGCTACATGTCCTCCCTCAAGTCCTCAGGAAAATGCTGAGAGCAGCAGCACTAATGAATGCTTATCGCTGGGGATGACACCCATGCTGGGCTTGTGGACATCCCTGGTAGGGGGATGCCTTTGCAGGCCAGGGGAAGCCCTCTGCTTCATCGCCAGCCTCAATGAATGCCAGGCAGGTCCCTTGGCTCCACCACAGCTGGCCATAACACCAGTGGTGAGCATCTGGTGGACCTTTCCTCTTCTCTATTCCTGCAGAGACCAGCAAGAAGAAAGAGATTAATTTCTTCTGTGAAATCTTCATCTGGGTTCCCTTGGCAGCCGCCTGCCTCCTGCTCCTCCTCGCCCTGGCAGTCACCATCACCCTGTGTCAAAGTAAGGCTCACCCATAACCCCCCGTAGATATTCCTCTAGCCTGAAATGGCAGCCCTGTCCTTCAGGGCAATGGATCTCCTAGTTACCCCCTTTACGTAGGCACCAGATAACCAGGACACAGTCAACGCAAGAGAATCCATGTCTGTATTTTCCTTATCAGTAGGCTCAGGCTGAGAAATAATTTTCAACTTCTACACTACAAGGAAGAAAAATAGATTATAAATAGAGAAAGCTTTATCAAACTGTATTGGCTCTAACAATGGCTCTAAGGTGGCTCTACCATCCTTAAATCGGTGTATCAGAGGGTAAAAGTACCAGAACTCGAAACACTTTGACAAAATAGGATAAACATACTCCAGCACGGGGCTTGCGAATTCAAATGCTGAGGCAGCTTGAGCTGTAAGCAAACGAGCAACTTAATTACACAGATTCAGAGCCTGCTATGGCTAAAACAGTAAGGCAAAATCTCTGGGTAGGCAAAAGTCCTCTGGTGAAATTTCATGTTTGAAATGTCTTTAAACGAGCCTGACCAAGCAGTGAGTGCAAATGTATTTAAATCAATTTAACGCTCACTGAAATCAGCTTAACTTTCCGATAGCCCCAGAAGTTACATGAAACTGGCTCAGCTCATCTGCCTGGAACACCAGAGTGTTTTGCTGCTGAATTAACCTAACTAGATCCTGACCGACCCCACAGCCTGGAGCTGATGTGGGATGAATTTGCCAGCTGACCCAATTAAAAAAAAAAAAGAAATACAATTTTTCAGCATCCTTCAGCCCTGAAAAATACTGATCAGCACGTTCTGCAGTGATAGGAAGGAATGCATGGAAAAACACTGATGAGCCACAGCCAAAAATCATTCTTCTTGAGGGAAATAGCTGGCGATGCAGCCGAGCACCCAGAGTTGGTCCAAATTTCCCTCTGAAGTCATCAGGAGCCTTCCCTGCGCGCTAGGATTCCCCAGTGACCTGCAACAACGTTAACCTACAAATGCAAATGCCACATGATGATTTATTTCTGCCTTTTAACGCTGATGTGAATTACCAGAGAAAAGCCATTAGCTGCAATTAATTTCTGCAGCAGGCAGCCCGGGCCCTCAAGGACAGATTTTTACCTTGTGCTAAAATTAACGGCTGGACATTGTATTTTGCCGTATACGTTCCAAAGTAATGACGTCGATGCTAAAATGGGGAAGAGCATCGTTCAGCTTGGTTGCATGCTGCGTGGCATCATTGCCACTCGCCTGTTGTAGACATTAATTGCTGCCGATGGATTTTCAGTAACGTGCCAAAGTCGCTGGAGACAGCAAAAAAAAAACCCAAACCAAAACAAAAAAAAAAATATTCACCGTCAGCATTCCCAGGCTGACCCTGCTACTGTAACTCCCATGAAAATCCAATTCATGAAAATACTTCAGTGGGCTGCTGGGGGAAGGTGAGCTGCAGCACCGCTCGCTTGCACGGCTTTCCTCAAAAATAAGCTCGGTTTATCCGCTGTTAGTCTTACGGACGGCAAGCTGGTAGCGAACGCCAGCCCTACCTTGCTGCAGCGCTTCCTTACCGAGCTGTGACTTGGCATCTTTGAACTAAAACGCTTTCTTTTTTATTTTAGGAACCAGAAGACAAAGGTGCAGATGTAAAAGGTTAGTGAGTGACAGGTGCTGACACTTTTCTCTTCTTAAACTCAGCGGCACCTCACCCTCAAGCGATAAAGCAGGCAGGTGCCAAAAAGCGATCTAAAAATTCTCCATCCAGTGCACAGCGGATGGGAGAGGACTGTGCAATGAATTAAGGGCAAAAAAGAGATAAGATTATCTTCTCCTGTGGGGTCTGCTTTTGGGTTTTTTAAAGCAATTTAGATCACCGAGCACTGACACTGTAGTAGCTACTTAGCAGAAAGACAAGGGGTGTTTGTGGCAGCCTAAAAATTTTGTGCATCAGCCCACGTTCGTAAATTTTATCACATTTTAGTGCTCACAGTGCTCTGCTCGGCGGTGACCGTATTTCACCCCTTCCCCTCCCCGAACTGTTAATTTGATTTCATCACGGTATCTTCAGGTTGCGCCCATGGATTAGAGGCCAGTCGTTCCACCTCAAATCCCCCTCTGCACAATTTTGGACCAACACCAGCATGGCTTTATGCCTCTATTTCCCCAAGAGGCACGAAGCGACAGTAGCAGAGTGGCTGACGCAGCCTTCGAGTGACTTTCCCGCGAAACAGCAATGCGGAGATGCACAGCTTTAGGGCGAACCTATTTTGTAGGGCAGACAGGAATATTTTTTTTTTAACCCTTTTCCCTCCTGCTTCCTCAACCCACCCATCACCCTGAGGCACCGGGAAAATGCTAATTGGAGGAAGAATTGCAATTTGCCGGTTTGGGAGAAGAAATCCTTTTGACTCGGCTTCTGCAAACTTCTGCAGCCGGTTCTTTCCCTTCGCCTGCCCTGCAGGGAACCACCGCTGCAGCTTTGCAAGCCTTGTGCTGGGAGCACAGCCCAGAGGTGGGGGCAGGAGAGGGCTCGGGCCAGGCCAGCGCTGGGAGGCAAGAAAGTTTGGAACAGTATCGCCACAGGTCTATGGCCTTATGCTTCGCAAATCGAGCACCTTTTAAACCGGATAAATTAGTGTTCCTTGTCACACGTCCATGGGTTTCATAGTAAAAAAAATTAATAGTTTTTTAGTTGCCCAAATTAACACGATCACTCAGAAAGAACCTCTCTCCTCCTACGTTAAAAAAAAATGGATCCCTACAATTTTTTTTTTTTTTTTTAAAGGCAGAACACATCAGAAATCAGTGCCTGAATAATAAATAACGATGATGAAGGGAAGAGGCACCAAGTGGCAATGCTGTCTGCCCTTGGGCTGCAATCTTCCTCTGCGCATGTGGGAATACAGCTGCCCCTACAGACCCACATTTTCTTTTGCCCATCTGAAAAAGGGAAGAGCCTGTCAATTTTTTTTAGGATGGATTTTTATTATAGCTCCTGATCCTCGCCTGGCTTTCCAACAGCTAAACGATGAGGAAGAGCTCTCCCAGCCTCATTCGGGATGATGCTTGCATTCTTAACTTCTCTCAATCCCTGGTGCCAGCCCTGGGCAAAGATGTTTCATCCCTGAGGAGAAAAACACACCGCAGAGCTCTTCAGTTTTGCACCGATGGAGCAGTTGGGTTACAAAGGACAGCCTTCCTTTGGCAGCCTTATGGTTTAAGCAACTGTAACATATTTAATCTTGGATGTAGAGAGGAAATTCCTGCTGCTCTGAGCAGTTCCCAGTTGTTGAAATGAAGCTCTTTGGAAGTTAACAGTGCAATTTACCCAATTAAAAAGCGCCTCAGGATCTGGCCTGGGATTCTCGCTGGCAGCTGAAGGGTTCATTTTCCACCACAAATTAATCTTCAGTGAAAATGGGTGCCAAATCTCCAACTCATTAAACCAGCATAAAACTATCAGTTGCTGGAGACCAGTAATTTCCATCATTTTGGGAACACGCTGGTAGTCTAGAAAGCCTCCTTTCAAACCTCTCTGCAGGAAACTGGTTTGCAAGAAGAAAAAAAATTCCTTATGAACTGATAACAGCTCCCCCAACTACAAAAAAGCCCCGAGCTTTTCTTCTCATTTCAGCTCCCAGCGTTTCTGAGTGTGGAGAAAGGCTTGGTGAAGGCAGAAGTGTGCAGAAGGCAGACGCAAATTTAAAAAAAAAAAAACAAACACACACAAACACTTTGTTTTTCTTTTAATTAGTGTAACAATTGATTAGCAGTGTATCTTAAGAAAGGGGATTTAGGAACACTTTGCAGCCTGCTCTCCGGGGTCCCTGGCTGCAGGCCAAGGCTAAACAAGCTGATCAGTAGCCATACATCAATTGCCTTCTTGCTGCTTCTACGTGAAAGTAAATCAAAGCCTTTTCTCTCTCTAGGCCTGCGAATGGGAAGCCCAACACGAAACCCGTCACACCAAGCCGACACGTATGAGCATCTGCACCTTCTGGATCATCTTCTGGGAGCTGTCACTGCATACTGCTGTAGCCCCCTGGGGGCTAAGGTTTACTGTTTCCCTCTTGCTATCCGTGTTCTGCTGCTAGCCCCACTCCTACCGATTTCAGCAGTTTTGCCTGAGCAAGGAAGGTTCTGGAAAAATGGTTGGGGGGGGTGGGGGGAGAGGGTAGAAAAAAAAAAAAAAAAGGTCTTTGTCACTTCCTTTGGTTAAGCAGGACTTTTAGCCTTCCTTCTTGGGACATGTTCATCAACCACAATGAGTTCTGTTTTTTCTGCTCTGTATTTGATGTAAATATTTCCTCACTCCACTTGCACATTAAAAAGCGTTTCTAGTTGGACTTGCTAGTGTTTAGTTCTTTATTCAGTTCCCAGCCTCAAAACCGCCAAAATCCTTTGTGAAAATAATAAGTGAGGGTTTGAGGAAGACTTGGGTAAGGGAAAAGGCAGTGCTTTACACACCAGCCTGAGCTTTAAGATGCCAGAGTTCATCTTCCAGCTTACTACTGCCTAAAATGATCTAAAATTCTTTTCCCAGGGACTTGCAAGATGGGCCTGTAACACTCTCCCATCCCAGAGGGGGTGAGAAGGTGGATGAGATAAAGACTCTGAAGGTATTCCAGTATTCTTGCCAAGGGGCTGATAAAAACCTGGGGAAAAGAGAATGAAATAAACCTTTTGCTAGTCTCCTCCTCTGCAAACAAACTGAGGAGAGAAATTCAGAGAAAAACAAAGTTCTCTCAAACTTAGTTTTTTGTAATTCTTAATTTAAAAAAAAAAATTAAAAAAAAAAAAGGACAAGAGAAGTGTACCTAAACAATAGCAGGCAAATACTGAATGACAACTACGTGTATCTACACACACTATAAAGAAAAAAAAATAACAGAAAAGCCTTAACATTGAAACGTCTGTGAATTCAGACTTCAATAAGGGTGGCCTCGTTCAAACCCCAGGTGCTAAGCTGGGGTGAAGCGAGGGTCTCACCACACCTGCAGTGACAGACTCTGCCCTGTCACTGACAGGCAGCTGCATTTTGACACCACCACGAAGCAGATCCTACTCACCAACCTGTTTTGAGGCAGACTAGGTCACACTTTTAGCCCCATTTTAACATGTTAGGGTTACCTAAGTCAGTTTGATCTCATCCCTACCGTCAGTTCTAACCATGAGGATGAAAAGCGCATACTTTCCTCTCTCCTGTGAGCATCAGTTTTATTATTAGCTTGCCCTGGAGTCAACTTGTTGACTTAGTGTGAGCTAAAAGGTTTCACTTATAAAGCCTTAACTCAAAGTATTTCTGCAAAACAGTTTACAAGAGGTAGGAACATCAGTACCTCACTGGTAGTGTTCTCTTACAGCTCTTCTCTTGCTGTTCTCCATCATTTTATCCTGGGTTTTCACATTACACCTAGAGCTTTGGTCTACGTTATGCCATGTTGCTGTAACCCAGGTCGTCAGGCAATGCTCCTCCTGGTCTGGTACTAACCCCCAAACCTAAATCCTCCTCCAAGAGATTGTCTCCACACTTCCACGGTGACTTTCCAGCTCTTTTAAATGGCTTTGTAGAAAGAAGGTGAATGATCTGACTGCATGCATCTGGTGGTGTTTCCCCACAAAAGGCCACATATTATACATGGGAAGCATTTCCTTGAAAATGCAGTTTCTCTAGCACAGTAGTTGAACGTGGCATGTGACACACACCAAGACTGAATGTATAGTGCTAAACATTGAACAGAAAACTTAACAGAAGCATTTTTCTGCATTTTGCTCCCTGTAAGCTATGCTATTCTTTCAAATGGAATTATTATTTCATGATCCACAGGTTAAATATTTATTGCTAGTTCCACCGCTATGAGAGTCAATCCCGTAGTGTAAAACAGGATATGGGTATTTAAAAATCAAAAAGCATTTCAATAAGATGAACATATGTACAACAAATTCCTCACTACAGGAACTGCATGGAATCCTAATGCAGGATAAGCAGAGCAAAATAATACCCTAAGCAATGTAAAATACATATATTTGGGCATTACTAACTACTGACATTACTAATCGCAATGCTCCCCTGTGCAGTGCTGCACTGAGACATCCCCCCCCCTCCCCCCGAGTCCTGCAGCAAGATCAACAGAGCCAAAGCCCTCCTGACACCACCAAGAACTGGAAGCAGGGTATGTTTGGGGTTTGGGTTTGGTTTTTTTTCATAGCCTTCATTTACACAGGAAATAAACATCTAGAAAAAAAAATTACAACACTGACTGTTGTAATTACCATCCTCAATACAGCACAAAATCCACTGCACAGTAGGGGCTACCGATTTTTGACCTCTAGTTCAGAATCACAGAACATCATTGACCTCTTTTAACCCCAGTGCCAAACTGGGGAGGCACCGGGATGCCTCCTGTCTCCCTCTACGCACTCTTCATGCTGAACCTCAATCCTGCGCTCTGCTGGCCACGGCTTGTGTAGTGCCCCAGGGTACGCTCTGCTCAGCACAATCCTCAGGACCCAGCATCCAGGTATCACAATCCCAGATAAATACCGACCATCACACAGCTGCCTGCGGCAACTAGTATCTACTGGCTCAAGCTCTGGTTCCACAGCCAGATGCCTTAAAAGAAACCAAAGAGGAAACTTCATCCTTGAAGATAATCGGAGACTTCACTCATAAATTCATGAACCTAGCAAGTTTCCAGCAGTTTCAACACCCTGAAGAAAGGGCTTTGATCGCAATATTGCTGTCTATAGCATAATCCCTCTTTAGAGGGTATATTTCACATAAAAGAAAGCCCAGTTAACAGATAACATTACAAATTCTCCTGCCTGCCAATTTCTGGGCAATGTCATCACAGCTGTAAGCTATGAGGGCATGGCTTTTTACTGGGTATAATCAAGCTATTAAAAATACATGACCGTTCACTGAACTCTATTAGCAGCTTTCAGCTTCTTACTTGCTATCAGTCAGGCATCATCTTCAATGCTTTATCTTCATTCCTGTCCTTGCATCTCTTTAAAACATAGATCTTGCTGGTCTCATTTTGGTTCTAAGATCTGTAGGTGACCAAAGGGACGTATCACCTAAACTGCATATTAAGCTTGACTGCAAACTGCATACGAAGTATCAGTAGAAATATTATCCCTCTGTACCACTGTAAGAGATATCATCAGTTAGCAAAAACCTATTAAGGAATTAATTTTAAAAGCATATACAACTCTCCACCTGTGGACTTTCTGTGAGATACTACATGTACATGTCCAGGGACTGTTGTCCATCTCTGGATACCCAGGAGTAAAACTTGCTCATCTGCCTCTTCTTCGGTGGGCTTTTCTATTTGTGAACCACTGTGATTTAAATGTTTTCAAAATACATCAGATACACTGGACCAAAGTGCTGTGATTCAGCATTTGCTATACAAGCAGCAAAATCATGAGAAGTTTGCTTCAAACCACCAGATTGATTTCACCAAGGAACCCTCCAGCAGAGGCGGTGATGCAGCACAGCTCTCCAAAGCAAGACTGAGCTTCCTTCCATGCAGTCCTGCAATCGGTTCATCTTCCAGTTCAGGTCAGCTGTAGCCACCACCGCGTCTTGGATTCAAAGCTATAGCTCAAGAAGGCCTGTTAAGTTTTCCGTCTACATGTACAGCTGAGGAACAATATTGTTTATAATCAGTTTAATAAGACCTGTATTTTTTTCACAAGACAAACATGTACCTTTGCATCCCTACTAATAAGTTACCAATAGAAGGCAAAACACAAACCACATCTTTTGCACCAAAACCTTAATAACCAAGGTGCAAATATCAGCGCAGCAGTGAGAAGGGAAGGAGCTGACAGCAACTCCAGCCCTGCTGTAGAGGTGAATGACTGACACAGCATCAAGCTAGAAGGCACACAGACGCCTCCAGCAAATCAAGCAAGTTTGCTCCAAACTGGATGAGTTTGTGGATGTAGAGTAGCAATGACTGGGCAAGAAGCCTGGAGGACCAGCTGAGCTGGTGTCTAGAGAAGCAGCTCAAGGGCACTTGCTTCTCCATGCAGGAAGCCGTTGTTGGACAGGCCCTACAGATCTGACAGCTTTTTGCTAACAGCGTGCGTAGAAAGTTCTAGGCTATATGGTGAGGGGACTCCACTGGGTGCAGAGGCAAATGCTGGACGGTGTTAGGGGTTAACAGGAGGCAAACAAGAGTCTGAGATATAGGATTGACTTTCCAAGAGAAGTAGAAGGAATAAATTCGCTCAGAGGTTGAGGGTTACCTAATTGCAGAGTTGCTCAAAACTAATAGTGAAGCAGCCCAAAACTCTCAGAAGCTGATGGGCTAAAGGCAAACAACCTAGGAGTTAACGCTTAATGGTGGAAAGAGTAACAGCTGATTTACAATTTAAGCATAACCTCAGCTAATAAAGAAAAAAGGGTACAAGATGGTCAGTGAAAGAGCATTATGGAAGCTCAGGGAGGCATCAGATGTCCTCCACAACATACAGCAACCAGAATTTGTTGCCTTTGTTAGACACCTGCTTTTCCCGCATCCAGTGCTTCACTTACTCTGAAATATTTTCTGAGTGGTAAAGGATTTTGATGAGTTAAACTCCAGACAAATAATACAGCCAAGATAACCCCAGAAGAACCAGTAACTGGTCAGTTAGTCACTTTGTCTGTATTTGACAGACAATGTATCCCAGTGAAGGCACCTGAGCCCAACCCAGACTCCTCAGACTAATGCTGTGGTGCATGTGCTTGGAAGCCACCCCACAGAAACCATTCCCTTGCTGCTGTTTCTGCAGCATTCAAGACAGAAAAGCACAATAAGGTGAGGAAAGAGTTACAGAAATCTTGGTGAGAACAGTAAGTAGTGAAACATGACCTTCTTGTAACTAGGTTTCTTCCTTCTGATTCATTTGAAATCAAATCTATTTGACATGCAGGGTCAGCATGACCTATCCATCACTGGGTTCCATCCTGAGCTGTGCTGAATAAATTGATAAGTACAATTTTTGTCATGGGAGAACTATCACATCTGCTTGTGCTCCACGTGCCTGGAAACCTCCTGTCTAATTCAGAAACCTTGGAAAATACTGTAATTTACTCTCACTTCTGAGGGGGGAAAAAAATTGTCAGTCAAAATAGCTGTGTTTGTATATTTAGTTCCTCCCCTCGCATGCAAATCTCTCATGGATGATGCTGAAGACTTGAACTGAGACACTATTTGCATCTTCCCCATCCCTTTGTTTCTTTAGCCAAAGCAAAGGAAAACCCACAGCAAGAACTTGACACTTAGTAAGAAGGAAGACACCAATAGCAGCGTCACTCAGTCTGAAAATAAACACGAGGCAGAGGAAATGCAGGAGAAAAGAGGATATCCATTTCAAAGGCTGAATTCAGGTAAGCTCTGCTCACTCTAGTCTGCGCCATGGCAACCACCAGCTTCAGGACCGAGTCTTCGTTCCAGTCTGCACCAGAACTATGCCGTTCACCTACATTTGAAATAACCCTCTAGAAAGTGTAAAAAATTCTTAGTTATGAAGTGGAGTAGGTCCTGGGCAACACTACCAGGGATTTTGCATTTGAATACACAGATACAATTTTCCTGTAAAAAATACTACAAGTCAGCGTGATGTGAAAACACCAGTTACTGCATATAAACCCAGCAGGATTCAGTAAGAGCTTATAGTAGGCTGTAAGCAACTCCAGTTTCCGTATTTCCCTAGAGAACTCCTAATTTAATGCAAGCAGAAGTCATAAAGGAATGTTAAGTCACTCTTCTCTCACATATATACACTTTTGTAAACCAATCTTCCTTTATATATATTAGGGCTTGAATTAAATCAGAGTAGTAATGTAACACTACGTTACAGCTTTACTCACTAACAGTTGGGATGGATTAAGGACCATGAATTTCCTCCCCCTCTGCTCTGAGATAAATCAACCTGCACAGTGACAAGTACAGGAAGAAAAAACAGTCTCTTGCAGCAGGCAAACAAACCTTGCAAGGAAAATCAAACCCAGACTTACTGTGTTAAGCTTGACAAGTTGGCTCTGAGTAGTTATAACTAACTTCAAACTCAAATTTTAGCAGCAGCCATCCTGTAAAATGTTAGAAAGTATGAAAGCAACAGGATGGAGACAGGTCTAATTTAACAGGGATCAAAAGCTCTAACTCATTATTTGTAACACACAGCTTTCAGTGCAGCTTCTACACACGTCAATTGACCTGACTTACAGATAGAAGACTGAAATCAATACAGTATTTCAGCAGAGAAACACTGATTTTTAGCAGGGAAGATTTGTTTTTCAGCCATGTATACTTGCTATCTGCAGTGCTGAAGTCACTGCAGGAAAAGACCTTTGACAATTCAAAAATACTTCACAGAGCAGCTGATCGAGAGTACTAATAGGAGGTGAGGACATGAGCTTTGCGTTAATGACAGTCATAGTACTACAAAAATGGTCAATACCTTTTGAGATCAAAAAGGCTATGTACTATTTTCATTTCCTACCATCTGTTTTTAAGGTCTGATTATGTTTTATACCACCAGTCAGACTTGAAACCCCACAAGAACATATCACAACAGATTTCCAATTTAAGACGTTTACTAAAATTCAAACTCTATTAATGAGTTAATGTAACATGTCTATGAATAGACATAGAAATAACCCCACTAACAAGCCACTGCTGGAAATCATATTTATAACCATCCGTTACTTTCGGAGCACCTATAAGCTAAACCTTTTATATAAGCATGGCCAAAAAATTCTTGGCTTAAGGCCCATCTACATTATAAGCTGGAGCACTTGTTGCCGCAGAGTTGCTGTTCTGACCCATTTTGCAAAGGAAGCAGGGAAGCAGCAGCTGCAAGCCCAATGCACTATGCAGAAGTGACACAGGGATCTTGATACAGATATAAATGTGCTGAGTCTCTTCACTCTCACCACGCAGCAGTCTCATTAAAAGGCTCTTGCTGCACAAAGGGACTGGTTAAAGGCTTCACAATCTGGTCCAAAAGTGTAATAGAGACAGACCTCGGATCATGCTGTAGCTTTAAAATCAAAACCTTTTTTCTGTGGATATTCCCAAACCCTGATAGAAAAAAAATGTATGCATATCAGATGCTAACTGGAAGTATGAAAACCTCAGAGTATTAATCACTTTTCCTCATGCAAGCACTTTCTCTAGTTACCAGAAGCGCATCAGGCATTAGTAGGAGATAATTTGCATCACCTCAAAGGGCAAACTGGACACCTTTAACAACCAAAATGCAGACATATTTCACAAACGCCCAGCACAATACCCCATTACTGTAAGCAAATAAGCACTCTATAATAAACTGCTAGCATCATCTGCTGGTGGAACTTCCACACTGCAAGCAATTATTTTTAAAGTAAACATACAGACAGGTAAGAAAAGAATTGCAATTATCTGGTGAAAACAGCTGTGGAGCTATAATATGCACTATTTAAAAGGGAAAACAGGACCACTCTGTATTAAAAACATTCTAATGTGTAAGTTGAATTGGTACTCTGCTGCCATTTAATAACTGTGCCATTTTTGTCCTCTAAGCAATTGTATCAGAGGCACTATAACACTAACCAGTGTTCATACCAATGCCAAAATACCAGCAGTGTAACAGAAAGAGACATGCAGATCTTACACTTCAGGGTGATCTTGGTTTTTGGGGTGTTTTTTTTTGTTATTATTACTTTTAAATAGTCCACACGCCATTTCATTTAAATCCAAAGCATTAAGCAATTCCTCTCACAAGAAAATATTAAAAGCAATTTCCGTAAGACTAGGAAACCTACATGGAAAATAATATCCTCACCCGTTTATTGTTGATTTTACCACTTGGTAACGCGGTTGTTTTTAACTCAGTGTGAATACAATTTAAGTTTTGCAGAAAATCACACACCTGTATTTTTCACATGTATCAAACACATTTAAAATTTAAAATTTGTGTGCCTTGACTTGCTCCTCTTAATGTCTCTTTAGGGATGTCCATTGTCACTGATCCGATAGAGTCCAACTCAGTCTCTCAAGTCAGGTGACATACAGATTCAAAATGTGTAGATTTCTCAAAGACGGTCTTCTCTGTAGTGCATTGTGCTAGTGCATTCAACCAGTGTGTCAGTATTCAACCATATAAGCTTGGGTTGTTGTTTTTTTTAAACTACACAATACAGAAATGTAATTTTACATGTAGCTTTGCATGCCTTATGGCTGCTTGCCCTACTATAGGACAGTGCAATAAATACAAATATATGCACACTAGAAAAGATTTAACTGCCATGATCTACATCTCATTTATGAGTACAAATTTACCTAGTCAACAATATGACAAATTTAGCAGAAAAAGTGGCAATGGCAGTAATAGTCTACTACAAAAACAAGGCTAGAAGCAAAGTGTTCTCAAGCTACAGAAAATTTGCTACCTCCTAATATATGATGTAGGGCCCAGTTCCGCCAAGTGCAGAGTCATGATCAGTAGATTGCATCAGAACATGCTTTTCCCCATTTAACAATGAATACTTCTACAATTTATTTGGTTTTGATAACTGTTTATAAATAGCACACTATAATGACTATTAAACTATACAGCAACATGACATTTATAGCCTAATCCTGAATACAAAGTTCAAAGAACATGACTACAAAGGCCAGAGAGCAAATGTCATCGACTAAAAGCATTTCCACTTCAGAATTTATTGAATGTTCTCTTACACAAACACTTCTCGATCGTGAAATCAAAGGAACGGGATTTCCTATTCCCTCTCTGCTCCAGCAGTAATTTAGCCACACATCACCCTTATAAATTAGTGATGGATTTTAACAGGTAGCCCCTTGGGGCTATATATTTTATATACTTTATATATATGCACATTTACTTTGAATTCTATGTAAAAGTTGAAAAAATGTTTGAAAGAAAAACTCAGAATATATCACAGCTTTTTCAGCGAAAAAAATACAAATTAGTTTTATAACCACTATTCAATTTATCAAACTTTTTTTTTTCTGAAGTATTTACCTTTAATTATGTACACATTACAGGAAATAAAACTTTTTCCACAAACGTTCTCTAAGGTGATAGTTATCAATAGAATGATAGAATAATAGCGGGAATAACATGAAACCAATGGGGGTGATAAATTTCTGCTTTTAAAAAGTAAAAAGTCACCGTATAATTAAGTACAAAAACCTGCATTGAATGACAACTGCTGGTGTAGTAACTTGATCAGGTATGGAGACCAAGAGTATAGTAAAGCCCTATGGTAATAATATTTCTGTAGCATTTCCACTTGGTATGTATATACTAAATGTTGGCAAAGTTTCTGTAGCATTAGCTTATCAAACATAGGAGTCCTCAGTCTGCTGCATAAAATGGAACAAGTGTGTTTTAATTCTCCTGAAATGCACCTGAAATCCAGAGCGTCACTTACAAACTGCATAACGAAACTTTTCTTCAGAAAAATATCTGTTTGGCATCTCCAGGGCTCTGTTCCATTGGACAATAGGGGCATTTTAATCTGAGGACAAAGACAACGCGTTAGAATCGTGGCAATGTGCAACAACTGAGCATTAAGCTTTCTCATCAGTTACAAAGGTATCAAGTTTGCAGTGATAGCCCTTTCTCTTCCCCTCCAGCAGCATGAAACGAGCGTACCCTTAAGCCATAATACTTTACTTGGCTCCATTAAAAGTCCTTTAGCTGAGAGAGACCTTATCATGCTTTTTCTTCTAATTATATTCTTTCTTACCTCTCGCCCACACATCCCTGAATTATTAAATACCAAGAGATTACTCTTCATGATTAATCTATTATTTCTACTTCTGGATTAGTTTGCTGCATTTCAGTCATTCTAAATAGGCTGGTAGCTTTCCTTTTGACTTCATCAGCATCCAGTGCATTTTACTCTCTGGTTCCCAAAACGCTGTGATTTTATGGTGCGCTTAGATCAGCTCCTGCAGGCTCTGGCTAAAGAGGTCAGCTTGGCCTTCCTGCTGAGGTCTCCCCACCGATACAGTTCCACCTGGTTACAATATTTCTTCTAGCATTGATTCATTTTTCCCCACCTCTAAATTTGGGCCTTTCATCCCCCCCTCCCGTCCCGAGTTAATATTGTCAGAGCTGTGCTGTCACTAAAGCTGATCAATGAAAGCATCAGGAATGAGTGACTGGGGACAGGAATAGCATAGCAGTAAGTTTACTGGCTTAAAATGGCTAAGTCACCCATGAAGGCATACCTTCAGGTTTTTCGAGCAGGGCAAAGAATGCAAATATCACTCGATGTTTTCATTCATCGCTTATTTTCACACTGGATTTCGCAAAACCACTTATGGCTTTAAATTAAGCTGACGGCCTCCACAGATGCTGCATATATTCAATCCAAATTACCATTGGTTCTTCCTCAAGAAAATCTGTATAGCTCTCTCCCTCCCATTTCCTCCATCCCAAAAGCCTGTAGGCACACCACTGATATCTAAGGAAGAGTATTTCCATAGCAATAACTCAACTACGTGATCAACTACTAAGCCATATTTCCCCAAAGGTTTACTTTCATTTTTTAAGGGATGTTTCATGCATTAATAACCTTGCTCCCAAGGAAAAACTGTGTGTGTAAAGCCTTCATTTTGAATTTAAGACAACGCAATGGTACTTAGAACTTGGAAAATTATTCCGTTCATTGCATTCCTTTGTGTAACCTCACTTGCTACAACATCAGAGGGCTTGTTATGCCTTTCTCCAGTGCACCAAGCTGGTTTATCTGGTTTCTAACTCATTCTTTAAGATTAACAAGCTTCCACCAATTATGTTCTCCCAAAACACACTATTCTATTCTTAAGATTTGCCTTTGTCTATATGTTGGCTTGAAATAAAAGTATGGTACTTACTTGCTGCCATTAAACATTTTATTCAAAGCATCTCTTGATATAATATGACCACAGACTAATTTCATAGGTGGATTATTATCTGTTGTTTGCTGACGAAGAATGGGACAGGCAAATATTGAGTGATACCAGCACTTTTTACCAAGGTCCACTTCAATCTGTGAAAGAAATTAACAAAACAATTTATCTTGGGAAACTACATTTCCAGCAATTATCCCTTTTAGGTCATGGCCCTTACTTAATGGATTTCACAATTCAACTGTGAAGGCAGCAAAAGCCATTGTGTGGATGCCTGGCAATTTCCCAGCCAAAAATACTTAATTGTGATCTTAAAATGGTGATTTACATTGCTTCTTCCCCAACAAAGCAGAGCATTCTGCCAAAGGACAAGTGCGTATTTTAGTGTAGATCTATGCCCTGGCAGAAAAACTGAGCTGACCACCCAGCAAGACTTTCTGTATTTCCTAGCCACTGATTTCCAAAGCTGTTTAGATAATAGATCTCATCTGTGTGTGATGACGGAAATACACAGAGAAGAGAAAACCCCTTGGATTGATTATGTTAATGTTCTGCAGCTTCTTGAAAGACTCTCCCTACACCCACCTGTCCTGTCAATAATAAAGTGTATCAGAATCATTTATTTTGACTACCAACACCAAAGACACTCATACAGCACAACTCTTGCTATCAGGACCAGATGAGTTCAGAAAGGGATACCTCACAGAGAAGAATGGGTCTATGACTTCAGGAATCGATTGAGAACTGCAAAAATCACAGCTTCTCTACCTGAAGCTCCTGTCTCTGACCAGTCCTCAGTTCTGACAGGTTTAACCTTCAACAAAATCTGACAATATAACCTTTTCACGCTACTTAATGTCTGTCTTTGGACAATGAAAATAAAGCTTCCCATCCCCATGCTGCCTTAGCAGTACACACCCAGAGACCCTTAGGTTTAGAAAATGCAAGGAGGCATATATGTATTATTAAGTGATCTGCATCTGACAGCAATCTTTTCCCAAATGATGCCTA
This sequence comes from Fratercula arctica, assembly GCA_947846985.1. Classification (NCBI taxonomy): domain Eukaryota; kingdom Metazoa; phylum Chordata; class Aves; order Charadriiformes; family Alcidae; genus Fratercula; species Fratercula arctica. The sequence goes on from CANTUZ010000004.1 coordinate 47,373,643, forward strand.
GCTAATTATTCCTGTCTGGATGGCAGGGCACAAATCTGTCACACTCAGACGTTACACTCTCAGTGTTACAGAAAACATAGCTGGGAGAAACTCAACACACGTACTTACACTATAAATGAAGCTCTTCCAGCTCCAATCAAAGAGGCTGAACTCAGTTCATGCCCAGATTGCACTAAATAGGTTTTCTTTCCAAGTCAGGAGCAGGCCACTAGAGAGCTGCACACTCCTGGTAACCTAAGAGCTATAACAGGAAACTGGGGTTTCACAACTGAACTTCATTTCAACTGATACAAACAAGTTGTGCTGGAAGCATAATGCACTGGATCCCAATTCCATTCCCGTGTCCCCAGATGTAGCGCTAATTCTTTTATCTCCTAACTGCCTGATAAAGAGTCAGTGCAAAGCAACCCATGGACAGAGCTCAAGCCTAGCTAGAGGAAGTTAATGTTTCTCAGTGGGATGCAATTCCTTTCCAGGTACATAGAAACACCTCCTATGTTCAGTGTAAGGCTAAGTAGAAGGTGAAAGCATCTGTTTTGTTAAGGAGATTTGTTCAAAGATCTTTTCAATTCAAAAAGGCAATAAAAAGTGAAGAAGGGAGCAACACACAAAACTGAGAGATACAAACTTGACAGACAAACGTAATGGAGACGATAACGAGAAACAACCTTGTCAGTCACACTGATAGGTCATTGAGAAACTGCAACCAAACCTGCACTTTGCAACAGGTAAGAATACAAACCTGAGGGTCTCAGAGGAGAGGGGGTCAGTAGAACTATACAAACTGCAGGAGGAATGTGTACAGGTGTACAGGAAGGGAATTGAGGAGGAATGTCCAGAAAGGGGTACAAAATGGGGCAGAAGGGCCATGCCAGTATTTGAGTGCCCATGAACAAGCATTTAGCAGGGCCTGTTGCAATAAGACATGGGGTAATGCTCTTAAACTAAAAAGGGGTAGATTTAGACTACATAGAAAGAAAGAAGAAATTTTGTACAAAGAGGGTGGTGAAACACTGGCACAGGTTGCCCAGAGAGGCTGCAGATGCCCCATCCCTGGAAACATCGAAGGTCAGGCTGGACGGGCTCTGAGCAACCTGATCTAGTTGAGGATGTCCCCGCTCATCACAGGAGAGTTGGACTAGATGACCTTTAAAGGTCCCTTCCACTCCAAACTATTCTATGATTCTATCAGAGTGGTGCATGTGTGCTTTCACCAGTGAATTTCAATCTTTACCAGACAAAGAGGAGGAAGGGATCTTGGCTGCCTATACTTAATGTTTTATGCAAGTCCTGTATGTGGGTGCTGTTGAAGGCAGCGCCCTGTCTGTGGCAGCCTGTGTAGCCGGTCCTATCAGTGTCCTTTGTGTGCGTGCGTGGGTAGGCATCTGCGATCCATGCTCAGCTTCGCTACTGGCTGAACCTACAAACAGGAAAGCAGCAGGTACGTCCATTGGCCCGGGACGGAAACCCCCAGGTCTCTGTACAGTAGGAAGCTCCAAGCCCCAGACCTGCTGGAGACAGCGACCGTGTATAACATCCCTGAACATTCAGCACAAGAGAAAACTGAAAACAGCATTTGCCATTAGAAATCTGCCCTGGGATGGCTCAGCGTAAACTCACCGGTAGTTCATCCTTCTGGTTCCAAACACCTGTGCACTGCCTTTGTTCAATAACTGCCTTGATATTAATTAGAGCTGGTAATGCTACACAACCTGCTGAAAAACTGCAGAAAAAGGAAAGGTTAACACAAGGTGCCTGATAGAAAACCAGCATTTTTTGTATTTCTACTTTAAAGGTTACCTGAGACACAGGAGTGTTGTACTACCTCATTCCGTTCTGGTCGCTACTTCTAAGCTGCCTTCAAGTATTGTGATTGTATCGTCAAGAGTTTTGGGGCAGGTCATCAGTTACCCTGCATCTTAGGCTAGGGCCCTCGTGTACTACATTCTGGACTGAAAACAACAGTTAATCCCTGCTCTGAGTCTTATAATGAATTGATTTTCTATACCACCGACTTTGATTTTGAGCTGTACAGGAGGAAGACATACTGTTAGCTTGTATAGGTAGTTGCTCTCTTAACTGTGGAAGAGCACACGCAGCCTAAGCGTTTCCGCATAACTCACATGTACACACAACCCATCATCCTTTAATTATATGTAATTACCACATAAAGAAACATGTCTTCCACCTTAAACCCAGAAAACAAATGTAGAAAAAAACAAAGGAAGGCAAGTGAAGGAAAGATATTACAGCCTGTAACAAGAATGGCAGTGTACAACTGAACAAACTCAGTGTTCCAACAGTTGAGCCTGCTCTGGGACTTACCCATTACCAGAACTTACCACATTATTTTGAAATATTTCACTATGTTACAAAAGAAAGCATGACACCAAGTTTCCACAGATTAACAGATGTTTTTGATGGATTTAAGTCTAATGACAGTACTATAGGCCTGGAAATCAGCAGCAACAGAAACATGATTTGACCTTGGTATCAGCCTGCTCTGTTTCTTTGGCTCTGTTTCTTACTATTTGTGCAAGTTTTATGGTCTACAGAAGTCACAGTCTTCCTCTCCACTGTGCCCCTCCAGATACTTGGTTTTATGTTTCTGCAGCAACATTCTGGCTAGTTTACTTCGGAGGGATGTGCCTGAACCTCATGGATCTCTTGCCTAAGCTAAAAACCAAACCAAAATAAAAAAAAAAAAAACCACCACACCAAACCAAACATACCTATCCCTCACCTCTGACTAGCCATTTTAATCCTTACACTTTGCTTTTTGGTTATTTCGGCACCAAGCATAACTTGTGCTAACCCTGTAGAAAGTTTAGACAAACAGTATTTGTAGAAATAAAACCATTACTGCTTTTTTAAGAGCATAACAACTCAAGTAAATTCAAATGGTGCCCCATAGTCTTTCAAGACCCTGAACCATGACCTCCTTAGTACAACAAGAGTTTTCCCACTGATTCCACACAGGAATAGCGTACAGACCATGAGGTCTGTACAGGATTACATATATACTGGAGAAACTGATCAGCCTTTAAAAAAAAAAAGTGACCACTATCTATGTTCTAGAAAGCAATATATTTTATAGCAGGGATTTAACTTCAAGGTAGTTTAATTTCTACAGGATTTGCAGTGCTCAAAGGTCACAGTAGTTTAGAACAGTCTTGTTTATAACAAGAGTATCGATACCACCTATACAGTAAATGCATTTCAGTGCAATTGATTTCACACCAGGCACAAAGCAAGCATCCAACCAATCCAAACACCAATAACAGGGATTTTCCACTTCACCAAAAATCTCTTGGCCATTTGTGCTGAAGACAGCATTACAGTGTCAGTGCATGAGCAATTAAAATGTAAAGGACTACTGTTAATTTGACTGAAACAGGAAAAAAATGAAAAACCAAAAGCCAGAGATAGAAGTTTTAGATATCTATAAAACCCTCAAACTGAAACTCGTAACGTTTAGTGTAGAAGACAATTAATCTGAAATTGCTCCCCTTGTTGCTTCTGTGGTATTTTGTGACAGAGGCACAAGCAGAAGTAGAAGGCTTGACAATTTTAAGAGCTCTAAACTAAGCACAGAAGTCTAATAATGCAAACAGTACAATAACGCAAAAGTCTAATATGCAAACAGTAAAAAAAAAAGCCAGAACAAAAAAAAAAAAGAAGAGGTAGTGAAGCTTCTGCTAAGTACCAAATCTACCCCAGAAAGATACATATAATTTAGTTTCTATTTAATGTCTGAAATGAAATGAGAACATCAGGCAAGTATATCAGGGGAATTAACATCTAAAGGCTAAATAGCAGCTAATCTGTTTTATCTTCAGCGAAACTAGAGGGAGATTAGATTGTATTTTCTTCACATTTCCAACAGCCTCCTACAAATTTGCATTTTGCCCAATCAGCTACTGAGCTTGAAAGTGCCTCTTTCTTCTTTGCAAGTGAGGTCCAGCAAACAGCTCAGAAAACTTAGCAGTTGAAATCACAACATAACTCTTAAGCATTCGTCTAAGGAGAAGACAGGTAGAGTAACATGTGGATTAAAAACCAAGATGATTAAATGCTGACACAATCATGGCCACAGTTTTGGGGTTTTTTTTGCAGTTAAACAGCAGGGACAGTTTTCACACATTTGCTGTGGGAATAACTGGCTGATTACCATTCTCATCTTTTCATCTGTTGCACTGATGTCTAAACTACAGAAGCCAAATTCCATCCATGCATGCTTTCTCTTGAGCTGCAAGAGTGCAGGGTAAAGCACAGCACACAGCAACCTCTGATTTCTGAGCTTTACAAATCTTGTTTGAGCTAATCATAACTATACTCTTTATTTAATACAAGCAAGATAAGACTCAAAAGCCCTTTCTTTCATCCTCAGCAAGAAACAGAAACCAAAACATTATGTACCTGCTCTTAGAAGCAAGTGAAAACGAGCATACCTAACACTGAGAGGTGATTCAACTGAGAGACCCAGAAGAGCACAGGCATCTCTTGTAAAGATGTCACAGATGTCCGCCCACTGGTTTGCATCTAATAGATGAACGTACGGAGAGTTTTCTATACCTTGCCGCAGATACACCAGGCTGCCCATCAAAACCTGAATATCTGTGAGGCACCAGGAACAGTTAGTTATTTTATATAAGAAAATAAAAGCTAGCGTCTACAGTTTTAGCTTTTACATGGAAAACAGGCTGACACACCAAATCAATATTACACATCCTCACCTCTACAAAATACAGTTACAGCCATCATGGAACAGACGTCTACAGCTACGAGAGCCCCAGTCCACTATGGACAGACTCATTGTCTGCCCCTCTACAAGCACAGCATGCTGCCTATTAATTTGTTTCAAACAGGTTTACTTTTTTGTAAGCTGACACACACAGTGTGCTAAAAAATGAGGCTTTACTTGGTTCAGTTTGAGACGGCTCACCTAACTCACATATTGAGCAACTGACATCATCTACCTGGACTTGTGCAAATCATTTGACACTATCCTGCATAACATCCTTGTCTCTAAATTGGGGAGACATGGATTTCACTGATGGACCACTCGGTGGATAGGGAATTGGCTGGACAGCCACACTCAAAGACTTGTGGTCAATGGCTCTATGTCCAAGTGGTGACCAGTGATGAGTGGTGCTCCTCCGGGGTCAGTATTAGAACTGGTGCTCCTTAACATCTTTGATGGTGACATGGACAGTGGGATTGAGTGCACCCTCAGCAAGTTTGCCAACAACGCCAAGCTGTGTTGTGTGGTCAACATGCTAGAGGGATAGGATGCCATCCAGAGGGACCTGGACAGGCTTGAGAGGTGGGCCCGTGCAAACCTCATGAAGTTCAACCCGGCCAAGTGCAAGGTCCTGCACATGGGTTGGGGCAATCCCAGGCACAAATACAGGCCGGGCAGAGAATGGCTTGAGAGCAGCCCTGAGGAGAAGGACTTGGGTGTGCTGGTTGATGAGAAGCTGAACATGAGTCAGCAATGCCTGCTCGCAGCCCAGAAAGTCAACCGCATCCTAGGTTGCATCAAAAGAAGCAGGTCAAGGCTGATTTTGCCCCTCTAGTCTACTCTTGTGAGACCCCACCTGGAGTACTGCATCCAGCTCTGCTGCCTCCAACATAAGAACATGGACTTGTTGGAGTGAGTCCAGAGAAGGGCCACCAAGATGATCAGAGGGCTGGAGCACCTCTCCTATGAAGACAGGTTGAGAGAGTTGGGGCTGTTCAGCCTGGAGAAGAGAAGGCTCCAGGGAGACCTTACAGCCACTTCCAGTACCTAAAGGGGGCCTACAGGAGAGATGAGGAGGGACTCTTTATCAGGGAGTGAAGTGATAGGACAAGGGGTAATGGTTTTAAACTGAAAGAGGGGAGATTTAGATTAGATATTAGGAAGAAATTCTTTACTGTGAGGGTGGTGAGGCACTGGAACAGGTTGCCCAGGGAATTTGTGGAGGCCCCATCCCTGGAAGCGTTCAAGGCCAGGTTGGATGGGGCTTTGAGCAATCTGGTCCCAGGGCAGGGGGGTTGGAACTAGATGATCTTTAAGGTCCCTTCCAAGTCTAACCATTCTATGATTCCTCATTTTTCAAAAGTTTCATTTCTCTTTGTATTACCCCACGCAGCAGAAAATAGCAGATGACTATTCCAAGAACATTTCTGTGCATTTTTAACACTTTATCCTGGCAGTAGGCCTATTCTAGATGTAATCTATGTATTATTTAGAGTTAAAACCCCCAAATTTAAGCAAATGTGCAGGCATATTAAAATATAATTTTGTGCTCTCTGTCAAAAAAAAAAAAAAGGGATTTAATTCAAATTGTAAGGATTCATGTTATACGTGTTGAATACAAAAATAAGAAGCCTCTAACAAAATCAATATAATGGAGTAAAACACATTTGGAACATGATTTATATTTGACTATGAGGTGCCATATCCAAGTGCTTTAAAACCCCTTAATGTGACCTAAAACTTACCTTTCTGATGATTTAGGGCGAACGGCTGGAAGTTTTTCGCATACTGAAGTGCTTCTCTTTGATTTGCTGTTCCACCCATCAATAAACTAATGAAATATAATCTGTGTAGTTTAAATTCCAACGAACTATTCTGTGCCATAAGCATTTCTCTGTTGGATACCGCCCACCTAGAGAAACGAGGAGGTACAATGGGACACGACACAAGAGTTATTAAGTATCAGCCTACACCATGTGAAATTATTACAATTATCAACCACCTCTTTCAAGGAGAATATGACTATTCCCTGAACTTCTATGAGTCTATACAGAGCACAGAAAATGGCAAGACCCTTTACAAGTAAAGGGGCTACAAAGGGCACACAACACGTGAACAACGGTACTTGCGGTGCTGCTGTACAGGTTAACCTCTGTAAAAATTCAACATGCACTGGCTGGAAGGTAAGACTGAATTAGGCACAATACAAGGTAGAAATACCTAGAATCTACTGTATTTGGATTAATACTACTCTAAATTGTAATGATTACAGATAGTCTTCAGCTGCATTTTGAAGAAGTTTGACCAAGCCTTTCAAGAACATATTTTCCAACTTGCTCATTTGCCAAACATTTCCTCTAAGCCACTATGTTTATACACATGTGTATGTTGCCCTGGAGAGGGCAAGTGCGTCCACGGGGGCCTTGAAGACAGAATTATCAAGATATTACAATGAGGGGTAAGGGGAAGGGAAATCAGTTTAAATAGCATACTTCACCCTGCTTAAACTTTGCTTTCTGTGTTATTTTCAACTTGGGCAATAAAAATATTTCTCACTTTCTGGTTCTTATCACCATGACAACACTAATGTTTGGCTCCCACATAACATGGAAGAATTCTTAAACGTGCACCAAATATAATGAACTCAAATTTTCAAAGCATTTCATAAAGTTATTTTATGATTTAGATTTTATTCATCCCTCCCCTTTTTTTTTTTTGTTTTGGTGGGTTTTTTTCCTTAATTCAATTTAGTCAGGCCTAAATCAATCCAATCTTTCTCTTAAGAGCTTCAAGTTTCAATGTTCTTCAGTACATCTGTTTCTCATTAGCATTAATTAGTTATACTATTTTCACTGTGGGGGCCCCATTAAGCAAAGAGCTTTTCACTTTTCAGCAAGGAAGTGAGGTAGTCTCTGTTCCTTAAAAAGAAGGGCTATGTGAGGCTTCTGTTCTTTTCAACCAACGCTAAGATAAGAAAATTAAGCGTTCTTACAGTACTTGTAAAGCCTTCAATGCAAGTTAGCCTTCTGCATTAAGATGTAGCATTAATGAGCAAGTATCTACTTTCAATATGTTGTGATGAAAGTGTCAGGAGTCTGACTTTACTGGCAAGGCTTTGTAACGACAGCAGTAACCTTTCAGTGGGAAACAGTGAAAAATATAGCCTTTGACTAAGAACAAGGCCCACTGTCCCTAATTCCAAGCAGTTTCAAATGAGCAACCTCATAAGACTGTCAAAACTGTAATCCCCACCAGGAGGCAAGAGCACACTAACCATGGGGTGTTTCTTGGGTGGTTTGGTTGGTTTGGTCATTTTGTTGTGGGTTTTTGGTTGGTTTTTTTGGTTGGTTGGGGTTTTTTTATTTTTTGTTGTTGTTGTTGTTGTTTTGGTTTGTTGGTTATTTTGATTTTTTTTTTTTAATGACCAGCGTCCACAGTTTGAACCAGGTACAATGGCAATAAAGCTCACTCCCAACTAAGAAACCAAAAGCCTGAAGTTAACAGCTGTAGACCAATAAGCAGCTCAAAGACAAAAAATTATTATCAATAAACAATAAGACTAGTCCACAGACCCATTAATGAGATATTAATTTATGCTGCATCAAAAGAGCCTCCATCCTCTCCCTGCCAATATTCACAACCACATGATGCAGTACTTCATCTTGCTGAAATCCAGTCTATTTTTCTAGATTAGCTTTTAGGTAGGCTTTCTATTTTTAGCTCTTTGACTGGCAGCACAGATTTGTATCAGAAGAAAACAGCCACAGGAGCAAGGCCTGAGGTGTTTGGTCTAGGATATGCTGTTCCTATTTCCAATGGAAAGACAAAAAAACAACAAGCAAAGTTTAAAACATTCAACCCACATACTCTCTACTGCCATCCAAAATCGCTAGTAATCACACCTGTCTTCCTGCCTCCTCTCAGAATGATACTTTTCAGAGTGTTTTCACTTCTGAGACTCAAATCCATCTGAGTTTAAAGTTTACAGTATACTATTCAAACACAGGTACACAGAGCTCTCTCCTAGCTCCCACACAGGATTTAGTTAAAATGAATTTCACAAAGCCTAGCAAAGATTAAATTAAGTTTAAACCATACCCCAAAGGTCCAGGCAAATACCAGGACCTGTGCACCTTGCTGCTTTACAGACAGAGAAGACAGTATCTCTCAGCCAGGAGATTATAGTGAAAAGCTTTGAACCTGCAAGCCAGTCCCTATCAGACCTTCACATGGAGACCCACCTGGGCTCAGATGGGCCAGAATCTGCCCAGATGGATTTCGCTCCCCCATCACCAAATTACAATGAAAAAAGGACACTGGAAATTAATGGGATCCTGCGGAGGTACAGAGACTACGTGGCTCAGGATTCAGGCCAGAATGGACAGCTACAAAGTCAAGTGGCACACCCCACAAAAAAACAAAGGTGTTATGGCCAGTTATACTAAATTTAATTCTGAAGTGTAGTATTTTTTTAGTGTTGGAATTTGCATTAGCAAGAAAATCTGAAAAAAAAAAAAAATACAGTTAGGGTTTTGTGGTGGTTTGTTGGGTTTTTTTTGTTAATCAGATATGAATACTAACTTCTCTCTATCACCACAGCAGGGCTTTGAAAGTCTTTTCAAAAAGTCATTAATCTGACAACTCCCTTTCGATAGCAGTGACCAGGAGCCACCCATGTCTGCTTCATTTCCAACACTGAGTTAAGCCGAGCACCAACTGCAGAGCACTGGCAGAGCCAGAGAGACAGGTTACTGTTTTCATCCCAACCTTCTGCTATTTTGCTTGGGTAAACCCTGCTATACTACTCTTCCTGGTTCATGACACTGTAATTCATTATCCTTGTGTAACACCTGCTTTCTGCTTCAACACCACTGTCAGCAGCCTAACACTAGAATGGGCCGGTTTGGGACTGCTTTTGTGCACCTCTGAAGCTGTATTTACTGATGTCAACTTTAGCCATTTATTAGCTTTTTGTCCAAAAAGCACAATGCCACCCCTCAAAGCCCCTCTCACATAGAGGCCGTCCCCTCAGGAGCAGTTTCTACCTCTTCTCCTGAACACCCACATCTCCTGGGAAATAATACGGAAAATACATTCGCTAGCATCAGAAGTTCTGTGGAACAGACTGGCATTTAAGGCATTGGTTACCTCCTAAACTGTATAGTTCTGCCACATTTTTATTGTCCTCGCTAACAACCATGGTTTTTACATAAGCATCACTATAAATAAGGACTCTCTGTGCCCAGCAGCAGGAAAAGAGAAGCAGATAGCTTTTGCACTGAAGAGTTTAAACAGAACAAACATTATAAACAGAAGTGAGATAGGGTGGGGGAGGGAGACCAGCATACAAACTGTGCTGACAATACACCCTATTCTCTGTCCATTCAGCTGTCTTGGGAATAAGAGTTCCTTTCAAGAAGGACCATGCCTTCTCCTTCATTTGAAAAATATTTAACACATTACAGGAACTACAAGATACAACTGAGTATGGCAGAAGGCTTAGCTAACCGGAGCCAAAATGAATTTAGTGACTTCAAGTGAATGGATATAACAACTTATTGCTCTGCACAGAGCATCCTTTGCAACAGCTACGTTATGTATTTCTTGTAATTCAAACAGTAGTGTAGCTGACAGTAAATCCTTTTTCAGTTGTAACATAAGGCACTTCATTGTTGCTTCCCGTCAATTTGCCAATTCCATAGCAATAAACCACCCAAGCTTTCCACCTGTGTAAACAGATTCAAAGATCATCTATTTAGGTCAAACTTTGCATGGCCCAAAGGCATAATCCAGGATTTAGCTGATGAACACCGTGGTTTGAATAGCAGAGTATCCCCGCACTTAGTTTAGATGCCAATGACTTCTGAATTGACATACACATATTGGATCATGTTAAAGGGGAAGAGAAAACTTTGTTGATATGAAAATGTATTCAACTGAATAAAGCAAAAAAGGTATTTTAAATGTATTAATCATGCTCTGGAATTAAACAGAAAGTTTGAATTTGTTGTGTTTCATTGTTTCTACTTTTAAAAGGTCACTTCAAAGTTATTTTATTTTTTTTCTTTTGAGACCAACCTAGGCTTGACCAAAGCTCTTGCAACCTAAAAAAACACCAAAACAACCAAAAAACGCAGAAACATAGGCTGAGGGTTTGTTTGGGGTTTTCTTGTTTTTAAAATAAAAGATATTCTGAAATGGTACAACACACAGTTACCTACCCACTACTGGAAATCAAAACTAGCCCATAAGACATTTCATTACATTTCCCTCTTCACTGTCACTTTTAGCATCAGCTTACATGCCTGATGGCTGTAAAGTCTAATAAGGTCCAGAAAATATCCTGGTCTCCGGTTGGTTGCTAGACCTCAGACATTCCTAGATTCGGTTTTCCTCTGAGCGTTCAGCATTACCCACTGACTGCTATGAAAAGAATTGTTTTATTCAAAAGAAATCTCATTAACAGATCTCAGTCAGTTCAGGCTCCCAGCTCACATACCGCAGAGGTGTTTCCTGCCAAGGAAAGGGACACACCTCACACCCAGCATTATTAATCGGCACCTACCCAGCAGCAGCAGCCTGCAAAGTACACACCTATCCTTTCACTCCCTCTTCCCACCCTGTGGTTCCTTTTCCAGAAAGAGAAAGTGACTTGAAGAAAAGCAAGAACTCTGATCTCTCTGCTCACCCCAAAGGCTTGGTGAAGCTGAGAGACTTGGTGGTACCCAACACCTTTAATAAGTCCTGGTATTCTTCAGAATTGGATCTTTTAAAATAAGGTTCGCTAACGATTCACTATAAGGCTAACTACCATCATAGCAGACAACTGTTTCTCCAAGTGATGTTTCTTCCCCAAACCTAAAATCAGCATCACAAATGATTCAAGTTAATCCTTAACATAAGAAAGAGACCCTTAGGTAAGCACTGCCCATGGAGAGGGACACAGAGGGGAAGCAGAAGGCAGGGCTTCACTCAGGAACTAGACTTCTCAAAGGACAAATGGAGACACATCAAAATTTATTAAAGAGTATTTAAAGTGAAAAACTAAGGATTTGTTAAAAGCATTTAAAAAAAAAAAGCGGGGGAGGGAAAAAAAAACCTGAGTAGACTCACTCTAACGCAGGTCTCAGAACTCTAACTTTTAATGCTTCCAATATTCGATTCAACTCCACAAATGGTTCTTTTTGGCTTTGATCTATTGACAGACCAGATTCCTGAAAAAACAAAGGCAGTTTTTAGTTGAAGCATAAGAAAACATGGGATTAAATTGCTGTTGTTCCTGACAGTTTAAATATTCACCTGGAACATTAACATTCAAATAAGTACTCTAACACAAAGCATAATTTTCCATGGTTGATAACATTCAACATCCACACTTATCATTACCTGACAAAGTTCCTCAGCTACATCCAACATCCCCTGCCGGAAGAAATGCTCCACCATCACCTCGTTGAGGATTCGCTGGCTGTCAGTCTGCCAGCACCCATCTATCCCTACGCTGCTGATGTCGGAGTCAAAATTCTGAAACGTACAAATCAACAGTTAATAGAATGGAACAAATCATCATTCTCCTTTAATTATGCAGGGCACCTATGTCTCCACCCTTATGCTTTCTGCCTATTACTCAGTTGGCCCTCAATTACCTCCTGTTCAAAGTGAAATATATGTCAACTGCTTCATTATTTCCTGCTTACAGAAGAAGAAATCCTTTGGCTTGCTTGCTTCAAGTCTGAATATTATCCACGATAAGGAATTACACAAACAAATTACGAGTCTAGCTAGCAAATTACAAATATAGTGAACTAATAAAGGGGTTTCCAGGCCATGTTGCGTTTTTGAAGGAAGTATCTGCAGAAAAGGCTTTTTCCATATGTGAAAACTGAAAATGCATAGAGAATGGAAAACAAAATCGCCTACACAAAATCAAAATAGCGTTATCAATGCATCACTGTCGCTATAGTGCACCAAATTAGAAGTTAAAGCTTTAACTCAAGATTTTTTTTTTTACATAGCTGGAAGGGTAGACAATGTTGAAAAAAGAAAATGTCACTTCTTCCCACTCCCAAACCACAATGAAATTCAAATCTCTGAGGACCTCAACATACCAGCAACAGGATGAGCTTTGAAGATGTGAGAGATCTTTTACAGATCTAACCCTAATGATCCTACTGCTGTGTATTTTTAGGCCAGTGGCCTATGGACATATTCCAGGCATAAGTAAAAATATTGTCACAGTGACTCTTTAGTAACACTTGGCACTGTGCCTCTTGGCAGCAGGAGAACAACACTTATTCTAACCCAAGATATAAAACAGGATTTTAACTGCTAACATGTTTTATGGTCAGGGCAGGCAGGTTAATTTGAATAAAAATCCTCACCCATTGCCTAAAACAAAACTCTTGCAAAAGAAACACAGTCTAGAAGTCAGTGCATTGCTTGCTGCCTGACCTGACAGCCTAGTAACTACGGCACTCTTCCAGGAAGGAATGTCAGAAATCAGAAGTCTGGTGAAAATAGCAGTGCTTCAGCTGCAGCTCTGTCATGACCGACAGTCCTGCACAATATGGGAACACCTACCTAGCATAAACTCATGCTTCTGTCAAAGCAGGCAGAGCAAACACCACAAAGTTGGTACAAGCTATCTGCCAACCACGTATTATCAGTTCCCCATCAGCCAGCACAATGCCGGAGCGGCAGGTTAGCCGATACCCGACCTGCTATAAGGTCTGTCAGTGCAAAGCTGGATAACGAACTTCAGAACAAACCTGAGTAAGTGAGGCTGGTTTATGTTAGATTGGCACTTTGCATCCCAGGGAACACAACATCGCTGACCTTCAGTAGCAGCCCCAAGAGTCATATGTTGTTTTGTCAAAACACACGCCAGGCAACAGACATTTGCAGAGCAACGCTGCCAAAAGCATTCATGAGTCTACTATTAACCTGTTGCAGAAGTTAAATTGAGTTGGAAGGAGATTCATAAATAAAAAATAAATTAAAAAAATTAGAGAACATCACGGCAGCTTCAAGCTTTCAGACCAAGGGCTCACTTTTGCCTTGCACAAGTCTCCCATTCATAGTTATGCCTCACTGCTTTTTCCTCAGGAGGTATTAAATATCTAACCACAATTCAATTGTCAGCCTCAAAGACCGAAACTGTTGTTGCCTTTATAGGCTGGCTAGAGAGGACCAGAGTAGTGTGCAGTGATTAGCTACGGTAAAGACAGATGCATGGTGGCACCTCCCATACAGAGGGGATCAGCCTTACCAAGAGTGAGCATGTCCACCTCTTGAGTGGCAAGGGGGAAGTTAAAGGGGGCGCAGCAGCATAAATCTGTAAAGCTTCTCATTCTTCCTTCAAGCACTCTGCTCAGCTTTACAATCCATCTTCCTTTTATTTGACACTTATGAGTTTCCTTCATCAGCCACCTCCACATCTCCTCTGATGCTGCTCTGTGTCATTATGAGAAAGGGGCACTCTTCTCATCCCCGCACGAGTGGCTTCAAAACCACCGCTCCCTTCAGGTCTCTTAGCAGGCTTTCAGGAAAACATTAACCTCAGGCTAGCAAATTGTCTCATCTTTCAGAGATGGTGGAGCAAGATGAGCATTTAAATTATTGTCATTGATTAAGTCTCACATTTAACAACATTTTCACTTAACCCGCAAGCTCCTTGTCATGCTGCTCATCTTTAATCTGTATCTTGAAAAAACTTAGGCATCTTGAAGACTAAATAATACTGTTCTTATTTGCACCAGTCCACTGAAGCCTTTAAGGTTCACCACCATTGCCGATTCTGGTAGCACTGTCCAAACACCACCAGCAGGTAACATAAATCCATCAAGAATGCGTTAGAGAAATACAAGAGGCAAGAACACACAAGCTTGCTTTTGCTACTTAGGTGTTGGGGGAGGCGGGGGGGGAATCATCAGTAATCTAAAAATAATAGACTATATTATTTTTCATGCAATTTCAAGTCCTACTGAATGTATAAACCTATAAGAAGAAATGTATTCTTATGGGCAATTACCAACCATTAGAGCTGAACTTCTGCCTTTAACATCATCACATCCTTCTCATTGCTTGGAGAGCCACCTACCTGAGTTCCCTCACAAAATCCTGATTTTGTTCTGAAACAACAAACCTATGAGCCTTGAGAACCTTTTCAAAACCCCATCATAAATTAGACTTTTTAAATCCCATAAAAGATGGCAACAATGAGTCATATTAACCTAGGTGTGCTGTAGATTCAAGTCACATCATAAAACCTGAGGACCTCAATTTTTTTTCTCCCCCTCATCCTTTCTCCAATCAACTCAGTCTTGACCAGGTTTCTTACTGAAATGACCTTATTTTTTTTTTTTTAAAACAATTGCTGAGGTCTCTGTTATAGGATTATAGGATGTAGGATTCTACAGCTCTGCCTCCACTGGGTCCTGAGGAGCTTCAAGAACTGACTATGTGTATTACAGCAAGTGACTGTCACATGTCAGAACAAATTACTGCTTGCCTTTGGCTTACACATTTCCTAACTGTCACGCGTGCACGATTTGCTGGTGACTACACATCTCTCAGTTTTGTTTTCTAAATGCTAGCAGCATGCTAACTGATAGCACGTGGGCTTTAACAAGATGCCAAAAGTTGAAATAAATTCCATAAGTTAAACTCCAGAAAGGTTATTTTGTGCTTTTCAGGTTTTAAGCTTAGAAGTGTCAGTTAATATTCCCTAGAAACAAGCCTTTTTTTAAGAGCCTAACTAGTAAGCCTAAGACTAAAATGTATAGTATTATGTGCTAAATATACAAACGATACAATGTAAAGTACATTACTGATAATTGCTAAAATGTGAGAAGGATTTCAAGATGCACACACACATAATATGGATCATTTTAACCAACATACAACCTTCCTTGTTATTAGTAACAACATAATATGAAGAAGGATGATGATTAAGGACAGTTCTATTCCTCAGTTTCTCCGTTGAGATTACTTTGTGCATGCATTCCTTCTTCTAAATTCTGACACAAAACACAAATAAAATACATTTGTTTGCCTCATCTGTTCAGTTTGTTGGTTCAACAGATAAAGCTCAACTTGCAAAGACCCTGTAGCTATCTAGCCATATTCTTCACAGCAACAGAATTAAAGGGTGTTCAGTAAAGGGTTTTAGTTTGTTTGTATACAAGTTTTTACAGGCAACAAACACTAACTTTGGTAAAAGTTTCCTTTCCCAAAACAAAGAATGGATTAAAATGTTGACCCTTTAAAAATAGGCTTAGAATTCAGGGGAAAAAAAAAATGGAAGGCGCTACCATCTATTTCACTTACTTTCCTGAACGAAGGCATTTAACCACTACTCACGACAGATCGCTGCTAGAGGGAAAACATTTACTAGCCACATCAAACATGCTTTGAGATGAATTCAAATCATTCCAGAAGAGTGACTGGTTTACAGGAAGACTGATGAGCGAGGTACCTGATAACAACTTGCTGAACAGTGACATGACTAGTTCTGGAAGCAGAGCAAATGCTAGTACAATAAAGAAAAAACTGGATGCAAACATTTCCTTTCAAAGGAGAAAATGCTCTGGAAGAAAGGGTAACCCTTCACGGACCAGAAGCATGTAATCCACGTAGAATTACAACGCAAAAAGCTCTAGCTTATTAGATAAACTTTCCAGGAGCTGCTAACTAAAAAGCAACACACAAAGTTCCATCATTTCAGACTTCAACATGCTTCATATTTGATGCCAAATTTGAACTTAATTTTTCAAACGTTTAGGAGCTTCTGCTCTCAGAGTGAACTCTGCAGGCAGACAAATTTAGGTCCCATCCAAGTTCATAAGCAATGACAAAACTAACTTAAACAACCAGAATAAAATTTACGTATAGGTATAAACCTGCCTCAACCCTGGAAAAAAAGAAATTTACCCTGAAATTTGCCACGAGCAGATAATACAACAAGTTATTTCAAAATCAAAGCTTGTTAAGTAGGAAGTTAGTTGATTCTACACGTAACAACAGCTGTCATTTGGATGCGTCACATAAAATTGGTACCAGCATTAGCATGTTTCCCAATCTCAAATACGGCAATAAAATAATGAGTTACATTTATCTGTGCCTGAGCATATACAGCTAGGACCATAAGCAGTGTTCCAGAGGTGTCAATCTGTCTATAAAATAAATTAGGAAAAATGCTAGAATGAGGATTTACATGTGTCAGAAATAAAACTCAAATCTCGTGAACCAAGGCAAAGGCTGTGCTTCTTTAAATTCTAACAAGCATTTTATTTAGGAAGCAGTAGTATTTTGCCCAGAACATGCTGAGAATCAATTCACTACATCAATTACACTTAATTACTTCTATTGGTTTAAGCTTAAGTATATTATGGGGAAGGAATGGGGGAAGGGCAGTTTCAATAGGTTATGGGACTCCTATGCCAATGAAGACTTTGCTGGTAGGTTTCACGCATATTTTCTAGCAGGACAGGGAAATTGCATTAAGTACCTATTGAAGATTTCCTTCAAATATCACCATTCAGGGTAACATTAAATTCCACCTGGATTTAAACATTACACATATTCATCTGACAAACAGGCCAAGACTTCAGGGTATGTTTTAAAGTAGTTCCCTTAAGATATTACAATCAGGGGAAACTAATAAAATTCAAACTACTTGCATTAAAAAACGTGAAACAAAGTTCATATTTAAGGAGACAATCCTAACTGATGCTCTGAACTTCATAAAAATATGTCTCTCGTTACAAGCACAACTGAGGGCTCATGCAGTTCCCACTGTTTTGATATAAACACCATAGACGCTAAGCAAGATTGAAAATCCAGAGGAACAAGCACACTGAATACAGCAAGTTGAGCTCACTTTTGAACACCTCACTGAAACAACCTTTCTGACACTCAACAGGCACAGAGCAGATTACTGGTATCCTTTCTACTATTTTATAAAACCACACACTTGAAATTTAAAAAATTCTTTTATTTCCAGCTATTCTTTTTCAAATAAAAATATTAAGTAAACTTAAAACAGCACTGGAAAAACTATGCACAGGAGAACTGAAACAGCTATTTGGACATTAGACTCAAGCTTGCAAGTGTTGCTTTCTTTGGTTTCTAAGAAATACTGTCACCGATTTCCACTGAATATTCACACCTTCTATATACGATCTAGGGCTACTCTACCTCAGAGTATTTAAATGAAAAAGGTCTAGACAAACCTGAAAGCTTATTTGTACAAAGTCCACTTGCTACAGTAGAATAGGAAAGTTTCAAACTTAGGACAAGATTACATAGGTTTATTTCAGGCTTCAAGCTAATAATAAGGATAGAATTTTACTCTAGTTAATTGGTTTAGATACAGCAGCAAGGATTAGAGACAGATGCATCCTTAAACTTTGGATAACAGTGACGCTTGGATTAAAGCTATTAGTACAAAGTTTGAGCTCTCCATGGTGGTCAGTCAGAGATATAAGCAAAAATGTAATAGTTGCACAGACATTCTGCCCAATAACACAGCATTATGTACTTTGTCACTTCATCACACTACTGTTAAATTATGCTTTAACAGATTATTGTTACCAACAAAGTTTAAATGCGATTCCCAAAAGATGAATGAGTGTTCTGTAATGCTGCAAGTGTCTTTGTCCAGATGAGAAGACTCATTTCCTAGAATCTTCCTTAGTAAGATTACAAGGTCCACCTCAAACCAAATGTTCAGGCCCTATCAACATAAGTATGTTCTGATATGAAACTATCACATAAGAACATCCAAAAAAGCAAGTACAAGACTCTGTGTACACAGAACTACTTTATACACAAGAACACACAGACGGAGAAAAGCATGGCCTGAAAGTATACATACAGCACCACTTATTACAAGAAGAGAGTTTTAGTATAATTTTAAAGAATTGTTAATATCTACCTACAAAAGTATATTCAGATCCCAGTTATTCTTGAACCTAGAATTCATACAAGGCTGTCCCATATGCAAAACTTCAAAGATAAGCTGTCCTACCTTATTATTTGTTATGGCATAGACACAGATACTATGAGAAGTTGAATCTACTCTACTCACATTAAGAACATTGTGTGTTATAAAACTAAGCCCTAAGAACTGACAACACACCTGAAATACGTACAAAATGTCTTTCCTAAAAATTTCTCTCAGTTTTTAAGCTGCCTTCTAGAACAGAATGCCACTTTTGTGTTATTTGCTACTGACAATTAAATAGAAATGCAACATATATAAAAAAAAACCCAGTATTTCTTATTGAGACCGATATTGAAGCAAACATTTTGCTAAACTGATATAACACACACTACTACTAAGTCTAGTAATATTTATAAAGCATGTTCTCTCGGAAATTAAGAGCTGCCTGAGGAGGAGTACTCTGTATACAAGTTCTGAAAGCAAGTACTGTACACCCTACTGTCTTGCCTCTGCCCCAAGCCTATGCTTCTGTAATTGACAGGAAGATTTAATTAAGATTAATTGTAGTATAAATCCAAATTTTGTAAAGCAGAGTACACACCAGAGAAGATATGTGACCATACAATGAAACCACAATATAAATACCTTATCAATGGCTTTTCCAACTCGGGATACGCTGCTGTGAATGTCTTTATGATCGGACGCCAGTTTTTGAACTGTGTCTTTTATTCTTTTACAACATTGTGTCATAACAAGTGAAATTGTCCCCGACAAGTCTCCATCTTGATCTAGACAAAAGAGAGGAAAATTACTAACTTTGAAACAAATTAAATCTCTTAGTATGCAACAACATATAATGACAAGAAATGGTATTAAAAGAAATGCAATTAGAGAGTATGTGTGAAGAAAGATCAATTTAAATGAGGGAAGATGTACAGGACACGGCTCATCCATGGAATTAGGAATCCAGTCGGCTGCACAATAATATTGAACAAGTGCAACAGTATAAAAAAATTAATGTAAAGTTCTCATGTGTCTCAGACACAGTAGATTAATAAACACATCTCAGAGACACCCCAATCCACAAATCTCACAGGATATCACAGTAAGCTACTGAACCTACTACAGAATCAGTTTTCTTTTAGACTGTTTCCTGAAGATATGTCAGAACATCATGTTTAACTTCAACAAGGTGTAAGCAAAACTTGGATTTATGAGGGCCCAATTCACTCTTGCCCCGCAAGCTAGTCACCTATACCAGATTTTATTTCCATTTGAGCAGTGTGAAACTTTTGCTTCCTGACTTGTGGAAACAGCTCCAAATAGTTCAGCCAACCAGTCTCCAATTCTCCTCAACGGATGAGAAACAGCCCATAAAGGACCCAACTGTGAACATCAGATCCACTCTTTCTTGTTTTAGAAAGAAACTAGGAACAGTGACATTTTAAAAATTATGTCGAATCAGCAGGTGCAATGCTATATGACCCATTCTGTGGACAAAATAATAAATATGAAATTTTTACAAGCCCCTGACCATATCGCTGCACTTAACAGTTTACACTCTTCGTGTCTCGACTCCACTCAGTAGCTTTAGTCAGAAAATATTTACCTTTTTTTGTGCTTTACTTCAGTACTTTCTTCCAGCTTTTGATTTCAAAATACAAGGATAATCTCTTTTTTTTTTTTTTTTCAGTCTTACCTCTGAAGGTCTCTCCTTCAAAGTGCATTCTACATGAAGAATTTTCCCTTTAGGGACACAGACTTAGCAACCTTCAAAAGCACAGGAAGGCTAATTTAAGTGGGAGGACAGCCCAGAAATGCTTCCCTAACACTCCGGATCCAAACCCTTCATGTGAAAAAACAAAATCCCCAAAATATCTCTTCAGAAGAAAGATTTAAAAAGGAACCACGTCATAAAGTTTGTTCCTTTCTCATTTTGTATTATTTTAAAATGCCTTTGGTTTCAGCAGCACATTAGAGTCCAGTTTCTGGTATTGCATGGAGAGCAAAATGCAGGTGCATCAAACTGCTGCTGCAGGACTGGCAACACGAGAACAGGAACAAACTGTAACCCTTACAATGTTCCCTTAGCAACATACCTCAGAGAGAGCACAGAAAATACAGAAAAAAAAGCTGTAATCATAGGGGGTAGGTAATTTACCAGCCACTTATTCTAGATACCTTCCTTTATGCACCCTAACTCTCTCCAACCTTCTGTTGTTACACACTAAAACTACCTCATTTCTAGAAAAGTAAATAGCTCCTGTTCAGCCCCACAAGCCCCATCTGAGGAAGCTTTAATAGCATTTTTGCAACAGACGTAGCTTTTAAGAAAATAAAAAAAGCTTTAACTTTTTTCCTCCCTCCAGTCCCATGAAGCTGATGATCACCTCCTGGGCAAACAGCTAATAGGGCTCAATATTTTTTCTAGTGAATGAGTGAGGAGTACTAGGATTGAAATAGTCTCTTCAGCGCATGTTCACGAACTTGACTCTATGCATCCTGAATTAAAAACAAAAAATTCACTGAACTATTACATAAAGTTCGCCTTCTAAAATTATTTCAAGAATAATCATTATTTCTCAGTTACTATTTAATTTTTATGATCTACATTTAAAAATCCCATGAAGGATCTTAAATAACTGTCTCATGACTTTTGCCAAGATAAAATGATCAGTCAGAGATTACGCAACAAGCAAAATGGAAATACTCATTCCCCAATAAACAGAAAGGTTAAAATACACTCCCTTAATAGCCATTTTTTGCAAGAAAAGCCATTAAGCTACTATCTGAACAACTTACATGTGTAACGGTTTTTACCCCAAGCAAGTGAATTACTGGCCCCTAACACTCACTGTAGCAGAAACCAACTACAGTAAAGCAATGAAAACGTCTACGCAGGAAAAGACAGAGCCATAAGAGGAAAGATTTCCCCTCTGTACCCATTTCTTTCAGCTTTAATTAAACTATGAGCTACTTCTAATAAATCAGCAGAAAAAAGCCTGCAGACAGTCCTCCCAGTAATTCAGCGTTCACAGAACACTACAGATTGACAGCTTCTTTCTGTATTGTGTACATACAGACACAAATTAAAAAAAAATAAAATAAAATACATTAGCGAGCAGACACTAGGCACAGAGTAGAGTCCAAAGCCAAGTTTACTCAGCCAGACACATGTATACCATCCAAGAATATGCAATCCTGCCTTGGCTATTCCAGGAAGCGAGATATATTAGGGGAAGAGAGAAGAAAAACAAACTTTGTCTTCCTATTCACAGGCCTTAGCATAGGGCTGTTCTGTACTTAGGCTTTAATATGAAAACAGAAATTTTAAGAGACTGTATGAGCAGGGAAAAAGAAAACCAGTTTAGAGGTTGAAGCAGCTTCTAACAGTTTCTTTTTCTCCACCCACTTCCTTTTTATATCCACTGCCTATTTAAAGTCTTTTCATATATCTTTGCTCTCCAATCTTGTCCTACAGCATTACTTTCTTCTTCAGCAGTGAGGGTTTTTCCCTTTTTCCTTCAAAATTATATACACAAGCACATTTCTGCAGTTCATACCCCTGAATTGCAGAGCTCCGCATTATGATTTCTGGCTACTTCCACCTCCATTATTTTTCAAAACTATTCAGGATACAGTATCTAAAAGCTACAAATACCTGTTCTTATTAGAAAGTTATAAATACCATGTTAAAGAAAAAAATAAGAGTTTTGCCACCTATAAAGCCAGCTTACACTCGGATCCCAAAATTGAACAGAGCCCCCAGATGTTTGAGAGTGCACCGAGTACTTACTAAAAGAAAGCCCAAATTTGGGATGCACTCTGCTGGGACAGCATCACCACTTATTTGGTAAGTGCTGAAAACACGTCTAGAGGGCTTCACAGGACAGTCTCAAAAACTCTTAATCCAAGTCTGGATGGAAAACCCAATGAGGACCCTGAAGGAACCGCACACTGGAACCTTTTAATCTTATCACAATGCGAGTAAAAGCTCTGGACCTGCAACAGGATTCTCACCGACTAATCTCTACAGCCCCACACAGTCCTACGAAAATCAATACAGGCGTAAGGGTCATGCCACACAGCTTTCCATGCAAGGTCAGCATCTCAGTTCGTGAAGATACGTATTTTATTGACTGTCCTTAATGCACAAGCCCAAGCTGTTTCAAACAGCACAAAATACATTTATTGAAACACAGTTCAAAACAAAGCCAAAAAAGACCAAACGTTATTTCATCCCAAATGTATGCTTCAGAACCGGAGTTCCATGTTTGCTCTCTATGGAAATTGCTGTGTACACACAGCAGCTCTAATACACTTCTGTTTATGCTCCTGGAATTATACGCACTTGTAAGCGAGCTTTGCACCTGTATTTGTACAAGGCTGCAACAAACACATTTTTCTCTGAACCAAGCAAAATCAGATTCTGCAAAACAGTGAAATAGCACAGTTTGTTTTCAAGTTCGGGCTCAGGAGCCTGCAAGTTCCCATTTTTAATCCTTCAGCCATCACTCACTTCCTGCGTGGCCTTGGGTAAATCACTTCAGCTGTCTCACCATCCCCTCCCACTCCATCAATAAACACTGCATTACCTCCATCTCGGGGATTTCGTAAGGTTTAAATGTCTCATGTTTATAGCGCGCTTTGGCCACCTAGCCCGCCTGCGCAAGGGCTCAACATCAGCTGTAAAACACAAACAAGACTTGGGAAGCCGTGTTTACTTCCTGCTCAAGAGTGGCTTTGCCCTAAACACTTCCAAACCTAGCCACATCAAAAGAAAACAACTTAGTGACTTAGGAGGTGGGAAAAAAGGAAAAGAAGTAAGAGGGGGAAAAAAAGAGAACAAGGCAGCTCTGCTGCTTATTTCCCCGGGGATGGACTAACCTCATTGCAACCCCGCACAAAGGCACAAGAGGTATGGACGCGCCAACCAGAGTCAGGCTGTACCTGCTGATCAGGAACCAACGCTCCTTTTCAGCAGCGCACCCAAGGCAGGCAAGGCCACGGAGGGCCCATACCTGTTCCTACCTTTAACTTTTCCCTGCCGCAAACGCGCACAAAGCTCCGACTCCAGGGGCTGGTGGGGGGGACGGACGGACGGACGACGACGGACATCCAGCTCAGACCTCCCCCAGCAGAGACCTTCCCCGGGGCCAGCCGTAAGCGGGTCGGGAAGCCCCCGGGAGCGGGAAGCTCTGCTCAGCCCCGAGGCTGGCGGAGGTGGGAGGGGGTGGGGTGGGTTCTCCCTGAAGGGGTCCCCCAGCCCACGAAGGCCCAAAGTTTTGGGCCTTTTAAACCCGGAGGAAGGAGACAGGCCCCGTCTCCCCGGGGAAGGGGCAGTGGGGGGAGGACGTGGGTAGGGGGGAAAAGGGCAGGGGGGAGGGAGGCGTCTCCACGTACTCTCTGTCTGGAGGATCTCCCGGCGCAGCCCGCCCGCGTACTGGATGAGCTCTTCCAGGCTGCGCTCGCAGAGCTGCCCGTAGCCCGAGAACTTCTGCAGCACCTTCTCCAGCTCCCGCTCCACCGTCACGCACTGGTCCATAGCGGCCGGCGCCGGGCCGCGCTCCTCCGCCGCCACCGCCGCCGCCACCACCGGGCCCTCCTCTCCACCCGGGTCCCCCTCGCCGCCCGCCCCACCCTCGCCACCCTCCGCCAGCACCGTCCCGCCGGCGCGGCCCAGCCCGGCACAGCCCGGAGCGCCGCTCGGTCCCAACTTCCCCGTCTCCTCAGGCTGCCGCACTTGTGTGCAGGCAGCGCGGCGGACAGGCGAGGACCTCGGCGGCGCTGGGTACAGGCAGCGCCGCGGACACCTTGGCCGAGGACCTGCGCGCAGGCCGCGCGGGGAGGGGCAACGCTTATTGCTCAGGCAGCGAGGCCCGCAGCCCTCGCCTGCTGGCGGGACGAGGCCGGGGGGGGGGGGGTTCGGGGTTACTTCTGCCGGTGCCCCGCCGTCCGAGGGTGGCCTCGGAGGTCCCGGGCGGTGCTGGGCTTTAGGCTTTTCGGTTAGGTGGCCCGTGGGGCGGGCGGTGGGGAGATCAGCCTGGGGAGAGGGGGATCCTTGAGGTGTTACGGCTCAGGCAGGAAGGTAGGCAGCTAAGGGAGGGGGTCCGGGGGGGGGGGGGGGCGCTGTTGCCATGGCGACGTGGAGGCCGGTGGGGGGCGCCCGGAGAGGCCGCGGGGCCTGGCCGGGCCGGGAGGCCTCGGAGGGCCTGGAGGGCTCCTCTCACTCTCAAGGCCGGGCTGCGCGACCCCTTGGGTCGGCGTCTGTCGGCGCGCAGCAGCTTGGAGGCGGCAGGCCGAAGCCTGCGCTAGGGCCGATGTGGGTGGGCGTAGTGTCAGCGCTGAGGTAAACCCCCGGGCGGCGGGGAAGCGCGGCGAGGGGGCTCAGCGCAGTAGTGCGGCACCAGGGGCAGAAGAGGGTTCGCTTCAAGTCAGGCTGTGGGGAACGCATCTCGCAGCCGCCCCATACATTTCACAAGTACATACCGGCTTTTAAACAGTCAGAGCTGCATTAAGAAGCCTGGCGTGCCGGAAACAGAACATTTAGTCTGTCATTAGGTTATCACCGTGGTCAGTAAACTTCCTCTTGAGTTTTATGTTGACTTAGAGACTGAAGTCACGCATCTCACTGTCAAGTGTCTTGTAAAAACGGGCTTGAAATAAATGCCTCAGATTGAATACCACTTGCTTAACACACTCATTCCAACTTCAGTAATTGGAAGCAGTAGAACAAGCCAGATATGACTCTGTTTTCGGTAGCACAGTACAACTAAAGCTCCTAAGAGACTTGGACAAAGTTGACTGCAAAACCAGCATTTGGCCTGAGTATGGGACAGTGTTGCTTCATCTGTGCCCACACTGCTGGAACAGGACAAGCAAATAAAGAAATCTGTATTCTCAGAAGAATACGTGACTTGCATAGATGCTTACAGATCACTGTCATTCTCTGAGATTTAGGCTCAAATTTCTGCTTTTATTTGTATTCTTGCTCTTTATGTAATCATAGATGATATTTAAAGACACTCAAATATCTTCTTATTTCTTATGTCATTAGCACACTGATTTGTTATTTACCACTGTGATCTGTGATCTCCTTTATCATCTCTTAGCACATTCAAGCAAGGTCTCCTGATTTTTTTCTTTTTTTTTTTTTTTTTTGT
This sequence comes from Fratercula arctica, assembly GCA_947846985.1. Classification (NCBI taxonomy): domain Eukaryota; kingdom Metazoa; phylum Chordata; class Aves; order Charadriiformes; family Alcidae; genus Fratercula; species Fratercula arctica. The sequence goes on from CANTUZ010000004.1 coordinate 47,399,492, forward strand.
CATTAAACAGAGTCTGTTTTCTCCAAGGGGCAACAAATAGTTTTTCACTGTTACAAAAAAAAAAAAAAAAGGAAAAGCAATTGCCTAGGAAAAAAATGTCATATATTTCAAGCTTTAATTAATGTATTCTGCTCCTGTAAGTTGCTTTGGCCTTGACTGATGTACATTTCTGTGCTGTTGACCACTGCATGTTCGTAGGCAAGGAAAATTGCCACAGGAGAGGAAGGGGTGACTATCAGATAGAACTGGTAAAACTCTAGACTGCATAAAGCCCTGAGCAACCTGCTCTGGTGTCGCAGCTGACCCTGCGCTGAGGAGGAGGTTGGACTTCAAAGTCTCCCAAGCTCCTGTCCAACCTGAATTACTGTCTGAATCACTACTGGATCACGTCAGGTTTGCCTCACCCAAATAGCCAGTGCTTTAGCTGAGGTGTCAAATACTGTCTATTGTATTGGGGAATAACACTTACATATTACATCTACTTCTGTTTGGCCACTTGTAGATAGTAGGAAATATCTGATTTAAAAATCCTCTACATACAACAAAATAATGTCTGGGATGCTGTCATCTTCCTTCAAGACTCTCGTACAGGCTTGTTGGTTTATTTAATAAATATCAGATAACGATGAGTAGTCACAGTTTCATACCATGCATAAAAATGTGTCGAGATGCACCTATATTGCTTTAAAAGTACATCAAGAGACTCTGATAGTGAACTTCTAGCAATTGTATTTACAGACTTGGCTGACTCTTAGGAAAACTGGGTTTCAGGTAGTTTAAATAGTAGTTTGCTGAAATTTATCTTGATGTATGGCAATATTAAAACTGTCCATGGGTATGATAATAAGGGATTGAATTAAGATTTTTCAATCCTCTTTTTTACTGCCTTCAAAATGACAATATTTTTCTTAATGTTCCCTGTAGAAGTCTGGAAAGTGGATTATTGTCCGTATTCCCAGGCTGCACAGTCAGCAACTGCTCCTAGGAGAGGATGAGGGAGGGAATCCTTGCCATTTATCAACGGGCAGCAGCGACTGCAGGTTTGGCTGTCTGACAAGAAAAGATGGCTGTTCCGGTTCTCAAGATTTGGTCCTGTTCTCCTATAAATCATAGTAAAATATTTTTGCTGCCAACATTTTGTAAAAGCAGATCCCTGCTTCAGGTTTTTGTTTAAAGGTGGAATTTCTGATGTTCATTCTCTTCACATTTGTAATATTTGCTCTATGAGCACAGGACTAACTGTCTGATGACTGTTTAATGTTGTTAATTAGGTAGAGGTCTTTAAAAATGTCACCGTGTGTCGTCTTTGTCTTCAGCCCAAATATATTTTAATTGACTGTTGAGATATGTAAATTTTCCAGATAATTAGAACTCCCTGAAAAATTCTTTGCAGGTGACACATGAAAGACACTCTGAGTTGCAACTGGAAACCAGCAAATGATGTCTGTGTCTAAAAAATGTAACTTTTTCTGGTAGGGGCAGCTTAGTAACTCAGGGATGTAAAGGTAGGGAGGAAAGAGAGGACCAGAGGGCCTGGGGGAGGAACCGAATCGGTTTAGGTCAACTCATGACCTGCAGTTCTTGGTCGTACCCATCCCTGCTCTTCACATGCAGCTCTGCCCCTGCCCCGTCTTGTTCCCTGGGTGCTTCTGTGTTGGAAGCTGCTTTGCTTTTGGTTGTTGTGGGGGTTTTCGAGTAGTGGTTTGAAACATCGTTTTTACTTTCTTGAAACAACTCCAGGATTTTGAGTTTTGGCAGATGATTAGCTTCATCTCTGCAGGGAACTCGTCATCAGTTACCACTGGGGAATGCTAGGAATTGATTTAACTCAGCCCATGAGCATTAGGAAATGACATACTGGTGACAGCCTCCCCAGCAGTTGGTGTTGCAAATAGTTTAGCTGTGAGCGTAGAAGCGTAATTGTTGCTAGGTGCTTTCCTGCCGGAGGAGGCGAGGGCATCCCCGAATGAGTGACAGGGGAGAAACATGGGGATCGGGTGGAGAGGGGTCTGCGGCGCTCATTAAAAACAAACCAACCAACAAAAAAAGAACCCCAAGGATATGTTTTCTAACTAAAGGTAAATATACAAGGTTCCTCTTCAAACACCTAACTCCCATCTCTTCCTCCCACCCATCGCTTCACATACATTCCAGCTGCTCACCGGAAATAAAAGGTAAAGAAATCGGGCAACTTCTTGTACGTGTGACAAACGAAATGGGCCTTCACCAACCTTTTGAAACAGAACTGTGCTCCTGGGGTGTGTTTTTGGGGCTCGGGGGAAGCCTGCCGCTGGCCCTCATGACAGGTGGCATTAAGTGTGTGTTTTATTGAGAGCCCCTGGGCTCTGCCAGCTGCAGTAACAAAGCCACTCTCGTTTTTGGCCAAGGGGAAAGGATTCGTCTTATTGATACTTTGCCACTTTCTCATTAGGCAGATGGGCCCTGGCTCTGTTGGAGGGGGAGTTTTCCAAACTGGAAAGCCAATGAGAGAGCAGCAGCCCCCAGCCTCCCTCAGGCCCCTTCGCCACACTGTGCCCCTGGTACGTTCTGTCCCAGCCGGGCATCCCACCCGAGGCTCACTGCAAACCCAGCAGAGCTGCTGGGATCGCTTCGTATTTAATCTAGCCACATCAGCGCAGCTGGGTTTTGCAGGGCACCTCTCATCTTTACCACATAAAAATTCTGAAGGATAAAGGTTTATATGGCTCCCACTGGGAGGCACAACGTTTACCAGCCCATAAGGGCTTCATTGGTGAGCAGCCACTTCTGCAATCCCTCCACTTGTCCCCTTTCAAGAAACGAAATGAGCCCATTGCCGAAAAAAGTGTCATGATTGTTCCTCTCGAAGGGGCCGTGGTGGCTGCGTGACAAAACAGGCTGAACCGGGGTTGTGGGGTTTTTTTCCTTTTTAAATCATATCAGCGTGCTGAGAACCCTGTAAATGTGTTTTAAAGGCTGTGAGGAGCACGGCCATTTAAATGCTTTCTACAGGTCAATCTTAATGTGTCTTTTTGAAATTCAATAGTACAGAATTCCTTCGGCGTGTAGGCTCTGGGGGGTTGTCAAGTGTTTTTAAAATTAAGCTGTGCTATTTTTGCGCACATCTGTATGAGTTGGCAATTTTCATGCAAATTATGGATTCTTAAAATAACTAAACATACAGAAGAAATGTTGAAGTTTCCTTCAGAGGAGAGCCTTCGTCTCAAAGACGAAGCTTGGCGGTTCAGTATGTTTTTTGCAGCAGATTACATCGCGTCTTTGCAGCCTAACGCTTCTCCTGTAGCCTGGGGTGATTAGTTGTGGATTCCCTGAAATGAGGATCCCCGCAGGATCCCCAAATGCTTCCCATGGCAAGAACAGCCCGAATTTCACCCTTTGCCAGAAGTCGTGGTGCCACTGGCTGGTTGGTTGCCTTTTACCCTCGGTTTAGCATGACGAGCTCCAGGTGCTCAAGTGCCAACCCAAAACTGCGGTGTCCCAGGGATTTCACTTTATTATTGGCGTTAGCGGGAAGGAAGGGCTGGGAGCAGGGCTGGCAATGGGGAGCGGAGGGATCATCCCGACACCCAGCGCAGCGTGTCCGCGGAGCCTCTTAGCGCTGCCCAAACACGGCCACTGCGTTCCCCATGGGTAAACGTTTTTCTTCTCGGGAAAAGACTTCGACTGGGGGTTCGGTTCGAGCTGGTAACTCATATCCGAGGTATAAATGTATATGTATTTTTATATATATAAATTTTATTTTTTTCCCCGGCAAGTGCGGGGACCAAAGTTGACCCCGGGGTCAGGGAGCCCCCCAGCCCGGTGATGCGGGGTCGGGCCGAGGTGCTGAATCACCGCCGGCTGGGGAGGTTGGGGGGGGAGGCGGTGCCGGTCGACGGGGCAGCGCTGGGCCCCCGGCTCCGTTCTTCCTCCCCGGCTCCGTTCTGCCCCCCCCCGGCCCCGCCCGCCCACGTCACTTGTTATGTCTCCGCCGGCGGCCGCGGCTCCGCCGGGGCGGGGACAGCAGCGGGAGGGAGGAGGCGGGGGGGCCGCGGCCCCGCGGCGCTGACAGTCCCGTTCCCCCCTCCCCCCCCGCCCCGTTTTCCTTTCCTCCCGTCCCTTCCCTCTGCCCGCCCCGCCCCGCGGCAGCCCGGCCTCCGGCGCGGCTCTCCCCGGCCCCTCGGCGGGCAGCCCCCGGCGGGAAGATGTGGGTGAAGCTGTGCTGTTTGCTGCTCTACTTCCTGGCGCTCTTCGTCCTGGCCAGGGTGTTCGAGGCCGTGGCGTGGTACGAGAGCGGCTTCCTCGCCACGCAGCTGGTAGACCCGGTGGCCCTGAGCTTCAGGAAGCTGCGGACCATCCTGGAGTGCCGGGGGCTGGGGCACTCGGGGCTGCCCGAGAAGAAGGATGTGCGGGAGCTGGTGGAGAAGTCAGGTACGCCGAGCATCCCCGGCGACCCACGCGTGGGGAGGGAGGTCGGTCCCCCGCCACCCCCGCGTGGGGAGGTGGATCCCCGGTGACCCCTGCGTGGGCTCCCGCCGCCCTTGGGATGGAGATCCGGGCGCCGCTTCCCACGCTGGCGGGCCAGCGCCTTCGCGGGGCGAATCTGGGGAGCGAGCTGGTGTCCCCCGCCAAGGACCCAGACGCCGGAGCGGTTAAATGGAGGAAGGCAGGGGGGAAGCTCGGGGATGGTGACGTGAAAAACCTCCGCGGCGTTTTCAGCCCGAAGAGGCTGCGCGGAGGGAAGGCCTCGGTTGGACGGGTCACCCAGAAATGGCTCTTCCCGGTGGGTTCCGCCGGGCTGCTGCGGGCCGCTGGGGTCGGGGTGGCGGGGCGGGGCGGCAGCCGCACAGGCGAGGGCGAATGTCGTCGGCCGCCAAAAAGGAGGAGGAAAGAATCCAAATACATGCGGTGGGTCAGTGTGTAGAGCTGCGCCCGGCTTTTCCCGTGTATTCCTCTCCCTACCCGTTTGCTGGTTTTCTTACAGTTATTGCGATCTGGATGGGCGCTGAGGGAAGCAGTGATTTTGTAACTGAGGGAAGCAGTGATTTAATAACTGAGGAGCAGGAGGGATGGGTACTGAGGGGCACAGTGGTTTTATACGGGAGGAGCCAGAAGTAGATCCTACATACCAAAAACAGCTTGGAAAAAGGGAGGGAGGCGTTTCAGAAGTAGGGAACACCAGGTGAAAGGGGTAGAATTTTTTTTTTTGGGGGGGGAGTGATGAACAGCGAAGAGTGAAGAGCAGTGGAGACATACGGAATGGTGGAAGTGTGTTGACAGTAAGGATGGTGGCCTGGAGCAGTCAGAGGGAGCTGGCCCCAGGGACTGGGAGATGGGGCTGATGTAATAGTTGTGGTGCCCGCCAAGCAGGAAAATGTGAGAGGCTGCGTGTAAATCGGTGATCGAAGGGCTGCTGAGAGAGAAATTCCAGCCATCGGGATGGGCAGTGAGGGCTTCAAATGCCTGGACAGAAAAAGAGAAGGATTTGGATGAATGTAATGAGTGTCATAACCTTAAAAATGCTAACTCTTTTAAATAATTTATATTAATGCTGGGCATTTGAATCTAATTTGCTTTTATTGTTCATTGTTTATTTATGTTGTTTATTTGCTTTGCTGCTCCAACAGTAATAAGCATTAGGGCGATCTCACTTTTGTTTCCATTCACCTTCACTCCTTGGCTGTCAGGTACTTTCATGATGTCATGATGTTTGGGTTGCAAATGCTGCAGGGAAGTGTTTAACTCCAAACAAACTGTATTAACCAACTTCTTCAAAATGTCATGGAAACACTTCTTATACCAGAAGGTGTTTTTCTGGGTTTTTTTTGTCCTTCCTCCCCCCCCCCCCCCCCCCAAATTCTGTGAATACTTTTGGAAAGGCTTTCAGCTGTTACGCTTTTTTTATTTTATATTTTGAAGGAAACAGCCTTTTTGGACAAGAGTTAATTTCTTCAAGCTTAATAGATTAGTTACTAGAATGCTAGTTGTCATTACCAGCGTTTGTAACGATTGTGAAACAACAACTGAGAAGGAAATGAGGTTACAAAGGAAACATTATCAGATGATTTTACTGTGAGCTCCTTACGTCACTAGGATTGGAGCTCACGGGAAGTTTTTCCAACTTTGCCAACAGAAGCCAACAGCTAAATTATTCTGCCTGAGATTTTTACTTGCAATGGGACAATCAACGTGGGTTTTTGTTACAAAATTATTGATTGAAATTCTGGAAGTCTGTTTGAATTATCAGTGTTAAAAAGCTGGTTGCTGCAAAATTACCCTCCTGTGAAATGAAAGCAAAGACACATGAATTAGAATTGCTCTTAGCCACAAAATGTTGTTATTTTCAGAGAGTGAGCCTTAGAAGATGTTCATTTATTCTTCTGTGCGCTCGGTTGCGTGCGTGGGACATCTGTGTAACCAGGAGCATAGCGTTCATCTCTTCTGTGGCCTGACAGCTGAAGTCAAATTGTTCATAGTCATGTCGCTACAGATAAAATTATAATAACTTTTTAGATTAGCTACCTTCATACTGAAAAGGTTCTCTGAGCAACCATGTAAAATTTAGTTAGTGAAACCGTTACTAGAATTTATGAAGTGATCTTTGTCAATTGCCGCTGTAATTGAATTTCTCCAATTGTCTTTTTTTCAGGAGACCTCATGGAAGGAGAGCTTTATTCTGCTCTCAAGGAAGAAGAGGCCTCTGAATCGGTTTCCAGTACAAACTTTAGTGGTGAAATGCACTTCTATGAGCTTGTAGAAGACACAAAAGATGGGATCTGGCTGGTACAGGTATAGAAATTTGATCATATATTTTTATGTATTTATCCCATCCAAAATGTGTTTTAAAGGAGGAGTTTATGAGAGTAGTTAACTAGTAGCAAAAGTGTGTGACAGAGATGTTGACAAAGATGAACTACATCAGGGAGATCATAAGGAATAAACCTGTTCAAAAAAAAAAAAAAAAAAAAAAAAGAAATTCTGGAAGTGAGAGTCCCTATACAGACAGGAAGAAAAAAACCCACCTGTTATTCTGTGGATTGCTTTTTGAAAACCAGGTACTCTAGAACCAGAAAATAAGCAAAGCAGCACACACTTAAGTTCACAAACTATGCAGGTGCTTGACCCTGGTATGGTAAGACCTCGTGTAATACGTGAAGTAGGAGCATTAAGTGCAGATGCTCCCAGCTGGCACAGGAGAGGTGCCTCTGGCATTGCTCTTCCTTTTGGTTGTGTCACATGCTCAGACCCAACCAGTTTAAGTTTCTGTTGATCTGAGGGGCTTAGAGCACTTTTAAAAGCTCTGTTGCCTCTTCACAAAGGCAAGATCTCAGTGTGCTGCTTCCCAGTGTGCTACTCAGGCTGCTTCTACAACATATTCCGGTAGCTTAAAGTTAACCTTTCCCCCTAAACTTTGTGGGTCCACCGATTTTAGAGCGTGCTTCCCCAGGGCTGCATGAGAATAAGAGAAAGTTTAGGAAAAGAAAGACTTTTGCAAATAGGATTCTGAAATAATTTATCATCACTCTTGAGAACGTAAATAATCTAGACCAAAATGTAAAAATGCTCTTCTGCATGAACTTCTCTATTGAGAAGAGGTTTGGGTTTTTTTAGGCATAAGTTCTCTGCTAACAGACACATCAGGCGATCAAAATTCTCCACCAGACAATTAATTGTTCAGCTGACAGCTCTGCTGTCTGGTTTGTCTGGTCTCCTCACTTCATGTTTTGTAGTTAAAGAGTTTATCAAGATGTAATGACTTTGTGTTATTAGACCTGCACTGTCACCACATCAGATCTCACCCTAAAACAGACAATGAGAGGACAGATTACGTTTGCCATTGAAATGGCATTTGTGTTTAGGGGAAGATGTATGTGGAGTTTGTTGAATGTAGGTTTCAGGTTCAAATCATACAGAAGGGGATTCTTCAAGCAGAGGGAGCGAGCGTTGAAAGGAAGTTTACACATCTCCAAGCTAGTTGACAAGTACGAGCATGAAAATGCTATGAAAAACTTTCTCTCCTCCCGTTGCAGCTCAAAAGAGTAAAATATGGTAGTTCTCTGTTGTCTCTTGCTTGCAGAATGTTAACTGTAATACATTTTCAGCTAGCTTCGTAATAGCAGATCAGATGGGCTGCGTTTTGATATCTCTAGTGTGATGAATGTTGTCATCATTCTGGGAATATTTGCACAGCTATTCAGTTGGTCACAATAGCTGTGGGGAAAAAAAATAAGTGGAATTTACTGAATAATTTACTTGCTGAATGCTATTTGTCTGTTTCTCTCTAATAAAAAACACTAGATAAGTGACATTTATTTTTTTCAGTCTTGCCTTTTGAGTTTTCATCACTTTGCGTTTTCATTTTCTCCCTTCCTCACCATAACTCCTGCCTGGATAACTCCTGCGCTGCATTCTTCATCTCCTTTCACAGGTTTTTCCCCGTGTTCTTTTCTTAGACCTTGTCCCTCCAAAGCTGCTTTTTATCATCACTTCCCTCTTCTAATTCTTGATTACTCTCCCTTGCCCATTCTCTTCTACCGTTAGGCATCCTGTGGAAACTGTACAGCTAATTAATCAGCTCAATGCTTAGGCAGGGGAGAGCAGGAGAGTGAGGATGCCTCGTGGATGGGTTTGGTGACCGCAGACAAGGTCGGAGCATTCCCCTGCTCTGTTGTTGCTACTGGCTGTGAAGCAGGAACAATCTCCAGGTCCTTTTCAGAATCTTGACTGTAAATCTCTGTTCCACAGTGGCTGCTGTAAAGCAGCAGAGGGAGAGGAACGGTTCTGGCTCAGCTGCTACAGCGGCTGTTGGTTGAGTCGGTTTTGAAGGCTTTATGATGACATTTGGGAGGATGGGGACTCTGAAGATGATTTTTATTTTCCAGTGCGTGTAAATGAAATTTCTGGGGTGTCACAGACTGGTAACGTGATAGCCATCACTGTCTGCAAAGAAATCAAGGGAAAAAGAGGAAACAATTATTATTTCTTGATATGTTTGACGCAAATTCAGATGTGAATTTAACATTTAGAGCCAGCAAAATGAATTCCTTGAAGAAAATCAAAGTCCATACGCAAGGAAACAGTGTTTTGTGGCTTTGTTTCTTTATTTTCTGGAAATCCACATGAAAAGCATCCAGGTTCAGTGGTAATTTGTTTACCAGTGTAACTGTTCACAGGTGCCCTCTGCTCCTTCATGGAGCTTCCGTAAAGCCAGAGACAGCAACATGTTCTCTCTCCTATTAGCTCGTGATCTCATCACCTTTCCTTTTATGCCTTTCTTCTTGCTTGCCAGTTGCTGTTGTGCACTTCTTTGGCTGGCAAGGAGGATGTGTGGTACTTTCTAGAGCTGCTTCTCTTGTTAGTAGAGGGGTAACACATAATGTTCTTTTCCAAACTCTGCTATTGCTCATGCTTTCTGGTTAGTCTTTAGAAGCCTGTCACATCCAACAATATTGTAGTCATTATGACTTTTTAAAAACATACAGTAAATGATCTATAGATAAAAATCCTTTTTGAATGAAGTTAAAATCTGTATTAATGTATATTTTTATTTTAAAAGTCCCTACTGTAACACCGTGGTAGAAGTAAAGGGAACTTTCTTCTTGGCATTGAAGCAGGAGGATAAACATTCGGATCATGTCTGGTAGAAATGCAAAGGACATTATTATGGATATAAAACATTGCAGTCTATTCTGCCTCTCGGCTTCTTGTTCAAGTGGTGTAGTCACAGAGCAAGGGATGCGTCTACAGGATTTTGGTGGTGTCTCTTTCCCTTTTTCCTCCTCCTTTTTTCTCCTCCTTTTTCCTCCTCCTTTTTCCTCCTCCTTTTTCCTCCTCCTTTTTCCTCCTCCTTTTTCCTCCTCCTTTTTCCTCCTCCTTTTTCCTCCTCCTTTTTCCTCCTCCTTTTTCCTCCTCCTTTTTCCTCCTCCTTTTTCCTCCTCCTTTTTCCTCCTCCTTTTTCCTCCTCCTTTTTCCTCCTCCTTTTTCCTCCTCCTTTTTCCTCCTCCTTTTTCCTCCTCCTTTTTCCTCCTCCTTTTTCCTCCTCCTTTTTCCTCCTCCTTTTTCCTCCTCCTTTTTCCTCCTCCTTTTTCCTCCTCCTTTTTCCTCCTCCTTTTTCCTCCTCCTTTTTCCTCCTCCTTTTTCCTCCTCCTTTTTCCTCCTCCTTTTTCCTCCTCCTTTTTCCTCCTCCTTTTTCCTCCTCCTTTTTCCTCCTCCTTTTTCCTCCTCCTTTTTCCTCCTCCTTTTTCCTCCTCCTTTTTCCTCCTCCTTTTTCCTCCTCCTTTTTCCTCCTCCTTTTTCCTCCTCCTTTTTCCTCCTCCTTTTTCCTCCTCCTTTTTCCTCCTCCTTTTTCCTCCTCCTTTTTCCTCCTCCTTTTTCCTCCTCCTTTTTCCTCCTCCTTTTTCCTTTTTTCCCTTCACATGTAGGATGAGTAATTTTCATATCTGCCTTTTTAATTTTACCAGGTGATCAGTTGTTCTCACTACAAGGAAATTAAGTAGAAACACTCAGTTCTTTTAAAATACGTTGTTCAGTATTTGTGTCTTTTCCAGTAGCCCTTCAGGATCATTTACCATAGGATACCTGATTTTAACTTTCAGTATCCTTCTTGAGAGTCTTCATATCCAGTCAAGGGTGCAGAATACCCTCATCTAGAATGTAATAATTCCCATATTGCCTGCATATCTGTATTGATTTATTACAGAAGCTCATTTATTCTTAACCTCTGACTTAACCAACAGCTTAACTGAGCTGTTCAGACCTCCCTTGAGAAACTACACGTAATTTTGAGGTGGTTAATTTTTGCCTGCTATGATGGACGTAGTCTTCTGTCTTTGCCTATTTTGATCTAATTTCTCACAGTCTCTTTCTCAGAAAAGAAAAGCAAAAAATCTCCTGACATCTTTAATCCATATGGATGGATTCTGCACTAGTTGTGAGTTCTTAGGAAAGAGCGACTGTGCGGAAATTCAGTTCTGTCAGCACAATGCCGAATAATAAACAGAAAGTGAGATGTCTCAGAATTAATAAAAGTACAGGCAGTCATGTAGAAACTTATTGACGTTATCTGAAATAAATGGGCTTCTTTCCATGCTTCTAATAAATAACTCACTAGTCCATTTATAATTAATTGTGTTTCTAAATGAGACTTGTCCAAATATTTTTACTTCTGTTTTATCTATGGGAGGATATTTTGCAACATAGCTGTTGATTATAAAGAGTTCTATGAAAAGCACATAAGAAGCTTAATTAATAGATCAGGGGTTTTGAACCTTTGTATCTTTGTGGATTCCTAAAATCTTGCAGCGAGTGCATAGACTCTTTACACTAGTATCAGGCTTCCTTTGCTCATTTACCCTTTGCAGGCACTGGGGGGAAGTTCCTGGACCTCAAGGGGTCTGGGTATCTCAAACTGGAAACTGCCAAACCAGACTTACAATTCTCACAGACATACTACCTTACCAGTTCATTAAATAAGTTAGAAATCAGTTTTGCCTTTGGCAAAATCACAGTTTTTTTCCGATGCAAATGTCAATACTCCTTCATGTGGAGATGGACTTGCTGAGGCTGGATGAGGATCGACTGTTCCCCAGAGAACCACCTGTACGTGTGTGTGTGTGCAGTGGGAAATGGTGTCTCTTATTTAAAAGGTTTAGCTCTTCTGATGGTGTAAAGCCTGTCACAGTGCCCTAGTGCCCACACTTGATGAGCGCTTGGTGGTGTTGTCTTTGTGGCTAAGCTGTAAAACCAAGTTTTGACTATTTGTGCATATTCAAAACTGTGTGCTCTTGGTATGAGCAGGTGTGCCTGACACCTGGTACCCTGGCTAAATTCCAGCTTAGATAATGCCTGAGCTTCCCTTGGCGCTTTCATGTGGATACAGTTTTCTCTTCCTTTCATGGCACATACTCCTAACCCGTAAAGGCTGAGAGATGCTGCCAATGTGAATATTTTTCCATCACAAAAAATATATATAAAAAACACACGTGCATCGCTTAGCTCGGGGCTTCTGCTGTATTGTGATGATCTCACAATTCTGCCTTTCTGCTTTGATTTCTTTTTTTAGTGTTGTTCCCATCTCTGGCACAATGTATCAAACACAAATGGAATGACTCTTACTCAAACTAGCAAGGCACAAGGGCTGTCGAACCTGCGAAGTAGACACTTCATGGGGATGTTTTTCCCTTTAGTGTTGCTGAGGTTACTTTAGGTTCCTGAGGCCGTTAGAAGCAGTAATAACTAGTTATAAGGACTGCTTTTAAAATGTTCTCTTTAAAAAAAGCTATTAAGGGTGTTCAGGTTTTGTGGGGAGTCACCCTTGCATATACTGTGGTCTGCAAAGTCCTCGGGTTGCTGCAAGCTGCTGGAGTGGAGGCAACTCGCAAAGAGTGTTGTTTTCGATCCAGATAGTATACCTGGTGTTGTGCACAGTACACTGTAGGGATTATTCCCCATTAAAAAAATACTGGTTAATCCTATTGTAGTACCTTTGCTGTCAGGATATGTATAAGCTCTTTCCTCCATCATGCATCAAATGATTAATACGTTTCTTTCCTCTGTATGCCTTAACTAAAGGAGAAAGCAGAGAAAATAATTGAAGGAGCTAGAATTGGTTAAAATATTGAGAGTTGAAATACCGTGGAGTGTTGATTGTTCTGCATTTGTCCATATCTGACTCATTCTCGTGCCTTGTGATATTTGAATGTTTTCAGTTGTGAGTGAGCTTAAAAACTAAGACTAAATCTTGTTGCAGTGCCCTTTTTCAAAATCTCTACATACCTGTCTGAAAGGGATTGAACAATACCTGGTTTAAATGAACAGAAAATAGAAGAATGCTCAAATAAGGCTATTACAATGTCGTGCTCAAGTACTGCTGGAGTACCGGAGCAGGAATCTGTCTTTGCATATCGCATTGCTACAGCAAACTCTTTAACAGCAGCAGTGTTTCCTTGAGCCACTTCAGTTTTTGACCCATCTTTCCTGGTATTTTAAGTATTTATGTTTCATAAATCAATTTAAAAAAATCCTTAATGTTAACTGAGAAATTAAGGAGGAGCTGCATCCATGACAGTTATGAAGTAGATATGGTGATATCTAGGCATTTTTGGTTTGGATTAAGCAAGAGAGGCGAAGTGTCTTGCTGACGTCCTATTTTTCCAAGTGTTTATATCTTTCTGTCTATGGGATATTTGTTCTTAAAGTCTGCTTCCTTAATGTCATAACTATGACTATTTTAATTTATAGATCAAACCTATTCGATTAATTAAGTTCTCAATTGGCCTCTTTTGGGACAGTTCTGTCTAATTCAAAGTCAGGAGAGCTCTTCCAGTGCAAAAGCTACCTATGCAAATGCCTGTTGAAATCATCAGGATTTTGATGATATCAGTATTATACGTCCCTAGATGGATTCTATTTTAACTTTGTTTTCTGTGGTAGCTGGAAGCCGCCGTTTTAGGTGTTTATGGAAATCAAACAAGAAAACTCAATCAGATGATGTAGAAATAAAGGAGATCTCCAAACCCCTGTCTTTCCATTTTTACTTTGCACATCTTGGTGGCATAATTTACCTGCAGTATTTCACAATTGTTGGTTGAGACTCTCATGACTTTTTGGGATATGGTGTGGTCCTCCCAAATTCACAGATGGAGTACAAGGAAACTGGAGTCTGAGACTTCAGAGGAAGTTTGTGGAAGTTTGCTCAGTGAGGGCCTTGCCTTCTCTCTGGCATCTTCTTCCACTGAAGAAGCTAGTAATTCATAGATAGAGGTGGTAATTCAGACCCTGCAGTCGGAGCCAGTCCTCTTGCCCTGGGTTAGGTGTAGATGAGGGAGCAGATCTATTCTGTGATATGGAATTGTTAAATGGCAGGGTTACTTTGATCCTATTGGATTTTCTTAGCCCATTAAGATGATTAATGGATTAATTGGGCTATCTTCATTGTCACTCTGACATATGATATGATGCAGATTGTGAAGACAGCTAATAATAAGAAGAGCTTGAAGGGTTTGTGTTCCTCTAAATGTGGTGTTTGTTTCCCAGTTGTTCTAGCTGATCTCATAAAAGATAACCTGCTTCAATGAGCTTTGTCTTTATTTCTTTAAAATGAGACAGAGCTGAAAGGGACCTTCTCGATGAGTGAGTTCAGCTCTCTGCTAGACTGTGGAATATGTGTTTATAAAATGTCTTGCCGTCTCTCTTAAATCGTAAGTTGTCTTGAGTGTAATACTCCTATTGACTGTTCTCTTCTTGGAAACATGTATCTGACTTCTGGCCTAAGTGTATTCATGGCTAATTTGTTCCTATTGCGCCTAAATTGACATCGCCCTTTACTTTCCCCGACTCCTGATGTCTACCCCACTACTCCCAGTACATGAGATCAATCAACCAGTTTGTTTTGTCAGGCGTAATATATCCTGGGCTTTGCTTATTTCACAGCCAGTTAATATTGATGGCTCATAGTTCCTTTTGAATCAACTAATAGACCCAAGCTTTTCCTCCCATCACTGTTTCTGACTGATGAACTCCCCGAGCATCGTGTTCATTACTGAATTCAATTTCATTTCTGACACTCTGCATTACAAGATTTGTGCAGCTCATCCTGTATAGCGTTATAATCCTCTTTTGTACATAGATGTGCTTCCCAGTTTTATGTCATCTGCAAATGGTTTTGGGAGACTTCAGGTTTCTTCAGGAAGGGCATTAATAGGAATATATGCTGAACTGAGCTCTAAGGTAAAATCTGTTAAGAAGTCTGTTATCGCTTTTCTGGCATTTGGATGTTTTCTTGTCTTAGCCAATTTCCTACTCACTAAAACTTTTTTTTTTACTCCCTATAAAAACTTATCTCCAGTTCTCCTGAAAATTTTCTATGTGGCACAGTACTAGATATCCTATCAAAGTACAGAATGGATATTACATTCCCTGTTCTTGAAACTCAGTTCTTTTCCTATAGGAAAAGATGGATTTTTAACTCTCAACTTAATCAGGAATTAAACATCTTCAGTAATTCCATACTGGAAAGGGGTGGAAAATTCAACCACCTCTGCACCTTTAAAATTTGTTCTGCAGTTTTGCATACTCTTGAGATCAAACTGGTGGGATATTTTTATTTCATTCGCTCTTAAATATAATTCCTAACTTGTTATTCTCCTGTCAAAATGTAAATTACTCTCAAAGGATTTTTATTAAGAAATCTTTGCAGGTTCATGTGTAATTTTTTGTGCGTGTATTGCAGTTCTGGGACGGAGATTACCTGCTTACTCTGATTTAAGTGCATGAAGTTATTTGAGTTGTGTTTCCATCTTCAGGTGATACAGTGTGTTCCCATAAACTCGCTAACCTGTCCATGGCCAGCCAGCTCCTCTTCATTGAAAACTGAGTCAGAGCATTCATTTCGTTTCAAAAGGAGAATTGCCTTACATTTCTATCCTATCTTCATTGTATGGTGATCCTGCTGCTTTTCCCTCTGTTCTATTCTTATTCATATAACTGAAAACCCTTTTGGTGCAGCTTGTAATATTCTTTGTATGGTCTAACTTGAATTGCTCATTTTTCCTTACATTTTTTTGATTTCCCGCTTATCTTTCTTTGCTAGCTCTTTGTTTCAACCTTTTTTCATTCCTTGTAGATTCTCAAACTATTTCTAACATCATCTAGGAAGAAGAGCAGGACTTGACAATTTTTTTTTCCTCCTTGCTTGAAATAGAAAATCCTGATAGCTTTAACACCTTTGATTTAAAGAATTTCCAGGCCTCTTCGTCATTCAAATTCCTGGCCTCCTCAGTCACAGGTTTTTAAGCTAAATTTCGTAGCTTATCAAAATTCACACTTCTTAAATAAAATCTGTTACAAGCGTTTGCAAGTTATCTTTCATTTAAGCCGAATTACTGGGTGGTTCCTTAACCTGCAGTATTTTCTTAGGCTCCCCCATTCACAGAGATGACGACTACTTTCCAAAATGCAAACCCTTGCCTCTGTGTGCTGAATTCCCAACGTTGTAAGTGGGTGTTGTCTGCAAGGAGCAGCCGCAATGGACTTGTTTATTTGAGAGGTTTTTTGCCATAATGACATAAAAAAGCATGAGCCCAAGAAATGTTACAAAGCTTCAGTGTGCAAACCATAGAACTGCTGGTTCTGTTGTTGTCCTGCAGCGTAAATAACTTCCTCCAAGTGGAAAGACTGTTTCATAGGAAGGGAATTAAGCTGGTATTAAAAAATCTGCCAGTACAAACAGTCAGATGACAGTAGATCATACCGGTGACTGTGTTTGCAACAGCTCTCCTTCTCTTGACACTTAAAGTGAATATTGCAGTATCAGACAGAAGAAACAGCTGAGCAGGATGGGTTCTCCTGCACGTAACATTAGCATATTCTCAACAACTGTGCTAGGCTTTTTCAGAACAGGCACACGGAGCTGGGGAAGCAACCGATCTCTGAATAGTTGTGCCAAAGACTAATCCAGTTCCCAACGTTTTATACTTACTAATAAAACGTAAACGTAGTGATTCCTTACTATGTTGGATGCGTTTATCATACCGTAGTAGCTCTGAGGATATACGGGCGTTAAGATGTCTTTAGGAATGTGGTCTCTTTTAGTTGAAGTACATGAAAGGAAGTTTAAAATATTCAAAGTAATTGCTTCGGTTACATTGGGTGATGCGAAGAAGCC
Organism: Fratercula arctica; assembly: GCA_947846985.1. Lineage (NCBI taxonomy): Eukaryota > Metazoa > Chordata > Aves > Charadriiformes > Alcidae > Fratercula > Fratercula arctica. The sequence goes on from CANTUZ010000004.1 coordinate 47,416,134, forward strand.
TCAATAATACAACAGATTTCCCTAGGTCGTTGTCTTGGTGCTTGAAGGTTGCATTTAGCTAATCAAAAAGGCTTTTCTATGCGATGTGTGTGTTTTGAGAATAACTTGAGGGATTCTTATCTAGATGTTCACCTCTGGTTTTATTTAAACATGTTGGCCTCAGTGGAATGGGAGTATTATCTGTAACTTCAGTTTGACTTTGTTTCCCTATGTAGAACGTTCTGTTTAGTGAATTCTCTTCTTTTAAGTTTCTGAGAGGATGCTACTTGCCACAAAGCAGATAATATTTTTGAGTCTCGAAGGCCAGACATGCTTTCCAGCTCTGCGTCTCACCCTGTGCCCAGAGAACTGTTAATCACGGTGACAACCTAACTTCCAGAGGAAAGCTGGCATTTCAGGTTATTAAGTCAGAAAATTATCGGGAGAAGTTTAATGGTGGGTAAACAAATACCTAACAAATGGAAGTTTCAAAACTTAATCTAAAAATGTATTTTAAGTGGTTGCCAGTCAGCCTGAAAAAGCGTGCGAGGCATTTCTAAAATAGAAACTGCCATGGCTGATGGAATAATGCGTGATCAGTCGTGTCATTCAAAATTACCTGTCAACTGCAGGTAGGCAGGTTTCCCTTTTTCCTTTTTTTTCCCCTTTTTTCCTTTTTCTTCCCCGTACAGTTACAAATCAGAGGATGCATGCCTATTCTTTGTCATTCGTGTTTGCAGGAGCTTACATTTAGGTAACCTGAAGTACTACTTTAATATACTAGGTTAGAACAAATTAGACCTGGGGATATATCATAGTGAATTATCATCCTGAAATGGCAGATGGGACATTGGAGTTGGTGGAACGAACAGTCATGTAAAGTTACAGAGTGAGTCACTGGCAAAGCTGGGAGGAGTCAAGACTTTTAGGCATTATCCGAGAGTTTAATCACTACTTTCCACCACTTAGAAATGGTTGTTGATGGTCTAATCTGGTACCAGGTGCATACGTTCCAACTCATTTTACTTGCTCTGAGACTATTTTTTGGTATGTTGTAACTTTTCATGGAGCATTGTAATAAAATAATGGTCTTTTTTTACTGTGAAGAAGAGGAACCTGCTGCACCCGCTTCCTTTCTCCCTATCTATGAACTGGTTAATGATAGTTTTTGTATTTTCCGAAGGTTTTTGTTAACTACCAGTGATATTTGTGTCTTAACAGGTACTTAGTCTTTCTGCAGAAACTGTATTTCTGTCTTAGAGCTTCACTCTTCAAAGACATGTAGTGTGATTACTAGTTGTATATACCTACTCTGTGTTCTAAGAGAAGGGGAAAACAGTATCAAGGGTGACTAGATCTCTGTTTTCATGAAATTTGCTCTTTATTTCAGGAAGCAAACTTACTAAACTATTATTTCCTTTTGGCAATAGGTCATAGCAAATGACAGAAGCCCACTGGTGGGTAAAGTCCACTGGGAGAAAATGGTGAAGAAAGTTTCAAGATTCGGCATACGTACTGGCACTTTTAACTGTTCCAGCGACCCCAGGTATATTCTTAAAGGATTATCTAAATCTCAAGAATATCTTAAGGCTCAGCTGTGCTCTGGCAGCAGGGCTTGCTGTGTTGTAAAAGTAGCTGTGACAGAAGGCAGCTTTATTAATGTTTTTATCTCTACTGAAGTCTGTTCAGAATTCTCCATTACATTATTTATCAGCACCATAAACACAGATCTGCAGCTTCATAAAGCATCATGTGTGAAATACACGATTAGACTATGTGGAGTGTAATACAGCAATGGAAGGGAATGAATAGAAGACTTCGGCCTTAGAGTCCAGGTGTTCGGGGACAAGAACTGTGCTTGCTTAGAACAAAGCCAAATATATATATAGCCCATGTAAAAGAAGTATATCAGTTGTAGAGGTGTTATATTGCCACCTGGAAAGGAGAAACGCAGGTTAGCATGAATCTTGCAAACAGTGCCTGCTTCTCAGGATTACTGAGAAATCCTGTTTCCTGACAAATGTCTGTATGTTTATATATAAACTCACACACACCCTTTGACAACATACAGTGCGCTATGCAAGAGTCACTGTTGTTTGCATATGATTTCGAACAAGGAAGAAGAGCAAAGCCAAAGAAGCTGTTAATAATTTTGTGCTGCTGTAAAAATAATCCTTTTTTAACATTTTGTTGGAAGCATTTGCTTCACATGACGGGAAACTTGGTCTAGAATTCCAGGGGTGTGTATGGATATGCACGTCTTACACAGCTTAAGTCCTAAATGTTTACAGAAATCTCAAAGTTAATCATAAGGGAAAATTATTTGATTTTGCAGTGCTTATGCAAAATTATCTTCTATAATCAAAATGCTGGTATTTGAACATCTTAAAAATTCGGCAGTGTTTCTCTTTGCATAGCTCCCGACTAGTCTTAATGTTGCGATCAAATATTATGTTTTAAATTAATGTATTTTTACCTAATGCAAGAAATGTTTTGTTGAGTAAACCCTCATGAATAGTTTTCATCAGGTTGCAGCTGAAATTCAGGAGAACACTGCGTGCTACAGTAGTCAGGGTACCTTTATTAGTAGGTAATATCTTATGGCTCCATCTAAATATGTTACATTCAGATTGCTGAGATGGGGAGTTGTAATTGTCTAAATGTTTGTTAACCTAAACCAGAGAGGATGTAGGTAAGATGGCTAGTGAATGAGGCTGGTGGCCTCTATTTCATCTGCAGGGTTCTCAGAGACAGTTTGCATGCCTGTTGGCTCTGTAACGTTTTGATTGTTGAAACTTGCCAGACATTTGCTAAAAGGAGGGCTAGATAAATTGGGTGGCGTAGTGATGCTGATACAAAAGATGCATGAGAGAAGGGATCTTCTGAGTCACCACACTCATCTCATAGTTACTGGGATCTGGACCATGACTCAGGGTTCAGCCTTGAAGAGCCTTTTCTTTTAGGTATGGATTTGGAGTTCGTCCCATCTCAGCACTCTGCCTGCCAGGCAGCAGGGGTATTCTTTTAGCCCAAAGTGATCTGGCAGCATGTTCCTGCTTCCTTCTCCACCAGATTTGTGGCAAGCTTTCTCACCACAAGCCTGTCTGCATTCTTCCAAAATGGCCCCAGTAGGAAGTGGACACTTGTCAGCTTCGTTCTGCTTCGTAACTGCAAACAGACCAATGTCTTGTTAACTTCACCTCACTGCTGCTTGTCAAAACTAGGATGGAAGGAAGCACTAGGAAAGTTATCTGCAGGGTCGGGAAAGCTGTGGGACATTGAATTACATTGTAATGGTTATCTTCTTGGCTGGAAGGCCATGGCAAACCAGCTTCTATTACTAATGCTTTATAGTGAAGAGTCAGCTTGCATATTTTTAAAATACAGTTACAAAGCATGAATAACTCCAATGTATGACCTCGTTTACTATAATGACCCATGAAAATTAACGCTGTTCCTCTTCTCATCTTATGAATACATCTCTCTATATGTCTGTAAAGGAGATTAATAAACGTATTGTAAGAATAAATACACTTTGCCAGAGAATATTGGGTGCCCATATTTCCTATTATTATATGTAAAGATTCCCAGGTTGCTCAGCATGTCTCATTTTTGGGCTTATAACAGAAACTTAACAAGTGCAGCTCCAGGGGTATGAAACTCTGTAATCTAACTTGCCATTTTCTTTATAGGTACTGCAGGAGGAGGGGCTGGCTGAAATCCACCCTCATTATGTCGGTTCCACAAACCAGTACCTCTAAGGGAAAAGTGATGCTTAAGGAATACAGTGGGCGCAAAATCGAAGTGGAGCACATTTTCAAATGGATCACAGCCCATGCTGCTTCTCGGATCAAAACCATCTACAACTCCGAACACTTAAAAGAAGAATGGAACAAAAGTGACCAGTACCATGTGAAAATATACCTGTTTGCCAACCTCGACCAGCCTCCGGCGTTCTTCTCTGCACTGAGTGTAAAGTTTACTGGAAGAGTAGAGTTTATTTTTGTTAACGTGGAAAACTGGGACAATAAAAGTTACATGGCAGAAATTGGTGTCTACAAGACACCATCGTACATACTTAGGACTCCCGAGGGGATTTACAGGTATGGAAATAACACTGGTGAATTTATATCACTACGTGCCATGGATTCCTTTTTGCGCTCATTGCAACCGGAAGTTAATGATTTATTTGTTTTAAGCTTAGTTTTGGTTAATCTGATGGCTTGGATGGACCTGTTCATTACACAAGGCGCAACTATAAAGCGTTTTGTGGTTCTTATAAGCACTTTAGGGACGTATAATTCATTATTAATTATTTCCTGGCTACCCGTCTTAGGTTTTTTGCAACTACCTTACTTAGACAGCTTTTATGAGTACAGTTTAAAACTCTTCAGGTACTCTAACACAACTACTTTGGCTTCTTGGGTAAGAGCCGACTGGATGTTCTACTCTTCACATCCAGCCCTCTTCCTCAGCACGTACCTTGGTCATGGTTTACTAATTGATTACTTTGAGAAGAAAAGACGACGCAATAACAACACCGATGAAGTAAATGCTAATAATCTGGAGTGGCTGTCAAGCCTCTGGGACTGGTACACCAGCTACTTGTTTCATCCTATTGCCTCTTTTCAACACTTTCCTTTTGACTCAGATTGGGATGAAGACCCGGATTTGTTCTTGGAGCGGTTGGCCTTCCCCGATCTCTGGCTTCACCCTCTGATACCAACCGATTACATAAAAAACTTACCGATGTGGAGGTTTAAATGCCTTGGTGTCCATTCTGATGAGGAAATGCTGGAAACCTTTCAAGACAGCGAAAGTGACTCTGACAGTGAAAACAAAGAGGTCTTCAGTAGCGAAAAAGAAGTCTCGGAGGACGATGATCTAAACACGTTTCTTAGCCGCAGTGAAGGAGAGCCTCGGTGCGGTGCTGAGACCTGTTCGTGTGCCAATAAATATTGTCATCACGAGCCGTATGAACGGAAAGCGCGATCCTACGGCTCGTACAGCACCGCGGGTGACATGGAGCCGGATTGGTCAGCCTGGCCCTCCGAGATGTTGCACTGTACAGAATGTGTTGTGTGTCTAGAAAATTTTGCAAATGGTTGTCTGCTCATGGGCTTGCCCTGCGGCCACGTGTTCCACCAGAATTGCATCGTGATGTGGCTGGCTGGCGGGCGACACTGCTGCCCCGTCTGCAGGTGGGCTTCATACAAAAAAAAGCAGCCATACACACATCCGCAGCCTTTGTCGAGTGATGCCCCATCTTAGCTGTGTGCTGATGTCCTTTGTAAGCTTTCAGGATATTACTGCTTGCCTTTTAAATGTTAGTCACTTAAAAGATTATGTGGTTTGAAGTTTTAGTTTAAATGTTAGTGCAGTGAACTAAAATATACATGATGCTAACGTTAACGACAGAATCATTTGGTTGCCTTGTATGTTGAACTGAACACATACTTATTGTACAATAACTTCTTCTTTTCAACATCTGGAAACTCGATGCTGTTTTTGTAAGCACAAAAATCAAGCCTACAACAGAAGTGTATTCCAGCAAACGTTTACAAGTTAGGATGTGGATGAAATTGAAATTCTAATCGGAGACAATTGCTTAATTTAAGTGTTTCTTATTTTAGAGTCTGTTCAGCACATCTTTGTTGAATAATGTATGTTGTAAGACAGTACCATTTAAAAAGAAATCAGTGAAATAAATTATTTTAAAAGGAGATTTGTAATGTTAATTGTTTTGATAAATATTTTGTGTGTATGGTCACGGATGTCTTGCTGGTCTGATTTATCTGTAAAGACAATAAAAATATAACACAACTTTTGTGACTAATAAATCATCTCCTAGTGATGCAGGAGTTCATTGCTCCAGTGCGAGCTACTGGCTGCATGGAAGGCGATGGTGTTTCCCTGGGAACTTCTTCCTTCCTAAGTCCTCTGTGTTGAGGTGTGTCTTTGCTTGACCAGTGGTTTTCCAGTTGGTTACAAACTGCATTATCAGGCAGAGCCCCTCTTTGACCAGCCGTCTCTCCAGCACCCTCATCTGCAGACATCTAGAAAGACTTTAGGGTAGCCCCTCTACAGCCTCAAAGTAAACCATCGTGCAGTAGCAGAATATTGTCATGCAGTCACAAAGGTGGCTTGTAAAGGTAAAAATTGCCAGCTTCTGACTGCTGGTATTTTGAAGTGATTTCTGATTTCTTGGAGAAAAGTAATAGTTGTTTGATGCCATAAAAAATTGAGTCTATTGTTTTCTTTATATTTCAATATGAAACTCTTGTTTTGGTTGGACCTTTCAGAAATGATCTGGCCGAAAAGAGGAAAAAACAACAAAAAAAGAGTGTGAGATCATGTAAGTAGAAGAAAAGGCTAAACTAGAAAGGTGTTTTCAATTGTTTTATGTGCCACAGTAGAAGCAACAGTCCCATTGTTTTATTTCTCTCCTAGTTCTTGCCCATGTGGTATAAAAGGAAGATAATTAAATGAAGATGGTAATAGGAAATGTAAACACAGGTCCCTCTTGCAGTTATGATCCATCTCTCTGTGCCTTTACTGAGAGTTGGGAGGCCAGCGCTCACAAAGCAAAGCTTTCTGGCATTGTTTTATCTGTCCAGGGTACCTGGGCGCTATCTTTTCTAATAACAAATGTTTCATGCCTCCAGTCACCAGGCGTCTTCTCAAGAGGATACTCTCTTAATTATCAGAAGAGCTGTTTTTAATCGTGAGTACTTTTGCCTCTCGTTTCCTTTTTCCTATTGCAGTACTGAAGCAGGGAGGTAGAAGGGGCATAATACCACCAATTCTCCTGTGGTCCAGAAAAGTAATTTTTATTCCAGTTGAGGCCTGTCAGTACATGCCCTTTATCTGTCATTACAGCCGCGGCAGAGCAGTGGAGAGGCATAATGAGGGCAAAGAGCATTTCTCCTTCCAGTTTGTGCGGCAGTGTGACATTTAGCCTATGTGCTTAGCATAAGCAGCCACAATTGAAATGCACATTGTTTCAGGACTGTCTTGAAACCTGCACCGAACTGAGGCCTTGCCATCTCAAAAGGGGAAACAGAGGAGAACTCTCGTGAATATAAATAAGTCTGTCGTTGATGTACTGAAGTACACAAGCGAACTGCCGTATCGGAGTCCAGCGTAGCCTTTCACTGGTACCTCGGTGTTTTGCCCAACACTGCGAGCAGTAAGTTCAAGCAACACCGTGTCCTTGGGGCACCGCATGCTTCTGGAGCACTGCTCTGCTGCTGAAAGCTGACCTCCTCATACGAAGCCTGGGCCCAAGCAGCTCCTATGCATGGGTGCAGCCTTATTAGCAAGCCACTGTGCACACCTGTTTCAGCTGAAGACTTGTTTTAATGACCTCAGTTGCTCTACTAGTCCAATTCTTTTGATGAATGATACAAACTGCTGTTTAATTAGCAGGAGAGCCACAGAGGGCACATCCATACGAGCAGGTAATTATGACCAGCAGATAGCTGTGAGTGAAGGTTTGGTCCCCTCGTGTCCGTTAGCCTGGGTTATATAAATTGTTGTGATCCAGTTCCTGGCGATGCATCTGTTTCAAAATCTACAGCAGCTGTTGTAGTGTATTGGTAGTCCCAGCAGGAAAGGAAAAGCAGTTGGACGTATTTATTTTATGAAATGCTCGTGTTGGTAGCCGCAGAAGCATCCAAGTAGGATTGTTTTCTACGGAGTGCAGATTCTCAGACAGCCCTTACCCAACGCGTTGACAGTTTAAAATCTGGAGAACAGAGCAAAGACTGACTGTAACAAGGTCATCAGTTTCGCTGCTCGTTTGTTTTGCCTCGCTGGGTTGTGTTGTGCTAGTATTTGTGAAGTGTCTTGAGTTAAAGGAAATGGTAAACATTCTTGAAGTACAGTGTTCTATTCTCTGCGTGCCTAAAAGCTGGCGGCCAACTGTAAATGGAAAATGTCAGACGATCTGAGGTTACTTATGTCAGTAGGTTTAATTAAGGCAATTGGTCTTTTACTCTGCTACTAAGAGAGGGTGGATTTAGATCATCTCTGAAGGTCTTTGCCAGTCTCAGCAATTACTGTGTTGTTATGCTGGCTTTCCCACTGCTGGTACCCAGTCCAAAATGAGAGCAAATTTAGATCTGGTTTTGTTCTGCACTAGCTCTTGGAAGGAAAAAAGACAAAGGTGAACTGTATATTTTTGTAACTGTTATTAAAATGTCTTTCTCTGGGAATCAAATAATGAGGGTAAGTATAATTGTACGGAATTAGAGTTAGATTAAGCTAGTAGTACCTTTTTCTTCCTAAGCTTTGGCACTCTTTCTGTGCCTCAGTGATTATTTCCAGTCCTCTGTGTCTCAGCTTGCGCATCGGGGCACAAGGGGATGGAGGGACTTGCTGGAGCTCCCCCCGCAGCACCCAGCAGGGTGGCTCCAAGCTGTCCATTAATTTTGGCCAGGTTACGTGCCCTTTGCTGCAGAGAGGACTGCAGAGGATGGAGATGAGCCAGGCCTTGCCGGTGGGGCATCTCCAACAGAGCCCTGGCAGCTTAAGATGAAGGGGGCAATGTCTTATGTGCCAGCAGCTGCTTCTCTTTCTCTTTGGGTCTCCTGCGGGTCTTCCTTGGGCTGCAAGGGAAAGATAATTTACTGTAGTTTGAGTCACCCCTTGCACGACTAGATTTTATACATACTCTTCACTGTGCTTTCCTGCAACCTGTGTGGCAGACTGAGGGCAGGTGGTGGTGTAACACACTCGGGTCTGCTTCTATGGCTCTTAACTCCTGCTGGAGGAGGTGCCTGGCCACTATCAGCACCCGGCCCAAATCCTGTTAACTCCTCTGTGACCCCTTTCTGCTGGCTGTGGCGGGGGGCTGCGTGGAGCCATGTGCGGTGGCATGGGGCTGTGTGAGGCAGCTCGTGGCCATCCAAGAGGCCGTTATGTGTGTGGGGGGCTGTATGGAGCCATGCGAAGCAGTGTGGGGCTGTGTGGGACCATGTGAGGCGGAGCACGGCCATGCAAGAGGCTGTGTGAGGTGTCGTGTGCTGGGCTGTGCTGTGCGGGGCCTCGTGAGGCGGTGCGGAGCCACGAGGGGCTACATGGGGCCGTGCAAGGGGCTCCAAAGGGCTGTGTGAAGCGGCGTGCGACCGTTGAGGGGCTGCGCGGGGCCCTACGAAGCCCTGCACGGCCCTAAAGGGCTGCGCGGGGCCGCACGAAGCCCTGCACGGCCCTTCCAAGCCCGGGCGTACCCTCGGGGCCCTACGAAGCGCGGCTGCGCCTGGGCCTGTATGACGGTTGGTCCCGCGCGGGGCGGGGCTGCTCAGGCATCACCCGCCCCCCCCACCCAAGCACGGGCCGTGCACGGCCCGTGCTGGCGGGGACGGGGCGGAGCCCTGCGCGTGCGTGGAAAGGGGAGGGCGGGGCACTCCTCACCGCGCACGCGCCGTCCGACGCCGGCACCGGGCGGGGCCGGGAACCCGGAAGGGCCGGGCGGCGCGAGGCGGCCGCCGCCATGGGCCTCTTCGGGAAGACCCCCGAGAAGCCGCCCAAGGAGCTGGTGAGGCCCCGGCGGCGGCGTCGCCTCAGGCGGGGGCCGGGAGGTGGCGGGGGCATGTGGCTCGGGGGTGGCGGCCTGGGTGCGTGGCGTTGCCGTGGCGCCGGGCGGGGGCTGCGGAGGGGTCGGGCCCGGCCTGGGCGAGGCGCCGCGGCGCCGGGGGCCCCGCCTGACAGCAGCGGGCCCAGGGCAGAGGGGGAGGCGGCGAGCCTGCAGCCCCGCGGCAGGGGGGAGGACGGTTTGGAGGGGCGGGGTGCCCCGGTGAGCTCGATCCCCGGGTGTCGCTGCGGCGGCCGGGCCTCATCAGTGGGTGAGGAGCCCTGGTACTCCGTCCCCAAAGGGGCTGGGGGCACCTGCGCTCGGTTACCTCGCTTCTTCTAAAATACAGCAGCTTCTTGAGGTGTTCGGTCTGTTGTCAGAGCTCTCCTGCGTCCTGGGGGGTGTGCAGAGAGCTTCTTTGGCTACTGCATCTGCGGCCCTGAGGAGTGATGCATCCTGGGTGGTGTGGTTTGGGGAGGCTTAGTCAGCGGCTCCTGGATTGTTAGCTTGCTGTTAGCTGTCTTCCATAGTTTCTAGCTCTCCGGCTTCATTAGGAGCTTCTAGGTCCTGTTGCAGACAGTCTTAAAAATATGAATAGCTGAAATATTTGAGCTCAAGAAAGATAGAGACGTGCTGGAACGTGTCCAGAGAAGGGCCGCGAGGATGATCAGAGGACTGGAGCACCTCTCCTATGAGGACAGACTGAGAGAGTTAAGGTTGTTCAGTCTGGAGAAAAGAAGGCTCTGAGGAGACCTTATAGTGGCCTACCAGTATCTTAAGGGGGCCTACAAGAAAGCTGGTGAGGGACTTTTTAGGATGTCGTGTAATGATAGGACTAGAGGGAATAGATTAAAACTAGAGATGAGTCGATTCAGACTGGATGTTAGGAAGAAGTTTCTCACCATGAGGGTGGTGAGACACTGGAACAGGTAGCCCAGAGACGTGGTGGAAGCATCGTCCCTGGAAGTTTTTAAGGCCAGGCTGGATGGGGCTCTGAGCAACCTGATCTAGTGGGAGGTGTCCCTGCCCATGGCAGAGGGTTTGGAACTAGATAATCTTTAAGGTCCCTTCCAACCCTAACAATTCTATGACTCTAAGGGGGTTTTTTTGAGGCTGCAGGCAAGTTGTGTGAGCCTGGCTTCTGCCCACAGATTTCTAATGTAACAGTGAAATGAAATAAGATACTGATTTCACTGTTGCGTTTCATAAATCACTATTAATGTGTTAATTAAAAAATGGGCTGTTTGATGGGAGGAAAGATCAAATACATTAGAGGTACTAAAAAAACAGCAGGGAGAAGGTGACAGACCGTGAAGTTGAAGGCTTAGAAGAGCTGCGATGCCACAGATATTCCCTGATGTTTTGTAGCAGCCGAGTTCCAGGGGAGCGAGTTATAGCTGTTGCTTGTTGGGTAGTAGTGTTAGATGAGGAATATACCTTTGACAGTATACTTTCTTTTCCTCCTCTACCTGTGTCGGAGCACCATGCAGACTGCTTATAGTTTCCTGCATTCATGAGCAGTGTTGGAAGATACCACAGGAAGAACTGGGGTTTGGAGACTGCTGCTCTCAGTAGCAGGATAAAGCAGCAGACAGCCCTTTAACCCACATGATGTAGTTATACTGCACTGATAAGTTCTTGTTGTTTCACGTCCAATGACCACTCTTTCCCCTTCCACAACTGACAAATTTGTTGTGTTTTCCAGTAACACAGCATGTCTGTGGGTCATCTTGGAGCTGTTTGCAGAAAAGCCTGCAACGATGCTAGAAAACAGATGTCTCTGACCCATAAGGAGAAGTGACTTGGGTCATCGTGCCATCATGAGCACGCTTTTGGGTTGCAGGCTGGCACGATGACTTCACAGGCCATAACAGAGATATTGAGAAACCCGTTAGTAGTAAGACATTTCTTTCTTCCTCTATCTGTCTGTGCAGTTTTAGAAGGAAGAAGTAGTTATTTCTGCTTACAAGATCACGGGGGGAAAAGCACTGCTTACCTCGTGTCTGCCAGCAGCTGTACACAAGATACTGTCCCCAAGTAGGGCTAGAGAGAGCACCGAGCACCGCAGGAGGTAGCTAATAATGGGAAGAGATTGAGATTTTTGTGATGACAGTGAGTCACCCTGGATTTGTTTATATGCTTGCTGTTGATGGGACAGAAATTATTGGCTGAGTGATACAAGGCAAAGATCTTCAGTCCTTGCAAGGAGCTAGTGATGCATTTCAGTCTGTTTAAACCTGGGGGTCTACTATACGTTTAATGACACATCTGGACTGTTTGAGATAAAAAGGTGGTTTTCCTCCAGTGTAGTCTGAATGGTTTATTTCAACTTAGTGTTTTGCTGGCTGACTTTCCAGTGTGATGTGATGCTGTGAGAACCGTGTTTTTGTTTATGTCAGAACTGGAAGCAGAATAGCTTCATCAGAATGAAGTTGTGCTTGGAGTAATTAGCCTTGCTTAGTTGGTCAAAGTACTTCAATTCCCAGCATTGCTACCTCTGTGCTGCATTGTGCTGTGGTTCGTAGTCGTATGCCTGCTGTCCTGCATGAGATGGGCAATACAACTTTACTGCTCAAAAAATTGACGTGTCTGATGTAACTGGAAGTGTGCAGTTGTCTAGATCAGAGTCAATGAGTCCTCCTCTTATACACAAAACTGGTGATGAGTGTTGGGAAGACCGGGGAATGTGGAGGCACCCAGCTCTGCCGCTATGAGGGCAGTCGTGTAAAGCAGCTTATTCATCATAGAATCATCATAGAATGGTTTGGGTTGGAAGGGACCTTAAAGATCATCTAGTTCCAACCCTCCTGCCATGGGCAGGGACACCTCCCACTAGATCAGGTTTCTCAGAGCCCCATCCAGCCTGGCTTTGAACACTTCCAGGGATGGGGCTTCCACCACCTCTCTGGGCTACCTGTTCCAGTGTCTCACCGACCTCAGGGTAAAGAATTTCTTCCCAAGATCTAGTCTAAATCTACCATCTTTCAGTTTAAAACTGTTAACCTTCATCCTGTCACTACATGCCCTGATAGAGTCCCTTGCCATCTCTCCTATAGGCCCCCTTTAGGCACTGGAAGGGGCTATAAGGTCTCCCCAGAGCCTTCTTTTGTCCAGGATGAACAACTCCAACTCTCTCAGCCTGTCTTCATAGGAGAGGTGCTCCAGCCCTCTGATCATCTTGGTGGCCCTCCTCTGGACTCACTCCTCCTTATGTTGGGGACCCCAGAGCAGGACACAGTACTTCTGTGCGGTATTAGGGATGAGCTATCAAAGAGTTTTCTGCTGTCAGACACAGCAGGGATTGATGACAACGTACAGCCAGCTGTGATTTAATGGTGTCTTTGTGCTGAACTGTGCATCGCAGAGGTGGGAATCTGTGAATTCTGCTGTAGTTCACAGCTGCTGATTGTGCTTGTGTGTGAAGGCTTAATACATGTTTGTTTGTTCTAGAATACAAGTTGTAGAACAAATATTTGGGAGATGTTACATTTGAGACATGACAGTTGACCATCCAGAGTTCAATCATGTTTTACCTCAGCCTCTTCCCCCGCTTCTCTCCCTCTAGTGTAGGCATATTCAAAAGAGGGACCTTCTTAGCTTCTTATCAGGGTGAGGAATGAATCTACATGACATTTTCTGCTCTGTTCTGGAGAACAAGAAGGGAGGCTGCAGTCAGTCCTGCAAGGGCTTCTCCCCCCGTAATAAAACAGGATTCAGTTAAAGGTGCAGGAGCTTTCTGAAACCCCTTCAAAACTTCTCAACACCCATAGTGTGTACGCACAGAGATCTGCAGGGCTTTTGGATTTGGGGCTTTTTTGCAGCAGATTTTGTGCTTGGGCAAAGCGGATGATGGTTGTTGTTTGTAGTTAAAACATGGTATTGCTCATTGCAACTGAGCCTTTCTTTTGAGATTGGTTAAGTCTAAGAATATGTCTTGCTTTGCTGGGCTTGTGCACTGAAGAGCGCTCTTTTTACAGTTCTGCTATGAAGCTTATTCAGGAAGACAAAGTTTTTTTTATTTGAATTTAAAAAATTGCATAAAGATCAGGGAGATTGTCATATGAAATTTCATCCAGCCAACTAGACTTCTTGAGTGGCCTGTGCACTGGCGTGTACAGTGTGCAAGTGGATCCATGAACTAGAGGTCATCTTAATACTTAAGGTGGGTTTTTTTAGGTACTGTGCAAAATCTGTGCTGCTAATAATAAAAGTAGCATCAGAGCTCCACAAGCGTTTGGTGCTCTGTTTGTATGCTAAGTATTATCTCACGATTCTTTAATCTGATGTTGTGCAGCCCCTCTCTGCTTCTCTCTTTACCACAAATGCTTCCAGTTCTCGGATGGATATCTGGCCATTGCTGCCTGTCTGATGTCTCTGGTTCCCCAGAGAGGTGGTGGGGGCAAATGGTGCTCGCTACCTCCTTCAGCACCCTGGGTTGGGGGAGCCAGGAGTGCTGGAACAGAGACATCTTGGCAAGCCCCAGGAGGGAAACTGTAGAGGGGGTGGCTGTGTTTGAACCCCACCAAATAAAGGGGAAGGGAATCTGGAAGGCAGAGCTGCCGTGTAGAGGGACCTGAGCAAGCAGGAGGAATGGGCCAGCAGGAACCTCATAATGTTGAGCAACGCAGGGTTGTGCATGTGGGTCAGCCATCCCTGCATGTAGGGATGTGCAGCCTGAGGCTGGATGGGCAGCAGCTCTGCAAGAAGGGACCTGGGCTTTCTGTGGACAATAAACGTGAGTTAGCAGCGCACCTTTGTAGCGATGAGGGCAAACTGGGCTGCATTAGCAAGCTGTAATCATCATGTTGAGGCAAATGGTTGTTCAGTTACTCTGCTACATTTGACATAAGTGAGGCCATGTCTGCACAACAGTCCTGGTTTGGGTGCCCAATTCAAGAAGGGCATCAACAAACTGGGGAGAGTGGGCATCAACAAACTGGGGACCACCGAGATGGGGGAGGACCGCTGCCCATGATACAGGAGGAGAGACTGATGGAACTGGGCTTGTTTTAGTTTGGAGAAGAAAAGGTGAAGAGGCACGGGTCTAAAGCTTTTCACTGCCTCTAATGGGGTTGTAGTGAAGGCAGGGCCAGGTACTTTCCAGGTGTGCCCAGTGACAGGGAAGGAGCTACAGCCACAGGTGGCCAGAGGAGATTTTTGAATTGGATGTGAGGAAAGGTCTTCACCACAGGAGCGATTAAGCACTGGAATAAATGTCCAGAGCAGCTGTGAAGTCTCTGCCCTCAGACAGTATCAATGGATGAGGCACCAAAAAACCTTTCTGAACTCTGAACTTGGTCCTGCTTTGAGTAGGAGGTTGACTTGGAGACTTCCTGGGGTTCCTTCTGACTGAAATGAGTAGTGGCATTCTTGGTGCTGTCATCCTGTGCCAAGTCCTACCTTATGCTGAAATCCCCTGTGGCAAGTTTCCTCTGCACAGTGACATCGTTGTGACGTGGGAAATTAGCCAGGCAGTGACCGTCTCTGATTCAGACAAGGAGTTAAGAAGAATGTGACTTGTGAATGTTAAGAGTGCAATAATTGGTGGTCTCTCCGCAATGTTGGGTTTTTTTCATTTGAATAATGAAATATTTAAACGTCACTTGTAACTTCAAGCTTGTGCATTTTGAAGTGCTTCTTTAGATATTGAATGGTTATGTTACATGAAAGTATAAAAGCATAGTTTTAAAGTTGGAATTTCAAGTAACTCTTACTTTTTCTTTTTAAGGTCAATGAATGGTCCTTGAAGATAAGGAAAGAAATGAGAGTGATTGATAGACAGATCAGAGGTTTGTACTTACGTGCCATTTCTTGTTTTTCCTTTCCCTGTCTGCCTTCCAAGCTTGTTTTTGTTTTGCTTTAATTGGGGGAGGCTGTGAAATTTAATAACCTGGTGTACTCTATTGCATCTGGAATAAAGGAAGGCGAATGTGATCCTGGGACCAGACTTAGTCTGTGTTACAAAATGACGTCGCTGTAAAGTTGTCCAAGTAAAATTTTCAAGAGAACCTGAATATTGTATGCTTCCAGTGGGACATAATGCTCTTAAATCCCATTTGATAAGAAGAAATAGACTACTTACCGAGAATTTCACCCACATTGTTTTAATGAATAGAGTATCGGTATGGTAAGTAATTCCACATGTAGAAGGTCCTGCAGGTATGTACTGGCATGAAGCACACATGCTAAACAAAAGTAGCTTGCTGTCAGCTTGAGAAAATTACAAACAGTAGAGAGGGGAAAAAAAAAGACGACTTTTCTCAGTGGGAGTTTTGCTATTAAATTATGGGCATTCCACTTTTGAAGAAATCTTGAAAAGCAGGGGAGTTGCTTGTTAGTACATTGCTGCTAGCTCAGTTGCTTGCTCTCTCTTCTGCCCGCCTTCCCAGAATCTGAAAATAGGTTTGGGGCTAGATTCTATCTTCCTCTTTTTGTCTTACCTTGCCCTCAGGATTGGTCCATGGGATGTGCTGGTATATTACGTCAGCATCTGGTTATTAGGCACATGACTGCTTTGAGTGACTCCTCAAGGAGTACATTCTCCCTTCCCCCTTTCCTCCCGTGCCCCGTACTTCTGGAGTAAGCTGGCGGGGTTCATATATTCTACCACTTGTAGATTTGTTCGAGTTGGATGGAGGGAGATACTTGTGCAGTACAAAGTCTTTGTCCTCATCTGTGAAATGAGGACAGGGTTTATGCCTCTTCCAGGAAACACGATATACAGTGGTGTTCATTATGCTTATGAAATGATTTGCATTCTCCAAGGCACCGAGCAACTGAAATGTGTCTGATATTACTAGCAAAGTATGTTTTAGAGGCTGTGTCTTGCATGGGAGTAAACTGCCCATGTGTTTGCTATTGATGGTTTCTTGAAATTTGGGTTTTCTCTCAACTTTATGCATACCATAATACTTTTAATGGCCTATATAGATATTGGGTTATGTGGTAGTCTGATATTTTGATGTGGATGTAAATCTAATTATTGTAGCAGTTCTAAACATCTCTGTATTTGTATTTCAGAGTGTTATATTCAAGGAAATACATGTCAGAGCTTAGACTAGCCACCAACCATCTGCTATTATGATAATTCTGATGAAGTACAGAGTATCTTTTTGATGCCTGTATTGTGCTAGTATTTCACATCTTACCAAGTGTCAGCTGTGGAAGTACACAGCTCTGCTGGACACTTATCAGGCTAGCAAGCTGCTGGTGAAAGGTGACAGCGAGGTGCCACTAAGGGTGTTTTTGGTTTTTGTTGGGTTTTGGTTTTTTTTTTTTTTTTTTCAAAAATTACCCACTGTAGTTGGATTCTGCCATGCTTTATAATTTAAATTGAGATTTACGCAGGACATCGCTGTAATCTTTGAGTAAAGATGCGGAGCTGGGACCTGTCCTACTTTCCCTGGGGAAACTGTGCTAGATGTGTTTTGATAAGGCGACACTCAGATCCACCTGGGACTGACTCAGTGGGCTTGGATCACTTAGACATTTGGCTTGCCCAGTCAGTGCAGCTACTAATATAGCAACACGCTGTTTCAAACCATCTGTTGTTGGAGTCTTGCTGCTGTAGTGATTTCTATTTGGTGTAGGTTGCTTTTGAGGGTTTGGAAGGTTCAAAGAAATGAAAAGTATCCTTGTGACTTCAGACTTGAATTTTTTGAGTTAATATAGTTGGAGTAATACAGTAACTTTGTGCTTTACTGAGCTTGTGAGTCCCTCTCACCGGTGCTTTGGACTGCCTTGTGCCTCTGTTATGCTTGGTAATGCTGCAGAGGGACTGGTGTAGTGACTTGGCTCACTAGGCGTGTGTAGCTGGCATTGACCTTCAAAGGTGGAGTTGACTGTTCTTGCATATTTGTGCCTCTAATCTCATATTCAGCAGTTCGTCATGCAAGTGAAAGCATTTGCTTGAGTACAAGGCCACCCTACACTAGTTTGGATGTAGTAGCACATCAGTTACTAGTAGAAGTGGGTGCATTCAAAGTGAATGTCATAATTCTTCAGTACTGCTGGAGTACTCCTGGTGCTTTCTGGTTTCTGCTGTACCACTGCAGTTGTTTCTTACCTGTTCTGATATGCTGGGACTTGGCTCACTCCCATGTCTGACATACAAGTGTTTTCAAGCTTGTGACATTTCTGCAGATAATAGTGGGGAAGCAGCAAGGAGTGTTTTTCTGATTACGATTCTACAGATCCCTGCCAGTCCTTCAAGATAAAGAGGCCATTGAATGATATTGAGAGAGTGACTCATCTTGAGTACGGGGTTCGTTAACTCCCACGTGAGACGCTGTGTTGAAGTCTTCAGGTCGGCCTGTGCCAGAAAGTGTGTATTGATGCCTTTGTTTTTATAAAAGGGCATCTTTAGATTCTTGCCTATGTGTAACTTCTGTCTGGTATAAATCAAGAAGACTCGAACAAAACCAAATTTGAACAAAGCCATTGCTAGAAATAATTGTTCTTGTGGTTCAACTCTTTGCAGGAAAGTGTGCCTAACCCTTACTATCTAAATTCTTTATTTACTTCAGGAAAGGACATTTTTACAGACCAATTTAGAGCCACATTTCATCAGTGGCTAATCTATTGCTGAGTCTGGAAAAGGAAGGGAGTTGGTACAGCCCCTGCTTGTTCCTGTGTTTCTTACTCTGAGCTTTTTGAGGTACCTGGTTCTGCTGTACACAGCCAGCATTATCTGACGAGGTAGATGTGTGAACAGTCACATCAGATTTGCTAGAGAAACCTGTGTTATTTGAGGAAGCCTGTTTAGTGTATAATATTGCAAATCCAACTATTCGGTGCTCATTGTATACAGGCTTGGTTCAGTACTCCTGCTCCGGCATGCTCTTATAAAAAGCTGTTGAATGAAGCTGAATACCAGGAGAGTTTGAACAGGCCATTTTAAGTTAAATCTAATGATTTACCAGCATACTAGTTCTTACTGATAAATTATCCATAACTTTGGCACCAGCCATCCAGCTTATAATTTGAATGTCCCGGTTTCTATGAACACCTAATGCACATGTCTTAAAGTATGAGCAATATAAACTCAAGACCTTAAGTATGAGTATAGACTTGGCTAGGTATCCAGTTGAGGCTTAATGAGTTGTACCTGATGAGGAGAAAAATTAAGTGTGTCTGCAAGGATGAAGGCTTTTTTTGACAGTAGTTAACAAATCTGTGGTTCAAAGTAGTTCTTAAAATTGTGGACACACCCTTACAAATTCACTATATAAATGGTTATGCTTTTTTTTTTTTTAAACTCTTAAAAAGGCAGTGCATATCTAAAACTTTCTAGCCTCTGTGAGATCAGCCTTCTACAGTCTTTCTGAATGTATTTTTTCCAGAAAAACACATTTCAGGGATTTAGAAACAGTGAGGACAAATTTGCCTACAACAACCCTCAAATTCACTTGAAAGTGGGCATTGTGGGTTCAGCTTTGAATGTAGTCTGACAGGTAAGTACTTTTGCTAGTAAATGCCCGTCTGTCTTCTGAGACTACTAGTCTTAAACTCCTTGTGACAACTTTGTTCCTTCCTGGTGAAGTGGGACTATATGATGATGAACACAGAAGAGGTAATCTTATAAGCAGCAAATCAGTACAGTATTCTTAAACTTTGTGTGTATATATTATATATATGCGTATGTTTTTATGCATATATATCAGGCCAGTTTAATAGTCAGGAAGTTACTCTGAAGTTGTAAGTCAAGTAGTGATCTCAGAGTGCTTTGTTCTTGCTGGACCTTTTCTGCTTCTTAAGAATTCATCTTAGTTAGCTCAGCTTCGTACAGTGATACTCCTGGACAGTTCTTTGCAGTACTCTTAACCGCAAAGAAAATTACAGAGCTGGATGTTTAGTACTGAGAATTTTTCTATTAATATTCAGTTGAATTAATCAGCTAACATGTAAATGAGTCTAGAACAAGGCCTTTGAGTAACAGAGGGGATCTGAAATCAAGCAGAAATGATTCTTTGCATTGAAAATACACCCCAACAAACGACTGGTTTCTCTTCCAAATCCTGAGCAGTTTGTTGCTATTTACTGTGTTTTTCCGTGCTCCAGATATCCAGAGAGAAGAGGAGAAGGTGAAGCGGTCAATAAAGGATGCTGCCAAAAAGGGTCAGAAAGATGTGTGTGTGATCTTGGCGAAGGAACTGATCCGCTCTCGAAAGGCTGTAAGCAAACTCTATGCATCCAAAGCTCACATGAACTCTGTTCTCATGGGGATGAAGAACCAGCTTGGTAAGAACTTCTCCTGAGCCCGAATACTTCTAGGTTTAGAGCTGAGGTCTGAGTTTCCATTTCCAGAACCAAGGTCAAATGCAGGAAGAGCTTGAATTTGGAAACAGGCCTACTCTTGTGAAAGGCAGCTGATCCCAGTGAGCTTCAGGACCCCGGGAAATTCCCCCCGTAGCTGGCCTGGAGATGTGAGGCTGCTGCAGTTCCACATCCCCACATCCAGCCAGGCTGAGCACCTATTCCCAGTAGGCACACGCACCCACAGCAGTGCCTTCACCAGCTCCCACGTAAACACATGCAGCTTTCACACAAACATGAATGGCACTGACAGCTCAGTCCCGGTCTTCCTCTTCAGCTGATCAGGACTGAGGCCCATCAGTAGCATATATATATATATACACACATGCACAATATATATGTTGTTCTAGTACCCACTCTCAGACACTCAGTCTAAGCTGTCCAGCCATCTGGCAACTGGCCCCAGGTCTCCTCCTCTGCCTGAGCTGTTGGTACCTGGACCTGTAGGCCCCTGAGGTTTGTGTGTTCCCTCGTCCACCTTGATCCCTGCCTTTCTCCACCTTCAGTCCTTCCCCTAAACATCCCATGAAAAGTTTCTTATGTTCAGTCACATTCCTGCAATCCCATTGTAAAATTTTCTCTGTTCAAGAAATGCTCTTTTCCCCTGCATCTCGTACCGGGTCCTATATCCCTGTAGGCAATAACCTCCTTCAGTCTGCAGGATGTTCTGGAGATGGTTTCTGCACTGCCCTGCCTGGATGGGTTTCCCACCCTGGGCTCTGGAGTAGTCAGGCAGCTCCTAGTTAGCTTCCTGGGGTTCCTACCCCTCGTTGTTCCCTGGATCCTCACTGGCTGTCTGTGTTTCCTTTGATTAGCTGCTCAACAGATAATCTAACACCTCTGCTCGGAGCCTGAGGGTTGCAGTGATATGAGAATCATGTGCCCTGAAACAGAACTCTCTTCCAGTAACTGGGGGCATGTTTTTAGTCTGCCTTCCTAAAGAGTTTGAATGTGCCTAATATCCCCGTATCCTTGTGGAGCCTGTTGTTGCTGATTTTGGCAGGATCAGTTACATGAAGTTTATTTTCCTCAGTAGAATTCCCTTCATCTTGTAAATGATTGTTTCTCTAGCAAGAGTCTTAGGACACTTACTAAGCCCTAGATGGAGATGGGGGGCAGTGTTTGATTTCCTTGATTTGGATGAATTGATTTGCCCTGGTGGCTTAATACCTAGCTCTCTGTAAACCCTACTTGGTCCTTTTGTGCTTTTCCAATACCGGCATATTTCCCTCATTCCTTATCCACACCAGAAATCTGTTGTAATAGACTTCCTGCAGTATTTTCCACACCTTAGAGCATTCCAGCCTATAACAAGAGTGGAGCTGAAAGCATTAAAGATGGGGAAAGACTTGGGGGAGGTTAACATGCTACTGAAATATCCAAGTATTTCCCCCCACCCCAGCATTATCCAAGCTAGTTGCTAGTAGATTTTAACACCAGATGAGTGATAAATCAGGAGTCACAATGTGAACCTTAATTGCAGTCTTTTGAAAGGTCGAACGTGACTCCCCACATACCTCATTGAGGAAATGGAAGGAGGGGCTGTCCTTACAGCTTGAGGTGTCCCTTAAAAGAAAAACCTCCTTATTACTGCTACCAGCACCTTCGTCTTACTGGGAATGTACTTACCCAAGAAATAATGGGAAGCAATCTAGAATTCAGTCTTAAGATTTGTATTAACTTGCTTCATATTGAGGAAATGACTGCTAAAGGCAAGATTTCTGTTAGTTTGTTAATGTTACAAGTGTAACGTTCTTAAAGAAATTATTAAAATGAAAAATAATATATGCTGTACCTTCATTTTGCTTCATTAAGGAGTGACCATTTTATATACAAGCAGGTAAGTTCTCCATGGCTAGGAAGCTGCGAAGGTAAAAGGCACAATTAAAGAACCTCAAAGTACCCTTAATTATTGCATTTTGATCATGGTATATCAACATATTTGAGAAGAGGTTTTAAGCTTTATTATGAGAATAGCCTCTGGAAAGAGTATTGTTAAATTCAGTGTAAACTACACTTATTTCCAGCTTCTCTGCTTTAGTGTTAATTTTCTAGCTTACTGAAACTATTGCCCTAGAACTTCTGCCAGTTATCTTCTGTTACCCAGTGTCAGGCAGGAGGTCCCTACTTTGGTTGGCAGTCAGGCATGGAGCTGGACTGTAGCTCCACTGGTGACACCCTCAGCAGGACCTCTGGCTGCTGAGGGGCACAGGCGGGAGCTCCTCGGGGCTCTCTCTGTATGAACTGGGGTGCAAGTGGGTTGAAATCTCTCAGCAGGCAATCTGAATTGCTCTAGGTGATCATGCAGGACCAGGATCTGCTAGAAACTTATCTTTTCCGATGTGGGTAGGAGTTGAGCTTTTCCAGGAAGGTAGACAAGAATGAAAAAGCGGGATGTCCATTTCTTTTTTTAATTAAATTGCCTATATGTAAAACAACTTCTGTCAATGTAGGGAGAATATAATTTCCCTGCTTTCGGTGGTGAAGGAATCATTCAAGGTTTTCTATGCCTCTCCTTCACAGCTGTCCTGAGAGTAGCCGGTTCATTGCAGAAGAGCACAGAAGTCATGAAAGCTATGCAAAATCTAGTAAAAATCCCTGAAATCCAAGCAACGATGAGGGAATTGTCCAAAGAGATGATGAAGGTAAGATCTGTAACAGACATAGAACATGAGTGAAGAAGAGGTGGTCGTTCAGCATGCTGGAGTGCTGTACAACTGCTTAGGGTGGCCCCTTCATCAGAGGGTTTGTGTGAGCTCTGACAAACACAAGTTAAAGTACCGCATTAATAGCTGGGGAATTTTTAGCACGTTACTGTATGTGGGGAAAACCCTGACTCGGTGATACCTGCAGCACGTTTAGTGTAATACTTGGTTGAAGCAGAAAAAAGCTGCTGGGGTGGAGGATGGAAGGAGGAAGATCGGTCCCCGTACGGACCAGTGGTGGCTTGGTCACCCTAGTCCCAAGGGTGGGGGGAGTGGAGGCTCCATCAGGGTTCACACCTGTGCCCAGTGACTGCCCCTGTCCCCAAGCTCCTGTCTGCTCCGGGGGAGACTGAATGTCCTGCTTCCAGGGGTGAAAATGTTCATTAAGAAAGACCCACCACAGCCTGTTGTGGAGTGGGAAGCTGAAAGTCCCGGTTCTGATACTGGGTTTAAAACATCGAGCATAGTGTCTCTATCTGATGAAAGTGCTCTGATTTTAAAGTATACTGCTTCCCTGTTGTGGTTATTTTCTTTTCAACTACCAAAGTTGTTTTGCTTCCCGCCCATTCCCCCCCGGCCCTTACCACTCGAGACTGTTTATGTCAAATCATCTCATTTCTTAATAATTTTACCATTGTGCACCAGAACAATTTGGCCATACCTAGATTGCAGGCCCTGCGAAGGAATGTTTTCAAATGCAGCTAAAAAAAAGGGAAGCTATATCAAGCACTAATTTTACAGCATGTTATACAATTTGTGCTTCATGACTGAAGCATGTGAAATACAGCTGCAAACTTGGAGCAAACTGGGTTGTCAGTGTTTAGACATGCAACAACAAGGAATAATAGTTTGAGGGTTTAAAAGTGAACATGTATATTTAATCCTGTTTTCTTACTGCTTTTCCTGTGCAGCAGTTGTGCAGATATGTGCTTGAACTGTAGGCAGGTGTGTTGGCCAACCCTCACGCAACAGGGTAGCCTTGGTCCGGAAAGCCCAGTCCTTCAATGCCTGGATTGGCGTAACCTGATCTTGAAAGTAGGAAGCGTGTCCTCTTGCTCTGCTGTTTCCAAGGGCGTCACGCGCTGCCTTTCTGTTTTCTGCTAGGCTGGTATTATAGAGGAAATGCTGGAGGACACCTTTGAAAGCCTGGAGGATCAGGAGGAAATGGAAGAGGAAGCGGAGATGGAAATTGACAAAATCCTTTTTGAAATTACAGCTGGTGAGTTTGTGTGTGTTAGCATGCTGAGAGTGGAGCCTTGCCCTGCTCTGTTCAATAGGACGCAGCAGTTTATACCTTCATCTGTTCTCACTCAACTGCTCTCTCCCAGTGGTGTCTTTGCCTTTGCTAGTAGGCAGGGTGCTCTGACAAACTGGTTTCTCAGGGAATACTGGCTGAGAAGGCCGGTGCGGTTCGGTAAAGCATAAGTAATAATGCATCATTGCAGACATCTGTGCAGTGCTCTAATTGAGCCTTTAACAGATCAGTGCTTGTCTGCACACTGGATCCTCTTAACAAGGTGAAATTTATGTGATTGATGAGATATACCATTACTAATGAAGCCAGGAAGTAAACTCAGCTGCACGGCCTTGAGTCTTAGGCTCTGTTGTGATTCCTGGCTGTAAAAGGCTGTTGAGTTGGGGGGGGCGAGAACCCCCACAACACAAACAAAAAAACCCCCCCAACTTCTGCCTTACAGCTCATGAAGTAACGATCTGCTGTTTCAGTTACTTGACTCAGATAATGCTTATAATGCTCCTTACCTGAATTTCTTGTGATGGGGTGTGACAAACCAAAGTACCGGAGCTGTGTCCAGCTGAAAGCACGGTTTCGCAGCTCCTGCCCTGCTGTTACCTTATCCCAAGGCACCAGCGTGTTGCCCTCTCTTGTTTCTGGCATCCTGCTTTGCTTTTTTCCATCCCATTTCCTGGCTGGGAGCAGCTCCCTTCCTGATGGGCGGGCTGTGGCAGGGGCTGACAGGTCGGTACTGCTGCATTAGCCAACAGCCCAGCACTGACAGAGTCCAACAGTTCTTGTGCGTGACCTTTACCAGAAGTGACATGTTGAATTATTTTAGACATACCGGAAAGCTGCTAATTATTAAATGAAGACCTAATGCACACTAACGAGTCTGTTTGTTGTTTGCAGGGGCCTTGGGTAAAGCACCTAGTAAAGTCACAGATGCTCTTCCAGAACCTGAACCCATGGGAGCGGCCGCTGCTGTTGACGAGGAGGAAGACATCGAAGCCATGCAGTCGCGACTAGCTACACTCCGTAGCTAAGGAGCCAACGAATGTGTACAGTTTGCCTTTTTTTTTTTTTTTTTTTGCAATGGGATTTTCTGTCCTACCTTCAAAATGCAAAACTTAATATGTGAGAATACTTTATGTAATATATATTGTTTTCTTCCTGGGGAGTGTATTCTCCAAGAAACTACTGTAATATACTACTTCTTGGGGAGTGCAGTCTGTAGAGATTATTTTACCTTTTTGCGTTCAGCCTGTCTCCTCCGGTGCGAGGCTGTGGTGAAATGGCAGCAGTGGTGTAATATGTTAAATATTTTCAGATGTAAAGTCCTGAAACACATTTTTAGCTTCACATACCATCTTTCCCTGAAAGGCACTTTTGCTTAATCTGCTACCAAAAAAACCTTCAGTGGTGTAAGATCTCTTGTTTTTCTGAATCACTACAGATTTTATTAAAGCTGCTTTTAACAGTTGCTCCCGTGCATCAGTTTAGTTTGCATCACTTCAAACTCTTTTCACAAACAATATCCACCTCTAACAGCTCCCTTCTGGTTTTATAACACTTTTTTTTTTCTTTAGCACATTTAGGGCCTTTACAGCATAGTTAAAGAAGAGCTTTCACTCAGAGCAGCTGTTAAATAGCTGCTTTCTTCCAGCTCTGTCCAGGCAGAGCCTTATTTAGTAAGGCAGGCTCAGGCTGCCACTCCTGCTGTATGGCATTCCTTCAGGGACAGGGGTTCTGCCACAGGCAAGAGCTGCTCTTCAGGTGTAGTGACGCAGCAGGAGGCCTGAGAAGGGCAGGTTTTACAGGCAAACAGTCACCAGACAGAGTATTTTGTTAGTCATTTGCTGAATCATTCCAGGTACTATCACTTGACTATCTCACAAGCACTGGAACGCCATCTGCTGCTTAAGTGTCACATTTGTAGCTCAAGGGAATCCAAAACACAAGGAGAGGTGTGTCTCCTCTCAAGAAAAAAACTTCAGGCAGAACTTAAATGTCATGGCTCACAAAAGGTGGTTTGGAAAGGAAGTGTCCGCGGTGCCTGTCAGCTGAATGTGTCAATGCCTCAGGAGCCTCACAGGCAAAGGAAAGAGCTTCTAATTTTAAGGAAGCCTTACCAAAAGAAAACTAAGTCTAAATAATGGTATATCAAGAGCAAGGCTGGAAGAGGAGATAATGCACACGGACACGTGGATGTTGTCCAACAACTTCATTTTAGCCATAAAAAGCAAGGAGGGGGCCAAGCATTTGTTCACCTTTGTGCCAGGGGGCAGCAAATAGAGGCCCATCTCACACCCTAACACTTCAGGGCTGTGCCCCCACTGGGAAAACTCAAATTCAAGTGTTCCATCTCTACCCCAGACGGACAAATGGGACTATTTGTTTCTCGTGATCTTAAAACTCTGGAGAAGAGAGATCAGAAATGAAACAAAGCAGTTGAAGAGTCAGTAAAATGTGATAGATAACAGCTGCAATAAAAACAGATTGAACAACAGCATATTTATAAGAAAATTCACAATCCAACTTCAACAATGGGCCTTTTCATACACACGTGTACATAAGTGTGTATAAGATCAGCATGACTCATTTCACTGGCTGGGAGGTGAGGTACCTGTGCGCCAGCTCCCCACAGCTACTCCAGCTGGCTCCAAGAAAAGCAACTGGAGTGCTTCGTTTCATTTACTTCAGACTTGATAGTGCAAGAACGAACACTCAGCTGAAGCATTGCCTTTTAGGATACTTAACTCCTTCAAGCACAGAATGCCAAATCAAGGTTTATTGCTCTTCCTTACAGAAGGCAGCTGAAGCAACTAGAAAGAAGCCTCTACCAGAAGGTAGAGGGAAGATACTGACAGCAGCAAAGATGTGCAGTTGTTCAGTTGAATCTAAGGTAGCAGAACATCTCCCAGTGCAAGAACACCACCACAGCGCTTGTACAGCCTCAATTCCTGACCCAGCATTATGAATCTTGGCACAGGCAAAGTGAACTGGAGATGGTCACCTAAAGATCTGCAGGTCTGACACACAGAGGGACCTCCCCTGGAGCAGGCCACTGCAGACAGCCTTGGGGAAGGCACAAACAGACCGGGCCAGGCAATAACCGCACATCAACTTACTTATGGTTTTGTTCTAGGTACCTTCCTCTCAAAATTGAGACAAAAGAAGGAAGCAGATGTACCTATTCATGGTAGACAAACCTTTTATAAGCCCACTTTATTCTAACTTAAGAGACTCCTACTCCCTGCAATCTCAGCTCCAATCTGAATCCTGAGGGATAGATAAAAAGAAGTTTCTCTGAAAAAAATACTGTCATCTGAGAGACTCAGAACAGTTAATGCTGATCATTAATAGCAGGTGAAAAAACCATTATGAACAGTATCCAATACACAACTTGCTTTTGCATTTCAAAGCTCTGCATCAAATTAGTTGCATTTTAAAGAGTCAATTGAAGCCAGGCAAAGAACAGTATCTGAAATAGAAGAATTTTATGTAGACCATTCAGTGTTAAAAACCAGAGAAACATCAGTTCAAATTAAAGAGCAGTTTCAAACAGAAGACATTTGATTAAAAGTTTCTTTTAACATTTAGAAATTTAAATACATTTACCTAAAGATGGTTAACCCCCATCTCTATGTTACTATACAATAGCTTAAAGCTACTTTTAAATGCTAGTTCTATGTTAATGTGAAATTCCAGAACTGCATTCTTATTTTTATGTAAATCGGTTATTAAAGTGGGTGACTCCATACTTCCTCCCACCCCAAAATAAATTTTAAAAATTGGAGCTTTACAATGTCTTGAATAATATTCTTTTCAAATGAGTAATTTGGAGTAGTTTCCGACAGTTCTATAGGAGGTATTTTGTACAGTTTGGAGAGCAACTCCATATAAAGTTCTATTGCAACTGAGCATTCACAGTATGCCACAGTCCATACATATTACTACATATACATATCAGGTTTGTAAACATCGGAAGAATACACAGAACATAGTACCACGATCCTCTGGTACTGCTGAAAGGAAGATGAGGTAACATTCATATAATCTCAAAGTCCACAGAGGTCCTGACTGAGTAGTTAAAACAGCTGCCGACGCTTCTGTTTCATAGTGTGTGGTTAAGGCTTCCTACTTTACGGTCTGCTAAGGCTGGATTCGTTCGCTCTCAGTATCCCAACTGCATCTTTAACAGCATGGTATATGACATTCTTCACCTAGGAAGAAGGAAAAGGCCTTTAAGTTTCACAGGCAAAAAGGATGGTTCAGATCAGGTTGGAGCCTGACACACAGAACACACCTGCACAATGTCCCCACTTCCCCACACCCCCCGTGGCTCTCTTTGGAGTTTAAAACAGTGCGAGCTTCACTTAAATCACTAACTTGTGAAAATAAGGTTCAAATTCTAACAGGATATAAACTGAAACCCTGTAGCTTGAGGAGAGTACTGCGAGCTCAGCTAGAGGGAGAATAAAAGAAATGGAAGCAAGAAATATTTTGAAAGAAAAATTTCAAAATAATCTCAGAAGAAACTTCAGGCAGTTTCCTCAAAACTACTAAAAAACTGTAACAATTCAAAATGACCTATGGAAATTCCTCTTCCAGATCCAATGCGTTAAAACTGATCTGAACATAAAAGCAACTTGGGTTGTGTGGATACACCCCTTACAGGTTTGGTGAGGGTTGGGGTTTTGTTTTTTTTTTTTTTTTAAAAAGGGTTAAGAAGAGCAGGGTTCATCTTGAGGATTGGAAAGTTACCTGCAATTTATCTTCATGGTTCGTATGCGTATGCGACAGATATCTAAATTCCTGAGTGAGCCAGAAGCAATGTTTGACATGCTCTGGGGATACAAAGTCTTCTGCAACTTTAATACAACTGTACAAATTATGAACCTAGAGAGAACAAACAAGCATTAGCCACAGGCTCAAACATCTGCCCGTAGTGGTCAGGCTGTAACAGTGTCCCCGATCCTTGCCTGGTGTGGAGCTCCTGCTGGAATGAAAACTACATCTCCTAGAAACTGTACAATAGCCCAGCCTTGAACTCCATACTCTTGATGAAGGCGTTTTCTTAGCGATCGGTCCAAGTACCAACTCTGATCATGAATGGGATCGTGATCTACAGGGTTTTCTTGACCTTGTTCTTCCGCTACCTGAAAAGTCATAAGACAATAGGTATTACAATATACCAGTCTTACTGGACAATCAAAATGTACCTGTAGTATTCCATATGCACGCATGCCAAATGGAGATGTGCACTGTGTGCTCGGGTATAAGAGTTGCAAAATGAAAGGTTTGGATTCTTATTTAGTCCTTGGTTTGCTCAACAAGACTTCATTTCTCAGTCCCTCTTGCTTCACAGACACATTGGAAATGTGAATATAGGAAATGCAAGTAAACCCCATTTACAGTAAAAAGAAACAGAAGGGTTAAGTGACTCACACGTGTTCACAGTGAGAACCACTGTCATATGGGATCAATAATCTTACACTACTACAGCCTGCAACTGGAAGAAACTTCTGAGTGTGGAATTGAGCAGGTGTCTGCCCTGAGGCCAGCACCAGTCAGTGTGCTCACTGACCAAAACAGAGGATGCTAACTAGTTTTCAGGAGATGCGAGGCTGGGAGGCACAATAGGCATTTTAGAAATTTGAGGGGTGTGGGGAGAGAATTTATGAAAAAAGGTCCAGTATAAATCCAATTTGTTGTGACAGTCATTTACACCCAGGACTGTAGCCCAAACACTCATTTGGGAGGAGATAGACAGCTTAGTTCTAACTCCAGGACAACCTGCTGAAAGCCTCACACCCACAGACAAGTATGCTACAAGAGACCAAGAAGAGCTGAGGCATAGATGTCAAAACTCAGAACACCAATGTTTATCAAAGTCAGTGTCATGTTTTATCACATTTAAGATTTGTTCTTTGTTAATACTAATTAAATCTGCTGTAGCCTCTCTAAGCTTCTGCCCAAGACAGCAGTCATGCTGACAAGGCCAACAGTTATTCATATCATCCCATTTATCCTTTTAAACACCAGCGTATTTGCTCTTTCCACTTTTAGAACACCAAAGAAGTTCTAGACCACAGGGAACTCTGGAATATTTGTGGTGCATTTAAATAGTGAAACAAGCCCTTTTGGATGTAGTATCACATCTCTACTAAGCCTCCAACTCCCATGAAAACAGCACCCAAAACACCTTATGCTTTTCCCTTAATCCAAGCCTCATAGAAGCCTGGGGGGGCAGGAATCCTCAGATCCTACAAGATGCACGGCACCCAAGAATTTTTGTCTTGGACACAACTCCAGTGCCTTTGTTTCCAGAACAACTGGGATAGAAAGGAGGAGAAAAGTCCACAGACACATATTTGCAGACGTATACAGGCAGAAGATGAGTTTTTAAGATATAACAGCTTACCTTTTTAAGGAATTCCCGGATCTTCTCTGTATCTTTAGCAGCATAAATGTGCCACAGAGCTCCAGGTTTTTCTCGACTTTCAGTAAAACGCTTAATTGTCAATTCATCAGAATCGCCATCTTGTATGGTTTTAAGCACTTCTGTTGAGAGCAAACATGAGCAGTTACACTAAAGGACCTTCCCTCCAAGCACAGAAATAATCCCCCCAGGACTCAAGAAAGACTTTACCTTCTTCTTGATTAGCCTGGCCTTTGGGGATACCCACATAAACCATAACATTAGCTGCATCAGACACATCTAAATGGAGGTTTGTTGTGCCGTATTTTCTATCTTCTGGTGTTATTAAGCCTGGAACAAGAAGTTGCAGGTACATTAGTAAGACAAAAAGAAACCTTATGCCACTCTTGGCAGCATTATCTGCAAAAAAACAGAGAGCTTTTACTGTTATCAGCAAATTAT
Organism: Fratercula arctica; assembly: GCA_947846985.1. NCBI lineage: Eukaryota > Metazoa > Chordata > Aves > Charadriiformes > Alcidae > Fratercula > Fratercula arctica. Next base: position 47,446,826 of record CANTUZ010000004.1, read on the forward strand.
TCTAGTACAGCAGTATACTTTATATCCAGCACCTTGCCCTTTTTGTTTGTGTCTTCCCAAGTGATTAGTTTACAGGCTGACACGTTGATCTGTATCTATACCTAGCCTGCATGATACATAAAAATCCTGTTTACATTGTGCTAGAAGAGGGTTTCCATAACAGTTTAGAATAAAGTATTCTCAGAAACAGTCTCTTGTTCACACAAAAGGCAGCTGCTACAATATTTACTAGCCACAATCTCTTTACTGGCCATGATCCCACTCAAAGTTCTAAATGCCTTTTGAATGACAGCAGATGAACTAGCCATGGGAAGAACTGCTCAAGAAGAGATTAATAACTAAATGATACAGCCCAAAAAGGAGAACTAACAAATAAGTAATCCAGCTAGAAGTAGCAAAACAACAAATACATGTGGCCAGCTACAGGAAAGGGACCCTGTCTATACACATGTGCAGCAAGCTGATTGGAAGACTAGGAATAAGTACTATTGGCTTGAACCCACCTGGACAAAAAAAAACATTTAACAACATCATAAAATGCTTTGGACACTACTAGCATCTACAAATAAGCCAAAATTAAGTTTTCAGATCAATGGAATTAATCAAGTTGTCTACAACAGCACGGATTCATTTAATTTACAGCAATTCATTCAAATGTGTGGAAAACATGACCTTTAGAGTGAAAAATTCCTTACCATACGCATTGTACATCTTAGGGCCCAAATCTGGTCGTACAAAGTAGTTGGGAAGTCGAGAGGCAAGGTTGAGCTTGCCGCCTCTCCTAGTGTATTCTGGCAATGGAATATTTTTCATCAAGTCGTCAAACCTGAAGTAATAGAGCACAATTTAATGTTAGGAACTCATAAAAAAACCACACTAAAATAGACTGCAACAAAAGCTTCCTCCAGTCAAGAAACTGTACTCTTGCCCCCATGGGGTTTACCAGGCACCATGAAAAGGAACAAAACAAGACACAGGAATATAGCAGATAAATTTTTAACTGCTCTGGAGCAATGCTATTGCCTTGTGTATTCATCTCAACTAATACCAAGTAGAGTAAGTCAGAATACTTAAATAGGTTTGGCAAAAAAATGGCTTCAGCTGAATTTAAGATTTCAAAATGACTCAGTCTTTTAGGAAGCTTTCAAAGTTTAACCAATCATTAGCAGTTTTAGGTACTCACTTTACTTGGCAATAGAGACAATGAACTACATAAACTTTTATAATAAAACTTGTTTAGCGTTTATGTCAGGCATCTCTGAGAAAAAATGGTTCACATTTTTGAAGCTGAAGCAGGTGTCAAAACATAACACTATTCCTACATTCCATTATTTTGGGGGTGTACCACACAAGTGATGAACAGTTTCTTTGTAACTTCATACCGAGAAGGCATCATATCTCTGAAGTCTTCTCCTGGAGGCCAGTCTTTAAGCTTCAACACCATTGGCTCTCCTTCTTCTGTTCTCAGGCGACCTATGGTCAAATATTAACAAGTCTTAGTTTTTAAATAGTTGTACAACTCAAAATCCAAAGAATCAAGAAAAAAAAGAAATCCTTATATTAGTTTAAAATCATGTTCATTCCACGCTTATTCACACAGAAGTAAAAGACATGCTGTTTATGTGACACTGCAGTCTGGTACTACTGCTGTGACGAATGTGTTACAACAGTACGGAGTTTTCAGACCAGGCAAGTAGCCTTCACTTTCTCCTCTCCCCAGGCACCTCCTACAATTTAGCTCAGACATCTCTTTTGTGATTGAGGCTAGAGTAGCTGATGATAAAGCCAACTTTTTTCAAAGATCAAATAACAGAAGAGAAAGGTGTGGGAGCTGGAAGGCTTCCAGCTCCCAACTCTTCTTGCCTCAAGTACCAAATTCCAGAAGTTTACACCACACAAACAGATTAAGAGGAACCTCAGATGCCACGGCAAGTATTAATTCTCCTGGAAAATGTTTGTACCTACAAGTGAAAACAATGCCAAAACTCATGCTTACCTCCCCTAAACCCATTTTTATACAGAATAACATTGGTTCCTTAGGAACAAAAGGCAGCTGCAAGTTAGAGCAGCAAAATCCAATTGCCTCATGAGCACCAACCCTACACATGCTCTTTTATGTTTCACTCAACTGGGCAAAAAGGCTCACAAGTGAACCTACTTGCTAGGAAGATCCCGAACTTTCTCAAAATGCTTCCTCAAAAGACTAAAGGCAGCCAAAACATACTCCTGAAGACACACTGTTCAGGATGAAGAGAAAGCCTGGAATGTCTTTTACACTGCTTGAGGCTGCTTAAGGATAACAAATTTGTGCTAGGGCAAGATTATTGCTGGTGAATATTTTACCTATTGGAACAAAAATTCACACTACTTACTTGAAATATCTTCAAATCCATCCCAGAAATCCCCTACGGTAGCTCCAGTGATGATTTCATTGGTCCTGCAGTTCACTAGATCTACTTCCTGTTGGCCAAACTCCTTCCGAAAGGATTCTGGTCTCCAGAGGTCTGCATTTAATTTGTGATGCACTCCTGACACCATTACAGGCTATGAAGAAGAACAATACATTCTGAAGAATTACTGAACACCAAAAATTCTAATTCCATTCAGAATAAGGTAATGCATAAAGCGTACTGAATGTCTGAACACAGGCACTGTGCGAACATTGTATTTTCCAAAATAAATGCTCAGCTTGACTTATCAGAATTATATTATTCATTTGATCATTCTTTATTTCAAGCTACAAGACAGCTTTTTATACAGAGCCAGAAGTTCAGCAGTGTGTTTAGAAGTTGATTTCAAATAGGAAAATACACATCCTTTTATCCAAGGATCTAACAGTGTTCATGTACTACAGTTTATGAAGGTTTAGCGTCACTTATCATTGCAGTAAGTTTGTACCCACACTTCAACTAAAGGGCAAAGCACATGAACTGAAAATGGAAGAAGCAAAAACCAAAAATACCTGTCCCTGCTTCCAGCACTCCCTGAAGACATTCCAATTACTTTCATTGTTGGGATCTTGAAGACATAGCAAGCGGTTATCGCATAGCCAGTAGTGAGGCGTATCAAAGCCCATTATCGTAGGCTTTATAGTCAGTCCTTGAGGTTTCTTAGGCAAGTCTGTAATGGTTCTGTTTTGCACCAGGGAAGCAAAAATGTCGTCAAGGATTTTGGGTGTACTCTTGAGTCCATTGTCTGTCTGATTTTAAAAAAAAAAAAAAAAAAGGAAGAACAAAACCAGAAGTTAGTGCACTTTTCTGTTGCTTTGTCCTGCAGACTTTAAAGATATTTGCCACTTTTAAAATTTTTCACTTGGGCTCACCATCATGCAGATAATCAAAAATCTGCAGAACTTTCCTGTCTAGAAACTTACCGTCATTAAATGCCAACGCCACTTCTGACATTTTGTCTATCACATTCTGAAATAAGAAGTTCTGCTCCAATTTACATTTCAGCAATGCTTCAGAAAACCATGAAATACAGCACGGAACAGGACTTTCTTTATACCAAAGAACAGAAGTGTAGTTTCATCAAGGAACTCTCAAAGACAGTATTTTACCCCATTATTTTAAAGCCTTATCAACAGGAGCAAATAAAACCCAGGAACATCTGAAATGAACCAGTCTGCAAATGAGGCATGAGAAAGATAGTCACCCACCACAGAATGTTTTTTCTTTCTATCTGTAAGTTCATTGATGCTTCTTTTCTGAGTCTAATGGACATACCAATCAATGCACCTGCTTTATTGCTTGGTTCCCAATCCCTCACCAAGCAAGACTTGCTGATAGTACCACTAAACTACTACTCCAGAAAGCATTAACTAGAGAATTGCAACACAGACACTGCATTAAGTCCTTTTTCCCCAAATGAAGACTGAATTTTACCTACTGTGACAAATATCTATGGTAGTTGTTCACAGGTTTAGAACAGTAGTCTAAGCCTGGTATCAAGTCAAACCTGTAAAACAAAATTTTTCATATACCTTTCCTCCTGAAGAGTTCAACAGATTCCGCAAGAAGCCTGTGTTATTGTTGCTCACAGGCGTTAGTATTGCACTGTTGAATGTCTGCAGGGCTGCAGCAGGCTTAGCTAAACTAGGGAGTGTCTGAAGAGGTTTATTTTCATTCTTTGAAGTAGGTGTGAGGAGCTTCTCTGAAATGAAGAAGAGAACACATCTGAGAATAAAGCAAGGATTAATTCTCTGAACCATGAGAAGTATGCACTTTGGATTTTTTTTTTTTTAAGATGAGATACTCCTATATGCATACATGTATGTATGTACATATATATAAAAATCTCCTCTCAGTAAGTGCAGATGAAATACTCCTTTCGCTAACTTTCTTCAATACTCCAAAGTTTTTAAAATAATTCTCAATTTGAATCTTCAAGATACATTCTCACATTGAATCTTCATGAATACTTGCATCAACAGGATATTAATCCAGTTTTCAAAAAAGAATATGCTAACCCTGCCAGGTTTTACTCCAAGTAATTGCCACGGACCAGTTTTGCAGTACAGGCACTGAACACCCATCCCAGCAAGCAGATTATATCATTCTCAACGCAAGATATTGCTGGGTTTGATCTATATTTTTCTGACAGCCACAAAGGTTTTACTCTTCACTGGTTCTGCCCATACCTTTGTTTTCTTTATTCACGTTTCCACTGGTTAAATTTGATAACCAACTTAATGAAGGAGAAGTATTTACTGAAGTGGTTTGTTTACTTCCAATTGCTGACTTCAGAGGAGAATCATGTGTAGTGACTTGGGGACTCAGGACAAAACTGTTATGTTGAAGGGTGGTCCTCTCTCCAGGTACCAAGTTCTGAAAAAAACAAAGTGGGAACTTGACTACACACAAACACACTCTATTGAGAAAGGGGAAGTAAGCAATAACATGTCCAATTCCATTCTTTCATAAAAAAATGGTGAGGGCATTAAAAAAATAGCTGATCTCCACAAGAGGTCAGCATTGCATCTCAGTATCAGCCAGTGACAAGGATCCCGCAGGATTCAGGATCTCACAACTTAAAGAGCAGGCAGAGTCCATCACCCCTCAGGACAAGCACAGAAAGAGTTTTTCCAAATGCATTTTCTGGGACTGCTTTGGGAATGAAATGCAGTTTTACTAGCAACGCTCTTGCAATTCTAGTAATAGCTGATGTTCGGACCAGGGATAAGTTGGAGGTCTAGTTCAGTAGACTAAAACAAATATGTAGTCTTCCGAAATTTTTATCTTAAGAAGGTGGAAAAAGTCCACTCACCTGCCAAGTCTAAAATACACCTGCATATGAGTGCAGCACCAGCCTGGCCAGCACAATCCAAGCACAGGACCCACTGTACATCTCCTATGCAGTTGATTTATCTGCTCATTTGGAGATTCTAGGTAACAGACTAACCAGAACTACTGCTCTGGCCTGTAATTCCTGCATGACTGGCTAAATTTCTTCTCTCTGCTCAAATACTTTCCAGTCAATAAATTATTCTGCACCCATGTCTGCCTACATTCCTTATTTCATCTCTTAATGACTGCTGATGCTTGGTAAGGATTCCAAACATGACATAATATAAAATGCTTCAAACTTTAATAAGCTTATCCTCACACAACCAGTGCAGTACTTATTTTTACAGAAAGGCATAGATAAATTTCAATGCAGTTGTTTGTCCAGGGTCACCAAGGAAATCTCAAGAAAAAGAAGACTGAAGCTAGGTCAGTGTTAGGCTAACTTTTGCATCACATAACCATCTTCCTCGCTTTTAACACTTTACAATATTTTTTGTCTCTTTTATTGATTACCAACACCAAAATCAAGTTCAACCTGCTTCTTACACTTAAGATAACACATTTATTCTCAAAATAAGTTTACAAATGAGCATTCAATAAAGTTAGAATTACTTAATACAGCTGGTTTCTTGCAAGATACTGCAAAACTAAGCCATTAATTTGGGTTCTGTTTTCAAAAGCAAAGAAATAATACATCCATTTGCAAATCAACATGGTGGGGGTTGGTTTGTTTGTTTTTAATATAGTAAGCAGCAAGCTTTCTACGAGGATTCTCAAAGAAATCAGTGCTTCTCCATACTGCTCCAGCCCTCACAATTTTATTCATGTTTAGTTTTTTTATGAATTCCAGTGCTCTTTCACCCTACTTATTATTTTAGATGTTGCACATATTATACCTCCAGGACCCAAGGGATAGCCCACACTCCACAACCATTCCCACTAGTCTGTTCTTCAGACTCTTCTCTTAAGGGTTCTCTCAATCTAATCCTATTTTTGCTCTAAAAATATTCACTGAGCATTTCTCAAGGATAGGTCAGTGACTGAGACATCAGCATGTCAGAAGGACACAATGATATTTCCCCCAAAACTTAAAAAACTAAACCAGAAAGATGAATACTGAACACAAGTTTTGAACAAAAACCTACATGGTGGGGTTATCAGTAGCGATCAGGACTGGCATACCTACAAAGTCAACTAACATTGGCTTCAAATATGAGTAGCATACTGAGGCAAATCGATACTACACAAACATAGTGCAAGACAGTAGCAGTACCTGTTTTGAATCCTCCTTTAGAGTTGGCTTTGACAGTGCCTTGAACTGCTTATTTGCACAAGGACAATTTGCCTTTATTCCCCATTTTGTTCTTACGGAGTGAACAATATCACCAACATCATAGAGAGCTGAAGGAAGAGAGTCATTAGTGAGTTCACCCATAATTAGAACAACCAGCATTCATTAAGACTTTTTAAGAAATTGTGTATGCTATGCAGGTAAGCAACAGTACACAAACACAGTTCATCATTAAAAAAGAAGTTGTGCTACTTCTCTGTAAAAGTCAAAGATAACAAGATAGTACTAAGTACACAGGCTGTTCCAGTCTTTGGACAATAAATACTAAGCTTTCACTAACTTTATTACTACCCTCCCCGCCCCGTACAGCATCAACAACTACAAAAGACAGCAAAAGCCTACAGCATTTTTTTTTATCTCCATCAAATATTTAAAATACCTTTTCCAGGAATTATTTGTGTAGGCATTAGATTCTCTGGTTCATGTACCTGTCCCTTCACACATTTAAACCAGGAGAAAGTATCTGAGTCGTCATCTGTAAAATAAAACCATTAAATTGTTTTATTAGTGCATGTTTCATCCTCCTCTGGAAAGCTACGTCTTTTACTGTTATTGATATACCAAACCACAGGTTTGCAACATATTCTTTTTGTTGGGAAGGCTTATTCCTTGTTGTTTAAGGTGGTTATTGACTTCCAAGTTCAAAATACAGGTTTTCTGTCTCCTCCCCCTGCTTTGTTTCAAGCAGCAGTACGCATTCTCACCTTCATGTAAGCTTTTTTTCTTCATTCTGTAACAATCCACACACACGCCGAAGCCACACTTAGAACACACCCAATGAAGGTTGAAGATTGTGGTGTCACAGACATCACACATTTCTCGAACTCCACGAACTGCACGCTTCCAGGCTACCTGTCCTGTGGCAGTTGACAGATGTCAGTTTAAACAAAGATATTTGGATGTTAAATATAGCTATATTAAAACACTTTAGTGACATAGGACTCAGACTTGTTTTTGTATTGGAACTCCAAAACAAAGCCTTTGCTGTTACACATTCAGAAAACTAGGTCCAGAACAGAGTCTAAGCAGTCAATATCATTTAGCTTGCTCCTGTGCAGCACCAACTACATCTCTTACTCCCAACATGTATTTGCCCAAATTAACATGCACACAGCTGACATTCTCCTAAGTGGAAATTCCACAGCTACCCTAGAAAAAAAAAAAAATGAAGTTACTACTAGCAAGCTAAGCTTAATGTCTAGCTTGCCACAGCCAGCTTGTCTGTGTTCTCTATTCAATAGCATAGCAGGCAAGTAGTTCTCTTCCTCTTATAGGTTTTCTGTATGTTTATAGATGTGTATCAGACCATCTCAGAATGGTCTGTTCTTCTCTGAACTGACCACTGTTGTTCAGGCTTCTTATGTACCCAGTATATTCCACAGTTCCTCACACCAAGTCACTTAGTACACTTAAAACATCCCAAACATTGACAGTATCTTCCAAAAAAATTACAAGCCTTTCCAGGGCTGCATTATGTACAGAGTATTTTAGACTGATCGTCATTTCATCATGTCACCAGCTAGAAAAGTAAACTAAACAAAAAGCACAGATCTGCTTCCTCCTACCTCCTTCCACACTTGCAACTTCTCCGAAACTTTTCTGCCCACAACATTTCTTAATTTTAAAAGCAAATAATGAGAGACCACGTCCTAATGTATACAAAAAAAAAAAACACACACCAAAAAACCAAACCCCACACCAGGATCCAAGACATCTGTTGCTTTTCTTCTGTGTACTGCCCATTAACTATGTATGGAACAAAACTAGAATAGCTTGGCACAATTTGTTCTTAAGTAGGAAGTAAAAATTGTTTGACTACTTGTTTCAAAATTCTTCCAGCAGACAGAGGTCTGAATATCACCAGTTCCATTCTTCTCTGCCTTTTAAAAACATGGACTATATTTACCATTTTCTAGGCCAATCCTCCAATTCCCCCAAAACAGAATATTTTTTTGTTATCTGTTGCATGCCATTTACATATTTCAGTTTTATGATTTTGTACTTTTCTATTCCTCCTATTCTTTTGTTTCCTCTCCATAGTCTGACACCATCTCCTCTTTCTGTAGGTCTCCTTTTGGCACTTGGTGCCCATGGAGCAATGTGACCTAACAAGCTGTTCTTTCTACACTAGTCAATCTTTGACTACACAGGGATAATTTCGCTTGTACTTTAAAGAACTCTCTTTAAGGAAGCTCTCCCAAATAATTTTCTCCCTTACGGTTGTTTGTCATGTGGCTCTACCTACCAGAGTCCAGTAATACACTGGTAAAGGGAGAGAAGGGCTGACCCTGAGACATACAGGGGAGTCCAAAAATATTCAAACATAAATGATCCAAAAAAAGTAGTACTTGAACAAAGTATTTTGACATTTTGGAAAAGGTCAGTTTGTCAGAGCCAGAATTTTTATGAAAAGGTACCATTTCAACTCTTGGCAGAGAGTTGAAATGTTTACCATAACTTTAAATGGGGGTGACAGGAAAATCTATGTATTTCCTATGTCAACCGGGTGCTCACTTTTTCACTGAACTGTTCAGAGAATGAATATCTAGACTGTAAATTACTTCTTTCCTACCAAGGACATTAAAAAAATCTCCACTATTTTAATGAAATTGAGTTCTCTTACTCTCACCAGTCAGGACACTAAGCAATCAAACAGGAATTAATGACCTTTTGCTCCACTCAATCCAGCTCCAGAACGCACATGTGTCTTTTCCTCTGCTACTAACAAACACCACACCTCCCCTTTGTTTCATGAATTCCACCCCGAATTTCATCCTTCTGAAAGTGTTTCAGTATTCCAGTCTGTACCTCTGACTCCGGCTATTGACACTTTGCATCCACAGGCCTGAATGTGTTCCAGTTCAAGCAAAGAGCAAAGCTTGCAAATTCCTAATAGTACCAGGCAAGACCCCACAGCAAATATTTCTGAAATATCTCAAGGCTTCCCTCCCCTTCTGAAGGGCATTCAAGCCTGTTCAGGTTTTGGTTTTTTTCTTCTATTCAGAACCTTGGAGTGACTGGTAAACTGATAAAAACTTTATATAATATCAATACTACCCAAATGCAGAAGACATTGGGTACAGTCTTCTAAACCGTACTGCATCTCTGTCATGTAGTTATAATGCAAAAAACAAACATAGTTCTAAGAATCATTCTACTCTGAGAAGTGATTATGCAAGATCACAACTTTCCCCATCTGCCCGCTTATGTTTGCTACAGAAAGGTTCTGATGTGGCCAAACCCCTGTGTATGAGGATGCAAGGTTTGTCCTGGATGAACAGTCAGTTACCCCCTCAATAGCACCTCTCTGGTCTATTCCCAGTAGGGCTGTACATATAATCACTTGAAATAGTCCTACTAGAAAATTTCAGGCAGAGGAAAAAAAAAAGATTTCTTTACTGACTTGACAGGCAGCATTAGATCCATTATGCAAGAACAACAAAATAGGACCAAAGCAATCTAACAGAATCTATGCAGTCAAAATGAAAGCTGTATTTCATTTACATGCTAAAAATAGATTGTCAGCTGCCTGCTGTTTTATTTAATTATTTGAATTTTTTTTTACACTTTGTTTCATAACAGAATTATACTCTCCACAATAGGAAAAGTAATTCGATAAACTGAGAAGCCTTCTGACATATGGAAGGAAGGAAAAGAATTACTTTTCCCTTTCCCCCTGCCTGTAAGCAAAGAGTTGTTGACAGTAGTTCACACTGGATCTTAACCATTACCCCTCTGTGAGAAGAGAGGGAAACACTGAAGTCTTACATGACATTTCCAAATGCATGCAATATATTTTCACACAGGTCAGAAGCTTAAGTTTCACATAAAGCTATTAAAATGCAGGTTATTTTAATATAAATTGATCTTACTGTGTGGTTCAATCGTAGACATAACTTCCTTTTCAGATATCACTAGCTGACAAAAGTGATCTCCAATGTTGGCTAGGATATACTTCGCTGTGTCAAGATCTAGACCCACAACATTTTTTGATAAAGGTAACCATAAGCTAATAGCCTCAGGGTCATATTTATTTGGAGTTAAGAAGCCTTCCTCACGCAGTATTCCATGCTTATTAAACTGCAACCTATGGAAAGAGGCGGGGGAAGAGAAAAACCCATTATCTCACATGTTTTATTAATTTACATTCATTCCAATGAGTCAATGCCAAAACTGTAAACATGTATACTGTATGTCAATGAGTTTAACACTTAATGGTTGCAACAGACATAGGTAAACATACTTGTCATTAGCAGTAAGCATGCTTAATGTACTGCTTGTTTAAAAAAAAAGAAAAAGACTCAAAACATCAGTTTTTTTGTGGTAAAGGTAGATTTCTTAACTAAAGATTTTTTTATTCACAAAAAAACAAATCAGGTTAACATAATTTTTAAAATGCATTGGCATTAAGGATCACATCTAGAGGAGGTAACAGTAAGAATTTAATCTAGAACTATGTACAACTCACAAGAGACATTAGAACACCTTAAAAATGCAATATATTTCAGTAACAATTAATTTACAAGTAGCTGTCAAAATCCAGCAAAATTTGAGTAAGATATTCCTGAGTGATTCTGAGTAGGTGGAAAGAATGAGATCTGTAATAGTTTATTAAACAAAAAACATCAAAAGTTCTGCTCATGTTTTTGGGAATCTTTTTACTACATGTTGTAGAGGGAAGTTGACTTCCTATGACAACATGTGCTCACTGTAGTGTTAAGTGACAAGAAAACACATGCCAGCAATTACTATCACCAGACAAATGCCACCTTTGGACTTTGCAGATTTCATATTCAATAACAGACAGTTCCATCGGTTTCAAGCTCTAAACTGAAGGATTCAACTGCTTTGAACTCCACTGCAAGTCTGGATTTTTACCCTGAGAAGATGAATTATCATAGTCTGTTGCTACTTTGATCTCACACGTTTTTGAACATTTCAATTAATGTCAGATTATCCCAAGATTTACTATAGTAAAATCTCAAATCTGAGGTTAAATAACAGATTAGTAACACATCTTCATTTTTTCTTTAAACCTCTAGCTACAAAACACGCAAAGAGGGTAGTGTTGCAGTGGAAGAATACACCTCAAGAAACAAATGAAAGAATGGAAAAGTTGGGTTTCCCACCGCCATGATTTATGTAACCTTTCTGCTTTCAGTTCTCTCTCTTCAGAAGGTCTTCAAGACCTATAGCTTTTTTTTTCCTTCTACCTAGAGCCTCAAAAGAAAGTAATTCCTCCGAAAATCAAATGAAAAACTGAGAATAAGTAAGCTTCTCATGTCCCTTTAATTTTTGCTTTTCCTCTCTCATATCACAAGTATTACCTTCTTCCCACAAAACACAGTCCACACTGCAAAGCTTAAATAGATGTGAGAGGAAATAAAAAGCATGCAACAACATCTGGACATGAGATCAAGTAGTTCATACAAAAAATGTACACAACTTGAAAACAAAGGAAAGGACATGTTAAAAAACAGACATACACTGCAGTTTGACAACATCCACCCTGGGCTTTTAGATGGGCTTCAAGTGACAGTTTAACATTCTTTTTGAAAAGGTTCCCCACAGCGTCTTAAGAACTAAAGAGATAAAACATCAAAAGACCTTGACTGTTCAACTAAAGAATCAGGCTCTGTGGGCGGGGTATAATGGATCTGAAGCTGCAGATTGGGTTTGGAAAAGCAACCACCACTCCACAGCCAGCAGGTTTTCCTTAAAGTTGCCTTGCTGACCCTCCCCATCTGCTCTCCTGAAACACAGTGAGTGTACTGATTAAACATTCCTATGGCAAGCTTAAAGAAGCAGCACAAACTCTGAAGTGTATAGTGGAACAAAGAATGTAAATTATTGTTTTGCCCATCAGTATTCCATGATTCCAGCTGAAAGCCCCTGGCCACTTGCTGCAACTCTTCCACAGCTGCGCGTGTATGTCTAACAGTTCACATGTCCAACCTCTCAACTTTGGGAGACATGCAGTCTACCCTGTCACTACTATCTCCAGTAATACTGAGCTGTAGCACTCAAACTAAACTCATGTTATCCCATTGGCACTCAGCCCAGAATAGCAAAATAGAGCTCAAAGTCCTGCCAAAAGTATTTTCTACTCAAATGAAGCAGTTATAAAATTTCTAAGGGCTAAAAAACCACAGGCAACCTCTCATTAGTTAGGTATATTAGCCTTATAGCTTAACAGCTATACACTGACGTCTAGCAGTTTTGAACCAGAGACCTAAATGGGACCACTTTGACCAAATAACTGTGTTTTTTTTAATCTGCCTTGGAAGATGAAGATCCACCTTATAGCTAACAGTGAGCACTCAACAGCCTCCCTTTCAGAAAAGGAAAAAAGGTCAGATATCCAACTCGGATGTGCAGAACGCTATTCACATTTAAAGAACATCAAGGTGTAGACAGAGTCAAAATTTTTCTTACCTTCTGAAGTGAAAGAATCGACAAAAGACAGTGGAGTCTTTTTGTTCTTTGTTCTTCCGATAACTGTCCAAACGGCATTCCCTGCATTTATGCAAGTGAGGTGCAATATTATTGCAGGAACCATCCTGCACAAATGCTTCTCCACTTTGTTGTAGCTTCTTCACTTTAGAAGCATCTGCTAAAATTGACTTGCGAGCAATTACTGCAGGGAAGAGTAGTGTAGATTAGGCAAGCTTCAGTTTCTCATACAAAGGTACAAGCAAACATACTTTAGTGAAAGATCCATGTCAACTTTTCCTGTAAGTTTCACATTGCATTGAAACAAAGTTATGCTAAAATATTTACAGTTGACAGAAACCTCTTTTCAGGTCAGTAGAAACTTTCTCAAGCTGTAGTTCCACCACAGTCATAGTCTGTGGACTCAAGTTTAACATTTCCTTTTGCTCCTCCGCAGAGGAGTATTTTGAAAGAGTGTCTGCTTTTACTGAAAGTTCTTCAGCTGTTAGGGCTGAAGTAGCTGAGCACTGAGTAGACCAGGGCACGAAGTAACCACGTTTCGCAAGTAATGAAGACAGAAGCACAACCTGGCCATTTCTCAGTCCTGTTTTCACCCTTCACAATGCAACAACAGCTTTCACCTTCTTTATAACAGATGCCAAACATCTCTCTTCCTCCCACATTGTGGGCAAGGCCTAGCAGGGCACAGCAGTGACTGCTTGGCTGGCTGTGTTCCCAGGTTAATTACGGAACAGCACGTGGTAATCCAAGACCAAGCAACATGAGACTGGAAAGAAAGAGGTGGGTGTGTAGGGAGATTCCCAGAACCGAGGATGATCAGCTATATCACCTGATACACAGCACAATACATAACGTAAGAAGTCCAGATCCTTAAACAACTACAGCCTTTCCCATTCTTCTATGTGGAAAACTTTAAGAGCTCACCAAGTGGAACTGGGCCACAGAAAACAGAAACATTTGTTTATTTTTATTTCAGAACAGTTATTAAATGAAAGCCCCTCTCGAACAAAGCTTTGTTGAGAACAACTTACATCTCTCACCATGCTTAAAAAAATTTAGGACCACAGCATTTGCATTCCAAACAGAACCTTGTTTTTGTAATCCGTTTTGCTATTCCGTTCTGGCATACATTTTGTAACAACTTATTTCTATGAATTAATGATTAGTCCTTATCCCTTATCATGAAAGGACTTTATTAAGTTTGTTGCATTCCTCTTGTAAAAGAGCCCACAAATGACTCAAATGCCAAATCACTCACACAATTTAAATTACTAATTTTGCATATGTTACAAAGGACCTACTTGTATGTAATTATAGAGAAACTACAAGGACTTTCAAATGATGGGAAGATTTAAAAATACTTACTATTATCCTGGACCTTGGCACTTCCAGTCCAAAAGCTTTCATTTTCATTTCTGTCATAAAGAATCTCATTTGAATTTCTTCTAATAAAAAAATCCATGTCTATAGGTTCATCAATCTTGTTTCCTTTGTGGCTGTTCTGGCTGTTGCAATTGCTTTGTGATTTAACTCCAGACTCAGTAAAAGAGAGAGGATGAGCATCTGAGGTTGAGGGTCTACAATCTAAAGTCCTCTGCAGTTCAAGAGTACTACTGACTCTGGGTATTGCTATGGAAGAGTTAAGGTGTTGCAACTGTTTTACAGAAACACACTCTTTTGGAAAGTTTGTTGTGGGCTTCATAAGAGCTTCATTTGTATTTTTCAGGTTGGTTCCTTTTTCATTAGCTGAATCAGTCAAAGATGGAGATCTTGAGGTTGTCAAAGAGGTATATTTACCATTTTGATCATTGAGATTTTGCATTTGTTCTTTAGATATAAACCTCACTTTAGGAAAGGCTGTCAAATCTTCCTTCAGTGGTTTAATTCCAGTATTAAGACAAGAAGGATGAGTTTCTGGTAAGCTTCGTCTACATGTGCTGAAACACACGACACATAATTAGACAAAGAAAAAGGTGTCAAGCAAATCAAGGCATCAGCTCTTCAATCTAGTCACATTTAAAGCTTGAAAGATGAAATTTAATCATGTACTTTGAACCCTAATGTTCCAAGATTTTAAGTTTTGTGTGAGGTTAAATAGGTTTGTGTTTCTGAGGGTTTTCTTTTCTTTAGGTTTTTTGGGTTTGATTTTTAATTTTTTTTTAAGAGTTGGACAGAATAAAGCTGTATGCACACTTAGACACACACAAATTTAGGTACTGCAGCTACTCCACTACCTTCTCTTGCAATTAAACAGTTACTTTCTCATTTTCTCCATGCAACAGCTGTATAACCAAATGCATTTGACTTGCACGTCTGTGCGAGAAGATTCTAATACTCTAAGAAACTTCTGGCTGGCACTACAAGTCTATGTTGGAGACAATAAAACCATTCCCACACAAGAAGCTCAAAAAAAATAATCTTTTCCACATTCATCTTATGAGATATATACACAAAAGTGTAAAAAACCCTACACCACTTCCTTTAAAGCTAATACACAGTTTGAGTTTTATTGTTACACTATTTCTACCATATATATTCATTTTTGTGACAGAATTGGGGGCACAAGCACAATATACTAACTTTCAAATTATGTATGTTAGGAAGGACCTGCAATTTATACTCTGGAAAGCAGTTACATGGTACAATACAGTTCCCATACTCACTATGGTCAGAGAATTGAATAAAACATACCCTTCATCTCAGGCCCCTGACTGCCCTTCCTCCTGTCATAGCTGACATAGGAGTTTGTATCTTGGAGACATTTAACTGATTGAAGAATGCCTTCAGAACATGACTTCTAGAGCTAGTTTTATAATGGAAATGCAGTATCAGCTCAAATTTGTTCAAGGAAAGTTTGGAATGGGAAACTTGGTACTGGAAGGTTTTACACCCAGTTGGACATTTTCTAGCCTCCTACAGGTAACAAAGTAGTTTAAAGCAACTAGTGTTCAACAGAAGTGTAACCAAGCACCTGTACTTGATCTGCAAGAAGCTAGTATACTGGACACCTGCCTGAATGTGTTCTATTTTTCTTGGGGGCAGGGGTGAAATGCATAACAAAAGGTAGGCACCACACCTATGTATAACCCATCTGTTTACAAATGGGTACAACGAAGCAGTAACATTGGCTCATGACATTGAAGGGCAACTACCTCAAAGATAAAAGAGAAAAATATAGCATAAGCATGCAAATTATGTATCCAGGGCAATTAAGGCTAACACTTTTCTATGCCAATATTATAGAAGACTAGTATACTACAGCTCTTTAAAACAACCTCCGAGTTTGTTTTGCTAAGAATTCAAGTTATTTTTGGAGGGGAAAAAAGTCTGTATAAGCATAAACTGATTTCTTACCCCTGAGGAGTCTCTGCACCAAGATTGGGTGGTGAGTTAGCTGGCAGGGGCAGGCCTTGATGCCTTTGGTCTTTATTAGCAGGAGTACATCCTAGCAGTGCTTCACCCAACACTGTTGGTACTGACTGCACGTGTCCCTGAGTGGGAGAAACCTGTAAGGGAGATTTTAACAGTTAGGAAGATTCAGGACAACAGAAATACTGCTTTGCAGGGTTGAGCTTAAAAAGAAAAATACGTAATGCTCTTCCCATTGTGCTTAATAAAGTTCGTTGAAGACCATTCCTCACTCAGTCTGTAAGATGGAAAGACCTTACATTGTCCTTTTAAACCTTATAGGTTCCATGAAACACTGCTCATTTTATTTCATTTCCCCCCAATTATCAAACGGTTTTGGATGAAGGAAGGCACATTAAGAAGGCAAAAAGGAGGACAGAAAGCTCTGCTCCTCATAACTGCCAGTGCAACGATCTTTCTAGAATAACTGTAGTAATCAGCATTCACAAATAGCTTTCAGAGCTCATTTGAAAAATCCTAGAGAAAACTAAAACGGTGCAGTCAGTCTGACAACATTAGCAAAAATCTAGATGTGAACTTCCTTGTAGTTAGAAAATCTTTGTACTGGGATTCTAGACAGTGTTAAGTAAGAAATCCTGTGTTGATTGAATCACCAGCCTCACAAATCTACAGTTCTTTTAGGAATACAACAGGCCTACAAAATTAGCAAGTGTATTTTTCTGTGGGGCTCCTTCCTCAGCTCTAACATCCATATTCAACTCCCACATGCTCAACTCACTGCTGTAAATTACACTACAGACTCTTTACCATCAGCTCCAAAATATTTCCTTTCTGCTTTGGTATAACACAGCTGTCAGGCATCCAGACAAGCTCTCAAAAAACCACTGGAATTAACTCCATAGTATGTGATAGTACTCTGATTTCTAATAAGTAAAACAAAAAATATGGCTTCAGCTAATCACTCCCATATATTCACATCCACCAAAATCAGAGAAACAAACAGAGCTTCTGTTTTTCTTATTAGAAAGTACACTCGCTTGTAACCATTTTGAGAAAATAGTTGCAAGACATTTCCCAAAGAGTACAAAAGTGATAAAAGATCCAGTCCTTCGAAGGCAGGCAGACCAGAAAATTAGAAGTAGATAACTTCACTACTTTAAGGAAAAACAAGCTATGAATTCAGATCAGAACAACTCTTCTGCAGGACATTTGGAATGTGATATAAAGACCAGCTTTGCGTGTATCAAGCAGGCTGCTCAATGGCTGAATATGCAGAAAGCTAAAGATTGGCAAATTGAGCACCTGAAAGATGATAAAGGTACTCAAGCATGAGCTATAGAAACATAAGCAGAGCATGACTGCAATGTACAGGTTACTTAACACTGATTTGCTGCACGCTCTTCCTCAGCAGTAAATAGATCACTTTTCATTGAGGAATCTTATCCTGTACTTGCTACTTCATGCTGTATCTTTGTGAAGCCATTAAAGATTTCTAATAGTCATTAGACTATTAGCCAGAGCTACGTAATCGTAGACACATCAGCCAGACCCACATAATTGACTTGGCACAGGACTGACTGCAGAGAAGCCAAGAACATGACGCCAAAAAAAAGAAACAAAACCCCATCACCACCACCACTCTAGAGCTTCCAGATGGCTGCTCCTGCCTAAAATGCAAATTTTGGTCTGAAATACTGGGCCAAAATTATAGGGTAAGTTTGAAATACTGTTCTTTAGCCAAGCCATTATTTTTCATTTGCATTTCTATACTTAAGTTACCCAGATAATTTCTTGACCTTTGAGAGACTTTTGTTAAGTCTCAGTGATACTTGGCAGGTCACTCACAAAATAAATAAATATAGACATGGAATTACTATAAAAGTAGTCATATTCCCTTTTTGTGCTGAAACAACATTCTTCAGACCACTGCTTATGTAGTTTAAATCCTCAAAGCATGCAAATGTAGCTGAAGGTATTGGGTTAAGTACAAAATAGTTAAAAAAAGAATGCAAAAAGCAAAGGTTATAATCTTGAGAACTGCTTTGCGTTTTCACCCATTACAGAATACATGACCAGGCAAGCTAACTCCTAAGCAGGAAGGGGGAAAGTACACTTAAGAAAACCACCTTCAAGGCTCAGTAACTTTTTCTCAGATTATCATAAAGTAAGATGTATTACCCATGCCTAGACAAGTTTCAAAGAACTCAACACACCCTCCTAGGGATTATATTTATTATTCCACTTTTCTATCTAATCCTTATTCAAGACTGTTCTGAGAAGTGACATAACCATTATATAACAGTCATATATAACATAGTAAGATATTACCTCAGGAGAAGATTTTGTGTGTTTAACATCAACACCTCCACTACTCTCAGATGACTTCCTTTTCATGCCCGCAACTCTTTTAGATTTATCTGGAACAGAAGGTTATCAAGCTTAGTATATTTATCACAAATATGCTACTTAGCATTCGAAGAACGAACGATAACAGGTCTTACCACATTTTCCATTGTTGTCATATATGATTTCAACGTGAATTAACTCTGGATCAAGAGTTTTTAAAGCTGGAATCTTGGAAAGGAACAAAACCACAGAAGCAGCCATTTAGAGAGGTGAAAGTTACAGTTTGAATGTATTTATCTTAGATGTTGTGGTATAGACTAAGCTTAGACATTTAACTTCTAGGTTCTTTGAATACCAAGCTGAATTTAACAATATGTTGTTGTGACACAGTCTCTGCATGAAAGCACGCATATAAACTGGTGCTTCAGAGCAATGTCTACACAGCATAGAAAGCAAAGAAACCAGGATCATACGTTTGCCTCGCTCTTCAAGTAAAAATTCCAGGTCTCCCTCATTTTGCGTAGAAGGCCATTTCTTATTTGATAATTCTTCCAGCAGCATACAGAAACACTTCGGGGTAATAGATTATTCTGCACTACACTGACCCCCATATTTTTAAGCACATTACAGCAAGGACAGAATTAAAAGTTATGTTGATGGGATATAAATATATGTTCTTACCCATTCCACATCTCTGGTTTTAAACCCAGAGCAACTGGTTCTTACCTCCTGACAGTTGACTTCTAGAGTTCTTGTAGCTGGATTACCATTGACAACAACTGCTGTGAACCACTGAGTAGACGGATCCAGGCTGTAAATTCTAATTTTTGAACCAATGATATTTTTTCCACCTTAAAAATTGGAAAGAAAAATACAAGAAAAGGGATCTTAAGAAAAAGGGATCATGAAGATCATCACAGTTACCAACACGAATTTGCTGACACTGCTGTATGCAAGATGAAAGCAAGCAAACAAACTGGGAACCTTGGGACAACTTCCATATAGTTGATGGAAAAAAAAAACCACACATGAAAAAAACCTATGTTCCAGCTACTTCCTTCCTGGAATAATTCAATGAAGTTTTCTGGAGGTTAAGACATGCAGCAGAGGCCAGGCTGACCTCCAGATTTCAGACAGTGAGGCAAATCAGTGGACATTGAAATGAAGATTCAATATTTAGATGTGAAGTTTTCCTCTCTTTACAGTGACAACTGTAAAGTGACATGGAAGTGACAACTCTAAGTTGCAGTATTTACCTTTCCATTAAAGTAAGACATTTCTTGCATATGCAAGTATATGACTACAAACATGCTGGTATGAACCCAGTAATTAAGAATTTGAAGCTAGTAAACCTAAAAATAAAAATTTTAACTTGACTAAAAAAAGTAGTCTCTATATAAAACTTTGGAAGTTTTTATAAACAAGCATTGGACTGAAAAAAAAATAATCAAACTATCTGAAACAATAAACAACTCCAAATAATTTCAGTGAAGACTGCTACAAATTTGATACCTCTTTCACAAGTGACAGGCCATCTATATGTGCCTAAATTACATACTCATACAAAGAAAATATCTGAAACTTAGATCTCTATAATCCTTCACATTTTGCATTCATTGCTGTAAAAGAAAGTGGAATCAGTATTTTAAAAAAGCTTTTGTCCCTGAAACAGATTACTGTAATTTACACCATCACGGCTAAGATTTCTCTTTTGACTTGAGTATTTATTGCCAGAGTTTCCCACTACAGAGTAGGCTTGTACCTTGTACCAAGCGTGTTTCGTCTAGGTGTTTCTTTACCAAAGCCTGAATTTCTTCATTAACATTTTGATCATCCTTAAGAGGAAGCCTGGAACTGTCCATATCCTATTTAGAGGAAAAAAATAAATATATAAGTTGCTATTAAGAATAATGCTTTTGATTGACAAAATCCCATAATATTTAGAAAAAAAGATAGCAGAAATTCATACATGTCCAACAAGTTTCTCATTACTCTGTGTTCTTTCAGCTCCTACGATATTGTATCTATTGAGACAGACATCATTTCCTTACTACTAATCTGGATCAATTATCTGCAAGCCAAACTGAAGTGAGCTCTCCAGCTCTGCTTTAATACTGTCCTGAAAACAATCTGGTTTGTTTCACTAGATTGCTAATGAGCACTAAGTTTAATTGAACCATCCATTTTTTAGTTTAGGATTTTAAGTTTTCAGAAGCGACAACATACAAATAGTCCTGAGCAGATGTAAATGCAAGCATTTTCAGTTTTCTGTTTCTATTTATGATAACACTACCAGGATCCAGTCCATCTCAAGACACTATTATAAAATGTTCATATAAATGAAAACAGAGTCAGCTACTTTAAATCATTCATAGTTATTCAGCATCATGTATTTATATTTTAGGGTTTTTCTTCCGCTATTGTTATCTAAACCAAGCTTCTTGACAACATTTAGAATTGATTCTGAAATGGAAAGTTTAGAGCACGTTTTTACCAACGGCCCAGAGTGCTAATAAAAAAAAAAAAAAGGGTTTGGGGCTTTTTGGGTTTTGGTTTATTTCTTTATTTTTTCTTTTTGCACTGCTCTGGTATTTATAAGCAGCAGAATGCTGAAGAGCTAGCAGTCAAGAAACTGTTATTCAAGAAGCCAAAGAAGTAATCTTCTCCATTGCAGTACTGGCATAAGGCTTCTACATAAAGAATTCTTTACTCTGTCATTGAGCCAGAGCAGGCAAGACAACAATCTACAACTCAAATTTAGTTTTAAGTGATTCTTTTGTTAGTTTCTCAAGAGGAGTTGTCTATTTGCTGACTGTTAACAAGTCAAAATAGAACACTGATGATGGCACTACTATCAGTCTCAACATGGGACATCTATTACTACTTTTATTGAGACTGTTTATAGGTCTTGAGAGTAGTTTCCTGAAAAGGTTAAATCCTTTATCATTAGCAGATACTGCTCTTCAAAATGCCTGACCAGTCAGTCACGTGGGGCAATTGTTTCAATCCATCTCCACCTAAATTTCACTAACAGACTTTCCTCTTGGTGCTCAATACAGGGACTACAATTCAATCATATCATTTATATCCTGACCAGTTCCTCGTTTGTTTAGGATTAGAAGTCATGTGTTTCTATTAAATAGCAAGAACAAAGGGAAACTATTTCAGATTATCCCCACCATCAACATGACGCAACTGCTGTCACCTGAGCTGAATAACTGTCCTAGCACACTCCTTCATCCAGCTTAAGTAACCATGTCCTGGATCAGCTTCAGAAGGTTTTTAATTAACACATTACACTGAACTGGTATTTATGAGTTATGGCAATACATACTTACTCCAAGTTTTTCCCATCTTAAGTTTGCATTTAGAATATACTAACACAACATACCTTAAATACCAAGATAAAAGATTTATCTTCCATCTTTATAAGGCCATATAAGGTTACCTGAATGGGTGTCAAAAGGTCCTTAGAAATAAAGACACATCTCTCTTCACCGAGATAGCGTACTGAAACCATTGATCCCAAACCAGCTTTGTCCACTAAGGATTTGTAAGTCTAGAAAAGTGATAAACATTTTCTTAGAAACAGAGTAAGAAGACCTCATCACTCCTCATATGCATTTAAAAAAATATTTTATGTTTGCACTTATTTCTCTGTTAAGATACCACACCTACATGCAACTCTTGAAACAAAGCAAGTTTCTAATAAAACTTCTAATATATGCCTAATAAAGGAGGTACTGGACTATACTTGCAATTAGTTTCATCTATTAGAATGAGTAAGGAATTCAATTCAGGTGGCTGCCATTAACCATCACTAATCATTCATCTCAACACAAAGAATTTACTAACATTAAGAGTTCTAATTGTCAATATGTTAATGAAAAATCCTCCTTATGGTACACTGGGGGAAAAAGCTAGCAAATCATAGAATTGCTTTGGTTGGAAGAGAGACTTAAGGTCATCAAGTTCAACTGTTAATGTAGCACTGCCAAGTTACCACTAAACCATGTCCCTCAGCATTACGTCTACCCATCTTTTAAATACCTCCAGGGATGGCAACTCAACCACTTCCCTGGGCAGCCTGTTCCAATGCTTGACAACACTTTCAGTGGAGAAGTTTTTCCTAATATTCAATCTAAACCTCCCCTTGGCACAACTTGAGGCCATTTCGTCTTGTCCTATCGCCTGTTACTTGGGAGAAGAGGCCAATCCCCACTCAGCTACAACCTCCTTTCAGGTAGTTGTAGACAGTAATAAGGTCCCCCCTCAGCCTCCACAAGTCCCATTCCCTCAGCCACTCCTCATAAGTCTTGCTCTCCAGACCCCTCAATGGAGGCCTGCTGCATGGCTTACATTGAAGTTCTCAAAACTCATGCAACATTAATAGTATACTGAAGCCTTATTTGAGGTGTGTATAATGACTTGGATAGCCTCATAGTTGTTATACCACTGCAGTAGAATGATGAAGTTGTGTTCAGGTTGACTAAAGGCTTTAAGAACAGACAAGAAACAAAAGTTTCCTTTAAAAGCTTCTGAACTCCTCCCAGTATGTTCAAGGTTAAATTTTGTCTAGTCCTGCAGTAACAGCTCTGAGTGGATAAGCATCAGGAGCCTGGAACATCAGAAGTGGGAAGAATAATTCCTCCCTATGTGAAAGGTATATTTGTGCCCCATTTAAAAGAAAAAAAAAAGAAAACCATTCTGATACAGTATGCATTTGGGTTTCCATAGGACTGATCAAGCAAACAAAGACTTTCTTCTCTTTTGTTTTCACTTCAGTTCGGACAGCATTGGCAAAGGGGCAGTATCACCACAAGAGGAACAAGAGTCTCTCCAGGAGTGACACGGCATCACAGGAGTTCTCCAAAGCTATTCCATTTGTCAGAAACATACTATCCCATATACTTGAATCAAGAAGTTGTGATCAAGACTTAAATAAATTAATCCACACATCCCTTTTTTGACCCCTTCTTTCTTGAGTGGTGGGAACAGGAGGAAAAAGTCAAGACAAACTCCAGTACTGCGCTTTACTTTATCCTACATTGTTCCTCTGCTAAATGAGCTTTTAAACACATACACTGCATGATCTGACACATCAAACACATCCTAAGGAAGCTTTATGCTTAACAATGACACATATCCAGTAAGAACTGTTCAGACACTTAGAAAGGGACAACAGTTAAGTTTAAATAAGCAGGTTTTCAGAACACTGTATTAGCAAAATCTCCCGGTAGAAATGCTGATACTAATGGACAGGTCAGGAAATAAAACTAAGAATTCATCTTTGCATTTCCTCTCCTGTCTTATTTGGCCCTACTTCCAATAAATATCTGCTTAGGTTAACTTTGCTTAAGAAAAACCTCAGCTGAAATGCAACAATATGAATTACACTGCATACTTTATACCTAAAGAAGTTAAGAGTATCAAACATGGACTACAACTTCAGCATAACTGATGTTCAGCAAGTTTACATCTTTATTTCACAACTAATTTTATGAGTAGCAATATCCAAAGTAGTCAAGTAAAACTATACTGGCTGAATACATTAAGAAGTGTTCCCTGTTCACCTCTACTGGCTAATTTTCCTAGCCAGCCATGCATGGCACTTACAGAAAGCTTGGTTCTCTGGCTTGTACAGCATAGCTCACGTTTTTATAAGCACAAAATACAGATCTCACAAATTATCTGTGCTAGGCTCCCACCACATAGGAGTCATTCAAATTATTTTTATCTCAGATCAAGAATCATTGAAGAATTAACAGTACTTGAGGCAGAGTAAAATAAGAATTTAAGACAAAAAATACAGGCTATCCTTAGAAATCTAATGTTTACCCTTTTTATTTCTATTCTTAGCTGCAATTCCATGAAAGAAGGAAGAAATATGAGACTTGAGGGAAAAGGAATTAACATTGTGCAGAACAGTGGTTTGTGAGAAAAGTCATAAAAATACATTCCTGTATCTCCAGGCCCCATATACCAACTTCAAATGCTTACAAGCTGTGCCAAGCTCTAGCCGTACAGAGATTTAGTTTCCCTTCAAATCACATATAAAGGTACACGAGTGAAGCTGTAATTGAGAAATTCACACTTGTAACAACACTGTCCCTAGAACATGTAACTGCAGAATCAACGTGATTTATGCCAAGCGTATACTTGCCATTGCAGGCCACTGGACAGGAGACATAGAACCAGCCTGATATTTTCTTTCAGCCAGTACCAGTTTTTGCTCCACCAGGAATACTTTCATTTTATGGCTGTAGACTTCCATCCATCTTCTCTTTTCCCATGATTCATCATCAAATTCTACACAAATCTACAGAAAGGAAACAAACTGAAGGAGTGACTAACCATAAAATTCAAACACACAAAACATGAAGAAGGACAAACACCAATTTCCTCCAAAAAAAAAAAAAAGTACTTATAATGCAAACACGATTACTGCCTTTCTGTCACACAATCAACCAATCACTAAAGGATCCCAGCCTGACCTAGTATTTTATAAGTGACAGTCAACTTTAAGTGGTTTGTCATCATTAGTGTCACATGAAACACTAATATTCCTATTTAACTATACAACCTTCCCATCTCAAAAAAGTCCTCTGCTACTCAAGGACAGTTAAATGTGTTGACTGCCACCAGAGTTTACAATCAAGGAAAAACACACACGAGACCCCCTAAAACTCTGAAGGACAGTATACAGTAGTGGCATATGCATTTTCCACAAACTCTAACCAGAGTACCTGAAAAAGCAAGCTGTTTTTCCAGAAATTTTTTAAGAGTCCCAAAGAATAACTTTAGTTAATTTATTGAAAGCACAAATGACAGTAAGCCAGTAAAGGTGATCAAATTATATCACAGGAAGAAGGTCATTTTCTGCCTGCTTTTATCTGGTATTTATCATTATAGATCTCTAAAGCATCTATACGAACTTTTCAAGAGGAAAGCTGCTGTCACTTCACAGCAAAGACACAGTGGCTTAACCAATTTCTTTGGGATGGCATTACTCTTCTTTCATAGGCAAAATGGGGAGATCGGCAAAGGATTGGGAAAGACCACAAGTATGACTTTGCCTAAATACAGGAATTGGAATCTCTTGATAAAGAACACTACTCAGAAAAATCACTCTCTCTTCCCATAAAATAAAACAATCCAGTCTAAATACATTTAACTAACAGCACAGAAATCTCAGTTAAGTGAATCTTAGAAATATTCCCTTGTGTTTAGCTTCCCTCTAAGGCGAAAGGCAAGTAAAAGCACGCACGCAAAACAGCATTACCACAGACAGGAGTCATAAAACTAATGGGTGCAGAAATGAATTTAGTCATTTTGAAGTTCATGGAAACAATGAAAGAGATAAGCAAATAACACAAGTACCAGAACCAGAATGGCTTGTTTTGTCTATAGTATGAACAGCACACAAACAGGAAAATACAGTTGAGAAAATACTTTCAAAAGTAGTTGACAGCCGTTCTATTTTGTAGCTTGCTCCTGACACGATATAAAAAGATTAAGTATTTCTACTCCTTTAGAGACTTTTCCTCCTCCCCCCAGTCCATTACTATTTTGGATCTAACTATACATTACTCTTCCACAGAGCTGCGAGAGAGGAAAGGAGATGGCATGTGTTTTGGTACAAAAGCCCCCAGCGCCTCAATTGTCTACTTTGCAACTTCTTTAACACTTGCACTGGAGAACGCATTAAGTCAATTGCTTCTGGCAGAACCGTAACCAGTTACAAGGCTCGCAATAAAGTCTCCAACAGCATCTGCTCCTTCTTCTTTTAAGTCCCAGAGAAAGTCCTCAAGAAGAGCTTTCTGCAGCAGCACGTCCTCCTCCTCACTCCAAGTACGGCATGGGCACAGCCCCGCCGGCCAAAGATGGAGAAAGCTCCACCCCTGCCGCAGATCCACAACAAGAAGCTCGGCCTCTAACAACTCACGGCTCTTCATAACAAATCCCGAAGTTTGCACTTTCAAGAAAGAGTTAGAAACACATATAATTTCTTCTTGTTTGACAAGAAGCAGGTGCTTCTTCAGTTAATCTAAGGTCACAAAGTTCTTCCCATTAAAAACAGCAAGTAAATAGTTTTACTTGAAAGATGGTACTGTTCTTGCTGTCCTACAGCAGCCTGCCACCAAAGTCCCTCGTAGAAACAAATAGGAGGACCATGTAACAAGATGCCATTACTATAATGGAATTTTGTCCTTAGCGAATACTTTGTATGCTATAGTAATTGCTCAGACATGGTTGAATAGTTTTACTGACTACAGTTGCCAAATAGCCCCTTAAGAGCTTCACAGTCACTCTGTGAAAGTCGCTTCACTTCCACCCAAACTATATAGTTAAAAAGTTTCATTAAGTTTGCAATAATTGATTACATGTTTAGAAATCCTGTTGGTAACCATTAAGAAGTGGCCACCAAACAGAGTCCGAGAAACCTCCAACACCATACATGAATTTGGCATGTCTTTCAAGACAGCAGAAGTACTTGTTCATTACCAGCTACTTCAAAGAGCAAGAAAGGAAACTCAACAATCCCATCAACATAGGATTGTTTCCACTTCATTAGTAACTACAACCTATGGAAAAAAAAAAAGTGTTTACAACTGACAACGTCTTAAATTACACTTTGGAAATACACAGAAATAAAATCTAGGCACAGCAGGTGCAATAAAAATCTTAAAGTTTTCAAAATGCTGGTGGAAGAAAGCACATTTATAATTAGTTTGAGGTAATTTCCGGCATTAGTACAAGCACATTGGGGGCTTTACCCAGAGGTGCACGCATTTGCAAGCACATCAAGCAGACAAGTTGACCAAGAAAATCTCTGTCCCCCAACAATAGCACATATATATATACATACGTATACACACACCCACACCAAGTTTCCAGCTCACAGCGGAAGCACTCTCGTTTTAGAGGGTCTCTGGAAGTTCCCGGTTACCTTCAGGTCTTGTTTGGATATGTCCGTGTGTGAAACTGCTCGGATCTTGCCCGACTTCCAGGGCCATTCCGAGATGCGATTGGTGTCCCACGATCTGTCCTCTTCCTCCGACAGGCAGAGGAACCTCTTCCCCACCAGCAGCGACCAGCTCCCCTCGAGCCTCAGCACCATTTTAACTCATCGGGAGGCCTCCAGGGAGGAAACCGAGGGAAGGAGGAGAGAGAAAAAAGAAAAAAAAAACAAAAACAAAAAACAAAACAATAAAGCAAGGCGGCGGTCAGCGGGCAGGCCGCGCTCCGAGCACTGCCGGCGTGCTCGCCCCCCGCCCGCCTTTCCTCGCAGGGAGCCGCGGGGGCCAGGGCGGGCGGGATCAGCGCTGCTTCCTTCTTCCTCTCCCCGTCCTCCCCCCTCCCCCGCTCCTTTCCAAGCGGCTCAAGCCGAGCCCTCCGACACCCACAGGATGCTTCTTTGCCCACGCTCTTGTTAATCATTGCCTCGCTGGGGGTGGGTGGAAGGAAACACCAGAAGCTGCTGCAGTGCAGCTCCCAGCTATTTCCACCCCGGCTCCCCGCCGCTTCTTTGTTCCCTCCTTCTCAGGAACCTGAAGCTCGGGGGTGGGGGGTGGGCAGCTGAAGGGAAGGCAGGAAAGCAGGCGACCGGGCCGAGCTCCTTCCGGACGCCTCCCCAACACCCTCTCCTACCCGCCCAGGCAGCTCTTTGAGCCTCGCCCCTGCCCTCACCTGCTTCTCCCCCCCTCTGGCCCCGGCCCGGCGCACCCCGCGGCGACACGGCGCCCGGGCAGCGGGTTCGGCGAACGCGGCGCTTCCCCCTCCGCCCCCGGCAACGGCCGCTACGCCGCAGCCAGCGCTACTACTCGGCCCCGCGCTGGCGCACACACCCCCTCACCCGCGCGACCGCCCCCCGCCCCGCACCGCGGACGGCCCCCACCGTCCCGTCCCTCGCTCCCATTGGCTCCTCCGCGCCAGGAGGGCGGGGCTAGCGGCCAGCCTCCCGCTGCGATTGGCCCGGAGGGGCGGTGCCCGCGCCGCTGGCCACGCCTCGAAACCGTTGCTCAGCAGATGGCGGATTAAAAAAAAAGAGGTATCCTTCCGCAAAGCTTCGAGTGCAGGAGTGCGCCAGCCCGCCCACGGCCATGAAGAGACCAAAGATGTGGCCCAGTGGAAAATCAAACACGTTTCAGGCTGTAGCGTGCCTTCAGGCTTATGTTTCCGCTTCAGGCAAGCTGAGCCTTAAGCTATGAGAGCCGCCTTTGGAGTCGGCGGAGGGATCTGAGGGAGGCAAGAGGCGTGAGGTGGCCTCCTATACGTGCGGTTCGCGGCGTACTCAGATATAGCACAGGGGGAGGGGGCACCTGCGGGCGGCTTTTGCGCAAGCGCAGGCCGGCGCCGTGCACCTGCGGGGGCGCTGCGGGCTGCCCGCTGCGCAGGCGCACGCGGCGAAGGGCCCAGCACCTGCTTGGGGGCCGCGTCGGCGCCTGCGCAATGGGGGATTTCGGCGGCGCGGCAGCAGCGGGGCGGCCGCCATCTTGTTGGGCAGCAGTGGGTCCTGAGGGTGACGGGGAAGAGGTGGCTTCGGCGCGACAGGAGAAGTTCAGGAGGAGAAAATAACGCTCGCTAGAGGTTCCTTGGGAGGGTGGTAGGCTTTAGAGAGGCTCTAGTTGTAGTTGAGGTGGGTTATGTAGTTATATCTACAGGGAAATGTCTTCTGTCCCCTCAGGTCCCTTATTCCTTTCATGCAAGGTCTATATCCTTTTGTGAAAGACTGTAGCCAAGATCATAAGAGAACTAACTAGTTAAACTGAGAATATGGTAATGAGCTAGCTGATCGTATTCTGCAGTGACCTAGCAAGACACTCATCTTTTACTACAAGGCTTTCCTACCAGAGGATGTGGGAGGAAGAAGAACAAAAATGAAGAAAGTACCCAAGGCCAAGAAGCTGTTGAGTCATCCAGTTTATTGGAAAGTGGTGGTTTTCAGCTTATGCTTTCTCTGGGGTTCCTCCCATCACAAGAGATGTCTGAGCTCCAAACCCCCCCATCAAACAGCAGCAGGGGCTCTGTGTGGTATTCTGCAATGTTCTCTTCCATTTTCTCAAAGACACCAGTCCTACACTTGTGTTAAATGCATTTTTAAAGTTTTTCCCACCAGTTTGCTTCAGAACTCTCCACTGACCACTTTTCTACTGCAACATTCAAACAGACATATTCATGTATGACATCAAAAGGCACAAAAAATTTCCTGTGTGCCATGAGGAGGGAGTTCTGTTCTTCACACCATGGAGATCAGGCAGCCCAAATTCCTTGGTAACTTTAAGGCCTCTTCAGTGATTCCTAGCAACATGATGAATCTAGTAATATGTAGCATTTCCAGCAGGGAGAACACGCAAACAAACAAAACTGAATAACAGAAAATGAGTCTAAAATATCAGCAACTGCATGTATCCTGAAGAAATACTCATTAGCAGGCACTGAAAGGAAAAAGAGGTATGTTTACTTCTCAGATTTAAATATTTAATATATAGACCAAACCTACAAAATGGAATTTATGCTAAGATACTGTATAAAGCAAGCTATATTTGAAACTCCCAAATTGCTTGTTTCATTGTAGGTATTAGGCTCTTGTAACAGCATCTGTACAACGTAAGTATCATAAAATACAGGTGGTGTAAACCGTCCTAACTTAAAGCCCTCAGTTTTTATGCATACACAACACTTTGCCTCAAAGAGTAGCTGATTAATACATACAGGAAGAGTGATGTTATGCAGTAAGGAAGCAATATTAGCTGATACAATAGATCAAACTGTTGGTACCACTCCAGTTGCCTAAAGGTAATCTTTTTTTTTTTTTCATTAGCACCAGAATAAAGGAAAGCTTTAAGGAGAGATTTGAAAGACAACAATGTAGGTCCCACATGCAAAGAGTAACATGAAGATTGATCAAAGGTTTTTTACAATTTAATGGTTTGCATAGGTACTGGCCTAGAGGGCCAAGAGAAAGAGAGCAAGCACAGGATGATAGCTACACTGACATAGTCCATGAATGACCTTAAAAATGAACTTACACTTATATAGGAAATGATGCTAAAAGAGGAATCATATAATCATAAATGCAACATTCTGAATGCATGTAAAGTAAAACAAATTAGCAGAGACCAGAAGAGAAAAAGTGAAGCAAGCAGAGTACAAGTTGACAGGAGCCTGGACAAAAATCATTAATTCAGGGTGCAACCAAGCTTTCAGTCCTGAAAGAGTAGAGGAATTCAAAACCCAGGGGCTAGAATTTGAAGCCAGATAACTTAAGATTTTTTTTTTATTTTTAAGTAAGGAAGATAATTAGCTACTTGCTTCACTTACCTAGGATTCTTCATCCCTTGAAGAAGTTAGATCAGGACCAAATATATTTTTAAAATTATCTAGCTACTTTAAAAACTATAAATTTGGGTAACCAGTGAAGTTATGGGTCAAAAAGACAAAGATATACAGCGTTAAGTTGTGACTATAAACATCGCTGAATTTGTTGCATGGTTTCCCAGGATGTTACAGTGTATTTCACAGGATTATAACCTTACAATACAGAAAAATAAATACTATTCTTTTTCTTACCTGATTATTTTGTCATCACTCACCGTATTTTGCACAAAAACTAATGTCTACCAGTAAAATTTTGTGTATATATACCTACCCTCATAGTGTGTCAGTAGAAATATCAAAATGTTCAGAAATAGATTTCAAACAAACCAACGCTATGATAATGGCACAGATGCAACTATCTCGCTCTGGATTATATACATCTCAAGAACAAAATGCCATTCAAAGTACCTGCAAAACAAGCCAGTGCTGTAAATATGCAGAACTGATTAAACTACAAAGCGGCAGATTTCAACCTGTTCTTCTGCCTGCAGGGAGTCTTGAACATAATTTTTTACAGCTGGTTCTACCTACTGGGTTGAACTGCTAATAGGTAAGCTTTTCACTCCTATTTGAGAACGGAGTAATCTCTGCAAACAGGTGCTCTTTAAACAGTAACTTCACGACACACTTTAATAAATTCTTCCTTTCAGCCACCATTAAGTAAGTAACAGTCCCGTTCTGTTGCACGTGGTATCACTAGGAAAAAATGCATGAGAGGCTTTGGGTGAAAAGAAATTTGAATTTAACAATAACATTAACTTGTCATGGCACTATGTATGTTCTTGGAAGATGTTCTCTGTGATAAGTGGTGGCAGATTATTTTTCAGGGCTCTCCTACACATCCAAGATACACGTACAAGTTTGAGTGCAGTTGCAACAAACAATGATTGGTGCAAGATCTTATGGATACTGTTTTTTAAAATCTCTACTGTAGTAACATTTAAAGGTCTTTATGCCCAATCAAAAGCCCATTGGAGGCTCTCCAAGCACAGAAAAAGATATAAAGTGCTTTATCTTCTAGTGATTAATGATGAAGGTGTAAGGATGTGTAATTAAAAGTTGAAAGTGCTTATGGTCACAGTACAAAAATACCAGCTATACTAACTAGAAACAGGGCTTTGGAAGATACTGAACAGTTTTATTTCTCCAGTATTTCTTGAGATACGGTGCTAAAGAACGAGTGGTAACAGACTACCAGAAGCTTTCTTATTCACTAGTGCCAAACTGATGTAGTTTAATTACTCCTTAAGTAGCTAAAGTAGATCGGTTACTACTCCTGTTCAATCTAGCTGCAGTTATAGCATGGAAAGATAAAAGCCTGTATAAGCTCTTTTCTCAGGTACAGTCATGTTACCTCAGGATGCTTCACACAGATCAGCTTTCCAAGACTAGCAGGACTAGTTCCTTCTCTTTTTTCTGTGCTTGTCTCTTTACCATAAGTCTTACATTAGTTAATATTGTCTCCCTGTCTAAAGCTACAGGAAGCACATATTTTGATACAAAGTACATTATAATGTTATGCAGTTAAGTTTACTTGCCAATGGAAAAATTCTGTAAGAAATGCTGCACTTACTCTTTTCCACTGTCATATATACTCTGCAGTAGGGACTAATTTGTTTCTCTTTTGCTAGCTATTTGCTTGCTAAGTTAGTAGGACTTAGATTTGCTACCACAACTGTAGAAACAGGAAATTGTGAGAGGACTTGTAGGATGATAAATCAGGATCAACTATTACACTTTAATTGACTATTAATTTAACATTTAATGATTTAGTTATTTAATTGGATGTTAAGTGTTGTCTGGGGATTGGGTATTAAATTTTTCAGATTAATTCTAAAGTTAAACAGGTA
This sequence comes from Fratercula arctica, assembly GCA_947846985.1. Taxonomy (NCBI): domain Eukaryota; kingdom Metazoa; phylum Chordata; class Aves; order Charadriiformes; family Alcidae; genus Fratercula; species Fratercula arctica. Next base: position 47,479,861 of record CANTUZ010000004.1, read on the forward strand.
TTTGTAGATAGAGTGATGTAATAACCTTTAAAGAATAACCACAAACAAACGTTAGACATAAAATGTTGGTTAGTAAATATGTGCTGATTTCGTTTTTTCTTGGCTGCTCGAGACAGAGAAGGCCTGTTTTGGATGAAAAAAGCCCCTTCCCTATATGAGTTAGTACATTATCAGTTAATAATTCAAAGGGTTCAGGATACCATTCTTTAATATAATAATGCAAATCAATATTATCTTGATGGATATAATTGAATCAAATCTTAGAGACTGCCAGCACAGCAGGAATGTCTTGGCGATATTACTACTCATGTAAAAAAAGAGCCACCAAAAGTTAGGTAAAGCTACGCAGTGAACTTTAAGCAACGTTATTTAATGAACTGAGGAAAATTGTTCTTTGTGCTTAGCTTTACCTCCAAAAGTCTCATAACAAACTGAAAGCACATCATGTTATTCGTATTTTGCTACTTAATAATGTCCAGGCTCTTTCATCATTGAAATAACATAACCTGGATTTGGCAAAGACCAGTTAGCCTTTACACCATTCCCTGCCAGTGCCAGAGAGTATCTTGAAGTTTATTACAAGTGCTTCCCACTGTTTCTTTTAAACAAACCTGTCTTGCGATTAATGTTCTTCCCTTGGGAGAAAAGTTACACCTTTCTCTTGTGGATCTGACAAGAAATTTTGGCATCTCAGGCTCCTGGACATGTGTAGGTGTGAGGTCAGTGAATGCTAGACTAGGTGATAGAAATTTTTCTCATATTGAACTAGCCTGCTACATACTTTTCTAGGATCATTTGGACAAAATTCACAGTGCTGCTTTTGATTTTTCAAAACCACATGTGTATTCTCTTGAAAGTATTTGGGACACTTTCAACATGTAGTTTTTGACAAAATAGTGAACATGGGGAGAAGTAAATTGTTTGTGATTGTTGTGAGTTATGACTATGTGCAATTTGGACAAGAATTTTGGTTGCTCTTGAATGTGTATTCACTTAAAAAGAGGTTCAGCCTTTGACTCGCATGTGAAGAAAACTCTCGAGAGGGATCTTGGGTAGGTTGTACGTGCTTGAGTCTTACTCGATGCACTGCAAAACTTTCCACTCCTCTGAGGGAACACTGGCTTTCTTGATTCTAGTTCTTTTATCCTGCCACTTACCAACTTTCCCTTGAACTGGAGCAATGGATATTTAGCAGAGAACATTGAATGTTTTACCTGATAGTGTAGTAATTTTGTTTCCAGTAGGAAAATACAGTATCTTTTGATGTCAATGGTCAACTGAGAAATATGTCCTTTTTTTTGTTTTGTTTTAAATTCTGCATGTTGTGCTGATACAATGTTAAGAAAGCTAAAGTAATGCTACTAGCTTCAGTATCTCAGAGAAAGTGAAAAATAAAGATCCCAGGTATTGGTGAATATAGAACTGGGAATTTTTAAAAGTTGTATGTTGCTAAATGTGACCTAGTTGGTATAGCACAGAACTGGGAGCAAGATCTGGAATATAACACTAAGTGTGTCATTAGGCAGATAATTTAATTCACCTCATTTTTCTGTAAGATGGGGATAACAATAATCATTCTTATGAATTGCTTTGTGTTGTGCACCTGAAAGATGATGAGTATTATACATACTAATTAAACATTATTTTAATCTTCAAATTTCCTTTTCCTTTTAAACTTTAATAAGTGTTTATGCTCCCCAATGCCAGGGGGAAAAAAGCATGATTGTGAAGCAGCTGCTAAGAATTTTTCCCAGAAGATATTTCCTATTAAATTGGAATTGAGTCATCTGTTTCAAAAAAAGGGACAATGCAAGAAATAATATGCAAGAGTAGAGATTTTGAGTAAAATATATTCAAAGCAAAATCAAAGCAGCTGACACACCTGTGCCTTCAAACTGTCTCCCACCTTCCCTCTACTTTTAGTCCAGAAACTGGAAATGGGCATTGTGATTTCTCTGCAGCTTAATTAGCAAGAGCAAATGCAACAGTATGGCTTAAAAAATAGATACAGCTGTAAATTATGGATTGTTTCTGGTGCTCTTTCAGTCTTGGCTCTCCTGCCACGTGCTGAGAGATATATACTCTGCACTACCAGCCTGGTGGAGGGAAGCACTGGACAGTTGTAAGGCCACTGGGATGACAACTGAATTCCAAGCTGAAGCCTGCAGAGTAGCTGGGCATTGATACTGGAACTAGTAATTATGATATGCTTCACTGTATTTATCACTGTAAAGCACTTAGTAATTTCCTACTGCTCTCTGGAAAGCTCCCCAAGTCAACTACATGTCAGTGAAACTTAATAGTGTCTTTTCGCTAACTGTCTCTCTTCACAGTTGTCAGAGGCTAATGACTGTTCTCCAAACCCTAGACTTTGGCAGTAGAGGTTTGTGCCTAAAATTAAAACAGTAGTTCTTAAGCAAATTCCTGACTCCAGTGAAACCAGGAATTTCATCCACTGATTTTTTTTAAGAGATTGTCAGCCTTGTCTTATCATAAGAGAAAGGTTGCAATCTGTCTTGTCTCTTATCTCTTCTAAAAAGCATAGAAAGGCAAAACTGAACTTTTCTTGCTTCCCAGTATCTAATGCCCTAAATAACATAATTGCCTAACTGCTGTTGTCCAAAAAAGGGAAATGACGTTTTCCAGTTTCCTTTGTAGAGGAACTTGTGCTGCAGCATGGGTTTCTAGTGCTGCTTCTTACTCTTATTTCCTGTGCACAATTTATCACAGAACAATATTTACAGCTGCAGTTTTCTAATGAGAATATGCGATGCAGCCAAATTACTCCAGACTGTGTTGTCCAACAAACTTGGACACATAAACAATGAGGAGTAGCTTAAAACCTGTATGTCTACCTTGGGATGGCTGGAGGTGGATTTGTTTCAGAAACAAGTAGAAAAATATTTTAGGTGAGATTGAAATAACTGGCAAAGCTGAAAGGGCTTTCGTAAATGCAATGTTGGAAAAAAAATATTCAGCTCATAAGTCTGAATTTCAGAAAGCATGATTGTATGTCAGGTGTTAGTTTCCCTGACTCACACCACTAAGATGATTAGCATTATGCCTCTGGTTGCAGCAGAGGTAGGACGTGTCTCATTTTGTATAACATGTAGGTCACAAACTGCCAATAGAAAAAATATGCATTTGATGAACTTCATCCACCAGCAGGCATCTTGTTGCCTAGGCTTACTCTGCAGGGAACGAAGAGAAGCATTTCCAGAAGGAGATTAATACTAAAATAGGTGTCTAGAGTAAGTGGGACAAACTATCCCTCAGAGATGTCTGATCTTCCTTGTTTGCTGTAGAGGTCCCTGATTATTGACCTATGTTCCATCCTTTCCTTTATAGTAAATGCTAAACTAGATACAAACATAAGGTGGGATGATGTCTGTGCTACTCTGTGGTTTACACATTGTTGTCCAAATTAGGTAGGCATTGAATTTTTTTTTTCCCCTTTCGCTGGAAGCTACTGTGAGTGAATGCTAGTATGAGGCAGTAATGAGCTAATAAGCAGTATAGTGTATATTCAGGGTTCACAAGTTTCCAGTGGTACAAATGACCTTAAGAACATTAGAAGAAAATGTCTAAAGACAGGAATCACAGGAATTGGTTGTGGCCATAAAGGATCTTTTAAAGAGGGGGAAAAAATAAATCTTTCTTCTTCAAGTTCATTATTTTATCAGAGTGCTTTAAACACATCTATTGTTTGCACACAAGAAATGCAAAATAATAATTTATGAACATAGGCTGTAAAAGATATGGTTCAGAATGCTTTCATGTGACTATTCCATATCACAGTGTTAGACGTGCTACAGTACCTTTTCTAGGTTTACCATCATAACCTATATGCTTGCTCCCCGAATATATTTTCTATAGACTCTTTCAAAGTTAGCAAAAAGTGAGTAGTGAAAATGGAGGCTTAACTAGCAATAGAAATGTTGCTTTATAAGCAGACTGTTAGCATAAGAAACCATGATGTGCTGTAATTGTTAGGACTTTATGATCAGGTCATATCAACCGATGGCTTAAGAAATGCTGTATTAGAGCAGGCATCTAGGGATATCGCTACTGGTTCACTCTGTGGAACTGGCATTATTACTTAACCTCTTTGCGCTTACATTTCCCTCTCTGGGATTAACAAATATTTACCCACCTTTAAAAAGTACCTTCTGTTCTTCAGAGAAGTGCTGAATAAATACAGTGTAGTATTACCATCATCAACAGGTAATCCTGTTAATCTAACATGCACCCTATGGGTATGTTGAATATGTTCCATACCCCTTGATCATTGTAGTTAGATTAACAAAGGATATTACAGGGATAAACTCTTAAGTAATGGCTGCAGCTGCCCCCCATGTGTGTTTACTATAGCCCCAAACCAGTGTTTGAAATCCTCTTGCCTACAGTGACTAGAAGGAATGTGCTTGACTTCTGCAGAACCAGTTTTCCATTCAAAAGGACAACGTCTTGACCTAGCCATTCCCAGTAAGATGTTTGTAACACAACCTGTTGCACAGCAGCCTGATAGCTGCTGTGCTGCTGCCACTAGGGAAGACTATTTCAGTGCTAAGACAGCTTCAGGTCTCTGCCTACCACACCAGTTCTGCAGAGCTGTTGTAAGGTTAAATCTGTCTCACGTCCCACTACGCTGTAACAGCCGCAACTCACAAAGTCATGTCTAGACTACTTTATAAAATATTAGCTGGAGACAAGGCCCTCCCCAGTGTAATGTATCTTCAGAGTTGGCCCTGCTTTGAGCTAGAGGTTGGACCTAATGACCTCCACAGGCTACTTGCAACCTAAATTATTCAGTTATTCTACAAAGTCAGGTGTAGCCTCAGTGGCATGGAGCTCAGCATGAATTGAAAATCACCCCACGGCTACTGAGGACATGCTTGTGTAGCTGTCTCAGAGTAAGTTCAGTATTGCTACAGCAACACCTTTATCAGTGCCCTAACTGATTTCAGGGTAGTTCTGGGAAACTCTGATTTGCTGGCACACTTCTCCCAGGATATAGATACACCTTCACGATCCTACTGTTGGCAGTGGTATTCATGGGCTTTATTCTGTCCATTTCATTTCAGCGGCACTTGGAGAATCTCTCAGCTGTGGTAGACGTTGGAAATATTTTCAACAGAGAACGGCTGAAATGGGGTCTGAGGGAGAAGAGAGTACAGGAAATGCTCCATCACCTGCATACATTGCAATTAAGAGTCTCTTATGGGAGTGTGGAGGAAGAGGGAGGGAGAACATGTGCTTGCAAATGCTTCTCTTAGCAGCTCAAGAGGTTGGAACTTGCAGTTTTCGGGCTGGAGACTGATACGGAAAATGGAAATTGAGCACAAAGGCTTCTTTTTTTTTTTTTTAAGCAGTTGGCTTGTGTCTTTTTTTCTCTTCGTTACCTTTGTAAAGTAGTTTGTGGTATTGAAGTACAGACTTCTAGGAGTCTGAATTTCCATTTTCAGCTGTAGCCTTTTCAAATATTGTGCTAAGCAGTCACGCTGGATCACTATTTGTAGGGAAAACTACTGCTGCTTTCCTCTGTCAAACATGCACCTTTCAGAAACCTGTTAGAATATTACCACTTCCCAGAATCAAATGTTGGGAGTGCTCTACATGCTATTCCTGTGCCATTCGCTCGGACCTTTGGAAGTTGTAAGCAGATACTAGCAAAGAAACTGTTACCTGGTCTCATTAATAGTGGCATTAAAGTGAGATACTGTAAGTCTTCAAAAGGGAGCAATGTTTATACGGATTGAGTCCTCTATAAATAGCCTATAGAAGGTAACTTGAAAATTTTTATCACAGTGGGTGTATTTTTCCTTTGTCTTTCTTCTGAAACCTCTAAGTTTGGATCCTGCTTTTTTCCATTTCGATTTTGGAGCTTAGCCATTTTTGTCCCTGGAAGACAATTAATTGTTGTTCTTACTGCCACATAATGAGAGAGAGAGAAGCAGGATGATACTGCAAGTTTTTGATATATCCTGACTGCAGTCAGGATATATAACTTGTCCAGATAAAGAGGCATATTTTCCCTGACATCCTTTTTACTTTTTCCAGAATTAAATAGAACTGGAGCTAACTTAGTGTGGTGGAATTTCATGTTCATGACTATACATAGTATAAGAGTCTGTGTCTTTAACATGCTTTGACACTTAGCATTTCTCTTTGCATTTATAACTGTGGAGAAAGAAGTTATAAAGCAGTGGGTAGTTTGCATACCTTGAGAGGAGCAGAATAGGACACACATGGGAGAGGCAGGTGTATTGTGGCATATGGGAGGAAGAAGAAAGCCCTGGTAGAAGTATGGGAAAACCCCTGGAGAAATAAGTGCACTCACAGTGAGGTTGCTGCTCACCGGCAGGTACTTCTGAGCAGCTCCTAAGGGAAGGCATCTTTGCCAGGTGTGCCAGTGCAGCTAGATTCCTCCTGCCTCCCTCGGGGCACTGCACGAAATTGAAATCTGTAGTTGCCACATCCTGGTTTGTGCTGGGATTTAAATTGATCCTGAAGGTCAATAGCAACTCTTTATTAAAACTTAGAGTAAAGTTATTTATACAGTTATTAAAGCATATTTTTACAAAGCCATGGTAGTCTAGTAATTTCACCTATGTAAAGGATACTGCTAAACAGAGCTGTGCCTGTGATACCAAATTGGTTGGTAGCCCACTTTGCTTTACTCACTTACTGCCTTCAGGTTTTTTATTACATCAGTCCATGAAGACAGCTTGTCTCTAGAAACTGCTGAGACCAGTCTGCAGCAGTCCTTTGGCTTTTTCCTAACATAATTAGGGCTGTCCATAGCCTTCCCCACTTTCCTTCTCTATTTCCTTGAATGAAACCTTGTCTCTTCTGCTCATGACAGTGTCCCCTTTTGCTCATTATTTACAGCTTTTTGTTATCTTTAACATTACCATGTGCATGGCGCCTCAGTGAAACCTCAAAGCCGTGCACTGACCATATTTCTCTCAATATCCCTCTTTAGCAAATATCATGTTCACATTAACACTTGATTACCTTCCTCCTTTCTCTGTGTGTCTGGTTTAAGGGCAGGAACATGGTCAAGTCATCCTTCAGTACACTTACTATTGTATTGTAGTCATTATTAAACACTATACAGTAACAAAATTCAAAAAAGCCCATCCTTCCTATGCAAGAATATAAGAACTGATATACTGGATCAGACCAAAGGTCTGTGCATCTTAGTATTTCCTCTCTGGCAATAGCTGATAATCAGGGCTCAGAGAAGCACACAGCAGAAAATTTAAAGAGTAACCTTCCCCTGGTCTTGACTCAGTATACATCATCCACAGCAGTTTGCCCAGGAAGTGGCCCTTTCCCTTTACTTTTTCAGAATGATTAAATATCTTGTTTTAAACCTAGAATAGGCTTGGTCTTGCTGCTGCTTTCCAGTTTTGTGAGTATGCTTTATTATTAGAACACTCTTACAGTTCTTCATTTAGAACTTTCCTTTCCTTAACAAAGGGAATATTTCTGTCATGCTTGCCTTCGGACTCCAGCAGACATTCAGAGAGCTAGTGTTCATGGAGAAGAAAAGTCTCATGAGGAAGATGGTGAGGATTTGAATCTGCTATGGGGAAATCCCAAGCTGACATTCTCCAAGCATCCAACCAAGATTTCTGAGCAGCATGTCTTCCTCTTTGTTTGCAGCCTCTATAAAATATGTGAGTAGGTTTTTGTCTGGCAGGGACAGGGAGAGAAGTGGTTCATGAAAATAAGGGAGTTGTATGTCACATCCCTAAGAGGAGGTGGCAGTGTCTCTTCTTACCTGCTATACCAGGAGGCTATCCAATTTGATCCGTAAGATCTCTCTTCCAACAATCTGTTTTCTGATCACTGTTTTATTTACTCATACATAATTTTTTTTTAACTGTTTCCTTTCTTTCTATGTTTTTGCTGTAAGATGTCTGTAGCAGAGTGTTTAGGATATAAACAGTGACAGGCAGATCATTTGGAGACATGGAATAGACCCGATGGTTGTGCCTGACTGGGCTGAGGTGGGAAGATGGTAGCAGCTAACAAGGGACAAGAAAACTAATCTGTGTGTCAAAAGTACTGTAATAATAGTGATAATTTATTGGCTTTTAAGGCTGAAAACCCAAGTTCCAATCTAAGACACAGTCCTTTTTTCATCAATTTATAAAATGCTGTAATCCAAGCATTTTCTTCATTCTGAAATAGTAGAATGGAAAACATGCTGAACTGGGATAATTTCCCATGGAGCTGGAGGGTCTGCAGATGCCTCACAGCCACTAATGAATTAATCTAAGACACATGGATTTATTCCAAGGCAGAGGCGTCTTGTATCATGTAAGTTACAGAAGGCGATATGGGAAGCAAAGAACAGACTTCTCAGAAGACAGTTTTGATACATGACTTGAGGTATTTAGAGATTAGTATTTGGAGGTACTGAGTACTGGTGACTGAATTCTGTACTGCAGAGTTTTGTATTAGAATATTTGGGGCTAAGCTGTGCCATTTTGGTTATCCAAAGCCAAATGATGCATTCAAGCATACTGGTCTCCATGTTTTCCCCAAGCTCTTGTGGTGAGTCATTGAGAATGAAGAGTGCTTCTCAGCAGTTGTGGTTCCCAGCTCAAATGCCAGACCACACCACTTTTGAGTCAAAATAGGCATTTCTTAATCTTTCTTTGCTAATGGCCATAGCTCTGAAGAAAGTAATTCAATAATAAAGATGGAAATGGCAGCCAGGAAATGCTGACTGTCTCCACATGCTTTAACAGTACTCCCCATAGAGCAGGATTAACCTTTTCATATCTAGTCCCTATCTGTTAGTAAAGCTGTAGTTTTAGAAATGGGCATTTTTCATTACTGTGTTCAGGAGCTGTGTTCTTCTTGGATTTTTGCTCTAAGTGTCCACATTATCTTTTTAGATTTTTGTTTCTTTATTTTTTCTTTTGCTTCCCAAGTAGAAGCCAGGAGACAAATGCAAGAGATCACCCATTCTCTTCCAGTGGGTGGAAGACCAAACATTTCTCTTCTAAGAGGCTAAGCATATATGTGTGTATATATATAGTCCATGATGGCATGCAGAATATCTATTTCCTGACCAGACTATCTTTCTTCACCCAATACTTTTTAGGTACTGTAACAATAATATACAACATATGTGTGCACTGTTTCTATTGCATGTATGTGTATTTTATTTTTATATTCATTTTGTTATTTTATTTTCTCCACATGAACTTCAGCACCTAAACAGCACCACAGGTTTCCTGTCTGATATTTTTCTCTATACCTGGAGACATTTCCTAGCTAGGTTGTCTGCTTTTCTCAAACTGTTCTGAAATGCCTCTCATGTAGATTCGATCTGCTGGAGGACACACCTTCTTGAGAAGAATTGTCTGGACTTGCTACTTCCTGACCTTTTCTAGATTTGGTAACAGAGTGCCCTGTGCATGTATATCAGTAACTCTTCTTGTTCTAAGAAGTCTTGGGTTGGCAGTTGTTGTTCAACTGTGAGACTGACATACCCTCTCCCTGGGGCCAAAGAGGAAGGAGTCTGATTATGGTAGAGCTGTTGGGGGGGTCTGACTTTTCCATGGCTCTGAACTGTTCAGGAAAAGTAGTTGCTAGGAGAAGGCTGCATAGTATTTAGGGCAAGGGTGGTGGCTTTGCCTTCATTAGCAAAGCTGGTTTATTTTGTTATTTGGGGAACAGAGATCAAACCATCTAATTGTGCAATCTGTGTAGGATTTTTCACTGCCTGACCTTCTTCCATTGCTAAAGCGGTTCCAAAATGTTCCACTAGCATTGGGTGGTCTCTCTGCTGAGCGGGCTGTGTAAATTAGTTCATATCTGTCCCTACAGCTTTAACTCTTCTTGTGTCTCTCCGTTATTTCTTTATAGACTGGGTCAGACAGTTTAATGGCAAAGGCAAGGCTTTCTTCAAGCAAAGCCTCTTTCCAGGATGCTTGGGATGTCATATGCCGAGCTTACAGTCACGGAGCTACATGATGCATCCTAAGATGCAGCCCATCAACAGTAGGTAGGGGGCATTGTCACCCTTCCACTGATGACTCAGTAAAGCTGAATTTCTCCCCTTCACCCTCTGTTTACCAAATAGCTGTTTAGGTAAAGCTCCCTGCATTCGCACTGACAGGCTCATTAGGTTTTCCATCACCAGACTACCTTGTTCATGTACATTTGAGGCTTAAGATCAGTCAACAATCATCAGGCAGTGATTGCGTCAGTTGTGTACGAGGCAGCAGCACAAGAGGGGTCTGTGTCCTGCTTACCCCTGTCAGAGCTGCCAAGCAGAAGGAAAAATCTTCAAGTCTTTCTAATGGTTGCTGCCCAGAAAAGAGAGCTGCAGGCCAGCAGCGATGGCGACTAGCAGGAGCTGCAGGAAACATGGTGAGCTGGAAGAGGCTGGAAGAAGCCAAGAGGGCATGAGACTGAGTTATGCTTTGGGCACTAAAATGTTTTGCTGCAGCTTTGGGTGTTGTCCTCTGTCTTTATGATCCAGTATCTTCTCCTGTTGGTCCATTTTCCTATGCTTGAAATACGCACTAAGTACTAAAGTGGCAAGTTTTGTGTTCTGTGGTGATTACACAAATATTTGTGCAGAGAAATCTGTGCCTTGTACTTGATAATATCACATAATTAACTGTATTAATGTTGTGGACTGCCTGCCAACATGCAGTCTAAAATCTCACACTAAATAATCCTCATACATGAAAAAATCTTGGAGAAGGATAACAGATTTCCAAGTACTTATTTGGCTATGATACACAAGCAAGACAGCCATGGGATGATTCACTGCTTTAGAGTTTGAGCTAGATGACCTAATGGCTTCTTTTGGAGAGAAAGCCGTTCTTCCAGAGAGCAATCTTGTCTGGAGAAGATGGCTAATTTACACTTGGTTATTGCAACAGACCACCCACTCCCATCTTTGTGGTGCTTGTGTCACATTCAAAATGCTGGCTGTAGCGATGCTGACACTGTAGGTCCTTGCACACCCCGAGGCAGGAATGTTTGGTGGTGGCCCCGTACCTCCAACGGTGCTTCACAGCCTGTCTGTAACCAGAAAATACCGGTGTTTGTGGCGGAAATGCTGCTGTAACCCAGGGAGGTGGGCGAGGAGATAACAGCTTGTTACAGGTCACAGCGTGAGGTGGAAGGTCCCTCTGGTGGAGGAACAGACCCACTGCAGAGAGGAGCAATGTGGCGGTGTAGATGCTCCCCCTAGAAGATAATTTTTAGAGGTGCTGAAGTTCAGCTAAATGTATGTCTGTACGTGCAGCTTTAGCTGAAGACTACGGGTGCTATTGTTTTTCTGGGGACCAGGTCCAGAGAGCCTACATAATAAAAGATGATTCTGTTATAGAAGACTTTGAGCTGAGTGGAAGAAAGGTGTTAGGTAAGGGCTGGATATTGTGTGATGAACATCCTCCTGTGGAGATGGACAGGAGTGTGAGGATGTGAGGATGGCTGTGGTCACTTGGGACTGGAGAAGTCTGTGATCAGCTCCTAGCTTTGCTACCTCTTGTTTGAAATGTTCAGTCTGTCCCTAGAAGAGTTTCTCACAGGTTTCTCACAATACATTAGGGAATTTCAGCCTCTTTCAGCTATGCTGTCTCAGAATGATGGGGAAAATTTTCTACAGATGCACAGTCCTAGAAAAGAACAATGTGTCGGGCATGGAGGCAGGGATCCTGTGGTGCAGCCAGGGTGGCTGGAGCCCTGGTCCTAATGCCTGAAACCAGGCCAACAGCTCCACGGAGCAGCCTCCAAGTGAAGTTTGCGGCTGGGCTCATGGTGGCAAGCTTGAGAGGGATCTAAGGATTGCCGCAAGACTAAAACAAATAATGAACTCCCATAGGCATGTATGCTTCTGATAGAAGAAAAAAACCAAAGCAGTGGAAGATGATTTCTGACAACCTAATCCCATTTGGTGTGTGCCAACATAGGAAGGAAAAGAAGAACCCAAAGGAAACTTAGGGAAGAAAAACCCGCAGGTCAAGCCACTGTCTGTTCTGCCTGTGGGCAAAAGTTCCTTGTGGAAATTGGACTTGATAGCTGTGAGACCCCCTAATGAAAACTAGCGTGGAGGAGAGATTGCTGGCTGTCATCACTGATGGTGACAGGGGTTCACCTGGATCACGTGGCTAGTACCCTTGTCCGTTGTGCCTGCAAACTTTGGGGCGTGGAGGGGGATCCTTCTCTTCCTATATATCCAAGAAGCCCATCAACACTTTGCCTTAGCTTTGTCCTTACTTTGATATGAACAGTCGATAGCGTTTGTTTCGTGTCCTGCTCGGCTGCGGTGGTCCAGAAGCGCACGCGTGTCTGCCTGATGCCGCAGCGTGGGGAAGGGACCCCCGCCCGCCTGGCGCAGCCACCGCCCTCTCCCGGTCCGCCCTCCCCGATCGCCCGGGGGTCTCCCGCTGGGGAGGCCGGCGGGGTCCGCTCCTCCTCCTCCTCCCGCAGCGCCGAACACGGCGGGGGGCGGCCGCGGGCCCTGCCCAATCTCAGCGTCCGGGCCCGGCTGCGCGTTGGCTGCCGGCGGCGCCGCCAGTGAGGCTGCGCTGAGGCTGCGGGGCCGGATGGCCGAGCCGCCCGCCCCGCTCACTCGGGCGGCGGCCGGCGGCGGGCGAGGAGACGGGGCGAGCCCTCCCTGCCGGGAGAGCCAGCCCTGCGGCACGCAGCGCCATGGTCTCATGGATCATCTCCAGACTAGTGGTGTGAGTAGCTGCCGCTCGGGCACCTGCACGTGTGTGCCCGCATGTCCGTGCGTGTGTCTGTGTGTGCGGTGTCCGCGCCGTGCCTGCTGCCTGTCCCGCTGGCCCCCGCTGTGGATACGCGGTGGCGGCGACTCGGCTAAATTTAGGAGGTTGTTGTTAAGGATGGTGCGCTCGGCTGCTTGGTGGATGAGGGCGAAAATAGGTGGGTCAAATGGTATTTTCCAGCGTGGGAAAATTACCACGGGGTGGAGGGCAAAATGCTGCCGCGCTGTACAGCGCAAGGTGACCGGGAGAAGGAGGGCGGTTGGCATCGCCCAGTGCTCGGCGAGGAACGAGCTCGGGGTCAGAAGAGGGGAATCGAGCATCAGCGGGTGGGAAAATGGACGTGGATTTGGGCAGCGGCGCTTTGTTAGCGGGGTTCGGCGCGGCTGGCTGGGACTCGCGAGGGGGCGTGGGAGAGGCGGCCGCGGGGTCTCCCAGCCGCTACTGCTGCTTTCTTCTCTCTTATTTTTTTTTTGTAAAAGAAATATCAAATATTTCTTTCCTCTTTGCAACTTGCTGCCCACCCTCTCAAAAGACGTTCTCGATTTCCCTTTAACCTGTCAGCCTGGGAGGAGTAGCATGTGGCTCTTTGCACTTGTCCTACAGCTTTTCCGTAGCTGGAAGTGCTGTAGGTGGGAATACATGTAGAAATTCCCTGGAAATTCTTCCAAGGCAACAGGGTGAAATGGAGCAAGGTCGAGGTATGTGTTCATCTGCCCCACCTGAGAAGATATTAAGTGAGAAAAGGGCATTTTTGATGCCCCTAGGAAAATTCCTGCAGGAGGAGTTTAGGCTTAAGGTGGGGCGGCAGGATGGCTGATCTGTCTCCCTTCTGGAAATGTGGCTGGTCAAGGTTAGTACACTGAATCAGATGAATAATTTGCCAGCTTTCTCTGTCTCATATGTATAGCTGCAGACTCAGGAGAACATCTGTTGTGCTCTTAAGTTATTGTAGAGGGTCTGCAAGGGCCTGTCACTTTCTTTGTCTGAAAGAAACGTGCCGTGATGTTGCACCATCAGCATAGCTCTGGAAAGGCATTTTCAAGGTCTCCTCTGTGCCATATGAGATGAAACATCTAAAGAAAACCTCGTCTTGATCATAGCTATCTCTCTTTACCACTAAGACATTGGGTGGCTGTCAGATATGAAGATTTTTGCAGGTTCCAGAGTTGAATTTAGCCCCTGGAGGTATATGATCTGGGTTCAGCTGCAGCTGTTGCTAGCCATTATTGGGTTTGCACTTCATTCTGGGAAAGCATGTTCAATATTTAAATGGTTTAATTTGAACAGCATAGCTGCAGATATCTCTGGCAGCAATGTGAGATGTAGTGTGTATTGTCTTTTCTTGCTGCTTTTCTTGCCTCCCTACTAGACTAATTTCCACTTTGAAAAAAACCTGTCATCATGCAACTCAGCTAATCCTCAAGAACGAAGAATGTCTGAAGAGAGGTGGTAGTTTAACTTGCCTCGGCACATGCACATACACACAGGTGATTTCATCTGAGACACCTGGACTGGGTAAAAATCTAATGGAGCAGGTCATAGAGTAGCTGACATCTGCAGTCAGGTAATTAGCCGAACATACAAACCTTCCCGTTCTCTTCAGCTTTCTCTGAATAGCATGTCACAGTATGAAATTATCTGTGTAGGGGGTGGTGCCAATTATTTTTTATACTAAATTTTCAGTAGAAAATTATAATTTGAATATGCAATGTAACTATTAATCATTTAGTAGTCGTAGTAATAATTAAAAAGTAATTTTACAATGAAACCTAGAGCAAGCCAGGCTTGATCACCACTTTCTTTGCGTTGCCACTTAGTATGTATCCACCCTTTAAGAATGTTTTGCACCAGGAGGTGCTGGTTTGTTATGATCCCAGCAATAAACTTCGACTGTGTACAGTATTGCTTAAAATGCCACTTAGTAGTGCTAGCATCATAAAGAAAAAGACAAGAATATGATTCATTTTACATCCCTTCAGATGCTGGAAACCCTGAGCTGTGCAACATGGAACTGCCCTGCAGCCTGGGCGCAGCACACTATGCAGATCTGTCTGTGGAAAGGTTACATGTTGGTCTTTTGAGATCCTTAAAGGATTTTCTTAAAAAAAAAAAAAAAAAAAAAAAAAAAAAAAAAAAAAGGCGGCAATTCTATTCATCATTTCTACTGTCAAAAGGAAAGGATTTTCACAAGAGAATTTGTTGCCACACTTTTAGATGATGACAGACAAGGACATGCAGGTGGTTTAATAGCTGATGACCAGTGTGAGCTTTCTACAGGTTCCTTGGTTAAAATTAACCAGCTGAGTTGATCCTGCATCCAAGGGATATGCACAATGCAGACCAGAAGGCCAAGCTCTACATGCAGCACAGCACAGGCCTGCACCCCTTCAGGATAACTATAGGTGGATCACTGACTCCTTGGTGTACAGTGGCCTTCAGATTAGGATCATGACAAAGATTTAATCAATCTAATCTGGTTTTGCCATCTCATTATGAATCACTAGTTGATCCATCAGTACAGATATCTGTGCTCTAAGTGGAATGGCCACCTGGTTGGGCTTTTTCTTCCCCTGCTTGTGCCTATTTAGTTGTTCTTTCATCAAATCTTACTAGCTGATAAAGATTGTGAGGGAAGTAGTGTGGTGTGCTTTAGTCACACTGTCAGTATTGCTTTGTGCTCTTACAACTTCTGCTGATGTCCATGGGCGATATGTCTGATATGACTCGACTAACAGAAAGGGCTTTAAAACAAAAGGCAAACCTTTGCTTTGGCTCTTTGGTACTTTGTTGCTTCCAGTATCTCTGATTTGGTTGTTACTGTCTCTGTCCTGGTAGTTTCTATTTCCAAAATGTTGCTGAAAGAGAAGAGTCTGTGAGCACATCTCGCCCACTTCAATGGGAAGTTGGGCAGCTTACTGCAAACCTTCTCTTACATCATTTCAGCTTTAGTGTTTGGACTTTGTGTTAACGCTGGTCTGGGGTGCTGGCTTGTTCTATTCTGCCTACAGAGCTGTGTACTGGTAATCCCCAGAGAGAAATGATAAAAACTTCAGAGCAGCATCATATACTGCCATAGCTGTGTGTTAAAAGTTGAAGACTTTATTACTGTTCAGGATCTGCACTAGGTACTGTACAAGTGCCAAACAAAAAGATAATCCTGTCCCTGGATATCTTTTTCCTTTAAGAGCTCAGTTCTCATCCTCCTCTGGTCCTGGTAGTTTTTTCACTCACCTCAACAAGAACAAACCCAAGATGTTCTTTTTCACATGGTAGTAGATTACAGGTGACTTTTCCAATGAAGGATGTCTGATATCACTGTAATTGCAATTGTTGCAGCTTAGAGTTATTTATTGCTTTATCTCTCGCAATAACTGGGATGGGATAGCATCGTTATCTGTGGGTTAATTGCAACCCCTTTTTTATTCATCATCTCTGAGAAGATCTCAGAGGACATCCTGGAACACCTGTATCTCAGTTTCCTCATCTGTGAAGTGTAATGAACTGTGCTGAATTTATCTTCCCTGATATAGACCAGAAGGGATCAATGGCATGTCCTACCATCTACAGTTTATTGATATTCATTTTGAATGAGATTCTTTTTGCTTCAGGTGGTAGAGGCCACTCTAGCAGAAGGACTTGGCATCTGTCTTTGTTATTGCAGTCCAGTTCAGCTACAGTGCATAGCACTATCAATCCTAGGTGGTTACTGGTCTGCTATACCTTTTGTCTGTTGCGTAAAAGCATTTTTTAAAGTTAAAACTGGTATATATAAATGCCGCCTTTTGTATTTGCATGGAAATCCTATTCTTTTCCCAGAAACATGGAGCTTGCATATTGTACTTGAGATCATGCAGAACAGAAACACGGGTTTTGGCTCCAATCTGGAAGTCGGGCACATCACACTGCCTGTTGAAAGCCTTTCAATCTGGAACATGCGGCAGAGGAAGGAGATGTCAGTAGAAATGAGGCTGGATCAGACAGGTTATTGATAGTTGACATGATACCGTGTGACTTAGGCATTTGAATTCCTGCTGTGAGGAGCTTAAAAGTGCATTACAAATTGTTATAAAATGGTTAAATATGTTCTTCATCGTGAAAAACCACAGCCTTAATTATGTTTTTTTTTCCTGTATTTGTTTTCTTTTAAATCAAAATAATAGTAATGGCCTGTCTGATCTCTGATGGTTTGATGTGAAATAGGATGGCAGCCTCAGATATGTTCACTGGGAATTCCTGGCCCTGTGTGGAAGTAACAGGGATTTGGGATTTTATCGGAGGCATCCTTTCTTCTGGCTGTCCCTGGAAGTAGGTAGGTCTGAACGGTACCAAAGAATTCTTTAAGCAGATGAGTGAAATTTCCTTCCTTGTCGCAATTCCTCTGCTGTCTCTTTCTTGGTAACTGTGATGCCATTTTAGCAAGGGTAGGTGAGATTGGCCACCCCCATCCTCAGCTGTTATAAATCTGTAGTGCCACTGACTCAGACATTGATTTAATCAAAAGACATTGCTTATATCCGTAATGAATTTCCATTTTAGAGAAACTTAGCAAATAGTTCCTCTTCCCATTTTTCATGTGTATGGGAAGCCTGAAGAGATTTATGAATGAAAAAAAAAGTCATGTAATAGGTGTTATGTGATGATAGAAAAAGATAACTTTTATCCTCTTTATCAGAAGGAGGCAGGGACAGGATCCGCTCAAGGAGGCGAGAGCTGTTCACATGAAGACATAGCACAGTCCTGTGCTTTTGGTTATTGATAGGTCAGCATTAGCCCCTCAGTTGATATATACCATGTATGTGAAGGTCCTTCTGCACAGTCCGCATTATTTACTTGGTGCTGGCAGGTGACGTGAAGGATTCTGGTGTTTATTGCTCTGTACAGGCCTCAACACCAGTGATGCGAAATTATGTGAAAATACAGCAATGGACCTAGTGTGGCTTGAGCTCTCTGCTAAGGCTATGGGATGAGTTTGCAGTAGACTCTTTTATGTGCTCTAACGCTGGGAAGTGGGGAGGGCAGACCACCTGCCATACATGCAGTGTTTGCTAACAAACACTACCTATACAATAAGGTGGTGTAATCCCTCTGAAACAGATCTTGCAGTCTTGCACTGCTGCTCTCCTTCGCATGAAGAGCAAGTGGTCTCTGTGGCTTCCAGCTCCGCTCGGCATCCACCACATGCATCTCTGCTGCAGCCTTTACAGCTTTGCTGAGGGGGCAGAACCTGTTGGTGACAGTAACTGATAGAGGACCATCCAGCGCAGGTGCGACATTTGCTTTGCCCTTCATGTGAAATGTGACTGTGCTGATCACACTGCAGGGGATAACGCTGCCTGCTGCTCTGTCAACCGTGACCCAGATTTTCCCGCATGAGCACAGATGTGCTGGAAATGCTTTTAGCCCCAATGGGGAAAGTTTTCTTGCATGTTACTAGTTCTGGCTTGGTAAGGAAGTATGTTTTACCAAACTAGAAGTTGTGGAGTACACCTAAGGGGCCTGGCCTTTGCAGCTGCCTTAGTGTACAGTATTTTGCCTTTGTGTGACCCTTTCCATTTCACTGTATTAAAGCACTTCGAAGCATTAATTTAGTAAATATTGTGTCACCAGAATGATTTTTACTGCCATTTTACTGATAAGAGCACTGAGGCACAGAGAGATCAAGTGATGTGTCCAATATTCCACAGAAAACCTGTGGTAACCGGTAATATATTTCCTCCAGGGTCCTTGATCAATAAATTGATGAAAGGGGATCTGATCAAGGGAATTGGGCATTATGTTTGTGGTTTGTTTTATGGATTTGTGATGGGTATGGGAGGGGTAGAACAAAACTACAGACTTAAATAGTCACTACCTGAAGCAGTCAAACCACCAAAGGCTTAAATATTGTGCGTAATGACCCACTCCCTTTCATATCCTCAGTGCTGTTGTCAGTGTCATAGGCAGCAGAATGCAACAGTCAAACGGTCTAATTCAGGCTACTGAGTCAGGCATTACACTACCTAAAAAAATTGGTTACTTAGTCCCAGCAGGGAGATTTAGTTCCAAGTTACTCAGCCTGTGGTCCAGAGATGGCTGGCAGTCCACAAAGCATCAGGCAGTGCATGAAAACATTCCAGCTCTAAAACAGAGCCCCTTATACAGGCAGTTGTCAGTTATGTACTAACTGATTTAATCAGGTGATACCGTTTTTATTACATTTTTAGTTACAAATTTTGTAATTATAACCTAGATTTGTAAAATATTAACATTTCAATGTTTTACCAATTCCATGTGACTGACTTATCATATATCCTTAAGCAACAGTGGGATACAAAATGAGCTATATGTTTCTTTCAAAGGGTCAGGTGGTCCAGTGATTAGGAGAGGTTGAGAAACACTCTTCTGTGCTCTTATTGCAGTTAATAGAGGGAGACAGTCATCTCTAAGGAGCTTCCATTAAAGGTGAAGTGTTGCATAGAGAGCTGTTTGGTCAAGAGGAAATGCTTGATGCAGAGAAGACAAAGGAGGGCATATCATCATGCCTCCTCCTTCTTGAGCAATTGCTTCTAGGTACTAAGCAGTGCATTTGCCTTTCTCCTTCCATGCTTTCAGCAGACAGAGGTGGTATCTTGGGAACTTTCAGACTAATTGTAAAGGTAGGCGAAGACTTGAATGCTGCAGAAGTATTGGCCAGTTTGGATTGCTGTAGAACCTTTATATGTCAAAATTTCTTCTATGTCCTAATAAGGCAGCTAGGATCTGAGTTTAGATTTCCTTCTGTCTGACTCTGCACTTGACTTGATGAGGGCCACTGAGCAGATTTCAAATAGGCCTTGTGAGATGAAATGGCTCAATGGAGGGATGCACTGTGTAACTGGGGTCTTTGCGAGCAAGACACGTGGCAAAATCTCACTTAAATCACCTGTGTTCTTGAAGTTAATCACATGCTGCTTTTTGCAGAGGAAGGTGTCACATACTTTTGTTATCTTTTATATGCTATTTAGTCTGTAAACCCTTTTGGGCAGGATCTCTTATTTAGTTATTTTCGATTTTACAGCACCCGAGACAATGGGGTTTATTCTCTAGGTGGTTCTCCAAAGTTCTGTAGTAATATAGAAATAAATAATATATAAATAAATGCAACTCTGCCTTCTAGGTCAATCATTTATGAGACCGATCCTGTGCTCCTTGTTAATTTCTTTGTGAAGCTGTTACTGGTACTGTGTTCATGTTCTGTTTTGGCATTTCACATGCGTGTAGTAAGGCAAAATTCCACTCTGAGGAGCTCCTAATTTAAACCGACGGAATACAGGCGAAACAGATGGTGAGCAGAGCGGTGAGAATGAACTAGAAGAAGCGACAAAATGAAAACTGTGTTATATCTTTCCATGTCTTGTGTGCTTCTGAAGAGAAGGACTGAGATAACAGGACACACCTGCTCATTCTGCAGGCAGGGCCCAGGAGGGCACTCCAGATCTGTAGCCATGTGCCAGAGCTAGAAACATGCCTGTTAGTTTCCTAAGCTTTGTACACAGAACAACTCCGTCTTTTGATGCAAATCTCAAAGCAGGCATATCTCCTTAGTGGGGTACCTTGCTTTTTGTTTCTTGTACCTGCATTTTGGAGGATTTAGAGGGGAGGATAAGGGATTTTAATTTGATATGGGTGGTAAAACAGTGACCTGCAGGCTGGTCAAAGCTGCCCAATAGCCAGATGAAGGGCAAGGATGGTACTGAAGCAGGAGAGAAGCTGGTTGTACAGTAAGCAGAAATGAAGAGCAAGGATTACGTTTCAGAAGGCACACTCATTTATATGGAGGCAGAGGATTAGGTGTCCAGTTGGAGATTGAGTCTTGGGAGACAGGGGGACAGCTGGGAACGCTGGCCTGGTGTCATGCTTAGTAAAGGTTTGTTTCTTCAAATGCTGCCTGCTTTCTTGCTGTGTCCCTTACTGCTAATGCACTAATTGCTAATGAATAAGCAACCAACCAATTCTAAAGAAGGAACTGATCAACCGGTCAATAAAGCTGCATTCCATTTTTTCCCCTTCTCTCTCATGTAGCCAAGAGTAATCTTTTGCTTTCCAAAAAGGCAAATTTTGCAGGACAACAATACTAGCATTGAAGAACCTATTTGTGAGGAGCTAGAAAGAATGCCCTTCACGTCTGGTATTTTGTGCTTTTTTGGATGGATCCCAGGGATGCCGGGGCAACGTGTGTAGCCTGCTTTTGAGTCTACCAAGCAATTCAATACTATCAGCGTCAACAAACAATTGCAGCTCCTGCTCAAGAAGTACTTCTGTTCGGTTGAGTTCATACTGTTGCTTCCTTTCATTCAGCTTAGTTGAACTCATCTATTCTATTTCTTGTTTCCAGCCTCTAAATAAGTGTTTTCAGAGGAAAGCCAAAAACTGACAGATATTTCTTGCCTCATGTTTTGGGGGGAGGCTTATGACCAATAACCAGCCTCATACGAGGGAGGAGGGAAGGACTAGTGCTGCAGATTTTGTCTGAGAATACCAAGAGCCTGGATTCAGCGGTGCTGCAAACTCCCTGTGAGAAGATGGCAGGCTATTTATTCTTTCTTGATTAGGTACCTGTAAAATAGGCTTAGTGATAACTTCTGCCCATCTAAACTACCAGTTCTGCTTTACATGTGATAGACCCTGGTGTGGGCATGAAGAACACTCTCTGGGGTAGAACTGGAGGGGCAATGTAAATATTAATTTTGAGATGAAATTTCCAAGCCAATGGTCAAAAGTTCAGGACTGATCTAGGATGTTTTGTGTAGACTGATCTCTTCTGTGGCAAAGCTCTCCTGACTGTTAGTCCCTGAGAAGCACTCATGGAGGAATGAAACCAGGAACCTTAGATGGCATTTTATGAGGAATATCCTTCTAGAGAGGATTCATAGGGAGCACTTGGTCAAGATTAAGAGCAGAGTAACCATGGGAAGACCTTCTCCTGTCATCGCAACATTTCATGGCTATCTTTGTCTTCAGCACAAGTTCCCTAACACTTGCTTTGAGCATGTGGGGAGAGCAGCTTACCCAGGCTGCAGGTCACATTAAACAGCCGCAGTTATAAGGTTGCTGTTCTGCCTCGGGCAGTTATTGCAGGGCTGCTCTGGGATGCCCTCTGCCTTGGCCCTTTCGTGGATGAGCAGTTTGAGGGTCTTGAGCCTCATCCTGCTCATGGAAGGGTTCTGCTTGTCCTGCTGCCTCTTCTGCTGGGGACTTGAGAGGACATGTGTGCATGTCTTAGACCTATGAGCCACCCATATTATGTGACCCACAGTGCTAGATGAGCCTGAATAACACCATCTGGCTCCTAAAATCTACCTGCAGAATTTATGGTGACACTTGAAGGAGAAAAGTGGGTGCTGGAACTGCCCTGAGGCTAAAAGGCTTTTGGTTTAGTGATATATTTAATGGGAAAAGATTAAATGGTTTCACTGGGCTTGCATGGCTGGAGAATGAGTGCAAGACTGGTGGCTATATGGAAATGAATTAATCTAGTGTTTAGATTTCACTGATCATATGCCTCTGCAAAACCCCCCACTATTCTAGCTGGTATTTTTTGCTGGAAACCACAGCAGAGAGGCCAGGGACATAATGGACACAGGCACTGAATGACACTTTCTGACTTCCAGATGATGATCTGTCTAGGTTTGAGTTGAAGCACATTGGCAGGGCAGCGAGGAGGCTGTTTGCCTCTTCATGGCTTAATTGCACCTGTTTTGCGGCTGAACAAAGGATTCCGCTTTCCAGGTTTATTTTTTTCACTCTGCTTATAAGGATTTCGGTCAAAACAGAAAGATGTTGCTATTTAGAAAGAACATTAATAATTAAAGTGAGATACTCAGGGGAATATACCCCGTAAGGCTGGATTTGTTGAATTTAGGTAGATCATAATAATTGCCATGGCAACACACTCTACTGTCCTATATACAGAAAGGGTCTTTCTTGTAGGATCAAATGAAGAGATGAAGCTGTTAATTTAAAACAGATATCTTAAAAACACAGACAATGAAATAAGAGTAAATATTTTCCTGCATAAATGTTGTTGGAATTTCCTCATGTTTATTATATTATGCTAACCTCTTTTCATAGCTGTCAGACTGCAATCAGTCAAACCAATCCCCTGCTGACTTTAATGATTTAGGTAGAAACTGTGATCTAATGATCCTTTCTCAGGATATCATCTCTCTCTCATAGATACATCCATATCTGTAGACGTATATAGTTGTAACTGTCGTGAATCTGTAACATAGACTACTGTGGTAATTTTGAACAGGCTTACTAGAATCTCTCTGCCTTACTGCCTGTTGCTGTGTCTGTGCTAGTAGTCTCCTGTCTCACAGCATTAGATAAAGCTTGTTTCATCAGTATTTGGATAGCATTTTGAGATAACATTGATAGGATGTGTTCTGTTACACCTGACTGTTAGATGGGAATTTATAACGGTGGTCTAGCACCTGAACACTTAGAGATAACTGAGTAACCACACATTCACTTAGACGATTTGGAGATTCTTTTATCCAACAGGAATTGCATCAACTCTTTTTCTCTAATCTAGCAATCAAATAAGTGTATCATTTTATATGATCAAAAAGGCCTTACAGGCAGATGATCAGAGCTACAGAATCCTTGTGAAATGAAAAGTGATTATTCACACAGAAAAGATGGAATTTAATAGAAAAGTTCTTGATGTAACCTTCTAACAAAAAACCCCACAGTATATGAGAGGAAAAAAATCAGTTAATATGTGGAATAATTGCAGCTTCTCTGTTTTGTCAGTGGAAGTAGGCTAAGTGGTGCATTGCCAAATTTTCACAAGAATTGACACAAAAATTTCCAGTCCTGGCTTGTGGTAAACCTGAAGGATCAAGGGTGGATGTTCTGCAGACAGAGGGAATAAATAGCTGGAAAATGCTTGATTCAGTGTAACCCTCAAATCATTTTATCATCCCTAAGGCAATACCAGGGCTTCAAGTTGTGTTAACTAGTGCAGCTCTGCTGACATCAGTGAGCAGTGTATATCTACCCAGGTCATAATCCTAAGGTTGTGTTTGTAGCCCAGAACGGTGAGGGCCTTGTAGAAGGTGCTGGCTGGATCCTAGGAAATTGAATATTATAGGACAGAAATTGGCCAGTTCAAGACAACAGAGGACTTCTATTCCTGAGCCTCATTTAAACTGCCCTTTGAAGAGTGACAGATTGAGGATAGAGGGCTCCCAAAGGCATGATTCTGTCAGGATAGCTATTTTATGCTTTTTTTCATTTTACTGTTGGGAATTCCATCACTAGATTGGCATATGGCTTTACCTGTACTTCAACAACCAAAGCCAATCAAATGGACTGTCCCAAGAACTGTAATCAAGATACCTCCGACCTCAGATCTGGAACTCTCTGTTTAGCTTCACTATTGAGCTTCTCTCTAGTAAGTGTTAATACCTACTGAAAGCTGAGGATGGGGAGTATGACCACCCTCTCTTTAGATTCAGTCAAAAGAATCCTAATGCCTTATTGCAGACCACCCAAGCATGTATATTTTAAAAGCTACTTTAATTGTGTCAGACAGGGAGAAGATCTGTTATCTCTCATGCTTCATCCCTGTATCCTTGAAGACCTGTTACAGAGGGTGCTGCACATTGTAGCATGCTGGCTTACTATGGCCTGCTGCCATTAGCTCTTTGCTTCCATCCCTGATTCTGGCTATCTTAAATCCCATCAGTACTGCTTTGCAAGCTTTCCAGAACTGAGAATCCCAAGGGCTTGCTGACAGCCATTTCCAGGGCCTAAGGGGATGTGACATACATGACTGATGTTACAGACCCTATGCATATTTCTACAGATTATTCCTAGATCAGTGCAGAATGAGCAGAGCTGGTCAAGAGACTACATACAGCCAGAGTGAAAGATCTTGCTTGCTGTCCATGAGGCAGGACATGCATTTTAAGTACATAAATACTACACCAGATTTTGCACGGTACTGGAAACTGAACCAGTCTTCTTCCCTTGTGGTTTGTGTATGATTCATAGTTAATCTCATGTAAACCCACTCTGTAAAATATGCTTCTCCCCCCCGCTCCCCTCTAGGATTTACTTGTAGGTTATTTTTCCTCTCTTTGATAGAGTGTGTCCTGAGGTTTCTGCGCTCAGATGTGCCACACAGCCACTAGAATAGCTTGGCATTCTTTTTCAATTATTATTCTGCTGAGGTTTGCAGATAATTGTCTGTAATAAATCAGATCCCTGTTCAAATGACTGTTGTGTTTTAGGTATATTCTTGAAACCAAGAAACCTCACTCTGGGCAGTCAGTCCCTAAATGGGTGAAGCCTGTGAAGATCCAGTTCTCAAGGCACGTTTTATACAGCTACATATTTTGTTTGAAACAATTAACCATTTAACTTCAAAATAGCAACGCCTTGTTTCTGGAGAGTAGCATTTGCAATACTGTCATCCTTCTGTGTGAATCTTCCTGCCTGGGAAGGAGAACAAACACTGGACTGTGGCATTTAAACCAGCAGTATTACAATGAATAAGAAGTGATAGAAAAGCATACATAAGATAGCAGGCAGCGTGGGCGTTCCCACAAAAAGTACGAGCTGCCTTCTCAAGCAGCTGCTTGCTTAGAAATCTCTGTAATGGACTTGGAAGCATTGGCTGCCTTTCCCTTTGCTTTCCTCTAAAGTTATTTCTGTGAAACCTCCATCTGGCTCCTAAGCCTCAGTTTATATTTCATTTTATATATTACGTAGCTGCTGGCTGCAAGGTATATGCATGTAAAAGAAGGTGAGAAGGGAAAAGAGGTGAAGTTGCTAAGCCAAACGAAAGAGAAGATGCAAAGCCTTTACTGTTCTGATTTCTCCAATGCACTGACTTTTTATCGAAGCCCAGAACAAAGAGGTATTCCTCACGGTGTAAGAACGGAGCTATGCCTGTGTCACAGGCTTTGATCTGAACACATTTGTGTTTGGGGAAATGCAGACTAGAAGAGGGTGACATGGCTTATCCCTTTTATTCTCTAATGCTCTCAGTCAAAGCCTGAAATTCAGAAAGATCTGGGGGAGGTCAAAATTGAATGCAAATGAGAATGTGACATCTTCTGTGAGAATGAAGATTGAGTATCTGGGTAGCAATACTGCTGTCTGGAGACATTAAAAAAACCTGAGTCAAACCCCGTCACCTCTTCAAATTGTGAGACTGAATTTAAAATCCTGACTCTTATAATATGTATATATATGTGTGTGTATGTGTGCATCAGATCCTTTGATTTGTACTCTCAACCTGAAAGATTGTTTGTGTGTTCTTTTCTGAGAAACCATTAAGTCTGAGAACTTATTTTGAACTGAGATGTTCCTATGATCGCTTCCAGCAAATCACCTGATGAGATTAAATAAACAAATGTGAGAATTGGCAGTACTGCAGTACTAAGCTGGGCTCACAGAATGAGATCATCTAAGTGTAATGATGGAGGTGATAAAAGCTAGCACAGAAGCATAGCCTGGAAATTGCGACTTCTGTTTCCAGATTTCACATTGTCTCTACCTGGGCTGTGACCAACCTGCTGATTTCCAGTGGTGAAAACCATTTAATTTCCAGCACGGTCAATGGAACCTGCATATGTTCATCATCTCTGAAAACTGCCTGTTGTCTCAGGCTTCTCTAAAGATTGGTACCCTAGGGATCTCCCTACCCAAAATCTATGATTTCCAGTTGATGTTGTGAAGCTCTCAGTATGAAGTGCTGTACTGTGACATGCTTCAATAGATACCTGTCCTTGCTGTTAAGTCTCTCCTGCACTGTATGTAATAGCTGGTTGTTAAAAACTGTAATGCAGATGAATATTAGTAGTGCTATGAAAATTGGTGTAATCTCAGAGAAACCCCTTCCTCTGTCTTATCTTTAGATAAAGACCCAAAGTTCACTTAATAAAACACTACAAGGACTGAAATCTAGTGTCCTAGGTGTAATAGGAAAGTGTTTTAACCTGTTAAGCTTCAGGAAGAATCTACATTAAGATAGGAAAACACCAGAAATTAAACAAAGAAATCAGATGTTGGTCGAGAAATAAAAAATCTGGAGTTACTTAATGAGATAAAATGATTTGGGAGGAGCTGCGAAATAATTGTCTTTTTGTAGCAGAAGAATATTCAGTTGTGGGATGAATCATGATATAGGAAAATTAAATAGATGTAAAGAGATTCCAAAGTTCAGAAGAGAAGCCTTGCATTTTAAGAAACATCCCAGAGTGCTGAGGCAATGCGTCTGTATTTGTCTTGATGTGTCCATTTGTAAATATATACTCTTTTTTGAGCAAAGAACAAAGATACTTTAGAATCCTGTGCAAAACTGCATGAGTTATATCT
Organism: Fratercula arctica; assembly: GCA_947846985.1. Classification (NCBI taxonomy): domain Eukaryota; kingdom Metazoa; phylum Chordata; class Aves; order Charadriiformes; family Alcidae; genus Fratercula; species Fratercula arctica. The sequence goes on from CANTUZ010000004.1 coordinate 47,506,986, forward strand.
GTCGCATGCACCTGCAAAGTGAATTGCAAGTCAGAAATTTTTAACTTGGGCTGTGGTTCTGGGCAACGTGCAAGTATTACTGAGGGAATGGCATGAATTTTAGAGGCTATGCAACTGCATCTCCTCCTATGAGTATATTAGTACACCCACACTGTATGCTGGTATGCTCCAAGCCAGAAACAGTGGCAGTATCCTGCCCAACCCGTTAAAGACACAACAGATGCAGCTTTTGCCTGTCAGCACTGCAGGATGAATGTCCAACCAGGGGAATACTCAGCTGGGCCTATGAGAAGACAGTCTGTAAAATGGAGATATGAGAACTTAATTGTTTCCCAAAGGCTTGGAGAGAACTAATTGAGGATGGTAAGACTTACAGAGATGCTGATGTTTCTGTGCCTAGGGTCCTGCTATGCACTCAGTTATAGTCCTGAAAAGCCTCTTAGTGTTAGTCAGTCAGAGAAATGAAAGCTTCCCGAATCCTGGGACATGTTATTTGTCCTGTTACTAAAATAGGTGAACACTTTGAAAGTGCTGAATATAATTCTTCTTAGAATCAGTTTCATTTAATATTTCTTTATTTAACTTGACAATACAATTTTTCAGCCTCTAAAGGATGCATTTAGACACTGAGGTGGAGATTGTAATTTAAGGAAGCTCTTTAAGCCTCAATTAAGGCTTTGCTGGACATTGCAGCATCTGATCCTTTTAAAAATGATCATAGCATGATTATTAGCCATGTGTATGGATAATTGACTTTCTCCATGAGACTCTCAGCTCCAGCAAAAGAAAGAATGTGTCATTTTTATCTCCAGATAAGTGCCATGGGCTATGGTGTTTGGTATAGAAGTAAATAAGCTGATAATGACCTCCCTACTAGTGGCTTTATGTAAGAATAGATCATGCAACACCATTACCATAACATTTCACAGCATTGCTGCACTGTTAATGACACAAAGGCTTACACTGTGATATGTGGCTGTAGAGATAAGGGAAATCTAGCTGTTGTTCTTCTAGCTCACCAAAATTGGCTAAACAAGGGAATCAAAGCAATAAGTGTTTGTAAACACTCATTTTATCTCCCTCACCCATTTTTTTTAAAGCTCTCTGATAATGGCAACCTGGTCCATATTAAGTCCCAGAGTTAACACAATGTGGTACTGTTCTTCACATACTTCCCTTGGCAGTCAAGTTTTGTTTTACAGGTAGGTAAGTGAGGTTTGTACTACTGCAACAGCTTATTTGCAGCAGGGTAAAACGAGCATTTTCAGAGTCCTGCTGTAGTGTGACATTCATTAAATTGTCATTCCAGGACCCCAGCTTATCTCCTTGGGGAGACCACCACTTGCAGAGGAAAGGGTGTGATGTGGCTGAGCAAGAAGGTTCTCCAAGCAGCAATGACAAGTCCCCTCATCATTCAGGGAGTGGGTCCCTGGCCCTTCCCTGATGGTAAGGGTACAATGCTGCTGTTCTCCAGATTTCTATACAGGATTGGTTTAGTAAGAGGGTTAGCCAGCAGATTGAGGAAAGTGATTGTTCCCCTCTATGTGGCAAGCATGAGACAGTGTCTGGCTGGAGTAGTGTGTCCCATTTGGGTCTCCCTAGTATAAGTAGGGTACTGACAAAGTGCAGTGAGTCCAGTGGAAGGGGACTGGAGCGCATGGTGCACCAGGAGAGGTGAGCAGACTGAGTTTGTTCAGTCTGAATAAGAGATGCTGAAGGGGGGATCTTACTGCTGTCTTCAAAAATGTGATGAGTTGTTAGAGCAAAGATAGAGACAAGGTTTTTTGGAGGCACGTGGTGAAAAGGTGAGACGCAATGGATGCAAGTTGGAGCAAGGGAAATTCCGTTTGGGTATAAAGAAAAAATTCTTCAAAGCAAGGGTAAGCAAACATTGGAACAGGGGTCCGGAGATGGAGATGCTGAAAATGTGACCAGGCAGATCCTGAAGCAACCTGATGTAAACTGGAAGTTCGTCCTGTTTTGGATTAAAGAGTTGTAGAGATCTCTTCCTACCTAAATTACTCTGTAATTCTAGTCTAAAGGACAATTTCTATTTCTTATATTACGTTCACCGTTCTTTGTCTTGAACAGTTTCCAGTAGCACACTAAATTATATGTCACATAGGTTTTGCTCTTTCTCTTCTCAGATGGGAGAGTGTGGGGAAGAAAGGTGTTTACAATGGTTTTGTTTAGTGTTGATGGGCTCTTTTTAATATCTAAGCTGCTGTTTGTTCATATGCGAGAATGTGGGCTGATTTACATCTGGCAGGGAATTGGTGCTGCTCCTTAGGTGCTGGGTGAGTCTGATTCCTCTGGAGTCAACCGTGGAGGAAGTTCTCTCACTCTCCAATGAGCCCTAGTGATGAGGCTCCTTGGCACAGAAGCCGAAGTGTTGGCTGTCCCCTATGTTCTTCAGGAGAACTTCAGGGTATTATTAGGCTCCCCTACCTGCTGTTTTTTATCACTTATCCTAACACTGTGATTTAGGCTTATCCAATAAATGGTCATTTTTCTTCTAATTTATTTTAATTAGAGACAAATAATTTTATTGGTAGTTGAAGCTGAACTCAGAGGTGTAGCCAGAAGCTCTGATTATTCATTAGTGATCCATGCCTTCAGCACAGAGGCTTGTTTCCTTCTGATTTCTGCTCCTTTATGTCTAGGTTAGGCTGGAGGCTGGTCTGTATCAGTTTAGCTCCAGCTGGAGATATCTCTCACTCTCTCCTTGTTTATCTCAGTTGTACCATGCATTTCATTAAGATGCTGTTATTAGCTGTATAAAATGGAGGGATTAAAAAGGATGAATGAAATGAGAAAAGACCCTGGAGGAAAAGAACTCTATTAAATTCACACTAGAAATCCTTGCCAAATGCATATGAGAAAAGACTAGAAGTCTGTCTTTTTCAAGCTGTGTGACAGTGTCACATTTTACTTTATTTCCTTTTCTAAAAAAATTGTGTGGGTCCTAGTAAAAAAAGCAGGTGCCCAGCCCCTCCCTAAAATGTTGTTATAGTACCCAGAAGAAACACCAAGCTGTGTCTGTGGGCCATAAAGAGAAATGAGGTTTGCATGGCCCGTGAACTCCCTGCAATGTCGCAGCTGTTATATATAGCACGTGGCATTCTGATACCCGTGCTAACAAAAGCATTAAGGTGGTCTCAATATTCTGAAATTACCTGTAGAATCATCTTGCCTTAGTTTCTCTACACTCTTGCTTTAAAACTGGAGTTGAAAAGTGGGTATTATTCATGCCTCGGACATGAGTTTCCTATATAATTTCAAGTGGATCTCACTGTCCTTATCACTTAAAATAGACATAAGTAAACCAGTAATGAAATAGAAATAATCAGAAATCAATGGAAGTGCAATCAGCTGTGATACTCAAGTCACTAATATTTATACTGCACTTTGAAATCCTTCTTTGAAATGTGTTATCCAAATGAGAAGACATGTTTTGAAGATGGGTGTGGGGTTTGGTTGGTTGGTTGTTTTTAATTAGGAGTTAGATACCAACTCTGGAACATAGAGTTTACGACTGAATTGGGCCCCATATGCTTTCAGCGTGACTGGTCCCTCCAAATGTTTGGTCTTCTAGTTTTTCTGGTAAATGTTCTAGAGTCCTTGGAGATGTAAGTACTTATGGTCAGTTATGGATGGAAGGAGTTATGCTGTTTATAGTTAATTTACTAGCATATTTATAGAAATGTCCAGACAGTAGTAAGATTTTCTCCTCAGGCTGTTTTGCACCAAGCTGGCCATGACCCTACCTGTTACTATACCAAACTCCTCTCCTTGGATAGTGCAGAGATCTAACCAGGCTTTCCTGTCCTGCTCCGAGAGCTTGTTGAGATCTCTGAGACCCTATGCTATTCAGAGCAGCCTTGGGACTACTCGATTTGTGTCTGTGTATTGAACCATTGGTAACCCATGAGAAGTCAAGATTTTTCATGGCTTTAGCTGAATATTTGCGCCAAAGAGGCCTTTCGGTTTGACTTTTGAATTACATCAGTGAGCTAAAATATTCCTTGCACTTGGTTAAGCACTTCTAGTAATATTCTGGTCCCTGGGAAGCCAAAGTAATGTTACTCTAAGGAGATCATGTTGCAATTGATTTGGATGAGTTATAATTTAATTTTTTTTATTCCTATTTTCTGTCCCATGAGTACAACACTAAAAGTTTAAAGAAGTCTTTCAGCGAGGAATAGACAAACAGGAGCTTTTGTGTTTCTCACCACCTTCTCAGCCAGTGGTAGCACTTAAGGTTTGATGGTGAAACACTTCTATGACCTGAACTGAGTTTAAGGATACAGAATATAGGATTATGCTCTAAATTGTTATTTCTGTACGTATTTGTTTCCTAAAGGTTGATTCATGTAGCATCAGTTAAAATAACTCCAAAATAATACTTGCAGCATGATCTGTGTGGTTTTGTATGAAAATAATGTAGAGCTTCTTTGTTGATATGCAATCCATATTTTATACCTTTTTTTCGCCTAGAAATTAGTTTGGTTAGGTTATAAGTCTCTTTCTGTGCCTTTTTGTATCATGAGCCTACCATAAATCTGTAGGCTAACTCACAATACAGATTTTAAACCATCTGTCATCTCTGGAATATAATGTCAGTGCTTCTAAAAAAGCCTTTTTACACATAAACATCCCCTTCTCCACAGTCAGGAAAAGCAGCCCTTCCCATTTAAAACATACCATTTAGTTTTCAAATTGCCATTTATTTGGTTTGGAAAAAGACAGGCCTCTCAAAGCAAGAACTATACGGCCAGTACTAGATAGAGAAAACATCAGGGGCACACAGATGCTAAGCCCTGCCTTTTTGGAGCAGTGAAGCTGGGTGAAGATCTAACCCGGTCACATAGCAGAGAATGTTTTCTTCTCTAAAAGGCACAGATTTTATTCCCCTCAGTATCACACTTTGATGAATTATTTCTTCTCCCTCGAAAGGGTTGGAACGAAGCAGTGGGCTGTGCCGGTGCTGGGAGAAGACTCAGTGCTGTGGACTGCTTTCTCCTGCGGTCTCCTGCTGAGACGAAGCACAGAGAAGGGAGGAGTGGCGACAGGGCAAATGCCTCCAACGAGGCCCACGAAACACTATCTCTTGCAGGCAGCTGCTCAGAGCCTTATGGCGCGTGCCAGGCACGGCGTTCCTATCAACCCGCAGCTTCTCACCCATAGGTTGGGGCCCCACACCAGCCCTACAGACTCTCCATACAGACCCTTCCTTTGAAGCATTGCCTTGGGGGCAAACAAATTCCACTTTGCTTGTCAGCGGTCCATCTCCGCTGGGCCAGGCAGCTCCACTGAAGGCAGCGTGAAGTAGAACAGACCAGCTTAGTAAGCCATCTACCTGCAATGTATTTGTTTCCTAAAATAGCTGCAGAGCCATGGGATATTTTTACAGCAGCTGCACAGGCCTTTTTTTTTTTTTTACAGAAGGACTGTAAAGAAAACTTCAAAGCATTAGCTTGTGTGTAAACTGATGCAATTCTGCCTGAGTTTGAAGACAGCCTGGGATAATAACCCTGGGAAGGATGAAGTACCTGCTTAGTCTCGGTTGGGCTTTAAATATGACAGTCAAGGGTGTCAGTGTAAATATCATCTCTGTGAGACCCGTCACTGCCGGTAGTTTTAGTAGGAACATCAGGTTTTAGCAGTCATCAGGTGCATTATCTTAATGATCCCAGTATTTTACAAGGTCTCTCCATCTGTAGTATTGTTATTTTACCATTTCTATCTTCTGCTTGTAACAAAAAGTGGGGAAAAGGAAATCACGTTTATCTTTAGACAAGTCTGGATGTAGGATCTCAACGTGAGTAAACATAATAGTTGCGTGATAGCTCCAGGCTGCCCAAGGCCACTTCTTCCACCCATCCTCCTCACCGCGTCTCTTCACCTGTTTGTGCCTGCCTGTCTTCTCTTCCAGCTCCTATGTAAAGAGTGCCCTGGCTGAGGATAAAAAAAAAAAAAGGTAGTGTCAACTGGAGAGGAGTATGTGTTGCTTTGGGAGGATCAAGACTGCTTAAATTAGAAACATCAAGGCCAGCCCTTGCTCTTGCTATTTCTGCTGGAAGGACAGTCGGGCGTCCCTTTGTCCTGCAGTTACACCAAGAAAAGTGTTTAGGTTTCATTAGCCATTAGGTTACATTAACCAAGATGAAGTTTGTAGTTTGCTTCTGTAGTAGCCTGTCTGAGAAGTCAGAGGTGGATCTGGATGGAAAGTGGAGTGTCTTTGTATTAGATGCTGAGTTCTGAGCCTGCCCTCTGTTTCCTTAGCGCTGTGGGTTTGCATGGGGCTTCAGGACTGCTTGTGAGGACAAGGTCTCAGCAGCCCAGGAGAGCTAAGCAGGTCACCCACCGAGCAGGTGGGAGCAGTGTTTCCTAAGCAGAGGGATGTGCTGGGTGACTGTTCAAGTGGAGCTTTACACCTTGTTAATACCCGTGGAGGGGGTGTGCGACTGGCCACGGGTGCAGCTGCACAGCTATCCTCAGCACTGAACCAGCCCTTCCTGGATGTTTGATTCAGTTCAAATGTAGTTTGAAGTCAGCCTGATATGTCTCAGGGGTGTCAGGGCCCAGTGCTTTCCTCAGGATTTTTTTGTCACTGAGTCACTGTGCATCTGTGATATTCTCAGAGTTGTACTGGGATGTCAGGCTGGCATGGCACATCTCCTGGGACCTAGGGATGGCATCAGCTGTCACCCTGAGGGTGAACAGGCAAGTTGCCGGCTGCCCTGGAGCCACCGTGCAAGACCTATTCTGCTGCAAAGTGACCACTAAGAATCTGCAGGAGCCATCTCCAAGGGAATACCAGCTTGGAGCCGCCTCCTCTGCAGCTGGTGCTTCCTCCACTTCAGTGTCTTCTTGGATATCAGGCATTTGGCCTGTCAAGGGGCTCGCATTAACCCTTTCCCTGACCTTACATGTGGCTTATTTTCACATCCCCAGCTGTTGGATTTAAACTGGGAACCTTTGGTGCAAAGACAGTGACATTTATTTTTAATCTGTGGCATTGTGTGAACGTTAATTTGGATGGATAATAAGGAATGCAAACCCATTGGCACCCTTCTTGGTGGCTTCAGCGAGGAATGCTGGCGTGGTGACAGCTCAGCTACTGCTCTATGCGTAAGAAGCACGCACTAGCCAGTGAACATGTTGAGGAAACAGGAAATATTTCAGTCATTTCTAAATGTGTCCATCACTGTGTTTGAGCAGAAGTTTGCCATCTTGGCTGCTGTGTGCTGATGATATGGAAACATTAGTTATTTCTGGGTAAAATAAGGGCTGTTCTATTTGTGTTGTAGTAGTACAATGTTCTAAATGTTGGGGCAGCCCGAACACCGCTGGTGGCATGGTAACTAGATGAGCAAAACTGAGATGGCTTGGGATGTGGACGGCACCATGCTGATATATTTGTAACAGTAGGTTACCATCCAGAAAATACCTGTGTGGTTAAAAATACACGAGAGAATGGGTATGCAGGCATTTCTGGAGGTAACCTGAGTCCTGACCAGTACTCCTGAGAATCACGGAGAGTCTTTCCACTTACTTCAGTGGCTGCTGCACGAAATGGGAGAGGTAATTTTACAGGTAAACGACTGTAAAACCAGCCCCCTCAGGAGGAAAATAGCATCACCAAATCATCAGAACTCAAGTCATCACGTGGGGCCCTCCCAGGTCCTGGTATGAGCTCCGATGCTGATCTAAAACCTGGATGCTATTAGGAATATTCATACGTCTGGGTTAGCCTGTGCTTTGTGGTGGTTACATCACTGCGCTAGCAGATCTGGAGGAGGAATATAAGGATATAGTAACCAGGGCTGGCTGTAGCTGTACTGGTAAGTGGAGACAGGAGGAGGTTTGGTGATGGTGCAGCTGCTCTCCTGGAATATGACAGATATTGCTAAAGAGGAGCTAACAGTTCAGTTGCTTTAATATTCCCTTGATAATCAGGAAACTCCACTATATGGGAAGCTTTGTCCTTTCCTGTCTCACTTAGTGGTAAACTTGAATAATGAAAACCAAAACCAAACCTCATATCCTATGTAATGTAACTATATAAATAAATACAGTTATTCAGTTCCACAGATTAACTCCTGGTGACGGAGAGGGTTTCTCCCCTCCTTTTTGACTTTGTTCTCTTGATTCAGTTGAACGTCCCCTTACACTGCATCAGGAGTAGAAGCAAGCAACCTCAGTTATTTGTCTTTGCTGCAAAAGAAACAATCACAGCATTTACAGTCGCTCCTATGGATGTTTCCCAGTGTACTTCCACACACTTTCATTGCCCTTCTCCTTTCCCCTTCTGCCTCCGTCATGTCCCTTTTGACAAAGAATGACCGGAAACACATTTAGCAGTCCAGATTGGGGATTGCTGCTGCTGATGTGCCTAATAGGATTATAAGATTTTCAGCATTAATCCTTATCCTATTCTTTAGGAAGACTAACCTTTTACTTAGATTTTTGTGTCCTGTTGCACAATTAGTTGACTCTTCAGTGATTTCTTTACAGCTGCTGTTTTGTCCTTTTTCAAGGTGATTGTGAGTGATGTATGTAGACTTCCAGCACGGAGCGGTGTAAGAATTGTTAGACCGTTGTGGTTATTTGTTTAGTGCTGCAAGTGAGCTTTTCCTAACTTGCTGATGGATGTCACTACTTCCTTGCTTTTCCCTATAACCTTGAGGGTGTGTTTTTGTTTTACCCCAGACTGTAGAAACACATCTCTGTAGCTTTAAACATAGCAACTACTCAATCAAGCTCTGGGAGTCCCTGGTTTGCTGATCAGGATGTCTGCTTCTGCTTTTGCACAGAGGGTAAAAGAGCCAAGGCTTTCCAGGGCACAGAGCTCATTCAAAGGAGCTTTGAAAGATGGAAATGGGTGGGGAATGGGTTGACTCTGTATTTGTAGCCTGGTTTCCTAAGGAAATGAGGCTTAAGCAGTCTGTTTTTCCACTGCTGCTAACTTTTGGATCTGCAAAGTGATTGTGGCAAAAATAGATGGGTCAGAGAGGTGTCAAATATTATGTTTCTACATTATTCATAAGAATTAGCTGCTGGATAGGATAGGAGATTGTCTCATAGCAGTGCCTGCCAGGAGGTAAAAGCTGCAGTGGTATCTCCATAGGTAGGTTGTTAATTTGGCTTGCCAACTGGTGGGCACCAGTCAGGCAGTCAATGCATGTACCACAGAAGGAATCGCAGCACATGTGGTTTCCAGTTCAGCTGGTAGTTGCAGGAGGGAACTGAAGGTCTGTGCTGCGATTTTGAGGACGTGTGGAGGAAAGCTGAAGGTCCTGAGATGTGGTTCAGAGAATGTCAGGTAGAACTGAAGTGTTGCAGAAGATTAGAGAAATGAGGAGGAACTGGGGAATGTTATGGTTGGAATTTGTGTGGTTTGGGCTGCTATCTCTCAAATTGTGGGCTGTCAGGATAACTGCCAGGGAACAGCGTGTTTTAGAGGCGATGGGCTCATATGCAATGGAGGAGCAAGGGGCACAGGAACTTCAGGGTGTGGGAGAAGACACACAAAAAAGATTAAGAAGCTCGTGACGCTACAGTCATTAAAGGAGATAAGGGGCTGAGGTGGAGTGTGATAAAAGACCAAACCAACAGTAGGTAGGAGCAACAACATTTTTCAGGCCCTGGAAGGCAAGGATAAGAATACTACTTCAGCTTGGTAGGCAAGGGTGACCTCTGTGTGCATGTGTGTGTAAGAGGCAAGGGGGAAAAGTTTAAACACTGGTGCATCCAGGTGGGATAGAGATCAGTAAAGCACACAAGGGAGGCTGGAAAGGAGACTTAGACAAGGAATGACTTAGTGGCTTGGGCAGAGTGACAAAGAATCAGCCTTGGTTTTGTGTATAGTGTGCAGAAGGAGTGATTTAGCAACAGTCTGAGCATGGGAGTGAAGGAAGGCAGGAATCAACAATAAGTAATTACACAGGAAGCTTGGATGAGGGGGAAGAGAAAAGTATTGTCTTCAGCAGGGGAGAGGAACTGAGGGAAGAGATAGAGGATTGACGTGTATGTTTGAATTAAATCAATTGTACTCAAGCCTGATCCAAAGCTCTGGTGAAGACAGTAACCTCAAGAGAATTTTTGGAATATGTCCATGTGCAGGTATTTGTCTCCAAAATCCTGAATATGCTTTACAGAAATGCCTGAAGGTCTTTCATAGAGTGTATCCAGAGGCTAAGTGACTGCAAGCCACATAGTAAGCTACAGCAGTTACAAGACTGGGATCCAACATTCCTTAAAACAATTTTCAGTCTGGTAAACCATAGCACTAATAAATGTCCATATATGCACACAAATTGCTACAAGGCAATTCAGTGAAACTCTCAATCTCCAATTTAGGGAGAGCACATCACCTTATTAACTGTCCCTTGCTCTGCCTATGCAAAATTATTGCACAGTTTCCTTCCCTCACAGGAATTTTTTCAAGTGTTTATTGTCTGCAACTAATTCTTTTCAAGTGATCCTGTAAACTGTTTGCTTCTTCAGGATCCAGTTACTTTCTGTTACCAGCACAAACTGAGGAAATGAATATCAATCATTCAGTGATTATTTGCAGGAAATAAAAATGTGAGATGGCAGCTGGCCTGGGCCAACAAGGAAGGACAGAAATGCGGTACTTTTTGTAAGTAGAGCCAAAAATATTATTCATGTGCTCAGCTGTTAGTTTCTGAATATTGTGGAGCTTTCTTCCTTTTGTGAGCTCTACCTTCTTTGGATTAGGTCCTGCTACCATTGAACTTGGAGGGAATATTTGGTATTGGCTTCAGTGAGAACAGGATCAAGCTATTGTCTTTGTGTTCTTCCTTGCCTTAACTGGTGTTGCTGTTTGTTAAGGTACCGCAAGAGACAAAAATGTGCCCTGTTTCCCAGAATCTTTCTGAGCATTTGTATCTAATCTTTGCATATAGCACTGCCCCTGTGGGTGAAATAGGTTCAGAGCTGACTCTTTCCAGCAAAGCTTTTTGAAGCCAGTATGAAGCCTCTGTAAAATACTGAATCTCCTCACTCAGTAGCTGCTTTTCTGAAGTCTGCATTGTGCTTCAGGTTTTGCGAAGCTATGCTACAGTAAGCAAGATGAATAGCAGGCAGATAGATTGTCTTCGGTCACTGCTTCGGAAATCAAGATGTGTGCTGGCTCACGCCAGTTCTTTCACAAATACCTTCTTGAGCTACGGGAAGTACGATGGTACACCATATCCCTGAGTGTTAATTTTTAATGTCTTATGCATGTAATGCACTCAACTGTAATTATGAGTCCCACGGCACACAGTCGCTACTGGCAGGATGGAAAAGATGACTGTGGGTCCATGTGGCTCCACAATTAGGGATTGAAACATTGATCATTTCCATTCTCAAGAGCAGTGGAAACAGCTGGATGAATTTAAAGCAAAAGCTCCAGTGGAAAGAGAGGTAGTTGAAAGCCAATAAACATTCCCCTGCAATCTATTAAATTCAGAATTTGCAGCATCATCCTACTGCATTGAATAAAACTCACTGAAACCTGGGCAGGGCAAAGTGGTTTTGGCAAGCCTATGCTTATGTCCAGAATAACTGAAGCGAATAAGCAACTAGGCAGTGATGCAGAAAGGAGTTAGCATAAAAAAACTCAATGTTTTTTCTCAGTAGTGCTATTTTTAACTTACGGATCCTTATTTCTTTCTTACATGAAATCTTGGAGCTGACAGCATCCTTTTCAGACTTGAAAATTAAAGGAAACTGTCTGAAAGAGCAGTAGAGCTGGGATTTTTAGGTCTAATCCTGTTGGCATATATTGGTGGGCAAATTCCTCCTCCCTTGATGAGCCCAAATTGACTTTACCGAACAGTGCAGGGCTCTTCCCTTCAGCAGGTTTAATGTAGGATAAGGCCCAACATTCAAAATCCTGTGTCAGTAGAACACCTCCAGCTTTTCAGAGTATCGAGTAGAGGTGGAAGGGATTTTAGACAAATGATTCTCATTTTGTCCTACCTCTGAAAGCAAGACTCCTGTATTTCTGGTGTCACAGTAGATTGTTTTGAAATCAGATTTTTATTTTCCTTTTAAAAGTGTGGTGGTCTTTTTTTGTTTGTTTTGCTTTTGTTTGTTTCTTTTGTTTTGTGTGTAATTCATAATGTACAGCTATGGAAACCATTGCAAAAGGAAAGTCAATCCCTGCTCTTCATTCATGTCACTGGCAATACTTTCTCTGAATTCAGTGATGCAAAATCACTCCTGTACTGTACTTAGCGCACTCAAGCTTAAATCAAATTCTAATGCTTTTCACTAGTGCAAGAAACATTCAACAGACAGGAAAAAAATAAAATCTTTCTCTGTGACAGGAAATCAATTTAATCCATTTGTTGTTTGTTTTTTCGCAGGCTTATATTTGGCACTCTTTACCCCGCATATTATTCTTACAAAGCCGTGAAATCAAAGGACATCAAAGAATATGTGAGTAATGAGGTTTGTGGCTGTGCTGCAGGGTTTGTTTTCTAAGACTGTTCCTCACCCCGTTGTAAAGGTGTTGCCTGTATTCTGGGAAAGCCGTAAACCAGTGCAAGGGGAAGACCAGCCTCAAGGTGGACTGGCTGATTGCTAGGCAAAAGTCTCAAATAATGAGACTTGGGTTTGTGTTTCTGGCTCCTCTGCAGAGTCGATGTGCTCTTTGACAAATGTATGCTGTTTCTCTGGTGGTGCGAACTATATACAGCCGACTTAAAAGGATTTTGGCATCCAGAGCTTTGCGTGTTTTCCTTTGTTTCTGAAGAGCAGCATAAATCAAAGCCTTTTCAAAAAGCCTTGAAGCTTTAGCTGCTCATTCAAAATAAGGATCAGAGGAGGCAACTCCAAGCACGTATGACTGAATCCTCAGATAGAAACATCTTTCCTTGTGGAGCGACCTATTTACAGGCAGGTCTGACAACTGGGTGTGCTGTCTTGTCCTTTTGCTGAAAAATCTTCCCTGGGCCCCAGTTTGTAAAGGCATATGGGGTCATCAGGGAAAGTGAAATGTGGGAGAATCAAAACCACTTGGATGCTGTTGGGGTCCTGTAAGATTTGTAGTGCCCTTCATAACCTGAGCTCTGTTAACTTCACTGAACCGGGATCAGCCTCCAGATCTTGCCTCTTCAATCCTCTCAAGATCTCAGGGATAACAAATCCATTTTCTCCTCCAGGTAACAGCATAGATGGCTATCCCGTTAAGTCCTTAGTGAAAGCTCAAACTGGGGCTCACTGTGGTTGCTGAGATTTTTCCTTTCTGTCAGTCCCCTCCTTCAGATAATGTTTTTAGATATTCTGAAAATCATAAGTATTACAGAACGTATCAGATACTTAAGGCAAAAACGTCCCTGCAGCCCTTGCACAGCTGTGCTTCTTAAGGTTTGTACACCCTTTCCCTGGAAATGCTGAAGACGTATGCTAGCATCCCAAAGTGCTGTCTGCCACTGATACTTAACATTTCCGTAGTCCCTTTCTGGAAACTATTTTGTTGAAGGGTCAAATTCCTGTTGGAAATTCAATTGCAAAAGAGGAACTCCCATCAGACACATGGGGACACGGCCCAAATGTGGGAACAGCTGATCTAAGCCCTGGTCTGCACTTATGATTGTTTTTCAGTTTAACACACCAGTTGTGGCAATACACCCATTAGGGGTCTGATTTTGGAAAAAAAACCAAACAAACAGTAGTAATTTACACTGACACAGTACAAACTCTTCATGTACTAGTTAAAACTTATATCACTGTAGTTTATTTTTATTTTGCTTGGTAATAGTCATTTTGAGAAATGGTGTTTTAGGCTGATTCAAGCCCATATGTACCAGGTCTTGGTTTGTGTTTAAAAGTTTTGCTGGCAGTAATGTCTCGCTGACAGAACTGTGCTGGCTGTGGGGTTTTGAGAGAGTCACAGTAATGTAAAGACTCTGGCAGA